>OZ025296.1:367519077-369919077 GCA_964019185.1 Maratus speculifer
ATATTACTGAATTCATGTTTTTCAGAAAGGAAGAGTAAATTTATTTCTGAAAAAACTCAAGATATTGCTGATATAATTGATAATCACAATCTTCTTATCAAATATATTTAGGCATAAATCAAGCTCTTTGGTTATTAAGTCTGGCTAAACCTGAAATAAAACTTTCTTACTTAATAATTTTGATGGGGATCAGTAATGTACTTTTATGAGGCAAGTTTCATTGAATAATTTAGGAAAAATGCATTTCATCTTTATAATGAGTATTTAATACTACATTATTAACAATTAACTTGATTTTGCTTTTATTATTTTAATCATTTAAAAAATTATCTTAATTTTTATTATTTTAATTTATTACATATTTAAATATTTCATTATATTGCATGCATTCATTATAGTTTGGAATGCATTATTAATTACATTCAAATTACTGTTTAAAAAATGTAAATAAAGCAATGACCAGAAATCTGTGAAATTCTGAAATCCACAAAACCTCTGATCCCGATCTGTGCAAATATGGGGGATTTTGATGTATTTGCTTTTTTTAGCATGTTTAAAGCTGCCTATTGTTGATTTAAGATATTAAAAAAAAAAAAGCATTTCTGCTAGGGATACTACAACTATAAGTTGTATAATATGTGTTTATTTTTTTTTAAATAATAATGGAGGGAGGGGTGAGGTTAAAATGAAACTGAAAGAAAATGGCAGTACAGAAGGGTTTTATTCTTCTTTTATAAACTGTTTTCTTTTTAAAATTTACAAGGGCCTTTTTTTAGATGTGACTAAAATATAAAAACTGGATATTACACTTACGAAACTTCTTGTAACTGGGGGGGGGGGGGGGTACTACAACAAGTAGCAATCCAGTAACAATCCTTTCCAACAAAGTTGAAAAGTTTTATGCTTTTAGTTTGTCTGGCCATCTGTCTGTGCTCTAACACTCGTAAATATACTTGGATTGCCACAAAATTTTTGGACGTTATTGAGGTTTACCCTAGCACAAACTCTATTGAAAATGAAGTTTCTACAATGATCAGTTTATTTACAGGGACAGTCAAAAATTCTCCATTACATTATGGCCTATGGGGAAAAATCGTTTCAAATGAATTTTAAAGATGTTACACCCTGCCAAACATATTCAAATTTATATACTAAAATATGCATTTTGTAAAGTATACAGTGAAAAAAACTGTTGTTGTTAATTTACAAAGTCATACAAAAGAGTCCCATTGCATAATAATAAAGAGGATATTGTTTGAGACATATTTTAATTATGGTATGTGATTTCATTTAATAATCAAATTGATATATGTTGCTGAGGCTTAATATGAGTTATTTCATACATAATACAAAGTGCATAGCATTTACAGGGACACACACACAAAAAAAAAAATCAAATAGTATGTTCTATCCGAAGCACTATATAACAAGGATGATTACTGTTGGATGGATGAAATGGATTTTTATTTCTGATATGCACTTTTAAGTTTTACAAAATGTATGCATATTATATAATGTATATAAACTCTAATAATAACACAAATTATACATACAAGGTTAGATAAAAGATCTTGAAAATGTTACTGAATTTGAGCATAATTTACTTAAAGATGATTTTTAAATGAGTTATGCATTTTTAGTTGAACTGCATTCAATTTACTAAGAAATTTTTGTAGAATATCGATAAAATGATATATAGGGTCATGCAAGGAACAGGATACATGGTCATCTTTGGATAATAATTTTTGGAAGTGTTATTTAAATAGTTTAAAGTGTAGTTTTACTTGAATTAAATTTAAGAAAAGTACTTTCTTGTATTAAAAGTACTTGGTAAACTACAGGGCTGAACAAAAGCATTCAAGTATGATTTCATCTATTAGTATAAATTGCAGAAAAGAAAATTTCAACCAGTTAGGCTTTTTCTTGCTAAACTAAAATTACCCATTATATAGTCTACATATCAACCGGCAGATCAAATACAGGGCTGTTCAAAAGTATTGGACTACGGATTTGGCTAGAACAGTAAAACCTTATTTTCCTGGATAATAAAGTTTAGTTAAAGATTACAGGAAATGTTGGAAAGTGTTTCATAATCTATACTTACCGCATGATTTTTCTTACTTGTTAAATATAAATGTAAAGCATATTTAGTAATATAAATTAATAAAAATATATTTTTAATTCTAATATAACATTATACAAAAACATAACTACATGCAACTATTTTATTTTTTAATATATGACATACTTAAATGTCTTAATTATTTATTCTTACATTTTTGCATGACTCTAAACTATTAGAGCAATGTAAATAGAAAATAGTAGAGCAGTGTAAATAGAAAAGAATTGCATATCCTGTTTTGCTTTTTTTTTTGGTGATAAATATTTCAATGTTGTTTTTGCATTCTTCAGCATTGGAGGTTGTTTTTTTTTTAATTATTGAAAGTACTAACTGATTAATAATAACTTTGCACACATATTTTCGTTATAATTATTTTTTTTAAATTTATAATTTTCTGGCTTTTTCTTCAGACATATTTTTTTGTAGATGTAATATTATAAACATATCTAAATATTTGTAACATAATTTTGTTTTAGTTTTGCATGCATAATAAAATATAAAAGATATAAAATAATAAAAATGTAAAAGCATATAGTATATTTATTTATATGTCTGAATTTAATAAGCACTTATAAACTAAGTTATACCAACAAAAGGAGAATAAGTATATAATGAGAGTTATAATTAGAAAACCAGTCAGATACAAGTCTTTTGTTGTTATCTGTACTTAAAAATATAAAAATGGAACCCTTAAAAGATCATTCCTATGTCTGTCTGCCACAGACATTTTATTCATGATCTATAAACTGAGGAAAGTTCAAACAAGGCTGATGTAATAAATGCTATTCTGACAAACCTACTGAGACCACAGGAACAGGTGTGTGTGTGTGTGGAGGGGAGGGGGGAATGGGCCGTAAAATCAAGTTTTTTTTTAAAGAAGGCCAAAAATCCAGAGTAATAAATTTATTTTAATGAAACTTTTGATGCATTTTATATACACACTGCATTCCCATAAATCAAGCATGAAGCATAATCATTTGATTTTGTTAGACTGTTTTCTCACAGTGATAAATTTAACTTTCTCCCTGCTGTGAACTAATTTATCAGTTCTCTAAGTTGCAGGTTCCGTTGCAATACACTTGACTCCTTCAAATCTGCAACTCTAAAAACGGCAACTGTATGCACATAATTTATAGATGTAAACAAGGAAAAATTTTGTTCAGATAGATATAAAATTTAACTTTTTTATTTTCATATCAATTCCATACCTATTTTAATTTATAATTTTCGTTAATATTATTGAATTCATGTTTTTTCATGAAGGAAGAATAAATTTATTTTTGAAAAAATTCAAGAATTGCTGATATTATTGGAAAAAAAAATCGCAATCTCCTTACCAAATATATATTAATCAAGCTTTTTTGGTTATTAAGACCGGCTTGTGTTATGATTTCCTTGTTTTATTATTTGGATGTGAATTAGTAATGTATTAATCAAGCTTTTTTGGTTACAATGCTTGGCTTGTTTTATGAACTTCCTTGTTTTATGATTTGAATATTAATTAGTAATGTGCCTTTATGAGGCAAGTTTCATAAAATAATTTCGGAAAAATGCAGTTCATCTTTATAATAAATGTTTAATCATACATTATTAATTATTAGCTTGATCTTTGCTTTTAATACTTTAAGCATTAAAAAAATTATCTATATTTTAATTATTTTAGTTTATTACTTATTTTAATATATTATCAGGGCCCTCATGACGACATTTTATTGGTTCAAAATTGCCAAGTCAAAATTCAGTATTTGTCAGCTGAATGAAAAGCAAACATAAATAGTTCTCAGTGTTTGACAACTAGTTTTATAATTTTACCCAGTTATCACAATTAGAAAATGTAATATAGTTTTTATTTGTAAAAAATTTAATAATATTTCTAATTATATTCGTAACTTTTGTCAAATCTATCAGAAATAGAAAATGTATTATAGTTTTTTATTAAAGTTTTGAACTAATTTGCCAGTTCAGTTTGTAAATTTGCCAACTGTAACAGCATGTGCAAATGTTTGGGGGGAGGCTCCCCCCTGTTCCCCCTCTTAGCAAGGCCCCTGTATATTATTATATTGTAAGCTTTTACTATATTCTCAATTGCATTAATTAATACATTCAAATTACTGCTTAAAATATGTAGACAAAACAATGACCAGAAATCTGCAAAATTCTAAAATCCACACAACCTCTGGTCAACAGCTGTGCGGATTTGAGGGAGTTGACTGCATTGATATATCATATACAATACAGTCACCAAAGTTCAGAGATGTTGAATATGAAATTTATAAATGAGAATTATAATTTTTTGACTGCCATTAATTTTCTTTTGTCAATTGATGACAATACCAATCAACCTAAATAAAGTTACTGGAAATTTTGACGTGGCAGGAGAAAATGGAAAAGATCACTTTCTCATGTATAAAAAATTTTTCTTGCAAAAGAAAAAATAAAACATTACTTGGATTTCTGAACATTAAACAAAAATAGTTTTCTCTTTACACAATTACAAGTTAAATGATTAAAAAAAATACAAATAAAAAGTTAGCTTTTTAGTCACAGAGTTTACGCAGGTTTTTCTTGCTGAAGCGAGTGCCTGCCACACTTATACCAAATGAACCCATTAGGAAAAACAGAAACAGTTCAAATACAATAAAATCAAGCTGAATGCGATACAATTGAAAAACTGTTTTGAAAACTAGTATTTTTTTAAATCTTAATTTATAAAAATCAAAAAAATTTTGAAAATATCAAATAAAAATTATAATAAATTTTAAGTGTGGTTGGTGAATTATTGTAATTTCTGTATGCTTTTTAGCTACAGCCGAACCTCGTTAACATGAACCTCAAGGGGAATCAAAATGTTGTTCATGTTAACAGTAATTTATATTACAGTATAACTTCTTTAATCCGGAATCGTCCCGATTACAGCGAGTCTGAGTTATAGAAAATTCCGTACTACGGAAGTTGTTTTGCTAAGATGAATGAAGATCAATGATAATACTAGTAATATCTCTTATTAATATGGGAATATAAAATAGCAAGGAACTGGATAATTGAAAACATTAAGGAAAATCAATTCAAAATGCTTAAAAACAAATGCTTTTTTTGTTGTTGTTTTGTTTTATTATGTATATTTTATGCAGTATTACGTTAATTCTATGCAGTGTCGCTGTCTATCATAAAATTTAAAAATTACAAAGTATGATTTTTTTTTTAATTGTGATTTTTGCTTATTGAATAGTTAAAAAATAATGCATATCACAAGAATAATAGACTCATCATGATAAATATTGAAAAACTAAATTCTAAAATTAAAAAAAATTACAGTGAGAAATTTAAGACTTATAATTTAAAAACAAACCTTATAATTACAGTACCACATTTAAAAATGTGATATATAATTTAAAAAAATTAAATATATAACAACTATAAATATCAAAGTAAGTCATAAGTTAAACATTTAAAAGAAATAACAATAAAAAAATCTGATTTTGTGACATTTTAGTGACATCTTATCTTTCGTAAAAAAAATAATAACTGAGATCATGAATCATGATTCAATTCATGATCAAACATGAATTGATCATGAATTTTACACACCCCTAAGGATGGCTCTGCCCACACACTAATGTTAAACCAACAGGCAGGTTGTTTTAGAACTTATCGTGTTACTTACGTATTAACGCCACCACAGCAGAAGATAAAGAAAAGCTTATAAAGAGCTAACTTGTTGACATGTTCTTTACAGATTTTGATACCATTTTAATGTTTTTTTTTAAACTTATTTTTGACGCCATTTTTTGTGTGCATACGAGCAACAAGATTGCTCTTTATTGGCGCATTAGCACAACTTCTACTGCAGTGGCGTGAATATGTAAGCTAGAGGTCTGCACAGGCCGAGCCTCGGCCCGGCCCGATTTTCATTAATGGCATTCGGGCCGGGCTGTGCTCGGGCCTTACTTCTGAAGACTCGGGCCAAGTCACTAATTTTTTCGGGTTGGGTCGGGCTCAGGCCTGAATTTTCTTTCCTGGAGTATCGGGCCGGGCCGAGTCTAACTTATTTTTTCCGTACGAAGCCGAAACTAATTTCGTTCTTCCTAGTCATCACGGACCTAAATAATCAGATCCTGTTGAATCTTCCCGTATAAAAATCCTTTTCTCGACGTGGAAAAGTCTGTTCATAAATCAGTAAAGTTTGGCATGATCCAAAAATTTTTGCAAAATAGACATATTCTTTTAAGTCGTCATTATTCTACAATTAAACATTAGAATTTATTCTTATTAAAGAATTGTAGATCACTAGGCGTCTTAAAATAGAATTAAGCAAAGCACATTAAAAAAAACATGATTATGACGGAATTTTCGTTTAAACTGAAAACTGCAAACTTCTTTGAAACTGTTCATTCATGCAAAATGAATACAACAGTACGCGAAAAAAATATGTATATTAAACATTTACATCTGCTAAGAAGGAAATGTTTTTTTTTCCAGTGTCTTAGAAGATTTTACTTTTACTATATACCATTTTTTAGATTTTTTTTTCATGTATTAATAATACTAATGATAACTGAAACATTTACATACAACAAACAAAGGTTCATTAACCCCTTGAAGGGTGGTGGTGTAAAATATATACCACTTAATTTTAATTGCAAAACGCCACATTGACACCAGAAGTTTGAAAAGAACATTTTAATTTTATCAAGTACGTACAGAAAAGTTTTTATCTATTTTGAAATAAATTCTTTTTTAAGTTCTGGTGTCAATCAGTCATTTCAGCATTTTAAGAATAGAAGTGCTTTGCCCCTCAAAGGCTAAAAAGCATAAATAACACAGCTTATGGCACTTCTGCATAAATAGAGATTATAAACTTGAAAGAAAAAAAAGAGACTAAGATAAGTTTTTTTGGTCTGAACTCCTCCGTTAGAGTAAAGATCAATATTCTCTAGAAATTTACCAGAGCCGGGCCGAAACTTTAACTCTGGGGCCGGGCCGAAACTTTAACTCTGGGGCCGGGCCGGGCCAATATTTTTTTCGTTCGGGCCGAAATTTTAACTTTCGGGCCAGGTCGGGTCAGGCCAATATGTCTTTGGTTCGGGCCAAAAATTTAACTTTCGGGCTGGGCTTGGGCCTGAAAATTTCGGCTTGTGCAGACTTCTAATGTAAGTACCCTTATCGCTTAAATTTAAATATTTTTCAATTTTTTTTTTCTTCTGCATAAGATAGCTGAGCCAGATTTTTAATATGGCTATTTTTTATTTTATAGATTTTGGTTGCTGATTTAAAAAAATACTACTTTCAATTTCAAGAACGGTTTTGAAATTGAAATTACATTTTAAGAAAAATCTGTAACCAAAATAAAAAAAGTAAAGAGAAATATCATATTGAAGATGAAACTTAGCTATCATACGCAAAAAGAAATGGCATATAAAAATATTCAAATTTAAGTGAGAAATTCAAAAACAACCTGCCCATTGGATTAACATCACAGAGAGGATGTTTTCAAGTGAGTGATGAATTCCCTTAAAAGTGTGCATATTCTTAGATGTAAATTTCAGTAAACTATATAAACTATATAAAGGTTTGTGCTCATTATGTGACACATTATGTGATCAGTTATAAAAAAATATTTAGATTCAACTGAACAGAATACAATGAAATTCGGTTTATAAGCAACAAAAGGTTTTAAAAGTAAATGTAAAAAAAAAAAAAAAAAAAAAAAAAAAAAACATTCAAACTAATTTGTTGTCAAAACTGAAATTTGAATAATATTAAATTAAACTATTTAAAAATAAATAATAATAAGCGGAATTATCTGTTATGAATAAAACATTATAATAATGACAGGATGACAGATCAGCAAAAATGAATGTTGCGTCACATTAAATCCTGAGCCATTATTTTATCAAATAGCAAATTGTAAAATATTGAGTTGAATAGAAACCTGAGAAATTAACGTACCTTAGTATTAATAAGAAGTTCCATACAATAAATTTATGTTTTAAAAGTTACCTAATATTACAAACAACTGCAAAGACAAGGACGCCGATAAAAGAATGAATCGTGAATGACTTAATGATTCATTAAAAGAAATATTGATTCATATGAATCAAATACTTTTGATTTGATTAATCTATCAGCCAACGAGAATCATTTATTTCGTTAGCGTCTCTTTGCTTAAAGAAAAAATATATAATTCTCAACGCGTATCCTCTGATTTTAATAATGGCTAATTTTTAAAATATAAACGTGGTGATCCATCCTCTTTGCTAAAGTAAGTGAATGGCAGAATGTGTCTCTTATTTTACTCGTCACTAAAAATTCGCCAACTTATGACTTGATCATGTTATAGCAAGAAAACTTCATGTATTGCAACTTTTATTTTCACTGATATTTGACTATTTAAAATGTTATGAAAAGTTTTTTCTAGCAGACATTTTCACTTATCTATTTATTTAAATATAGCTTAAGTTATGATTTTTGGGTAAACAGGAGGAATTCATTTCAATTGTGATTAAGAGTTTTATTTAAATGTTTAATTTTAGATCATTGTGTTCCTCACAAACTGAATTTGTCTGTATTGAATTAAGTTAAATCAGGGTTTAAAGAATCTCAAATTTTGAAATTCCATCGTCTTCATGAAGTAATTTAGGTAGCAAGTAAGTGTTGTGGCTACTCTGATAAAAAACGTTTTCTATTGTTTCTTTACATTCGGCAAAAATGTTCTTATATCACTTATTCCTGAAAATGTACTGTACCAACAGTGATGCCAGTATCACTAATTCAGGATTCCTGCTGGTCATGCAATTAAAAAATTTGGGCAAAAAATCAGGACATTTTTTCAATAATTGAAGTGATGAGGGAATTTTTGATGTGCTTACTTTCCATCAGCATCTCAATTGTGATTGTAAATGAAGAAAATTTGAATTAATTATTAATCCAAACTAAAATTTGTAAATAAAATGTATTAAAGCTACAGAACAATAGCATCAGATGAAAAAATGAAAAATCTTTCATTGCATACTTTTTTTAGCATTTAACTAATTTTAAATTTTCCATTGTGTTGAGTTTTACAATAATATACAGTGAAAATTCTATAAACCACACAAGTTGGGGCCAAAGGTTGTGTGAATTATGGATTACTGCAGATTATACAGCATTATGGATTATATGTCATTTTATTATTCCCAGACTGTGTTTTAATTCTATAATTAGTAAAAATAAAAATGAAGAAAAAATAAATATGAAATTTAAAGATTAATTTAATAGGCTATCTCAAAAAATGCCTTTTTTAAGTTATTTTATTAAAAAATATATGTGCATTTCAATAAAAATATGTACATAGGTTCTGCAATACAGTTTGTTTTTTACTGTTAATAAAATAAAAGAGTCATATTAAAATTTAAAAAAAAATGTTTTATTATAATATTTTTTCATCTTTTTTTTAATTATTTGTTTTTAAAAAATTGTTTTGGATTACTAATTTGAAAATTTTCTTAACTATTTATTTCACTGTTTACATTCATAAAGTAATGCGAATTATAGAAAATTGCAGATTATGGGTGCAAGGATTATCGATCTTTGACTGTATTTGATATACAATATTTTTTATATACAGTATGAAGTATTTAGATGAGCATTGTTCGGCTAGTTTATGTTCTAAATACACCATTAACATTTACAATACTTCTGTGTAAACCAGGCTTTTCGGCTAATACAGCAGACTCCATGAAATCCACACACCTTCGAAACAGAGGTTGTGCAGATTTCTGGTCATCGCTTTGTTTACATTTTTTAAACAATGATTTGAATGTAATTAATAATGCAATCTAAATTAACATGAATGTTTACAATACAGTAAAATATCAAAATAAGTAAAATAATAAACTAAATTAATAAAATATAAGATAATTTTTAAAATATTGAAAGCAAAGAACAAATAATTAACCAGTAAACTATAATTAAATATTCATTATAAAGATTGGATGCATTTTTTTCTAAATTATTCAATAAAACATGCCTCACAAAGGTACGTTACTAATTCACTTCAAAATCGTAAAAAAGGACCAAAAAAGCTTTATTTAATACATGAATATATTTGGTGAAAAGATTGTGATTACCAATAATATCAACAATAACTAGAACTTTTTTAGAAATTAATTTATTCTTCCTTCAGTAAAAAGCATGAATTCAATAAATAATTTAATAATATAAATGAAAATTACATATTTAAAAATATATGGATTTGAATTAAAAATAAAGAAGTTTATATTTGTCCCTACATCTGAACTAAAAGTTTCATTGTTTGCATTTGTAAATTATGTGGGGATTTTAGGGTTGCACATTTGAGGGAGTCTACTGTATACCATAACAAGATTAAGATTTTTCAATAAAACAATAATTTAACAAGTATGCAATAAAACTGCTTAATTTAAAAAGCCTGCTGCAACTATTGAAATGATACTAATAATAATTACTATTTTTTTTCACTTTGAAATTGTATTTTTTCATTCACCCCCCCCCCTTACCAAAAAAAGTGTATACATGTACAGTTGAACCTCGAAAATCCGGACCTCCAAATTCCGGAAATCTCTAAAATCCGGACATTTTTCCGATTTCAGTTTTATTAATTTTTAAAAAAGACATAGCTGTAATTTTCATCAATTGCAGTGAAATTCTGATAACTATACTAAATATATATATATAGATATATTCTGTTTAATATTGTAATGACTTGCCGTTAATTAAAGACTTTATTATTACAAAAATTAAAAAGTTAAAAAGCGTTCAACAAAATTTCCAGTAATGAATCATGATGAAATGAATGAATCGTTGAATTAATCATGAATTTTTATACTTGAAAAAATTTGGGTTTAAAAAAAACGTAAATTTTTCGAATAAACGCAGAAAAAAGGAGAAATTTGTAAAAAAAAAACCAAAACAAGCATGAAATCAATTTAAAAATCTTGAAAAAACGCACATTTTATAAAAGATTCATGATTCATTCATTTCATAATGATTCGTCTCACTCTCAATCGCCTTTAAGAATCAGGAGGGAGGGTGCTTTCTCCGGATTTTTTGAAAATTTCAAATTCTTTATAAAGTGGGGAGGGGGCGTTTGATCGGGAAGAGCGGATTAACGGGATTTTACGGTATTATATAGCCATAAAAAAGATTTTTTAATAAACCTCCAAAATCTGGAAAAATCGAAAATCCGGAATCGCCGTGGTCCCGGCGGTTCCGGATTTTCGAGGTTCAACTGTATATGTATATACATATAAATCTTGATTAATAAATAGGATAAATTTAAAATTAAATACAGTTGACTCCCTCAAATCCGCAAAGCTTGGAACCATAGGTTTTGCAGATTTCTGGTCATTGCTTTGCTTACCGTAAAGTCCCGTTAATCCACCCTTCCCAATCAAACGCCCCCTCCCCACTTTATAAAGAATTTGAAACTTTCAAAAAATCCCGAGAAAGCGCCTTCCCTCCCACGTATTTTTTTTTCCCAACTGGGTTTTGCCATCTTGTAATCTGATTGGTCAGAACTTTCTGCATCAAAGAGGCTTTTCTTTTCGGGAAGGAATTATGCTTGGCGAAATTAAGAAGTAGAGAATTTAGATAAAATGGACAGGGAATAAAAAAATAGTATTCTGCATTTCGATAGACTTTTTTTTCTGTTGTTTGTTTAAGTTAGAGGTCAATGGCAAAAGTGATTTCTGCAGAAAAAAGATAATTTTCAATAATTTATAAGAAATGTGAGAAAACAGGAGAAGGGAGGGGGGGGGGTCATTTGCGTTTCGATAGCATTTTGCCATTTTTTAAAGAATCATGAGGAAGGCTGTGTACATTACTTAATACACATACATATATGACATTAAACATTATATGTTGGTAGAAAAAAGGTGCCGAAGTGAAAATTTCAGAAGAGAGGAGATTGATATGATAAGGTCATTTACTGTAACTACAAATTAGCAAATTATTAAAAAGTTTAAAAAAATCCAAATAATTTTGATTTTTCTTTTATTTTTTTTAATTTAACATATTCTTTAAATTTAAAATATTTTTTTCAATTTTAAATTTTCTATTGATTTATAATTTGGTATAATTGTAAATTTATTTAATTGAAGAATTTAATTGTAATTATTCAAATAGATTATAATTTTTACCCATTTTTAATGATTTTAAATTTAATAATCCTCATAATTATGAAACTCTGTAAGCTCTAGGATTATGTGCTAGGAGAGGGAGAAATAAAATTGTCAGTAGTTGAAGAATCATAGAAGATATAATAAAATGCTAAAAATAGCGAATAGGAGGGATGACTTAAAAAATAAATAATTATAGATTGTAAATTTTGCATGAGTTTCTGGAAGTAGAAATTTCAGAGAGCATTAAATTAAAAAAAAATCTTTTAGACTGGGCGGTGGCAGCACAGACAATCACCTCATTGAGTTTACGAATGAAATTTTAGGATTAGTTAAACCTCGATTTGCATATTAAACATAATCAGTCTGCCAAATCAAATTTTGATGGAAAACACATGAAATCCTGTTGTTAGAGGTTGACTGGTAGATTTACCATTGTGAATCCGTGAACTCGATGAGAGGATTATCTGTGCTATTTAGAAAAAGTAGAAATCAGAGATATACAAAATTTTTAAAACTTAAAAAAGAAATGCAATGTTTTTATTTTTCTAAAATAGCAAGTAAATAATCCGTTGTCAAAAATTTCACTTGAAATTTTTATTTCTCCTGCCCATATGCATATGTAATTTCGAAATATTTATATTTAAAAAGTATTTTCAATATTTGTTCAAACAATAGTCAACCACCTAAATTCCTCCTTGCAATTTCCGATAAAACACTTTTAGGTACAACACAGTTCAGTTTTTAAGCAGTACATCTTAGTTTTTTAGCTCACTGGCTACCAAAGCCTGAGAGCTTATGTGCCCGCCCGTTCTGTATGTATGTACTTGCATACGTAATGCATAATAAAAATATCCGATTTACTTAAAATTTTGAATATAAGTTTATTGGCACTTCCCTGATTAATTTAAAGAGTTTATTTGATAAGTATAAGAAGGGGAACAAGGATTATTTATATAAAATCCATTTATATAAATTAAAGGGAGGCGCTTCCCTTTAATTTATATGAATGGGTTTTTCATGCAGAATTAGCAGATTTCGATCAAATCTTAGGTATAGGATCATTCGGATGAGGTGCTTCCGTGATTAGTATTGGGCGTTTATTAGATAAGTTAAAATAGGAGAAATAGGGGGGGGGTCATTGTCATTTTTCTCTTAATTTAAGTTAATGGGGTTTTCAAGCAAAATTTGCCAATTTGTTTCAAATTTTGGGTATAGGTTCTTTCTGAAAAAGCATTTCCCTAGTTTGTTTTTGGAATTCATTGGATAAGTATAAAGAGGGGATAGGGGGAACTACGCCTAATAATTTAGGTAAAGGGTTTTTTCATGCAAAATTAACTGATTTATTTCGGTTTTTGGATACAGATTCATAGTGGAAAGAAGCTTCCCTCATTAGTTGTAGTATTCTTTTGTTAAGAATAAAGGGGTTTATGGATGATTACCTCTCTATTAAGTTAGCTAAATAGAGTTTTATACAGAGTTATACGATTTGCTTTAAATTTTGGATGTATGTTATTTCTGATAAGTTGAATTTCTGAACAGTTTTGGAGATTTAATGGTTAAGTATAAAGGAGGGAACAGAAGACAACGCTTCTTAAATTACATAAATGGTTTTTAAGCAGAATTATTCGACTTGCTTCGAATTTTGGATACAGGTTTTTTATATGATAAGGGGTATCTCTAATTAATTTTGGGGGTTCAATGATTAAATATAAAGAAAGGAAACGAGGGGGGGGGTGCCTTAATTTGTTTTTCGAAGAGTTTTTTTATATAAGGCTGTAATATACAATTAGTGGCATAGCCTGTGAGCACTATGCCATCAGTTTAACTGGTCAATATTCTTTTTTTTCTTTCTGGTATTCACATGTATTTATACATCTGAATTTCTATTCTAAATATGTTAAGGAAACTAATATGTTCCGTTTTGAAAATGATCCTCAAATCGCTTTTTGTTTTATTTTCAAGAAGACGAGAAATAAATTTTTTGTATATGTATGTATATATATATATATATATATATATATATATATATTGTTTGCCTTGTTTTGTTTTGCCTGTATGATGTTATTTAAAGAAAAATAATCTAATGCTTACAAAATTTGAATATGTTGTTAAATGTAACACAGCATTCATCCATTTAAAAATGGGCATCTTCTAAACAAAACATCTTATAAAATTCCAATATGTTGTTGAAATATAACACAATAGTTATTCATTAAAAATTAGGCATCTTCATAAAACTTCTATCCTTTTAGTTGAAGATCCAGTTATATTGTTATTGTCTGAAACTGTTATATTTGTTGGATGATTAAATTACTTTAATAATGTTGAGTTTTTACTTTATTCTATCCTAACAAGAAGAAATTATTGGATTTGTGAAAATTTTCGAATTCCGGTTTTTGACGGTTTTACACATTTTAGGGATCAGACATTCCAAAAAACATGCTTTTTAAAAATGTGTGTAAAGATCTACGCGCTCTATCTCTAGAACTAATGCACGAAATTTGGTAAGAAATTATACTCTGAGAGTCCCTTTTATAAATTGATGCTGATTAGCTTTGGAATAAACGCTCAACAGGTGGTGCTGCTGTGCTGCATTTTTTACGATTTACACAACAGCTATACTTCAATAATGCACGGATTTCTAACAAACTTCAGATTCTGTTAGTCCTTGACATGAATTGTTAAAATATTGGTACAAATTGCTCAACAGATGGCGCTGCTATGCTACATTTTTCACGATTTCTGCAACAACTCTATCTCTAACTAATGCACAAGTTTCTATCAAATTTCAGATTTAATTAATTTTTGACATGAATTCATGTTGTTAACGTTTTGGTGTAAATCACTCAACAGGTCATGCTTTTATGCTGCATTTTTCATGATTTCCGCAATAACTCTATCTCGAGAACTAACGCACAGATTTTCATTAAACTTCAGATTCAGTAAATCCGTGATATGAACTAGTTCTGTTTACATTTTGGCGTCAATCGCCTAAGAGGTTTCTTGTCTATGCTGAATGATCCCCGATTGCAGTAATATCTCAATCTCAAGAACTAATTCTCGAATGTTCATCAAACTTTAGATTCGGATATAGCTTGAAAAATATTATTGCTGTTTATGTTTCGCATAAATCGCCCTACAGGTGGCGCTTTTATGTTTCAATTTTTTTCAATACTTACAATAATGCAATTTCAATAACTAATACACAGAATTTCATGCCTTTAGAATCCTCACGAAGAGCTTAGATTTTCATTCAATTTTGGAACTGTGGGAGCGAACTTTAAAGTATTAACATGTATAGATAGAAGAAAGTTGGATTGTCACATTCCAACTAGTTATTCCTTAGTTTAATGTTTTCATTTCATTAGGATCTGTTTGAACTTTGAAACGTATGCATTAAGGGCACTAAAAGTAATTTAGTTTACCAAACTTAAATTCGAACCCTCAATATAGTTAGTTATAAAAAAAAACTAGTCAGATCTGGCAATCCCAAGACTTTCTTCTCTCTTATGCATGTTAATACTTCTTCAAAATGCAGCATCAGCATCATCGGTTTTAATCCAAAATCTAGTCAGCAACAACTTATGTCAACTTATTACTGGATATGAAGTTTGATGAAACTCGGTGCATTAGTTTTACAGACAGAGCTATTGCAAAATCTTTTAAAAAAAAATGTGCACAACTGCGTCACATGTTGGGTGATGTACACAAAAAACTAATCAGGATCAACTTTTTATCAGGTACTAAGTGAATCTAAATTTTGACGAAAACCCATGTATTAGTTTCTTAGATACATTTATTGTGAAATCGTGAAAAATGTAACTCAGCAGAGTCATATGTAGTGCTATTTACACCAAAAACTAAACAACAGTAACTTATATCAGGGAATAACTGAATCTGAAGTTTTAGAAAACTTCATGCATTAGTTCTTGAGATATAGAGCTATCCAGATAATCATACACTATGGCTCACAAACTGTAGAGTGATTTGCACCAAAATGTAATCAGCATAATATTATGTCAAGTAAAAACTAAATCTAAAATTTTGTTGAAATCCATGCAGTAGTTCTTGAGATATGGCTATTATAAAAATTGTGAATAATGCAGCATAGCAGCAACACCTGTTGTGTGATACATACCAAAAACTAATCAGATCTAATATATTTCAAGGTCTCACAGAATTTAAAGTTTTGTGAAATTCCATGCATTAAATCTTGAGGCAGAGCGCTCACAATTTTTTGTCACATACAGACTACCAAACAGACAAAACATTTTGTAAAAACATATTTTTCGGGTTCTCTGACCCCTAAAACATGTTCACAAATCCAATTTATTCTTATTGTAAAAATAGTAGAAAAAAAAACAGTTTTAGTTAATATGAAATAACAAATTCATAAACACTGTTATAAAAATGGTCATATTTGAAACATTAAAATGAAAGATTTTTTAAGTTGTTTACTTAAAAAGTAAAAATGGAACCATTATAAGATCGCTCGTGTGTCGGTTTGACCGTCAGAATTAATTTTCTCCAAAATTATTGAATGTGAAACTTTCGAAATTACCCGGATTATAAAGACTATTAATTCGCATATTTATATATGTTTAACTATTCACAAGTATATTTACAAAAAACCTAGAAGTATTAATTCAAGTTACTTGATAGAAAAAAATGCACATTGTGAGAATATATTGTTTAAAGTATCTCATCCAAGGATTACTGATAATAATTTTCGGAAATAAATTGTTGGTAATTAGCTATGTTATTAATTAGAAAACTATTTAGAAAAAGCGCCACATACCAAGGCGATATTGCAAGTTTGACACCTTTTTTCGAAGCTTGCTTAATAAAATGTTATTTTCAAACATTGTACCTGGTTGTATTTTGCATTACGGTATCGCTTCTGTGTGAGTAAAACTTGCACTTAACTGATTGTTGTTTTTAGTATAATTTTTAATTGTATATTATACTATTTATATTCAATATTATATAATATTTGCGATCATTGCGATTGTTACAGACGTTTCTCAAAAATAAACTTCATTATTAAAAAAAAAAAAAAAAGTTTGACAGTATTTTCTAAAAGATCTTCTGCTTTTACCAAAAAAAACAACTAAAACACCATTCGATTACATTGTTTAGTAATAATAACATTAACCAATTTCATGTGCTTTCTAATAAAATTAAATTCAGAAAGGTATTTTAGAAAAGACGTATTATTTCAATTAAAAAAAATAAACATGATTTACCAAGATTCTTTCTGAAAAGTTATTTTCAGAAATTGGCCCTGATAAGAGCCGTTTTTCGTTAATTTCATATGGCAACATAAAATTTGTAGGAAAAAAAAAAGCATAAGAATCAGAAAATTAAAACAAAAAAGTATTTTTCGCCAAGTGCGATTGCCACCAAGAAGCGTCGAATTCATGCTGAAGGTTCTGATCAATCAGATTGCGAGATGCAGTTTGGATGGCAAAACCTGGTTGGGAAAAAAAAATATGCCTCTCAATCACCTTTGAGAATCAGGAGGGAGGGCGCTTTCTCGGGATTTTTTGAAAATTGCAAATTCTTTATAAAGTGGGGAGGGGGTGATTGATCAGGAAGGGTGGATTAACGAGATTTTACGGTAATACAATTAAAATTATAATGATTACTTGAAATATTATAAAATACTGTAGACTCCCTCATATATGCAACCCTAAAATCTGCACATCTTTAGTGATGTAAACAATGAAACTTTCATTTCAGATGTAAGAGCAAAGTTGTAGTTTTTTTAGTTTTATTCATCCCATATCTATTTTAATATGTAATTTACAATAATATAAATGAACTTGTTATTTTTTATGAAAAGAGCGTATATAATATTTTCTAATCAAACTATTGTTGATAACAGCGGTAATCATAATCTTTAGACAAAATATAGTTATTTAACCTATTAATCAAGCTTTTTTGTTTATTGTTACAATGTTTTTATGTAAATTAATGGAGAGTACTTTTCATAAAAAAGTGTCATAGAATAATTCAAGAAAAATACATTGTATCTTTTTTATGCAAATTCAAATATAAATTAATTTTATTTACTTGACCTTTTCTATTAATATTTGAATCAGTTTTAAGTTATCTTACATTTTATCTTTCTTGTTTATTATTTTACTTAATTATTTTAATATTTTACTACATTATAATTATCCATTATAATTTTGATTGCCTTATTAAATTCAAATTGCTGAGAAAAAAACATAAACTAAGCAAAGACCAGAAATCTGCGTAATTCAAAAATCTGCAGAATCTCTGATCCCAAGCTGTGTAGATTTGAGGGTGTCTACTGTGCTAAAATAATTAAGTAAAGTAATAATAAACTAAAATGATAAAAAAAAGATATTTTGTAATAAGATTAAATTGTTGAAAAAGCATGAGTGCAATAATATTATCGGGAATTACAAATTAAATATGTTGGAATATTTTAAATTAAAAAAGTTCTGTTATTTTGTAATTGTATCTGAACTCAAAGTTTCATTATTTATATTTGTGATGATGTGTCTATTTTAGGGTTGCTGATTTGATCTGCTGTTTTAAATTTAACAACAATAAGTAAAAAATGCATTTTTTCGAAATGTGAAATAATCTCTAATGAAATGGTATGTATAAAAAAAAAAAAACTCTCAGAAAATAGCCATATATAAAAAGCTATGCATAGTTTTTGATTCTATAAAATTATTTACAATGAACTATTTTATACGTTCAACATAAACAGTGCTTAAAATAATTCCACTTAACACTTTCTGTTTCAGCTTAGTAATCAATGATTTCTCTAAAAATTATTAATTTTCATATCTTTATATGAATAATTTCCTTAATATTAGACAAGAAAGATCTCCGTCCACAATAAGTTTGTTTCTGTTAGTGACAGTAGTGGCTAATCTCTCAATCTTTTTAAAGAAATTTATAAGAGTTATCCCATAGACCAAAAAATGATCGCCAAACTATAAGATTAAATGCCAATAATGAATGATCATGAATGTCACATTCAATGACATTAAGTATGATATGCGTGTTTGAAATGTTATTAAATGATTTTAATTTCAACTTTTTATTTGTAGTTTTATTAATATTTTACTAATTATTATTATTATTATTATTATTATTTGTTATTTAAAATAAAAATTGTAAATTTGGTGAAATTGGTCAACAAAATAATCAAGTAGTACAAAAATATACATATATATATATATATTTATCAAAGTTTGAATATAATAATATGCATTAATAGCCATGCAAGTTTAATTTAATTATCTTCAAATATTTTAATTGAACTGCACTATATTTAGGGTCTTTAATTGTTTGGTGTTCAGAGAATTCTTGTCAGATGCAGCATAATTTCATCTGTAATAAGAAAAAAAAGGAAAGAAGGAGTTAGAATATTTTTTCATCAATATTCTGAAGCTTTTAATATTATTTTTATTAAATAAGAAATTGGTTTACAATAAATTGTTCTTACAACAAAAATCAAATGAATAAACTAAATCTTACAAACAAACTAAAAGGACTAACTAAAACATATTTTCAATAAATTTATATCTGGCCTTCCATATAAAATGTTAAAGTTTCATTGAAATGATGAAAGGTATCACATAATAATTAAAAAACAAAAATAAAAGTTGTGCTACCAAAGCAAAAAATGAGCCAAAACCAGTAAGTCAAAACAGATCAAAATATTGAAAAACACTTTCCATCATATTCTAAC
Source organism: Maratus speculifer (assembly GCA_964019185.1). Lineage (NCBI taxonomy): Eukaryota > Metazoa > Arthropoda > Arachnida > Araneae > Salticidae > Maratus > Maratus speculifer. The sequence continues at coordinate 367,539,077 of OZ025296.1, forward strand.
GATAATATTTGATAAGAAATAGTTTATTTTTATATGCAGTGCAAGAAAAATAAAAATTCAATGGATATAAGCTGAGCTCTTAAAAAACTGATAAAACTAAGATAAAATTTCATGAAAAAAAATTAATAATAATACTCCTTTTAGATATACTAAAAAAATATTTTAAATTGTTTAAGTGAACTGTGTAAAAGTAAAATTGCTTTAAATCAGAATATCCTGAACTGTCTTATTTTAAAAATATATCTGAAATTCTATACTTTCAACAGAAAATTTGTTTATTTATGCTATTTACCAAAAGATGGTGTAAAAACAATTTATAAAATCTAAGTAATCAATTCAAGAAAGTTACTCGATAATCAAGTTAATTTCAGCTAATGAATGATCTATAACTCAATTAATCAATCTTTAAAATTGTTCATCAGGAAACTTTTATCTCTGTTCAAAATTATTTCTCTTCTAGATTCTAATGAAGATGCTGCTGTAATGTAGGATGATAAGTGTCAAATTTTTCTCTGGATTCACTAGAGGGTGAATTCAAATAAAGGATTCCAAAATTGGGAGTAACAAATCAGTCATTTTTGAAAAATAAACATTTTTTTTTATTTATTTTTTTGAAATTGAAGAGGATATTTTTCTTAATTCTTGAAACGAATATTAATTTTTGTAGTTGTGAGAAAGTAAAACGCCAGAAGTTGAACTTTCTGTTGCAGCTGATTTTATGGTATGATTCATTCCTCATTCAAAATCAGCCACCGTGATTCATTCATGGCGTTGGCGTCTCTTTGCTTTTATGTGAACTTGGGCGATATGAAAGATCTTTGCAAATACACGGAAATTTTTGAAATATAATGACCTCTAGCAATAAAATGAAAGAACGTTTTTAGAAATTAATGAACTCTTTACTAAAATAAGTTAATGGTAAGATACGTTTCTTTTGCTTATTCTTCTACTAAAATTTCTCTCTTTTGTAATAAAAGTATTCTTAACTGTTAATGATTACTAACTGGTGGAAACTGTTAATTTTAGTTCAGTCTTGTTCTAGATCATATAAAGAACTGATCTACATAAAAAAGAAAGAATAAATTTTAGAATTCCATTTATTATCATTTGTTTTCTGAGATGGAATAATTTGGGGTATGGTTAGGTTTAGCCTAAGCATTGTATGATTTACGAATTTTCGATTTCTTGTATTAATTTTGGTATATTTTAAATTAGTTTTATTTAATAATAAAATGATGAAAAAAAATGTATTTATAACACTAGGAAGTGTAATTTTAACATTGTAAGACAATTCATTTTACATTATGTTTCTAAGTGTAGTTTAGAAAAAGAATTATAAAAAAAAAAAGTGTTATACGCAATAATCTAGATATAAAAACGCAAAGAAAATTGAAAAAAAAAAACTCAAGAAAAAGGAATTTATAACATCAAAAAGGCAAAGTACTTACGAAAACAGATAATTATTAATTAAAAGAAAATTATTGATATGATTCATTCAAATTCAGCCACCGTGATTCATTCATGGCGTTGGCGTCTGTTTGTTCTTGGACGATATGAAAGTTTTCTGCAAGTAGGCGGTAAATTTTTGAAATATAATGACCTATAGGGATATAATGAAAAAACGTTTTAAAAATTAAATAAACTCTTTACTAAAATAAGTTAATGTTAAGATATATTTCTTTTGCTTACTCTTCTACTAAAGTTTTTGTATTTTGTGATAAAGGTATTCTAAATTGTTAATGATTATTAACTGGTGAAAACTGTTAATTTTAGTTCTGACTTGTTCTGGAACATCTAGAAGACTGATCAAAATTAATGAATAAATTTTAGAGTTCTATTTATTATGATTTGTTTTCTGGGTTATGGCTAGGCTTAACCTAAGTATTGTATGATAGGCAAATTTTCTATTTCTGTATTAACTTTCGTATATGTCTAATGCTTTACATTTTATAATTAAATGATAAAAAATATATACATATTTATAACATTAGGAGGTGTGTAATTTTAACTTTAAAAAACAATTTATTTTATGTTTTATTTTCTAAATTTAATTTAAAAAGAGAAGAATGATTTTTTTTTCAAGTGTTATAAGGTATAGTAACAAATATGAAAAACACAAGAAAATGAAAGGGAAAACATCCAAATTGAAAGAGATTATGAAAACAGACAATATAAAAATAAAGCAAGGTTCATGAATGGAAGTTAAATACTATTCAAAAAGTTTTCAATTAGCTGAAAAACAAACTTTCATGCAATTCATATAGGTTTCAGAGAAGTTAATTATTTTATAACAAGTGCATTTTAGAGAATGTATCCAAACTGAAGCTTACCATAAAAGCCCGTTAATCCGCCCTCCCTACTTTATAAAAAATTTGAAATTTTCAGAAAATCTCCAGAAAGCGCCCTCCCCACCCCCCCAAAAAAATCGCTGAATTGGGGTGAATCATGAATCTTTGATGAAATTGGCTTTTTTTTTTCGAGATTTTTTTAATAGATTTCGTGCTTTTTTCTGCGTTTTTTACAAAAAAAAGGCAATTTTTTTGCAGTATTTTTTTAAGTATCAAAGATTCGTGATTTATTCATTTCATCATGATTTATCTCGTCCTCATCCCCATAAAACGATTGCGGAAAAATCCCGTGTAAGCGTCCCCCTCTAACTATTTTACAATTTTTGTCATGTTTGGGGGGGGGGGGCAGATTAATGGTATTTTACGGTAGTGCTTGATTGTGGACCGATAGAGCCCCCTTCTTAATCAAAGCATCTTAGGCACCTTTCAAGCAGTCAATAAAGAGTGCCAGATTATAGAATAGTGTAAGAAGTTTCGGTACTACTTGGTTTTTCTGTTGACAAAAAAACTATCACCAAACTATCAGATTAAATGCCAATAATGGACGATTGTGAATGTCTCATTCAATGACATTAAATATAATACACATGTTTAAAATGTTATCAAGTAATTTTTATTTGTATTTTTATTAATATTGTACTAATTATTATTATTATTTTACTTTTTTATTTATTTATTTATTTTGTTACTTAAAATGAAAGTTATGACAATAAATGCAATTTGGCTATTAGTTTGGTGATTTGTATAATTTGGTGAAATTGGTCAATGGGATTACTAAGTAGCTCCGAAGTTTCAAACTATCCAGTCATTTCTTTCATGGATGACACCTTAAACCTTCTGTTTGCATTTTTTAAGCATAATTTGAAAATTATTTGGAAGAAAACCTTTTTATTTATGATTTTCCTAAAGCAGGTCTTAATTAATCTAAATCAATTAAAAAAACTGTAGGCAAAGTAGTGTGTAAAAAACTGCAATTCATAATGTTTTCGAATAATAGTTTTCTAATTCATATCATAAAATTATAAAAAATGGAAATTCAACATATTTATGTTTTGGTATTTTAGTATTAGCGTTATTATTAAAAAAATAGTAGATTAGAAGTATAATTTCAGAAGATATTAATTAAAGTATGAAAATGTAATTTAACATCAGAAGGACCAAATTTTGAATGTATCTAATTCAAATACTTATCATTCATGCTTGATCTATAGAAATCCACTGTATATGAAATGCATCAAATGTTTCATTAAAATAAATGTAGTAGTCTGGTTTTTTAATCTTCTCAAAGAAAGAAAAAAAAGAACTTGGTTTTATGGCCCACCTGTTCTTATTGTATATATAGATGGGTTTATTACATCAGCCTTGTTTCAATTTTCCCTAGTTTAGGAGTAAAATGTCTGTGACAGACAGACACTGGACTGTTCTTTTAAGGGTTCCGTTTTTATTTTTTTTAAGTACAAAAAACAACTTCATCTGACTGGTTTTCTATTTATAACTCTCATTTGTTACTTATTCCCCATTTGTGGGTATATAAATGCATATTATATCTACACACATGAAAAAATATATTGTATACTTAAATATTTTTATTAATTTATGTATTTAATATTTTATGTATTTATTATACATGTCAAATTAGGAGATAATATTATATTACAAATGTTTAGATATGTATATAATATTACAACACAGTAAAACCTGTAAAAGGTGAATCTTTCTATAACATAATCCTGTCTCAAATATGAAGAACTTCAAAGCACCGAAGAAACGAACGAAGCATCATATTTAGACAGAGTATCTTAAAAATATAATATATTACAGTAGTCTAAAATGGTATTTTTTTTGTGCCATGTCCTTGTAATCACATGATACGATTGACAGAGGTCATTGGTAATACAATTATTTTCAATAACTTCCATGTATAAGTATATACATTTCATTTCTTAATTTAAAAGAATAGCATGTATAAAATAAAGTAAGATTTATCTCCATAATTGTAGCTAGTAATACAACGAAGTTACATGATGATATACCAGAGATTTTACAGACACTATGATCTAAAACATTGAGCCCATACTGAAAAATAAAATGTATTTTAGTCAAGCTTCATACAACATATGCATTTGCATGCATTAAAATTAAGATTACATAGTTAAATTTAACCCTAGAATTACCAAAAATGTTACTCTAGTCTTATTAAAATATTCTACATCAGAATTTTTATTTAAAATCATTTAACTTATTATTGGTCAGTTTATAAGTTTAGTTTATTTCAAAGAAATTTCTTAGTAATATTTAACTGTTAGCTGGTTAATATTAAAGATAACAACATTCAATTTTGTCTAAAGAAACAAGTGATATAACAAGCTCGCACAACAAATATAGTTTATGTTGGAATAAATAATCTGGTTACAGTTGTCTAGCACAGCCATAATTCTTCTGGATTTCTCAGTTTCATGTTCTGCCGTTTTTAATACCCTGTTTGGCCTCAATAGTTTTTACCGATATCTAATCATAAATTTCAAGGATGCTAATTTTTTTAAAGCAGTTTTATTTGCGATTGATTACCGTTAAATACCGTTAATCCGCCGGCCCCCCCCCCCCCCCCGCAAACGTGACGAAAAATCATAAAATAATTAGAGGAGTCCGCTTACACGGGATTTTTCCACGATCGTTTCACAAAATTTGCAGAAATGAATCATGATGAAATGAATGAATCGTTAATGTATGAATGAATCACGAATTTTGATACTTGAAGCAATACTTGAAAAAATTTGGATTTAAAAAAAAAACAAAAAAAAAAAACGTAATTTCCGTCGAAAAAACGCAGAAAAAAGAAGAAATTTGTTTAAAAAAAAAGCCAAAAAAGCATTAAATCAATTAAAAAATCTCGAAAAGACGCACATTTCATCAAAGATTCATGATTCATCCCATTCTTAATCGCCTTTGAGAATGGGGAGGGAGGACGCTTTCTCGGAATCTTTTGAAAATTTCAAATATTTTCAAAAAAAACAAAAAAAAAACGTAATTTCCGTCGAAAAAACGCAGAAAAAAGAAGAAATTTGTTTAAAAAAAAGCCAAAAAAGCATTAAATCAATTAAAAAATCTCGAAAAGACGCACATTTCATCAAAGATTCATGATTCATCCCATTCTTAATCGCCTTTGAGAATGGGGAGGGAGGACGCTTTCTCGGAATCTTTTGAAAATTTCAAATATTTTATTAAGTGGGGAGGGGCGTTTGATCTGGAAGGGCAGATTAACGGGATTTTACGGTTACATTTTTTTAGAAATGTTGGGTTGTGTAAAAAATAATATTGAGTTTTGGTATTTTACTTCAAACGCAGTTTACATTTGGTGGTTCAAAACAGTTTTAGAGCGTTCTCCAAGTTCAATGATTAGTATGTGAATTCGGTACAATTTAAGCTTTGGATTTCTGATTGTTAAAAAACAGAACCTCATCACCACCCTCTTCATGCACAACTCTCCTTCCATCCATGAAGTATCTGTAAGAATTCTTAACCCTTTCGGGGTCTGGTGTACTATGAATAGTACATTTCTTTTAATGGAGCATTATTTTGTTTTAAGAAACACTTTTGCTACCTTTTACATATAGTAAATGTTACGTGTAGTACGTTACGTGTAGTAATGTTAGTATAGGTCTATGCATTTATTGTATAACATAATTTATTTTAGGCATTTAGTAATAATTATTATTATTTGCTTTATTTTCTTTTCGCTGTTTTTGATTCTTTCATTTTAAACATATATTTCACTCTGTAAATTTAAAATGAAAGTTACTTTCCTGAAAGAATCATGTGTAAAAAAGCACAAAAAGTATTAGAAAGTTGCAATATCAGTTAAATCTTATTGTAATGAAATAATATTCTAACCATCTCCAAAAATTCTTCCTTAGCCTCTTGTCATATGAATGTTAATTGAATAGTAAGCAAAACAACACATTATCTTTCAGACTGTGAAATACTGTGAATATTTGGATAGCTAGTGTTAATATTATTAACGTAAAAGTAATTTTTCCAAAAAATAAAAAAATATATATAGGACCCGAAATTGTTAAACTGGGTATTATAAGACGCAATTGTGGTCATTTCTAATGACTGAGACATTTTTCTGCAGGAGGGATTTTTGCAACTCTGGAAAGAGCACTTTCAAATTCCGGAGAGAGGTAGCACTTCTAGGCGATTCATAAGCATAAAATCCTACATGATCTGGAGAGACAATTCAATGCTTCAAAGAGGGTATCCACTAAATTTGACGCTGTAGTTTAATCATGTGTAAAAACCATGTCTGTTGTTTTTCCTATAATTTTGATATCGTACAAAAATTACTAATTTTCCCCTAGTTCTCTGACTGCATTCATGAATAAAAACAAAACTATAGTAGTAAATAAATACATTAAAAAATCTGTTCTTCCTGCTTGAAGGTCAAAACCTTCCAATATCACACAGCTCTTTCCCTGAATGTCAACGAGACTTGAAATAAAAGAATTCAAATGAGAAAGATGCATTGAACTTCAGATTTATTGTGAGATATATTATCTCTCTACATCGAATAGCCAACCTTGACAAGGAATCTGTATGATTTAAAGAAATATGTACGTCAAAGTTTTCTGTTGCAACGAATTCTTCTCTTTTGAATTTGTCGACAAACTTTTAAGCTCTAGTTTCTTATTTCTTGCTCAGTGATTGACCAAAAACTGTTTTATAGCTGAAAAGACATCATCAGCATGCTTTAGAACAGAAGATACTAAATCATAGTCAGATTTCTTAAGGTACTTTAAAAGTGACTATAAAAATTCACAAGTAACTAGTTCAAAATAACCCTTACGAAAATGGCTTTTAGAGTTCAATAGAATGATTTTTATAGAATTATGACCCGTTTTTCTGTATGCTAGATTAGAAGCTACAGAAATGTCTGTAGAGCAGAAATTTCTATTAAACACTTTTTCTCTACAGTTATTTCGGTTAAACTTCTACAGCTTTTAAATTAGCTTATAGAAAAACAGTCCATAATTCTACAGTAGGGTGGAGCGAAAAAAAATTTTTTTTGACAATCAAAAACGGGTAGGTGCCAAAAGTTGCCTTTATACTAGTACATCAACTGCGTGAAATTTTACCGCTGAAAAAAAATGGCTTGAGTCTGCGCTTTTGCTCCAAAAATTGAAATTTTGGGTAAAATTTGTCATTTTTTGACATTTTTTTAAAAAAATTAAAAACTTCCTACAGAGCTGGTTAGTATTTAAAAGTGTTGCTTAGACCTTTATATTTATCTGCTTAACATATTTAAACTATAAAACAATATCTGTAGTCTGTATAATTGGAGCAAATCTGAAAATTTTTCGTGAAAAATCAGCGTTAACCACTCTATTGGAGCATACAACGAATTGTTGTTTTGAATGCATTTCTTACCTAGCTCCTTTCAAACTAATGTGTATATAACTCATAGAGGCGGTTGCATTATCCCACCCGTCTCAACCACCCAATCATCTAGGCCCAGTGTTTTATTTATGTATTGAATTGTTTTTTTTTCCCGAAGACGAGTATAAGTTTTCTATATATCAAAGTAATTTATCTCTTCTTTGTATTCACTGACTTTGGATGATTTGGATCATGCTGGTGCGACCTGCTGCACGTATATTTTTATACCATGTATAACAGAAGAGAAACTGAGTAATGTATTGGGTATGTTCTTAATTGAACCTATTCAGCAGTCTATTATCTTCATTAACATTTCATGCAATTAGTACATTATGATTGGAAGTTCTGTTATCACAACATTCTTTCAATCAATTACATTTTATATGCAATGATTTGCCTAATAATTGATTGTATGAATTCAATTTCTAGTATGTCATCATTTATTGAACCTATTACATTGAATATACGCTGAGAAGCTAGCTGTTTAATATTATGACGATCGTTACAGAAGATTGCAAACAAAATTTGCGTGTAAAACAACAATATTTCTAAAGACGTTTTAGCATGCTTTATATCGTTTCCTGTGTTGTTCCGTAGTCTAGTAATTTCTAATAAGATTTTAGATCTATTATTCAGGTGTGTTGTACATTTGGTATAAAACATCCCGCGGTATAAACTTGGATTATACATTTTGTGAGTGAACATATAGACGCTGATTGCCAATCTGTGCTTATATAAAGCGGAAAATTTTATTAACTTTATGAGCTGTCTTTAGTGTGAGATGTTTTCTAAATTCCTATTCCCCATTCCTTCTGAGAAATAGCTTTCCTTATGAATTAGCTTTGCAATCTCCGACAGAAATTTCTAGTCTGTTCTGAGTATCTTTTTCTCAATTTGAGAAAATAATTTTTCAAAATTATTCTCTAATTTATTTTAAAAAAAAATTGCAATAGGAAGTGAATAGTACGTAGGCAAACATTTTCCTTATTGATCCAGTGAATCCATGTAGCTTAGAACGTTTTATATCGACTTCTCTAATAATTGACGCAGAGAAAATTCACTGGAGTTGAAGTAGCGAATGATTCAATATTATCCACTATTCTAAGCTTACCCCATGCAAAAGGGTTCACAGTGACAAATAAAATTCTCCTAATTTTAAATGAGCACTTATAGTCGATTAGAATCTGTACATTCCCTCATAAAGTACTATGCATTATAAGTTTATGCCCAGGACATTTCACCATCAAATGTTGTCCATTCATAAAAAGGGAATCTAAAAGTTAATAGGAAATTACCTGGATACGAAAACACTTAGAAAACGGCATACAACTAATGCAAAAAAAGGGTTATTTACAACAGCGGTTGCTTTACACATAGAGAACAAATTTTCATTGCAATTCTCTCTGACGATCACCATCACATTAAACAGCTCGCTTCTCAGCATATAAAAAATGCAAAAGTAGAATAAATGATGGCATACTTACAGTTGAAATATCTGAAATCATCTTTGAAGCAAATCATTACGTAAAAAAATACAATTGACTTAAAAAATATTGTGGTAACAGACCTTCCAATCACTATTCATCAACTGAATGTAAGTTTGATAAATATAATAGATGGCCGAATAGATCCCTTTAATAATATTTCCGTACATTACTCTGCTTGTCATTTTTTTGTATGAACTGTAAAAATATACATGAAGATAGTTACAGCAGCATGTGGATGCAAAGAACAGATAAACAAGGTGGAAGCATCGAAAACATGCCAAATTTTTATAAAGAAAATCACAAATCAATGTATAAATAAAACACTGTACTAAGATGATCGAATAGTTGGGCCGGGTGGTATAGGAAATATAGCCACCTCCACGACGCATGTCCAAGGTAGTTTTGAAAACAAGAGCTGTATTAAAAACAACAATTCGTTATATGACCCAATAGAGTGATAATGCTGTTTTCTTACTAAATGTTGTCTGTTTTGCTCCAGCTATAGGGATTAAACATATTGTTTTATAGTTTAAATATGTTAAGCAGATAAATATAAAGGTCTAAGCAACACTTTTAAATACTAACCAGTTCTGTACGAATTTTTTCAATTTTTTTGAAAAAATGACAAATTTTACCCAAAATTTCGATTTTTGGAGCAAAAGCGCAGACTTAAGCCATTTTTTTCAGCGGTAAAATTTCACGCAGTTAATGTACTAGTATAAAGGCAACTTTTGGCACCTACCCGTTTTTAATTTTCAAAAAAAAATTTTTTTCGCTCCACCCTATTCTACAGGATTCTATAAAGATTTTCCTAGGAATTTCTAAAATACATTTTCCTGTGGGTAGAGTTTCTTTTAATAATTCCAGACAGCACATTGCATTATAATGTTATTAGACATAAAATTATAAAATGAATAAAGATAAGGATCTTGAAACTCAGTCAGTGTGCCATTATTGCATTTGCATAAATTTGACTTCACTCTTAACTGTCAGCGCCAGTTGGACCCATCAAAGCCCATTTTTATCTCAGCAGGTATACTTGCACACTTATTCTTCAGTTTCCATTTGCAGGGCGATTCTGTATTCACCAAAAACCTGCCAAGAAGTAAACACAATTGAAAAATGTTCCATTTTAAATAGGTGTCAAGATTTAACAACTATAAATATATAGGAAGCAGGACATTTCGGTCCCGCCGTTTTGGTCCCGAGACTCTTCAGTCCTGAGACACTTCGGTCCCTAGCCATTTCGGTCCCAAGAAATTTCGGTCCCGAGACATTTCGGTCCCAAGACATTTCGGTCCCTTCTCCTGCAAACTGAAATTTTGTGAAATAAGACATAATTTTATAGAGAACATTGCAGAGTTTTAAACTGAAGGCCATAAAATTTTAGTATAATGCGATTATAAATGCCCGAAAACTGCACACACGCATAACTCTTGTCCAAAATATTATAATTCACACAAATTTTGTATGGTAATCCTAATCATAATTGGTAATCCTAATGATAATTGGTAATGCTAATTCTCAAAACAGTAATTTTAATGTAAAAATCAAATTAATATTTTATTAAATATACTTATTATTAATAACATGATTAATTTACATAATGAATTTTATTTTAAAATAAGCTCAATACATAATCCATTTTATATTCAATACATCAAAATATTTCCTAGTAGTTCTAAACTGAAATTTATCTTTTACTTGTTTATTTATTGTATTTTTAAAACTACATAAATTTAAAACAATTAGTACAGTTAAATAAGAATTATTATTTTTTTCTGGGAAAGTAAGAGCGAAAAAATAGTACAAATAAATAAATAAATAGAAGCTTAGTTTTGTCACTTAAAAATTTAAAATAAAATTATTTAAAAAATTATTATATTACATTTTAATATATTTTATTAAATTATATATTATATTTTATATATAATATTTATATTATTATTTTTTAAAATATTATTATATAAATTTTATGTAAACAAAAATAAAAAATAATTATCTTATTAGAATGAAATAGGTCCAGTTTCAATAAAATTAACTCACAAAAATTGTCTTCATGGTGTGAGAAGACTGTTAAAAAAAGCAATCAATAAATTCTATTATTATTAAAAAAGGTTAGCGGAGGCAATTAAATTTTTTTTTTTCATGTCATGCCCAGTTACGAAATCACTATTGCTTTCGCAATGTTAATAATGGTAAGTAACTTATGAAAACAAATTTATAAGATGAAACTTTGTATTATAAAAATAATAAGAAAAATAAAAAATTTGTTTTTCAATAAATATATCTCATTCCTGAATTATTAAAGGAGAGGGTATAGACGGGTGATTTGAGGAAATATATACATATTATAAGTTGTATAACACTGTCTAATTGAATTATTAATGGCATTTATTATCAAATTGGAAGGGAAAAAAATATTGACAATTTTTTTATTATTTAATTAATGCTAATTTAATGGTTCCAAAAAAAATGTACGTAAACACCCAAAAAAATATTTTTGGCAGTTTATATAAAATACTTTTTAGTTTATATAATTTATGGAAGTTTATATAAAATACTGATACTAATAATTAACAATAAAATTTAAAATATTTATTCTGATTAATAATAATACTATTAAAAGCAAAAGAGAATATCCCCTAAATTTATATCACACCAAACAAAATTTTCAGCTCGCTGTGATTTCATTGTCACGAGTTATAAAAGTTTAAATTTATCGGACTCTTATATTCAACTTTTCATAAAACTTGTGGGGGGGGAGGAGGGGGGAAATAAAAATAAATAAAAAAAGGCCCGAATAATGTTGAGCGTATATCATTTGGCAGGGCCACAACAATTAGAATCAGACTTATAAGATAGCGAGCAAAGAAATGACAAGGGACGGAAATGACTAAGGACGGAAACGGCAAGGGACCAAAGTTGCTGGGGACCGAATTGTCTCGGGACCGAATTGTCCAAGGACCGAATTGTCTCGGGACCGAATTGTCTCGGGACCGAAATGTCTCGGGACCAAAATGGCCAGGGACCGAAACGGCGGGACCGAAATGTCGTGTACCCAAATATATAGTACTAGCAGTCTTTGCCCGCTACTCTGCTTGATTTCTCTAAAGAAATCTTGAATAAGACGAAGTACATCTTGCAAAAATTAGAAAAAATAAACTTTATATCTAATCAGACATCTATAATTGTTGCCTTATTAATATAATCCTACATTATCCTGTTGACTGCATAATAGACAAAATAGATTGAAGTACATATCTATGCTAATAAAATAACAAAACGCCATGTCTGTCTGTGTGTGTGTGTGTCTGCGATGGCTAGCAAAATCTACCGCACGTAATAGTCTGAAGTTTTAGGTGAAGATAGTCCAAGACAGGTCTTGATGCACCTGAAGCTAAGATTTGTAATATTTTAAGGGCTGGGACCCCTGGGCCCCTTTTAATTTTTATGCACCAAATTGTTAATAACTCGACCCCTTTTTATTTAATCTTCTTCATTTTGAGGAACCTTTCTCCATTTATCTTTTCTTGCCTGTTTACCTTTCAGTTATGACCCTGGACCCTCGGGGCCCCTTTAATTTTGTGTGATAATAAATTGTTAATAAATTGCTTCCATTTAATTCGATCTTCATTTTTGGGATACCTATTCCAATTAGATATTTTCAAGTTTTTCCATTTCATATAAGACACGGGGATACCCTAGATCATCATAGGGCCCGTCCCAGGGCCCCTTGATCTTTTTGTGCGCCAAACATTTTTCATTCCCTAAATTTCTCATCTTCTCAGTGCAAAAATTTAAAGTGGAATCTTGGACTATTTTCAGGACCAACATCCTGATATTTTTATTCGGGAACTGAGGCCCTTTTTTAAACATTTACCCAATCAGTTGGTGCATTTAAAAAATATATTATTCCTAAGAATAACTCATAGCTCTATGCTTACTTTTGACTAATTAAAGGTCTGAAGCGCTCTATACTAAAACATTTTAACATGTTTTCATGTTAGGTTCCATGGTTTTTACTGTCATTAGGCCCCTACGGGACCCCCTATCATAGCTCCTTTAAAAATGGTCCGATTCATTGGCTTTTTTTCCCTAACAACTTTCTAAGTCCTTCAGCTACTATATGTACGACAAAAAAATTCTCAGACTAACTACCACTAATTTTGAATATTAATCGCTTTCTTGACGCCCTTGGTGCAGCCCTTTTAAAAGTGATCCAAATTGCTCTCAATTTTATTTAACATAATTTTAGCGTCTTCCCATTATTTTAATAACTACATATATTTTTATACCCAACTACATACAAAATAAATTCCTGGCCATATGGTACCCGGTACAGGGTCCCTTAAAGTTTTTGTAATAATAAATTTTCAATAAATTGCTTCCTTTTAATCCGATCTTCATTTTTAGGATTCTTTATATATTTAGATGTTCGAAAAAATTGCGACATGCGAAATAAATTCCTGTCCCCTTTGGGTCCCGGTACAGATCCCCTTGCATTTTTTGTATTATGAATTGTTATATAACTGCCCTCTCTAAATCTAATCTTCATTTTTGGAACTACGTTTCCACTTAGTTATTTCCACGTTCTTGAATTCCATTTACGAGCCTGGGAATTCCTATGGTCCCGTAGGGCCCGGCTCAGAGCCTTTGAAAATTATATTCGACATGCATATTTCACCCACTCATCCCCCCCCTTCTCAGTGCATAATTTTAAAGTTGAGGTTTGGCCTCTCCTTTCAGACTTACACCCTGATATTTTTATTGGTTCCTAGGGCCTTATTTAAATCATTTACTCAGTTTTTTATGCATTTTTTAAAAATATTATTCTAAAGAACAATTTATAGCCTGTGATTAATTTTGACTATTTTTAGATAATAATTGTAGTGTTAAGTGTTTACGGTTTTCATAACTGGTTCCGTGCAACACAGGGCCGATCAGCTAATGTTTAGCTATATTTTTAGTAGGTGTGCTATCTTGTATTTCTCGCTTCTGCCTAAACTTGCTGCTGAGAAATGGCGAAATACTTCAGAGACGCTAGAGGGATATAATTGAAATAATGGTCAGATAACTTTTAAGTGATATATCACATGAGAGTTGAAGGCCAAATTTAGAAAATTCCCCTTTCCCCGCCAGAGTTCCAACTATGACGTCTACAGGTATAAAATATTCCACTCTCTTTAAAATTTCCAAATATTATGACTAATATTCATCAGAGGGCACCTATAAAAAACTTGATATGTTATGATAAAACGATTCAATTGAAAGTAAAAAATCGAAAAATATCCTTCGAAGGGAAGGGGGAAAGCTGAGGTGATGGAAGAAAAGTTCATAATATGAAAGAGCGGACCGAGGACTTACTGATTGTTTTCGTGTAATCCTGATTTTCTTTACCTCTAAGGTAGGTCACGTTGACAGATTCCATTGTAATAAATTTAAATTCTTCACAGGTGCACTAGAGACAGAAAACGTTACAAGAGTTTTAGATGATACAGTTAAAATGGAACATGTTTATGATGGAAATTTGCCTTTAACTGAAAAGCTCATAGCCTTGGCAAAAGATGTAACTTTGAATTATTCCGTTTAAGGTTATACCATTCAACTCAAATGGAATTTTCATGGGTTCTTTATGATTCCATTTTCGTAGTTTTGAGTGTTGTTCATTGCGCAATTCGGAAACCCAGATATTTGATTAAGGTGGAGGTGTTCACATCAACCACTTGGCTATACCATTGATTAAGTTATTTAAATGCAATGTAAATTATATTGAATAACGCAGAATATTTAAGCAATAAACATTAACATTAAAAAAATCAGAAATCTGGGGAATTTTTTATTGAAAACATTTACATAATAAAATTGCATCACCAAAAAAATAATTTATTTTCTCGCTATACTTTGTAAAATGTATCATCGTTTATTTAGATGTTATAAAGTTACAGAATTTTCTCCTTAAATTTATTTTATATTTTATTTATAATAATTTATCCATTTTTACAATATTCCTATTCATTTTATTTACAATTTAATCTTTATACTGTTAGGAAAGACATCTGACACACCTTCCATTCCGGTAAATTCAGATATTTGGGAGTTTATTGTAATTTACACAAAGGTAAAAATTTCATTACTATAACTTGTTTTCTACATTGATTTTTAATTTTCGATATAAGTTTATTTTTTTATGAAATGCTAATTTATTTTATTTTATTGCAGCAGCATAAAACCATTAATCTATCACATCACATCACTCCAAATATCTTCAATGTGTAAAATATTTACAGCAAAATATTTCTTATCAGAATTTTTTGAAAAAGGAGCTTCTAACTCACAGCCAGGAAAACCATTCATTTGTGAGCTATGCAAGAATTTTTTCCAAAACAGTCTTTTTTATGTGAAGTATGCAACAAAGAATTCTCTCAAAAGGGCCATTTAAGCAGACATCTCTTAACTCATACTGGTGAAAAACCGTTTGTGTGTGATATATGCAACAAAAAATTCTCTGAAAAGAGCAATTTAAGCAGCCATCTGTTAATTCATAGCGATGTGAAACCGTTTGTGTGTGATATATGCAACAAGAAATTCTCTCGAAAGGGAGTTTTAAGAAGCCATCTGTTAAGTCATACTGGTGAGAAACCTTTTGAATGTGAGGTATGCAACAATAAATTCTCTCAAAAGAGCCATTTAAACAGCCATCTGTTAACACATACTGGTGAGAAATCTTTTGTATGTGAGGTATGCAACAAAAAATTCTTTCGAAAGGGCCATTTAAGCAGACATCTCTTAACTCATACTGGTGAGAAACCTTTTGAATGTGAGGTATGCATCAAGAAATTCTCTTGCAAGAGCCATTTAAGCAGGCATCTGTCAATTCATACTGGTGAGAAACCGTTTGTTTGTGATGTATGCAACAAGAAATTCTCTCGAAAGGGAGATTTAAGAAGCCATTTGTTAACTCATAGTGATGAGAAACCGTTTGTGTGCGATATATGCAACAAGAAATTCTTTAAAAAGGGAAATTTAAGGCAGCATCTGTTAATTCATACTGGTGAGAAACCTTTTGAATGTGAGGTATGCAACAAGAAATTCTCTCTAAAGGGCAACTTAAGCAGCCATCTGTTAACTCATAGTGATGAGAAACCATTTGTTTGTGACATATGCAACAAGAAATTCTCTCGAAACAGTTCTTTAAGAGCACATCTGTTTATTCATACTGGTGAGAAACCATATGTGTGTGAGATATGTAGCAAGAAATTTTCTCAAAAGAGTGCTTTAACCAGGCATATCTTTAAACACACTGGTGAAAAACCTTGTATGAGAGATGTGAAACAACAAACTCTCTCAAATGTGTGATTTAAGAAAGCATCTGTCAATTCATAATATTGAGAAATCTTTTCTGTGTGTGATATGCAACTAGAAAATTTCTCTGAAGTATGCTTTAATTCATATTGAAGAGAAACATTTTGTATGAGAGATATGTGTGAAAAGATTTTTTCAAAATATTTGTTTATGGAAGCATCTGTTAATGTCATACAAACGAAATATTTTTTTGAAAGAACTTATGAAATAAAAATATTGAAACTTATGAAATAAATTCCAAAAAAGCTATCTGTGCTTTATTTTGCTCCTAAAATTTGTTAAATGCAGTTGACTGATCGTAACATATTCCAGAAGTAAAGAAATATTACTTTCTGTTTACCACAGTACAAAAAAAAACAGTGAACAAAAAAACTGTGACTATTTAAACCTTTAAATTTGCAGATCACGAACTATAAGCATGAGACCTGGCAAGCACCATTTTATTTTTATTACCTGAAAATATTACAAATCTCTATTTTTTTTTGCACTTTTAAGCCTGTAATGATTAATAATATTTAAATTGAAAAAAAAAACTTTTGTTAAACCTGACTTCTCACATTAAAGTTCTTTTATGGTAAAATTGTTTTTTTTTATCAGTATTTAAGCTGAAAATATTTGTTTGGAAAAGAGTATGTCCCTCTGACTTACCCATAATATTGAAAAAAATGTGTGTTAATGTGTTTGATACACTGGTTGTTATTTTAAAAGGTAATAGCAGTCTAAAGATATTTGAAATGTAAGTAAAAATTGGTAAAAGTATTTTAAAATTATGTTTTTTTCATGAGGTTTATATTAAAAGAAAGTATTCTACGAATTTATTATTTCCAAGTGAGCAAAAAAAATGCCCAGGCTGGGAATCGAACCCAGATACTTCGCTTACAATTCCAATGCTTTACCTGTTATGCTAACTGGACAATAGCCGGCTGGTATTTTTCGCTCAGATAATCTTATTGGTCATAACATGTAGTCTGTCATTTAGACAGCTCGGCAGAATAAACCGCAGGTAATAGAACTCCATATAACGATGGATACATATAGTATTATTATAACACAATCAAATTGATCGGTAAATTTATCATACGAAGTGATTATTTCCAACTGAGTGAAAGTATTCTAATTTAATTGTCATTTCATTACTTATACCTGTAGTAATCTTTTTAAGTTCCTTCATTTCATCGGATTGTTTATTCGTAATGGAATAACAGTGTGGTGTAAGTTTTAAAAGACAACAAATATTGAGAAAAAAAAGAATGAAATATTTGCTTATTTCAGCCAGTTCAATCTCTAAAACTTTCCATCATACTTGTTGTTGTTGTTGTATTGACCAAAATATTGGCCCGGTGAGCAGCTTTACATTTCTATATAGCTGTCTTACTCCGCTAAGCCACTTAAAATACCAAAGTCCCTAAAATCAATTAATCGCCATACAGATATCTATACCGAAATTCGCAAAATTAACTCCTTCCAACACCACAAACAGAAAAACACAGAAAATCCCAAATCCAACCTACTATATTACACCTATCTCCTTACACCGACAATCACAGATAAACGAAAACACAGACTAACTCACAATACAAACACTTCTGCCCTCCAAAGAAAACCCCACCAAACAATCATCTCCATCCTTAAACGAGCACCAGCCTAAACATCACCGACCCACCTAGTGCAATGCATGTATATTTCATCTAGGAATTTAGAAAGCCACATTAAATAATCTCCCCCTTTTCTACCAGCTATCTCAAAAATATCTGTATATGACGCATTTCCCGAAATATGAAATTTTTTATACAACCTTAAACGAGCATCAGTGAATTTTTTGCATCGTATTACTAAGTGTTCCTCTGTTTGATCTTCATCTCTACATAGATTGCAATTCGCATCACCACCTTTGAGAAATTTTTTTTTCGATCCAGAGTAAACACAGTTTTCGTTAAAAACCTGATAAACACTACGCCATACTTCCTGATTAAGTTGTGGTGAGGATAACCTATATCAGCATAATTCCAACAACGCCTACTATTGTTCTTTTGATATTGTTCCCACTCCCAATCCATCTCTTTCAATTTATTATGTTTGACCTCCATTATCCAATCTTCGGGAGATATCCAAGGGATCCAAATATTACTATAAGGCCCATTCCTAGCAAGGTTATCCGCGATTTCATTAATTTCAATCCCTTTATGTCCCGGAACCCAAATAAATGTTATATCATAGTTTTCTAACTTTTTTTTTATTAATTTCATCCCTCAAGCAGGTAATTATAGCAGCCGATTTACGATGTATATTTTTAAAGCCACTAGAACACTTTTAGCATCGGTGAAATAAAAATAATTACCCCTTTCCCTGGTATAATATTTTATAGCCACCAGTAAAGCCATGGCTTCGGCAGTAAAAATCGAATTTATAGTAGGAATGCGAAAAGCCAATCGACTCCCAGTGTGTTGGTTCACCATACTTATAGACGTGAAATGATTATCCTTCGAAGCATCAGTCCCAATAAAAATAGCCTTGTTCTTATAAGTTTGAAAAAAGTGATGAAAAGAATTCTTAATGACCTCGTCAGGGAAGTCTTTATTTTGAAATGTCCATGTATTGATGAATATTTGAACTCCTTTGTCCAGTTTATTTCCCCACTTATATATCACCATTTCATCGACATTAGTATTATAACTTTTAAGCCTATTAATTTCTTTGTACAATAAGTCTTTTGACAGGATATCAGTGTACTCTTTATGTTTGTATTCCGATATCGTCCGTTTAATCGCTAGAAACTCCCTACGTAAATCATTCCTCCATACCCTGCTCTCTTTTAATAAAATTGAAATAGGGCACCATTTGGATAATCCAGTAGCCCACCTGAGTCCCATATTTTGAATAACTTGAACCTGACTACTTTCTTTTTTAGTGCAGTGCATCAATATTCTCGGGTTACCGTCTAAAACAGAGCCAATGATACTCTTAGATATTTGTATTAAGTATTTTGTTTCGGTCCCCCAACTAATGCCAGTTATCGCTTTGAACGTGTTCAGTCTTTTACTTGTTTTTTCTTTTAACATTACTATATGATCTTTTAAATTACCTTGTTTATTAAAATACACTCCTAATATTTTAATTTTTTCCAAAAACCCAACCTCTTGTCCCCGTATCATAAACTTATCTTCTTCAATTTCATTCCACTTTCCAATTTTCATGATTTGGCACTTGCTAGGGTTGACTTCAAGATTCCACGCCCGAAGCCAAGTAATAACTCTTAATATATTGTCCTGTAAAATCCTTTTTAACCAATGAATATCGTCATGAAACCCGTATAAGAAAATATCATCTGCGTAAATTACGCACTGAATCACAGAATCGAAAATTTCGAAAATATCAGCTAAATAAATAGCAAAAAGAAACGGTGACAACGGGCTACCCTGCAGAAGACCCCTATGATAGTTAAAAAACCTAGAAAAACTTCCCCTCCATTTAACCCGAATCCTCAATTCCTGTATCAGTTTCCGAATTATTATACAAAGATCAGCCCCCAAACCTAATTTTTTCAATTTAAACAGCAATCCATCCCACAACACATTGTCGTAGGCACCTTTGATATCTAAAGCTATGAGGTACCCCTTCATCTTAGATTGCCTGGCCCTCCTAATATCTCTGAAAATTTTATAAGAAGCTGCTTCACAATCTCTAAATGGAATAAAACCATAATGATTGGGGTGGAAAATATTATTCTCTATACTCCAATTGAGTAATATATTTAAAATTAATTTTTTAAAAATTTTTTTGCTAGTGACAGTAAGAGCTATTGGTCTATATCCATTAATATCATTTTTATTTTTCCCAGGTTTTTTAATCGGAAGCATTATGACCTCTTTCCAAATTTCCGGTATAGTTTTTGTTATCAAAATCTGATTGTACATTTCAAGAATCTGATTCAACACCCGTAAATTTAACTTTTTGTAAAAATTCATTTTTATCCCATCAGCTCCCGGAGTAGTAGATTTGCTTTTCTTTAAAATATCTTGTAATTGATCCAAAGTAAACTTTAAATCTATCCCATCCTCCCCAGAAAAATCAATGGGAATGCCCTCCCTCACATACGAGTTCTGAAACACAACAGCAAGCGAGTTAGCTTGGGAAGAAGCATCTGGTGGACAGTTTGGAAAATTAAAATCAATGTTTTCTTCAACGATATGATCTCTATTAAAAACTTTTAATAATTTTGTAAATTTTTGGCCCCCTACCAGCCTCCCTAGCCATAGTATCCCAAAAGGATTTATTATCCTTCTTTATTTGCTTTTTAAGTTTAGCATTATATTTTTTTAATTTACACCACAAATCAACTTGACAAAGACGAATCGCCTTCCGATGATAATACCTTTTAAGTGCTAACAACCTCCGAGTAACGACACTCCACCACGGAGGAAGAGTCCCCCTATTAACAGGAACCATCTCCGTACGTCCCCCGATAACATTGGTAACCTCTTTAGTCCATAAATCAAAACCATTCTCATAAATCTGACTATTAAAATTATTTACATCTAGTCCCACCCCTTCCCAATTTACATGACTCCAGAAATCACCCCTCCCGATACTTCCACGATGTAACTCCTTAAAACAAACCGGGTAATGATCAGATCCCATCGGATCCGAAACCACCTCAAAAGCAAAAAAACAAGCCAAATTTCCCGAAACTATAGATAAATCTAAAAGAGAAATATCCCCCCCAACATTAAATCTAGTAGCCTGATCAGCGTTCATTAATACACCATCATTACTATTGATCCAGTTTATTAAATTGTCCATTTTCTGTTTTTTCGGATTGTTATGCCAGTTTAAGAAATTAATGTTAAAATCACCTATAATAAAATAATAATCACCAATTAAATGTTTAATGTTTTCTAGCCAATTAACAGCAGTAAAACCTTTAGGAGCATAGATATTTATAATGGTAATCCAACGTTTCTTATACCAAATTTGAATCGCCTGAAATTCATGTCCCTGATCGATTCTGGGAAGCTTTAAAATTTTAACAGGGATTTTATTATGAACCGCCAATAACAGACCTCCTCCATTTCTCAAAGAATCACTCTCTCTATCCGTCCGAAAAACATTTCTGTTTTTTAAAAAAATAGTAGACTTTTGATTGAGAAACGTCTCTTGAAACGCCCAAATCAAACTATTACGAAATATACCCATACGAAGCCAGGGAAGATTGGATTTAAACCCACGGATGTTCCATTGTATCAAAAAATGTTCCATACAAACAGAGAAACAAAAGAGAAAAATAAAACAACTCCAATAACAAACAGACTATTACACAATAAAACACTTACCCCAACTTCAGCAGCAAAGTGACAAATTCGATACATCACAGTTCAAAAATCAAAAACGATATCACAAACACCAAATAAACAAAACATCCCTTATGTCACAGTCCAAAAATTATGAAATACTTTCAGTGTCCGTTATCATATCCGAAACTTCTGGATTTTCTACATTCTGAGATGCTTCGTTATTTCTATTACTGAGCTTTATTTTTTTTCCTCTAATGGTGTTGCACAATTCTGCTATGAGGTCTATGTTGTTATGCTTTTTTTTTCCAGTTATGTTTTTCTCCTTATCATCTGCTACATTATTTTTGTTAGCTTCTTCTTGTTGACTCAAATTAATACCCGTGAACAGCTGTACAAGGTACTCTGTTAATTGCTGAAATTTTAAATCAATTAAACTGGCCATTTTTTGTAAATAACTCTCGACATTTATTTGTTCTGAATGCTGTTTGACTTTAGCAGCATAAGTTTTAACTTCTTTTGAGTTAAATTGTCTCCTGGCTTCTGCCAATGTGATATGCTTTTCGCTTTTATAGATTAGAATCTCTTGCTCTTTTATTCTTATTTCACATTTTGCGTCATCCGCTTCATGATCTTTTCCGCAATTTGGGCATTTGACTTCTGTTTCGTTACAAGTGAGTTCCAGGTGGTTTTTTCCACATCTTTTACATTTTTTCTCGTTAGTTGGACATTTATTTGTACCGTGTGTATAACTTTGACAAAGATTACATCTTCGGGGTCTATCTATGAACATTTTGATTTTGTGTCTTACGTAAAACAATTTAATATACTCCGGTAAATTATGTCCATATATTGTGATCATGACTGTCCCTGTAGGAACCATTCTTCCACCTTGATTTCTTAGAAATCTCTTAACATATTGTACTTTGACATTATTTTCTTCTTCAATTTCGTCACGTATTTCCTCAACAGTTATCTCGTTATCTATTTGAAATAATAAAAATCTAGTGGTGATATTTTCATTCATGAAGCGATGTTTTACATCTCTTTCAAAAAGTTTCTTTTTGTTAACTATTTCTTGAGCGCAATCGTAGCTTCTTGTTGTAGTAAGCACCTTATTATTTCTAGTAAATCTGAACACATTCTATATCTTTATATCTTACAAATTCTTTAATAATTTCTCTTTTTACTTGAACGGGTGTTAACTTATGAAAATTTCCTTCTTTGCATTCCGTAATAATTACATATTCCGGTAATTCCGGTATAAATTTTATCTGTTCCGCTGCATTTCTTAAATCATGTACGTTATATTTCTTGAAATCTATATTATTAATACCTACACTATCTTTGATTTTTATCTCTGTCCCCGACATGAGTCGAAGTTACCCAGAGACTTATTTCTTTTAAAATAAGTCAATACTTAAAACTGGAAAAACAAATACACCTTACCTTACACAAATACCAATACCAGCTATTTAAAAGAAGAGTCAAACGCTCGCAAACAACTTTATAGAAGACAAAACCACTATAGAACACACCACGACTCACACGAAGTATCCAAAACAGCCAGACACAGAAAGCAAGCTAGCTCACCGAGCCCAACCAAAAACCAACAAACACCAGGATAACCCATCATACTTAAAATATGTTTATGACTTCGATATAGTTCATGCCCCTCTGACTATAACTTAACTCTTTGGAGTTGCACAGGTTACCATGTAATGGATGTGAGATACTGAGGTTTACTATGCCACATTTGTTATTGAAAATGGATTATGTTATGGTCAATATAGGTAACTTTGCTCCATTTAAAAAAAAACTTTGATCCATTTTGCCACCTTTACGAAATCTTTCCGATGAGAAGCCAAACACACACACTTATGCATCTGTCTATATTTTGAGACCAAAACTTTCCCGTCAACTCAACTGATGGAGCAGATTTTAATCTTTTTTTTCCTCTCTTGGTCCCAAGTTACCCTTTTTGACTGTAGTTTTTATAGTTTGTTTAGAAAGATGCTCAAGTACTACTTGTTTAACCCGTCGACCAAAGAATTATCGCCAAACTGTAATATTACATGCCAATAATGGATGATTGTAAATGTCACATTCTCTTTACATTTACTACGATACATGTGTTTGTTATGTCATCAAGTGACTTTTAAATAAATTTTTAATTTGTTTTTTTGATTATGTTTTACTAATTTATTTGTTCTTAACATAAAATATTTAACATAAAAATTACATCAAGTTTTATAATTTGGGGAACAGTTTGGCGATTTCTATAATTTGGCGAAATAAATCGACGAGATAACCAAGAAGTAACGATGTTCAAAATAATTCCATGTTATAATAAGGTCTATGTGGAAAATCGTTTGTGATTTTACTTTGCATTAATTGAAGAAATATTATTGAATGAAACGAGTACGAATTTCTGAGGTCTCCTGAAAAATGTTTTCTGTAACATATTTAGCGCAAACTATTTATTTTTTGTTTACATTTCCTATAGTGTCGATGGTAAGTCTTTTTAAGAAAAAATTAATTTGAAAGAGGAGCATATAATCGAGATGTAGAAAAATTATTAAAAAACTCATTTTTATCTTTAATGTAAAAGTAAAGATGATTAATACAGGGATGGAAATCCAGCATTTTCCCTGATCCGTGCATAAAAAATAGAATTATCTGAATTCTTTCCCTAAAATCTCCCATTTAACAAAATATTAAATCTTGATTTTTAATATTTTAGCAATAAATAATCTCATCTAAATCTTTCCCCTTGAAACAACTTGTAATTTCTTTGTCCCGTTTAATAACAAACACGCATTGTTTCATATTTATAACTCTTTTTTAATTCATTTATCTCCTAACTTATTTAATACACAAATAATAAAGTTAAATAAATAAACATATGCTTGTAACAGTGTATATGTATGTATTTAACAATGAATAAATATCTTACGCAAAATTATCCCCTACTGTAAAAATATCTGCTTTTCTGTTGTCTCTTCTTGCCCTTCCCTAATATCATGAAGATATGTTTCTTCGACCAACAATTTTCATAAAATTTTAAAAATTCTTTACTTTTTCTGCTGTATATGTGAATTTGTAGTAACTATATTTAATTAATAATCTACATCCCCCTCCAACTCCTCACAAAAGTCCTATTTTTTCCTCCTTCTGTCAGTAAATATGGCTTAAAATCATTATTTCTTTCTTTATATGCTTTATTTGTGACGATTTTGTTACAATAGAAAAAGGATCATTTAATTCACCCATCCCACAAAAAAAAATTCTATTTCTCAAACATGGAAACTTTAAAACTATTTTTTAAATATTTCGATACTATATTGCTTCTTTGTACTAACAATTAAAAAATTATGCTCTAACGCTCCTATTAAATTTTCATTCTCCAATACGAGAAAAATGGGTGAATTTTTAGACATGAGATAGTAAAAGAGCCGACCGCACAAAACCCTAAGTCATCGAGCACAAGAAATTTTTTTATATTTTACGAAAGAGTAGTCATAGAGGAATCGAATGATTCATATCTGCCGGAAGCGAAGGGGTGCACAAGCCAAAAATTAATACCACTAGTGGTTGATTCGTAGGCTTAGCATTATGTTTGCCGTACAATCAAAAGTATGAATACATGGACAACTGGGTGCAGAAAAACATAATGCTAAGCCTATGAATCAACCACTTGTGGTATTATTTTTTGGCTTATGCACCCCTTCGCTTCCGGCAGACATGGATCATTAGATTCCTCTATGACTGCTCTTTCATAAAATAAAAGTTTTTTGTGCTCGATATCAAAGGGTTTTGTGCGGTTGGCTCTTGGACTAATAGGGAGGGGTGAAAAGATTTTAATCTTGTCTTATATGGTTATTGTCACCCTTGATAACGTATTTTGTACAGCGGATTCGGGACATTAATTTAAAATCTAAAATGTACAGAGTTACTATAAAAGAAGCATCATACATTTTCAAAATCCAATTAATATAAAAGTATTATGCTTACAAATATTGATATATGAAAATAATCACAAAATATCCAAGTCGGGGCGAGTCGAGAGAAAAGCTCTTTCAGCCGGGTGGGATTCATGTCGCTTCGGCCGGACTCTTGGTTGCAGGACGTGCGTTTGGCAGTGTACGTCGGCAGTGTACCGACTGCAGGCTGGCGATGACGTCACGTGGGGAAACCCATATCATGTCGGCCTGCGCATTCGGGACATCTCGGCGAGAGATAGTTTTTCTACCAGGGCAACTTTTTTTCAGATAGCAGTACAAAAAAGAACTGGCTTGTATCACATTACAAATTGTGCGGATAGTATTCAACTGTCGCCTGGACGTGTGTTATGTGCTAAGGGGCACACATAAAACATTCGTACAGTGAGCATAAAACTTGGCTATTATGCAGTTATTTTCATATATCTGTCATATTTGTTTACATATTTTTGAATAAATTTGGTTTTTAAAAGGAATGATTCTTTTTTAATAACCTGTACATGTGATTCATATACACTATATTGCCATTGATTATTGGACACTTGCGATTTTAGACATTTTACTAAATATCTAGAAAAATACATGAGGAATCATCTCGGAACTCTTAGTGTATAAATCTAATAGTATACGCCATACATCGCCGTGCAGATTTTTTACCGAAACTCAATAGGGGGCCGTCAACAAATTAAAAAAATGAATATCTTTTGAATAACCCTGTCAAAACTAATGTAGCAAAAGCGCTCAAACTCTAGATTATGATTGAATGCTTTATTGTAATATGCCTTGTTTATTTTTATGCAAATAGCATGCATACTCGCAGAGTAATTAAGGTTTTTATAAAAATGGTCCCAAATTTTTCCAAGTTTTTTCCTTATAATTTTCAGAGTTCTTAATATAAAATAATATTTTTTTCAGAAAATATGACAAACAACATTGCACACAGTACCTTGTAATCAGAATTAAAAAATAATGAAAATTGTGTACAAAATGAGTAGGTTTACTAAATAATTTTTTACTGCGCATGCGTCAACGATATCAAAATTTCATTTGCATATTATGTTAGTTAAATATATAGAGCAACTTTTGTAAAAGCCACAAAATCATAACTTGAAAATTCTGAAAATAATCGTCAATTGAATTAGTCGAAAATCCGTTATTCTCAAAATGAAGCAAAAACAAGAGGGGTTGTATCCATATATTCATTGATTATTGTCAATATAGAATACACAATACGGGATGTACTACTACATTTGGATAAAATCCCTCATTTTTTTTGCTTCATTTTGCAAACAACGGATTTTGTCCTTTTTCTGTTGACGATTACTTTCAGAATTTTCAAGCTATGATTTTGAGACTTTTACAAAAGTTGCTCTATACATTTAGCTAACATAATATGCAAATGAAATTTTGATATCTTTGACGCATGCGCAGTAAAAAATTATTCAGTAAACCTACTTATTTTTCATACAATTTTCATTATTTTTTAATTCTGATTACTGGGTACTGTGTGCAATGTTGTTTGTCCTATTTTCTGAAAAAAATATTAATTTATATTAAGAATTCTGAAAATTATAAGGGAAAAACTTGGAAAAATTTGGGACCATTTTTATAAAAACCTTAATTACTCTTCGAGTATGCATGCTATTTGCATAAAAGTGAACACAGTGTATTACAATAAGGCATTCAATCATGATCTAGAGTTTGAGCACTTTTGCTACATTAGTTTTTACAAAGTTATTCAAAAGATATTCATTCTTTTTTAATTTGTTGACGGTCCCCTATGGAGTTTCGGTAAAAAATATTCACGGCAGTGTATGGCGTATACTATTATATTTATACACTAAGAGTTTCGAAATGATTCCTCATGTATTTTTCTAGATATTTAGTAAAATGTCTAAAATCGCAAGTGTCCAATAATCAATGGCAATATAGTGTATAAGAACGGCAAAACTTCAAAATTTTTGTTTTTTTTATATACTCATAGAAAGCCTCCCTGCTTGTTGAGAAAGGGTAAAGAAAAAATTTGAGTCTCAGTGAGGATTTTAGATAAGTCACCTTACTACATAATAAGAAATAGAACAGAATTAAATAATATTAAAAATGTTAAAGTAAGTTTTGTGCGGAAGGACAGAAGTGAAAGTGGACATTTGGAAGAAAGGATGGTAATTTGCGTGCTGTTTATTCCTTTATTCTTACCTGAGAGCAGCAGATTGCCTTAAAATAAAGTTTTAGAGATTTTTAATTTAGGATGTATGTCAAGGGGGGGGGGTTCATGCATTTTAATTTTAAAGAGATAATTTAAGTGGCAGACTATTTACTCTTACCGGAGAATAACTAACAGGACGGAATTCGATTGTGTGTAGACTGAAATTAATTTGCATGCAAAAAATTTACATTTTGCATGAAAATGCAAAATGTAAATTTTTCAGGGTGGGGGGACATTTTATTGCTCCGGCTTGGGGAATGTCCACCCCGGGCCATCCCCTTGAATTCAAAATTGAGTCATTGTGGTGGCTATATGTTCTTTTAAAATTTGCTTTTGCTACCCACTCGTTGGATAGGTACATTTTTTGTTTCCTTTTGCATGTCTACACCATTCTGTATAAAATTTGACAGTCTCAAAGAAAAAAATAACTCTATTATGTCGTGCGCTAAAAATTTCATTTTGTTTCAGACCTCCTTTCCAGAATTTTATAAAATGATATTTTTTATTTCCAAATAAAGATTGGGTGTCACCCCTTAGAGGGTGAAAAACATCCGGATGATAACGTTAAATCTATGGGGGTGTTCTTTTCAAATATTACGCTTAATTTCTAACATTTTTAAAGATTTTTTTTCCATAGGATAGCTGAGGACAGTTTTCAAACGGGCTAGTTTTTACTTTTTCGATTTTGATTTCAGATTTCTTTAAAACAATTACCTTAACTTTCGAAAGCGGTTCTATAATTGAAATTATCATAATATAAAAAAATCTAGAACTAAAATCGAAAATATAAAAACTAGCCCGGATTGTTGATTCTTAGCTAACCTATGCAAGAAAAATCCTATAAAAATAATAAAACTGGAACGAGATTTTTGAAAAGAACGACCCCATAGACCAGTGGTTCCCAAACTTTTGGGTTCGCGGAGCCCTTTTTGGAAATAATTTCTAAATCGGAGCCCCTTAGCTCCATGGAATTCCATGGTTTAGTAATTAATATTTATTATGCCTGTGAAGCAGGAAAAGATTTGCTGAATAAGAGTCCGATCCACCTGTCTCCAACATGGGGCCAAGTTCTCAGTTTTGCGGCCTGCATTGGCGGTTTCAACCAATACATCCCTGGTTCGAATCCTGGCCCGGACTTTTTTCCCCCAATATTGAAAAATGGAAAAATTTTACATCTGTAATTAATTTACCGATTGAATAATCGTGTTTCTAAAATTAATCTAATGTAATTTCGTATGCAGCGATTTTCTGCAGTTCCATTTATTGACCTTCGATATATTCTGCTGAACTGATCCAGAGTATCAGACCAGATAAAGTTATCGTTGAGGTTAATTTGGTGAAATATAATTCAAAAGAGAAAGAAGAAAGAACTTTAGAATTCAAAATTAGATCCTTAAGCGTCGCAAGTGTAGCCGTTGACGATACTTTCTCACCTAATTGCTCAGCCAAAAATATTAAATCTTCTCTTTTAAAACCTTTAACCTATTTAAACATCTTGGAAATCTTTATTTCATTTAAACTTTATTAATACTTTTAAAATGAAATTGATAAATATATTTGTTTAAACTCGGTCCTCGTCTTGGACGCCAATAATTTTTGTATGAACAATATACCATGCGTAACACGATAGTAATTGTTATGACTCTAAATTTTACTATTAAATATCTTTTGATAAACTTTAAATTTTAATAGAAAATATTACTCACAATTAGTACCTTTGTACTCATATTGTTGCGACAAAATCAGAACACCTACGGTGAGAAAACACTAAATCTAAAACAATAAAAACCAACCAGTATATGAAAAAACCAACAACATTTTGATTTTTCTATCTTCGAATAAGAAAAAAGGCTGTTGCCACAAAATGCATCAAAATTTGGTTTTTCTCAATCTTTTTACATGAGACAATCACATACGAGCGTCCAAATAAAACAAAGTATTAAAATGTCAATTCAACTCAATGTTTCTTTTTTTTTTTTGTCTTTTTTGTACACTGTTCATTGCTGATCGCGTGATTTCCTAACAATTTCAGTTGTTTTAACCTCCTGACTGCCGCTGGTTGATTTTTTCGCACACTAACCTGCAGGTTTCACTGCAGCATAAGCAATATTTAAATTAATATAATTCTGCAAATAAAACCCAGTTTTGAAAAATTAAGTTAGGATTAATACTCTCAAAGATTATACACCTATACATAATAACATATTTTGTATCAGGTTGGAAAAATATTTTTTTAATATTTTTAATAAATTACAGAGAAAACAACATTACAATTTTACCCGTTTGCCAGGCAGTCAGGGGGTTAAGAGTGTTTTAGTTTAAAATTGATTTTAGCTTAATACAGACGTGTAATAAAGGTACAAGGTTAACTACAGGGGGTGAACAAAAAAATTCAAGTATGTTTCCATCTGTTAGTATAAATTGCTGAAAAAGAAGTTTCAAGCTTCAAGGCACTTTCTTGCTAAACTAAATTTTCCGTTTATATATGTATATCAACTGACAGATCAAATACACGGCTGTTCAAAAGTATTGGATTACATATTTGGTTATAAACATTTCTTTCCCTAAATAACGAAGTTTTGTTAAACATTTCATGAAGTGTTGGAAAGTGCTTCATAATCTATGCTTAACGTGTGATTTTTCTAATAAAATGATTATTATTAAAAATGATCTAACAAGTATTAAAAGTGGTCAATATGTTTTGAAACAAAAAAAAGGGTTCAACAAGTGCTACTAATTGAGCATGAGAAAGGACAAGGGATCTCTTCTTGGCTGCCGATCACTGTCAATGCAACTTTGAAAAAAAGTATATTTGCGTCTTTTCCATATAAAACAAATTTGTGGTACTTTTGTAAAACTTTCCATCGAGCTTTACATTTTAACTGCCCTGTTCACTTTGCATTGTAATACAAATCAGTTTTCTGTGCAAGTTCTACAATGTAGGCGTACTTGATGGCATTGGATAATTGTAGTACGCTCTTGTAAATAGGGGTTTTGACAGTATATTGCCTTACATTCATGTTTAATCAGCTCGTGTCCCTGCTGACTACTTGTTTGCACAACACATTTTTATCGTAACTGTGAGTTACTTCTTTTATATTGAAAAAGCGCAAATACGATTTTTTCAAAGTTGGGATTGACAGTGAGCTGCAGCCAAGAAGGGATTCCCTGTCCTTTCTCATACTCAAATAAAAGCACTTATCGAATCTCTTTTAGGTGCATTCGTAATTATATTATCGTTCAGTCCGTCCGTCCGCATATAACAGAGCAAAAACTACCCAAACGAATGCTTTGAAAATTTTAATATATAATTATTGCAAAATTTTGTCGAGTCATTCAAATTTTATGAAAATCGGATGTATAGTTTAATTACAGGGACGGCAATAATTTATTCGTTACATTACAGCCAATGACTACATTTTATTGTTGTTTTGCCTTTCAAACAGAATGGAATCTATGTGCATTTATTGTTGTGTTTAAAAATGTACAGTAATTAACAGTGCAATCTGAACTATAGTGAATGCTTATAATATATTAAAATATCAAAATAAGTAATAAACTAAACTAATCAAAATTTAGGTAATTTTTAAAATGATTAAAATTCTAAAAGCAAAGGTCAAGTTAATAACTAACAATGTACGATTAAATATTCATTTTATCCTCTTCAAACCTGAGCATAAAATAACTCTACAAATATATATTTATTGCTTTTTCATAGTCGAAATAACACCATAGATGACAGAAAGAGTCATTTTTATGAAATCAGTACTTTAGGAGACTGTTAATTCAGGTTTAAAATGGTCAAATATGGAAATAAAATTACTAATTTTTTTAAAACATTAGTTAACTATCAGTAAGATAAATTTACGTAATAACAAAATGAAGGTCTTTAAACAAGTAAATTATCAGCAAATCCTCAAAAATTTTTATTCTAAAGCATTTAAGTTAAATAATCATGAATATTTCTTATTTTCTTGACCACAATGTCTTAGATGTATTTTCGAATCACGGATCAAAAGTATACTTATTTTATGAGGTAATATTCATCAGTGCAGACATTTTTTGATTTTGTTTTAAAGCAAAAAACCTTCAGCTGTATAGAAGTAATGTAAAAATGCAAAAAAATTCGAACAGTTTAGTTTTTCTGAGGAAAAGAATGGAGGTACACATTTGTGTACCTCAGGTCTGAAGAGGTTAAAGACAGTGTTCTCGCTGATATTTGACCAACGTTAGTAATTTGGCTAATTAGAAATAAAAAACATTAGCCAAAAGAAAAAAGTATTAGCCAAATAGATTCGCCTTGTAGCACAAAAAAAATTATTTTAAATCCTAATATACTTTTTTTTCATTATGTTCTGAAATAATCTAAATTTTTATAACTGCGACAACGATTGTTATTAATCTAAATTCAACTATTCGCTACAAATATATTAAAAATATGTATATTATAAATATCTTGCGTAATCAAGAAAAAAAAGAAACAGATTTAACTTATTAAAATGTTATGAATTCATGTGGTACGGTGCAATTAAACATGATAAGCGACACACACAAAAAAAGTCTAAAAAGAAAAGAAAGAAAAAGCAAAAATTGTGCACTAGCAATTTGGCGAATCTAATCGCTTGTTTCCTCGCCAAATGAAGAATTTAGTCGCAATTTGGCGCATTGGCGAGTGACAGCGAAAACACTGGTTAAAGATGAAGTGAATTTTTCCTAAATGTTACAATAAAACTTGCTTCATAAAGGTGCACTACTAATTCGCATCGAAATCATAAAATAAGGAAGTTTTATTTCATGCTTAGCCAGACTTAATAACGAAAAAAGCTTGATTCATACATAAATACAGGGTGTATCTAAACTACTGGGCAAGACTTTAAGGGGTGATAGTACACATCAAGAAAAATAATATTAAATGGGAAACTAAGGGTCCCAAACGTCTTCAGAAGGAGATAGGTGCCATCAAAGTTTAGGGTTCAAACTTTGAAATGTTTATAAAAAACGGAAAAATTGGTCGATTCGTTTGCGGCTTTCAAGAAAACTATTCTTTATGTCAGTATTGTCTTGAAAATATATTATAAAGGTAAATTTCAAAATATGCCGATAGAGGGCGTTTTAGACTTTGGAGTAACGAACAATTATTTTTTACCGTTATTTTTTGCATCTCATTAATTTTTTTAGAAGTTTAGACATAAACTTAAATTTGGACCTCAAAATCTGTGGTTAAGTAGCGCAAACAGAACTGTGTTCAAATGGAGTGGGTAGGTTCAAATTTCAAATGATAATAAAAAACAGAAAAATTGGGCAATTGCTTTGAGGTTTTCACAAAAACTATTCTTTATGTCAGTATTATCATGAAAATAAATTATACAAATAAATTTCAAAAAATGTCGATAGAGGGCGCTTTAGACTTTGGGGTAACGTACAACTATTTTTTACCGTTATTTTTTGCATCTCATTAAAATTTTTTAGAAGCTTAGACATAAACTTAAATTTTGTGCTGAAAATCTGAATCGTTGAGAGTGGTTAAGTAGCGCAAATTGAACTGTGTTCAATGGGGGTGGGGAGATTCAAATTTCAAATGATTATAAAAAACGGATAAATTGGTCGATTCGTTTGCGGTTTTCTCTAAAACCCTTCTTTATGTCAGTATTTCCTTGAAAGTAAATTTTAAAGATAAATTACAAAAAATTCCGTTAGAGGGCACCTTAAACTTCAGAGTAATCAACAACTATTTTTAACCGTTATTTTTTTTTTATCGAAATAAATGTTTTAAAAGCTTAGATTTAAATTTTGAGTTCAAAATCTTAATCATTGTGAGTAATTAAGTAGCTAAAAATTGAACTGTATTCGTACGGTGGGCAGGGTAACATTTCAACTCCTGATCACAGTTCAGTTTGCGCTTCTTAACTCCTCCCAACGATTCAGAATTTGAGCTCAAAATTTAAGTCTAAGCTTTTGCAAGCATTTAATTCGATACAAAAAATAACAGTTAAAAATTATTGTTGGTTAATCTAAAGTTTAAGGTGCCCTCTAACAGAATTTTTGAAATTTATCTTAATTTATTTTCAAGGAAATACCGACATAAAGAATTGTTTTAGAGAAACCCGCAAACGAATCGACCTATTTTTCCGTTTTGTATAATCATTTGAAATTTGAACCTTCCCACCCCCATTGAACACAGTTCATTTAGCACTACTTAACCACTCTCAACGATTAAGATTTTCAGCACAAAATTTAAGTTTATGTCTAAGCTTAAAAAAAAAATTAATGAGATGCAAAAAATAATGGTAAAAAATAGCTGTACATTACTCCAAAGTCTAAAGCGCCCTCTATTGCCATTTTTTGAAATTTATGTTTATAATTTATTTTCAAGACAATACTGACATAAAGAATAGTTTTAGTGAAAATTGCAAATCAATTGACCAATTATTCTGTTTTTTATAATCATTTGAAATTTGAACCTACCCACTCCCTTTGAACACAGTTCCAGTTTGCGCTACTTAACTACAAATTTTGGGCTCAAAATTTAAATTTATGTCTAAACTTCTAAAAAAAATTTATGAGATGCAGAAAATAACAGTAAAAAATAGTTGTTCGTTACTTCAAAGTCTAAAGCGCCCTCTATCGGCATTTTTTGAAATTTATCTTTATAATTTATTTTCAAGACAATACTGACATAAAGAACAGTTTTCGTGAAAACCGAAAACGAATTGACCAATTTTTCCGTTTTTTATAACCATTTCAAATTTTGGACCCTAAACTTTGATGGCGCTTATCTCCTTCGGAAGACGTTTGGGACCCTTAGTTTCCAATTTAATATTATATGTCTTGATGTGTACTATCACCCCTTAAAGTTTTGCCCAGTAGTTTAGATACACCCTGTATATTTGCATTAATTATAAATAGAAATTTTTTTATACGTCCATTAAAACATTTCAAAAATATGCATTAAAATATTTAATTGCTATAAAGGACGTCAAATACTAATAAAAACATTAAAAGATCTTAATAATTTTTACATGTTTCGATTGAATTTACTCAATCATGATCAGAAAAACAAAATACAAATAAACACAAAGATGGAAAATGACAATAAACTATTACAAATAAAATTTAAAAAAAAAAGAATTTGATCGGAGAAAAAAAAATGATTTTTTTTAAATTTCATTTGTAATAGTTTATTGTCATTTTCCATCTTTGTGTTTATTTGTGTATTTTGTTTTTCTGATGATGATTGAGTAAATTCAATCGAAACATGTAAAAATTATTAAGATCTTTTAATGTTTTTATTAGTATTTGACGTCCTTTATAGCAATTAAATATTTTAATGCATATTTTTGAAATTTAAATATATTTGCTTAGAGGATTGTAATTACAACTTGATCAATAACTTGAATTTTTTCAATCAATAAATTGATTTTTTTCAAAAAAAAATATTTTCCTTAATAAGGAAGAATGAATTCAGTAATTTTAACAAAACTACAAATAAAAAATATATGGAATTGATATAAAACTGAAAAAGTCCAATTTTGTCCCCATATCTGAACTGAGTTTTTTATTATTTACATCCGTAAATTACAGATTTTAGAAAGTTGCGGATTTAAGGGAGTCTACTGTAATGAAATTGGTATACGTTGCTGAAGTTTATTATGAGTTACATCCTGTATCATAGAAAGTTCATAGTATAGCATACAAAAAATTTCTGATACTATACTGAAACCGAAATATTGTATATTAGAGATGATTGCTAGAAGTGCATTTTTAGTTTTGATATGAGTTTTTAAGTTTAACTGAATTTTTGCATATTGCGATGTGCAAAAAATGCTGTAGATCATATACTTGGTAACATAACAGAAGCTGCACAGGTTATAGAATATAATCAAAAGTAGTTTAAAAGTTGTTTTTAAATAAGCTGTTTATTACACAGAGCTACATTTAGTAAATCAATACATGTTTATAGAATTTAGAAAAATGAAATACAGTGCCACACAAAGAATTAAATACATGGCAGTTTATCTCTGGAAGTGTGATTTCACTAGATTTAAGCGTGTTTTTGTCTTCATTAAATTTTTGCTAACTAGTCGGCATATATGTAAGATAGCAGACAAAATTCACGATTGTACAAAAGAATTAAAATATGCTATCGTCTATCCGGTATAAGTTTCTGAAAGTTAAACTTCAACCTATTAGACGTTTTAACACTTTAAAATATAGTAGAAAATTTGGTTTGTCTGTCCGTACTGTAACGTATACTAATATAGTTATATTGCTCTGTAAAAAATATATATCTATAAATGATATCATATCATATTTGGTATGCACAGCATTGCATCAAAGTATGAATATTTATAAAAATATTTACAGTTTGAAAGCACCTCATTTGCCTCGTTTTATGTACAATTTCAAACTTGTTCATACTTAAAAACACATTATCATTTTTGGTGCACATTAGAGAATTTTTTTTATATTGGTTTAAACATAAAAAAAATTGAGGTTTGAAAAGATAAATAAAAAGCTATAAAAGTGTTTAAATTATGCTTTTCTCAGGATTTTATAAAATGAAAGTAATTTAATAAATATAAAAAGTAACATGTACCTTTTTTAAATAATTCCCCAACAATAATTAATGTTCTCCGATTCAGAGAAAAACAAAACAAAAACAAACATATGTTATAACTATTATTGCTATTTTTATTGCAATCACCTGACACTTCTTCAAGTTTTCAGTAACGCATATAAAGATTATCACTTGCAAACTAAGTGTAAATCAGACGTGCCTTTTCAAATCCAATGAAATTATCAGTGTGAGTGGACATATATTAAAAAATGCACCCAATTTTTCCCCTTCAATAACATTTTTATTTACTATTTACACTTCCTCATTATTTTAAATATTTCTAAAATATTTTTATTTTCCAGTCCCATAGTTTATACATTTTGTGGTAAGAATTATCTGAACACGAATATACGCTGTACACCTCCTGGTTCTTTTTTTAAAAACACCATAGACAGTCTGTTTCTCAAGAAAGATGCAGTATGTATGTACATTCTCAAGATATACTCTTAAGGCAGAGCATAAACTCTCTCCTTAGAGCGTATAACCTGTTATTTTTTACGACTACACAACTGCAGATGTGATTATTTTAGCCGAAACGTCAGTAAAGGCTCACTTTGGAGACACGAAATTTTTAT
The DNA here is from genome assembly GCA_964019185.1 of Maratus speculifer. Taxonomy (NCBI): domain Eukaryota; kingdom Metazoa; phylum Arthropoda; class Arachnida; order Araneae; family Salticidae; genus Maratus; species Maratus speculifer. The sequence goes on from OZ025296.1 coordinate 367,576,400, forward strand.
GTTTCTGTCAGTCAGTGAGTCTGTCAGTCAGTCTGTCTGTTCCGCGATAACTAACGCAAAAAACATCCGATTGGCTTGAAATTAAAATGTTATGTCAGTGAGGCACTGGGATTAAGCTGCATAGTTTTTTGTTAGATTTTATTCATTCGTTCGGAAAATAAAGAATATTTTATTTTGCGCAATAAGGCTTTTCTATGGCAAATCCAATGATTTTCAATTGTTTTTGCTTGAGAGAAAATGACACATTTCATTAATGGAATTCAATGATAAATGGATACTGAAATTTACCAGTTAAATTATTCGTATTGTTTTGAAATTTTGTCTATGCATTTGTCAGATTTTTAAAGTTATTACTGTAAATTTCGGAGATTTTTTATAAATGTTTCCCAATAATATAAACTAATTTGATTTAGAGATTTACTTATTTAAAATGTATTTATTTCCTTTTCTTTATTTTCTCTTAATGGTTGCTAAGCAACCATTCATCCTAATCCTTATTATATTTTAATGCTAGAAATTTGAAAGCGTGTACGAAAATTTATATGAAGTCAACGTCAAAACTTATGAATTAATTAATATCTTTTTATCTTTGGGGATAAACATAACATAGCCCAGAAAAGAATATAGGCTATGTTTTATTAATTTTATTCAAATATTTTCCTTAATAATTCAAAATTTCTTTCTTTTTCATACAGAATCAAGAGCGAATTTTTAGATGAAATTTAACCAATTTCCTTTATCGTTGCCAAAAAAATCTGGAATAATTTTTCAACGGAAATAAATTTCAATTGAGCAATTTCCATTCGAAAAATTAAACTAAGAAAAGTAAATATGACGTCAGAATTAAAATAAAAATAAAAATAGTACTTTGTTAAATATTAAACACGGAAATTTGTTTCGTTAATAAGAATTTTTCTGACAAAGATGGGGGCATAACTAGAAGTAAAAGAAATAAAAAATAATTATATTTTTAACAAATATTTCAATTGGTAAAATTTGACGTCATAATTGAACAAAAACAGGTATTTTACAGTAGTCGTTAAAAATACAAGAAACATTGATATAATACCCCCATCACGAGATGAGACTTGGGAAACACCCTCTCTTAGATGAGTCGACTTTACAGAAGGTGTGCAAGGTGATACGGGAGGGGAAAATAACCACGTGTTTTCAATTCGACCATTCCCCGCAAAGGACTAGGGTTGCAATGAAAAAAGTTTCGCGCCAATAACCTGCGCATTTTGGTAGTATAATTTTGGACGCCCCTTAAGTTTCCGCACCCGGGACAACTGCCCCCTTCGCCCCCCCCCCTTTCGCACTCCGCTGATTAAGTCAAAAGTGAAATAAGAATTTTACATCAGGGCTGGCTCCTCCCCAGAACTTTTTTTCTGCTCACAGAATTAAAAATAAACTAAAGAAAACATCAAAGTTAACAATCTAAACTACATTTTTGGTCGCAATACTTCAGAAAAAGAAAAACAAACAAACTAATGTTCTGCAGTAGCAGTCACTTATCATTTTTATATCCCCCCCCCCCTTGTCTTTGTCAAGTGTGTTGTTTAATTTAATTTATTTTTTATATTCTTCATTTTCAAAAACGCCGTCTGGACAATGGACTACACATGAATCTATTTTTTTAATACTTACCCCTCCTTATATGTTTTATTCTCTCATACAGCAAAAAATGAATTAAGAAAGGATCAAAACTGGAGATTTGATCAGAATTTTTAGATGTAACACAGCAGGAGAAAAGAAAAAAAATACTGCCTTTCTGAAACAGCAAGTCGCGTATAATTTTATCCCCCCCCTCCCCGCCATTGTGATGTGTATTTCTAATTTAACTTATTATTACAGTAAAACATTAAAATTATATATATATAATTTTATTTATTTATTTATTTATTTATTTTTGAAAAACGGTTTTTGGACTGTGCACAGACACATCTATTTTTTTTACTATTTCTTTTCCATCGATTTTCTTCTATCCATAGAGCAGAAAATAAATAAAGAAAGAATCAAAACTGCAGTTCTGAATGATATTTAATGCATTTTAAAAATATTAAATTTTAAGATAATATAAGTTAAAAAATTTAAAATATGCCATTAACCTTTAAAAAAGTACAAAATTTAATTATTTTTAAAATGAAAGATGTGCTTAAAGCTGTTCGTAAATCCAAAAGACTTTATCACATAAGTTTTGACTTATTTTTGTTTAGCGGTTTGTTTTCATGAAACTAGTTGGTGTTGTTCAGAAACTACCTAATCCTACTCATTTTCACGTTCTCTCCCCCCCCCAAAAAAAATAGATTTTTTAGAAACTAGTGTCAAAGTGAGAGTTTTGAACGAAATTTCTGCTCGAAAAATGAATAACGACTCAGACAGGGGAGAAATACGTGTTGCTCACGTGATCAAAATCGTTTATAACTCAATAAGTTATTTATTGATCAAAAAATCCAAAACAATTCGATTCCAAATCGCTTCCATAGCCATACTTTCCAATTTTATATATTTCCATTGAAAAATGAATTTCTAAATATGTCAAAACGTTTTGCAGAGCAGAGCAGAGCAGTTGAGAATAACCATAAATAAAGTAAATTAGAATTGCATATTATTTCATTATGGAATTGCTATTACAACTCGAGATATAATTCATTTATCGGGAATTTGGAGTTGTTGCGATGAGAAATTTCTTTTTTTAAGAATCCCTTAAAATTAATTAAATTGTATGTATATTTTACTTCACTTTGCAGGTTCCATCCATTTTTGAAATAACATTTTTGTATTTTATTTATTTATTTATTTATTTTAACACTAGTTTATCCTTGGTAAGTTCAGAAAAGCAAAAAAATAAAATTTAATTTTGTATTGTTTTGCGTAATTATTTCTTTAATTATTTAAAAAAATAGTATTTAACAAGTTTTTAATAAAATATACTGAAAGCAAAAATATTTATCTTTATTATCGTAATAATACAAAAGTAACAATTTATATAAAAGTTAAGAATAAGTTTTAATGTTTAATGTAATTGTAGAATAATGACAAATTAAAAATCCCGGCCCTGCCCAAATACTGTTAATGAAAATCAGGCCGTGACCCGGCACGTGTTGTAAGATCTCTCTGCGTGCGGTCTCCCAAGTTAAATAATTTCCCTTTTAAGTCAATAAGATACAAATTAACAGCGCCAAACTGTCGCACACCTGGGAAATGTGGCAACCTACGCGTTTCTCTTTTACGGCGCAGCGTAGGGACAAAAAATCGACGCTCCGATATGAAAGAAATGGAATCGTCTTACGTTACGTCACGTATGATTGACAGGTCTCTTCTCCTGCTGGGACTATTATATCAATAACTCCTGAAAAAAACGCTATTGCCGAAACTTCAGTGAAGGCTTACTTTGAAGACACGAAATTTATTGTTTTTCATCTGTTTGTATGTTTGTCTGTCCCGCTATAACTGCTACAAAATGCAATCAAAACATTTTTTTTGGAAACAAAATTGTAAAACTCTAGATTACTGAGTTTACACTTACAAAAATTCCTGATACATCAGATTTAGGTGTTTGTGGTTGGCAGGTATGTAGAAGTATGAGGATAATGAAAAACATTTGTCCAAACTGTTACTTATCTTTATAAATCAAAATGTATAAGGAAATGCAAGATATACAATAACCATTAGCACAATTATTAGAAAGTGGCAAATTTAAATTAAGTGAGGCTACGGGGGGTTCAGGGGGGCGGAGCCCCACTTAAGAAATCTACCATGTTATAATAAAAAACCAAAAATAATAGATCATGAAAATTTCAGAATATCCTAACATAACTAAATTTTTAATTTACCGCTTTTGAAGGTTGAAAACTTATAATTCTTATTTTATTCTTATAAATAATTAAGTACTATGAAAATTTTAAAATTTCCAAGAAGTTGAATATTACCCAAAGTGTGTTTAAATATATATATATATGTGCAAAGATGACGTTGAGGCTCCTGATCGGCAGATTTACTAGTTTTAATGATTATTCATGCACTAAACAGTATGCCCAATCACTGTTGTCTATTACGTGTCAACTCCCAGAAAGATTATTTCTTTCAAAGCACACTAAAATACAAATTTTGCTCATTTTATGCTTTATAGTGAAACACCAGCATTTCTCTATTTCCAACGCCGCTATTTGATCAATCTTTCACTAAATTGCATTCACATTGAACTACAATGTTACAAAAATCTAAGCATTACATCAGTGTTACACATAATTTGATATGAAAATATTATCAAATATCTTTTGTTACGAAATACATTTCGTAAGAAATGTAAACGATTTTACAAAAAAGAACTTTTTTTTTTTTACAAAATGAGGTCAAGAGAAAACTCTGCACCGGCTTTTCATTCCGATTTAAAACAATTATTTATTTCGAAATTCATGGTTGATGTGGGTCTATCGATATCAAATTGAAACATTCGGTATCTCAGGAAAATCTGGCATTGAATTCTCTGCTACCGTTCACAAAGGAAAAGAAGGAAAAATATAATGTTACATGTGCATCACTATACTGTCTCATGTGCACCTTAGAATTCAGCTCAGAAATCGCAATGAGCAATCTTTTGTCAATCAAACATTAATTTGAAAGGAAACGGAAACGATACAAAATATTGTTTAAAAAAGAAGCTTTTCGTTCAACGTTATTGTAGAGGAGATACAGTACTGTGAATAACATAAGTACTTGAACATACTTTCATCTAGCTGCTAATATTAGTTAACAATTGTTCTTCATGTTCAGCGTCACAGTTAATATTTCTGGTGGTATCAGAGATGGAGTCTACTTCTGGAATAGGTTGCGTTAAACTAAAGAATCCCTACTTGTATATGTTAAAGGCCAAACCCGATTTTAGGCCAAGCTAGATTGGCCTAGGCCAAACCGGTCTATCCTTACGCCCACCGGATAAACTAGTTTTTCCTAGGCCAAACCGGTCTATCTTAACGCCCATCGGATAAACTAGTTTTTTCTAGGCCAAACTAGTCTATCTTAAGGCCCATAGGACAAACTAGATTTTCCTAGGCCAAACTAGTTTCGCCTAACTCTTATAGGATAAATTAGTTTAGACTGCTGTTTATTGGTCTGAACTAGTTTATCCTAGGCCAATTCAATTTGGCGTGATTTTATTGAATTCAATGACCGCCGCAACGCCAACATTCTTGTTTGTCCTAGGCTGATCTAGTTTACCCTAGACTAATGTAGTTTTACGTGTTTTTAGCTCACGGGCGTCAAAGCCAGAGAAATAATGGGCTCAAAGGTTCTGTATGTATGTATGTACGCATGTATGTACGTATGTGCGTACGTATGTAAGTAACGCGATAACTCTTGATAGAGATATCCGATTTGGTTCAAATTTTGGACGTAGGTTCATTCTCATAAGGTACTTTTCTGATTAATTTTGGAAATTCATTGGATAGGAATAAAGGGGAGCGAACGGGAGGCTAATCCCCCACCTTTAATTTAGAGAAATGGATTTATCATGCACAATTATCAGTTTTCATTTTAAATTTTAGAAATAGGATCATTGTGACAAGGCGCCTCCGTAATTAGTTGTGGATGTTTATTGTTTAAGTCTAAATTTTAGACTTAAACGATAAAAATCCACAACTCTAAAAGAAAGGGATATGTAGGTCATACACATGCATACATGATCATGCCACAACATAATTTAGAGGCCTGGTGGCCCGGTCAGGAGGGACCCTGGCCTGGAAATTCCGGCCCGTGCAAACCTCTGACTGTATTCTACAATCCTTCGAATAAAATACACTATATAAGGGTGATAACAAAACCACTTTGCACAAGGTTAGCTATGGAGCAGTAGTCAGGATCAATATTAAAAAGAATATTGTCCAATTAAAGTTATGGCTTTGCATTCACAGGCTGTTTACATTAATTGTGTATTACAGCCTTAATTTTTAAAGAATAACACCCTCGAAAAATAGAGTAAGTTGGATTACGTTTTTCTATTTTCCCCAATTATACGTAACTATTGAACCCCCAAAACTAATCACAGATACGCTTTATAAAATTAAACAATTATCCAAAATTTGAAGCAAATCATATAATTCTGCACAAAAAACAATTAATCTGATTTAAGGAGGGTAATCCCCCATTCCTCCCTTAATACTTAATCATTAAACCCTCAAAACAATTCAGGGATTCGCCTTAGAAAACTTTATTCAAAATTTCCGGCAAATCGGATAAAATTGCATAAAAACTTATTTATCTAATTTAAGGAAGGCGATAAAACGTCCACTACCCCATTATACTTAAACAAATGAAAAACTCAAATTAATTAAACAAGCGTCTGATCAAATGCATTCATGTCCAAAATTTTAAGCAAATTGGATAATTCTGTATTATAACCAATTTATCTAATTTAAGGAAAGAAATAGATTGTAAGTTTCCGCCTTATATTTAACCGAAGAACCATCAAAATTAGTCAGTGAAGCGCTTCATTACAATGAACAAATCCAAGATTTGCAGCAAATCGGTTAATTCTGCATGAAAAACACATTTGCCAAAATTATGCGGGATCCTCCCCCCGTTATTCGTGTTGTTTTTATTCAATTAAACCCCATAACTAATTAGGGAAGCGCTTTACCAGAATGAATTTATTTCTAAGATTTGAAGCAACTCAGTAAATTCTCCGTGAAAAAAGCATTTACATAAACTATGGGGCGTTACTCCTATTCCCCCCTCCCCTTATACTTAAACAATGGACACTCACAACTAACTAATCATGGAGCCCCCTCAAGAGAAATCTTCTATATATAAAATTTGAATAAAATATGCTAATAATGCATGGAAACCCATTTATTTGAATCAAGGAAAAGGGAGAATCAGCCTCTCGCTCCCCCCCCCCCCACTTATTCTTCTCCAATGACCTCCAAAAGTAATCAAAAAAGTTCCTAATAAGAATAAACCTATATTGAAAGTTTGATGCAAATCGATTATTTCTATCAAGAATAATTGCGTTACGTACTTACGTACATACATAGATACAGAACCTACGGGCACATTAGTTCTCAGTCTTGGGTAGCCTTATGAGTTAAAAACATGTCAAATTACATTATTTCTATCAAGAGTTATCGCGTTACGCACATACGTACATACATGTGTATATACATGCATCCATCCATACATACAGAACCTGTGAGCCCATTATTTCTCTGGCGTTGACGCCCGTGAGCTAAAAAACGTAAAACTACATTGACCTAGGATAAACTAGATCAGCCTAGGACAAACAAGAATGTTGGCGTTGAGACGGTCATTGAATTCAATAAAATCACGCCAATTTGAATTGGCCTAGGATAAACTAGTTCAGACCAATAAACAGCAGTCTAAACTAGTTTATCCTATAAGAGTTAGGCCAAATTAGTTTGGTCTAGGAATATCTAGTTTATCCTATGGGCCTTAGGATATACTAGTTTGGCCAAGGAAAAACTAGTTTATCCGATGGACGTTAGGACAAACCGGTTTGGCCTAGGAAAAACTAGTTTATCCGATGGACGTTAGGATAGACCGGTTTGGCCTAGGAAAATCTAGTTTATCCGATGGGCGTTAGGATAGACCGGTTCGGCCTAGGCAAATCTAATTTGGCCTAAAATCGGGTTCGGCCTGTAACATATATAAGACACTGTAGAAGAAATGAAATAACAGCTTTTTCCCCTTTGAAAAATTGCTCCAAAATTATTTTTTGTCGCCATCTGCTAGGATTTCGTTGTCATTAAGAGAAGCGGATCTGTGCAGGAGCCATAGACTTCTCATATCACTGGACTCGGAAATAGCATCCTTTTCTTGAAGCAATGACCCCCACCCCACCATCACGTGATGGCTGACAGAATGGCGTGCCAAAACGGTTTCCCCCGCCAATCTCACCAGCTACTGAGAACTATTTCGTCTGCGTTACGCATCTTTTGTTATAAGAATGAGAGAAAAAATTGCCAAGGGATCGCCGCCAAAAAAAGACACCCTTTTGGCGATGAAATCTCGGTGGTGAATGCTTCAAATTTGGTTTTGTTTATTTTTGTCGACCGATTATCTACACTAGGGATATAGGTCCATGGGGGGAGTGTCCTTCGTGGAGGTCTTTCTAAGGGAACCTAACCCGTATTTACGCAAGGTTCGAAGAAAACCACGAAAACTCCGAACGGTTAGGCCGACAGCCGCGATTGGGTTCGAACCCAGCACCTGTCGTCTACCAGTTGAGATCGGCCACTGGTGGGGCGAATGCTTCAAGAATCTGGGAAGAGAATAGAGGGATCCGTTGTCTAGTCCATTCCTCATCTAAGGCATAAGCAGATCTGTAGCGTTTGTTTTTATATCTACTAACTACGCTTGTGCGAATTGCTCGCGTGCACTTTTCGTTTTCAACTGCAGGACGAAGACCAACACCGTATGAATTGAGCTGCGATCAACGCTATCCTTTCGTTGTAAAGCATTCAAGTTGTGTCAAAATATTGTGACTCCGCTCCCCACACCAGCTTTCTCAAGAAATAAGAAACATTGTATAAAATCCATTGAATCTCAGACTAAGGGATCTCTATCCTACAACATATATTAAAATAAACAAAATCTGTATTTACGAAAGTTGGAACTCTCCTTGTAAGCTACGATACTCAGAATGTAACGAATTTTCAGCATTTTAGTCAACAAAAATGGAAAAACATGTTTTTAGTAATGCTCTATTATTAAAAAATAGCTAACGTTCAGTGTCACTGCCACTGACAATGAATTTTTAGTGACCGGGATCTTTTTTTGTTACTATTATAGAAAATATTATAGGGAAATGTTTGATAAACTCGCTAAAGCAGATAACTTACAAATCGACGGAATATTTTAAGATTTCTGATGTTAAATAATGCAATGGAGACTGTAATAAATGCTTACAATATAGTATAATATTAAAATAATTAAATAAAGTAACAAACTAAAATAATAAAAATTTATATATTTTTTAAAATATTAAAAGCAAAGTCCAAGTAAATAGTTATTAATGAACAGTTATATATTCATTATAAAGATGAGATGCATTTTTCTTAAATTATTCAATGAAACTTCCCTCATAAAGTTGCACTACTTATTCACATAAAAATCACGAAATAAGGAAGATTTATTTCACGTTTAGCCAGACTTAATAACCAAAAATGTTTCATTAATGCATACATACATTTAGTAAAAAGGTTGCGATTATCAGCAATATCTTGAATTTTTTCAGAAATAATTTTTCTTCCTTTATGAATAAGTATGATGTCAGCAAAATTAATGAAAATTAGATTAAAACAGATGTAGAATTTATCTAAAAATAAAAAAGTCAAATTTTGTCTCAGCATCTGAACTGAAAGTTTCCTTGTTTACATTTGTAAATTTTGTGCGAATTTTAGAGAGATGCAGATTTAACCATTTATCAACCGCATTATGAATTCCTGAAAATTTTACATTCTAAAGCATCTTACGCAAATTGTTTAAACTAAATTAAAATATTTACATAATCATTTAATAAATTTTTGAAGGATCTTTAAAAGACTAATTAAATTTGAACTTACAGAGATTTTGTGCAATATTTATAACCCCACTCAAATCTTTTATTTTAAATTGATTTCTCAGTATTTTGCAGAATTATAAAATGTACAAATATGATATTCTTACACCATAAATATAGAAACATTTCCGAATTGAAAAATCTCCATCCCCCTCTCCCAGTGCAAGAAAGCTGAAAAGATACAAACACAAAAGAAATCATCCTTTTAAAAATATTTGTGTTTTGTTTAACCAATAATGCTTTCGGAACAAGATAAAGTAATGTATATGTAACTCATTCTAAACAGTATTACAACTAACTGACATATTAAAAGAAATTTATAATAAGTGTTTTTAATGGTACTTATAAGTACCGTCGGTAGATAAACGGTTAAGGGTGTGTACCGTATTTATTGCCGTTTAAAAATCACACCAGACTGCTATTCCTTTATGAAATGATAACCAAAATACTCGATTAAGGAACTGAAAAAAATTACTTAAGCTATCAGTAATGATATAACAATAAGGATATTTTTTTATTATAATCCTGATGAGAAAAGCAAAATTTAAAACAGTTTTACTAACCTTTACTTATATTTCCAATGTCATCAGACAGTTATTTTTTTCAATTATCAACTAATGTATGAAACACACTTACACACTCACTTTTTCCATATTTTGAGTATGTCAAGGGGCTATTTCTTTTACAAAAGTACTATTTCAGCTTCAATATTGACAGCAAAATCAATTTTACCAACAAAGAACTTTATTGTAAGAAATCAGGTTTAACAAAGGTTTTTTTTTCACTTTAATACTATCAATCACTATGAAATCTTACAGGCTTATAAGTGTACAAAAAACAGATAATATTTTCCAGATGAATTAAAGAATGATAAAAAAAAAATAATTGTGTTTGACATGGCTCATGGAATAGTTCCTGATTTACAGGTTTAATAGGCAAATTTTTATGTGTCACTGTTCTTTTTGTGCATTGTAATAAATGGAAAGAATTATTTCTTTATATCTGGAGTATGCTACGATTAGTTATCTGCAATAAGCAAATTTTAGGAGCAAAATGTAACACTTAAACAGCTTTTTAGGAGTTTATTTTTGCTTATCACACACAAAAATTATCTTGCCAGTTTGAATTAACAGATGATTTGTTATCAAATATTTTCAAAGAATATCTTTACACTCATCTCTCAAACAAAAGATTTCTCTTCAGCGTGAATTAAAAGATGTTTGCTTAAAGCAGACTTCCAAGTAAATTTCTCGTTGCATATCTGACATTCAAACGGTTTTTCACCAGTATGAAGTAACAGATGGCTGCTTAAACTGCCCTTTTGAGAGAATTTCTTCTTGCATACCTCACATTCAAAAGGTTTCTGACCAGTATGAGTTAACAGATGTTTGCTTAAATTGCCCTTGAGAGAGAATTTCCTGTTGCATCTATCGCATTCAAAAGATTTCTCACCACTATGAGTTAACAGATGGATGTTTAAACTACACTTATGAGAGAATTTCTTGTTACATACCTCACACTCAAAAGGTTTCTTATAGCTATGAATTAAGAGATGGCTGCTTAAATGGCCCTTCTGAGAGAATTTCTTTTTGCATACCTCACATTCAAAAGGTTTTTCATCAGTATGAGTTAACAGATGGCTGCTTAAACTGAACTTTCGAGAGAATTTCTTGTTGCATACCTCACATTCAAAAGGTTTCTCACCAGTATGAATTAACAGATGCCTCCTTAAAGTACTCTTTTGAGAGAATGTCTTGTTGCAGATATCACACGCAAACGGTTTCTCAGCAAAATGAATTAATAGATGTGTTCTTAACTTATGCTTATGAGAGAATTTCTTGTTGCATATCTCACACATAAAACGTTTTTCACCAGTATGAGTTAAGAGATGCCTGCTTAAATTGCTCTTTTGTGAGAATTTCTTGTTGCATACCTCACATTCAAAAGATTTCCCACCAGAATGAATTAATAGGTGTATACTTAAGTTATGCTTATGAGAGAATTTCTTGTTGCATATCTCACACATAAAACGCTTTTCACCAGTATGAGTTAACAGATGTCTGCTTAAAAAGCTCTTATAAAAGAATTCTTTGTTGCATATCTCACATAAAAAAGACTGTTTTGGGAGAAATTCTTGCATAACTCACAAATAAAAGATTTTCCAGGCTCTGAGTTAAAAGCTGCTTTTTTTCAAAAAGCTCTCATAAAATATATTTTGCTGCATTTCTTTTACACATTGAAGACATTTTGAGTATTGTGATGTGTTAGTTTAATTTCTTTATGTATCTGCAATAAAATAAAATAAATTAATATCAAGTTTTACGTTTTATTAAAAACAAACAAAAATACATAAACTTATCACGAAAATATAAAACAATGTAGAAAATAAATTGTAATAAAATTGCTACCATAGTATTAAAAACTGCAGTATAATCCTAATTATCTGAAATTAGCGGAATCAAAGGTGTGGCAAATGCCTCTCCTAACAGTATAATGATTAAATTGCAAATATATAAAATAAATAGCAACAATTTTAAAATAAATTACGTATTATAAATAAAATAAAAAATAAATTTAAGTAGAAAATTTTATAATTTAATATCATCTAAAGAAACGATGATACATTTAGCAAAGAATGGAGAGAAAATAAAATTTTATTGTAGTTATGGTATTTTAATATGTAACTATGTTTAGTAAGGAATTCTTCAGATTTCAGATTTTTTTAATCTAATGTGTTTGCTTATTGCTTAAATTTAAAGCATCATTTAATGTAACCTACACTGTAATTAAATAATGCAATCAATGGCATAGCAAAGTGGATGCCATTCCCCCACCCCCTCAAACGGAGTATCTGGTTATCTGAATCGCGCAAGAAAACAACACTCAAAACTATTAAACCGGAAGGACAAAGAACTCATGAAAAACTTCATTTTAGACAAGGGTTTTTCTTAAAATGGGTATATTTCAAAGTTTGTGTTTTGCCAGGGCTATGAACATTACTGTTTTAGACAAGTTTTCAATATAAACATGTAACGTTTTGACTGTACCTTCAAAAACTATTTAACATATTCTCACCGTAGTGCTCTTGTGAAGAATATAAATATATTGCAATGAATTCTGAGGAGGTGACCTATCTTAAAAGGTAAAGAAAATCAGGATTACACGAAAACGACATTACATAATTTTAGCTCCTAAAACTTGAAATCTATCTAAAATGGAACATTTTGCAATTGTGTTCCTTCTTGGAAGATTTTCGGAGAATATGGAATCAACTGAAAAATGAAACATTTGATGGTCCCGAAAAGTAAGTGTACAAATACACCTGTTAAGATGGAAAGAAGTTTTTGATGGGACCAACTGCTGCTGAGAGTTAAGGAAAAAAAAGTGTTTATACAAATGCAATATCGTCACACTGTTCGAGTTTCGAATCCCTTATTTTTGTCTGTTTTATAATTTTATATCAAATACAGTGGACACCCTCAAATGTGCAACTCTAAAATTCACAACTCTCTAAAATTAGCAAATAATTTTCAGATGTAAACAATGAAGATTTCAGTTCAGATATAAGGGCAAAATTTGAATTTTTGGCTTTATATAAATTCCATATGTATTTTAATTTGTATTTTTTTTATTTTACTGAATTCATGTTTTTTTATGAAGGAAGAATAATTTTATTTCTGAAAAAATTCAAGATATTCACAATCTTCTTGCCAAATATATTTACGTATTAATCATTTTTTTTTGGTTATTAAGTCTGGCAAACCTGAAATAAGACTTCCTAATTTTATGACTTTGATATGAATTAGTAATGTACTTTTATGAGGAAAATTGCACTGAATATATTAGAAAAAATACATTTGATCTTTATCATGTCTATTTCATCATATATAATTTGACCTTCATATAATAATTTGACTTTTGCTTTTTAATATTTTAATCATACTAGATATCATCTAATTTTTTTATTACATATTTTCATATTTTATTATACTATTGTAAGCAATCATTACAGTTTTGATTGCATCGTTAATTAAATTGAAATGACTGTTTTAAAAATGTAAACAAAGCAGTGATCAGAAATCTGCAAAACCACTTGTCCCAAGCTGTGCGGATTTGAGGGAGTCTATTGTAATATTATAACATAATGTGCAACCCGTAATTAATAAAAGTACTCTATTTTTGAAATGTTTATTTGCGAACTTTTATTGCCACTTTTAAAGTACCTTAAGAAATCTGAAATATGATTTAGTATCGTCTGTTCTAAAACGTACAGATGATGTCTTTTCAGCTCTAAAACAGTTTCCGTTAAGAAATCAGATTAAAAAGTTAAAAAGTTTGTTCTGACAAATTCAAAAGAGTAGAATTCTTTGCTACAAACAAACTTCGACATATATATTTTTACATCATACTTATTCCTTGTCAAGTTTGTCTATTCGATGTAGAGAGATCTCACGATAAAATTGAAGAATATTTCCACAGATCAAGGCATGTTTCTCGATTGAATTCTTTTATTTCGAGTCTCGTTTGATATTTAGGTAAAGAACAGAGGGTTATTGAGAAGTTTTTTATGTTCACCTGGGTTTTTACATAATAATGGTTATTTTTAACATTGAATTTTTTTAATTGGAGCCATTTTAAAATAAATTAATGGATTTTGAAGGGCAGATTTTTTATGTATTTATTTAATAATGTAATTTTGTTTTGATTCATAATAGCAGTTAGGGAACTATAGGAAAATTCGAAATTTTTGTATGAATTTAAAAGAATACGACAAACATCGAAAAAGGTTTTTTAGACTGATTAGCGTCAAATTTAAAGGGTACCCCCCTCAAAGCATCGAAATGTCTCTCCAAATCATTTGGGATTTTATGCTTATGAGTCGCCTAGAAGACTTCTCTCTGGAATTTCAAAGTGCTCTTTCCAGAGTTGCAAAAAATCCTCCCCGCAGTCATCTGAAATGACCACACTTACGACTTGTGAATGTCCAGTTTAACCCTTTCGGGTGCGATTTTTTTCCTATTTTTAGAAAAAAATACTTTTTTGATAATAACATTAACACGAGGTATCCAAATAGATTAATTTTTATTCAATGAGTATTTCACTATGTGACAGATAACGAATTTTGTTGTTTTGCGTACCATTCAAGTAATATTCATAAGACAATAAAATTACGAAAATTTTTTGGAGATGTTTAGAAAATATTGTACTACAATAAGATTTAACTGATATTACAAATTTTTATTACTTTTTTACGCATGATTCTTTCAGGAAAGTAACTTTTATTTTAAATTTACAGAGTGAAATACATGTTTAAAATAAAAGACTCGCAAACAGTGAAAGGAGAATGAAGCAAAGAATAACAATAATTATTATTACTAAATGCCTACAATAAATAATGTCATATAATAAATGCATAGACATACACTAACATTACTACATGTGAAGGATAGCGAAAGCATTTCTTAAAACAAAATAATACTCCATTAAAAGACATGTACTATTAACAGTACACCAGACCCGAATGGGTTAATATTGCTTACAGAAACTTCATGGATGGAAGGAGATTTGTGCATGAAGAAGTTGGTGATAAGGTTTTGTTTTTTTAACAGTGAGAAATCCAAAGCTTAAATGGAACCTATTTTACATACTAACCACTGAATTTTGAGTACGCTCTAAAACTGTTTCGAACCATCTAAAATAAATTGCTTTTGAAGTTAAATAACAGAACCCAATATCATCTTTTACACAAACCAATATTTCTAAAAAATGTTACTCAATTACAAAAAAAATTGTTTAAATAAATTAGCATCCTTGAAGTTCACGAGAAGGTATCGGGAGAAACTGTTGGGGCCAACCAGATTATCAAAAACGGCAAACATGAAACTCAGAAAAATTATGGCTGTTTTACACAATTCTAACTACACTATTTTTTCCAATATAAACTATATTTGTTGTTTGTGCTTGTTATATTCTTTATATTCTAGTATATCTTATATTCTTTGTATTCTATATATTCTTGTTATATCCTAGTTTCTTTAGCTAAATTAGAAAGGGTTTTTCTTAAATATTAACCAGCTAACAGTTAAATATAAAATAGAAATTTCTTTTAAAAAAACTAAATTTATAAACCAACCAAAAATAAATTAAATAGTTTAAAATAAATATTTTGATGTGGAATATTTTAATAAGACTAGAATAACATTTTTGGTAGTTCTAGGGTTAAACTTAACTATTTAATCTTAATTCTTATGCAAGCAAATGTTTATGTTGTACAAAACTTAACTAAACTATATTTAACTCTTTAGTATGAACTGAGTTGTTTGGATCATAGTGTCAGTAAAATATTTGGTATATCATTATGTAACTTCGTTGTATTACTAGCTACAATTATGGAGATAAATCTTACTATATTTTATACCTGCTACTTTTTTAAATTGAGAAATGAAATGTATATACCTAAATTCTTAAAGTTACCTGAGCTATTTCTCTTCTGATGTAGAACATTTTAATAAAAATTGAGCAATATTTTTGGTAGTTTTGGGATTAAACTTAATAATTTACCGTAAAATACCGTTAATCCGCCCTCCCCCAAACGTGACGAAAAATCATAAAATAATTAGAGAGGGGGGGCGCTTACGCGGGAGTTTTCCGCGATCGTTTCACAAAATTTGCAAGGATGAATCATGATATATTGAATGAATTGTGATTCTTTGAATGAATCATGGTTTTTGATACTTGAAGCAATACTTGAAAAAATTTGCGTTTTTTTTAAACACATATTCTGTCGTAAAAACGCAGAAAAAAGGAGAAATTTGTAAAAGTTAAGGCCAAAAAAGCATGAAATCAATTAAAAAATCTCGAAAAAAAACGCACATTTCATCAAAGATTCATGATTCATTCATTTCATCACGATTCAACCGTTCTCCAGCGATTTTTTTTTTTTTTTTTTTTTGAGAAGGAGGGCGCTTTCTCAGGGTTTTTTGAAAACTTCAAATCTTTTATAAAATGGGGCGGGGCGTTTGATCGGGAAGAGCGGATTAACGGAATTTTATGGTAATCCCAACTTTAATGTAAGCAAATGTTTATATTGTGCGAAGCTTGACTAAAATACATTTAGCTTTTCAGTATGGGTTAAGTTTTTTAGATCATAGTAATTGTAAAATCTTTGGAATATCATTGTGTAATTTCGTTGTATTACTAGCTACAGTTATTTAGATAAATCAAACTTCATTTTATGCATACTATTTTTCAAAATTAAGATATGAAGTAAAATTATTCTTAAATTTACTCGAAATACTTACCCAAGCAAAAACACAGTCAATCTTGTCAAGATGTGATTGCAAGGAGATGGGGAAAAAAGCTATTTTAGACTTCCATTATAACAAGTGTAATCATTTATATTTTTACGATACTCTGTCTAAATACTATCTTTTGCTTGTTTCATTGGTACTTTGAAATTCTTCCATTTGAAACAGGAAATTTTAGATTGTTATAAAAAGATTCCCCTTTTACACGTTTTACTGTGTTGCAATATTATATACACATCTAAACATCTGCAATATAAAATTATCTTCTAATTTCACCTGCATAATAAATATATAAAATAATAAAAACATTTAAGTATACAATAATTTATTTATGTGTGCGTATATAATATACAAAAAACTTGCATTTATATACAAACAAATAGAGATTAAGTATATGATGAGAGTTATAAATAGAAAACCAGTCAGATAAATTCTTATGATATTATCTGCACTTTAAAAAAAACGGAACCATTAAAAGATCATTCTTATGTCTGTCTGTCATAGACATTTTTTATTATAAACTAAACAAAGTTCAAACAAGGCTGAAATAATAAAGGCTATTAACCCACCTTTTCATACAACAAGATCAAGTGGGCCATAAAACCAATATATATATATATATATATATATATATACAGCAGACTCCCTTAAATCCGCACAGCTTGGGACCAGAGGTTGTGCGGATTTCTGGTCATAGCTTTGTTTACATTTTTTAAACAGTAATTTGAGTGCAATTAATAATGCAATTGAAACTATAATGAATGCTTACAATATAGTAAAATATTTAAATAAGTAATAAACTAAAATAATAATAATTTAGATAATTTTTTAAATGATTAAAGTACTAATAGCAAATGTCATGTTAATAATCAATAGTGTATGATTAAATATACATTAAAGATTAACTGTACTTTTCAAAAATTATTCAACTAAACTTGCCTCATAAAAGTACATTACTAATTCACATAAAAATCATAAAATAAGGATTTTTTTTTCCAAGTTTAGCCAGGCTTAATAACCAAAAAATTTTGATTAATGCATAAATATATTTGATAGGAAGATTGATTACAAGTGATATCAGAAATATCTTGAATTTTTTCCAAAAAAAATTTATTCTTCCTTCATGAAAAAATATGAATAGACTATTATTAAGAAAATTACAAATTAAAAAACATATGGAAACTAAAAAAATCAAATTTTGTCCCAATACCAGAACTGAAAGTTTCATTGTTTACATCCATAAAATATGTGCGGATTTTAGAAAGTTGCGGATTTCTGGTTTACGGATTTGAGGGAGTCTACTGTATATATATGTATATATATATTAGAAGGCTTAAAAACCAGACTATTACCGTAAAATACCGTTAATCCGCCCCCCCAAACGAAAAGAAAAATCGTACAATAGTTAGGGGAGGGCGCTTACACGGGATTTTTTCGCAATCGTTCAACAAAATTTACAGGAATGAATCATCATGAAATGAATGAATCGTTGAATGAATCATGAATTTTTAAACTTGAAAAAATTTGGTTTTTATTTTTTTTAAACATAAATTCTGTCGAAAAAACGCAGAAAAAGGAGAAATTAGTAAAAAAAAAGCCAAAACGAGCATGAAATCAATTAAAAAATCTTGAAAAATCGCGCATTTCATCAAAGATTCATGATTCGTTCATTTCAAAATGATTGATCGTGCTCTCAATCGCCTTTGAGAATCGAGAGGGAGGGCGCTTTTTCGGGATTTTTTGAAAATTTCAAATTCTTTATAAAGTGGGGAGGGGGCGTTTGATCGGGAAGGGCGGATTAACGGTATTTTACGGTACATTTATTTTAATGAAATATTTGATGCATTTTATATACTGGATTCCTATAGATCAAGCATGAATGATAAACATTCAAAATTTACATTTTCATATTTTAATTAATATCTTCTGAAATTATGCTCCTAATGTGCTAATTTTTTTTATATAGTGTTAATACTAAAATACCAAAACATAAATATGTTAAATTTTCATTTTTTATAATTTTATGATATGAATTATGCAATTAATATTTGAAAACATGATGAATTGTAACCCACAGTTTTTTAATGAATTTAGATTTATTAAGACCTGCTTTAGGAAAATCCAAAATAAAAAGATTTTCTTCCAAATAATTTTCAAAAATGTAAAATGATGATTTAAGGTGTCATCCATGATAGAAATGACTGGATATGTTGGAACTTTGGTACTACTTAGTAATGCCATTGATCAATTTCACCAAATTATACAAATCGGCAAATTAATAGCCAAATTATATTTATTGACGTAACTTTTATTTTGAATAACAACAACAACAAAAAAAAAATAGTAGAATATTAATAAAAATACAAATAAAATTTTTTTAATGTCATTGAATGAGACATTCACGATCATCCACTGTTGTCATTTAATCTTATAGTTTGGCGATAGTTTTTTGGTCGACAGGATAACCAAGTAGTACCAAAACTTCTTATGCTATCCCATAATTTGGCAGTTTTCAGTGACTGCTTGACAGGTGCCTAAGATTAGGAAGGGGGCTCTATTGGTCAACAATCGAGTATTGAGCATCAATCTGAATACAGTCTCTAAAATATGCTAATTTTAAAATTATTAATTTCTCAAAAACCTATCGCATGAATATCATGAACATTTGTTTTTAGGATAATTGAAGGGTGTTGAGTTCATTTACTCTTACAGAATTTGGTGCTTCTATAGAAAAAATAAAATTAGAGTTAATTTTAATGTGTATATGCCCCCCTGAAAAAATTTTAAATACATCTTTTAAATGTAGACTTTATTTTAAATCGTTATATATTAATAATTTCTTCTTTGATAATTTGTTCAAGAGTTAGTGCACAGTGTTTACTTTTTTTCAAACAATATTTTTTACATATTATTTAAATTAAAGAAATAATGTTCAATTTTTTGAACAGTACTTAATTACTATTCATGAACCTTGCTTTATTTCTTCAAAATCGAATTCTATATTTATCTGTTTTCATAAGTACTTTGTCTTTTGGATGTTATGACTTTCTTTTCCTTGAGATTTTTTTTTTTTTTTTGGTTCAATTTCCTCTGCGTTTTTTATATATGTTATTATTGTGTATAACACATTTTTTTAATCATTCTTCTTTTTCTGAACTACATTTAGAAACAAAATGTAAAATAAATTGTTTTACAATGTTAAAATTACACTTTCTAGTGTTATATATATTTTTTTTTCATCATTTTATTATAAAATACAACTAATTAAAAATATACCAAAGTTAATACAGAAATCGAAAATTTGTCCATCATACAATGCTTAGGCTAAACTTAACCATACCCCAAATTATCCCATCTCAGAAAACAAATGATAATAAACGGAATTCTAAAATTTATTTTTTCCTTTTTATGTAGATCAGTTTTTTAGATGATCTAGAACAAGTCTGAACTAAATATAACAGTTTTCCCAGTTAATAATTATTAAGAGTTTAGAACACTTTTATTACAAAATACAGAAATTTTCGTAGAAGAGTAAGCAAAAGAAACGTATCTTAACATTAACTTATTTTAGTAAAGAGTTCATTATCTTCTAAAAACGTTCTTTCATTTTATTGTTATAGGTCATTTTATTTCAAAAATTTGCCGTCTATTTGCTGAGAACTTTCATATCGTCCAATTTCACATAAAAGCAAGGAGACGCCAACGACATGAATGAATCACGGTGGCTGAGTTTGAATGAGGAATGAATCATATCAATAAATCAGCTGCAACAGAAAATTTAGCTTTTGACTTTTCACTTTCTCACATCCACCAATATTAGCATTTGTTTCAAGAATTAAGAATCCCCTTCAATTAATAAAACAGAACAAAACGTTTATTTATGAAAAATGAATTGATTCATTGCTTACAACTCTGGAATCAGGTATTTGAATTTACCCTCTAGTCAAAAATTTGACATGTACAGTTGAACCTCGAAAATCCGGAGCTCCAAATTCCGGAAATCTCTAAAATCCGGACATTTTTTCGATTTCAGTTTTATTAATTTTTAAAAAAGACATAGCTGTAATTTTCATCAATTGCAGTGAAATTCTGATAACTATACTAAATATATATATATAGATATATTCTGTTTAATATTGTAATGACTTGCCGTTAATTAAAGACTTTATTATTACAAAAATTAAAAAGTTAAAAAGCGTTCAACAAAATTTCCAGTAATGAATCATGATGAAATGAATGAATCGTTGAATTAATCATGAATTTTTATACTTGAAAAAATTTGGGTTTAAAAAAAACGTAAATTTTGTCGAATAAACGCAGAAAAAAGGAGAAATTTGTAAAAAAAACCAAAACAAGCATGAAATCAATTTAAAAATCTTGAAAAAACGCACATTTTATAAAAGATTCATGATTCATTCATTTCATAATGATTCGTCTCACTCTCAATCACCTTTAAGAATCAGGAGGGAGGGTGCTTTCTCCGGATTTTTTGAAAATTTCAAATTCTTTATAAAGTGGGGAGGGGGCGTTTGATCGGGAAGAGCGGATTAACGGGATTTTACAGTATTATATAGCCATAAAAAAGATTTTTTAATAAACCTCCAAAATCCGGAAAAATCGAAAATCCGGAATCGCCATGGTCCCGACGGTTCCGGATTTTCGAGGTTCAACTGTATCTTCATTCATTACAGCAGCATCCTCATCAGAAGTGTAGTATCTAGAACAGAAATAATTTTGAATAGTTATAAACCTGTTATTCCTGATGAACAATTTTTATAATTGATTAACTGAGTTATCAATCATTCATTATCTGAGATTAATTCGATTATTGAGTAACTTTTCGTGAATCGATTTTCATTAAAAGCTTTTTTTCGTGAATCGATTACTTTAGATTTTAAATATTTTATTGATGCTGTCTCTCAGTAAATAAAGTAAATGAAGGAAATTGTTTTATTATTAAAAAAATACTTTGTGTAAAATGGATCATTCGAGGCAAACACAATAGCTGCTGCAGGCCTCAAAGCATTGTCTAATCAAATCAAAATCAACATAAATTAACAAATTTTCTCTTGAAAATATAGACTTGTAGATATATTTAAAAGTATTATTAATTATTATTTGAAGTATATTATTAATACTTTTTCGCGAATCTTTAAGTGAATTTTATCTGTTATTTAAGAGCTCAGCTTTAGTTTTTATGATATCACCAACATTTTTTTTCACAAAAAAAAAAAAAAAAAAAAGATGGGTGCCTTTTAATAAAATTATTCTATAATATTTATTAAATAAAATACATTCTTAATAAAAACAAAAATAAATTTCTTAGTAAAATGACATTATTAAATGGAAAATACAATGCTGCACTAAAGGATTTGAAATGTAAAACTAGATGCCATCTCCTTATGTGTTGATATTTGCCTGAGAAGGGGCAGTTTTCTGCTCTGTGCATTTGTAGTGAGAACATACATTTATTTCATTCTTTTATTGATATCATGCATTTGTTTTGTTATTTTCTTAAGATTAAAAATCTACTTGCTTCAGTAACAATGTATTCTTGCTATAGAAATCAATAAAAAGAATTTACCAAGTATTTTTTCCCAAGAAAGTTCACTTGTATACTGTTCTTAGATATTTCTGGACTTATGACTCATTTATTTTCCACCCCTGATCATAGACAATCTCATTAGAGACTATTTATTGATTCTAATAAAAGAATTTAAAAAGGTGTCTTACTTAATAATGGTAATTATCATTATTACCATAGCACATTTATGTGCTATCTTCAATTCTTATAGTTCATTCAGTAATTTTTAAACAATCATATGATAACCTTGATTTTGTCCTCAGTATTATTAATTATCCAGAATTTAAACAGCAAATCTGTGGGAATTTAAAAATTTTATCAATGCTATTTTAGGGCAATATGCTGTTTTTCAACTGAAATGTTTTTTGTTGTAAACATTGAAAAAAGAAAAAAAAACTTTGAAATAAATCATGTATGTTCAAAATGTGTTAATTACTATTATGTCACAGGATGGGATGAGACAGATACTCCTACAAGTTAAAGCATGAATAAAGATGGGAAAGCTCGGAAAACCCCGGAAAAGTTGAAAAAAAAAACAGTTTTTCATTTTTTTTCCCCAAAGGCTTATTTTTATTCATTATAATTTTTATTTGATTATTAATTACATTCAAATCATTGTTTTAAAAATGTAAACAAAGCAATGACCTGAAATCCACACAACCTCTGATCTGAAGGTGTATGGATTTCAGGGAATATACTGTATCAGCCGAAAAGCATGGTTTACCCAGAAATATTGTAAATGTTAATGGCATGTTTAGATCACAAACTAGTTGAATTTTGCTCACCTAAATATAGTAGGCTCCCTCAAATCCATAAAACTTGGTACCAGAGACTGTGCGGATATTAGAATTTTGTACATTTCTGGTCATTGCACTGTTTACAATTTTTGAACAGTAATTTGAATGTAATATTTAATGCAATTAAAACTGTAAAAAATGCTTACAGTGTAATAAAATATTAAAATAGCCTAAATAATAATTTTTAAAATAACTAAAATATTAAAAGCAAAGGTCACGTTAATCAATAATGTATGATTAAATATTCATTATAAAGATGAAATGTATTATTCCTAAATTATTCAACGAAACATGCCTCATAAAGGTACATTACTAATTCACATCAAAATCATAAAATAAGGAAGTTTTATTTCAGGTTTAACCAGACTTAATAAACAAAAAATCTTGATAAATACATAAATATATATTTGGTAAAAAGATTATAATTACCAATATGTTGAATTTTTTTCAGAAATAAATTTATTCTTCCATTATGGGGAAAAAAACATAAATTCAGTAATATTAAAAAAAAATTACAAATTAAAATAAAAATGGAATTGATATAAAAGTAAACAAGTCCAACTTTGTCTCTGTATCTGAACTAAAAGTTTCTTTGTTTACATCGATATATTATGTGCAGAGTTTAGAGACTTGCTGATTTGACGAAGTCTACTTCGATTGTACTTCATATTGTACATCAAATATCAAAAATATTGTATATCAAATACACTCAAGGATCGGTAATCCACGCACCCATAATCCGCAATTTTCTATAATTCTCGTTGCTTTACAAATGTAAACAGTTCAGATAATTTACAAATTTGTGGTCCAAGATATATTTTTTAAAGCAAATAATAAAAGAAATTGACAAAAAAATCATAGAGATATTTTTTCAATATAACTCTTATATTTTTACACAAATTAAAAAAACAAACTGTATTATAGATCATATGTATATGTAATTATATTTATTTAAGCACACATACATCAACTTTTTAATAAAATGATATTTGAGATAGCATATTAAATTAATTATTAGTTTTCATATACAGTAGAAGATCTTTATAATGCAATTCCATATAACGCAATTCTCCATATAACGCACAACCTTTCAGATGTAAACAATGCATTTTGCCACGAAGGAGCACCTGAATTTTAAGACTGTAAAAAACTGCTACTGTCTGAAAACTAAATTTAATGCATTAGTACATTTTACCTCCTTAATTTAGAACTTTTAAAGGAAAAAAATTATTATTAGAATAAATGTTTTTGAAAATGAGCAATATAATGAATAAATTGGGTCCAGGTGTATCTGGACCATTTTTAAAACGTATATTTAACAAAATGTTGAATGATTGCAATAATAGAAAAATTTATAATCTGGATAAGGAATGCAGTATAAAGGTAATTCTAATGTATTTTGATGTGTTTCAGACATATTTGTCTATATTTATGAGGTAAATTTGATGATGATCGATATGTGATCCATATAACGCAAAATTCTATACAACGCACAACCTTGCGTTTTTAGGTTTGCGTTATATAGATCTTCTACTGTATATCTTTTCATATTATACAGTTTAAAAAATTAAAATGATGTCTAGGAATAATAAAATGACACATAATCTATAACAATCTATAATCCACAATATTCCATAATCCACACAACCTTTGGCCCCAACTTCTGTGGATTATAGAACTTTGATTGTACTTCATTCATACTAGTATAGATATAATGGTTACTGTAATTACATGGTTCATACACATTTCCGGTAAAAAAAGTTATCTGATCTTTCTCAGTAAAAATCTATCTTATATATTGTTGTAAAACTCAACACAATGGACAATTTTAAATTAGATAAATTCTAAAAGAAAGTATGCAATGAAAAGAATTTTCAATTTTTATTTGTTTTCATGTGATGCTAGTGTTCTGTAGCTTTTATATGTTTTGTTTACAAATTTTAGATTGGATTAATAATTGATTCAAATTTTCTTCATTTAGAATCACAATCAAGATGCTGATGGAAAGTAGTACATCAAAAATTCCCTCACCATTTCAATTATTTAAAAAATGCCCTTATTTTTCTCTAAATTTTTTAATTGCCTGACCAGTAGGAATCCTCAATTAGTGATACTGGCATCACTGTTGGTACAGTGTACTTTTCTGGAACAGGTGATATAAGAACATTTAGTACGAATAGGTTATCCCATCGACCAATTTGGCCAAATTATACAAATTACCAAATCATACATATTGATATAATTTTATTTTAAATAACAAAAAATTAGTAGAATATTGTTAAAAATACAAATTAAAAGTCAAATTAAAAATCACTGTTTTAAACATGTGTATTGTAGTTAATGTCATTGAATGTGACATTCATGATCATTCATTATTAGCAATTAATCTTATATGGTGACAGATTTTTGGTTGAGGGGAAACCAAGTATCACCAAAACTTCTTATGTTATCTTATAATCTAACCAAGTAGTACCGAACATTTTTGCCAAATGTAAAGAAACAACAGAAAATATTTTTTATCAAAGCAGCCATAACACTTACTAGCAACCAGGGCCGTAACGACGGCCGGGGCACTGCCCTGGGGCCCCAAACTGGTGGTTAAAAAAACATTGATTTTAATTTCTCGTCTAACTTCTTATAAAATGCTCAGCACCTAGCTAAAAATTAATAATAATAGTAAATTAAAGTGCTAGAGTAAATGTTTCTGCATGTTCGTTGGTATACTCCATGTGCTTCGCATGCAAAAGGAGCTTTAGAGCAGACAGCATAATGTCGAGTCGAACATGGCTTGAATAATGCATAAGCCTCTGGCGCCTCAGCCCTGCGCCCAACAATTTCAGGGGCCCACAAATTATGTGGATGATTTTTTTCTTTAATCAAATACTTTTCAAATAATATTGTTTTTACAAAATGTGAAACGTAAATTTTAAATATTCTGAATGACTCAATAAAATTTTTAGAAGCTTTTAACCTAGGCACTTTTCACCAAACAATTTTGTCAACTCATTAAATAAACTTTTTTTTTTGAAAGTGTCGCCGAAAATGGTTAGGTAAGGGGCGCAACTTTTTAACAGGCTCTGTGCCAAACTTCAGCTTGATCGGGCTCTGGAGCCGAATGTGTCATGTCGAGCCAGCATGTTTGCCGGTCCCACCGAAGCTAGTATAAGGAAGAAAATATGGGTTTCTGATCTGTTGAATAATATACAAAGCATCTAAAAAATTCTAGAAAATCTTTCTTTTTTATCTATTAATAAATACATAAAATCGGAAAAAAAAAAAATCAAAATCCATATTTCATCTTTTTAAGCTTATCATACTGTGTGCGTTTAAATAGTGGCACGTGAAAAAAAAAAAAACTGCGCACGGGCAAGGTTTTAATTTGCCCCGGGCAGGAGGGGTCTCACTAGTTTGCCCCGGGGCTCCCAACTTTATAGTTACGACCCTGCTTGCAACCTAAACTACATCATGAAGATGATAGAATTTCAATATTTCAGATTCTTAAAACCCTTGCTATTTTTTTAAGCTATTCTAATATTTCGACAAATTTTATAACAGATGTAATTTTTCCATTTATCAATTGAAATTTGAAATTTTATAACCTTCATATGTACTATATTCTATGATTAATAACTGTTAGGAGCAAATATTTTAGGGTTAATCATTTAAAAAATATTCTTATTTAACTTGACTCAATACAGACAAATTCAGTTTGTGAGGAATACAATGATCTAAAATTAAACACTTAAAACAAACTCTCAATCACAATTCAAATGAATTTCTCGTGTTTAACCCAAAAATTTTAACTTAAACTATATTTAAGTAAATAGATAAGTGAAAATGTCTGCTAGATAAAACTTTTTCATGATATTTCAAATGGTCAAATATCAGTAAAAATAAAAGTTGCAATACATGAAATTTTGTTGCTGTAACATGATCAAGTCATAAGTTGGAGAATTTTTATAAAGAGTAAAAGAAGAAACACATCTTACCTTTAATTTAGTTTAGCAAAGAGGATGGATCACTACGTTTATGTCTTAAAAATTACCCCTTATTACAATCAGAGGATAAGCGTTGAAAATGATATATTTTTTTCTATAGGCAAACAGACGCCAACGCAATGAATGAATACGATGGCTGAATTGGAATGATAGATAAATCAAATCAAAAGTGCTTGATTCATAAGAATCAATACTACTTTCAATGAATCATTATATCATTCACGATTCATTCTCTTATCGGCGTCGCAGTCTCATCCGTTATTTCTAATATAAGGTAACTTTTAAAACATAAATTTATTGTATTCAACCTCTTGTTAATGCTGAGATATGACAATTTCTTACGTTTCTCTTCAACTAAATACTATACAATTTGCTATTTGATAATGATTGCACGAAACTTCATGCAACTTTGTATTTTTGCTGATCTATCAGGGTGTCATTAATAAAATCTTTCATTTATAAGAGGTAATTCTGCTTATTACTATTTATTTTTAAATAATTTAGTTTAATGTTATTCAAATTTTAATTTAAATGCAACAAATTGGTTTGAATATATATATATATTTATGCTTACTTTTAAAACATTGTGTTGCTTATAAGCCGAATTTGATTGTATTCTATTCAACTTAAACTAAATATTTTTTAATAATTGATCACATAATGCAGTACCTTTATATAGTTTATCAAAATTTACATATAAGAACACATACGCTTTGGTTCATTTTTTTTTTTTCGTTGTTGTCTCTTCCATTGTTTATAATATCAGGTAACGTTAAAAACATAAATTTATCGTATTGAACTTCTTGTTAATGCTAAGGTAGGGTAATTTCTTATGTTTCTATTTAACTAAGTACTTTACAATTTACTATTACAATATTACTTTGAAATTATGATTGCACAAAATTTAATGTGATGCAACTTTCATTTTTGCTGATCTATCATTGAGTCATTATTAAAATCTTTCATTTATAACAGAAAATTCCATTTATTACTATTTATTTTTTAATAATTTAGTTTAATATTATTCAAATTTTAATTTAGATGCAAGAAATTGGTTTAATTTTTTTTTTAACATTCTGTTGCTTGTAAACTGAATTTGATCATATTCTGTTCAATTGAAATTAAGATTTAAATAATTGATCGCATAATGAAGAACCTTTATGCTGTTTATCAAAATTTATACATAAGAACACATACGCTTAAGGGGACTCATCATTCACTTGACAACACCCTTTTCGTAATGATAATCCAAAGGGCAGGTTGTTTTCAAATTTCTAACGTCAATTTGAATATTTTTATATGCCATTTCTTTTTGCATATGATAGCTGAGTTAGATCTTTAATACGGCTATTTTTTACTTTTTGGATTTTGGTTACAGATTTTTCTTAAAAGTTATTTTCAATTTCAAAACTAAAAGTACATCTTTAAATCTGGAATCAAAATCTAAAAAGTAAAAAATAGCTATATTAAGGAGGCACTAAGGCTAAGGGGGCCCTATGGGCAGCTCAGCCCCCCCTAAAATATTTTGAGCCCACCCTGGAAAAGATTCCAAGGTCACTCAATGAATTTCTGTTCTGAAAATTCAAATGAAATTCTGTTCAAAAATCTAACTTAGTTTTGAGAACCTTTCATAATTTTGCATGATTACTAAGTTGTATCTAAAATAAGTGTTTCAACACTCCCTCCTCATCTTTGTACATACCGGGTGTCCAGTAAATGACTGACCCATTTTGAATGTAAATAACAAAAAAACTTTTTGAGATAAAAATGCACAGCTTGCTGTATTGTTATTAGAATATAAATAAATTTTTAAATATGCACTTTGTTAAAGTAATTAATATAATTAATAATTAATTTGTTAATATATTTAAAATAATATCTCAGTCTCAAGACTGAGGAGGGGAAATATAATACAGATGGTTCAATCCCAAATATTATTTTAAATCACATTCCAACCAACGTACCCTATTTCTGAAGCTGATTCGAGAGTCAATTCAACATACAGATTCAGATTCAGCCGAAAATCTCATATTTATGAAAATTAGAGTCATGTCTCTATTCAAACAGCCTGTTACCACCAGCGCAATATTTTTTTTCTGAAATTTGAACTATATTAACAAAGTACATGTTTAAAAATTTATTGATTTTCTAATAACAATTCCACAAACTGCACATTATTTTCTCAAACCGACCAATTTTCGTCGACGACCCCTACCCACGACCCAAAGAGACCTACTCTCTTGCGCGACAGCGCTGTCGCCGTCAGGCGACCACGGATAGCGCCAAAACACTTTACTTACGACCCGACTAGTCTTGCACTCTTAATAGAAAAGAAAAAAAAAAAATAAGACAAATTGAAACCGGACAAATTTAAGAGAAAAAGTAGACAAATTAAAGATATTGAGTGACGGTTAGTGGGCGGGCGGGGCTCTGAAGCTATCGACTTTCCCTGCCCTCATCCCGAACATATATGTCTCCGTACCGAACATATGAACCGTCGCGGTGAGCGACCAATTTTCGTCAACGACCCCTACCCACGACCCAAAGAGACCCACTCTCTTCCGCGACAGCGCTGTAGCCGGCAGGCGACCACGGATAGCGCCAAAACACTTTACTTACGACCCGACTAGTCTTGCACTCTTAATAGAAAAGAAAAAAAAATAAGACAAATTGAAACCGGACAAATTTAAGAGAAAAAGTAGACAAATTAAAGATATTGAGTGACGGTTAGTGGGCGGGCGGGGCTCTGAAGCTATCGACTTTCCCTGCCTTCATCCCGAACATATATGTCTCGGACGGTGGTTGGGGGTGGGTGGGTGGGTAAACCGTCGCGGTGAGCGACCAATTTTCGTCGACGACCCCTACCCACGACCCAAAGAGACCTACTCTCTTGCGCAACAGCGCTGTCGCCGGCAGGCGACCACGGATAGCGCCAAAACACTTTACTTACGACCCGACTAGTCTTGCACTCTTAATAGAAAAGAAAAAAAAAAATAAGACAAATTGAAACCGGACAAATTTAAGAGAAAAAGTAGACAAATTAAAGATATTGAGTGACGATTAGTGGGCGGGCGGGGCTCTGAAGCTATCGACTTTCCCTGCCCTCATCCCGAACATATATGTCTCCGTACCGAACATATGAACCGTCGCGGTGAGCGACCAATTTTCGTCGACGACCCCTACCCACGACCCAAAGAGACCTACTCTCTTCCGCGACAGCGCTGTAGCCGGCAGGCGACCACGGATAGCGCCAAAACACTTTACTTACGACCCGACTAGTCTTGCACTCTTAATAGAAAAGAAAAAAAATAAGACAAATTGAAACCGGACAAATTTAAGAGAAAAAGTAGACAAATTAAAGATATTGAGTGACGGTTAGTGGGCGGGCGGGGCTCTGAAGCTATCGACTTTCCCTGCCTTCATCCCGAACATATATGTCTCGGACGGTGGTTGGGGGTGGGTGGGTGGGTAAACCGTCGCGGTGAGCGACCAATTTTCGTCGACGACCCCTACCCACGACCCAAAGAGACCTACTCTCTTGCGCAACAGCGCTGTCGCCGGCAGGCGACCACGGATAGCGCCAAAACACTTTACTTACGACCCGACTAGTCTTGCACTCTTAATAGAAAAGAAAAAAAAATAAGACAAATTGAAACCGGACAAATTTAAGAGAAAAAGTAGACAAATTAAAGATATTGAGTGACGGTTAGTGGGCGGGCGGGGCTCTGAAGCTATCGACTTTCCCTGCCTTCATCCCGAACATATATGTCTCGGACGGTGGTTGGGGGTGGGTGGGTGGGTAAACCGTCGCGGTGAGCGACCAATTTTCGTCGACGACCCCTACCCACGACCCAAAGAGACCTACTCTCTTGTGCAACAGCGCTGTCGCCGGCAGGCGACCACGGATAGCGCCAAAACACTTTACTTACGACCCGACTAGTCTTGCACTCTTAATAGAAAAGAAAAAAAAAATAAGACAAATTGAAACCGGACAAATTTAAGAGAAAAAGTAGACAAATTAAAGATATTGAGTGACGGTTAGTGGGCGGGCGGGGCTCTGAAGCTATCGACTTTCCCTGCCCTCATCCCGAACATATATGTCTCCGTACCGAACATATGAACCGTCGCGGTGAGCGACCAATTTTCGTCGACGACCCCTACCCACGACCCAAAGAGACCTACTCTCTTCCGCGACAGCGCTGTAGCCGGCAGGCGACCACGGATAGCGCCAAAACACTTTACTTACGACCCGACTAGTCTTGCACTCTTAATAGAAAAGAAAAAAAAATAAGACAAATTGAAACCGGACAAATTTAAGAGAAAAAGTAGACAAATTAAAGATATTGAGTGACGGTTAGTGGGCGGGCGGGGCTCTGAAGCTATCGACTTTCCCTGCCTTCATCCCGAACATATATGTCTCGGACGGTGGTTGGGGGTGGGTGGGTGGGTAAACCGTCGCGGTGAGCGACCAATTTTCGTCGACGACCTCTACCCACGACCCAAAGAGACCTACTCTCTTGCGCAACAGCGCTGTCGCCGGCAGGCGACCACGGATAGCGCCAAAACACTTTACTTACGACCCGACTAGTCTTGCACTCTTAATAGAAAAGAAAAAAAAAATAAGACAAATTGAAACCGGACAAATTTAAGAGAAAAAGTAGACAAATTAAAGATATTGAGTGACGGTTAGTGGGCGGGCGGGGCTCTGAAGCTATCGACTTTCCCTGCCCTCATCCCGAACATATATGTCTCCGTACCGAACATATGAACCGTCGCGGTGAGCGACCAATTTTCGTCGACGACCCCTACCCACGACCCAAAGAGACCTACTCTCTTCCGCGACAGCGCTGTAGCCGGCAGGCGACCACGGATAGCGCCAAAACACTTTACTTACGACCCGACTAGTCTTGCACTCTTATTAGAAAAGAAAAAAAAATAAGACAAATTGAAACCGGACAAATTTAAGAGAAAAAGTAGACAAATTAAAGATATTGAGTGACGGTTAGTGGGCGGGCGGGGCTCTGAAGCTATCGACTTTCCCTGCCTTCATCCCGAACATATATGTCTCGGACGGTGGTTGGGGGTGGGTGGGTGGGTAAACCGTCGCGGTGAGCGACCAATTTTCGTCGACGACCCCTACCCACGACCCAAAGAGACCTACTCTCTTGCGCAACAGCGCTGTCGCCGGCAGGCGACCACGGATAGCGCCAAAACACTTTACTTACGACCCGACTAGTCTTGCACTCTTAATAGAAAAGAAAAAAAAATAAGACAAATTGAAACCGGACAAATTTAAGAGAAAAAGTAGACAAATTAAAGATATTGAGTGACGGTTAGTGGGCGGGCGGGGCTCTGAAGCTATCGACTTTCCCTGCCCTCATCCCGAACATATATGTCTCCGTACCGAACATATGAACCGTCGCGGTGAGCGACCAATTTTCGTCGACGACCCCTACCCACGACCCAAATAGACCTACTCTCTTCCGCGACAGCGCTGTCGCCGGCAGGCGACCACGGATAGCGCCAAAACACTTTACTTACGACCCGACTAGTCTTGCACTCTTAATAGAAAAGAAAAAAAAAATAAGACAAATTGAAACCGGACAAATTTAAGAGAAAAAGTAGACAAATTAAAGATATTGAGTGACGGTTAGTGGGCGGGCGGGGCTCTGAAGCTATCGACTTTCCCTGCCCTCATCCCGAACATATATGTCTCCGTACCGAACATATGAACCGTCGCGGTGAGCGACCAATTTTCGTCGACGACCCCTACCCACGACCCAAAGAGACCTACTCTCTTGCGCGACAGCGCTGTCGCCGGCAGGCGACCACGGATAGCGCCAAAACACTTTACTTACGACCCGACTAGTCTTGCACTCTTAATAGAAAAGAAAAAAAAAATAAGACAAATTGAAACCGGACAAATTTAAGAGAAAAAGTAGACAAATTAAAGATATTGAGTGACGGTTAGTGGGCGGGCGGGGCTCTGAAGCTATCGACTTTCCCTGCCTTCATCCCGAACATATATGTTGTTATTTAAGTTCAAAATGGGTCAAGTATTTACTGGACACCCGGTATGAAGCTAGCTTGATGTTTAATTTTGATCAGCTATACACTCAAAATTTTCATCATCTTATAATTTCCTTAGTATAAAATGAAGTTATTAGAACACTTTTTAATAAGAAACATAGTACCTACAATATGAATATGCATTACTTTATCTTTCTGTGGCAATGCGAGAGAAAAATAATTATAAGCCTCCCTTACATTCTCTTGAGCTTCCCCCCTACATTCACTTGAGCCCCCCCCCCTATTGTTCACTTCTAGCTACAGCCCTGGTCCCCTTCAAAAACTATAGTTGAATTCTAGAACAAGTGATACACTCATTTGTAGATTTTTGATTGTGTTTAACGAAATTTCATATTAACAATTTCATATTAAATTTATTATTATTATTATACAGTCAAGGATTGATAATCTGCGCACCCATAATCAGCAATTTTCTATAATTCGTATTACTTTATAAATGTAAACAATTAAGAAAATTTTCAAATTTGTGATCCAAAAATGATATTTTAAAATAAATAATAAAAAATTGAAAAAATATCATAATAAAACATCTACTTTTAAAAAATATAACTCTTTTTTTTATTAACAGTAAAAAACAAACTGTATTACGGAACATGTGTTTGATTATTTTTGTTTAAATGCATATATATATCAATTCTTCTAAAAAATAACTTTAAAAAGTCATTTTTTGAGATAGCATATTAAATTAATTATTAGATTTCATGTTTATCTTTTCATAATTTACTGATTATAGAATTAAAATGCTGTCTAGGAATAATAAAATGACATATAATCCATAATATTCTATAATCCACAATATTCCATAATCCACACATCTTTTGGTCCCAACTTGTGTTGATTATAGAACTTTGACTGTATTTGTTCAGAAAAATACAGATTTGGTGATTATTATTATTATTTTTTTAAAGCCATTACCAAATAAAATGCACATTTTTATAATATAAAATTCACAACAAAAAGGCATTTTGTAATTAAAATGGGTACTACTTGGTTATCCCGTCGACCAAAGAACCATCGCCAAACTATAAGATTAAATACCAATAATGGATGAACGTGAATGTCACATTCAATGACATTGGATAAAATGAAGGTGTTTAAAACGCCATTGAATGATTTTTATTTAGACTTTATTTGTATCTTTATTAATATTCTACTAATTATTTGTTTTTCTGTTATTTAAAATGAAAATTACTTCAATATGTGTAATTTGGCTATTAGTTTTGGCGATTTGTACAATTTGGCAAAATGGGTTGATGGGATAACCAAGTAGTACCATAAAATGTTATGATTTTTGTTTAAATATCTTGCCATGGTGACCACCTTGATGTCTTATTATTGTGCAATGCACTACCCACCGAGACAAATATGTTTGGGATGGAGGTAGGGACAATCATTTGTTTCTTCGCCCTACCTGTCTACTAACTGTTTTTCAGTGTTTTTAATTTTTCTAATTTCTTTTTTAACCACTTAACCATCTGCCCCAAGATAACTTGGGGTGAAAAGCATTGTTTCCTCATACCCATCATTGGTGAAGTGGTTAAGTTTACCCGGTTTCAATTTCTCTCATTTTTTTCCCTTTTTTACAGTCAAAGTTGTATAATCCGCACAAGCTGGGGCCAAAGGTTGTGCAGATTATGGAATACTGTGGATTATAGAGCATTAGGAATTATGCATTGTTTTATTATACCTAGATAGAATTTTAATTCTGTAATCAGTATAATATAAAAATGCAAATGTGAAATCTAATATGAATTAATTTAATAGGCTATCTCAAAAAATGCCTTCTTAAAGTTATTTTATAAGAGAAATTGGTATGTATGCATTTAAGAATAACTATATATGTTCCATAATACAGTTAGTTTTTTATTGTTAATAAAATAAAATAGTTATAATTTAAAAAAATAAATGTTTTGTTATGTTTTTTTTTTCAATTTTTTTATTATTTATTTAGAAAAATCATTTTTGGATTACAAATTTGTTAATTTTCTTAACTGTTTATTTCATTGTTTACATTCATAAAGTAATGTGAATTATGGGTGCATGGATTATTAATCCGTGACTGTACTTGGTTATCCCATTGACCGATTTTACCAAATTATACAAATTAAGAAACATTTTAAAAGATAGAAGAAGAATTATAGTAAAAGATTAATAAAAATACATATAATATCGAAATAAAAATTGCTTGGTGGTGTAACAAACACATGTAAGGTCTTTAATCTTAAAAGAACGTGGCATTCACAATCAACCATTATTGGCATTTAATCTCATAGTTTGGCAATAGTTCTTTGGTCGACGGGATAACCTACCACATATATATATTGATATTGAATGAATCACAAAAGGAAATGACTCAATACCAAAGCATCTTTTTTTCAGTTTGTGCTATGTTAATTTCAATGCTGCACAAACTTTTAAACTGCACACAGCATTGAAATTTTAAATCTTTTATAGAAATTTTTGTTAAACAGAAAGAATAACAGGTAGAAAACGTTTGTATTTCGGCTCATATGTTTTTTCATACTCATCTCAATTCAAAATTAAGCCTAACATGGCTCCATCTTATCGAAGTCTGTTAAAATGGATGGGTTTGCTGTTCGATGTATTTTATTATATAGTAGACTCCCTCACATCAGGGCCGTAGATAGAAGTGAACAATAGGGGGTGGGACTCATAATTTTTTTCTGTCTCTCTGACGCAGAAAAATAAATTAGGGCATAGTCACACTATAGGTATTATGTTTCTTATTTAACTGTTGTAATAAATTTATTTTATGCTAAGAAAAGTATATGATGATGAAAATTTTGAGTGTATAACTGGTGCAAAATTAAACATCATATTGGCTTTATTTGTACAAATAGGATTAGCGAGTGTTGAAACACTTATTTTAATTACAGTTTAGTAATTCTACAAAACTGTGAAATGGTCACAAAACAAAATTGGATTTTTTAACAGAATTTCATTTGAATTTTCAGAACAGAAATTTATTTAGTGACCTTGAAATCTTATCCAGGGGGGCTCAAAATATTTTAGAGGGGGCTGAGCCACCCATAGCCCCCCCCCCTTTAGCTGCCTTAGCCCTGCCTCAAATCTGCATCCCTAAAATGTGCAAGTAATTTATAGATATAAACAATGAAATTTTCATTTCAGACGTAGGAGCAAAGTTGTAATTTTTTTTACTTTTTTTTCATCTCTTATGTATTTTCATTGAATTTCTTTTTTTTTTTATGAAAAGAGCATATGTAATTGTTTTAAATCAAGCTATTGTTAATAACAGGGAACAGGGGTAATCACAATCTTTTGACCAAATATATTTATGTACCCTATTAATCAAGCTTTTTTGTTTTTTATTACAATGATTTTAATGTAAATTAATAGAGAGTACTTTCATAAGAAAAGTGTCATAGAATAAATCAAAGAAAGTATATTGCATCTTTTTTATGCAAATTCAATATACATGATTAATTTTATTTACTTGACCTTTACTGATTATATTTCAATCAATTTTAAGTTATCTTATTTTTATCTTTTTCGTTTATTATTTTACTTAATTATTTTAATATTTTACTACATTATAATCATTCATTATAATTTTGATTGCCTTTTTAAATTCAAATTACTGAGAAAAAAACATAAACTAAGCAAAGACCAGAAATCTGCAAAATTCTAAAATCTGCACAACCTCTGGTCCAAAGCTGTGTAGATTTGAGGAAGTCTACTATACTAAAATAAGTAAGTAAAGTAATAATAAACTAAAATGATAAAAAAAAAAAAGATATTTTGTAAAATGATTAAATTGTTGAAAAAGCATGAGTTCAATAATATTATCGAGAATTACATATTAAAATATGGACAGAACATTTTAAATTAAAAAAGTTCTATAATTTTGTCATTGTATCTAAACTCAAAGTTTTGTTGTTTACATTTGTGCTGATGTGTGGATTTTAGGGTTGTGGATTTTAGCTGCTGTTTTATATTTGACAACAATGAGGGAAAAAATGCATTTTTTGATGATATGAATAAAAATTTACAAAATAAAACCCTCTTTAAAACAGTCATATTTAAATGGCTATGCATAGTTTTTGATTCTATAATATTATTTAAAACGAGCTACAGTCGGCTCTCGTTAATTCGAACTCACGGGACCACAAGAAATGTTCAAATTACCCGAAGTTCGAATTATGGAAAGTATGAAATGAGAACATGCTTAATATGGAATATTGCAAAGGAATTAATGTTATAGTGTTTTTTTTTTTAATTTTTTATGTCTGTTATAATCAGAATATGACTTAATATTAAATTAGAATGTATAAATACATAAACTAATTAGAAGATTAGAAACAAGCACAATGGAAGAAAAATCTGAAGCGTCACGGATGAGGCATTTTGAAAGTGGATATTAAATGCATGGGATAATATGTGTGCTCGTTCCGAACAATTTTCACAAAAATCAAAGAAAAAAAGTTATTTAAATGTCTGAAATCTGTGAGAAAGAAAGGAAAAATGAAAAATCGGAATTCTTGTCAGTTCGAATTAAACGATGTCAAGAGAAAATGATTTCGAATTAATGAAAAAGTTTAACGTTATTCTACCATTGAAAATTTCGTCCCTTCATGTTTAGTTCGAATTAAGCGAAGATTCGAATTATCTGATTTCGAATTAACGAGAGTCGACTGTATTTTATGCCTTCAACATAAATAGTGCTCCCATAATCACTTTCAGTTTAATAATCCAAAATTTCTCTATAAAACTGCAAATGTTCATCTCTTTATATGCAATAATTTCCTTAATATAAAACAAGAAAGATCTTCATCTAAAATAATTTCATTTACGTTAGTGACAGCAGTGGCTAATATCTCTCTCTCTTTTAAAAAAAGGTACTATTTACAGTCGAAGATCTATAATCTGCATACCCATAATTCATTGTTTCCTCATTTTTTTAAATTAAAAAAAAAAAGTTTTGGGATCACTAATTTGTAAATTTTTAACTCTTTATTTCATTGTTTGCATTCGTAAAATAACGTGAATTATAGAAAACAGTGGATTATGGGTGTGCGGATTATAGATCTTTGTCTGTAGTTATCCCATTGACCAAAAAATGATCGCCAAACTATAAGATTAAATGCCAATAATGAATGATCATGAATGTCACATTTAATGACATTAAGTATGATATGCGTGTTTGAAACGTTATTAAATTACTTTTATTTCAACTTTTTATTTGTATTTTTTTAATATTCTACTTATTATTTGTTTTTTTTTTGTTATTTAAAATAAAAATTATTGCAATATGTATAATTTGGCTATTTTGTGAAATTGGTCGACTGGATAATCAAGTAGTACAAAAAAACCTAACATTTTTATCAAAGTTTGAATAGAATTACAGTAGACTCCCTCAAATCCGCACAGCTTGGGACCAGAGGTTGTGCGGATTTTAGAATTTTGCAGATTTCTGGTCATTGCTTTGTTTACATTTTTTAAACAGTAATTTGAGAACAATCTGAACTATAATGAATGCTTACAATACAATACAATATTAAAATAATAAAAATTTTGATAATTTTTTAAATGATTAGAGTACTAATAGCAAAGGTCAAGTTAATAATAAATAGTGTATGATTAAAGTATTTTTCCAAAATATTCATCAAAACTGTCTTCATAAAAGTATACATTACTAATTCACATCAAAATCATAAAATAATTTTTTTCTTCAAGTTTAGCCAGGCTTAATAACCAAAAAATCTTGATTAATGCATAAATATATTTGGTAAAGAGATTGTGATTAGCTACCAGTGATATCTGAAATATCTTGAATTTTTTCCAGAAAAATTTATTCTTCCTTCATAAAAGAAACATGACTAGAGTATTATTGACAAAATTACAAATAAAAAAATATATGGAATTAATATAAAATTTAAAAAAAATCAAATTTTGTCCCAATATCCAAACTGAAAGTTCATTGTTTACATCCATAAAATATGTGCGGATTTTAGAGAGTTGTGAATTTCTGGTTTGCGGATTTGAGGGAGTCTACTGTATACGCAATAATGACATGCAAATTTAATTTGATCATCTTCAAATATTTTAGTTGAACTGCATTATATTTAGGATCTTTAATTGTTTGATGTTCAGAGAATTGTTGTCAGATGAGATACATCATAATTTCAACAGTCATTTAAACCAAATATGGTGTCACGGAAAGAAGAAGCCTATTTTTCATCTATATTCTGAAGCTTTTAATATTAATTTTATTAAATAAGAAATTAATTTACAAAGAATTGTTCTTACAACAAAAATCAAACAAATTTTATAAACTAACGAAAATGACTAAATAAAACTTATCTTCAATAAATTTATATCTGGCCATCCCTATAAAATGTTAAAGTTTCACTGAAATAATGAAAGATACCACATAATTATTGAAAAAAAAGAAAAAAGTATGTTGTGCTATAAAGAAAAAAATGAGCCAAAATCAGTAAGTCAAAAGAGATCCAAATATGGATAACAACCCTTTCCAACATATTCTAATAATTATATAGATAAGAAATAATTCATTTTTATATGCAAGGCAAGAAAAATTAAAAGTCAATGGATATAAGCTGAGCTCTTAAAAAACTGATAAAATTCACTTAAAGATTTGCGAAAAAGTATTAATAAGACTCCTTTTAAATATACTATTAAATTTTATTTTAAATTGTTAAAGTGAAGCGTGTAAAAATAATCTTGAATGAAATCAAAGCATCCGGAATTGTTTTATTTTTTAAATATATCTACAAGTCTATATTTTCAAGAGAAAATTTGTTAATTTATGTTGATTTTGATTTGATTAGACATTGCTTTGAGGCCTGCAGCAGCTATTGTGTTTTCCTCGAATGATCCATTTTACACAAAGTATTTTTTTAATAATAAAACAACAAATTTCCTTCATTTACGTTATTTACTGAGAGACAGCATCAATAAAATATTTAAAATCTAAAGTAATCAATTCACGAAAAAAAGCTTTTAATGAAAATCGATTCACGAAAAGTTACTCAATAATCGAATTAATCTCAGATAATGAATGATTGATAACTCAGTTAATCAATTATAAAAATTGTTCATCAGGAATAACAAGTTAATCTCTATTCAAAATTATTTCTCTTCTAGATACTATATTTCTGATGAGGATGCTGCTGTAATGTACGATGATACATGTCAAATTTTTCACTAGGGGGTAAGTTCAAATCCATATACCAGAGTTGTGAGAAATGAATCAATTCATTTTTCATAAATAAATGTTTTCTTTTGTTTTTTTAATTGAAGGGGATACTTTTCTTAATTCTTGAAACAAATGTTTTAATATTGGTAGATGTGAGAAAGGGAAAACTCAAAAGCTAAATTTTCTGTTGCAGCTGATTTATTGGTATGATTCATTCCTCATTCAAACTCAGCCAGCTTGATTCATTCATGTCGTTGGCGTTGGCTTGCTTTTATGTAAAATTGGACGATATGAAAGTTCTCAGCAAATAGATGGCAAATTTTTGAAATATTAAGACCTATAACAATAAAATGAAAGAAAGTTTTTAGAAGATATTGAACTCTTTACTAAAATAAGTTAATGGTGAGATACGTTTCTTTTGCTTACTCTTCTACGAAAATTTCTGTATTTTGTAATAAAAGTGTTCTAAACTGTTAAAAATTATTAACTGGGAAAACTGTTAATTTTAGTTCAGACTTGTTCTAGATCATCTAAAGAACTGATCTACATAAAAAGAAAAGAATAAATTTTAGAATTCCGTTTATTATCATTTGTTTTATTAGATGGGATAATTTGGGGTATGGTTAAGCTTAGCCTAAGAATTGTATGATGGACAAATTTTTGATTTCTGTTTTAACTTTGGTGTATTTTTAATTAGTTATACTTTGTAATAAAATGGTGAAAAAATATATTTATAACACTAGGAAGTGTAATTTTAACATTGTAAAACAATTTATTTTACATTTTGTTTCTAAATGTCGTTCAGAAAAAGAAAAATGATTAAAAAAAAGGTGTATACACAATAGTATATAAAAAACGCAGAGGAAATTAAACAAACAACAACAACAAAAAAAAATCTCAAGAAAAAGAAAGTCATAACATCCAAAAGACAAAGTACTTATGAAAACAGATAATTTAAAATTCGATTTTGAAGAAATAAAGCAAGGTTCATGAATAGTAATTAAGTACTGTTCAAAAAATTGGACATTATTTCTTTAATGTAAATAATATGTAAAAAATATTATTTGAAAAAAAAAGAAACACTGTGTACTAATTCCTCAACAAATTATCAAAGAAGAAATTATTAATATATAACGATTTAAAATAAAGTCTACATTTAAAAGATTTATTTAAAATTTACTCAGGGGGCATCTACACATTAAAATAAACTCTAATTTTATTTTTTCTATAGAAGCACCAAATTCTGAAAGAGTAAATGAACTCAACACCCCTCAATTATCCTAAAAACAAATTTTCATGATATTCATACGATAGGTTTCTGAGAAATTAATAATTTTTAAATTAGCATATTTTAGAGACTGCATCCAAATTGATGCTTAATACTCGATTGTTGACTAATAGAGCCCTCTTCTTAATCAAGGCATCTTAGGCACCTCTCAAGCAGTCACTGAAGACTGCCAGATTATAGGATAGCATAAGAAATTTTGGTACTACTTCGTTATCCTGTCGACCAAAAAACTATCGCCAAATTATAAGATTAAATGACAATAGTGGATGATCGTGAATGTCTCATTCAATGACATTAAAAAAATTTTATTTGTATTTTTATTAATATTCTACTATTTTTTTGTTGTTGTTATTCAAAATAAAAGTTAAGTCAATAAATATAATTTGGCTATTAATTTGAGGATTTGTATAATTTGGTGAAATTGGTCAATGGCATTACTAAGTAGTACCAAAGTTTCAACATATCCAGTCATTTCTATCATGGATGACACCTTAAATCATCATTTTGCATTTTTAAAGCATAATTTGAAAATTATTTGGAAGAAAATCTTTTTATTTTGGAATTCCTTAAAGTAGGTCTTAATAAATCTAAATTTATTAAAATACTGTGGGTTGCAATTTATCATGTTTTCAAATATTAATTGCATACTTCATATCTTAAAATTATAAAAAAAAAGAAAGGAAATTCAACATATTTTGGGTTTGTATTTTAGTATTAGTGCTATATAAAAAAATTAGCACATTAGGAGTACAATTTCAGAAGATATTAATTAAAGTATGAAAATGTAATTTAACATCAGAAGCACTACATTTTGAATGTTTATAATTCTAAATTTTCTCAGTCATGCTTGATCTATAGGGTTCCATTGTATATGAAATGCATCAAATGTTTCATTAAAATAAATGTGTTTGTCTGGTTTTTAAGCATTCTCAAAAGAAAAAGAAACTTGGTTTTATGGCCCACCTGATCTTGTTGTATAAAAAGGTGGGTTAATAGCGTTTATTACATCAGCCTTGTTTGAATGGTCTCAAGTTTATGAGTAAAATGTTTATGACAGACAGACACTGGAACAATCGTTTAAGGGTTCCATTTTTATTTTTTTAAGTACAAATAACAACAAAAGACTTCATCTGACTGGTTTTCTATTTATAACTCGCATTATGCATTAATTCCGCATTTGTTGGCATAATTTGGTATATAAATGTATGTTATATATACACACATAAAAAATATATTGTATACTTAAATATTTTTATTATTTTATCTATTTAATATTTTATGTATTTATTATACATGTGAAATTAAAAGATATTATGTTGTTTAGATATGTATATAATATGTCAACACAGTAAAACCTGTAAAAGGAGAATCTTTCTATAACATAATCCTGTCTCAAATCGAAAACTTTCAAAGCACCAACGAAAGAAACAAAGAATCGTATCTTAGAAATATTAGAAATACATTTCTTTAAATGGAAGTCTAAAATGGTATTTTTCTAGATCTCCTTGGAATCACATGACAGGATTGATTGTGTGTGTGTATTGGTAATTGAAGTATTTTCAATAAATTAAAGAATTTATGTATATACTTATTTAATTTCTTACTTTAAAAAATGTAGCTTGCCTAAAATGAGTGGGGCACCTGGGGCTGATGAAAATGTTGTCACCCCTCAATCTGTCATATCTTTTCAATCACAATTTTACGTTTTTATAACAAATAACCATACTATTACTTATATATCTTTTGTCATCCTGCATTAAATATATATATATATATATATATATATATGTAAAATAAATAAATAAAAATACAGGAGTGACTCATCACTCATCTATAGTCCACATAAGTGAATGCAGTGTCTATATGTAGAAGTTAAGTATTTCTTTTATAGTTTGCTTTTCACTATCCACTTGTTGGATAGGATGGTTTTTGTTCTCTGATGTATATCTTATTTAGATACCGCATTCTGTATAAATTTCACATTCTCAAAGAAAAGAAAATTAACTCTAATGCATTGTGCGCTAGAAATTTCATTTTTTTCTAAAATTTTTTAAGATTATGTGTATATGTTTGCAAATAAAATTTGGGTGACACCCGGGGCTGAAGGCCTCCTCCACCCCTCGCTTTCTATACCACTGCTTAAAATAAAGTAAGATTTATCTCCATAATTGTAGCTAGTAATACAATCAATGTTGAATTAAAGAGGTGGTCCTGGGGAGAGAACATATCCTCGGAAGATTTGAGATTTTGTGTTTTTAATGTTAAAAAAGTGTAATCCCCCCTGGAATTATTGTGACCCTCCCAGAGAAAAATGTCTGAATACAATACTGAATAAAATGAAGTTACATTATCATGTACCAAAGATTTTACGAACACTATCATCTAAAAAACTGAGCCCATACTGAAAAGTTAAATATATATTAGTCATGTTTCATACAATATATACATTTGCTTACATTAAAATTAGTACTAAATAGTTAAATTTAACCCTTTAATTACAGAAAATGTTACCCAAGTCTTATTAAGATATTCTACATCAGCATTTTTATTTAAAACAATTTAACTCGTTTTTGGCTGATTTATAAATTTTGTTTATTTTAAAGAAATTTCTGATTTATATTTAACTGTTTGCTGGTTAATATTTAAGAAAAACCTATTCTATTTTAGCTAAAGATACTAGTGCTTTAACAAGCATGCACAACAAATATGAAAAAAATATTGAAAAAAATATCTGGTTAAAATTCTCGCAGT
Source organism: Maratus speculifer (assembly GCA_964019185.1). Lineage (NCBI taxonomy): Eukaryota > Metazoa > Arthropoda > Arachnida > Araneae > Salticidae > Maratus > Maratus speculifer. Next base: position 367,620,990 of record OZ025296.1, read on the forward strand.
TATAATTCTTCTGGGTTTTAAATAGACAATCTTTGTGATGAAAGCAGGAAAAATCGCTAGCCACAGAGTCCCACCCACCCGCTAACTGTCTTTCAATATCTTTAACTTGTCTAATTTTTCTGTTAAATTTGTCCGGTTTCAATTTGTCTTTTTTTCCCCCTTTTCTATTAAGAGTCCAAGGCAAGAGTCGTAAGAAAAGGATTTTGACTTGTGAAAAAAATATACGTCAAACTTTACTGTAGCAAGAAATTCTGCTCTTTTGTACTGGTCACAACAAACTTTTAAGCGCCAGTTTCTTCTTTTCTGCTCAATGATTGCCGAAAATTGTTTTAGAGCTGAAAAGACATCATCAGCACGTTTTAGAATCGAAGATACTAAATCATTGTCAGATTTCTTATGATTTTTTAAAAGTGAGTACAAAAGTTCACAAATAACCAGTTCAAGAATAGAGTCGCTTTCATTAATTCCGGTTAACACATTATGTTATAATGTTACAGTAGACTCCCGCAAATTCACACAGCTTGCAATAAGAGGTTTTGCAAATTTTAGAATTTTACTGATTTCTGGTCATTGCTTTGTTTACATTTCTTAAGCAGTCATTTGAATTTAAATAATGATGCAATCGAAACTATAAAGAAAGCTTACAATAGTATAATAAAATATTAAAATGAGTAACAAATTAATAATAATAAAAATTTAGATAATTTTTAACATGATAAAAATTTAAAAAAGCCAACGTCAAGTTAATTATCAATAATATATAATTAAATAGTCATTTTAAAGATGAAATGTATTTTTCCTAAATTATTCAGTGCAACTTGCCTCACAAAAGTAGTTAAGTTTATAAATTACATCAAAATCATAATTTATAAGGAATCATAATCATAAGGAAATTTTATTTCAGGTTTAGCCAGATATAATAACCAAAAAAAAAATGATTAATACATAAATCTATTTCGCAAGAAGATTGTGAATATCTTGAATTTTTTCAGAAATAAATTCATTCTTCCTTCATGAAAAAAAAGCATTCAGTAAAATTTAAAAAAAATACAAATTCAAATATATATGGAATTCATATAAAGAGAAAAAAGTCAAATTTTGCCTGTATATCTGAACTGTAATCTTCATTCTTTACATCTTTAAATTATGTGCGAATTTTAGTGAGTTACTGACTTTAGGGTTGCACATTTGAGGGAGTCCTTTATTTGATATAAAGTTATAAAATAAACAAAAATAATAATCTCAAAACTCAATCAGTGGGACGTTATTGCATTTGTATAAGCTGGTCTTTTTTCTTAATTGTCAGTGCCAGTTGGTCCTTTCAAAGCCCATTTCCATCTTAGCAGGTGTACTTGTATTACTTATTCATGAGACCGTCAAATATTTTCATTTACGGGATGATTCCATATTCGCCGAAAACCTGCCAAGAAGGAACACGATGGCAAAATGATTCATTTTAAATAGGTTTTAAATTTTAGGGACTATAAATGTATAACGTTTTTTTCGCGTTATCCTAATTTTCTTTGCCTTTTCAGATAAGTCACCTCCACAGAATTACTTGTAATATATTTATATTCTTCCAGAGGCGTAGCTACAGATATTTTTTTTGGGGGGGGGGAATTAAAAAATTTCCCAAATTGAAAAATATTGTTCTTATTTCCAATTAAAATTATTCAATGCAATGTGCGTATAATAATAACGATACTTATGCATTAAAATAATTCCTGAGGAGGAAGGGGGACATACCCCCAAGAAAACAGGCATTTTTGATCGCAGCAAAAAAAAAAAAAAAAAAAAAAAAATCGGAAGAAAATGTGTGAGATTAATGAAGATGTTATTATATGACTATGAACAAAGTAATAAACAATCTCGAAAGCAATTTTGGGTACCTGGCGATGTGAGGGGAATCCCCCGCCCCCCCCGTACGGTCTTTGATGTTGCACAGTGTTCTTCTTTCATACTGCTGACGAAATAATAGCTTGAAAAATCCCCTCCAAAGATAAAAAACTGTCTAAAGTGAAAGTGTTTATCAGTCCTTTGCCACTTTATATTCTAAATTTTTATTGTTTTGCATCTATGATTCGATAATTTTTCTGGTTTGAAGATTATAAGGGAGAGGGGGTCAATAAACTGACGCTCTCCATTTACGGGATGATTCCATATTCTCCGAAAACCTGCCAAGAAGGAACACGATGGCAAAATGTTTCATTTTAAATATGTTTTAAATTTTAGGGACTATAAATATGTAACGTTTTTTTCGCGCTATCCTGATTTTCTTTGCCTTTTAAGATAAGTCACCTTCACAGAATTACTTGTAATATATTTATATTCTTTCAGAAGCGTAGCTACAGATATTTTCTTTGGAGGGGGGAAATTAAAAAAATTCCCAAATTGAAAAATATTGTTCTAATTTCCAATTAAAATTATACATTGCAATGTGCGTATAATAATAACGATACGTATGCATTAAAATAATTCCTGGGGGGAAGGGGGATAGACCCCCAAGAAAACAGACATTTTTGATCGCAGCAAGAAAAAAAATTCCGGAAGAAATGTGTGAGATTAATGAATATGTTATTATATGACTATGAACAAAGTAATAAACAATCTCGAAAGCAATTTTGGGGACCTGGTGATGTGAGGGGAATCCCCCGCTCCCCGTACGGTATTTCATGTTGCACAGTGTTCTTCTTTCATACTCCTGACGAAAAAATAGCTTGAAAACTTCCCTCCAAAGATAAAAAATTGTCTAAAGTGAAAGTTTTTATCAGTCCTTTGCGACTTTATATTCGAATTTTTATTGTTTTGCATCTATAATTCGATAATTTTTCTGGTTTGAGGATTATAAGGGAGGGGTGTTAATAAACTGACGCTTGATTACTCCACGCTTTACTACACCGCTGGTATCAAAGAAAATCCCCCCCCCCCGAGAAAATTCTGAAATATGCTCCTGCCCAAGTCTGCAAAAGAAGCTAAGCTCAGGCTCAAACATCATTAACTGTCCGCTGGCGTTCTCTACATGTTGGACATAGTATTGTTGCGTTTATAGGGTTCTTTCTATCTTATGGTTAGACAACTTCAAACTCTTTGCTCTTAGAAAAGTAGAAAATAATTTATTTGCAGAACTTCAGAAACCCAGAGTCCTTGAAACTCACAAATATTTCTAGATATTCAAAGATAATTGTTCAAATCTATCGTATAAGTGCAGATATAGGTTCCAGAGACTCTTTATACAACGTCTGTACACTAAATCACATTCAAAACAACGTAAATAAGACTCAAGCAAACTTGCTTAATAAACGCGTTGTTCACTCAATGACTGACTGGTAAATAATAACAACAACAGCTCGTACTGCTCTCCTTATATAGGCTCGTAGCATGTGCTGGAAATTTCTAGAACCATCTCGAAAAATCCACGGAACAATAAACAATGTATCAGTATACCTAAGGGGGGGTTACCATTAAGAGGGAAGGGTTACCATCGCCAACTTGGCGATATATCGCCAAATTTGGCGACCAAAATTAGTCGCCAAAAGTGACGCCAACTTGGCGATATCGCTAATATTTCGCAAAGCTGCCATAGACATTCACTGAAAATAATAGACAAGTTTGCTTGATAACAGAGACAATGTAACAAAAACTAGTATTAGTAAAAAAATGGAGCTTAATAATATTATTTACATTATTTTGCAGTACAAACACTAACTATTTACAAAATTCGTAACACTACCCCCTCCTCAAAGACTTCTGCAATCCTTGAGTTAGAGGAAAACACTTAAAATAAATAAACAAATAAATAAATAAAAAAATAATAACAATAATAATAAAATTTACATAAATAAGAACTAATTACTATTTACATAGTTACAAAAAGTGACTTTCATGACCATGGTCTGAAATTCAAGTTTCGAATTTCTAATCACTTTGGCCAAAATAAGGGGCTAGCCGGTTATAGTGTACGACCTTGGGTTTGGCGTGTGGCAATTTTTGTATGTGAACAACGACGTCATTCAGCCTGTTGACGATTGTGTAAGGACCGTCCCAGTTTCTTTGTAATTTTGGCGACAGTCCCTTACGACGTATGGTATTCCACAACCAAACTTTGTCACCTTCGTTGAACTCATGTCCAGTTGCCTTTGTGTCGTACCGTGTCTTCATCTTTTCCGATGCCAGTCCGATTCGGTTCCTCGCTAGACGATGAATCTCCTCAATCCGTGCCTGGAGTTCATCCACGTACTCCTCGGGCGATAAAGGAGCATCAGGAGGACGGCCAAACAAAAGATCCGCAGGTAGACGAAGATCACAACCAAAGAGCATTTGAGAAGGGGAGTAACCAGTGGCCTCATGAGTGGCACTCCTATAGGCAAGCAGGAAAAGAGGCAATTTCTTGTCCCAGTCCTATTGATCTCTAGACACCAGGAGAGAGAGGCTATTTAGGATGGTACGATTGAACCGTTCCACCATGCCGTCCGATTGAGGGTGTAGAGGTGTTGTTCGAGTTTTGTCCATGCCGAGTAGTCCGCACATATCCTTAAACACAGCCGAATCAAAGTTTCTTCCTTGATCAGAATGGATTTGAAGAGGAACTCCGTATCTGGAAACCCAGTGTTGAACCAGTATGTCTGCTACGGTTACCGCCTCTTGATTAGGAATGGCATATGCTTCAGGCCACTTAGTGAAGTAGTCTATGACAACGAGGATGTACTTGTTGCCATCAGATGTTCTAGGAAGAAGACCCAGGATATCTAGAGCAATTCGTTCGAAAGGACCTCCTACATTATAACATTGCAATCGTCCACGGGTGCGCCTCTTTGGACCTTTACGTGCTACACAGGTGTCACAAGTTCGACACCACTTCTCCACATCACTGCGAACATTATTCCAGTAGAAACGCTCTCGAACCTTTTGCAGGGTCTTCATTACACCAAAATGACCTCCTGTGGGACCACCATGCAGTTCTTGAAGGACCATAGAAATTCTCGACTTAGGGAGTAGTAGTTGCCATCTACATGTCTTTCCATCGTCAGACTCCCATTTTCGGTACAAGATGCCGTTCTTCAAATGTAAGGAATCCCAGAGAGCCCAATAACGTTTAGTCGTAGAATGGTAATGGGCCATGTCTTGCCAGCTGGGCTTCCTGTTGGACTCCTCTTTCAGCTCTAGATTTGGCTTAGTTTCAGGATCAGCAAGTTGATCTTTACGCAGGCTCTCGTCACTCCACTGATCTTGCGATGATGTAGATCCAGTTGTAACTTGTCTTACTATAGGACCTTTGACATTAAATTTCTTCTTAACCCGGTCGCAGTATCTACAATTCTCTGAGCAGGGTCTTCTTGAGAGAGCATCTGCATTTCCATGTGATGAGCCTTTTCGATGGCGTATCTCCATATCGTACTCTTGAAGCTTTTGTATCCAGCTGGCTATCTGGCCTTCTGGGTTCTTAAAATTCAATACCAAGTTAGAGAAGCATGATCAATTCGGATATGGAATTTTCGACCTTAAAGATAGTGATGAAAATGGTCTATAGCTTTCACTAGAGCAAGAAGCTCTTTTCTTGTTACGCAGTAGTTTCGCTCTGCCTTTGATAAGCACTTGCTGAAATAGGCGATAACACGCTCCTGGCCGTCGATTTCCTGGGACAGTACAGCGCCAATGCTTTCGTTACTTGCATCCGTATCAAGTATAAACTGTCTATCGATTTGAGGATATGACAGAATTGGAGTGGATGTTAAGGCCTCCTTAAGCTTTTCGAAAGCAGCGTCACATTCCTGTGTCCACATAAATTTTTGATTGGCTTCTGTTAATTTATGAAGTGGTCTTGCAATCATTGAGAAGCCTTTGACAAATTTTCTGTAATAGGTGCATAATCCTAGAAAACTCCGCAGCTGGTGAACATCTGCTGGACGATTCCAATTTTTCACAGCCGATATTTTCTCTGGATCAGTCCTAACTCCTTCCGCCGAAATGATGTGTCCAAGGTAGGCGATTTCATTTCGAAACAAACTGCACTTCGAAGGGCTTAACTTCAAATTAGCTTCCTTTAATTTTTGTAGCACCCGCCTGAGGTTGTTAAGATGTTCATCAAAAGATTTTCCTATGATTATGATGTCATCTAAAAAAACAAGACATGCTTCATATGACAGCCCCCGGAGAACCGTTTCCATAAGCCGTTCGAAAGTTGCAGGTGCGTTACATAGACCAAAAGGCATTACCTTGAACTGTCATAATCCTTGTCCCGTTGTAAAGGGAGTCTTCTCGCGGTCGTCGGGATGGATCTCTACCTGCCAGTAACCACTCTTCAGATCCAGAGTCGAGAATCAAGTGTTGCCCGCAAGTGTGTCGAGAGTGTCGTCGATCCTTGACAGAGGGTAACTATCCTTTTTAGTGACATCATTCAGTCGGCGGTAGGCTACACAAGATCTTGTAGAACCATCCTTCTTTCTTACTAATACAATGGGAGACGCCAATGGATTTTTCGATGGTTCGATGACGTCATTTTCTTCCATATCCTTAATTAAATTCTGCACCTCTTCTTGCTTGGCAAAAGGTAATCGTCTAGGGTGCTGTTTAATAGCAGAGTGATCTCCCGTGTCAATTCGGTGTTGTGCCATTTTAGTTCGTCTATAGTCTTCAGATGTTTGGGAAAATAAACTTTGGAGTTCTCTAATTAAACTTTCAGCAGCATCTCTCTGATTTGGATCTAAGTCCGTATTTTGTAACAAATCCTTGACTAAATTATCTGAAGATTTCTCAGAGTGACTGGAATTTTGACTTATGCACGTCACAGGAGCACATGATGCTATCACCTCTCCTGGTTTGATAGTCCTCGTCTTATCACTGATGTTAGCAATTCTGACTGGAATGGTCTTTTTCGAGAGGTCTACTACAGAAGAAGCCACCAATATTCCTGCTTGTGTACTATTGTCTTCTGGATAATCTATATGGCCAAATCGGTAATTAGTTTAATTTTTAATTACAGCTGGAGCTAAAAATTCTGTTCTTGGATCTAGATTGATGTCTTCTTTGGCTATTACTGTTTGTTTACATTCAATTTCGTTATTTAATCCAAAAAGACTTATTTCTTCAAATTTTGAGAGCATTTTGTTATTTTGGAAATCAAGTTTGAAGCCAAATTTCTTCAGAAAATCTAGCCCGATTAAGCAAGGATCTGTTATGTCAGCCACATATGCCGTATGGTAATATTTCGTTCCTCCAAAGTAGATGGTTAAATTTGCCTTTCCATATATGCCTATCTTGTCGCCCGTCACAGTTTGCGGGGTAACGCATGATGGAGTCCAGATGAGTTTACATTTCAATTTTCGAGCCAAATCTTCTCTTATTATTGTAACATTGGCTCCTGTATCGACAATCATACGGCACTGAATTCCGTTAATAAAGCCTATCACATATATTTCATTATCACCGCCACTCATTTTTGATATCTGGAGGATCTTCAGATGGGGCTTTTCATTCTCTGGCAACCTCCGCCCCGCGAGATGGCCAAAATTTAGTTTCCCTGCTGACTGTTTGAATTTATCTCACGTTCGTGGATTTTGGGGCAATTTCTTCGGAGATGTTCTGTATCACCGCATCCCCAGCACGTGAGATTCTGTCTTCTTGAGCTTGTTTTTCCATATTTTAAAGCTTCAATCTCTTGATTTAATTTCCTAATTTCCTTCAAGACGTCGCTCTCAGTGTCTGAGCTTTTGTTCACCGTTGCCCCTCGGACTGAATGATGATCTCTTCGGCTGGCTTGTGTAGCTGCTTCCAACTTTAAGGCATATAGTAATGCAGCCTTTAAATCCTGCACATCTGTTATTCGTACCGCTCTCTGCACTTCTGGATCTTTTATTCCGTTTACAAAGTACTGCAATGAGAGCATTTCCCGTACATTTCTTGGGCAGTCGATAAATGCTAAATTTGCCAGACGTTCTATTTCTGAGGCAAACTCTTGAAGGGTTTCACTCGATTTTTGATGGCGGCTCTTCATTTGTATTCTCGTATAATCTTTGAAGATTTTTTCGCCGAATCTCATTTCAAGTGCACAACTTAAAGTCTCAAAATTGAGTTGCGTCATATCGGGCAATGTTTGCAGCACGTCGTTTGCAGCTTCTCCTCTTAAAGATGCTGCCAGTTGACAAGCTTTCACCTCGTCACTCCATTTGTTCGCTTCGGCTACAATGGTGAATTGGGTCTTGTAAACTTGCCAGGAACTCTTTCCGTCATATGTCGACAGCTTGATGTGCACGGGAGAAGCAGGCGGATTCCTAAATTCTTCATAATTACCACTGGACGCTGAAAGCTTCTTCTCAAGATCTTGTACTCTTTTATTTAGATTTTCATCTATTTCAACTATTTTCCCTTCCATTTTCTCTTCAACATTTCTAACATCATTCTGAATTTTCTCTTCTACTTCCTCTATTTTCCTTTCCATTTTCTCTTCTATATTACTAACTTCATTCTGAATTTTCTCTTCTACTTCCTCTTTTCGTCTCTCAACCGACGAGAACTTTTCTTCTAAAGTTTTCTTCATTTCTTCTTGGCCTATATTAATCTTTTCGGTCACTTCTTCTTGGCATTTGTCAATTTTGTTTGTCAACTGTTCCATTCTTTCTTCGTTTTTATTCATTTTATCCGCCAACTCTTCTTGGCATTTATTCATTTTATCCGCCAACAGTTCTTGGCCTTTATTCATTTTATCCGCCAACTCTTCTTGGCCTTTATTCATTTTATCCGCCAACTCTTCTTGGCCTTTACCAATTTTATTGGTCAGCTCTGTTCTTAATCCGTTAATAGCTTCTAACAGTTCTTTTAGTTGTCCGTCCATAGTTCTTGTTTTCGCCATAAGATCCCACTTCTGACACCAAATGTTGCGTTTATAGGGTTCTTTCGATCTTATGGTTAGACAACTTCAAACTCTTTGCTCTTAGAAAAGTAGAAAATAATTTATTTACAGAACTTCAGAACAACAGTCCTTGAAACTCACAAATATTTCTCGATATTCAAAAATAATTGTTCAAATCTATCGTATAAGTGCAGATATAGGTTCCAGAGACTCTTTATACAACGTCTGTACACTAAATCACATTCAAAACAACGTAAATAAGACTCAAGCAAACTTGCTTAATAAACGCGTTGTTCACTCAATGACTGACTGGTAAATAATAACAACAACAGCTCGTACTGCTCTCCTTATATAGGCTCGTAGCATGTGCTGGAAATTTCTAGAACCATCTCGAAAAATCCACGGAACAACAAACAATGCATCAGTATACCTAAGGGGGGGTTACCATTAAGAGGGAAGGGTTACCATCGCCAACAATCGCCAAGTTTGTCGCCAACTTGGCGACCAAAATTAGTCGCCAAAAGAGACGCCAACTTGGCGATATCGCTAATATTTCGCAAAGCTGCCATAGACATTCACTGAAAATAATAGACAAGTTTGCTTGATAACAGAGACAATGTAACAAAAGCTAATATTAGTAAAAAAAATGGAGCTTAATACGATTATTTACATTATTTTACAGTACAAACACTAACTATTTACAAAATTCGTAACAATATATTTCTGTATTAATGGTGTAAAAATAAAATCGGCTCATGCGGCATATTTATACGTATTTTCTTGTGAAACTCATATTTATTGAAAATAATTCTAATTTTATGAGCTTCTTTTAAATTTTTATATCAGACTGGTGGACGCCCTCTGTTTGAAAGTTTGCCTTTCATTTTGCCTTCTCGGTCCACGGGCCATGCCAGTACCTTGGGCGAAGCCCAGGCCCGCACAGATTTCAGTAGATATATGAGCCATTATGGCTTTTTATACAAAAATAACATAAAAGTCTCCGACTATAATTTGAAAATTTTCAGAAATGAACAAAGTTTTGGAGGAAAAAAAGGAGCGGAGAAGGCTGTTTAAAGTCAGATATTGATACACAGGAGCAGAGACATTTAGGTCTAATAAGTGTATGGTGTTTTCGTAGAGCAGAGAAATGCAGTGACAAATTGAGTCTGGTTGATTTATTTTGATAATTTAACTTGTTTGCTAAACCATAGTCGCCAAAAGAATAAAAAATTCATATATTTCTTACAATTATTAAAAAAAAGAGAGTCTTTCAAATAACTAGATTTTTCCAATTCTAAGCTCAAATTTCCCAACTTCACACATATTGGGGGGTTTCCCCCCATACTAGAGGGCCCGGGCTTGGCCCGTGGCCGGCGGAATCGTTTCAAATTTTTTAACGGGTCGGGCAGGCAGAATTAGAATAGTTTTCTCAACGGTCCGGGCCGGGCCGACAAACAAAATAAACGGGCCGGGCCGCATTTAAACTTCCTTTGCATTATTAGAGACCACAGACTGTTTTTCGGCTTCCTGATTCGTTGGCTTCACTTTTGTCTTTTCAGCTATTTAAGGTCTTTGGAAATAGGAATTTCTATGACGCAAGTATAATATAGTATATTATATATATTTTTTTATTTTTTATTTATAAGTGAATCAGTACTTAGCATTTCACATTTTAATCTAATTCAGTTGTTAAAAAATGCTGATTAATTCAGAATTCCGCAATTTGTTATTACATTAGAAAGCACAATATAAAAATAACATGTTAGAAAAAAATATATAGTGACGTCATCTGGTTTTCTGATATAAAATTCCAACTTGATTTTTTGGTCAACTTTTTTCTTTGGTGACTTTTTTTTTCTTTTGGGAATTACATTACATTTGATTTCAGTTATCAGCTTCGAAAATGTTTTAAATGTGTATATATGTGTATTAAGAAATAGATACATTCATACATATAAATGTTTTTTAAAGTTCTATTATTTTATATAAAAAACGAAAGTATTTTTTTTAAAAATATAGATATATATTAAACAAGCTGGACAATTTCATGATAAAAGTTATTGCTGAAATTTTTATTATAATAATAAAATAAATTACAAATTATTAAATGGTGAATACATAATATTGTAAAGTTAAAAACTAAAGAAACATTAAATATAAATATTAATAATCGACATTTGTTGACGTTTGTTTAGTTTTTAACTTTACACCATTCTATATACATCACGCAATAACTTTTCTTTTTTTTTCACGATTGTTATAAGTTAGAGTTTTGATAATGGCGCTAAAGCAAATCAATAAAAAAAACCCAACCAATCAGGAGGCTGGAAACATCTCTATGGTCTCTAATCGAGTAAAGGAAGGTAAAATGCGGCCGGGCCGGCCCGGCAAAAAAATTGAACGGGCCATACGGGCCGGGCCGGGCTGATAAGAAAATTTAAGGACCTGCCGGCCCGTTTTGAAGATTTCAGCAGAAACAATAAAATATGATCTATTTTCAACGCAAATGGTTTTAACGAGAATAAATATAAATGTGCGTACGAGCTATACTAGTTTGACAGCATTAATATCAAAATGTAACTTGTACAGTGTGAGATCGGCATCGGACAGTTAAATTGTGTGTAACCCGTATTAATATTTTGTTAACTGACTCATACCGGGCCGAGATCAAGCTTGCATTATTTTTCTACATATAGACTTGCCGGACCGAAAGAAGACTTAATTGTTCTCAAGATCTGTAGGGCAGACAACATGATTTGTAAAATTATTAACAGCGATAAAGAACTTATGTTAGATTAATCTTTGGATATATACTTCTTGATGGTTTTTAAATTAATTTCTCGATAACGCGAAAGTTAGATGATTTTTAAATTAATTTCTCGATAACGCGAAAGTTTCACACATTTTCAGACTAATTTTTATTTGTAAAAATATAAAAGTGATAAGCCTGACTATTGAAGGCATTTGGAATCGAATAGCATTTTTCATTATTAATGAATAAAATACTTGTATAAATGTGTTCAGATACAATAGTTTCTCAAATGGTTACAGGTTTTTCTCACTTCCCATGCTATAGCTTCCGGAATTTTTATTGAAAATGCTAACTATAACAATAATTTATTTCCTTTCAGTATTCTTAAATTGCTTGTATCAAAAAACGGATAATGCCACTTGATTATATAGTTTCTGAATAAAGATACCAGCGGTGCGTTTCTGAGAAAAAAAATGAATTTAGAAATGTATCAGAAAGGCGCATATTTGAGTTAACGAATGAATTTGGATTTAAAATCTTTGATAAAATGATATAGAAATATTTTTATGAATCTTCTTTTATTAAACAGCTTCAAAAGTTACGATGTTTTTAACTTTCTTTATTCTTTTATTCTAAGCCATATTAATTTTTTGATGAATCTTTATTTGATTGTTGAAAGCCTAAGAATCTTAGTATTCATTAATGTTGCTAATGTGTATTTCCTGTAAAATATACTGTAAAATCATTCGATTGATATGTATGCAGTATTCTTTAAAAAAAATCTTAATTATATGAAAAAAAAATTGAATTTTTTTGAAATCGTAGAAATTGTAACGGGCCGGGTCTGTTTTCACTGATTTCTGTACGGGCCGGGCCGGGCTTGGAAATTCCGGCCCGTGCAGACCTCTATACCCCTCATGGCGACGCCCCTGTATTCTTCACAACAGCACTACAGAAAGAATATATTATAATAGATTTAGAGGATGCAGTTAAAACGAAACATGTCTATGTTGAAAATTTGCCTAAAACAGGTAAGTTCATAGCCCTAGCAACAGACACGACTTTGAATTATACCCATTTAAGACAGACACTTGTCTAAAATGAAATTTTTCGTGGGTTTTTTGTCATTTCGATTTAGCGGTTTGGTTTGTTGTTGATTACATGATTCAAAAACCCAGATACTCCGTTTGAGGTAGGGGGGATATCCATGGCATCCACTTGGCTATACCACTGATTACATTATTTAATTACAGTGTAAGTTACATTAAATGATACGACCAATTTCAGCAATAAGCAAACACATAAGATGAAAAGAAAAAAAAATCTGAAATCCGAAAAATTCCTTACTAAAAACATTTACATATGGAAATGCCATAGGCACAAAAAAATTTATTTTCTCTCTATTCTTTGCTAAATGTATCATCGTTTCTTTAGATGATATTAAATTTTAAAATTTTTTACTTAAATTTGCTTTATATTTTATTTATAATAGTTTATAAAGTTTTTAAGATGTTGTTGTTTATTTTATATACAATTAGGGCCTGATTAATGCACGAGCCTCCGGGGCCTTGGCACTGGGCCAACAAATTATGTGGCTGATTTTTTTCCCTTAATACTTTTCAAATAATATTAACTTATAAAATATGAAAAGGAAAATTTTAATATTCTGAATGACACAATGAAATTTTAGAAGCTTTTAACCTAGACACTTTGCACTCGAACAACTTTGTCAATTCTTCGAAAAACCTACATTTTTCTGAAAGTGTAGTCGGGAATGAGTAGGTAGGAGGGGGAGCAACTTTTTAACAGGCCTTGGGCACAACTTCAGCTTGATCGGACTCTGTTTACAATTTAATCTTTATACTGTTATGAAAGACATCAGACACATCTTTGATTCCGCTCACTTCAGATAATTGGCAGTCTACTGCAGTTTTTAATACATTCGTAGTAATTTTATTACGATTAATTTTCTACATTGACTTTAAAATTTCGTGATAAATTTATTTATTTATTTTTTGAATGAAATGTAAAAACTGATATTAAATAATTTTATTTTCTTGCAGATGCATAAAACCATTAATTTAACACATCACATCACTCAAAATATCTTTAATGTGTAAAACAAATGCAGCAAAATATATCAGAACTTTTTGAAAAATACAGCTTCTAATTCACAGGCCTGGGAAATCTTTTATTCGTGAGATATGCAAGAATTTCTGCCAAAACAGTCTGTTTTGTGTGAGGTATGCAACAAAGAATTCTTTTATACGAGCCATTTAAGCAGTCATCTGTTAACTCATACTGGTGAGAAACCTTTTGAATGTGAAGTATGCAACAAGAAATTTTCTCAAAAGAGCAATTTAAGCACCCATCTAATAACTCATAGTGGTGAGAAACCGTTTGTGTGTGATATCTGCAACAAGAAATTCTCTCGAAAGGAAGACTTAAGGAAGCATCTGTTAATTCATACTGGTGAGAAACCTTTTGAATGTGAGATATGCAACAAGAAATTCTCTCTAAAAGGCAATTTAATCAGACATCTGGTAACTCATAGTGGTGAGAAACCGTTAGAGTGTGACATATGCAACAAGAAATTCTCTCTAAAAAGCATTTTAAGCAAGCATCTTTTAACTCATACTGGTGAGAAACCTTTTGAATGTGAAGTATGCAACAGTAAATTCTCTCAAAAGATCAATTTAAGCAGCCATCTAATAACTCATAGTGGTAAGAAACCGTTTCCTTGTGATACATGCAACAAGAAATTCTCTCGAAAGAATGATTTAAGGAGGCATGTGTTAAATCATTCTGGTGAGAAACCGTTTGTGTGCGATATATGCAACAAGAAATTCTCCCACAAAAGCAGTTTAACCAGCCATTGTTTAACTCATAGTGGTGAGAAACCGTTTGCTTGTGATACATGCAACAAGAAATTCTCTCGAAAGATTGATTCAAGCAGACATTTGTTAACTCATACTGGTGAGAAACCTTTTGAATGTGGGTTGTGCAACAAGAAATTCTCTCAAAAGGGCAATTTAAAAAGCCATCTGTTAACTCATACTGGTGAGAAACCTTTTGAGTGTGACATATGCAGCATGAAATTTTCTAAAAAGAGTTATTTAACCAGGCATATCTTTAAACACACTGGTGAAAAACCTTGTATGCGAGATATGAAACAAGAAGTTCTCTCAAATGTGTGATTCAAGCGAGCATCTGTCAATTCATAATGGCAAGAAACCTTTTGTGTTTTATATGCAGCTAGAAATTTTTTCTGGAGTATGCTTCGATTCATATTGAAGAGAAATATTTTGTATGAGATATATGTGTTAATAGGTTTTTTCAAAAGATTTGTTGATCTGTTCATGAGTTAATGTCATAATAACGAGAAACATCTTATGAAAAATAAAGAAAAATAAATTAAAAAAAGCTATCTGTGCTATATTTTGCTCCTAAAATTTGTTGATTGCAGTTAACTAAGTATAGCATATTTCAGAAGTACAGAAATATTTCTTTCCGTTTATTACAGTGCACAAAAAAGAGTAGTGAACAACACAATTTGAGTACTTAAACCAAATTAGCAGATCAGGAGCTATAACCATGAGCCCTGGCAAACACCATTTTATTTTAATGATGCTTTATATTATCTGAAAATATTACAATGTCTATTTTTAATATTTATAAGGCCTGTAAAATTTCATTGACAGTATTTAAATTAAAAATATTAAACCCGATTTCTCACAATAAATTTATTTGATGGTAAAATTGATTTTCTTATCAATATTTAATCTGAAAATATTTGTTTTGCAAAGCGTATATCCCCCTGACTTACCCATAATATAAGTTAAGGGTGGTAATATTGTTTTTAAACTATGCTTTTCTCATCAGCTTATATCAAAAGAAAATATCCTAATTTAATTGTCACGTCAGTACTGAATCCTGTTGTAATCTTTTAAGTTCCTTAATTTCAAGATAGCTTAATCTGTTTGTTTATTCGTAAGAGAATAACAGTCTGGTGTGATTTTTAAAGACCAATAAATACTAGAAAAAAAAGAATAAAATATTTGCTTACCACGGTCAATTTAATCTCTTAAATTTTCCATTGTATTGAAAAAAAATTTATGACTTCGATATAGCTCATGCCCATCTTTAGACGATTTAACATATTTTAGATATTTTAGAATTACAAACTTGCCTAAATTAACCCTTTCCGGCGCACTACTCTTTAAATTTGGAATTTAAAGAAAAAAAATTAGGCAATCTTTTTAGGCCTGGAGGAGTACACAGGTATTGTTTTGTAAAGATTGCACTAACCATTTTAATTATACAGCTGTTGCCGAAGTGGTAACCTCCCATAAGTAAAGCATTGATAAGCACAGTGAGAAGAGCATTGCTGTGAAGCGCGTATTACAGTAAAACATTTTACCTATTATTTAAAAACATTAGATTTTGATCTCTGTGGTGCTGCCATCTAGAACTCATAAGAAAGATTTAAAGTAGCCATTAGAGTAGCTTTTGAAATATTCACGGAGTTTTTGTGTCTCTAAACAGGGGGAACAAAGGGTTAAACGAATATTCTCTTCGAGAGAAATCGCATTATGAACTGATATTTGTCTTACAAATGAGATCGAATATTTTTAAAAAATATTCTCTACTGAAAATTTTTGAAAAAAAATGCAAAGAATTCAAAAACAAAAAGAAAGAAAACACGAAAGTGTATGCGCAAAAGGTTAGTTTTGATTTTTTACCTTTCATTCATTTTCTTTCCCTTTTTTCCTATTTGTTATTTTAAAATCAAGAAACAGAGGAAAACAGTTAACGTTATGCACTCTTATTGATAAGTGAAAAGATAGTGAACATTTAAGACTCAATGTCCACTGATCTTTCTTGCAAGAAAACAAAGAGTTTTAATTGCTCAAAAAAATAATGTACTGTGTTGGAAAGAGGCGGGGGAGGTGGAGGGGCTAGCAGAGGAAATGCAGAATGGAGAAATATCTCAGACCACTAATCTAGGGCCGTAGCTAAAAGGGCGCTATGGGCGGCTAAGCCCCCCCCCTTAAAATATTTTGAGCCCCCCCCCCTGGAAAAAATTCCAAAGGCCAGTAAATGAATTTCTGCTTTGAAAATTCAAATGAAATTCTGGTCAAATATCTTATTTAGCTTTGAGACCCCTTCACCGTTTTACAGAATTACTAAATTGCATCTAAAATAAATAATTCAACACTTCCTCATCCTATTTGAACATAGGAAGCTAACATGATGTTTAGTTATGCACCAGATATGCGCTCAAAATTTTCATTATCATATACTTTTCTATATCTACTATACTTTTCTATTCTTTATCATATACTTTTCATACTAAATGAAGTCATTACAACACACCTACAATGTGAATATGCACTAATTTATCTTTCTGCGTCAGAATGAGAAAAAAAAATATAAGCACTCCCGGCCCCCTACAGTCTAAAGATAAAAAACCAACGATTATAAATGCACAAATAAAGTAAGAAAAGGTAGCAAACCCCCCCCCCCCCTATAGATCATTTCTAGCTACGGTCCTGCACTGATCATTATTTTATTGTCACTTCAACATAATAAATAGTATTACAATACAAAGTCTAAAGTTCGGAATTTACAGCAAAATTCAAGAAAATTGAAAAAAAAAAAATTGTTGAAAAAGAAAAAAAGGCATAAGCTAATAAGCTTTGTTACTGAACCTTAACTTTCCAAACTAATGAAATTTTACGCAATCTTGATAAAAATATTTCACACAAAAATTTTTAAAAGATCTAGACACACGGCAGTGCGTCAGCCACGTTCTCAAAGTAAAAACGCGACACACCGGCCGTGGATTATATTACACAAATCATTTCGGGCCATTCTTGATCCCCCCAATAACTTAAATTCTATTTGACCTACACACTTGCAATTTTTGTATCATGTAAGACCATCTTCTAGTAGTTGTCGAATCATAAAAATTTAAAAAATCTCTTACCGTTCATGAAAATTTTACGTCCGAAAATCACTAATTTTGTGAGTGATTGACGCACTCACTCACTCATCAAAATGTTTGACAACTTCCAGGTTACTTAGAAAGTTGAAATTCGGTGTGGAGATAAGCTCTTGGATTGTGGGGATGGAAAGTAAGCTGTGATTACACGTGGTCTTTTTCAGTAAATAAATCTTTATTTTATTAAAAATATAAAAAGCTCAACTGTATAAATAACATATGGTAAATAAAACATTAAATATGATACTTGACAGCTGACCAGCAGCCGTCCCCACGCCATACTTCATCGATGAACGTCGTACAACAAGTGACCGAAAAGTGTTTTACTGAGTCCTCCAGCAAGCTATATCCTCACCAAAACCATGCCATACATTCACCAAATAGGAGGATGCTTTTGTCCCGTTCTTCTTGCTCTCCGCTAAAACTCTGAACTGAATTATGCTTTAGTTTCCAGTTTTGATCAGACGAATTAATGTCGCCACAGGATTTATAAATAGAAAAAAATCAGAAATCACAATATTAAACATTAATGGTTAGTTAGAAGATAAATTAGTGGAATACAATGAAAGTTTATGGGAATTTAACGAAATTTACAAATTGTGCCAAGTTGGCGTCACTTTTGGCGAGTAACGGGGCTAATCTCTGAAATTATCGAGCATCTTTCAAAAGTAATGGTAACTAAAAGATCGTAATTCGCCCGATTCAAACATAGGCTATATCTTATATTTATGCTACTCATCAAAAGAGGGTGCATAAGCAAAAAACATTCCAAAGAAGCGATATATGCGTTACTGAAGGGCTTAGAAACATGAAATTTGGCATTTTAATTATTTATAAGATGTAAATGATCACGAAGGACATCTGCTAAAAAATACCAAATTTAAAAAGGGTGTAAATCTGCGAAAAGCTTTCAACAAACGTTCGAAATAGCGATTTTTAAACAATCTCAGTAAGTAAATAACTGTTCTTAAAATTTATGATATCAAAATGATGGAGACAGTCTTTGCTTCAACATAGGCTACATCTTATGTCGATGGCGCTAGCCCAAAGGGGGGGTGCAGGAACAGAAAATGTTCTAAAAATACGACTTTTGTGTTACTGAAAGACCTAGAAATATAAAATTTGGCATGATAATTATTTATGAGATATAAATAATCTCTAAGGGCATTTGCTAAAATATACGGAATTCAAAAGGGCTAAAAATGCACGAAAAGCTTTCAAAAAATGTTCTAAATTACGATTTTTAAGCAATCTCATTAAGTTATGAACCGATCTTAAAAGTAATGATATCAAAATGGTGTGACACTCCTTGCTCTGACATAGGTTATATCTAGTGTCGATGCCGCTAACCCAAACAGGGGGCAGGAGTAAAACACGTTCTAAAAATGCAATGTCTATGTTACTGAAGGGCATAGAAACATAAAATCTGGCATGTTAATTACTTGTAAGATATAAATGATCACTAACAACATTTGTTGACAAATACGAAATTTAAAAAGGGGGAAAATGTTCTAAAAACTGTTTAAACAGGAAACATGAAAAAAAAAAAACTCAGACAGTGAAAGGGCAATGTGCTGTAACGTTTAAAACGTACAAAAAATATAGAAAATTACAGCGAAACAAAAACCTGTACGTAAACACAGGGAAAAGCTGTAATATTAATTAATATTAAATAAAGGTAATTTAATATTAAGACTTATTTAATTCAAAAAGGAAACAAATACCTACTTATTTGACAAAAAATGATGATATTCCTATCAAAAACATAAATGGGAAAAAATGCCAAGTTTGTCAACGGTTTCGCTAATAAAAATAGTGAGATCTAGCTGCAAACCAAGTTCTGTCGAAGCTCCTTAAATTATAACTCCTGTCATGCATAATGTTCTTCAATTGCTTAAAATGGTTTGTTATGTTACTTGCTATTCAATAGAGCGAATGGCATGTTTTCAGCCACCAAATTTAATTTTTGAGTCTGAGTAGAATTTAATCTAGTATGCCATTAGCAAAGATCTAATCAATCAGGTATTTGAATAAGTACATCGAAGTTAAGATGTTGATAAGTTAAGGAAGTGATTAAGTTCTGATCAACTAAATAGAGTAATCTGGATAACAGAAAACTTGCTAAGTCGCTCTATTGAATAGCAAATAACATAGCAAACCATTTTAAGCAATTGGAGAACATTATGCTTGGCAGGAGCTATCATTTATGGGCCTTTGAAAAAACTTAGTTTGCTGTTAGATATCACTTCTTTTATTAGCGAAACCGTTAACGAACTTGGCATTTTTTCACATTTATGTTTTTGATAGGATATATATATATGTAGTAAGAAGAGGGTACGAGAGGCGTCGATGATCGATATGATTTTTTATCACATCTGCAAAAATATTACTTCTCATTTAATCGTGGTCAAAGAAAGCTGGTAGATAAATGTAGATAAGAGAATCTGGTCGTTTAGTAAATTCTTCAACTAATTAAAAATAAAAGAGAATAGGGAACATCACTTTTTATTTCCGTGCACTTTCACTATCACTCCGCACATCCCTCAATCTCCATCACTCGATAATAAATACTGACTTGTTCTTGATTCAAACATTTCCATCCGAAAAAAAATTGCACCACAACAGACAAGACATCCTTTCTCAGTCCATATCACCATAAATAATAAAAGAATAAAAAGGGGTCTGCGTAAAGCTGTTTCTGGAAAAACATCGCATTCAACAAAAACGTTCTAAAAATAATCGGAGAAGTACCGTGAGTACTTTAACAGTGGGAAGGTCCGTCGATTCTGATCGCTCCGAAAAAACCAACTGACTCTCTCAAAAATTCTCAGATACATTGGCTCCTCCCCTCTGACGCATTGCTTTTCAAAATCCACTAATACTGATTCGAATGTAGTTGTAATTTACTTCAAGCTCTTCCATTGGTTCATGGGGGGGGGGGGGTAGACGTAAAGATTCCTTCTAATCGACGTAGTATGCAAGAGTAAATTGCCCATGCGGATGAGCCAGCGCAGACGATTATTAAATAAACAAAACAAAATTAAAGTTTTAGATAAATGTTTTAGTCTAAAAAGGGAAATAGATTAATGGAATAATTTTAATATTTCGAAATAAGATATTGGCATTTAAGTAATACAGTTTAGCTCTTTATACAAAAATAAATAATATATTATGCTGAATCAAAGAAAAAGAAGGGACTTTAGCCGATAATTAAATATTAGTAGATGACGGAAATAATAATGAAAACATGTTCTTATACGAATTTAGAACGAAATCAAAACGAGAAAATGGCGACATTTTTTTTATTATTACATGTATATATAAAGCATTTAAAAATATTGAAATGCAACTAAGATATCCCGAAAAAAATTCCGTAGGATTAGCATCAGTGAACGGGTCTTTCCGCTTTACTGAAGTAGCCTCTTAACTACGGAACTTGCTGCACATCATCAACAAAGATTTGCATATTCAATTTGAATATTTCGAGAGTTTGATATGCGGAATTACCACAAACGGCTATTTTTTTTTTGTCGTTTCGTACTCTTAATTAAAACAATAAAATAAAATAAGTTTTGTAGTACATTTTTTCGTGCGTTATTATTCAGTTAAGAGGCTACTTCAGTCAAGCGAAAAGACCCGCTGGTTAATGCTAATCCTGCGGAAAAAAATATTGAGATATCTTGGTTGCATTTCAATATTTTTAAACGGTATGTCAAATATTTACAAATAGTATGTCAACAATTTTTGTTTTGAGAAAGTGGTAAAAATTAAAAGATAGTCGCCTGTGGCAGCCATGGATAGGCTCATCGACGAAGAGTTGCATATTTATTTTAGTTATTTCGAAGGTTTTATTGATATGTTAAAACAGAATTAATTGTGTATTCCGATTTGTTGTTAACTGAAATAAAAAAGATGTGGATAATAAAAAAAATATATAATTTTTATTTTATTCGTTATTTGAATTTGTTAACATCATTATTCCTTCTTTTTATTCATTACACTTTTTAGGTGCGTTCGTTATTATGTAAATACGTATAACCTATAGTTGTCGTTGTTCAAATACTCCTATTTATTTTACTATAATCTAGCGATTCGTATATCAGTTTTTAGCTCACAGGCTATCAAAGACTGAGAGCTTATGTGACCCCCCCCCTCGCTCTGTATGTATGTATGTACGTGCATACGTACGTACGAACGCGATAACTCCTGATAAAAATATCCGACTTACATGAAATTTTGGATATAGACTTATTATGATAAAATGCTTCCCTGATTATTTTTGAGAGTTCATTCGATAAGTATAAGAAGTAGGAACGGGCGCTATTGTCCCTCCCCTTAATTTATATAGGATTAGTATTGGATGTTCATTGGATAAGATTAAAGAGAGGGGATGGGGGGTAATCCCCCCGTCTTAATTTAAGTTTTTCACGCAAAATTTACTGATTTGCTTCAAATTTTGTGCATAGGTTTATTCTGAAAAGGCGCTTCCCTGCTTTGTTTTTGTAATTCACTGGATAAGTATAAAGGGAGGATAGGGAAACTACCCCTCATAATTTATGTAAATGGTTTTTCATGCAGAATTAACCGATTTGTTTAAATTTTTGGATACAGGTTCATAGTAATAAGAAGCTTCGCTCATTTGTTGAGGTGTTCTTTTGTTAATTATAAAAGAGGATACGGGCAATTACCTTCCTCTTAAGTTAGCTAAATAGAGTTTTATGCAGAGTTATCCGATTTGCTTTAAATTTTGGATGTAGTTTCTTTCTGATAAGTTGAATTTCTGAACAGATTTGGAGGTTTAATGGTTAATTATAAAGGAGGGAACGGGGGACAGCGTTTCTTAAATTACGTAAATGGGTTTTTATGCAGAATTATTAGACGTGCTTCGAATTTTGGATATGCAGGCTTATTATATGATAAGGCATATCCCTGATTAGTTTTGGGGCTTCAATGATTTAGTATAAAGAAAGGAAAGGGGGGGGAGTACTTCCTTCCTTATTTTTCCGAAAGGCATTATTATGCAAGGCTGTAATATACATTTAGTCTGCATAGCCTGTGAGCTCTATGCCATCAGTTTAACTGTACATCATTCTTTTTATTTTTTCTGTCCCAGATGGCTTTTCGTGTTACCGTGAAAGCAATTTTTTGTTAAAATTTACTTTTCATCTATGTTCGAATTTTTTATTCTTCTACCGTTGTCATCGTTAGTAATGTCTGTTGTCATGTGCATTATGTATTCTACACTTCTATTACTTCTGCCTTTTTATCAAAATTTATAAATTATTTGAAATATGCGAAACTTTACATTACTTCAATAGTTAAAATTTGTGTTTACTACAAGTGCTACCAAAGGAAAGTAAAAGAAAAACTTCATTAACTTAAAAAAACAAATAAAATACAAGTTAAGAATTTATCCTTAATACTGTTTATTTATGACTGAAAGTTTAACATTTCTTACAGTCGCCACAGTCCGTCTGTCCGCATATAACAACGCAAAAACTACCAAACCGAATCGTCTGAAATTTAAAATGTATAATTATTACAGAATTTTTTTTAGCTTTGTTCAAATTTTATGGAAATCGGATGCATAGTTCAATTAAATCCAACAGGGGAACAAACCGTTAATATTAATCCAACAGCCGACAACACAAAAACATAAGTTTATCGAGCACAAGAAAAAAGTTTTTATTTTATGAAAAGTAGTAATAGGAAAATCAAATGATGCATGTTTACCGGAAGTAAAAAGGTGCATAAACCAAAAATTAATATCAATTTCGGTTTACTCGTAGGATTGTCTTCATTATGCTTGCCATACAGTCATTTCATACCTTTGATTATACGGCAAACACAATGATAAATATATGCATAAACAATTAGTAATATTAATTTTTGATTTATGCACAACTTCATTTCTGGCAGACATGGATCACTAGAATACCATGTTACTACTGTTTCATAAAGTGCTCAATACCTTAGGGTTTTGTGTTGTCGGCTCTTAGAGTATATGTTTAGGCTCGGATACGCTACAAATGAGAGTAGTCCCTATACGCATTTTTGCCAATCTCACCCAGGCTAGCATAGGCAAGTAAATACGAGCTTCTGATTGGTTCAATAATTTCGAGAGCAATTTTTGTTTGTAAATAAATTTTTCTGAATGTGGATGTACGTATTCGGGCATATATATGTATATCATGTTAAAATAATAATAAGAAATTACAATTAAAAAAAGAAAAAATAATATAGAACAACTGGTTTGTAAATGTCGCGTAATCAACGCCGTAAAAAGGGAATGTGATTATTGTTTATAAATAAATTGTTCTGAATGTGGATTTACGTATTAGAGGCATATATGTGACTATCATATTGAAATAATTAAGAAGAAATTCCTATTTAATTATTTTTGTTTTTAAGTATCACATAAAATTGAGAAAAATCATCATTAACTTATTTAATTCTAAATTTCAAAAAATCTTTCTTTTTATATATGTTTTAAATAACTAAAATAAGAAGGAAATTATTAAAACTCCACCTTTTAAAAGGTTTTCAAACAGAAATTGATAATTAAATAAACGCAAACTCAAAAATGAACGAAAACAAAATGCTCTCTTAATTATTCAGCCAATCAGAAGTCTGTATTTTCTTCCTTGTGCTAGCTTCGGTGGGATCGGCAAAAATGCGAGCAGTCCATATACCTGCCATTTCCCGAAGATTTCGATAGTCGGCCAACAATCAGAGCAACTTGTTAATAATGCAATTCAAACAATATGCAACAATGTGTGAAAAACAATAAAGCAGTATTGTTTAAAATGGGATAAAGATTATCGCAACAACACTCGATGGTAATAACAATAGATAGACCGGTTTTTACTTACAACTTTCTCAACAATGGAAGTCTTTGTAATCATAAAAGAGATTGCAATTCTAGTTGTGGTTTCTGATTACTGCTTAAAAAAAGCAATTTTTCTGTGTAAAAAAACTTTTTTAAGTTTCTGTAAACGTGCTAAAATCATGGATTATTTTCGAAATAAGCATCGAGCAAGGCTCATCAATATTAAAACTTGCGAAAGAATGATAGATATCGTTTACCATCTGGAGAGCAACAGCTATCCTTTTGTGGAGGTTATCGGCGGTGGCTGATTTGGATCTGTGTTGAAACCGAAGCATGAAACATAGGGAGAAGCAAAAGCCGTCAAGATCGTGGCTAAAGATCGAGTCACCGAAGATGCAATGGAGGTATGGACCATGGTCCACTTTAGAACATACTCACACTGATATTATCTGAATTGTTACATTATGCTAATTCGTATCTGTTTGTAACTGAAGTACATCCTAGTACATTGGAACAAAAAATTCGTAAGTTTTCCTCAAGGAATGATCCCATAGGTTTTAGACAAGCAGCAGACTGGTTAAAACAATAGGCACAGATGTCATATACGCACCACATTTGCACGTGCTTTTTTCCCGCCAATTTGCGGGGTTTTTAAATATTTTTTTTTGTTTTTTAATATAAGTTACAAATTGCATGCAATAAGAGCATGTGATTTTTATTGCAATATAAAAAAAGAAAATATATATTGATATAAATATGTTTTGATATTGTATGTAACGAAAATAATTTAAAGAATTAAAATCAAAAATAACATTAAATAAACATGAATATAATAAAAAAGGAAATAATAAATAAACATAAATAATAAATTTAATAATAAACGAAACAGTAAATGTAATTTTCATAATAAATCGTTAATATTAATAACTGTAGCTGTATTGAATCTATGCAGTTGCAGCATTTAATCAGTACATTTCACTAAAATTATTTTTTGCCATTTAATTTCCCTAACAATTGTTATAAACTTATTAAACGGATCTTCACCTTGGCACTGATTGCAATGCCAAATAGGCGAGGCGAAAAACATGTGCAAATGTGGTGTGTATATGACGTCTGTGCCATATATTTATAGCTGAAGTACATCCTAGTACAATGGAAGAAGAAATTATGAAGTTTTCGTTAAGGAACGATCCTACAGCTGCTGTCAAGCTGTGATGATGTTGCAACTTCATTCCTTGGGAAAAGAAATAATCCCTGTGGGGATTTTTGCATGACGTCATCCCGTCCGGAGTGTAAAAAAGAATAGAATGTTTTTGGATTCCAGCTCATGCTGAAGATATTTTGTTATGATCCGGTAAAAGCCGAGAAAATCTATCTATTTTGTGATTGGGCAATGTCGTATATATATATACTTTATGTGTTTGTGCGTAATAAACTGTATATGCTCTAAAGAACCTGATTATTTCATGAATAGAACTTTAAATTTATAATTAGAACGACGGTGACGAACACAATTTACTTCAGACGGAATGGGTTTATTCCGAAGTCGAAGGAAAAAGTTTCGACGTCTGGACGCTGGGGACAATCGCTCACGAATTGTTCACGGGGTTCTATCTTCTGCATCAAGTGTCCAAGCACAAAAGTCCTCCAGTCTCTTGGTATTCCCAAATATATCCGATATTGCAAGAATGTTTACAGGTACAACTTATTCTTTCTCTATACTTAATTCGTCAGAATATTAAATTAAGTTAAACGATGAGATTTTCCAAACATTTTTTCTTTTAATTCATTCGAGCTGTGATACAGTGCCCAGCAAAAGCAGGGCCTTAGCTAAAAGGGCGCTATGGGCGACTCAGCCCCTCCTAAAATATTTTGAGCTCCCCCTGGCAAAGATTCCAAAGTCACCAAATGAATTTCTGTTCCGAAAATTCAAATGCGAAAATTGCGAATTCAATTCCGAAAATTCTGTTTGAAAGTCTAATTTAGTTTTGAAACCCTTTCACAGTTTTGCAGAGTTACTAAATAGTATCGAAAATAAGTGTTTCAACACTCCCTCAACTTATTTGTACATATGAAGCTAACATGAGTTTAATTTTGCATTTAGTTATACACTCAAAATTTTCATCATCATATATTTTACTTAGCATAATGTGAAGTTATTACAACAGTTAAATAAGAAACATAACTACAGTGTGAATATGCATTAATTTATCTTTCTGCGTCAGAGAGAGAGGAAAAATTATGAGCCCCCCCTACTGTTCACTTCTAGCTACGGCTCTGAGCAAAAGTTCAGACATCGATCGATTACGCATCTGTACTGAAACGCATTCAACGAATTTTTGAAACTCACCTGTCACTTATTACTTGTGACTTATCCATTAATCATGAATAATAAATTTTAAATTACACAGTTTACATAATATTTTTGATAAAAAAAAATTAACATTGCGCAGAAGTTTAGACAATTTGTATATTTACAGGAAAATAACCATAAATTAAAATCGAACTGCATCCACATTGTCTGAAATTAGTGAAAATATGTGACTTTCCATCGGAAAAACTAAGTCCTTCATCACTTAACCCTCCATCACTCGCGCCTGTTTTTGTCACACGATCCCTCGCGGGGGTGTTGTAAACACCCCAAACTTTTTATTGCAATTTTCAAGTTATAATGAATTATAATAAATTTTTCATCTACTCATAATTAAAGTAACTTACTTTGACTTATTATAAATAAAAATAATTTGGAAATACAAGAAAAATATAATTTTATAAAAAATAGATAAAAAACTTTACATATACTACTACATTACAGTCAAATTTATATAAAAAATATTTACATTTACTACTTATATTACTTATACTCAAAAATATTGGATAATGACATTTATTTGCATTTTTTTGCTAAGTTTTACCTTTTTTCTTGTACCATTTCGTGATTTTATCTTTTCCTAAGTAATACGGAGAGTCAGACTGTAGTTCGATATCTGAATCGTGTTCCGATATTTCATCAGGTTCTTGTTCTGATTCCGAGTTGTGATCAGAACATTCCTCAAAGTATTCATCATCATCCGAAAAAGTATTATCTGTACCTGCTATCTCATCATCTTCAGAATCTGATGAAACAGAAGCCAAAAGATGCCGCAAACGCTGTTGCTCCATTTCCCACGGAGATTTCGACATTTTCTAGAAAAAATGGCAAAATATCGATGTAAAAGTCTCAAAATAAATTAAAACAAAAATTATTCATAAATTTAATTGTTATTATGATAAAAATAAAATAAATCTGCAATATAGCTTACCTTAATTGTGTTTTCAGTCAAAAAATATTCCTTGATTACTCGCGGGGTGTTCTCAGCACCCCGTTGGAAAATTTTCACGTCCTCACTGCTTCGGAAAAAATGGTAGAATGAACATCTGTCGTCAGTAGGCGTGGCCTCTAGGAATGTGCAGCTACTGAAAATATTTGACCTTGAGCTTGAAAAACTCTGTACTTGTGCGCATGTTTTTACTCGTGGGGTGATCAGAACACCCCACGCGAGTAATGGAGGGTTAACAGTATTTTTTGTACCAAACATGTTTGACAGCAGCTCGTAGCTTATTAATAGAAGAGTATTATCGAAAATTCCCGTAAATCTTGTGAGATATGATGCCACAAAGGTTTTTGATTGAGTTCAGATCAGGAATGTACGGTGGCCAATCGAAAACAGGAAATTTTGTGAGCTAAACTAAGTTTTTGTTTTGTATGCAACATGAACAGACGTATTATCTTGCCCAAATACATACTTTAGATCGGCTAAAAGTTCACCAGATGGCTACAT
Source organism: Maratus speculifer (assembly GCA_964019185.1). Classification (NCBI taxonomy): domain Eukaryota; kingdom Metazoa; phylum Arthropoda; class Arachnida; order Araneae; family Salticidae; genus Maratus; species Maratus speculifer. Next base: position 367,649,241 of record OZ025296.1, read on the forward strand.
CCAATGTATGTATGTAGTCTTGCGCTGTTCGGTGAAGGAACTCCACAGAATTCGTCAAGGAATTCCACGGATACTTGAACAATAAGTCAAACTGAGGCCCAAATCATTGAAGAGTCACATCCTTGTTGAATCCTCTATGATCTCGTTTTTTGGTCACACGGAGCCTTCAAGTTCTATATTTTGCTTTGAAAGAGTCACATTTAGACAATACTTGATAGACAGACTTTTTTGAACGATTCAAATTAGCCGAAATTTCTGTAACTGTCGATTTCACCTTCCATACTCCAATTATTTCATCTCACCGAATATTTCTAGCTCACAGCATCTTCATTTACCGATGCTATTGAGAAAAGCACTTAGATACTTCACACATGTGACGTGTTACGTTTGAAATTTGCATCTTTCCGTGAACAATTGCCAAAAATCAAGTAAGTGTCTAAACTTTTGCAATATCCGAAATTCACCTTTTTTAGTGAAATTAAATATTTTCTTGTATTAAAACAATTATTTCCATTCTAAAATGTTGAAAATATATTTTAAATAGCAGTACAGTCATTTGTATAACCCAGAAATTTGTATTTTTTATTTAAAAGTTAAAATTAACCAGTGTCTAAACTTTTGCTTAGGACTGTAATAGCACAGTAATAAAAAATTTTAAGACGAAGGTGCTCAAAATATTTTTTTCTGTTTAATTGATTTTCGACCTATTCAAAAAGTTTAATTTTCCATCAACTTAAATAAACTCAATGTTTTAATATTTCCTCTATTTTAGCATTTTGTGAAAATTCCTTCAACAAAACAAAAACACTGCAAGTTTTTTTTCTTGAACTCATAAAGTTTACAACTTACAATTTGGAGTTTTTCAACATAAATTTTTATGGAGATTGCATGCATAAAAGTTGTAGTGTCGTAATTGTTTTGAAAATTCTGATTGATATAAAATTTATAAATGATGTTTATATCGTCGTCTTTCGGTTACGAGCCTACACGAATCACTGAAAAAGACCCGGATGATAATGATAAGTCTATGGTGGCGTTATTTTCAAATATCTCACTAAATTTTTAATATTTTGAACGATTTTTTGCATAGGATAGCTGAGGACGGCTAGTTCTAAGGCTAGTTTTTAATTCTTCGATTTTGATTTCAGATTAAAAAAAAATTACTTTAACTTCCGGAACCAGTTTGAACAGGTTCTGAAATAAAAACTATCCCTAATGTAAAATAAATGTAACCATAATTGAAAAAGTAAAAAATTGCCGTCCTCAGCCATCCTATGAAAAAAATAGTTCCCAATTATTAAAATTTGAACGAGACATTTGAAAATAACGCCACCATATTCTTAACATTATCATCCGGGTTTTTTTCAGTGACTCTTGTAGGCTCCTAAATACCTGTGTCTTTACTTAAATCTGTAATTTTGAGAAGCATTTTGAAGTTACGTTGAAATGTTTAATTGATTTTAAAATTTGTAAATAATTAAGTCTATTAAACCAATTGACAATAAATTTTTCAAAATTTAGTTTTTTTTTGTTGTTTTTTTAAACATTTTCAGAGTGCATTTTCGTATAAAGTTAACACGACAATTACACATGTTAATAGGCTAATTTAATTTAACAAAAAATAAGCTAATTAAAAATTTAAACTCAGATTTTGTCAGATGATGATTTATAATTTCTTAACTCCTTGAGGTAAGATTTTGAATACTACGGTTATGGTTAAGAATTTAAGAAACACACAAAGTAAAATGAATAAATACAAATTATGACACACCGACTTGATACCTCTGTGACAATCTACCTTCTTATAACATATCTTTCAAGTATCCTTTTTGTTTACATCACCATCTTTATTAATATCATTTTTGACATCTTCACTATCACTGTTAAGAGCAACATGTTAAAAAAAATTGTATATATATTTCCCCGACCCTCGCCTTGTCCAACATCCGAAGCATGTTTTGAATATTGACTGCCCAAAGAATTATAGAATGTAAAAACGTTTAAAGATGAAATGAATCTCACAGTATGTAGAATAAAATTCTTATTGTATCATATTGATAATAAATGTTAAATTTTCGGCTGAGGTAGTGTTGACTTCCTTTTTTTGTGTTGATTAAAAATCTAAGAAATAGTAGATGTATGCTTTTATACTATTACACAATACAATCTAACTGATTGGTAAGTAATCATACGAACTGAATATTACCAACTGAGCGAAAAATTGCCCAGGTCGGGAATCGAACCCAGATACTTGGCTTACAAGGCCAATGCTTTACTTTTAAAGCTAACTAGGCGATAGCCGGCTGGGATTTTAAATTCAGTTCGTATGATTACTTTACCAATCAGATTGTGTGGAAAATAATAATATATCTACGTACCCATCGTCATATGGAGTTCCTTTACCTGCGGTCTATTCTGTTGAGCTGTCTAAATGACCAGATGTTATGACCAATAAGGTTATTTGAGCGAAAAATCCTAGCCGACTATCGCCCAGTTAGCTTAACAGGTAAAGCATTGTCCTTGGCTTTTAAGCCAAGTATCTGGGTTCGATTCCCGGCCTGGACAATTTTTCGGTCAGTTGGAAATATTCAATTCGTATCATTTTTTGTTTAACTATCTGAAATTGTATAATGCTTCATTATATTTTTGTATAACGCAAATTGCAAGTTTGCAAAATGTAGGACAAAAAATAACGGTAACTGTTAACAGTCACCTACTCCTCGATTTTTTCCGGGCAGTGTATAGAGTCGTTTTACATCTGGTCGGATGACAAAGTTTTAGCCGAAATAGCAATCCACTTAAATTTTTGGGTTGGTTAACTCTAGTTGCTTCGGGTTTGGGTCGGTTTTTGGTTCAGGTTTGACACTTAACCATTTGAGGCTTCACAACTCCGATTTGAAATACATTGACTTAGATGTTATGATACATCATTTTAAGCATATAAGAAACAATTAAAAATTAAAACGTAAAACTAAAAAAATTATTGACTAAAAGGTACTTTTTTTACATCTACTATAAAATAGAAAAGAAATAGTAGAATAAGATATAAAGAAATAGACATACTTTCTCATTAATATTGTCTATTTTCTAATAAAAATTTTTAAGTATACTAAACTATCTTTAAATAAAATCTGCTTTTGGACTTCTCCAGCTTTTTTAATTTGACAAAATGTACTAAGTAAATTTTTGCAATATCGAAGCAAAGTTTCCCAAATGATAATCAAATCATTGGTATGAGAAATTAACTCAAAATCATCATCTGTTGAGAATTACAATGATCCATTTGCATTATATGGTGTGTTGGAAAATAGGAACAACAAGATTGTGTTTTAAAACTTACTGTGTAGGTGCTATTGACTTTTGGATAAGTTGCAGACCTGCAACACTGTGATACAAAGACTTCAAGATCGGGTTCGGTTTGCTCGTTTTATAAAACAATAAGTTTAGTACTCGGCAAAAAACTAATATTTGAATATGAACCAATTTTTAAGAGATTATCTATAGGGTTTAATGTCCGTAATATCGCACCCCTTTTGTTAAATTCTATGTATTTTTTTTTATTTTTCAATTCAACATATAATCTTCCCGTGATTTTTGTAAAAGAGTTATTGATTTTTCATGCCACATACAACCAATTCAATTATTCAAATAATAAAAAAATAAAAAGTGTAAAATCACAAAAGTTGCATTTAGCGCGTTTGGAAGAAAGTTTTCTTAATATCGCACCAATTAACTTTATATGGGATTCTTCTTGTCAGAACCACAATATTTATTGATATTTAAAACTTACACCAGACTGTTTTTTTTTACGAAATAACAATCAGAAAATGCAATCTTGGAATTAAGGAGCTTAAAAGATTACCTAAGCTATCATAGTGACATGGCAATTAAATTAGGTTACTTTCATTTAATGTAAGCCTGATGAGGAAAGCATAACTTTAAAACACTATTACCAACCTTACTTACATTTCATATGCCATCACACTGTTCCTACCTTTTAAAATAACAACCAGTGTATCTGACACACATACTTTTTTTTAATACGGCTAAGTCAGGGAGCTATACCCTTTTCGAAACTAATACAGTAAACTCTTGATTATCCGCGAAATTGAGTGGCGCGACTGTTACGGATAATCAAGAAAATTTTGAAAAAAAGTTAACAAATCAACACAAATATGTATTTGAACAATTTATACACATAATAATTAGCATAAACATACATTTGAACAATTTATACGCACGATGGGTAGCATTAAAATACTTATTACTTGAGAAATAATAAAATTATTCGTTACTAACAAACTTGTAGGTTTATTTTATTAGAAAATCCGCCAAAAGTTTCTACTTTTTTTGTGCTGAAACACTTCTTATTTATTTGCGACTGAAAATTTTTAAGCGCTATTTTATTACAAAGTAACGCGTTATCCTCTTCTTTTAGCTATTGGATAAGGCCTTCAACGTGACATTTTCTTTTACACCTTATCATCTTGTTTGTCGCTCTTTTCCAAATTCATACCTAACGCTTCTTCTATAATATGATCATCAGTTGCATGCTCGAAGCCTGGATCGTTAGTATCACAACTTATCCACTCAGTAATATCTTTATCAACATTTTCTCCACTAGCAACAGATCTGGATAGATCATGAACAGAAACTTCTTTCTCTTAGTTTTCGGATTTTACTAGACATTTTTCTGCACTTGGCAAAATCTTCCGCCAGGACTTTATTAATGTGGATTTCTCTACTGACTCCCAAGCACTGTTTACATCATAAATGCTAACGAAAATCGCGTACTCTTTGAAAAAGCTTTTAAGATCATCTCCTTCTTCCCTCAGTAATTTCGTTCTTTATTTTTTCTTAACTGAATCGATTACGCCCTGGTCCATAGGCTGGATAACTGCTGTAACATTAGGAGGCAAAACTTTTGAAAAAATATTTCAATCGTTCGATTTCAATTGTAGATCTGCAGGGTGAGATCGGGCGTTGTCAGTTAGTAACACAGCTTCCTCGGGGTAAATTTGGAAACGCTAGATGCTTGCGAACTTCCGCGTTTTCAAATGGAATTTTAATTTATTGAAAAGGATAGAAAACTCATCCTAGATCGCAGAAAAATTTTTCTTCTCAAGGATAAGAAAGGAAAAAGAAAAAGAAATTAGACTCGTGGATAATCGGGAGTTTACTGCAGTTTCTGCTAAAATATTTATTAGAAAATCAATCTTACAGTCAAAGAAATGTATTTTGAGAAATCAGGTTTAACACATTTTTTTTTTAAATTTAAGTACTATCAATAATTATGAAATTTTATAAGCTTATAAGTGTAAAAAAATAGAGATTTGGAATATTTTTCAGATAATATAGAGAATGATAAAAATAAATCTGTGTTTGTTATAGACGTGATGATAGGTTTAATAGGCAAATTTTTGTATGTCACTGCTCTTTTTGTGCACTGTAATAAATAGAAAGAATTATTTCTTTATTACTGCAATATCCTGCGATTAATTATATGCAATTAACAAATTTTAGGGGCAAAATGTAACACAGCTTTTTTAGAGTTTATTTTTGTTTATCACTCATAAAAATTTTCTCGCCAGTATGAATTAACAGATGCATCTTTTTACAAATCTTTTGAAAGAACATCTTGACACATAGCTCTTACATAAAAGATTTCTCTTCAGAATGAATTAAAAGATGTTTGCTTAAAGTGTAATTCTGAATAAATTTATTGTTGCATATGTCACACTCAAAAGTTTTCTCAACAGTATGAGTTAACAGATGGCTTTTTAAATGGCCCTTGTGAGAGAATTTCTTGTTGCATATTTCACATACAAAAAGTTTCAAACCAGTATGAGTTAACAGATGGCTCTTTAAATGGCCCTTGTGAGAGAATTTCATGTTACATACCTCACATATAAAAAGTTTCTCACCAGTATGAGCTATCAGATGGCTGCTTAAATGGCCCTTGTGAGAGAATTTCTTGCTACATACCTCCGATACAAAAGGTTTCGAACAGTATGACTAAACAGATATATGCTTAAATCACCCTTTTGTGAGAATTTATTGTTTCATATCTCACATACAAGAGGTTTCTGAGCAAAGTGAATCAAGAGATGCCTGCTTAAAGGGCTCTTTTGAGAAACTTTCTTGTTACATATATTACACTCAAATGGTTTCTCACCAGTATGAGCTAACAGATGGCTGCTGAAATTGCCCTTTTGAGAGAATTTCTTGTTGCATACCTCACATACAAACGGTTTTTAACCAGTATGAATTAACCGATGCTTGCTTAATTTACTGTTTACAGAGAATTTCTTATTGCAAACCTCACACTCAAAAGGTTTTTCACCAGTATGACTTAACAGATGGCTGCTTAAATTGCCCTTTTGAGAGAATTTTTTGTTGCATTTCTCACATTCAAAAGGTTTCTCACCAGTATGACTTAACAGATGTCTGCTTAAAATGCTTGATTGAGAGAATTTCTTATTGCATACCTCACACACAAATGGTTTCTCACCTGTATGGCTTAACAGATGTCTGCTTAAATGACACTTAAGGGTGAATTTCTTGTTGCATATCTCACACACAAACGGTTTCCTACCAGTATGAGTTAATAGATGTCTACTTAAACTGCTCTGGTGAAAGAATTTCTTGTTGCATCTATCACATTCAAAAGGTTTCTCACCACTATGAATTAACAGATGGCTGCTTAAATGGCCCTTTTGAGAAAATTTCTTGTTGCATAGCTCACATTCAAAAGGTTTCTCACTAGTATGAATTAATAAATGTTTTCTTAAAAGGCCCTTTTGTGATAATTGTTTGTTGCATATATCACACACAAACGGTTTCTCACCATTATGAGTTACCAGATGGCTGTTTAAATGGCCCCTTTGAGAGAATTTATTGTTGCAAACCTCACATTCAAAAGGTTTCTCACCAGTATGAATTAACAGATGCTTCCTTAAATCTCCCTTTCGAGAGAATTTCTTGTTGCATATATCACACACAAACGGTTTCTCATCACTATGAATTAACAGATGTCTGCTTAAATGGTTCTTGTGAGAGAATTCTTTTTTGCATACCTCACGCAAAAAAGACTGTTTTGGGATAAATTCTTGCATAACTCACAATTAAAAAGTTTTTCTGGCTGTGAGTTAAAAAATTCTTCTTTCAAAAAGCTTTGATAAAAAAATTGCTGTATTTGTTTCACACATTGAAGATATTTTGTTTGATGTGATGTGTTAGATTAATGGTTTTATGCAGCTGCAATAAAATAAAATTAATTAATATCAGTTTTTACGTTTTATTCAAAAACAAACAAAAATACATAAACTTATCACGAAAATTTAAAAATAATGTAGAAAATAAATTGAAATAAAATTTCTACCATAATATTAAAAACTGCAGAAGACTCCCAATTATCTGAAGTTAGCGGAATAAAAGGTATGTCAGATGCCTTTCCGATCAGTATAAAGATCAAATTGTAAATAAATAGAATAAGTAGCAACATTTAAAAAATAAATAAGGTATTATAAATAAAATATAAAGTAAATTAAAGTAGAATATTTTATAAATTAATATCATCGAAATACACGATGACACATTTAGCAAAGAATACAGAGCAGATAATATTTTTTTTGCGGCTATTGCATTTTAATATGTAATTGTGTTTAGTAAGGAATTCTTGGGATTAGTGATTTTTTTAATCTACTGTTAATGTTTAATGTTTAAACACTCCGTATCACTTAATTTAATTCACACTGTAATTAAATAATGTAACCAGTGCCATAGCCAAGTCGACTTCGTGGACACTCCCACCTCAAACGATTATCTAGGTTTCTGAATCGTGCATTAAACAACACTCAAAACTACTAAAACGGAATGACAAAGAACCCATTAAAAATTCCATTTTAGACAGGTGTTAAATGATATAATCTTAAATGGAATAATAAAAAGTTACATCTTTTACAGAGGCTATGAACTTTTCCGTTTTAGACACATTTTCAACATAAATACGTTCCGTTTTGGCTGTATCCTTTAAAACTATTACAACGTATTCTCTCTGCAGTGCACCTGTAAAGAACATAAATATATTACAGTGAATTCTGTGAAGGTGCCCTATCTTAAAAGGTAAAGAAAATCAGGATTACACGAAAACAACACTACGTATTGACAACTCCTAAAACTTGAAACCTGTCTAAAAAGAAATATTCTGCCATCGTGTATCCTTCTTGGCAGGTTTTCGGAGAATAAGGAATCACCTCGTGAAAGGAAACATTTGATGATCCAGAAGAATAAGTATACCTGCTAAGATGGAAATGGGTTTTGATGGGACGAACTGTTGCTGACAATTAAGGGAAAAAGACTAGTTTATACAAATGCTATAACGCCACAATGATTGAGTTTCAAGACTTTATATTTATTCATTTTAAAATTGTATGTCAAACAATATTATAACGGAATTAATAAAATGAATTAATAAAAGTAACTCTATTTTTGAACTGTTTATTTGTGAACTTTTATAATCACTTTTAAAGTATCTTAAGTAATCTGAATATGATTTGCAGTTAAGGATCGATAATCCACGCATTCATAATCCGCAATTTTCTATAATTCGCGTTACTTTATGGGTGTAGACAGAGAAATAAACAGTTAAGAAAATTAAAAAATTTGTGATCCATTTATTTTTGAAATAAATAATGCAAAATTTGAAAGAAAAATAAAACATATACTTTTTTTAATATAATTCTTTTATTTTATTAACAATAAAAAACAAACTGTATTATGAAACATATATATAGTTATTCTTAAATGCACACATATCAATTTTTCTAATAAAATAACTTTAAAGAGGCATTTTTTGGGATAGAATATTAAATAAATTGATATTAGATTTCACATTTACATTTTTATATTATACTGATTATAGCATTAAAATGCTATCTAGGAATAATAAAACGATGTGTAATCCATAATACTCTATAATACACAATGCCTTTGGCGCTAATTTGTGAGGATTATAGAACTTTGATTTGTTATCGGTAACATAATAATTTAACATAGTAATTTAGCATAATCATTTAACATAATCATTTAATATAATAAATCAGTCAAAAGTAATGCAAAATAATTTCCTAAATCATTAAAAGAGATTTATTGCAATAATAATAATTTTTTTAGAAGATTTTTTTATGTTGTAATCATTTTCTAAAACATTAAGTGTGATATATTGCTTTTTATATTTATAATTTCATTCTAAATGCCAACAGATTGACGCCACTGTATAGACTTTGTTTTAATTCTGTGACGTCATGATATGACTGTGTAAAATGTTATTAGATGATAATGTCAGTTGTCGATTAAAATGTTGAAAGGATAACAAGTGTTTTTCTTTTACGTTTCTTGCATTTATTTTAGTGTGTTTAAAAAACATTCTTATGCTGTGACCCTACAAATGGTAGTTTTTTTAAACTGTTGTGGATTAACGGATAGTTTGATAATTAGATAGAAACAATATTTTTGGCGCCCAGCGTGGGGCGACACAGCATAATCATGGATTTAAACAGTTTAAAACAAGAAAGAAAAAATCTAAGGATATCATTTTCTGCCTGTGTAAATAAAATTAAAGTAGAATTGCTGAAACAGAACATAGATGTCAAAAAATTTTCCTTTTTGCAGAAACCGTTAGAAGATAAATTCGAACGATTAAATTGCTATCAGAAAAATATCAGTGACATTCTATTAAAAGAAAAAGATTGCGAAAAGGAATGCGAAGATGATTTCCAATCGGCGGATGAGTATAGAGATAAATACCTTGAGATGAAGACTGGAATAGAAGAAAAAATTATGGCCTTACAGTTACCAGTGTTTGAAAATAGAAATTTTAAACTTCCGAAGATTGAATTGAAGAAATGTAACGGCGCTGTTAAAGATTATTTGTTTTTCTGGTCATGTTCTGAAGATACATAAAGATAAAAATACTTCAGAGTCCGATAAATTTCAGTATCTAATTCAAGCAGTGGTTCCGAATTCAAAAGCAGCGAGAGTGGTTGAAAGTTATCCAGCAACGGCTGCTAATTATCAACAAGCGATAAATCAGATTCAAGAAAGGTTTGGTAGAGAAGATTTACTAGTTCAAATCTACATACGGGATTTATTATACAAGGTGATGAAAAACGCAATAGCTGGTCGTGTCAAAACAGATTTACCTAAATTATATGATGAACTGGAAGAAAAACTGCGATCGTTAGAAAATTTGGGCCGTACTCAGGAAAAGTACGGGGATTTCCTGATTCCTTTAGTAGAATCGATTCTTCCCGAAGAAGTCCTGATGTCGTGGGAAAGAAAAAGAAATTTGGAAGATGCAAGACATGAAGAATGATCACTAAAAAAATTAATGTGCTTTATTAAACACGAAGTTCAAAGCGAAGAGATGGTGGCTTTAGCGCGAAGCGGTTTCGGTGTAAGTTCAACTTATAAAAAGGGCGAGCGGAATATTAAAATTTCGACTCCTGCAACGGCTTCTACTTTAGCGAGTACGTCTTTCGGAAATCCAGATAAGAAAGCTATTTCTTGTCTATTTTGTGATAAAAGGCTCGAGATTGTTTTGCTGCTAGAAATATGACTTTAGAAAATAAGAAAAAACTGTTGTTAAACAAAAATGCTTGCTTTGGTTGCTTTAGACCAAACCATATATATAAAAATTGTAGATTTAAAAGTACTTGTATTAAATGTAAATATCTCACCATAATTTGATGTGCCCAGATGATAATATTGAAAATACTAATGATAAGAACAAAAATGATATACATGAAACTAATACTACGACAAATCATTCTAATATTGAAAATGTATATCTTATGACATTAATGATTAAAGTTAAAAATAAAAATGTGGAACCAAAAGTTCGCAGTATAACCGATTCTGGCTGTCAAAATAGCTATATCAGTAAAAAAGTGGTTGAGAATTTACATCTGGCTCCTAAGAGGAAAATTAAAATGACACATTGCCTTTTTGGGGGAGAGAAACCTTAGTTCAAATGCATGATGTTTATTTCTGATTTGAATGATTCCTTTAGTTTTAAAATTGAGGTATTTTCTGAAATTACCGGATTTGTGCCTAAATTATGTAGTGTGGAGGCACTTATTGAGCTTAGAGAAAAACAGATAATTTTACCTGATTTTGAGTGTGATGATTCAGAAATTAATTTGCTTTTAGGTTCCGATTTAATTGGTACATTATTCACTAATAAATGTAAGAAATTAAATTCAGGTTTATTTGTTTATTTTTGTTAGAAACACGCTTGGGTTGTGTATTAACTGGAAAAACCAATCAAAACTTGAGTAGTAATTATGATAGTAATAATGTTTTGTCTGTTGTATCTTTGTATGTAAAAAATGCTTCTATTAATGAGTTATGGGATCTTGAAACGATCGTAACTAGACATACTGTAGAAAATTTAAAAAATCAATATGAGCATTCCAAAATGATAGAGGAATTCAAAACCAATATTAAAATTCTTCCGGGTGGTAGGTATGAAGTTTGTTTGAAATTTAAATCTGATATGATTGAATTGCCCAGTAATAAAGAGTTGGCGTGGAAGCAACATCAAAAATGTGCGAACGCGCTGAAAAGGATGGTATTTTTGCTGATTATCAAAACGTTTTCCGACAATGGGAAGAATTAAAAATAATTCAAAAAGTAACGGGGAACGTCGAAAAAGGGCATTTTTGCCGCATCGGCCTGTTATAAAAATGGGCAGTGCTACTACTTAAATTAGACTCGTTTTCGATGCATCCGCTAGAGAATACGGAAAGTGTTCCTTAAATGATATTTTGTATAAAGACCCGAATTTAATTGAGCAAATACCGAATATTACAGATAGGTTTCGCAAAATAGGTCTTTCTGCGGGTATCGAAAAAGATTTTTGCAGATTAGCATAAATCCGGATCATAGAGATTTTTTACAAATTTTTTATCCTGCCGTGAATGAAGAAATTATTTATAGGCATTGGCAGTGTGGTTTTTAGAGTGAATTCAAGTCCATTTTTGTTGGCAGCCACGATATCTCATTTATTAGATAATGTACCTCTTAATTATAGGAATACTTCTGAAAATTTGAAATATTCATTTCATGTTGACAATTATGTTACTGGTGTTTCGAATGCTGCGGAACAAGAAGAATTTATAGTACAGGCTGAAAACATTATGTCTCGAGGTAGTTTCAATTTGAGAAATTGGGAAAGTAATGTTCAATGTCAAAATGTTCAAAAAGTTCTGGTGTAACAAAATTACTTGGGATATTGTGGGATTTGGATTGCTATATGCTTACGTGTAATTTTTAATTTGATAAATTGAGTAACAATGAAAATTTCGCTAAAAGATTAATTTTGAGCTCTATGCAGAAAATTTTTGATCCAATAGGAATATTGTGTCCGGCAACTTTGCCAACGAAAATTATATTGCAACAAACCTGGAAATCAGGTCTAGGGTGGGAATCTCCTTTACCGGAGGAAATTCAAAGACCTTTTTAAAAAATGGTTCAATGAAATAAATATGTCAGAAAACGTTCAAATTCCACTAGATGTTGAAATAAATGAGTCTACCGAGATGCATGTTTTCATGGACGCATGCAAAGAGGCATATGCAACTTGTGTATTTTTGCGAACGAAAACCCCGGACGCTATAAAAATTCAATTAATTCGAGCAAAAGCTAGAATTGCTCCATAAAGCAAGCGTCAATTCCCAGATTGGAATTAATCGCGTATAATATCGGAGCTACAGAATATGAAAACAGTGTTTTGGAATAACTCCATGGTTGCGTTGTACTGGATAAGTGCATACGGTGAATGGTCCGTTTTTGTTTCGAACAGGGTAAAAGAAATAAAAAGTCCTTTTCCCAATAACGAATAGTGACATGTGCCAGGAAAAATGAATCCCGCGGATTTGATTTAGTACTGTAGTTTTTATTCATTAATGCAGTTACAGAATTATGGGAAAATTTATAATTTTAGTACGAATTTAAAATAATACGAAAAACATCGGAAGCATTTTTTACACTGACTACACTACAGCATAGAACTTAGGGCTCTCCCCCTTAAAGCATCGAAATGTCTCCGCAGAATATTTGGGATTTTATGCTTATTAATCGCCTAGAAGTGCTACCCCTCTCCAGAATTTCAAAGTGCTCTTTCCAGTGTTGCAAAGATTGCTCCCGCTGAAAAATGTCTGTCATCTGAAATGAACACAATTGTGACTTGTGAATGCCAAGTTTACCCTTTCGGCTGCGAATTTTTTTTTCAATTTTTAGAAAAAATTGTTTTTACGTTCATAACATTAACACTAGCTATCCAAATAAATTAATTGTTATTCAACGAGTATTTCACTGTCTGAAAGATAATCAATGTTGATGTTTTGCTTACCATTCAATTAACATTCACATGACAATAGGCTAAGGAAGAATTTTTGGAGATGTTTAGAAAATATTTTGTTACAATAAGATTTGACTAGTATTATAACTTTCTAATAGTTTTTGTGCTTTTTTACACATGATTCTTTCAGGAAAGTAACTTTTAATTTAAATTTACAGAGTGAAATATATGTTAAAAATGAAAGAATCGCAAACAGCGAAAAGAGAATTTAGCAAATTACAATAATAATTATTATGACTAAATGCCTAAAATAAATGATGTCATATAATAAATGCATAGACCTCTACTGACATGACTACATGTAAAGGGTAGCAAAAGTATTTCTCAAAACAAAATAATACTCCATTAAAAGACATGCACTTTTAACAGTACACCAGACCCGAAAAGGGGAGTGGAGCATGAAGAGGGTGATGATGAGATTTTGTTTTTTAGCATTTAGAAATCCAGAGCTTAAATTGAACCTAATTCAAATACTAAACTCCGAGAACTTATTGCTGAACTTTGAGAATGCTCTAGGATGGTTTTGAACCACCAAAAGTAAATTGTGTTTGAAGCAGAGTTGGCACAGTTTAAACCAATTGGTTTTAACCATGATTTAAACTAACTTGTTTTTTTTCTGAAAAAAAAAAACAATTGGTTATTTTAGAAGAAATCTAATGACATTTTCTCTTTTTTTCTACATAATTTGTGTATTTCAGATAATTGGCTATAAATAACTTCAACTTTTAACACTTTATTTCAGCAGTAAGTATTAGATAAAGTGGGTTTAGGCCATTTTTTTATGTATAGAATTAAAATCTGTATGCGTTTGATATACAGTATGAACATATCTATTGCTCTGAAGGAAAAGCTTCAAACAGAATCTCTGAATTGATCAAAGATAAAATAGATGAAAAGTATTCAATGTTTAGTATAAAATAGTTTATTTAAAAAAATGCAGACTATTTAATGCAATTAATAACATAATAGGATGATCTTCAAGATTTTGCTCAAGCTATAAAAGAATTTTTTCTTGATTGGGGAGATTATCTTTAAGAATTAAAATCAAAATATAAAGTCGTAAAATAGAGTATTCAAAGATTGGGTGCCAGTTATTCCATTTTAATAATAGCAATCTTTTTTTTTACCCCCCCCCCCTCATGTTATCTGCTGAATTTAATGGCAAAAAATATCGATTTCAAATTGTCACTCAAAAATAAATACAGAAAAAGAAGAGAAAAAGATATTTTATTTATCAATTTACATCCGAATGTTTATTATTAGCATCAATTGATTGTTTATAAAGATTTTCAGAGCATCAATGCTCACCTGTAGAGCAGTTTGTTCTTTGAACATAAAACTGTTTACTGATAATGTTTAAACTAAAATATGATTTTTTAAAATTTTTTGCATAAATTCACAGTAATTATTTAATTTAAATTATTTGAAATGAAGTTAAACAACTTATAATCCAACAGTGTCTATTTTCATCAATAAATATACCTGCATATGTAATAAAAAAAATGATGTTTTGAAAAAAACCCGGTTTAAACCAAAAAAAAAAAAAAAAAAACTGGTTTAAACGAAGAAAAAAAAACGTTTTTTTTTGGGGGGGGGGGGGGTGGAAAAAACCCAGGTTTTATGTCAACCATGGTTTGAAGGTAAATTACAGAACCCAATATTACTTTTTACAAAACCCAGTATTACTAAAAAAGTGTTACTCAATTACAAAAATAATTGTTTAAATAAATTAGCATCCTTGAAGTTCATGATCAGATATCGGAAGAAACTATTGAGGACAAATATGGTACCAAAAACAGCGAAACCCAGAAGAATTATAACTGTGACAATTTTAACCAGATTATTTTTTTCAACATAAACTATATCTGTTGTGCGTGCTTGTTAAATCACTAGTTTCTTTAGCCATAACTGAATGTTGTTTTCTTAAATATCAACTAGCTAACAGTTAAATATAAATCGAAAATTTCTTTGAAATAAACTAAATTTATAAACCAACCAAAAATAATTTAAACTTTTTTAAATAAAAATTCTGATGTAGAATATTTTAATAAGACTTGAGTAACATTTTTGGTAGTTCTAGGGTTAAACTTAACAATTTAATCCCAATTTTAATGTAAGCAAATGTATATGTTGTATGAAACATGACTAAAATATATTTAACGCTTCAGTATGGGCTCTATTTTTTAGATCATAGTGTTTGTAAAATCTTTAGTACATGATAATGTAATTCCATTGTATTCAGTGTTGAAGTCAGACTTTTTTTCCGGGAGGGACACAATAATTCCAGGGGGAAATTGCACTTTTTTACCATTGAAATCACAAAACCTCAAATTTTCTGAGGGGCGGGGGGGAGGGGATTTGATAGCTCCGGGGGGGGGGAGAATGTTCTTCTCTGGACCACCCCCTTAATTCAACACTTGTTGTAGTACTAGCTACAATTATCGAGATAAATCTACTTTTATTTTAGGCATGCTACTTGTTTTAAATTAAGAGATTAAATAAATATATACATAATTTTTTTCATTTATTGAAAATACTTGTATTACCAGTACACACACACACACACACAATCAATCATGTCATGTAACTGCAAGAAGATGGGAAAAAATACCATTTTAGACATCCGTTAAAAGAAGTGTAATCAATCATATTTTTACGATACTCTGTCTAAATATTATCATTTGTTAGTTTCGTTGGTGCTTTGATATTCTTCCATTTGTGACAGCATTACATTGTAGAAAAATTCCCCTTTTACAGGTTTTATTGTTTTGTAATGTTATATACATATCTAAACATTTGTAATATAATATTATCTTTTAATTTTACACATATAATAAATAAATAAAATAATAAAAACATTTAGGTGTACTATATATATTTTTTATGTGGGTATATATGCTTTTATATACAAACAAATGCAGAATAAGTATACAATGAGAGTTATAAATAGAAAACCAGTCAAATGAAGTCTTTTGTTGATACCTGTACTTAAACTAAATAAATAAATAAAAACAGAACCATTAAAAATCCTTCCTATGTCTTGTCTGTCACAGACATTTTTACTCATAAACTAGGGAAAGTTCAAACAAGGCTCATGTAATAAAGGCTATTAACTCATCTATTTATACAAGATCAGATAGGCCATAAAAACAAGATTTTTTTTTTTTTTTTTTTTTTTTTTTTGAGAAGGTTTAAAAACTAGACAAACACATTTTTCACATTTTAATGAAACATTTGATGCGTTTCATACACATTGGATTCCTATAGATCAAGCATGAATGATAAGTTTTTTTGAATTATAAACGCTCAAAATGTAGCGCTTCTGATGTTAAATTACATTTTCATATTTTAATTAACATCTTCTGAAATTATACTCCTAATGTGTTAATTTTTTATACAGTGCTATACTAAAATATCAAAATATAAATATGTTGAATTTCCAATTTTTATAATTTCATGATATGAATAATGCAAATCTTATTTGAAAAAAAACATGACTTGCAACCTATTTTTTTAATGGATTTACGATTTATTAAGATGTGGAAATCCAAAATTAAAGAAAAAAAATCTTCCAAGTAATTTTCAAATTACGCTTAAAAAATACAAACTGATTGTTTAAGGGGTTGTTTATTTTAGGAATGACTAGGTATGTTGAAACTTCAGTACCACTTAAGTTATCCCGTAGACCAATTTCACCAAATTATAGGCATTTCATCTTATAGTTTGGCGATAGTTTTTTGGTCGAATGGGATAACCAAGCAGTACCGAAACTTCTTATGCTATCCTATATCTGACAGTCTGACTGCTTGAGTGGTGCCTAAGATACTTTGATTAATAAGGGGGCTCTATTGGTCAAGAATTGAATACTGAGCTTCTATTTGGATAACAGCCTCTAATATATGCTAGTTTTGAAATAATTAATTTCTCAGAAACCTATCGCATGAATATCATGAAAATTTGTTTTTACGATAATTGAAGGGTGTTGAGTTCATTTATACTTTCAGAATTTGGTGCTTCTATTGAAAAAATAAAATTCGAGTTTGTTTTAATACATAGATCCCCCCACCCTCCCGAGCAAATTTTATCTACATCTTTTAAATGTAGACTTTATTTTAAATTATTAGGTATCAATGATTTCTTCTATGATAACTTGTTGAGGAGTTAGTGCAGGATATTTACTTTTTCTCACATCTGTACAAATAATATTTTTTTACATAGTATTTAAATTAAAGAAATAACGTCCAATTTTTTTAACACTAGTTAACTTTCATTTATGAACTTTGCTTTACTTCTTCAAAGTCTAATTTTATATTAATTGTTTTCATAATTACTTTGTCTTATGGATGTTATGACTTTCTTTATCTTGAGGTTTTTTTTTTTTCAATTTCCTCTGTTTTTTTATATTTGCTATTATTGCATAAAACACTATTTTTTTTATCATTCCTCTCTTTCTGAACTACATTAAGAAAATAAAATGTAAAATAAATTATTTCACAATGTTAAAATTACACTTCATAGTGTTATAAATATATGTTTTTCATTATTTTATTCTAAAATATAACTAATTAAAAATACACCAAAGTTAATACAGAAATCGAAGATTTGTCCTTCATACAGTACTTAGGCTAAGCCGAACCATATCCCAAACTATCAAATTTCAGAAAACAAACGATAATAAATAGAATTCTAAAATTTACTCTTTCCTTTTTATATGGATCAGTTCTTTAGATGATCTAGAACAAGTCTGAACTAAAATTAACAGTTTTCACCAGTTAATACAGTTAAAGTTCTATAATTCACACAAGTTGTGTGGATTATGGATTATTGCGTATTAAAAATTGTTATGGATTATGTGACATTTTATTGTTCCTAGACATCAATTAGTTTTATAAACAAAATAATATGAAAAGATATATATGAAATCTAATAATTAATTTAATATGGTAGCTCAAAAAATGAATTTTTAAAGTTATTTTATTAAAAAATTGATGTATGTGCATTTAAACAAAAATAATTACATATACATATTACATACATTTTGTAATACAGTTTGTTTTTTACTTTCAATAAAATATAAGAGATGTATTAAAATATATATCTGTTAAAAATATATCTGCTTACCTGTATTATGATTTTTTTTTTTTTACATTAAAAAATTACCACAAATTTATAAATTTTCTGGACTACAAATTTGTAAATTTTCTTAACTGTTCATTTAAGTCTTTACATTTGTAAAGTAATTCGAATTATAGAAAATTGTGGATTATGGGTGTGCGAATTATCGATCCTTCACTGTAATCATTAACAGTTTAGAATACTTTTATTACAAAATACAGAAATTTTAATAGAAGGGTGAGCAAAAGAAACGTATCTTACCATTAACTTATTTTAAATAGAGGATAGGTCAATAAATTTTAAAAGCGCTCTTTCATTACATTGCTATAGGTCATTATATTTCAAAATTTTTCCATGTATTAACAGAGAACTTTCATAAGAGATGAACCTGTTATTCCTGATGAACAATTTTAACTATTGATTAACTGAGTTATTGATTACTCATTACCTGAAATTAACTTGATTATCGAGTAACTTTCGTGAGTCGATTAACATAAATGAACAAATTTTAAATCGAAAGTGCAGTAGTCTTTTAGATATATTTTTAAAATAAGACAATTCAGGATGTTTTGATTTAATTCGAGACTATAGTTACACGCTTCACTTAAACAATTTAAAATATTTTTTAGTATATCTAAAAGGAGTATTATTATTACTTTTTCCACGAAATTTTAACTTAATTTTATCAGTTTTTAAAGAGCTCAGCTGATATCCATTGAATTTTAATTTTCTTGCATTGCATATATTAAAATATATTATTTCTTATCAATATAATTATTAGAATATGTTAAAAAGGATTGTTATCCATATTTTCATCTCTACTGATTAATTGGCTTTCGCTCATTTTTTACTTTAGTAGCACAACTTTTTTTTTTTTTGAATCTTTTTTTAATAACCATGTGGTAACTTTCATTATTTCAATGAAACTTTAACATTTTATAGGGATGGCCAGACATAAATTTATTGAAAATAAGTTTTAGTTAGTCTTTTAAACGTCCTTTTAGTTTGTTTGTAGGATTTAGTTTATTTATTTGATTTTTGTTGTAAGAACAATTCTTTGTAAATTAATTTCTTATTTAATAAAATTAATACTAAAAGCTTCAGATAATTGACAAAAAAATATGCTTGTCCTTACCGTGACACCATTTTTTTTTTTTTAAATACAGTTTAAATTATGCTGCATCTGACAAGAATTCTCTGAACATCAAACCATTAAAGACCCTAAATATAATGCAGTTCAACTGGAATATTTATAGATGATTAAATTAAACTTGCATGTCTATTAATGCATATAATTATATTCAAGCTTTGATAAAAATATCAGTTTAAAAAAAAAAAAAAAAGAGAGATACATTAACCACAGCTGTCACTAATGAAAATGTGGACGAAATGAATATTGTGGACGGAGATCTTTTTTGTCTTATCTTAATTAAATTATTGCATATAAAGAAACGAAAATTTGTAGTTTTATAGAGAAATACAGTAGACTCCCTCAAATCCGCACAGCTTGGGACCAGAGGTTGTGCCGATTTTAGAATTTTGCGGATTTCTGGTCACTGCTTTGTTTACATTTTTTCACCAATAGTTTGAATGCAATTAATAATGCAATCGGAACTATAATGAATGCTTACAATGTAATAAAATATTAAAATAAGTAATGAAATAATAAAAATTTAGATAATTTTTAAAATGATTAAAGTACTAACAGCAAAGGTCAAGTTAATAATCAATAGTGTATGATTAAATATTCATTGAAGATTAAATGTATTTTTCCAAAATTATTCAACAAAACTTGCCTCATGAAAGTACATTACTAATTCACATAAAAATCATAATATAAGGATTATTTTTTCAAGTTTAGCCAGGCTGAATGACCAAAAAAATCTTGATTAATGCATAAATATATTTGGTAAGAAGATTGTGATTACCAGTGATATCAGCAATATCTTGAATTTTTCCCCAAAAAATTTATTCTTCCTTCATGAAAATAACATGAACAGAGTATTATTAAGAAAATTACAAATTAAAAAAATATATGGAATCGATACAAAACTGAAAAAATCAAATTTTGTGACAATATCTGAACTGAAAGTTTCATTGTTTACATCCATAAAATATGTGAGGATTTTAGAGAGTTGCGGATTTCTGGTCTGCGGATTTAAGGGAGTCTACTGTATTTACTTTCTGCTAAGGGACGTGGAGAATGTGGAGCATGGATCAACAATCCTTGACCTTACAGTCAAAGTTCTAGAATCCACACAAGTTTAGGCCAAAGGTTGTGAAAATTATGGAATATTGTGGATTATAGAGTATTATGGATTATACATCATTTGATTATTCCTAGAACAGCATTTTAATTCTATAATCAGTTTAAAATGGAAAGATAATAATTAACTTAATATGGTATCTTAAAAAATGACATTTTAAAGTTATTTTATTAAAAAAATTATGAGCATTTTAATTAATTAATGAAAATAATTACATAAGTTCTGTAATACAGTTTGTTTTGCACAGTTTATAAAATAAGAGTTATGTTAATAAAAAATAGATAATTTATTGTGATTTTTTTTCTATTTTTTTATTATTTGTTTAAAAAAATAATTTTTGGATCACGAATTTATAACTTTCTTAACTGTTTACATTTGTAAAGTAATGCAAATTATAGAAAATTGTGGATTATCAATCCTTGACTACATTTTCATACTTAAGAGAATTTTCTTATTTTGTTTCCAAATACTGCATTTTAACTGAAATATATTGTGTTGTAAACATTGAAAAAAGAAAAAAAACTTTGAAATAAATTAGTTATTATGTTTAAAATGCGTTTATCAGTAAAAATTATGTCACTGGATGGGATGAGACAGATACTCTTACAAGTTGAAGATTGAAAAAAGAAAATTCTTTGGACAAGAAAGAAAATGGCACAAATAAATTCAATTTGGCTTCAGAAGGCAGAAACAAAATGGCCATTTTGGCAAAACATGGTCAAAATGATCCATCTGTAGCAGATATTTCATTTGCCGCAGTTGACAAAAGAGTGTGAGTATGCACATAAGTGGCAGTTTTCCAAATTTATTCAAGTGGATTATACATTTTTGAACAAAAAGGTGACTTAATGAATGCAATGAAAGAAGTATGACATAGAAACAAGACACATTTTAATATGTATTCATTTTATATGTTTGTTCCAATTGAAGAAAAGAAAGAGATAGAGAGAGACCTATAAGTTATTAAATGATTGTTGTAGCATAATAAATGCTACTTCAGCTGCTTAAATGTGGCAACTCTATAACATGGAGTATGATATTACAAATAAAATAAAATGTCTTAAGTAGTGTCATAATAGGTAGACTGCGTAAATTCTAGCATGAGAATAAACAAGCAGGTATCATTTTCCTAAATGTACAAAAAGTTAAAAAATTTAGCTCAATTACAGCATTTATTGGCAACCAATCTCATATCATGAAGATACTGGAATGCCAGATTCTTGGCTTGTTAAATTCTTTTGATATTTTGGGTGAATTTTGATGAAATTTAAATAGGATATCAGTATGCCATGAATTATATTAAAAAAAAATTTACTTTCAAATGGTCAGAATATAATCAGAATCTAAAAACAATATATTGTTTTAAATTTAAAGAAAAAACAATTTGTTGTTTTCAAATTTAAATTGTAAAAATATTTGCCGAACTTATTACAAATAAATACATAAAATAACCAACCATAAATAAAGCATTTTTTAATGCTTGCAATTACTAATTATCGACAAAAAGAAGATCAAATCGCGGTTTCAAGAAATTTTAGCAAAAGCGTAATCAAAGAAATTATTTTAGCATAATCTTATTTTAGTAAAGAGGGTGGGATAAATAAACTGATTCTTTAAATGTTACCTGATAAAACAAAAAAGGTAAAGGACAAGACGTCAAATGCAGAAATGAATCACGGATTTTGACATCATGATTTATTGAAAAGGATTCATTCCTTAAATGGAGAAACTCCCATTTAATTAATTAATTAATAATTAAGCTGCTATTTATTAATAAAAATGTTGCAATGACACTAAAAATATTACTTTTTTCCATCCGTGTTTATAATGTTAGTTATCAGACCAGACATTATCAGAAACAAGCTTTACCAATAAATTATCCTGTTTTTCAAATTCAAATTGTGTCAAAAATTAAACCCAATACCATGTTTAAGTGCCATATTTTCGGATTTTGACTAACGCTATCAATTCCTGTTTTATAAATAAATGTTTTTGAACATTTCTGTTGCAGATATTTATTCAATGGCTCACTATACTTGAAAGAATTCTTTCGAGTCATTCATTTTCTGCGATTCATTCATTATGATAGCGTCTCTTTACTCTTGCGATAACATCTAGGAGTATAGTATGTTCTGATATTAAAAATAGCTAATTTTTTAAACCAACTTTCAAACCCCTCCTCTTTATTAAAATAAATTAATGGTAAGCTTATTTTATTATTCATTTTGTCGCTACTTTTCCTTCTGAAAAATTCTACAACTTGTCAGTTGAAGATCTAATGGCACAAAATTTTAAGTGTCCAGACTTTAATTTTTGCTTACATTTACAATCATTTAAAATATTCGGCACACAGATAAACTGAATATTTGACAAACCGAGTAGTAACTATCAAGCCCAGTACTTTAAGGTGTTAAATTTTTAAACAATTTTGCATAATATTTGAAACAGATGCTTTTCTTTTGATAAGCATGATTTTTTTTTAAAGTAAACTTTACATTATTAAAATTATTATTTTCAAATTATCATTTAAAATTATCATTTAATAAAACATATTTAATTTATAAAATTTTAAATTTCGTGGCTGTGAATGTTATTTCCTTATATTCTAAAAATTATATTTTAAACTCAAAGGATTTTTTAGGAAAAGAAATTTTGCTGTCATATTGGTACTACATTTTACTTGTCAAAAAAATATTAAAGTAGAGAAAAGTACTAAAGTTCATCAAAATGCTAAGCTATCATTAGTACAGAAGATAAATCTACAAGTTAAAAGTGTTGAGAATGTAACTGCACATTAACTGTACTTAATATCTTATAGTAAATTATATTATTATAAGTGGCAATAGTATTATTGTTGTTAGTTTGATTTTGTGGAAATTTCTATGTTATATTATGTTACTGTATGTATGTTCTATGTGTAGTCTTTAGAAATAAAGGCTTGTTATTTTTTTCATCAGGCTCTGATTAATTATTATATCTCAAAAAAAAAAAAAAAAAAAAAAAAATCAAATAAGAGACTTTGTCGAAATTTATAACAGATGAGGGATTTTCTGTAATTAGAGGAGAATATTTGTCCTAAACAATGTTTTTTAACTCTTTAAATCCCAAGCTCCAAAAAATGAGAAACCTCTGAATCCCAGAAATATAGCCGACTGCTCGTGCTGCTTCCTTCCCCCTCTTTGCTTCCACAATGGCAAAAATGACAATCTACTGTTTTGTCCCTTTCGTGAGTTTTCAACTACCTGTTACGTCCCTCGTCTGTTAATCCTCAGATCTTTATTCAGATAAAGAGGTGGAGAAACATGGATTTTTTAAAAATTCAAAGATGAACTAGGGTTTATAGTGCATTGTTTTATAAATATCTCTTAAAATTAGAAACAAATTTATCATGTTTATTGATATAGAATAAAATCATGTATGCAGAGAATTAATATGGTACTATTTTAAGTTCAAATTAGATTCAATTATAGAAAAAAGCTTTTAGTTTAAATTTTTAAAGCATACACTGAAAATATTTTAATTTATACCTTTGCAAATTAAAAATACACGTTATTTTGATAAAAAATAATAAAAATTTAGTCTCTTATCTATTTTGTCCTCTTATTGAAATAGGATAAAATGACTTCTATTTAATTTTTCATTAAGTCGTATCTTTTTGGAAATTGTACAATAGGGTGGGCCGAAAAAAACTTTTTTATGATTTTCGATAATGGCGGGTGCGAAAAAGTGGCCACTAGTGGCACTCAGTTCACACAAAAAAATTTGAGATTTTTTGGACAATTCCTTACCCTGCCGCAAATGGCTTGAAGTTTTGCCAAAATGCTGATTTTTGAATTTTTTTAGCAAAAAAATTTAAATATTAAATTAAATTTTTTTATGTGGTATTTAGTTTAAAAGATGTATTTAATGTGCCAAATGTTTAAATAACCTCTAATTATGCATTAGTTTAGTGCTATGTTCTTTAAAAATGTACAGATTAATTTGTTTTGCGTTCCGTACTAACGTGAAACAACCGAGAACTCCTCACATGGATGTCGTTGCTGCACGCCGAGTTTTACTTGCCTATAAAAATCGGCTGATTTAAAATACACATAGCAGTTAAATATTGCATTATCAGAACTTATTTAAACATTAGATATGTTAAATATGCCTTTCCAAGTAAATACAGCCAAAATAAACTTAATTTAATATTTTAAAAGTTTGTATTAAAAAAGTTCAAAAATTAGCATTTTGGCAAAAATTCAAGCCATTTGCGGCAGGGTAAGGAATTGTCCAAAAAATCTCAAATTTTTTGTGTGAACTAAGTGCCACCAGTGGCCACTTTTCTGCACCTGCCATTATCGAAAATCAAAAAAAAGTTTTTTTCGGCCCACCCTATTGTACAATAACAATTTCCATGATGCAGGTTCCTTTTCTTTTCCACTTTATAATCTCACTGTTCTCAAAACATTATTGATACTATTTAGAAAAGAAAATGAAAATACATCATTTAGATTTTGTCTATTTTAGAAAGCAAATTTAGATAAATATACAGCATATCTGAATTCCTTCGTACATCATTTTTACTATTCACTAATAAATTTAAAAACAAATTCAGATTTTTTTTTTTTTTTTTTTTGCCATTGAAAAAGTAAAAATGAATAATGAAAAGTTCACTAATTTTCAGTAGACGTACATACTGAGTCTCCCCCCCTTCTTTTTTTCTTTGGCGTGCCAAATTTATTTGTGTATTCATCATATGTTATAAAAATTGTATTTAACTTTTCATTAGATTTAATTTGTGTTTTATTAACGTGATTTACATTACATTATAATCAAGCCTTTAAAACTGGTAATTTAATAACAATTCTGATTTATTTAAAAACTTTAAACTTATTAAAATGACATGTCATGTTCGAATTATTATAATTATGTATGTGAATATGTATTGATATGCGATAATAAAGTGAGGTTGGAAAATAAACGGAAGTAAATATTTTTTTCCATAAATTGATTAATAACCAACAATGGGAAATAAATTAAACTTTATGCACATGAATATATAGAAAAATAAAGATTTTTTAAAAATATATATCAATACAGAAATATACAAAAGCTAATTATTTCACATTACGTTATTATTTTTCTCTTTCTAATTAATTAAATAACTGATCAGTATTTTCAATTGAATATTTTTTGCTTAGTTTGCATTCTCATGGACTTTCTGTATAATGACTTAATGTGTCCTTTATTTTCCATTGACAAAAACCAAATGAGAAAAAAAAACAATTTTTGAACAGAGATAGTAAAGAGAATTTAGTTGCAAAATTCCAAAAATTTGCCTTCTTATTGTGTTGTAGGGAAATGTTAATCCCCATCCATCAAAGAACCACACCTCCTGTCTCTGAACACCAACTTACGGGGGAACGGAAATCTTTCCAGCTAGACTCGGCTATTGCGGGACTCAGGGCATTGGGAGGTTTCGGCTGTTATGGGATTCAAAGGGTTAAATCTCATTTGATATCTATTCGGTATTCGTTTATGCTACTGAATATCAAATTATAGTCAAGGATCCATAATCCTTGCACCCATAATCAGCAATTTTCAATAATCTGCATTATTTTACAAATGTAAATAATTAAAAAATTTACAAATTTGTGGTCCAAAAAGGAATTTTTAAAGCAAATAATAAAAATTTTGAAAAAAAAATCACAATAAAACAGAATTTTTTTTCCAATATAACTCTTATATTTTATAGAAAGTAAAGAACAAAATGTATTACAGAACATATGTATATGCAATTATTTTTATTTAAATGCACATATATCATATTTTTTAATAAAATAACTTTTAAAACGTATTTTTTTTGTGATAGCCTATTAAAATAATTGGTACTTCTAGGTTATCCCGTCGACCAATTTCGCCAAATTATACAAATCGCCAAACTAATAGCGAAATTATGCATGTTGACATAATTTTTATTTTAAGTAACGAAAAAACAAATAATTAGTAGAATATTAATAAAAATATTAATAAAAAGTCGAAATAAAAATCACTTAATGACATTTTAAACACATGATTTGCATTTAATGTCATTGAATGTGACATTAACGATCATCCATTATTGGCTTTTAATCTTATAGTTTGACGATAATTTTTTGGTCGACATGATAACCTAGAAGTACCAAATAATTATATTTCATATATATCTTTTCACATTATACTGATTGAAAAATTAAAATGATGTCTTGGAATAATAAAAGGACGCATAATCCATAACAATCTATTATCCGCAATATGCCATAATCCACACAATCTTTGGCTCAACTTCTGCGGCTTATAGAACTTTGTCTACCAAACCTAAAGCTACTCAGCCAAACCAAATACTTAGAAAACTTCTTTAAAATATTTTTTAAACCTTATACGAGTTCTATTCTTATTTAAAAATAATTAAGGTACTCAGAATAATTCTGCAGAATCATCTTTAAACAAAAGAGCATGCATTTATATTTATTTGCTGCTTTAAAGATATTACAGTAGACTCCCTCAAATCCACACAGCTTGGGACCAGAGGTCGTGCAGGTTTTAGAATTTTCCAGATTTCTGGTCATTGCTTCGTTTACAATTTTTAAACAATAATTTCATTGTAATTAGTAATGCAATTGAAACTCTAGCCCTTTGACGGTTAGGAAAACGGGAAGTTTTCGTTTACTTAATTCGCGCAGCATAACAAATAAACAGTAGTCGAAAGTGGCAGCTGTTTTCCCCAGCCGTTCTTCCGAAAATGTCACCCTTCTCTGGCAATGCCGTAGATAGCTCGCCTCACGCGTTTTAAAAATTACTTAAAGTATTTGTAGTACATAAATAACAGTTTTTATGCACTTTAAAATAATTAATAAATGATTATTATTAATTAGTAATTTATAAATGATCATAATTATAATCAATTATATAAATAATAATAGTTAATTATAAATATTAGACAAATATTAAATTGAAAGGACTAAATAAATACAACTAATGTAAAACTTTATGAAGCATTTAAGTTCAATAACCTAAAAATCTTTCGCTTTTGAGCCATTTTACTTTACAAACACCCTAAAACACGCGCCAAAATACGGTGAGCGCTAAATCGCACAACGCTCCAGGATATACAAACTGCAGGCTCCTCCCACACTAGAAACGAGTGCCGTCCACTGGTTAGTTCTAAAATAATAACATCTTGAAGGATTCTTTAAATTAATTTTACATTTTTTTTCTGAACAATGGATTAAAAGCACGCTTATGTATTCTTAAAATGATAATAATAATAATTATTATTATAATATGTCCTTTATGTGACAACCCATAAAATTTTCATTTTATGATATAAAATCATAAGCTATGGTAATTTGATATAAAATTTCTTTAAAAGAAAAAAATAAGAGGTGGGGGTTATATGTCAATATAAAAATTTAATTTATATGCTTTAGCATTGAAGTTTTATTTAAGAATACATGTGTATCTTGCCATACAACTAGCTTTTGTTAATATTAACAGATTTTATTTGTTTGTCATTTTTACTTTTATTTCTTTACTTGTATTTATTTATTTTTACTTCAAAAATTTAATTCAGATTTACTAGTTTATGATGTCATGGAGTAAATTGAAAAATAAATTACGGCTATTCATAGAAAAATCATATTTACTTATTTTTATTATTTAAGAAATAAAATAAAAGCTTTTTTGTAATTCATTTGTTTTGTATCTTCATAAATCTGTCCTTAAATCCAATTTGTAACACTTTATGACATAAGTTTTAAGGCCAACTTTATGACAGAAGTTTTAATCTAATTTTGTCAGAAATGCATGAAACTAGCAGATGCTGTTGTTCAGAAACTAGTTAATCACACTCATTTTCCTTTTTTTTTTTTTTTTTTTTTCAGAAAATAGTGTTAAAGTGGACGTTTCGAAATTGAGTTCTAATATTTTGAATTTATATTTAATAAAAGAGAAATAGATAGAAAGTAATAATAGTAACAAATAATTATTAATAATTTTAGCTATCAGTTATTTTCAAATACCTTTTAAAATCTTGTTTAATTATGTAAATGATTTTTTATGTAAAAAACAACAAAAAAGATGCGCTTAAATAAGAACTTATTTTTTATAAATAAATATTTAAGAGCCGTTACATAAAAATATACATATACGTTTACATTTGGACTTTAAAAAATAGTAAGGTAGGTTTTTTTTTTAAATGTAGTTAAAATTTAAATCCAAATTAATTTTACATTTCTTTTTTCTTCTTAATAATTCACTAAAAACATTCTTTATAATATACTTAAAATAATAATAATGATAGTAGTATAGTTATTTCTGTGACTACCCATGAAATTTTCCTTTTATGATATGGCATCATAAGCTAGTGAATTTGCATAAAAATTATTTAAAATTAAAAAAGGGAGTGAGAGGAAATATACTTTAATATCAATAATTTCATTTATATGCTTCACGTTGAAGTTTTTATTCAAGTATATTTCTGTACATCTACCACAATATAATGTATGCAGAAAAAGATTTTTCCCTAAAAACCTAGGAAAAAAAAAAACTTTACGATTTATTTTGACTTAAGACTAACATCTGTTAATATTAGCATATTTTATTTATTTAATATTTCTTTCTTTTACTTTTATACTTAAAAGGAAAAATATTTGATATTTACTAATTTTAATGTTAGCATTAATAGAAAAATCATATTCAATTATTATAATTATGTAAAAATTCAAACAAGATCTTTTTTTTTTTTCCAATTTATAATTTTTGTATCTTATTAATAAACAAGGAAAGTTCAATTTCGAGAACCTCCCTAGGATTTTATTTTTCATAGTAATTATTTGAATTTATGCTTAATAAAAGAGAATTAGAAAAAAAAATGTATAATACTTTCTAATAATTTTAGCTATCAATTGCTTTCCAATACTTTTAGCTAAGTGTTATTTAAATTTTGTACAACTCTAAATTGGAATTTAAAATTTTAAATGTTTTAAAAAATAATTTTTACTACTTTTTAAGCCCAAATATATATATATTTAACTGACTTGTATTTAAATACATTTATCATAAATAAGTTAAATAAATTGTACAATTTTTGTATCTGTTTTTTGAATGAAAAAAGTTTATTTTATCTGGTAAATTATTAAAAGTGGTTAAAATAATTCTTTTATAAACACTTTTGTATAAATCTGCCCATTTTAATTATAAAAGTCACTTAAATAATTAAGATTTGGATGAAGGTATTTGCAAGTAATTGATAGCAAAAATTATTAGAAAGTATTTATTTATTTAATTAATATATTTTTTTTTCATTTATTTTCTCTTTTATTAATTATAAATTCGAAATATAAGAATAAAAAAATTTCAATTAAACTTTGTCTTTTAATGAGATGCAAAAATAATGAATAAAATAAAGCTCTAATTTGAATGCCTAAATAATAATAATAATTAAACATGACTTTTTCTCTGTCCAGTCCTAATTTTTTTAATTTGTTGCATGACATCGTTAAACTAGTAAATCTGAAATAAATTTCTTTTAAGTAAAACAATAAATTAACGACAAATAAATAAACCATGCTACTATTAAAAGAGGCTAGTCTTAAGTAAAGGCCATAAATTCAATGTTAAAACATATAAATTAAATATTTAGTATTAAAATATATACCCCATCTCTCTTTTATTATTATTATTATTATTTTAAGAATATAGTGAAGAATGTTTTCAATTCATTGAAGCAAAAATTAATTTAAAATTAATTTAAAGAGCCATGAAAATTTTATGCGTATTCTTAAAGGACTCGCTAGTAGATGACGCTCGCTTTTTAGTATGGGAGGAGCGTCAGTTTGATATCCCTAAGCGTTGTGCGATTTAGCGCTGACCCCAAAATACGCATAAGAAGAAGAAGGTAAAAAAAAAAAAATCCCCCTCCATTTATGAAAAGAAATTTATGGGACCCGTACTGCCATCTTTAGGCAGTAAAACTAACTAAATTTCGCGAGTCGGAATCGTTTGTAACATAATCAATGCAGAATAATAACGGTGAACGAGGTCAGCTCGTCAGCGCGCGTTGGGGAAAATTTTCACTACGCGAGTAGGGCTCGTTTCTAACCATTACGGTCAAAATTTTGCCGACGAGCGGAACTCGTTTGCGCGCATTACGAAGCAAGATTTGATTGCGAGCTGAACTCGTTCATAACCGTCAAAGGGCTAGTGAATGCTTACAATGTAATAAAATATTAAAATAAGTAATAAGCTAAAACAATAAAAATTTAGATAATTTTAATGTATCTAACATTTTGGTCAAGTTAATAATCAATAATGTATGATTATACATTCATTACAAAGATGAAATATATGTTTTCTAAATTATTTAATGAAATTTGTCTCACAAAGGTACATTGCTGATTCACATAAAATAAGGAAATTTTAATCCAGGTTTAACCAGATTTAATAATCAAATAAGTTTGCAAATGTATTTTTTAAGAAGATTGTGACTACCAATAATATCAGCACTACCTTGAATTTTTTTCAGAAATCAGTTTATTCTTCCTTCAAGAAAAAGCATGAATTCAGTAATATTAACAAAATTTACAAATTTAAATATGTATATAGTTGATGTAAACTAAAAAAAATCTATTTTTGTCCCTGTATCTGAACTGAATGTTTCATTGTTTACATCCTCAAATTATGTGTGGATTTGCAGGAGTCTGCTGTAACCTTTAATGATGATCTTCGTAAGAGTTAATGATATACAAATGCAAACATTTCCTGGTAAAATAATCAGTTTCTTTCTTTTTTTCACAAACCAGTTGTTTCGAAATGAAATGAAAAAACTATCAGAGGTAATAATAGGCATCAATCATAACTCATTGTTAAAAAACATCACCATCACCCTCCTCATGCGCAACTGTCCGTCCATCCGTGAAGTTTCTGTAAGCAATGTTAAGTCTCACAAGTCATAATTGTGGTCATTTCAGATGACTGAGACATTTTTCGGTGGGAGGAAATTTTAACCAATTATAAAGAGTGTGTTTATATTTATCCAGCAAACGCAAAATTAAATGTATTCTGCTTATTAAAAAAAATAATAATAAAAAAATTTTGTGTTCTATATGTAACAGTTTCAGTATCAACTGTTCAAAATTCATTAGGCCAATGTTTTGAGAATCTAAAGAAATCTAGAGAAATTTTGATTTTTTTTCTTTTGGGAAAGGGGGGGGGGGCTAAAAATCCAAGAGCACTTTTCACACTGGCACAAAATATTTTATAAATAGAGCATGAAGCAAAAATATGAAATTATATAAAATACAGCTAGAGATTACCTTATTATTTTGTAAGGAGCCGAAAAGAAACTTGTTTAGGTGATAATTCTTTATTATTGATCTTATTTTTTAAGAAACCTACAAACTAAAATTTTTATCATTGCTAAATATTGTAAGAAATTATTTTTTCAGGTAACTCTAAGATCCAAACTGTATTTTTTCACTCATTTTTTTTTCTTTTTTTTTTTTTTTTAACAGAACGTGTTATTTCTAATTTTATAACTGAATAGTATGTTCCACTTTTTGATAAACTCCGATGTCCTTTCAGAAGATGTTGTCAAAGTTGGCATTTCGAACTGAATTTCCAAGCGTGATAGCGCAAGTAAGGCAAAAAATTACCTCCATGAGACAGTAACCTCCCTTAAGATTTAATTCGTTTATTAGAAAGTAGAAATAAAAACATTTGATCATAAATATTTTCAATAATCACGACTGCAATTGTCATGCTTTCACGTTTAAAACTTAGTCAAGAAATATGTCAGAAGGTTTTTTGTTCTTATGCAAGGAATTTTTTTTTTCGAGAATCGGCTTAATGTCTATTTAAAATCTTTATTTTTTGCGTTCGGCAACATATACATTCTTTACTGATTTACAAATTCATTTTCATTAGTATATAGCAGGGCTGTCCAACGCGGCGCCCGCGGGCGCCATGGCGCCCTTTGCCAGTTTTCTTGGCGCCC
This sequence comes from Maratus speculifer, assembly GCA_964019185.1. Taxonomy (NCBI): domain Eukaryota; kingdom Metazoa; phylum Arthropoda; class Arachnida; order Araneae; family Salticidae; genus Maratus; species Maratus speculifer. The sequence goes on from OZ025296.1 coordinate 367,682,062, forward strand.
TTTTGAAAGTTTCCAGTTACTGATCTTTTTTTTTAAATTAAAATTCCCTTGTAAAGGATTCTTTATTTAAAATCCTTGATACTCTTTTGTGAGATGTTTTAAAAATCTTTACATTATATATTTCATGCCTCAACAATTATAAAGTATGCAACACATTAAAAGAAAGTCAATAGCATATGATTAGTTAAAAAAAAAATGATGCGTTGTTGTGTTTCTTCACTAATTTCTAGTTATTCTTTTTGTATATTTTAAAGGAAATTATGCCCATAGAAATTAATAAATATCGAGAATGTTTTTTTATTATGTTAAGAAGTAAAATGTAAAAAAGATTAAGTGATCGTCTCCCTCTTTCATGCATGAAAATTCAGCATGCTTCTTATCGTTATTGACGTTGTTTCATTGTCATTGGGCTGTTTTATAAGACAGATAAAGGCTGTCTTTTTCTCTCCCAGACCTTTGATACTTTAAGTAATTTTGATGATTTTGTTTTTAAAAAAATAAAATCATGCGAAAAGATTCCGATCAATAAAAATTCTTTCAGGCTCTCTCTTTGGAGTCAACCATGACATTGTTTCTGTACTTTTTTATAATAAAAAATTTACACCTCCCCCCCCCAAAAAAAAAAGAAAGAAAAGAAAATAAAAGAAGAAAAACAGTTATTACAGAGTAATTATTACAGAGTAACAATACATCTGATTATATTTTATTTTAAAAATAGGTGGTATTTCATTTTCTGGCTCCTTCCAATTCAAACATATTTGACATAATTCCTCGCAGAAAAATGTATTATTCGAAAATTATTACACTTTACAGTTATTTTTTAATTTCCCCCCCTTTTTTGAGTGGCACGATAGAACTAAACGGGCATTATGTCTCTGTAGCGTTATGCATTTGCCTATATGTATTGCTGCTAATATTTAAAGATGATTTTCTTGCATGTTTTGAGCCATTTTAATAATGGCGCCCTTCATTGCTTGCCAAAAGCTGAGATGCGCCCCTGCTTAGTCAAAGGTTGGACAGCCCTGGTATATAGAATACAATGAAGATTTGAAACTAGAAAAGCCCTGAAAATTTTCACCATGATTTTCAGTATATTCAACATTTTTCGGGATTTGTTATTGTTATTATTCGTCTTCTTATTATTAGGGGTTTTTTTTCAGTCCATATTTTCAATGAATCTTGTAGTAAAGAATATGAAAAATGCTATTTTTTTTCTTTTAAAAGATTTTAGTAAGTCTTGCAATCGTTTTCAAAATCGAAAAAAAAAAAAAAACTGACGGATTTACACGTTTTAGATACTGAAGATTCCGAAACATATTTTCAGAAAAAAAAAAAAATGCGTCCTTCCGACTGTCTATCTGTGTGACTGTAAATGCTCAATCTCCTGTAGAAAATATGATAGAGACTTGAAATTTTGTATGCACTTAGTATGTAAGAATGTAACGAAGCCTATTTAATATCAGTAACCTCGATTATTCGGAACTATTTTTTTCGGATTCTCGAAAAATTCGGTCTGAAAGGTACAAAAAGTTTTTCGAAATATTTTATTTTATGGAGTGGATGTAAAAGGCAATAAAATAACACAAATTTTGCATAAAGAACGAAGTCGATCAGATTATTATTTGCCGAGATATTTGTAATCCTGTTTTCCACATTCTTCGATCTTTCATTATCCTGCATTTCATTCAAATTTCAATATAATTTTATTGGAAACGAGATGCTTAATCCAACGCAGTTCGTTAATATAATAATTATTGTTTGAGTTACAAGGATGTTTATTTTACGCAATTCGGTACTACTTGAGTAGCTTGGCGTTTTATTTAATTTGTCGAAATTTGTTCATCAACAATTCATTAACCCCTTCGCGACGGGAGCTTTTTACGAAATTTTTAATGTATGTCACCTGGTTTTAAAAACAGAAATTTGTGAAAAAATAAAAGAACAGAAGAAAAATAAAAGAACAGAAAAAATAAAATCGAGAAAATGTTCCGATTAAATAAATCAAATTTTACAGTAAAATTTTTCTGGTGGGTATAAACAAGGATTCTTAAGTCTTTTTGCGGCACGTATACCTGTCGCTCGTCCCCAACCCTAATAGCATGCATGGTCACAGTGACGTCACTGTGGTCACATTACATCTGTGACCAAAATGACACCACTCAGTGACGTCACATTGTGACTGAGATGTGACTTTCTTAAAAATCTTTAGAAATTTATAAATATCTTGCAAAACATGTTATTTACTTTAAAAAACATGTTTCTGGCAATTTAAATATCGTCGTTTTTGTCACAGTTTCGTCACAATGTTAATGTCAAATTAGTCACAAATGACACATTTTTCACAAATTTGTCACATTGTGACCACTTAGTGAAATGTCAAAAAATAGCTCTAAAACGGCCATAACGACTTCACATTTTAGTCACTGTGACTTCACATTTTAGTCACTGTGACTTCACATCGACGTCACGTGACGTCACATTAACAATCGATGGTCACAAAGTCACAATGTGACTTCACAATGACGTTGCAGTGACGTCACGATGCTTTACGGGAAGTGGATAATAGAGCATCACTACACTGTAAAAAAAATCTACGTAAAATTACGGACAAAAGCCGGCAGCAGAGATTCCGGACAGTATCCGTAAAAAAATATTTTGACCGTAAATCAAAAAATCACCCGTAATTTTACATTTTAGCAAATGCATAACTAGCCCGTAAAAAAAGTAGTATTGTCCGTAAAAATACAATGCCAAGTTGCCCGTGAAAAAAAAGGGCATTGCCCGCAAAACTATAATGCCAGGATGCCCGTCAAAAAAGGGGCATTGGCCGTAAAACTATAATGGCAAGATGCCCGTAAAAAAAGGTGCATTAACCGTAAAAATACAATACCAAGATATCTCTGAGAAAAGGGACATTGCCCGTAAAATAATAAAAATTCTGGGCATGAAAAAAAGGGGCGATTGCCCATAAAATAACAAAACGCATACATTAGGATACCTCATTAAAGAAAAAGGATTGTCTATAAAACTACAAAAAGGATTATTCAGTGAAATTAATATAAATTTCCATACAGTTATCCAGCATTACCCTATTCTCTTTTCACAAATCATAAAATTATGTGGTTTTTAAAATAAAATCTTTAATGGGGATCGCCATATATACCAACTGAAAATCCATAATAGATTTAAAAGAGGAATATAGATAATTCACAACACTAATAAACAACAAAAATTAATTTTCACAGGAGTACTTATGTTTTCGCAATATTTGAATAAAACATTCATAACTTATGCATACTATAAAACTTGTATATTCAAAACCTAATTTTCCAAGGTTTTCAGGTACTCTTAGCAGGCAGTTTGTAGTTTTTTTTTTTTTTTTTTTTTTCAAATTAAAGTTTAATTTTATTAAAGGAGACCATTCTCACTCATTTCCTATAGTAAATTGTATTTTTATTCAATTACAAGGTTCTCACTTTTGGTGTTGTTGCATTAATAACTTATGTTAAAATACAATTTTTAGCTTTCCAAAATTTACCATCACACACTTTAATAGTGAGAGTGGTGGAGCATTTAAAAACTGGCAGGATAACAAACCCTCGTGTGTTTAGATAAAAGTCTGATATGTAAAATGAAAATAGAAAATATAATATTAAATTACAGGGGTTGAAGCAGGCAAAATTTGGGGTCCACAAAAATCTATTTAATAAAATAGGATTCTTCACAAAATAATTTTAATAAAACAGATCCTTTCACAAAATTCTTTTATGCTATTTTCATAAATACTGTTTTAAAATCTAATTTGTACACAAAAACATGTCATAATTTTCAAAAACTTAGCAAAGGAATTTTAAAAAATATATATATTTAGTTTTTAAATTCCTTGTTCAAATAACAGTCAACTTCCATTACAAAATGTTATTTTCACAAAAATAACTTTTCTTTTTCACAAAATGAGCCCCAAGAATAAAAACCTGCATCGACTCCTGAATTGATCAGAAAAATTATGATCAGTAATATCAGTTTATTAGCTGTACTGCTATTGCTCCCTCTCCTCCCTTCCAAGCCCTTTAATAATAGAGAGCAGCTTTTTTATGATACACAAATGCTAATTTATTATTTCGATTTTTATGTATCACATATTTACTAAATACTACATGAAACAAAAGTAGTCCATTTTTGATTTAACAATGATTCATAATCCCACACACATCGGTGCAAGAAATCCATCTAAGTCGAGACTGAAATTTTTTCTGAGCATTAGAAATAACTAAATGCAAAAGGGTTAGAAGATTTCTAAGTCTTGTATTATACCTAAAAATTGGTCTCTTACAATAAAAGAAAGTGATTAAATGTTCTTGATGGTAGAACCACTATTATTTAAGTATATAAGGTAGAATTTTGAGTCAGTCAAAAATCTCTTCAACACTGAAATCAGTCCTGAGATTGAAGGTCTTGCACCCATGTCCCACGGTTCTTGATCTTGTGTACACAAATAATACATACTATATTGTTTACGAGATTTCGGTGAAAATTGATTAAACTTGAGAATGTTTGAAGATGAAATTATTACAATGGTTCTGTTTTATAAATTATCATTCAATAAATAAAAAGAAAACATGAATTTTTACAAATTTATTTAATATACTTCAACACAGTATTCTTAGAAGTAACAAATTTAAATAACAAATTAAGAAACAACAAATAAAAAATTCATTTTTCCATACAGATTTGTAGTAACAGAATTTATCGCCAAGGTTGATTTTGAATCTTGTCAATCGTTTTTTCAATTTTCTGTCTTTTTCCAGATTAATAGCCAAGCATGTCCTATTTAAAAAGAAGGTAAAAATAAATATTAAATAAAAGTATACACAATAAACAGAAATTGAGTATAGTAACAATCTCAGTTATTCCAGATGAACAGCAAATACAGCAGTTATGTTTAATAGATAACTGTTATGAGCATCCTATTAAAACAAGTAACAAAAAAGTAAGGAATTAGAATTCATTCCAGTTTAACCCAAAATTAATTTTAATTATTGTAAAATAATTCATTTGTTGTAATGTTACAGTTAGTAATTTATTTTACTGAACCTTTTGTACATGAATAAAACTTGCACTTGACCTTTTATTTCTATGTAAAATATTTTTTAATGAGTAAATTACATTTGAAGCAATTTTAAAATGACAAAATTCTTTTAAGCTCCGATATAAAACTCTGGGCCCAAAAACAAAAAGGCCTGAACATCTCTGATAGACATTAATGTTCTTTATATCAAAGTAAAATGCCTTTATAGCACCTTGAACTGTTTATATATATACCACTTATAGCCGTTTGAACCAATTATAGTTGGTTTTAATCACTTTTGAATTGTTTATGTCTGTTTTGCAGCCAATGTGTATATTGCATTTCTTAGATCTCTTCTTCATTGCTAACTGTAATTGAGACATTGAGAGTGCATGTTTTTTCATATGTTTTTATGTTCTTTTATCTTTACAAGAAAATATTGAATTCAAAGAAAATATGGTATTCTGACTTTCGGTGGATTTGTACGTATTGGAAGGCAAGGAATGACATTTAAAAGTTTTTAGATAATGTCTATCAGTCAACTCTGTAAGTTTTTAATTTAAAAAAAAAAAAAAAAAAAAAAAAAAAAAGTGGTAGCTTTGTCTCAAGAACTAATGTATGACATTTCACAAAACTTTACATTCAGTTAGAGCATTGATATAAACTGAAGCTGGTTAGTTTTGGGGGTATATCTCTTAACAGGTGGCACTGATATGATGCATTATTCACAGTTTCCATAATATCTCTAACTCAAGAATTAATGCACGGGTTATTATAAAACTTCAAATTCTAGTTCCTGATTTAAAAAGTGCTTCAATTCATATATCGGGAACAATTTTTTACTACCATTTCAAAAATATATCGACATCAACGTTTTTTGTATCATGCAATAAATCAACAGTTATATTGAGAATTTTGGAGAATAATAAAATAATATTTTTTTCTTTCAAATAGAGCATTTTCCAATGTTCCCTTAGTAACTAATTTTCTGCTTAAGCAGAAAATTAGTAAAAAGTAAAATAGTAAAAGTACCATAAATAAATATTTTTGTTTATCGAAAAACTTTTTTTTAATCATAAGTGATGGAAATATTTTACACATACACACACATGTTGTCATAATTAACACTACAACAGCACAAAGAATAGATTTATATAATACATTCCATCTTGCAGACTTTTTAATAATATTATTGTTGCAGACACTTGAAGATAGTTCTGTCACTGCACTCTCAACTAAATTTGTATGTTTTACAAGATCTTTCAACTAGATTCACACTCTTTTCAAGATCGACTAAATTGGCACTTTTTCTGAGATATCTCGAATAAATTGGTGCTCTTTCCAAGATATCTTGACTAAATTTGCTCTTTTTCTCAAGATTTCGACTAAATTCACATTTTTTTTCCCAGGATCTGGACTAAATTCACACTTTTTTCTCCAGGATCTGGACTCAATTTGCACGTTTTCCTGAGATCTCGACAAAATTAACACTTTTTCTCAAGATCTCGACTAATTAATGTGCTTTTTTTTCCAGATCTTGACTAATTTTGCACGTTTTCTGGAGATCTCAACCAATTTGCATGTTTTCCCAAGATCGTGACTAAAGTTGCATCTTTTATTGAGATCTCGACTAGATAATGCATTTTCTCGAGACCGCGACTAAATTTGCACTCCCTCCCAGGATCTTAACTAAATTTGCACCCCGCCCCCTGAAATCTTGACTAAATTCACACTTTTTCCGAAGATGTCAACTAAAGTCACAATTTTTCCGATTATTTAATGATATTCATATCACCCCCTCCCTCTTCGCAGAATCATAATTCCATTTTTCTATCATGATTCTATGTTGAAATCTGCATTTTGTAAGTATGATGAAATTAGCATTTTTTACCAAGATTCTTTGATGGCACCATAAGCAGCCAATTTATTTTATGTGCTTGGCGGCTCTTTTAAACCCTTTTGATGCACACAATGGTTTTTTTTTAAACATTTAAATGGCAGCCTGTGGAAATTCAATTGATCTTTGAAAATTATAGCAAATATTTTTGGTATACAAACAACAAGCATACCCCCCTTTTTTTTAATAGCCCTTTTTAAAAAAATGTACTCTTTCTTTAAATTAGTGATTCCTCTTCGAAAAATTCCAGCGGGTGCCCCCCCCCCCCACTTTTTTTTCTTTCTAGAATCTAGAGTATTTCAGATATGACAAAAAATCATCTTTGCTAGTAAAATTTTATTATCGTAGTGAGCATTAAAAATCATTCAAAATACAATTTAACTCCAATAGTTGGCAGATCTGTAGTGGTATTTGTAATTGATTTTAATTTTCGAGAAATTAAAAACGATACAATATTCTAAAAAATATTATACGGTAGAGTATCTAATTTGCAGAGCTGTAATTCACAGTCAATTTTTTTAAGTTAACGAAAACGTATTTAGATTAATAATATTGCACACTGTGCCACCCGCTTAGTGGTGAGTATTATTTTTTTTTTTTTTGGGGGGGGGGGAACTTCACACAAACAAATTGATGCTGTGATGACTTGTCGCTACAATGATTTCAATGCAACACCTAATATTTCGAATTATAACTAACTGAATGTAAATGCCTTAAAATTAATAATTATTTGTAACAATATTAAAATGCTATATCGTCATTTTAACATTTTTTTGCATAATTTTTTACTTTAACATGTCAGGAAGCAGGTAAAAACTTGTTTGCAACATTACAAATCTACATACAAAAAAAAAAAAAAAAAAAAAAAAAACATTATTATGAATTAAATATAGATGAAAAAAAAAGCATGCTTTCATTATTGTAACATTCACAAAAATATACATTTTTCAAAAATGAATTAAAAGATAGAAAATTTCACCAAATTAACGAGCTAAGTTGGCTTTATATATGGCAATTTATTTTGTTGCCAAATTTAGTGTTATATGACCAAATTGGTCAAAATTTAGTTCTATGGTAGTAATACTGCTATTACTACTTTTTTTTTTTTTTTTTTTTTTTTTTTTTTTTTTTTTTTTACAATTACCCATTATTTAAGCTGATGCAGATTTCTTCATATGAAAACAACTATTATACCTAGGGCAGCCCACTGACCACCTTAGGGACTGGATTACACAAACAAAAACAGCCTAATGTGTGTATTGCCTTTGAATACACGAAGGAGAGACTGGAGCACATGTGAATAGTTCACATAAGCATAGCTTTTTTTTTATTACTGGTTAATTTCTGAAAACAAAAAATACTGAATACAGTAAACAGAACCCCTTTTTTTAAACAAGGTAATTTTTTATAAAATCATCTTTATAGTTAGCTCTTCTTTTTTTTAATAACTTTATAAATTCAATGAATTGCTCACAAGTGCCCCAACAGCAGGGTAGTTGTGAACACAAGGGAAAATATTTGATATGCTTTACATTCTGTTTTTTATTTGTTGTCATGATCATTAGTTACACTACGTGTTAAATTTACTATAAACAAAATTCTAGTTCCGCAGTGATAGATTTAAGCACAAGATTATAAGACGAAAATAAGTAGATTGGGAAAAGGGAGAATTATATGACTAATTGAATATTGTCGGAATAAAATAAAATTAAGATGTACATTTGAAAAAAATAAAGCCTTTAAATTTTGCTTAGGGGAATTTAGATAATGTTTATCAAAAATCTGCCAAAGTACAAAAGATTATTATCCATGTATTTCCCTTCTAGTATCCTTGTATAGGATATATATATACCTTGTAAGGGTATACTTGTATCCTTCGAATATCTTTGTATTTCCCTTCTATTCTAAAATAATGATAAAGGATTTTATAATGATTTAAAAAAAAAAAAAAACTCAATTACAAGCACACACCCAAATTTAACTTGTTTTACTTTTGAAAGAGGAAGGGGGGGGGAGACAATATTAGATATGACATTATTTCACGTGAAGTGAACTGAAAGAAACAGAATCACAGAATGATTATTGAGACACTTATGAACTGTTCATATCTGCCTCAACTATTCTGTTCACAAATGACCCACATGGTCACTAGAGTTAAATTGACAAATCATTAACATTTCTCAATTTTAGAATTCTTTTTTTTTTAAATCAAAAATACTTATTATTTATAGTATATGTTAGAACATTAAAATTAAAACAAATAAATAAAGTTATTCGTTTAAAAATTTAAAACTGAGATTTTACTTTTGATACGCACACTTTATGCCTCCATTTCTTTCTCTTCTCAATGACACTACCAGTGATAGAAGTGCCTCCATCATATTCTGGAGCTGTCCATTTGAAATTGGTAATTTGTAACCTTTTAACCAGTAGCTTGTAGTCGGCCAGGCTTACTTGGTTCATCTGTAAAAAAATGCAATATTATACAGGGTGTTTACAAAAATGTATTAGTTACCATTAAAGTGATTATGTTACTTCATAAAATACCTAATTATTTCATGAAATAACTGAGTATGTTAAAGTGTGTAAAGTTAATGCATTTTAAGATGTAACAAATTATTTTAGAGAACAACAATTGTCTAATTTTTAAAGTATTAAAACTTTTGGCAATAGCCGTTTGAACCAATTATAACCAGGATTGCAAAAAAGCCATGCCGGTGGCTTTTATTTGTTTTAACCAGCTTTTATTGGACAAAATTGGTGTTTTTTTAGTTAGTTTTAAAGACTTAATTGAGGTAGAATTCAATATTCAAAACTGAACATGTTAATATTGGAATAATACGTATTGATTTGCAGTCAAAATTATAAATATATCAGTTAACTTTTAAAAGACCATACAAAATGCTTTCTCTAGTTTACACTGACTTTATCCCCCCCCCCCCCCACACACACACACAGTTTTTTCTTTATTACTGCTTTATATAATTAAAAAGGACAATAGTTGCATAGTTAGTATTAATTTATTACTTAACTAATTTTAAAGGATATTAATATACAAGTCTTTTTTTTATTGCTCATAAATGTTTATTTGAAGCCACATATAAAGTCATTTAATAAAAAGAACAATTCTTTTGAATAAAACAGCATTATGAATAACTTTGCATTAGTTTATGTATGAGTATGCATTCTTTAAAATAACAATGAGCTTTTCAAAATTTTAATTCAACAAGTTTTATTACAACAAGATAATTTCAATTATTAAATACACATAAGCTATAGTCAATTTCAAAAGTAAATAGAAGTATGTAAGGAAAATTCCATTTTTATGTGTAACATTTAGTTATTGTTTCATATAATCTTTAAAATGTTTGGTATATGTAGAGCTATGCAACAATGAATTCCAAACCACAACTTTACAGTCTAATGTATTCTTATGAATATTTATAATTTCAATTTCAGACATAATGCCTTCACAGATGCATCAGCAGTTATAAAGACTCATTTATTTGTTAAAATTTAGTAGAAATGTAAATTTTTTAATAGAAAATATATATAAGTGTATTACAAATAAATTAATTCAAATTTAATATGAAATATCTGTAAACTAGGGATGCACAACCTGTGGCCCGCGGGCCAAAAGTGGCCCGCGATGTGTTAATATGTGGCCAGCGAATTTCATCAATTTACAGCTGGAAAAAATTGCAATTTTTGTACATACATTAGTGTTCACTCTAGAAATAAAAAGGGCATGGTGCTATTCACGAAAAAGGGCACTACTGCAGCAGAAAAGGGCACTTTTGCAAGAAAAAATTTATTATTGCCTTTAGAAGGGGAAAAAAAGAAAGCGAGAAAATGCATAATTTTTAAATATGATAAATCAAGTAACATTAATTTCGAATAATTTTATGATATAAAATTAAAACATAATTGAATAGTTTCATGTTCTTTTTCTTAAAGCAGGGGTGCACAACCTTTGGCCCGCGGGCCCAGTGGCGCAGCCAGAATTCGGTTCTAAGGGGGGTTTTGAGTTTCTGATAAAGGTGCTTGCCGGTTATTTGAATCGCCGGTTAATAGAATCAGTACTAATTAGAATATTTACTGTATAAGAGCGTCTGTGTGGCCGGAAATCATCATTTTTTTTATTTTAGCATGAAGCATCTAAGAAAAGTAATTTAGTTTAAGTAACCAATTTTTACTTAACTGATTCATGCAATATGCACTTTCACAATTTTAAGTAGAATTTTTGCCATTTAATTGAATCACTTTATTAAATGAAATCTTATTCAATAAAGTGGCGGGTTCCGAGATGCGCCAAAACATTTAAATATTAAGTTTGGATTTCATTCATATAAGCAACAATTATAGCGATCTTTCTCAGCTCTGGGAGGGGTTTTAACCCTAAAACCACCCCCTTGGCTGCGCCGCTGCGCGGGCCACAATTATACCACTATTTTTATGCAGAATAATTTTCCTTATAGTAATGACAGAAACTTTGCTATTAAAGAAAATAAACTACACTTTTCAAATATTCTGGTGTCAACCGATTTTCTGGTAAAAAGTTTGTGCATCCCTGTCTTAAAGAAATGAAAAAATTCTATTATTTTTGGACACACAAGTTCTGAAATACTACGGAATAAAAAAATTATTTTTTTAAAATCTCCGAGTAAAACCAGTGGTGCAGTTTATTACTTTTAAAAAGAGCAGAGTGCATTTTGTAAATTTGAAAAAGGGCAGGGTGCTGCAAACTTCAAAAATGGCCTAGAATGAACACTACATACATCACACAAAAAAAAAATCCTAAATTTTGTCAATTTACTGCGGGAAAATATAAAATTTCGTCATTTAAGAACCACAAATTTTGTTTATCGGCACGGAAAAATCACGAATTCCATTGATCAAATGCGAAAAAAGGCAAATTTTATCGATGAGGATCGGAAAAATCGTCAGTTTTGCTCACCAGAGGGGAAAATCGCGAATTTTGCTCATGAGACTCGGGGGGAAAAAGTAGCAAATTTTCTCGATTGGGCACGAAAAAATCGCGAGTTTTTTCGACCAGGCATGGAAAAATCGCGGATCTTGTCGGATGGACGCGAAAACTCACACATTTCGTTGATCAAGCAAGAAAAAAATCATAAATGTTGTTGTTCCTCGAAAAAATTGCAAATTATCATCGAATGGAAAAATAGCATATTTTCTTGGTTTATCGCATGAAAAAAAAAGCGAATTTCATCGATAAGGCACAAAAAATCGCAAACTTTCTCGATCAGAGTAAAAAAAAAAGCAAATTTCGCTGATAAGACTCAGGAAAATCGCGAATTAAGTGATGACGCATGGAAATACAGTAGAACCCTCGTTTTTCAAGGGGTGCGGAGAAAAAAACGATGAATGCGGGAAAACGATGAATATGGGTTAGCATCAAAATAGGAAAAAACACAATATATATGCCTTACTAATGCATGCAATGTATACAGTGTACTAATAAATATTAACATGTTGCTTACTAAACTGTAAAATAAATCAATCGAAGTTACAGAAAATTGATATTTATTTTAAAAAAATCAATATATATTTTTGGTTTTCTGTTCATTTTTTTAAGTCAAAAAATAAATTTTCAAGATATACAACCCTTCTCTGGTCATTTTCTGTAATTTCATATGCGTATATAAAAGTTCATACAGTTTCAAAAGTCGTAATTACATCAGACAGAGTTAGAACTATGATGGTTCAGCTTCATCGGCATGAGCGTTATTCTCTGCTTCTTCGCAATTATTTTGATTTTTTGCATTATCAAACATTTCTCCTAAGTTTAGGGCACCACATGTCGCAAAATCTTGATCAGTGGAAACATAATTGCATCCTCTGCTATATACAACCACTCTTCATCCGCATTATTGTCGCCATTATCAACACAAACAACTCAAATGACTTATTTTAGGATAAAAAAAAGTAATTCCAGTTTGTGTTTCATAGGAATTCGCATGACTTTCAATTTCATCTCGGCGAGGAGAAAAATTTTACAACGATGAATGCGGGAAAACAACTTTTTAAAGAACGATGAATGCGGGTTTCGTTAACATTATTTAAGTATAATTTGTGCAGGGACCGTAAAAATAAAACGATCAATGCGGGAAAACAATGAATGCAGGAACGATAGATCGGGGTTTTACTGTATTGCAAATTTCGTTGATCAGCTGCGGAAAAATAGTGTTTTTGTCAGTTTATCAAGAGAAAAAAAAATCGCGAGTTTTATCTTGGCGCATAAAAAAATGCAGATTTCGTCAATGTTAATACAAAAATCACGAATATTGATACTCGGTCGAAGAAAAATGTGTATTTTGTCAATTTACAGCAAAAAAAGCACACTTTCGTCAATTGAAGACGAAACAATTGCGAGTTTTATTAATCGCATTTCGAATAATAGCAAATTTCTTTGGACAGAGATGGGAATTTTGCAAATTTTGTTGGTCACACGCGGAAAAATTGCTAACTACATCGATCAGACTCGAATAAAATCGAGAATTTCATCAATCATGCGGAGTAATTTCGCAATTGGCTTTGCAAAGATCACGAATTTCGCCGATAGGCTTTGTAAAAATCGCAAATTTGATTGATTGGCTTCGTAAAAATCATGAATTTTGCCGATTCGAATCGGAAAATCATGAATTTCGTTGATTAGGTGCAGAAAAATAGCGAGTTTTGTTATCCAGTCACATTAAAATCACGTATTTCGTCAATCAGGTTCGGATGAATCGCCAATTTCGTCGATCATGCGAAGGAAAATTGTGAATTTTGTCTATCAGCTTGCAAAAATCGTGAATTTTGTCGATCGGCTTATGAACATCGTGAATTTTGTCTATCGCCTTTGTAAAAATTGCAAATTTCGTAGATCAGGTGTGGAAAAATCGTGAATTTCGTTGATCGGCTTTGTAAAAATCATGAATTTTGCCTATCAAGCGCTGAAATATCATGAATTTCGCCAATTGTGCGAAAGAAAACAGCAAATTTTATCAATCGACTTTGTAAAAATCTCGAATTTTATTGATTGGCTTTATAAAAATGCGAATTTCGTAGATTGGCTTCAGAAAAACGCAAATTTCTTCGATCAGGCACATTGAAATTGGAAATTTTGTCGATCAGGTGCGGAAAAATTACAAATCTCGTCGATCATACACAGAAAAATCATGAATTTTGCAGATAATACGAAGGAAAATAGCAAATTTCATCGACCAACTTTGTAAAAATCCCGAATTTTATCGATCGCTTTGTAAAAATATCGAATTTCGTCAATCGGCAAGGTAAAAATCGCAAATTTTATTGATCAGGAGCGGAAAAATTTAAAATAACGTAGATAAAAAAAATCTTGTTAATTGGCTCCTTCTCTCTCCTTCGTTCATAAAATTCACATTTTTTGACACCAGCCATTTATGCTCTTTTTTTAGCACTTTTAATAAAACAAAACATAATCTCTTGAATTATGTCAAGGAATATCTTTAAATCTAGAAAAAAATCCTTGCTATATCTGTTATATATAAAAATGTAAAAACTGCTGATATATCCTTAACAACTGAATTGGGTATTTTGACTGGGTAAGTGAACTTAAATGGGTAAATAATACAACAATAAACTGACGAAGGAAAATGAAAATTAAGACTAAATTTAACTTTTAAAAAAAGATACAATAGAATCATACATGTGATAATTGGGATTCTTTTTTTTTTTCTTTCTTTTTCAACACAACATATAAACAACTACAAATATTCCTAGATTTCAATTGCTCTTTTTACAACTGGTAGGCTGTAAAGCCAGCTATGAAACTTAAAGACAGTATTGCCAATTAACAATATTTCCTAATAATCTTGAACACACTATGTGCTGTTTTTATAACAATTTCATTCCACCTGACCTTTAATGATTTTTGTGTCGAATTTAATTACTCATTTATCATAGTGAAAAGCACAATAAAAAATTCATAAAACCAATTTTGAAGAATTTCAGGCTTAGCATCATAAATTTCTTACTTACATAAACCAATTATTTTTTGCTACCAACACCATTTACTGAAAATAAAGTACTTAATATAAAATGAAAATATCAAACAAATTTTATATCAAAAAAGTAAGTTTATATACAACTTTTTCACATACTTTTAATAAAAGGGGGGGGGGGGACAAGGGGACTAATTATCATATTGAGCACGAAAAAATGAAGGTAAATGCTTAAAACTGAAATTGTTAAAAATAAAAAGCTAATTTCTATTTACTATTAATATAATAACTATAAAAATAAAGTTCATTTTGAAAGATTTCTTTAATAAAATTTGAAAACATGCAAATTCTATCGAGGCCTAAACAATGTTGGAGAGAACACAAGGAAATACACTACCAAAGTCCGTGAGGTCATCAATCATAGGTTTGCTTTTGAAGAATTTTCTTTTTAAAATGTAAAATTACACTAATTCAATCAAGATACAGGCACTGTCCTATGGGTCAGACAGTATGCAATAAAGATAATAATCAATTCGCTACATGGACAGCATCAAAACTAAATTTAGGTATAGGATACTTGTGCTTTTTTTTGTGTGTGTGTGGAAGATATAGGTCAAAATTAACATTTTTAGCCAATGGTCATCGGCCAGAACACTAATTTTTCTCACTCGCTATTTTTTTCAACTGCTGGCAAGTACCAAAGTTACGAATGCTTCATACAAAATTGTGTTTTTTCTAGCTAATAACAATGTTATTTACTATTTCTGTTACTTACCATTCAATAGGATTGTACACCACAGGTGATTCTGAAAAAAATAAATAAAAACCTGAAGTTAGGGATGCACCGAATAGTGATTTTGGTCGAATACCGAATATTCGGCCAGCCGAATAGTAACTGTTCGGCCGAATACCGAATATTTGGCTTTCCAAATACAGTCGAGTCTCTATATAACGAAATCTACTGTTCCAGTAAAAAATTCATTGTATAGAGAAATTAATCTTTTGAATTAAGTATTTGAAATATTTAAAAGTAAATATTAACCTAACATTTTATTTCTTAATTATTTAAGTTGTTTCAAAAAAGAGAACAGACATTTATTTGAAAGCTTAATGAAAATCAAATGAGGAAGACTTGCATTAATTTCAGACGAAGATATCTGTAATTTTTTGTTGTTTTGATTTTAAAATTGTTACGCTCTCAAAAAACTTTTAGCGAGGAATGAAAAATTGTCGTTAACATTTTCCTCCATTTGAAGAAATCTCTTATGTGCTTCTCATTGATTCCTCTCTTATGTGTGTATCAATCCAATTGACTGTTTTGAGAAGGGTGTGGAAAGGTGTGTGGGAGGTGGGATGAATTCATTGGATTTAAAGAACAAGGAGAGAAGTAATATAAAAAAAAAAACTCAGCACTGACGATAAATTAAAAATAAGTGATGGAAAATTGATACCATATGATTTCTAAGCTTTTTAAAACTGAATAAATTAAGACCAATTTATGAAAAAATCCGTTATATGGAGATAGATATTTCGCTATATACAAACTGTTTTTAATGTAATCATGCGAAAAGGGGACTGTTCCTACTAAAAATTCATTATATAGAGAAATTCGATGTATGGAGTTTCGTTATACAGAGACTCGACTGTACTTTTTATATTTCAAAGTTTAAAGGTATTAAAATGTTACTTTTTAAAACAATTTTACATAATGTTTAATAAGAGAAACTTACATTTTGATAAACAAGAGTTTTTTATAAGAACATTCATTGAAAAAAATCTGCCTTTTTAGGTGCGTTCGTAATTATGTAAATACGTAGCACCTATTGTTGTCGCTCAGTCCGTCCGTCTGTCTGTCTGTCCGTCTGTCTGTCTGTCTGTCCGTCTGTCTGTCCGTCTGTCTGTCTGTCTGTCCGTCTGCATATAACAACGCAAAAACTACCCAACTGAATCGTTTGAAATTTAAAATACATAATTATAACATAATTTTGTCGAGTCATTTCAAATTTTATGAAAATCGGATGGATAGATCAATTACAGGGACAATCAAAAGGATTCCGTTACATTACGGCCAATGGGGAAAAAGTTTCAAATGCATTTTAATCGTTTGAAATTTAAAATATATAATTATTGCGTAATTTTGTCGAGTCATTTCAAATGTTATGAAAATCGGATGCATAGATCAATTACAGGGACAATCAAAAGGATTTCGTTACATTACGGACAATGGGGAAAATTTTTTAAATGCATTTTAATTATTTGATATTTAAAACATATAATTATTACGTAATTTTATCGAGTCATTTCAAATGTTATGAAAGTCGGATGCATAGATCTTAACAGGGACAATCAAAAGTATTCCATTACATTACGGCCAATGGGAAAAAAGATTCAAATGCATTTTTATGATGTTGCACTCATCCGAACATAATAGAATTGGCATGAATCTATGAAATATACACTAAAATATGCATTCTGTACAATCTGTGATGCAAAGAATTTGTATTATTAAATTACAGGGACACACAAAAGTATTCCACTACATAATGCTATACGGGGAAACATTGTTTGGGGCATGTTTTAATTATATTCAACTATTTCACATTTTATGAATAAGATATACGTTTCTGAGGTGTAATAAAAATTACTTTCTGCATATTTACAGAAACACAAAGATTTCGACTACTATACTGTATCCGAAGCACGCTCTACTATATCAGCAAGATCTGAATTTTTTTAAAACTTCGTTATCGTACGAACGCACCTCATTTGCTACGTTCACGTACAATTTCCAACTTGTTTTAATTAAGAAGCATAATTATGAGACTTTTTCAATTAGTAAAATTTTAAATTTCATTTTTTCTACGAATTGAAACAAACATTTTGAAATCAAAGAGAAATAATGAAAAAATAGTTGAAGAAAAACTGTACAGTCTCATATTTGTTCTTTTTAAATAACTCAAGGCAGATTTTTTTTCAATATAAAGTATACAGTGGTGGTTAAAAGTTTCCGGCCAGCAAAAATTTTTCAGTAATTTGTAAATATACCCATATGAAGAGAAATCTCAAAGTGATATTTATACATTTTATTGACATAACAGTTAGGAACTTACTTACAGAAGAACATGTAAATATCAATAAATTTAACTGACAAAATTAAGTATAAAGGAAAATGCATGTTCTCAAAAGTTTCCAGCCACCTTCACAAGTTTGTAAAAAAATGGTATTGTAATAGAAAATTACAGTGATCAACAACATTTACGATTAGTATTTTATCATATTACTATTTTATTAGCTTTAGCAATAAGTACTGTGGCGCAGCAACGTGACATTCATACAATCAGCAATTAAAGATCGTCTATGGTACGTTTTTCCCACATTTCTTGCAATTTTGGCGAAATTTCGGCTGAGTTGGAATATTTATAGTTCCGCAGACTTTTGTCAACTTCTTTTCAAAGATTTTTTATTGGATTCATGTTGGGCGCTTGGTCTGATCATTTCAAAAACGAAATTTTTTGTGCAAAAACCATTGCTTATCGAGGTTTGCAAACATTATTTATGTCGTTATCATGTTAAGAAAAATAGATGCGACCAAATTTTTTTCTTTAATAAGGCAGAAAACAGTCTTGCGTTGTGTCTGCCATCACTTCCAAAACTGTTTTGAATTCGATTGATGGAAAAATAGAACTTTTTTCTAGTTTTCATTTAACCAGACTTTGTGTTTCTTGGAAAATGAAAGTAGGGTATGTCGGTATTTTTTTTACCTCTGAAAAATTTTTAACACCGACTATTCCATAAAGTTCTGTATCACACCAGCATCATAACATGGTAGACAAACTTATTCCAGCAATATTTTCATTCCGTAAATCGCAGTATATTGCAACGGAATTTTCATGCAGATTATCAAGGGTTTTTCTCCTGATAATTCTGTCTTCAGGAATAGCAATTTTCCGGGGTCTCACGGACCTCTGAAAGCCATAACCATCTTTATTTAATTTTGTAAATAATGTTTACAGTCGATTTTAGCGATCGATAACTTAGCCGCAATATCTCGAGAAGATTGTCCTTTTAGCGACAAACTAATCACTCATTTATAAATAATAGGTAATTGTTGAACTTTTCAAATTTGAATTCAAACTATGCTATACAGGTTGATTCATTCATAAACACAACCAAAAAAACACTTTATGGATAGAAAAAAACTAAAGAATGATAAGTGGCTGGAAGCTTTTGAGAACATGCGTTTTCTTTTATATTTAATTTTGTCAATAAAATTTATTGATATTTACACATTTTTCTATAAGTAAGTTCTTAACTAATATGTCAATATAATGTATAAGTATCGCTTTGAGATTCCTCTTCATATGGGTGTATTTACAAATTAACTGAAAATTTTTTGCTGGCCTGAAACTTTTGACCGCCACTGTAAATACTTTCAACTTAATTCTGAATAAAGGAATGTCTAGATCATAGTTCTTTCAGGGTTGGCAAGTTTCTGCCGGGGTGGTTAAAACCAGCGGTAGAAACCGGTTAAAACCGACATGGCAGAAACTGGTTTCTGCCAGTAAGTGGCAAAAACTGGCAGAAACTAAGAAACAGTACTAAATAAGAACTTTACTCAGCAATGATTCATAATTCACACTTACATTTGATATGTAAACCAATGAGCTAAAAATTAAAACATAAGATTATGAATGTTATTCAAAGTACCAAAACGTTTAAAAATGATCATATAAATGCATACCTTGCTTATTTAAAACACTAATTTTCATTCACTTGAAAAACAGAAACTTTCACAACAATAACCTGATACTGTACAAGTTTAATTATTAATATTATTGTTTACAGTTGAATTTCTATTTCTTTTAAAAATAAATTTACAAAAAATTCTGATTTAATAACAAATTACTTTTCAGATTATTTTTAAACAAATAACATAATGCAATTTCTAGTGAAAATATATAAGTAAATAATTGAAGCACAAAAAATAACATAGACAAAGAAAATTTAATGAAATATCTTGTACAATTATTTTACAATATTGAAGAAACAAATTACCACTCAAATATACTATTAGTATTTTTCCCATGAAGCATTCTATAACATAGGACTAGTTTTGCTAATCTTTTTGCCCCCAGATTATTTCTTAATTTGTTGAGTATAAAATATTGAGTTGTATAAAATAATTGTTTATACATAAATTACATATGCATATGTGACAAAAAAAAAAAAAAAAAAAATCTGTTACATTACTCAATTTTTCAAAAATCAATTTTTTTTAAAATTAAAACTATCCACAATATTTTATTTGTGTGCATATATTTATTCTGAATTATTTAAGTACTAATTATTTAAGGATGAACTACTTAATAAATTTAATATTACTAAAAAAAAATCAGATTATGTCACAGAATGTCTTTATGCCAGTTGTTGCCAGTTCCTGCCGGTTAAAACCACTTTCTGCCACTGGCACGGCAGAAACCACTTTCTGCCGGCAAAAACCCAACCCTGAGTTCTTTTCTTATGAATAGTGGCATTTTCCATCCTTCCCATCATATCATATTTTACAGAAATCAAAGCATGTGAGTTGAAAATATATCTTATTTATTGTAAATACAACAAACGAAAACACAAGTTTGACCTAGAATGAGATGAAATACAATCAGGGCCGTAGCTAAGGGGGCGCTAGGGGCGGCTCAGCCCCCCCTAAAATATTTTGAGCCCCCCCCCCCTGGAAAAAAATTCCAAGGTGACTAAATGTTCCGAAAATTCAAATGAAATTCTGTTCAAAAATCTAATTTAGTTTTGAGACCCTTTCACAGTTTTGCAGAGTTACTAAATTGTATCTAAAATACGTGTTTCAACACTCCCTCATCCTATTGGTACATATGAAGCTAACAGGATGTTTAATTTTGCACCAGTTATACATTCAAAATTTTCATCATCATATACTTTTCTTAGCATAAAATGAAGTTATTACAGCAGTTTAATGAGAAACATAGTACCTACAAAGTGAATATGCACTAATTTATCTTTCTGCATTAGAGAGAGAACAAAAAAATATGAGCCCCCCCCTACATTCCCTTGAGCCCCCCCCCTATATTCTCCTGAGCCCCCCCTAGCATACACTTCCAGCTACGGCCCTGAATACAATGCATTTATGATTCAATAATGCAATTATGGTTTCATAAACAAAAAATTGTCTGCTTTGATAGCTATTACTAATCTCAAAAGTTTTCCTTTCTTGTTTAAGGACTTTTGGAAAAAGCAAGAAACTGATTATTTACTAAATAGAACTTAGGAAGTTGCATCTGCACTCGCATCATTTATTCCTAGGAAGAATACTAATAAATCATAATTTTAATCCTTCTCATGGTTAATTTTCTTAAGTTAAACTTTACAAACAGCAAATAAATAATGTAAAAACATTCTATATTATTTAAATATGATTTTATTTCTAATTATTTTAAATATATTAATAAATTGACAGTTAAAAGTAGAAATTATGAAAAGTTCTTTAAAATGAGTGTTTTAAAAGACTTTATTAAGTATTGGATTCGGCCGAATACTTTGATATTCGGCCTAACCGAATATTCAGTAACAAGGCCGAATATCGAATATTCAGTACATCCCTATCTGAAATTAACAACAAATTTTTGAAAAGTGATAGAAGTAGGGGGAAATCCATTTCGGGCACTGTCTATGGCAAATGGCGAATGTTAATTTTGTGCTATACTGGAAGAGAGATCAATTGTTGCATCCTTAATAAATAATAATTTGAAATCAAAAACAGATGGTTTATAATCAAAGATACATGAAAAACTGTTTGTTGTAAAAAACTAGTTGGATGTATCAACTGATCGAATTTAATGTATGAAAATGATGATACACATTTAAATAATATACTTCAAACGTTTGTACATTGGCGATGGCTTTTCTAAAACACAATTCGAACAGAAAATACATGCTACACAAGAATATAAATAACTTAAACAGAAAGCAATACTTCAAAATCAATTTAGAATATAAATTATAAAAGCGCTTACCTGTTTTAAATGAGGATTAACGTAAGACTGGTGCTTAACAGACGATAGACCGCCATGTTTTTGGATAAACTGTTTTGGTAAGCGGTAGCGTTGAAATGTTGAAAAGGATGCTTGTCTCTGATTGGTTGAATATTTGTCTGCCCGATTGGAGAGAAACCCGCACCTTGGATTTCAAATCGAAGAAAACTCTTAGCTGGGACAATTCTAAATTAAGTATTTTAATTAATAAAAATACTCTTTTTTTTTCTTAGTATAGAACAAGGTTCTTTTATATAACTTTAGGAACTTGTTATATTACTTTAAGATGAATTTAATAACTTCAGGAGAGTTTACCATGTTACTTTCTTTAGCAGTGGCGCACCCAGGATTAAGTTTTGGAGGGGGCTAGCATGTTCTATATTTTCTATATATCTGTATTTTCCTGATCTGACCCGAAATGTCAGACGAGATTGGTCAGTTGTTTTTTATATTTTATTAAAAATGGACGAGGTATGTCGTTCCCGGACATATATATTTTTTCTTTTGACTTGATCAGAATGAAGATTGGGTGGAGAAAAGCGGGGGGGGGGACAATCAGCAAAACCTGGGTTAGGGGATCGGAAAATTTTGGATGGGGCTCATTCTGAAGGCTTAAATCTCTTTGATAAATAAAAAAGAAAATATTATGAATAAAGTGGTGAATATAAAAAATGCTCATATTTCAAATTTCATAAGAAAATTCATAAATAAGAAAAAAATTGTGAAAAGATTACTATTTTTCAAAATTTCCATTTTGCTTAATCTATTAAAAATAATAAAAGTAAACTTTCATAATTTTAGAAACTTTAAATAGTTAGATTAATCTTGCTTTCTGGGAGGGGCTTCAGCCCCCTTAGCTCCCCCCGTGGGTGCGCCAATGTTCTTTAGCATCTTTTTAAGTTGTACTACACATATTGATTATTTTCAATCACTAAAATTTTGATATGATTTAAGTTCATTGTTAATACGATCTATTACAATAAAAATATTATTTCTTTTTTAATAGTGGTCAAAATTAGCTTTGCGAAAGCATTGAGCTCTGTGAGTTCAAAATGAAATTTGTTTTTCAGAAAGTTAGGCAATTTTTTTTTAAATTTAAATTTGTATTTTGTATTTGAAAATTTTCAGAGTTTGAATTGGGGGAAATGATAAATATTTTGGAAATTAATATATGGAGCGGGCCCCTTGAAGTCCAAGGCTCATAGGCAAAGTCCCGATTTGTCCATGCAATAAAAAAGACCTGTTCCCAAAAAAGTATAATATATAATTAAAAAAAATAAATACTTAAGTTTCCATAAGTTTCAATATTTCAGATTTAGCATTGGTCAACATCGACCAATATTGACCAGTATCGGTAAAATAAAATCGGTCTTTGCCAATAGAGGCCAAGATTGGCTGATATTGGTCATGATCGATGGCCGATATAGACCGATATTGAGAAATAGACATTTTCTACGTAAATTTAAAGAATTTAAGATGTTATAAAAATTGATTCCTACCTTCCATTTTTCCAAAAGTGTACAATACATAAATTAAAAATTTAAATATTGAAAATTCCACAAGTTTTTATATTTTAGATCCAATATCGCCGAACATCGATCAATATTGGCTAATGTCGGTAAAAGGCAGTGGTGTAGTGGTAAAAAATCCAGAGAGTATACGCTCAAAATAGAGGGTATGCCCTAAAATGTATATACTATAGTTTTCTTGAGAAGCAGAGAGTATATGGTGTTCCTTAAAAAAGTTTAGAGGGTATACGGCGTATACCCCCGTATACCCTCCACTACATCCCTGGTAAAAGGTAACCTGTCTTTGCCGATGCACGCCAAAGTTGTCCGATATTGGGCAATATCGAGCCGATACTGCTGTGCTACCATGCTTACCTGGGATGATGCATTTTTCACGATTTCGCAATAGTTATATCGCAAGAACTAATACATGAATTTTCATCAAACTTCAGATTCAGTTTAACCCCTCATTAAAATTAGTTCTGATTAGTTTTTTGTGTATATCACTCTGCAAGTGGCACATTATGCAGAACTTATTTCAGATTCAGTAATAGCGCTATCTCAGAAACTAATGCACGGATTTTCAGCAAACTTCAGATGCAGTTAGGAGTTCACGTAAGTTGTTAATGATTAGATTTTGGTGTAAATCACATAACCGGTGTCGCTGTTATACTGCACTTTTCAGGAAGTATTTACATATTGAGATAAAAAAAATTCTGGAGTGCCACCACCGACTAATATTTTTCTATAAATTTACCAAAACAATAGCATATTAAAACCAGACGATAATTTTATGCGATAATTTAATCTAGATGCGATAATTTAAACCAGACAATAATTTAAATAAATAATAATAATATTTTCAACAAACAAAATAAAACGTTCTGTTATGACGTCATCGAAAGACTTTTATTTAAAGGTATTTGTCCGTAAAAAAAATGGCTAGGCAGCAGATTTGAACATTCTGCATAAAAAAACGGGCTTTGCCCGTAAAAACATATTAGTACTCCGAATTTATGTTTCCGCAACGTAAATTTACGGAAGTGTACCGTTAAGCTTCAAAAACGGACAACTACCGTCAAATATTACGGTAAATGCCCGTAAATTTACATTTTTTTTTTTTACAGTGTATGCATATTAAAAATATTTTGATTTGGAATTGTAATGCATTTTATAAATATTTCACACGTGTTTCTTCTCATATTATGCATATCCATGAAGGGTAAGTATTATGACTAGTTTTTTATTCATTTTATTTTATTCATTTTATTTTATTAATTTTATTTTATTCATTTTATTTTATTCATTCATTTCACATTTATTCATACATTAACGGCTGTACATAAAAATTTAAGCGAAGCCGATAAAATATGGACCGTTTTCATAGTTCATCACTTTCGCGGGAATAATTATAAATGTGTTTTACAAACCGATACTGGTTTGACAAAATCACAAAAGAAATTAAAACATGCCCAGACTAGAGATCAGATAATCGGATAATCACGTCGTATCTAACACAAACTCAATTTCATAAGCAGACTCGTGTTGGACCGAGATCAGGTTTATATATATATATATATACATATGCAGGGCTGCCACGCCACCGGGAAAACACAGGGAGTTTCAAAATCCACTCCCAAAACAGGAAAAATCCAAGAAATTTTGGAAAATCCTGAAAAATCTGGAAAACAGAGGGGATTTTTTTTTCCTGCAATATCCAAATATATATTTTTTTCCCGTTTTTCATAATAAAATCTCCTCCGGAAAAGAAAACCCAATCGCGACCCTCGACCTAACCGTTCGGATTTTTCCGTGTTTTTTTTTAACCTTGCGTAAATACGGGTAAGGTTCCCTTAGAAAGACCTCCACGGAGGGCATCCCACCCCATAGGGCCTATATCCCATAGCGTAGATAATTCGCTGACATAAATACAAACAAACCTCCGCGGAAGAAAGAAAACCCCGGGAAAGCGGCTCGAAAATTCACTTTAAACGGCTCTTCCATGTCTGCCTACACCCTTTTTTTGGCATGCGAATAGTTGAATCCACACAGCGCCTCCTCTCATACCATTCATCTGCGACTGCGCGTGTGTTCTTCCCCTTTCTTTTTCTTTCGCTTCTCTCTTCAGCGCGCAAACCGATTAAATCAGTGCGTCGCGTTGGTGCGTGCGTGATATTTTGGAGTTCCGTTATGTTTTAGTTTCGGTTTTTTTCTGGTTGGATTAACTTCACGATCAGCTTCGTGTGAAATATTTGCTTTTGTATTTAGGCGTATGCGAAGAGAAAATTTCGCCCGGGTTCAAAGTTTAATTTTGGCGTCCCCTCCCATCTTTTTTTTTTTTTTTTTGTAACAGACCAAAAATAACTTTGGTAGTTGATAGTACAAATTTGGCGCTCCTTAAATTTCTGCGCCCGGGACGACCACCCCCTGGCCCCCTTTCACACGGCGCTGTTTGTATCCAAAGAAAGTGTTAAGAGAGAAAATAAAGAAGAAATTAAGAACGAAAAGAACACTTTAGCTTCTTTGGAACAGTCAGTGTCCATTAAAAATGAAAATAAAAAGATATATCGCATTTCGTGATGCAGAAAAATGCATTCAAAACTGAAATTTTGTGGGCTTATGAGGCTTGTGGAAATTGGATTCATTCTCAACAAAGATATATTTGTTGAAAATCTAAAATATTCTTTAATTCGTTTAAGAACAGTATATGATGTTGTGCCAGTGACAAAAGATATGCTTCAATATACGAAAATATCGCGCGTGAGATAGCATGCAGCTTTGGAAAAACAGAGACGAAAACGAAAGCATTGCAACAAATTTAATTATTACAGGACAAAAAAAAGAAAGAAAGAAAAAAGAAAAGAAAAATAAACTAATTATTGAAAATTCTGTAGAAATAACAGAAATTGATGCTCAAATAAGTGAATTATCAAAAAACAAATAATTACTAGCTAATATTACCCTATAATATTTAAATCAATGTTGTGTATCAAAATTATCTCGTATTTTATTTGTCCTGAATTTTAATATAAATATCAATTTGAATGCATAAAGTAAGTAGCATTTTCTCATTTCTTTACTTTTTTACTTCTGCAATTTTGTGGTATTATGTTCAAGGTAATTCATTTTTTTGGCAATATTCTTTAAAATGCCATATTCTAGCATTCATTTACAAATATTTCAAAGTATTTTTTAGCTGAATGTTTGAGTATTGCTATACTGTTTTTATTATTATTAATGTAAAGTTTGGGATTTAATAATAAGTGTAACATCTTTAAAGGTTTTTTTATTTGTTCATATCATATAATGTAGTATATTTGCTCAATTAATTGGATAAATGTAAATTACAAGGTGGCTAACTGGCATACATACACGTATATATTTTTGCATACTCAACATAGAATAAACGCGTTGCAGTACAGGAAAAACACAGGGAATTTTTTTCAAGATTAGAGTGGAAACCCTGATATACAGTGGCGGTCAAAACTTCCGGCCAGTTAGTTTCTCTGATTTATTTACCAGAAACTTTCAGAGAAGAAGAAGCATATTTGCTTCAAAAATTAGGAATACATGAATGACACATGATCATTTTGATTGGATACTGAAAACACTTCATCTAAAGGGATAGATTTCGAAAATCGCGTGTGCAAAAGTTTCCGGCCACTCATTATTCCTTTGTTTTTTTTATCGGTAGAGTCGTTTTTTGTCATGTTTGTGAATGAATCAACGTGAATAACATAGTTTAAATTAAAAATTGAAAAGTTCAACAATTATTGTTCGTAAATGAGTCATTAGTTTGACGCTAAAGGGCTATCTTCTCAAGATATTGCTGCAAAGTTATCGATCGGTGAATCGACTGTGAAAGATAGTTAAAAATTATATAAAGATGGTCATGGTCTTCAGGAATTTCTAAGGTCCAGGAGACCCAGGAAAAGGATTATTCTTGTGGACAGAATTATCACGAGAAAATCAATTGATGACACACATAAAAATTCCGTTGCAATATCCCGCAATTTACGGAATGAAAATATTGCTGAAATAAGTTGATCTACCGTGTCAAGATGCTGACGTGATGCAAAACTTTCTGGAAGTTTCGGTGTTCAGAAATTCTCATAGGTTAAAAAAAATCAACGAACCCATCTGGCGTTTTCCAAAAAACACAAAGTCTGGTGACGTGAAAACTGGACAAAAGTATTATTTTCCATCGATCGAATTTAAAACTTTTCGGAAGTGATGAGAGGCACTATGTCCGATAATCTAACAACAAAAGATATGGTTCCACCTCTGTTATTCCTACAATGAAGCATGGCGGAGGACACATTATGCTGTGGGGAGTATTTTCTACAAAACATGTCGGTCCGTTGTTTAAAATGAATGATGTAATGTATAAGGATATCTTGTAAGTTCATTTGCTGCTTTATTAGAGGAATAATTCTGGTCGCAACTATTTA
This sequence comes from Maratus speculifer, assembly GCA_964019185.1. Lineage (NCBI taxonomy): Eukaryota > Metazoa > Arthropoda > Arachnida > Araneae > Salticidae > Maratus > Maratus speculifer. The sequence continues at coordinate 367,710,032 of OZ025296.1, forward strand.
TTTTAACATGATAACGATTTACATACTGTTTGCAAACCTCGACAAGCTATGACTTTCACATAAAAAATTTCGCTTTGGAAATGGCCAGCCCAAGCGCACGACATGAATCCAATAGAAAATCATTGAAAAGAAGTTGGCAAACGTGTGCGAAGCTATAAATATTTACACTCAACCGAAATTTCCTAAAAATTGCAAGAAAAAGAAAAAAAGTATCATAGGCGATCTTTAACCGCGAATTGCATGAATTGTCACGTTGCTGCGCCGCAATACTTATTATTATAGGAATTCTGATAAAATGTTAATTGTAAATGTTGTTGATCACTGTAATTTTCTATTACAATAACAATTTTTTCCATACTTGCAAAGGTGGCCGGAAACTTTTGAGAACATGCGTTTTCCCATGCGCTTAATTTTGTCAATTAAATTTATTGACATTTATATATTATTCCATAAATACGTACCTAGCTAATATGTGAGTAAAATGTATAAGTATCACTTTGAAATTCCTCTTCATATGGGTATACTTATAAATTAACTGAAAAAATTTTGCTGACCGGAAACTTTTGACCGCCACTGTATATGTTTGTTTTATTCAGCATATTCGAGTCGGACAGAAAAAGGATCTAGTTGTTAACAGTGGGGCAGGCAATATGTTTTGGAGAAATATCAATAGATTAATTAAAGAATTTGTCGGGCCACTAAACAAATTTAACGGACCTGGCCAATAAAAAAATTGAACGAGCCAGCCGTTCCGGATAGATAAAAAAATTAAGCAGGCCTACCGGCCCGATATAATAATCTCAGCCTGGCCGATAGAATGCGACTTTCGCAAGAATATGTATAAATGTGAGTCACGAGCCGATTTGACAACATCATAAAAGAAATGTAAAAAATGTCCTGCGTAGAGATCGGCATCGAACAGTTATATGGCATCTGAGTCCGGTACTTGTACCGAGACTTGTACTGGGCCATGCACTTTTTTCTATACAGCCAAGATGGGACAAAAGTAGATTTAATTTTTTTCGGAGTGTGGAGGGCAAGGAATATGTTCTGTAAAAATATTAATAGCGATAATTAACATATATTAACACGATCCTTGTAAGTACAACTTAAGGTTGTTCTCAAATTCCCAGCTCAACAACGTGTAATTTGACACACATTCCGACTCATTTTTCTTTATGAAAGGTATAAAATTGACAGGCCTGATGATTGAAGTAATTTAGAATCGAATAGCGTTTTCCATTTTTTATAAATAAAATATTTTTTGATTTATAAGCTATTCTAACCATTTGATTGCAAGTTTTTCTGCTTTCCAGTACTATTACGTCTTGAATTTTAATTCAAAATGACAATTTTGGCAGTATCTTCTTATGAATCTTTATTTGAATGTTGAAAAGTCTAAGTGTCTAAGCTATTATTAATGCTGCTATTGAGTATTTTCTGGCTTGTGAGCGAATAGTAATTTAAAGTTTACTGTAAAATTATCCCATTAATACTTCATATTTTTTCACTGATTTCTTTGTACGAGCTGGACCTGCCCGTGAACTATAAAAATATAATCGGGCCGGCCTCGTGAAGAACTTTCAATACACACATCCGGTTCCGTGCATGTAAATCCTCTCTATGTATACTTCTAGCATGTCCCACCGGAGGGAAAGGCTAAAGAGACGGTCACTACATGCGCGAAATTTATTCTGCAAGCCACGATTTTATTCATATTTCGACCAAAAATCATTTCGCGGGAATTTTTATTTCTCTTTTGATAATTTTCCCCCATGTTTTAAAACTTTGTGAACTCTTTAACAAAAAAATGCAAATTTCTATATTTTATTTAGTTCTGAATTTCTAAATTTAAGTTAAACTTTTTAAATTCTCAAAATAAATGCGAAAAATTATTTGATAGAATTTATTTATGTCTGTTAGTTTTATTAGGCTTACCTAAAGAAAAAGATTTTCTTACTTTTTGGGAGAAGAGTATAGGGGGGAAGCGCCAAATTGAAAATTTGCCACGGGGCGTAGTTTTTACTTCACTGGCACCGCTCCCCCCCCAAAAAAATGTTTGGTCACGTTACGCCTATGGTTTTTGTCATTCCAATTTAGTAGTTTTGAGTGTTGTTGATTGCACGATTCAGAAACACAGATACTCCGTTTGAGGGGGTTTATATCCATGGCATCCACTTGGCTATGCCACTGATTACAATACTTAATTACAATATAAGTTATATTAAATGATACGGCATGTTTCAGCAATAAGCATTCACATTAGACTAAAAAAAATTCTGAAATCCGAAGAATTCTTTACTAAACACATTTACATATTAAAATTCCATACCAAAAATTTTATTTTCTCTCTATTCTTTGCTAAATGTATCATCGTTTCTTTAGATGTTATGAAATTACAGAATTTTCTCCTTAAATTTACTTCATATTTTATTTATAATGAGATATTTATTTTTACAATTTTGCTATTTATTTTATTTACAATTTAATCTTCATACTGTTAGGTAAAATATCTAACATATCTTTGATTCCGCTAACTTGAGATAATTGGGAGTGTACTGCAATTTTTAATACTATGGTAGCAATTTTGTTAAAATTTATTTTCTACATTGTTTTTAAATTTTCGAGATATGTATTCTTGTTTGTTTTTTAATAAAACGTAAAAAGTAATATTAATTTATTTTATTTCAGCTACCATTAATCTAACACATCACACCAAACAAAATATCTTCAATGTGTGAAACAAATACAGTAATTTTTATATCAGTTTTTTGAAAGAAGCAGTTTCAAACTCATAGACAGAAAAACCTTTTATTTGTGAGTTATGCAAGAATTTATCCAAAAACAGTCTTTTTTGTGTGAAGTATGCAACAAAAAATTCTCTCAAAAGAGCCATTTAGGGAGCCATCTGTTAACTCATAGTGGTGAAAAACCGTTTGTGTGTGATATATGCAACAAAAAATTCTCTGAAAAGAGTGCTTTAAGGAAGCATCAGTTTATTCATACTGGTGAGAAACCTTTTGAATGTGAAGTATGCAACAGGAAATTCTCTCACAGAGGCCATTTAAGCAGCCATCTGTTAACTCATAGTGGTGAGAAACCATTTGTGTGTGATATATGCAACAAGAAATTCTCTCGAAAAGGAGATTTAAGGAGGCATCTGTTAATTCATACTGGTGAGAAACCTTTTGTTTGTGAGATATGCAACAAGAAATTCTTTCAAAAGGGCCATTTAAGCAGTCATCTGTTAAATCATTCTGGTGAGAAACCTTTTGAATGTGAGGTATGCAACAAGAAATTCTCGCAAAAGGGCAGTTTAAACAGCCATCTGTTAACTCATAGTGGTGAGAAACCGTTTGTGTGTGATATATGCAACAAGAAATTTTCGCAAAAGGGCAATTTAAGCAGCCATCTCTTAATTCATACTGGTGAGAAACCTTGTGTATGTGAGCTATGCAACAAAAAATTCTCTCAAAAGGGAAATTTAAGCAGGCATCTTTTAATTCATACTGGTGAGGAACCTTTTGAATGTGAGGTATGCAAAAGGAGTTTTACTCGGAAGTATACTTTAAGCAAACACCTTTTAATTCATTCTGAAGAGAAATCTTTTGTGTGAGAGAGATGTGTCAAGATATTCTTTCAAAAGATTTCTTTAACGAAGAATCTATTAATTCATAGAGGCGAGAAAATTGTTATGTGCGATAAACAAAAATAAATTGCAAAAAAGCTATCTAAGTGTTGCATTATGTTCTTAAAATTTGTTAATTGCAGATAACTAATAGTAGCATTTTCCAGAAATAAAGAAATAATTCTTTTCATTTATCACAATGCACAAAAAGAACAGTGACACACAAAAAAATTGACTATTAAACGAGTAAATCAGCACATGATGAACTGTGCCATGAGACATGGCAAACACAATTTTATTTTTATCAATCTTTATATTAACTGAAAAATATTACAAATCTCTGCTTTTTACACTTATATAAGCTTTTTATAAGCTTATAAGCTTTTTAAATTTTATAATGATTGATCGAATTTAAGTGAATAAAAATACATTTCTTAAACCTGATTTCTCACAATATAGCTCTTTGGTGATAAAATAAATTCTCTTATAATATTTAAGCTGAAAATAGTAGTTTTGTAAAGGGAATGGTTCCCTGACTTAGTCATAATATTGAATTTAAAAATGTGCGTGTAAGTGTGTTTGATACATTAGTTCTTAATTTAAAAAAAGATGACTTTTGAAATATAAGTAAAAATTGGTAAAATCGTTGCTTTTTCTCATCCGGATCATATTAAAGTATCCTAATTTAATTGACATTTCCTTACTGATAGCTTACGAAATCTTTTAAGTTCCTTAATTTCAAGATTGCCTTTTCTGATTGTTATTTCATAAAAAAAAACAGTCTGGTTTAAGTTTTAAATGTCAATAAATATTGATGGAAAAATGTGAAATATCTGCTTGCCTCATGCAATTCAATCTCTAAAACTTTCCGTCATACTGAAACTAATGTTTATAACTTCGGCATACCTCATGTCGATCTGACCATGACTTAACTCTTTTAATTAATTACACAGATTGCCATGTGTTTGATGTGAGATACTGAGGTTTACTGTGCCTCATTTGTTAATCAAAATTAGGCAATCAGGGTAACTTTACTCCACATTTACGAACGTTGATCCATTATGTCATGGTGGAACCTTCAGGAATTAGTTACAATGTGCTGCAAACACGTACTAGTGCATCTGTCTATATTTTTGAGACCAAATTCTTTGCCTTTAACTCAAGTATGGAGCTAATTTCAATCTTTCTTTCCCTATCTTGGCCATAAGTGACCCTGGTTGACTGTAGCATTTGTAGTTTCTTCAGAAATACGCTCAGGTACTACTTGCTTATCCCGTCGACCAAAAAAACTATCGCCAAACTACAAGATTATATGAAAATAATGGATGACTGTAAATGACAGTTTCACTTGACATTAACTACGATACACGTGTTTGTCATGTCGTCCTGATTTTTAATTCAATTTTTAATTTTTGTTTTTGATTATTTATCACTAGTTTATTATTCTTCCGTTATTTAACTAAATTACATCAATTTATATAATTTAGCGAACAGTTTGGCAATTTCTATAATTTGGGGAAATGGGTTGACGGGATAACCAAGAAGTACCGATGCTCAAAGTAATTTCATGTTATGATATGGGGTATGTGGAAAGCCGATTGTGCTTTTACTTATCATTATTTGAAGAAGTTATTGAATGAAACGAGTACGAAATCCTAAGGTTCCCTGAAACATGTTTTCTGTAGAGCAGGAAGTGCAAAGTATTTGTTATGTGATTACATTTCGTATGGTGTTGATTGTAAGAATTCTCTTTTTCAAAAGCAAAAAAAGTTTAATTTTGAAGCCTTCAGTTTCAGCTAGGTGGTGAGGCCTACCAAATAGCTTAAGCTCAACAAGTCCCACCTAAGGGGAGCTAATAATCGAGATTAAGAAAAATTTTTGAAAAACCCATTTTTATTATTATTATAATTATTAAGTGATTATGATTTCGGTTTGTCTAGTTGTCTGTCCACGCTCTAACTCTCGTAAATATACTCGGTTTGACATGAAATTTTTAGACGTTATTATTGTTTATCTTAGCACAAACCCTATTGAAAACAAGTTGGAAATTGCACGTGATACGTAGCAAATTAGGTGCGTTCGTACGATAACGAAGTTTTAAAAATATTACTTTCATATATCAATCTCATAAAATTGTAAATAGGGAATTACAATTAAAACGCTCATCAAACAATGTTCTCCCTATACCATTACGTAATGGAATACTTTTGTGTGTCCTTGTAAATCAATAACAAATGTTCTTTGCACCACAAATTATGTAAGATGTATATTATAATATGTACTTTATAGTTGCATATAAATTTTATTAAGTTCGCATGAGTGTAACACGATTAAAATGCATTTGAAACATTTTTTCCCATTGACCGTAATGTAATGGAATACTTTTGATTGTCCCTGTAATTGATCTATGTATCCGATTTTCATAAAATTTGAAATAACTCGAAAACATTATGTAATAATTATGTATTTTAAATTTCAAACGTGTAGAATATATTTGAAACTTTTTCCCCATTGACCATAATGTAGTTGAATACTTTTGATTGCCCCTGCAATTGATCTATGCACACGATTATCAAAAAATTTGAAATAACTCGACAGAATTATGTAATAATTGCGTGTTTTAAATTTCAAACGATTAAAATGCATTTGAAACTTTTTTCCCCATTGACCGTAATGTAATGGAGTAATTTTGATTGCCCCTGTAATTGATCTATGCATCCGAGTTTCATAAAATTTGAAATGACTCGACAAAATTATGTAATAATTATGTATTTTAAATTTCAAACGATTTGGTTGGGTAGTTTTTGCGTTGTTATATGCGGACAGACAGACGGACGGACTGAACGACCACTATAGGTGCTACGTATTATATAATTACGAACGCACCTAATGAAGCTTCTATCATGATTACTTTATTTGCAGGGACAGTTAAAAGTTTTCCATTACATTACGACGGGGAAAAATAATTTCAAAATAATTTTAAAGTGGTTACACCTGGACAAACATATTAAAATTTATATATAACTGCATAGTCATTAAAATATGCATTCTCTAAAATATGCAGTGAAAAGGATAGTTATTATTCATTTATAGGGCCAGATAAAAGAATTCCATTATATAATAAAAAGGGGAAATGTTTGCGAATTATTTGAATTATGATAAACGACTGCGTGTATAAACAAATTTATATACGTCACTGAGGCTTAATACGAGTTATTTCAGACATAATACGAAGTACATAGCATTTACAGAGATACACAAAAGATTTGAAATAGTATATTCTATCCAAATTACTTTATATCATGGATATTGGATAGACTAAATGCATTTTAAATTATAATATGTACTTTTTGGTTTCACTAAATGTATGCACATTACATGGTGCGCATAAATGCTAATAGTTACACAATTTAAAGATACTGGGTTACACAAAGAGCTCGTAAATGTTACTGAATATGAGTGTAATTTACTTAAATGTGGTTTTCAAAAAGATCATGCATAGCATGTTGAACTGCATTCAGTTTACTAAGAAATATTTGTAGAATATAGATACGGTCAATCAAAGAATTGGATACAGGGTCGAAAATGGATGATGATTTCTGGAAATGTGATTTAAATATTTTAAAGAGTATTTTTTTAAACTAAATTTTAATAAAATACTTTCGAGTAGTAAAGGTATTAGGTAAACTACAGGGCTTAAAAAATATTCAAGTATATTTCCATCTATTAGTACAAACTACCGAAAGAAAAATTTCATCCAGCTATGCATTTTCTTGCTAAACTAAATTTCCTCATTATATAATATATATATCAACCGACAGATCAAATACAGGGTTGTTCAAAAGTTTTGGATTATATATTTGCCTGTAGACAGTAACACCTTATTTCCCGAGATATCGAAGCCTTGTTAAAGATTTCAGGAAGTGTTGAAAATTGTTTCATAATTTACGCTTAACGCATGATTTTTTTCTTACTTGTTATCTTTAATGTAGAAGTTAAGAAGTTTATTACAAGGATGAGAATCTTCGGTTTTTCACCAGATCCTAGCATAAATCAAGTTGGAAATTACACGTCAAATGTAACAAATGAGGTGCGTTCGTACTATAACAATGTTTTTTAAAATATTCAGATTTTAGTGTAATAATATATGAAATATGATACAGTGGCCGAAATATTTTGTGTGTCCTTTTAAATACTACCTGCTTTCCATTATACAGGAAGTAACTAATAGTAAACCTCAGCACCGTATATGAATTTCATTAAATGTGAAATAGTTTAATAGTATTAAGACGCAATCCAAACATTGTTTATCCCTCCTTCTATACCATTTTGTAAGAGAATACTTTTGTGTGGCCGTGTAAATTAATAACAAATATTTTTAGCACAACAGATTATGCAAAAATGCCTCTTTTGTATATACATCTTAGATACATATCAATTCTATTATGTTCGAAAGAGTATAAGATCATTAAAATTCTCTTGAAATTTTTTTTTCTATTGACAGTAATGTAACGGAATGCTTTTGATTGTCCCTGTTATTAAACTATGCATCCGATTTTCGTGAAATTTAAAATGACTCAACAAAATTACACAACTATATATTAAAATTTTCAGGCGATTTGAGTGGGTAGTTTTTGCTCTGTTAAATGCGGACAGATGGAACTGAACGTTGACTATAGGTGCTACTTGTTTATATAGTTACGAACGCACCTAAAAGGAATCATCTGAATTTTCTATCTAAAATTCTACATTCTTTAGCACACAAAATTTAAAATATTTTTTTAAAAAATTCATTAAAAAAGATTTAGCAATAAATAATCTCATCTAAATTTTTTGCCTTGAAATTGCTTACAACTTATTTGTCCATTTGATTACAAACACACTTTGTTTAATCTTGATAATTATTTATTTTTAAATTCATTTGTTTTATGACTTATTTATTGAATAGATAATAATATGAAATAAACGAGCATATGTCTGTAACAGTGTATAGGTATATATATGTAAGAATAAGTAAATATATAGACTAAAATTATCTCCTGTTGCCAAAACCTCTGTTTGTCTGTTATCTCTTCTTGCCCTTTTCTCATATCATGAAGATCTACTTATTCTACCAACAAATTTCATAAAATTTTAAAATTAATCGACACAAAATTGAATGAGCAAAGTTCAATTGAAATTGGGGCCATCGAAAAGAGGCTCCATCATCCTAGTATAGTTGTTCTTCTAAATCTTGTGTACTATCGACGAAAATTTTTTGGAAAAAAAAGAAAATTTACCGACTTATCATACTGTACAATAGTGCTGTATAGTAGAGCTCAAATGCATCTCTCATGTGAAAGTTCAAATTTTGTCCCTTAATAACTTTGGGCCCAATCATCAGATGGCAGCGAAATTGAAAAGGCGTAGTGTCCCACTCTAGATCTCAAAGCTTATCAAATTTCATTCAGATCCACTGGTTCGTTATAAAGATACAGTACCCCTGTTTTGTCACTTTTTTCTCGGGAAACAAGATAAAAGGGCAAACAACTCAGTTATAACCCGATCCAAAAAACATTCTGTGACACGTAATAGCTTGTTCGAAAGATTTTAATTTAGGTATGTGCCTTTTGAAAGTGCTGTCAAAAATATCCTATATTAAAGAAATGGCATCCATTTAAAAATTTTATGGCACTATACTTTATATAATTTAATGTTATAGAAATTTCCCCTTTTTAATTGATAATTTAATCATTTCTTTCAAGTTGCCATCAACTAAAAAACAGCATAATAATTTTTAAAAGAAGTGATAACACGTGTTCTTTTTTTATATAAATAAATAAAATTTCAGATTCTCCAGATAAATTTTTGCATTTTTGAAGTTGACGTCATTCGAAACAGAAAATGCATATCTTTCATGAACAAATATGCAAACTGTAACTAAACTTATATTAAAACAACATCACATCTTTATTTGAATGCCAAAACAATTACTATAATACAGATATTTCTATTACAAGGGGATAATTTATAAATCCATTTTTAAATCAATTTTTCTTATAAAAAAAATAACGATTTCGAAATAGAGCAATGAAAATATATGTAGATAGATACCAATGGACAAATGAAAATCTGCATAGATACCGTGAAACTGTAGGGGGGACTATCACGGTGGGCGGTTCTGTCACTAACCGTCGCCAACTTGGCAGTATATCGTCATATCTGACGATCAAAATTATTAGCCAAAAGTGACGCCAACTTGGCGCTATTTTCAGTATTTTTCCAAACTAATAAGTCTACTAATAATTTTAATCTAATGCTAATGTTAGTTTAAATTTGTTACTTGAAGTTGGTTTACCGTCAAGTTCCTGAAAGGGTCAGAAAAAGTTGTGAAATCATATGAAAAACTGGTGGAACCAGAGAGAAAAGTAGAACTCGATCTCAAACATGAGACAGTAACAAATTGTCAAATATTTTCAATATAAAAAAATGCGTAGAAAAAAATGGAATCAAATTACCTGTAAAGCTCATGAAATTGCCCAAGTTTATTTGTTAGCTGAAAATGTGGACTGAGCTTTACTGGTGCTTTATATTCAGAGTCATACTATTATCCACTCAAAATGATTACTGGGCAAAGTAGTTAATAGAATGCATAATTATGTTATCTCAAATCAGATAAGATCCCAGGACCGTAACTATGAACTTGGGGGCCCCGGGCCAAAACCTCCGCCCCCCCCCCTAGGGAGGGCAAATTGAATCTTTGCCCCGGTCATAGTTTTTTTCTCGCACACCGTTGTTAAAATGTACATAGTATGATAAGCCCAAAAATGATTAAAAAATGTAGAATTGGGCAACTCTACTCGGCAGGCACTTGGTGGCGACGCCATTTTTGCCGATCCCACTGAAGTTAGCATAGGGAAGAAAATACGGACTTCTGATTGGTTGAATACTTTAAAGAGCATTTTATTTAGGTTCATTTTTGAGTATATGTAACTTAATCATGCGTTTCTGTTTAAAAACCTTTTGAAAGATGGATTGTGATAATTTTTTTTCGATTTTATGTATTTATTAATAGACTAGCTGACCCATCCGGCATTGCCCGGGACCTATTATGATACCCTTAAGCAAACAATTAACACTTTAGATCTACAATTAGTCAAAATTAAACATAGGATATGAATTATTCGTTAAATATTATTTTAAAGAAATGCATAAAAAATGAGTAAATGCTTTATAAAAGGCCTTTGGGACTCAATATAAACATCAGGGTGTAGGTCCTGAAATGAGAGTCCAAAACTCAACTTTAAATTTATGCATTTAGAAGATTTGATAATAGGTGGGTGAAATATGCATGGAGAACAAAAATTTCAAGGTGCCTGAGCCAAGACCATAGGGAGTCTCAGGCTTTTAAATGGAATGTAAGAACATGGGAATAACTAAATGAAAAAATAGTTCCAAAAATGAAGATTGGATTAAGAGAAGGCAGTTTAATAGCAATTTATGGTACAAAATCTTCAAGGGGCCAGGAACTTATTTCGCATGTAGTTGGGTATAAAATATTTTTTGTAGTTATTAAAGTAATGGGAGGACGCTAAAGCAATGTGAAAGAAAATTGCAAGCAATCCGGATCATTTTTAAAGAAATTGCACCAACGGCCCCAAGAACGCGATTAATATTCAAAATTGGTGGTAGCCAGACTATGACGGTTTCTTAGTAGCTGATGGATTTAAGAAGTTGTTTTAAAAAAAGCGAGATAATTGGACCATTTTAAAGGGATTTATAATAAGGGCCCAAAAAGGACAACTGACAGTTAAAATGAGGGCCCCTAACAGGAAAACATGTTAAAATATCTTAGTACTTAGCTCTTTAGATCTACAATTAGTCAAAATTAATCATAGGGTATGAAATATTCATTTTAATAATATTTTATCGAAATATGCACAAATTGATTTGGAAAATGTTTAAAAAAAGGGTCCTAGCCGCGGATGAAAATATGAGAATCTTGTTCTTGAAAGAAGAGTCCAAGACTCAAATTTAAAAATTTTGCACTGCGAAGGGAAGAAATTTAAAGAGTGAACTATGTTTACCTCACAAACTGTTCAATGGCCCTAGACTGAGCCCTATGATTCCACAGGAGGCCAAAGTGTCTTATATGGAATGTCAAAACATTAAAATATCTAAATGAATAAAGAATCCTAAAAATGAAGATCGGATTAAAAGGAAACAATTTATTAACAATTTATTATTACAAAAACTTCAACGGGCCCCAAGGGGCCAGGAATTTATTTTTCATGTAGTTGGGTATAAAAATATTTTTTGTAGTTATTATAATGATGGAAAGACGCTATAACTATGTTAAAGAAAATTGAAAGCAATTTGGTTCATGTTCAAAGAAGCTGCACCAAGGGCCTCAAGAAAGCAATTGACAAACAAAATTAATGGTAGCTGAAATCTGAGAAATTCTTTTGTCGTTCATGTAATAGGTAGATGACATAAAAAGTTGTTAGAAAAAGAAAAAAAAAGCTAGTGAATTGAACCATTTTTAAGGGAGCTATAATATGGGGCCCCGTAGGGACCAACTGACAATTAAAACCAGGGCCCTAATATGAAACCATGTTAAAATATTTTAGTGCATAGCACTTTAGATCTTTAATTAATCAAAATTAACGATATAGTAGGAACTATTCTTTGGAATGATATAATTTTTTTAAATGCCCAATTGATTGGGCAAACGTTTAAAAAGGGGCCCTAGGGTCTAAATAAAAACATCAGGTTTTCTAGATAGGTTCTGAAAGAAGAGTCCCTGGCAACTTTAAAATTTTGCACTAAGAAGATCAGAAATATCGGAAGTGAAATATGTTTATTTCACAAAATTTTGAGGGGGCCTGGGCTGGACCTTATGATTCCACAGGGGAACACAGTGTCTTGTATAGAATGTCAAAACATTAAAATATCTATTTGAGTAAAGAATCCTAAAAATGAAGATCAGATTAAAAGGAAGCCATTTATTGACAATTTATTATTACAAAAGCTTCAAGGGAGCCTGTTCCGGGCCCCAAAGGGCGAGGAAATTATTTCGCATGTAGTTGGGTATAAAAATATTTGTGTAGTTATTAAAATAATGGGAAGACGCTAAAACGATGTTGAATAAAATTGAAAGCAATTTGGATCATTTTTAAAGAAGCTGCACCAAGGGCTCCAAGAAAGCGATTAATATTCATGAATAGTGGTAGCTGAAGTCTAAAAAATTTTTTTTTGTTGTTCATGTCGTAGTTGGAGGACCTAAAAAGTTGTAAAAAAAAGTTAGTGAATCCGACCATTTTTAAGGGAGCTATGATTGAGGGCCCCATAGGGGCCAACTGACAAATACAATCAGGGCCCTAACATGTTAAAATGTTTTAGTACATAGCGCTTTAGACCTTTAATTAGTAAAAATTAAGCATAGAGTATGAATTATTTGCAAGAATAATATTTTTTTAAAAAGGTCCAATTGTTTGGGTAAGGGTGAAAAAAGGGCCTCAGGGCCCGAATACAAATATCAGGGTGTTGACCTGACATGTTGGTCTCTGAAGGTGAAAAATTTAGGGAGTGAAATATGTTTAGCGCACAAAAAGATCAAGGGGCCTGGGTCGGCCCTATGATTATCTAGGGGGCCCCAGTGTCTTATATGGAATGTAAAAATTTGAAAATATCTAAATGAAACAGGTATCCCAAAAATGAAGATCGAAATTAATATAAGCAATTTATTAACAATTTACTATCACAAAGACTAAAAGGGGCCCTATAACGGGCCCCAAGTGTCCAGGGTCATAACTGAAAAGTAAAAAGGCGAAAATATCTAAAAGGAGAAAAGTACCTCAAAACGGAAAAGATTAGATAAAAAGGAGTCAAACTATTAACAATTTGGCGCATAAAATTTGCAAGGGGTTCAGGGCCTGGCCCTTAAAATATTAAAAATCTGAGCTTCAAGTGCATCAGGGTCTATCTTCACCTAAATTTTCAGACTTCTACGTGCGGTAGATTTTGCTAACCATCGCAGTCACACACTCACACATACATATACAGACATACACAAACAGAGCGTTTTGTTAACTTAGTATAGATAAGAAGAAAGATTTTCTAGAATTTTTTAGATGCTTTTTAGCACTTTCCAACAAAGTTGAAAAGTGCTTATGCATTCGGTTTGTCTGGCCGTCCGTCCGTCTGTCCGTCTGGCCGGATGGCCGTTTGTCCGTCTGTCCGCGCTCTAACTCCCATAAATATACTCGGATTGCTATGAAATTTTTATACGTTATTGATGTTTACCCTAGCACGAACCCTATTGAAAATGACGTGTCTACCATGATTAGTTTATCTACAGGGCGAATCAAAAGTTTCCCATTACATTACGGCCTATAGGGAAAAATCGTTAATATACTCGGATTGCCATGAAATTTTAGGACGTTATTGAGGTTTACCCTAGCACGAACTCTATTGAAAATGAAGTATCTACCATTATTAGTTTATCTACAGAGAGAATCAAAAGTTTCCCATTACATTACGGCCTATGGGGAAAAATCGTTAATATGCTCCGATTGCCATGAAATTTTAGGACGTTATTGACGTTTAGCCTAGCACAAGCCCTATCGAAAATGAAGTTTCTACCATGATTAGTTTATCTACAGGGCGAATCAAAAGTTTTCCATTACATTACGGCCTATGGGGGAAAATCGTTAATATACTCGGATTGCCATGAAATTTTAGGACGTTATTAACGTTTACCCTAGCACAAGTCCTATCGAAAATGAAGTTTCTACCATGATTAGTTTATCTACAGGGCGAATCAAAAGTTTCCCATTACATATTTTAAATATATTAAGCTTTTTCATGTATAATAAAATTGATATATGTCTCTGAAGCTTAATATAAATTATACGCTACTGTCTTGCATAATATGAAGTACATAGCATTTACAGGGCCACACAAAAGATTTCAAATAGTATATTTTTTCCGAAGTACCGTATATGTGTCCGATGATGGCTGATGGAGGGATGAAATGCATTTTAATTATGATATGCGCGTTTATATTTCGCTAAATATATGCACATTATATAGTGTGTATAAATGTTATAGTTGATATACAGGGCTACCCATAAAGAGCTCACCTACGTTACTGAATATGAGCGTAAATTATTTAAACGTGGTTCTTAAATAAGCTATGCATTTTTACACTGAGCTTCATTCAATTTACTGAGAAATGTTTGCAGAATATAGATAAAAGGATATACAGGGCCACGCAAAGAATTCGGCACATGGACGCGTATGAATGATGATTTATGAGAATGTGATTTCAGTTGTTTTAAAAGTGTTTTAGTTTACAATAAATTTTAGCCTAATGCTGACGTGTAATAAAGCTACAATGTAAACTACAGGGCTGAACAAAAGTATTCAAGTATGTTTCCATCTAATAGTATGAATCGCTGAAAAAGAAATCTCAAGCTACTGGGTATTTTCTTGCTAAGCTAAATTTTCCCATTATATGAACTGACATATGAAATACAGGGCTGTTCTAATGTACTGGAATACATATTTGGGTATATTTGGCTATACTCTATTATTTCCCTAAATAACAAAGTTTTGTTAAAGATTTCATTAAGTGTTGGAAAGTGCTTCATAATCTATGCTTAACGCATGATTTTTCATACTTGTTATATTATTCAGTCGATTAGAAGTCCATATTTTCTTCCTTATACTAGCTTCGGCGGGGTCAGCAACATGAGCTGACACAGCTGGCGCGACATGACACATTCGACTCGACATTTTGCTGTCTGCTGTAAAACTCCTTTTGCATGCGAAGCGTAAGGAGTGTATTAACGGACACGCAAAATCATCTATTCTAGCACTTTGATTTTTTTTATTACTAACTTTTAGGTATGTGCTGGGCATTTTATAGGAACTTAGAATATAAACTAAAATTAATAGTTTTTTTAACCATCAGTTTGGGGCCCCTCAGGCTTGGGGGCCCCGGCGGTAATTACGGCCCTGTAAGATCCACAACGCTAAACGAATATAAACCATGAAGTAATAATTAACGTGTAACATTCATATAGTCAGGTTTTTGAAGAATTGATGCAGAAAAATATTTCTGAGCAGCAATATTTAGTATATGGTTGAATAGTATATGTTTAAGATATGGAATTTAATTGGAGCTTTTATCTTCCACTAATCAAAAACCCGTGGAATGGAATTGTGTGTACAATTTGTAATGAATGGACCGTTTAGGCTCTTGTTCTTTATTACATCAGCTTGTAACTTATAGTTTTGAACCCAAATTTTCAACTGGTCATGCGTTATTGGGATATGGAGTGTGTTAAAAATGCCTTCTTTTTCCATGATTGTGTTTAAGGCACCAGTAAAGCCCAGTACACATTTTCAGCTAACAAAAATTTGGGTAATTTCATGAGCTTTACAGATAATCTGATTCCATTTCTTTTCTACGCACTTTTTTATGTTGAAAGTATTGTCAATTTGTTACTGTATCATTTTTTAAATCGAGTTCTATTTTTCTCTCTTGTACCATCAGTTTTTCATATTGATTTTAAACATTTCATGCATAAGTTCAAAATATTTTTTCAAATATGTGCTCTAAAAGTTTGAAATTGATATCTTAATTAGTTTCCTTTTTTTCAGATTACTGGAAATTCTTAATTTCTTTTATTTCGTCTGTGGAATCAAGTTAAAATATGGTTGCGATTTTGCCATTTTGTGAAAAAAATAGCGTGTTTCATGAGTTTGTAATTAATATTCTGGGCTAATTTCCAAAAATTAAAAATTTGAGCCTCATGTACACCAGGATAAGCTTTGGACTATCTCAGTCAAATTTTCAGATTTGCATGTGTGGTTGAAATTTCCAGCCATCTCCATCACACATACACGCACATAGATGGGGTTTTCACGCTGATTTTTGTGTTCTTAGCACTCCATATGAATATGTAATGAGATCATCTGTGAACCAATGCAAAATGGATTCAGCTGAAAGAACAAGTAAGGAAATTAATTCTTTTTAATTAGAAATTCCATTTTTCGTCAAATTCGAAATGATAAAAGCTAAATAAAAAAAAATGTGGGTGACCTACTGCCAAATTTTCTTCTTAAATTGTAATAAAATCAAAGCAAAGGATTTTCTGGTCTTCCTAGTACGACCACTACAAATGTCCATTTTCGTCGTTTTAAAAGTTTAAAAAATGCGCTAAAATCTCTTATCATGTACTCAGTCACATGCACTTAAATTCAACACATATGCATTAGAGAAAGTTATATCTGCACTCAAGAGCCAAAACATTTTGCAATGAACTCGCTTGGATGGCGTGGAAAGCATATAATCTGGTGGGAATGGTATTTAAAATGCAGTTAGGGAGTCTAAGGAATTATTTTTGAGTTTACGTCTGCTTGTAAGATTAAAGGCCGCATATTAAACTACTTTGATTGAGGGCAGATTTCAGTCTCCTAACGATTCAGAATATGTAACTTCGAAACGGCACGTCTCATGGGTTGTTCAGGATATAACATTGTTATTACTTGTAAAAAGTGGATGAATGACGGCCAAACATCAGTAGAAGCCATTGCGTTGGACGCCCAGGCATTATCAAATAAAAGGGATGTCGTAGACCCCCCCTCCCTTGGTATAGAAAAATCGGCATCCTATACTGGGTCAATTTACATTCCAAGACGATACAGGTCCGAGGGAGATTTCTTTCGGAGCCTACAGCTCAGCTGACACTGTTGAATGCGAAATGATAGGTCTAACGTCCCACTCATGCACCCTTGTTGACCCAGCATCATCGACCAATACTCCTACACTATTCCCGAGAGCATCATGACTGGTACATGGAACATAGGGAGAGAGTTGGATGAAACACGACTTATCCTCCAACACATTGATAGCAGGTGTTTAGGTACGTCGTCTTCTATGCGAACTGTTAATCCCCGTTCTTCAGCAGATCATACGCAGGCCAGTTGTGGCGATATTAAGAGCCCACACTACTGACTGTAAAAGACCTGGATGATAATGTTAAGTCTATGGGGGCGTTCTTTTCAAATATTTCGCTCCGATTTTATTATTTTTACAGGGTGTTTTCTTGCATAGGATAGCTAAGAATCTTCGAACCGGGCTAGTTTTTACATTTTCCATTTTGGTTATATATCTTTTATATTATGATAGTTTCAATTTCAGAACCGTTTACGAAAGTTAAAGTAATTTGAAAAAAGATTAAATCAAAATTGAAAAGTTAAAAACTAGCCCCGTTGAAAATCGTCCTCAACTATCCTATGGAAAAAAATCGCCTTTAAAAATACTAGAATTTAAACGATATACTTGAAAAGAACGCCCCCGTAGACTTAACATTATCATCCGGGTCTTTTTCAATCAGTAATGTGCGCTCTTAAGCTTCAGGAAATGTCCTCATGGGCCTCCTTGGGAACCTGTGTTTGTTGTAGAACAGACCACGCACTATCTTAACATCACTGCGGATCATTTACATTATCATCACATGTTAATCTGTCCATCTGTCTTCCGAAATTTGAATAGAGTCTTCGTGCAAGACAACGCTCCACGTCACAGGACGCGGATTGATTCCAGAAACGGGATACTGAAATCCAGGTAACATCCTGGTCACTTAACTGGACGGATCTTAATCCAACAGAGCAGAGGTGTAAACAGCTGGGTGCGGTCCACCCTGAGTATCAACCCTCTAGGGGTGACACCCAATCTTTATTTGCAAATATAATATATAATTTTATAAAATTTTGGAAAGGAGGTCTGAAACAAAATGAAATTTTTATCGCGTGACGCAAGAGTTATTTTTTTTCTTTGAGACTGTCAAAATTTATGCAAAATGGTGTAGACATGCACCAGGGAACAAAATCCTACTTATACAACGATTGGGTAGCAAAAGCAAATTTTAAAAGAACATATAGCCACCACATTGACTCAATTTTGAATTCAAGAGGTTGGCCCGGGGTGGTGGCATCCCCCCTCAGGAGCAATAAAATGTCGCCCACCATGGGTAAAGTTTGAATTTTGCATTTTCAATGGCCAAAAAGTACAATTTTCTCCCGAAAATATGTAATGTCCCCCCCCCGGAGCCACTGATGTCCCGAGGAAAAGTGTCTGAATTCAAAACTCTATTGACTAAGCGGACTATGGGTTGTGTGATGAGTCGCTCCTGTTATTTATATTCAGAAGGACAAAAGGTAAATAAGAAATGGTACGGTCATTTATTATAACTGAAAAAATAGAACGGATCGATGGGGGGGGGGCACCACGATGGCTGGGGCTGACACCATTTGTATCCGCCCCGGATGTCACCCTTCCTAGCTACCCACTGCAACAGAGCACATTTTGGGTGTCATTCAACGGCAGCCGAGAGCTCAAAAACAACCATTTTTGAGTGTCCCGAATATGCATGACCGCTGCTTGAACAACTAATATAATTTATCTTCGGTCATCTACATAGAACTTGTGGCATCCATGCCAAAGCGAGCTGTTTTTTGGATCAAAGTTGGGCTTTGGATGTTTTTAGGTAGGTGGTCATAACGTTTTGGCTCATAAGTATAAACATGTATGTAGATGTTGTATGCTAATTGAGAAATTAGACTCATTGCAAAGAGTCTGAGCAGTTTGAAAAGAGATGGGCTAATTGGAGAATCATGCCCCTTTTTTCAAATTAGCCTGACATTTTCCCGGCATTTTGCAAAGAGCCTAAAGAGCATTAGGCAAATTGAGAACTGACCACTGGGTTTATAAATCAATCCGTTATTTTTAGGCTTATTTCAATCTGCCTTGACAAAGTTAGGCTAATCTGAAAATGATCACTTATCTTCCAATCATGGAGATTATTTTAGGCTTTTTGAACCATAACCCGACCCGAACCAGAAAAAGTTAGAACAGACCGTACTTCGATCCGAGCGCGACAAATTAATTTCAGTCTACACACAAACAAATTCTGTCCTGTTTATTGTTCTCCGGTAAGAATAAATAAACAGTCTGCCACTTAAATTATCTCTTTAACATTAAAATGCATGAGCCCCCTTCACACACACACACGCGCATCCTAAATTAAAAATCTCTAAAACTTTATTTAAAAACAAGCTGTTTCTCTCAGGTAAGGCATAAAGGAATAAACAGCATGAAAATTACTCTCCTTTCTCTCAAATTGTCCCAACTTCCCCTATTGCCGTTCCACACAGAACTTACATGGAAGGTCTCCATACGGGCAGACTCAGAAAATACTGAAACAAATTACAGAGTATTCTTCTAGTGTCGATATATATGTTTTTAAGAAAGATTCCGTTGAAATCCGTTTAAAATGCTCGTAAAAATATAATGAACATTTCATTTATTTGTCGGTTTATCACTGGTTGGCGACGAAATAAAATTTCAAAAGTTACTTTTTTATGTTAAATACTTTTTAGTGTAAAAATGTTTTATGTTGGACTTGTATTTTAAAATAGTTATTTAAATAACTTTACTTATGTCAGTTTCAATTTGTTTTAACTGTAATTTTTTCAAATATGTATATATATGTATATATATACACTCAGGGCCATTGCTAAGGGGGCGTTATAGGCGGCTCAGCCCCCTCCTTAAAAAAATTGAGCCACCCCCCCTGGAAAAGATTCCAAGGTCACTAAATGAATTTCTGTTCCGAAAATACAAATGAAATTCTGTTCAAAAATCTAATTTAGTTTTGAGACCCTTTCACAATTTTGCAGAATTAATAAATTATATCTAAAATAAGTGTTCCAACACTCCCTCATCCTATTTGCCCATAGGAAGCTAACATGATGGTTAATTTTGCACCGATTATACACTCAAAATTTTCATCATCATATACTTTTCTTAGCATAAAATATTGTTAGTACAACAGATTAATAAGAAACATAGTACCTACAATGCGAGTATGCACTAATTTATCTTTCTGCGTCAGAGAGAGAGAGAAAAAAAACTATGAGACCTCCCCCTATTGTTCACTAGCTACGGTCCTGTACATACTGAAAGTTAACTATGAAATATAGTGAATTAAAAAAGTAATTAAGATAGTTTCAATCTCAAAATGTTATTTTGAAATGCAAATTTTACAAATGAACAATGTCGATTCAACTTTGTTGCTATGGAAACAAGAACTTCGCCGCTATTGAAATGCATTACTACAGCATTCTTCATCTGGTCTTTATTTTGGGATACGCTTTAATATATGAAATCATTTATTATTTATGAAATTATTTTCACAGTGATAAAATTAAATAATTGCATCAACAAGTAACATAAATATGTAATACAAAAAGAAAATAAATGTATTAAACTCCTTAAATGTTTAATTTTAAATTAATAAATACTATTTACACGCATTTTAAAATCTATTGATAAAGAATTTCGAGATACATTAAAATAGTTTGCTTTTGGCGATGAAATGTGCTGCTCGCCAAATCGAGTGGCATTTTGGTCTTTTCACGCCAAATATTCGATAGTCTTTTAATTTTTTACAGATTATCTACTGTACTTCCACCTCTAATATTGACTGATCCTTATTACATACATAAGTAGCTTAATTGGTATTTTTTACGAAGAATTTTGAGTATTCCCAGCATGTAGAACTTCCTTGTTAGTTTAACATTTTTAACAATTTTTTTTTCAGCTCTATTTCTTATTATGTAGTAAGGTGACTTATCTAAAATCTCATCGAGATTAAAATTTTTTCTTTACCCTTTCTCAACAAGCAGGGAGGACAGGATTTCTAGGAATATGTGGGAAAAAACAATTATTTTGAAATAATATGTGGGAAAAAACAATTATTTTGAAATTTTTTGCATTTTTGCCATTCATATATATATAAACTACATGTACAGGTTACTTTAAAATAATCATTCCTTTCCAAAACCTCATTTATTCAAAAATATTAATTATACAAATATGATTGATATATGAAAATAATTGCATAATATTCAGTTCGTAGATAACTCTATGAATGTTTTATCTGTGCCCATTAGTCACATGACACGTGTCCACGTGGTAGTTGAATTCTATCCGAACAGTTTGTAACGCGATACAAGTCAGTACTTTTTTGTACTGCCTTCTGAAAAAAACGTTGCCCTGATAGAAACACTATCTCTCGCTGCTAAGTCTCGTATGCGCAAGGCGACATGGTACGGGTTTCCCCTTATGACGGCATATCGACAGCCTGCAGTCCGACAAGGACGTGCACTGCCAAACTCACGTCCTGCACTCAAGAGTCCGGTCGAAGCGACATGAATCCCACCCGGCTCAAAGAGCTTTTCTCCCGATTCTCCCCGAGTACCTTCAAAAACTGGACACCTACAAAGGGCCCACGAGCCACTGACGAGGATACCGAAAGGGCAGTTGCGAGTCTTTCTAAGATCAACTACTATAACAGTGAAAACATTTTTAGAGAGAAACCGATGACCTCTTGCTGGATCCCGGTGAGACGAGGAAAAACTCTTCTGGTGGCTCCACCTAGGGGGCAGTGGCGTAGCTAGCAGGGGCCGGCCCGCCCGGGTGTCACCCTCGAAGGGGTGTCACCCAAACTTTATTTGCAAATATATACGAATATGTTTTAAGATTTTGAAAAAAAATTCTATAATAAAATGAAATTTCTGGCACATGACGAATTAGATTTATTTTTTTTCTTTGAGAATGTGAAATTTTATACAAAATGGAGAGTCTTAAGATATACACCAGGAAACAAAAACCAATCTATACAACGAGTGGGTAGCGTAATGCAAACTCTAAAAGAAAGACTTTTCTTCTACATAAGACGCCGCATTGAGTTATGTGGATTATGAGATGAGGGATGAGCCCCACCTGTGTTTTTTTTTCTTTTGTAGGAAGACGAAAGGTAAATAAGGTATGATATGGTCATTTGTTATAATAAAGTAGAATTTTGATTAAAAAAATGCCGGATTTGGGGGGTGAGATCATGTTTCTGGAGGTGACACCATTTACATCCGCCCCGCGTTTCACCCATCCTTGTTACGCCACTGTAGGGGAAGGTGTATGTGTCCTCGCCCCCGGAAGTACCCGTGAGTGTGCACTTGCTACGTACCGTTCAGAAGCTCAAACAAGGAACCCATGGTGGAGCCCGGAGTGCTGAAGAAAGACTATCTTTGACGAAACAGATCCCACCCCACTCGGGTCGAAGCCTTCCCTTGCACGGTGTACCGACTTACGGACAATCATTAGGTTGCGCCTGCTACGTGATATGGATTCTGGTTGAGCAAGGAGCTTCTAGCGGAACATGAAGACCTCTTGCTGGATCCCGGGGAGACCAGGTAAACTTCTTCTGGTGGCTCCACCTAGCTTGGTGTATGCGTCACCTACCCAGGAAATACCCGTGAGTATGTACTTGCTATGTACAAGGAACCTCTGGTGGAGCCCGGAAAGCTGGAGAGACTCTCCTTGACGGCACAGACGCCACCTCAGTCGGGTCGAAGCCTTCCTTTCCTCGGTGAACTGACTTACAGACAATCCTTGGGTTGCGCCTGCTACGTGATACCGATTTCGGTCGAGCAAGGAACCTCTAGCGGAACCTGAAGAGCTGAGGAAAAACTTCACCCACGCCTGCTTGCACAGGGGTTACGAGGTTGTGTCCTGCACGTCAGTTGTGACCCCAGGCGAGTCTGGAAAGTTCCGTCTAGACACCGCCTCGAAAAGTGGACGTTTCACTGTTAGGACAGACGAACAATTTGCATGTTCTAAGATGCATAAACTCTTTGCTTAATCTCCACTTCGGGATAGACAAAACTGCACTTGTTACGTATGCTGAACTAGTGCTGTAATGTTACCTGGTTTACAGACTTGAACAAGTAATGCCACGCCACCTGGTGTACAGTACGAACTTAGATATTTTGTGATTATTTTCATATATCAATAATATTTGTAAGCATAATACTTTTGAATTAATCAGATTTTGAAAGTGTATGATGCTTCTTTTGTGAGGGAGTGACCTTTAGTCATAAAGGCACTCTAGTGTTTCTGAGATCGTGACGTCAATAATTTAACATTTTGTAGGCGTAAAAGTGACATCTATCCTCTCTTTTACTTTAACTTTCTAGAGTGTGTGTGCTCTTTCGAATTCCGCAGTTAGCTCGCGGTTATTAGTATTATGTTAATGAGAAGTATCTCAGTTTGTCGCGTATAAAAGCTTGGGTGTGAGTTTGTGGTGTGTGTGTTCTGGCCTTGGCCAGCGTCTGTGTGTTTCTGGCCCTGGCCAGCAGCCAGCGTCTGTGTGTTTCTGGCCTTGGCCAGCAGCCAGCCTCTGTGTGTTTCTGGCCTTGGCCAGCGTCTGTGTGTTTCTGGCCTTAGCCAGCAGCCAGCGTCTGTGTGTTTCTGGCCTTAGCCAGCAGCCAGCGTTTGTGTGTTTCTGGTAGTAGCCAGCAGCCTCTGTGTGTATTCCGCCATTGGACAACGAAGTTGATGATTGTTTAGTAAGGTGCTGACGATTAGAGAATAGCTACGGCCTCCAGTAAAGCGAAAAGGAGTTCAGATAGTGGATTAAAGATTCGGCCTTGGTAAGAAAGTTTAGAATCGTTCCGTTTTGATTATTTGAGCAAATAAAGAAATATCCACAGCCACGGGCTGTGAAATTAAGATTTGTTTAGTAGATCAGCCAGGAAATAGTGTCAAGTGTTAGACGGTGCCCCGGCTGAGCTAGACCGAAGCCTGTGAGTATGATTTAGCTTTTCATAGTGTTCTCAGTGAGTGAAATTATAGACTGGCTCCACTTTCCTTTAGCCCTTATCATTTTAATAAACTGTGTTGTTTTAACCTAAATTACTGAGTATGTCTGCATATAATGTGATAAATGACACCCAGCATGAGTACACCGTCACAAATGGCGCCCAACGAAATGTCGGACATTTTGAGATTGTGCCACGAGTGTATTTCACCGGTGAGGGTGATATTAGTGAATTTTTAGTGAAATTAGATGATTATATTTTGTTCAATAATATACCTGAGAAAAACAGGTACGTAGTGCTTAAATGCTCGTTAAAGGGCGAAGCACTTTTGTGGTTAGAAAATATAGGAAAGTTTTTGATTACTGAGGAAGCGAAAAGATTTGAACAAACTGTAATTGAGTTAAAGAAGGCATTTCCTCCCGTTAAAGATAAAAGTATTTTGAGAAAAGAGTTCTATTGTAATAAGCAGAATATTTATGAGTCGGCGTCAAAATTTTATCTTCGTAAGCTGGAACTAAAAAATAAATTAAATTTGAATATTACATTTGAGGAATTGTTGGACATTGTCTTTCCTCTTTTTAATCCAAATATACAAGACTTTATTGAAGTTAGAGCACCGAAGAATTTTGCAGAAATGCACCAGATATTATCGAAGTATGAGTCTCGGCATAGCTCATATCAACGGGATTTGCGTAACCCTCGGCAGAGACCTGTCACGGATAGTAATTTGAGAAATGAGGGGGAGCGTAATTTTGTGAGAGGGGGACAGCGATTTCCGGATAATAATGTGCGTAATAGAAGTGATGGATTTGGTCGTAATATGTCGAATACGAGTAATGGTAATAGGATTGGTGGTGGTGCTAATAATTTTAGAAGTGGTGAGAGAAATATGCATGGAAATAGACAGAATAGTGGTTATGATCGTAGTGGGGGAGTACGGGACAGGAATGTTTCTTCGCAAGTAAGGAGATTAACTTCGGATGAGAATTTTGAAGGTAGATCAGTGCAAAGGAGAGGTGTGAGGAGGTCGGGTCAGTTAAACTGGTAAGTGACTGTATTTCGGAAGGTATGCAGTCACAGGTCAAATCGAAAAAGCCTTCTGTGAGTTTAAATAAAATAACTATTAATCCGGTTGAGTTACCTGAAGTGTTAATTGTGTTAGATGGTATTGTCGTTAAAAGTGTCTTCGATACAGGGGCAGATAAGTCGTTCATTTCTTTTGATTGTTATCGGAAATATTTTTCGTATAAGAAGTTGAAAAGGTCAAGTCTGGTGGTTCAGTCAGCACAGGGAGTAGCTTGCGATAATAAAGGTTCAGTGGAATTGGAAGTTGAAATTCGTTCGGTTAAGACATGTTGGGAGTTTTGTGTGTTAGATGGATTAACAGTGCATTGTATAGTTGGTGTGGATTATATGAAGGATAGAGGAATTAGTTTGGATTTCTTTAAAAAGTCGTTAATCGTGAATAATGATGAGAATGTGAGTAAGAAAGAGCCTGTTTCAGTGTCAGTTAATTTGGAGGGATCTAGTTTAAGTGAGGTTAAGAAGGTGGAGTTTAATAAGTCTTTAGTCGATTTTGGTAAAGTTTTTTCAGATAAACCGAGTTTAACTAATGAAGTTCATATTGGTTTTGACGCACTAGTTGCTAGTAAACCATTTCGTTATGATTTTATATTCAATATTTTTTCTTTGTGTGAAAAGTTGCAGACTGAGGACGGTAGGGAACTTACTCAGTCTAATATGGCTGAACGTGTAAATCGTACATTAATTCAAATGATTTCTTCTTATGTTGGTTCTCATCATGCAAATTGGGACCAGTTTCTTCAGCATTTTGCGTACGCACTTCGTACAGCAGTTCACGAGTCGACGGGGAAAACGCCTGCTGAATTGTTTTTGGGTAGAAAAGTTATTACTCCATTCCAAAGATTAGTTATGGTGTCAGATGCAGAAAGTCAGTACATGTGTCAGGATATTGAGAGGTTGGTTAAGGAAGCTCAGGTTCAAATGGGAAAAGCGCAAGAAAAGCAAGCTCAGTATTATAATATGCGTAGAAGGGAGTTAGAAGTGAAAGTTGGAGATTTTGTGTTAGTAGAAAAGCATTGGTTAAGTTCAAGTCGTCAAAAGAGAGTAGCTAAGTTTGGTCCGAAGTTTGTAGGTCCGTTCGAGGTTTTGGAAGTTCGAAATAATAATTTGGTTGTTGATGTCAATGGTGAAAGAATGACTGTTAATCTGGATCAGGTTAGAGTGTATAAGTTTAGAGAAAATGGTAGTGAAGGTTCTCATATGTCGAGTGGTGTTTCGCGAAATTCCCGATCCAATGAGTGTCCCGAGTCCAGCACTTCTTCGTCTAATTCTTTTCATCAATATTCAAGAAGAAAATTTGGTCAAACAGCTTCAAAGACTGTTATTGAAAGTCGAAAGCCTAGCAATCCGAGAGCAAAGTATAATAAAAATAAGAGAACTGTGTCAAATACATCGGACTCTGTGTGTCATAAAAGACAAAAAATTATAAATTGTCCAGTTCCTCCATCTATTAGACAACAACCTCACAAGCATAAATTAACTAATAGTTCACCATCTTCAGTGATTAATCCCCAGAAAAGATTTCGTTTGGACACTCGTAAAACTGTTAAGCGAACTTTAAATGCCGAATCTTTGCCTAACAAGAAACTACATAGGTCCGGAAAGAAACGTGGCCTAGGATCTTCGGTAACTTCGGGTGCGTCTAGGAAGAGGAGGCAACTCTCAGATTACCGGCAACAACAGTGTGAACCTCGCCATGGAGTGAACCCAGCGAACCGGCCGGAGCAGAGTCGTCGAGTGGAACCTACCAGTATCCCACGGCATCCATTCAGAACCAGGCTGCAGGCACGACAGTCAACTGTGGCGTCACCGTACAGTTCTGATGACGAGAGATCCTTCGTACAAGCCTTTTGGGACAGGAGGAGAAAGCCATCTTGCAGTATGAAGCCTGCCAGCAGCGAATCGTCTCTATGATTGGGTGATAATGTTCTTTATTAAATTTCTATTAGAGTGCATATATGTGGTAGCAATGTGAAGGAATAGAAAGCAGAGAGACTGTTTTGTACTTTTGGCCATTTTTGGAATTTTTTGACGGACTCACGTTTAGTGCTTAATTGTGTTCAAAATTTGTTTGCAAAATTGTTAGTTCTATGTATGTTTGAGATTTTGGTCTTAACTGCTTTTGAAAATTCTGGATCTATTGTTAAATTGTTATATTATTTGTTTAAAATGTTATTATATTGTTATATTGTTCATGTGTTATAAAATGTATGTTAATGTATGTTTAAATTTTCAGATAGTAGTTTGGGTTATTTTGTACACGCGCCGCGGTTTAGGCGCGCACGTGTTTTGCGGTCAAGAAGTCCTTGACACGCGTTTCTATCTCTTATACTAACATTTAATGAATTAACTTTCTTCTTATCGTTCGTGTTTTATGAGTTGCGTTTTGTACTTTAGTTGAGAATGGTTTCCGCAAGTTGCGAAGTTTTAAGCTGCATTTGAATTTGAAATTGTATTGTATTAAAATTGAATGTTAATGTGATTTTCTTGCAGGGAAGTATACTTTTTGTTATGTATTGATTCTGCTATTTTTCTTTTAGTTAATACAGATGAAGAGATTGATGACGTCATTTTGTAAATTTTTGATATTTTTTGATTGTTGCATAGGCACAGCGATATGCCGCTGTACGTATGTGCCCCAATTATTGTTCAAGTGGAGTTGAGCCTGAAGAAGTTTGGGAGTTAGTTCATTGGCTAATGGGGATGTAGGTATTACGTAGTAGCAGAGTTAGTTTAGTATGAAGTAAATGTAATTTTAGATGAAGTCGGAATTTGGATGAGGAAAGTTTTTGCGCATTGGGTTTTTTGGACTTGGTGCGAATTCTAGTATATTAAAAGTTATGGAGAAATTTTTGGGTAAAGTTATAGTTGCATTGCAATATTGAGGAAAATTTCGGAAGGTTAGTGTTTTGAGAAATTTTAGCACTCCCAGTGGAGTGGGTTGTTTTGAGAGAAGAAGTAATTAGTTTTGAAAGTTTTACGAGTTTTTGGAAGTTTTACGGAGGCTATTTGTAAGATAGAAGAATGGTTGGATTGAATATGTGATTATTTGAGGCAAACTGAGTTTTTTTGGGTTGTGATGGGTTAAAGTTAATATTTTAAAAGTTATGTTTCGGCGTTAAATTTCACCCATCACTGTGTTTTATTACGGCTCTAAATTTATAACAAGAAAAAGTTCTGGGCATGCATTTAGCCCAGCCCTTTTTCTCTGCGGAGTTCGAGGGGGGGTTGTGAGGGAGTGACCTTTAGTCATAAAGGCACTCTAGTGTTTCTGAGATCGTGACGTCAATAATTTAACATTTTGTAGGCGTAAAAGTGACATCTATCCTCTCTTTTACTTTAACTTTCTAGAGTGTGTGTGCTCTTTCGAATTCCGCAGTTAGCTCGCGGTTATTAGTATTATGTTAATGAGAAGTATCTCAGTTTGTCGCGTATAAAAGCTTGGGTGTGAATTTGTGGTGTGTGTGTTCTGGCCTTGGCCAGCGTCTGTGTGTTTCTGGCCCTGGCCAGCAGCCAGCGTCTGTGTGTTTCTGGCCTTGGCCAGCAGCCAGCCTCTGTGTGTTTCTGGCCTTGGCCAGCGTCTGTGTGTTTCTGGCCTTAGCCAGCAGCCAGCGTCTGTGTGTTTCTGGCCTTAGCCAGCAGCCAGCGTTTGTGTGTTTCTGGTAGTAGCCAGCAGCCTCTGTGTGTATTCCGCCATTGGACAACGAAGTTGATGATTGTTTAGTAAGGTGCTGACGATTAGAGAATAGCTACGGCCTCCAGTAAAGCGAAAAGGAGTTCAGATAGTGGATTAAAGATTCGGCCTTGGTAAGAAAGTTTAGAATCGTTCCGTTTTGATTATTTGAGCAAATAAAGAAATATCCACAGCCACGGGCTGTGAAATTAAGATTTGTTTAGTAGATCAGCCAGGAAATAGTGTCAAGTGTTAGACGGTGCCCCGGCTGAGCTAGACCGAAGCCTGTGAGTATGATTTAGCTTTTCATAGTGTTCTCAGTGAGTGAAATTATAGACTGGCTCCACTTTCCTTTAGCCCTTATCATTTTAATAAACTGTGTTGTTTTAACCTAAATTACTGAGTATGTCTGCATATAATGTGATAAATGACACCCAGCATGAGTACACCGTCACACTTTTATAGTAACCCTGTATATTTAAGATTTTAAATTAATGTCCCGAATCCTCTATACAAAATTTACTATCAAGGGTGACAATAACCAAATAACACAAGATTAAAATTTTTTTACCCCTCCCACTTAGTCCTAGAGCTGACCGCACAAAACCCTATGTTATCGAGTACAAGAAAAAACCTTTTATTTTATGAAAAAGCATTCATAGAAGAATTTAATGATCCATGTCTGCCGGAAGCGAAGTGGCGCATAAGCCAAAAATTAATACCACTAGTGGTTGATTCATAGGTGTAGTTTTTTGTTTTCCTGCACCCAGTTGTCCATGTATTCATACTTTTGATTGTACGGCAAATACAATGCTAAGCCTACGATTTAACCACTAGTGGAATTCATTTTTGGCTTGTGCTCCCCTTCGCTTCCGGAACACATGGATCATTCGATTCCTCCACCACTACTCTTCCATGAAATACAGATTTTTTTCTTATGATCGATGACTTAGGGTTTTGTGCGGTCGGCTTTTGGACTATCCCGTGTCTAGAAATTCACCCATTTTTCTGATATTGGAAAAATGAAAATTTAATAGGAGCGTTAGATCATCATTTATTTATTGTTGGTACAAAGTAGCAATATTGTATAAAAATCTTTAAAAAAATAATTTTTAAGTTTCTATGTTTGAGAAATAGAATTTTTTTTAGATGTGATAGGTAACTTAAATGATCCTTTTATTGTTGTAACAAGATAGTCACAAATAAAGCATATACTTAAAGAAAAAATAAAAGATTTTAAACCATGTTTAATGAGAAAAGAAGAAAAAAAACTTTTGTGAGGTGTTGGGGGGGGGGGGATGGGGCGTATGTAGATTATTAATTAAATATCGTTTCAACAAGTCCACAAATAGAGCAGAAAAAATAAAGAATTCTTAAAATTTTATGAAAATTGTTGGTAGAGGAAACAGATCTTCATGATATTGGGGGAGGGCAAGAGGAGACAACAGACTACCAGAGATTTTGACCGCAGGGGATAATATTGGGTAAGATATTTATTATTTGTTAGATACAGGGCCGTAACTAGAAATGATCTATAGGTGGGATCATTAGATTGTAGGGAAGCTCATATTTTTTTTCTCTCTAACGAAGAAAAATAAATTAGTGTCTATTCACGTTGTAGGTATTATGTTTCTTATTAAACTGTTGTAATAACTGCATTTTATGCTAAGAAAGTCATAGAATGATGAAAAATTCGAGTGTATAACTGGTGCAAAATTAAACATCATGTTAGCTTCATAGGTGCAGATAGGATGAGGGAATGTTGAAACACTTGTTTTAGATGCAATTTAGTAATTCTGCAAAACTGTGAAAGGGTCTCAAAACTAAATTAGATTTTTCAATTTTGGAAGCAGAAATTCATTAAGTGACCTTGGAATACTTTCCAGGTGAGGCTCAAAATATTTTACGGGGGGGGGGGGGGGCTGAGACGCCCATAGCGCCTCCTTAGCTACGGCCCTGGTTAGATACATACATAAACACCGTTACAAGCATATGTTTATTTATTTAATTTTATTATTTGTTTATTAAATAAGTTATGAAAATAAATGAATTGAAAAATATAGAGTTATAAAGATTAAACAATGCGTGTTTGTCATTAAACGGAACAAAGAAGTAACAAATAATTTCACAAAGAAAGATTTAGATGACATTTTTTATTGATAAAATATTAAAAAAGATTTTTAATTTTGTTAAATGGAGGGTTTTAGGGGAAGAATTCAGATAATTCTACTTTTTTATGCAGGGATCAGGTATAAAGCTGGATTCAATAACCTTCTTTCCTTGTACATTAAAGATAAAAATGGGTTTCTTGATATTTTTTCTAAATCTCGATTATATGCTCCGCTTCCAAATTAAACTTTTTTTGATTTTGAAAACAGGAAGACTTACAATCGACACTATATGAAATGTAAACATACAATAAATACTTTGCCCTCCCTATTCCACAAAAATCGTGCTTTAGAAGACCTCAAGAATTCGTACTCGTTTCATTCAATAGCATATCTTCACATAATGCAGAGTAAAACCACAAAAGGTTTTCCACATAAACCCACATTATAATTGGGAATTATTTTGAGCATCGGTTCTTCTTGGCTATCCCTTCGGCCAATTTTGCCAAATTATAGAAATCGCCAAATTGTTAACTAAATTACATAAATTGATGTAATTTTTATGTTAAATAACGGAAGAAAAAATAAATTAGCAAAATATAATCAAAAACATAAATTAAAAAGTCAATTAAAAAGCACTTGATGACATAACAAACACGTGTATCGTATTTAATGTCAAGTGAATGTGACATTTACAATCATCCATTATTGGCACGTAATCTTAAAGTTTGGCGATAGTTCTTTGGTCGACGAGATAAACAAGTAGTATCTGACGGTCTTTCTGAAGAAGCTACAAATACTACAGTCAATCAGGGTAACTTTGGACCAAGAGAGACAAAAAAAAGATTAAAATCTGCCCCATCACTTGAGTTAACGGCAAAGAATTTGGTCTCAAAAATATAGACAGATGCACTAGCGTGTGTTTGGCAGCTCATTGAAAAGAATTCATGAAGATGGCAAAATGGATCAAAGTTTTTAAAAAATGGAGCAAAGCTACCCTGACTGACTATAATATATTTCATTTTCAATAACAAATGTGGCATAGTAAACCTCAGTACGTTAAATTAATTACATGGTAATTTGTCATAGTCAAGAGTCATAGTCAGATAGGCATGAGCTATACCGAAGTCATAAACATTTTTTTCAATACGATGGAAAATTTTAAAAGAAAGAATTGGCTGTGGTAAGAAAATATTTCATTCTTTTTTTTCCGATATTTATTGACATTTAAAACTCACACCAGACTATTATTCCCTTACGAATAAACATTCAGATTAAGCGATTTTGAATTTAAGAAATTTAAATGATTACAGCAAATATCAGTAATGACATGACTTTTAAATTAGAACACTTTCTTTTAATATTAAACCTGATGAGAAAAGCTTAATTTTAAAATATTTTTACGAACCCTTACTTATATTTCAAATATCACACGACTGTCGTTACCTTTTAAAATATTAACACACTATTTTTTTCAATATTACAGGTAAGTGAGGGGGACATACTCTTTTCAAAAGAAATATTTTCAGCTTAAATATTGTTAAGAAAATCAATTTTACAATCAGAGAACTTTATTGTGAAAAATCTGGATTAACAAAAATATTTCTTGTAATTTAAATACTATCAATTATTATGTTATTTTACAGGCTTATAAGTGTAAAAAAATAGAGATTTGTAATATTTTTGGATAATAAAAATAAAATGGTGTTTGCCAGTGCTCATTGTTAAAGCTACTGATCTGCAAATTTAATGGTTCAAATAGTCAAATTTTTGTTGTTCACTGTTTTTTTTTTTTTTTTTTTTTGCACTATAACAATATTTCTTTATTTCTGGAATATGCTATGATTAGTTAACTGCAATTAACAAATTTTTGTAGCAAAAGATAGCACAGATAGCTTTTTTGGAAACTAATTTTTTTTATCTTTCATAAAACATTTCTCGTTAGCATGACATTAACAGTTGCTTCCTTAAATAAATCTTTTAACACATATCTCTCACACAAAATGTTTCTCTTCAGTATGAATTAAAGCATGCTTCTGAGAAAATTTCTAGTTGCATATCACACACACACACAAAAGGATTCTCACCATTATGAATTGACATATGTCTGCTTAAATCACACATTTGGTATAATTTATTGTTACATATCTCGCATACAAGGTTTTTCACCAGTGTGATGTTAGATATGTCTAGTTAAATCACTCTTTTTAAAAATTTTCACCATTATGATTTAACAAATGCCTGCTTAAATTGTCCTTTCGAGAGAATTTCTTGTCACATATATCACACACAAACGGTTTCTCACCAGTATGAGTTAACAGGTGCCTGCTTAAATT
The DNA here is from genome assembly GCA_964019185.1 of Maratus speculifer. Lineage (NCBI taxonomy): Eukaryota > Metazoa > Arthropoda > Arachnida > Araneae > Salticidae > Maratus > Maratus speculifer. The sequence continues at coordinate 367,743,572 of OZ025296.1, forward strand.
GCTCTTTTTTGAGAATTCTTTGTTGCATACCTCACATTCAAAAGATTTCTCATCACTATGAATTAACAGATGGCTGCTTAAACTACGCTTTTGAAAGAGTTTTTTATTACATACCTCACATACAAAAGGTTTCTCATCATTATGAGATAAGAGATGCCTCGTTAAATCTCCCTTGTGAGAGAATTTCTTGTTGCATATATCACACACAAACGGTTTCTCACCAGTATGAGTTAACAGATGGTTGTTTAAAGTGCCTTTTTGAGAGAATTTTTTGTTGCATACCTCACATACAAAGGGTTTCAAACCAGTATGAGTTAACAGATGGCTGCTTAAACTGCTCTTTTGAGAGAATTTCTTGTTGCATACTTCACACTCAAAATGTTTTTCACCAGTATGAATTAACATATGTTTGATCAAACTACTGTTTACAGAGAATTTCTTGTTGCAAACCTCACATACAAACGGTTTCTCACCAGTATGAGTTAACAGATGGTAGCGTAAATGGCTCTTGCGTGAGAATTCTTTGTTGCATACTTCACACAAAAAAGACTGTTTTGGCAGAAATTCTTGCATAGCTCACAAATAAATGGTTTTCGAAGCTGTAAATTAGAAGCTGCTTTTTTCAAAAAGATCTCATAAGAAATATTTTGCTGCTTTTGCTTTACACATTAAAGATATTTTGAGCATTGTGATGTGTTAGATGAATGGTTTTATCCATCTGCAATAAAATAAAATGAATATCAGTTTTTATATTTCATTAAAAAAATTATCACAAAAATTTAAAAACAATTTAGAAAGTAAATTTTAATAAAATTTCTACCATAGTATTAAAAACTGCAGTAGACTCCCAATTATGTGAAGTTAGTGGAATCCAAGATGCTTCAGATGCTTTTCCTAACAGTATAAAGATTAAATTGTAAATAAAATAAATAGCAACATTTAAAAGAATAACTTATTATAAAAAAAAATACAAAGGGAACATAAGGAAAAAATTCTATCTAAAAGAACTATCTAAAGATCTATCTCTAGTTCTAACTAAATTCCAAAGGAACGAAGATACATTTTACAAAGAATAAAGAGAAAATAAATAATTTTTGTGGTTATAGAATTTTAGTATGCAAATGTGTTTAGTAAGAAATTCTTCGGATTTCAGAATTTTTTTAATCTAATGTTAATGCTTTTTCTTGTAACATTCTGCGTCATTTAAGACAATTTACACTGCAATTAAATAATTTAATCACTGGCATAGCCAAATGGATGCCGTAGACACCTCCACCTCAAACGAATGTCTGGGTTTCTGAATCATTTATTTAACAACACTCAAAACGACTAAGACGGAATCACAAAGAATCCATGAAAAATTGTTTGTTAGGCAGGTGTTGAATGGTATAATCTTAAACGGAATAATTCAAATTGAGATCTTTTGCCAGGACTATGAACTTTTCTATTTTACACAAATTTTCAACATAAACATGGTTGGTTTTCTCAAAAACTATTATAACATTCTCTCTGTAGTGTACCTGCGAAGAGTATAAATATATTACAATGAATTCTCTGAAGGTGACCTATCTTAAAAGATAAAGAAAAGGAGGATTACACGAAAACAACATTACATATTTACAGTTCCTAAAACTTGAAACCTATCTAAAATAGTAAATTTTATTATCGTGTTTCCTTCTTGGCAGGTTTTTGGAGAATATGGAATCATCCAGTAAAAGGAAACATTTGACGGTCCCGAAGAATAAGTATACAAATACACCTGCTAAGATGGAAACGGGTTTTCGATGGGACCAACTGTTGCTGAAAGTTAAGGAAAAAGACCAGTTTGTACATATGCAATAACGTCACACTGTTCAAATTTCGAGTCCCTTATTTTTGTGTGGATTTGAGGGAGTCAACTGTAATATTATAACGTAATATGCTACCCGTAATTAATAAAGGCGACTCTATTCTTGAACTGGTTATTTGTGAACTTTTATTGCCACTTTTAAATTATCTTAAGAAATCTGAAATATTATTTAGTATCTTCTGTTCTAAAACAAGCTAATGATGTCTTTTCAGCCCAAAAAATGTTTTCGTCAATCAGTTAGCAAGAAATAAGAAACTGGTGCTTAAAAGTTTGTTGACAAATTGAAAAGAGCAGAATTCCTTGCAACAGAAAACTTTGACGTGTATATTTTTAAAAACAGATTCCTTGTCAAGTTTGCTGTTCGGTGCAGACAGAACTCACGATAAATCTGAAGAATACACTGCTGGACAAAATTATAAACTCAGAAAATTTTTAATTTGTTTACATAATAATATATATAAGCTTAGCTTTACATTTATAAAATAATGATGAATATTTATAATAAGACATCCAAATTTAATATAACTCATAATTAAAATGGAGTAAGTAATTTAAATAAGAAAATAATTAACTTTAAAAAATAACATTATGGGAGACCTGGACAAAATTATAAACTCAAAGTTATGAATTTCTATATTCTGGCATATTTGATATAAATAAACGTGTTCTGTGATAAGAAACTAATAAATGGAGTCATTATGGATCAATACATTCCAATGCATCAATACGTGTTTTAATTTTTCTCATAAAAATAACATCATGTGAGACCTGGACAAAATTATAAACTCAAAGTTATGAATTTTTACACTCGTATTTTTGATATAAATAAATGAATAATGTACTTTATGATCATAACCTGATAAATGGAGTTATTAGGGATGAATATATTTCAATACGTCAATACATTTTTCAAAAAAGATGAGTAATAAAAATATGTATGTGCACATGTCAGTACATGTGCATGTGTTTCAGTACATGTGTAAACTGAAAACATAAAATTGTGGAGTTTAAGAAGTGAACATATTTTCGAATCTTGGTGCAAAATATTAATGCATACATTCAAAAATGTGTTGAATAGCCATTTTTCTGAATGATTTCGAATATGCGACTTGGCATAGATTGAACAAGTTTTTCCAACTGCCATATGGACAACTAGTATTCTGAAAGACAGTCATCTTTAAATCATTTGTGTTTTGATATTGACGTCCATCGCAATAGAGTATCCGAACCATTGCACCCCAATAATTTTCAGTGCAGTTTAGATCAGGGCTGCAGGCTGGCCAATTCAAGACATTTACATACCGCGCTGAAGCCACTCTTTTGTACTCTTTTGCAGAATATATTTCTGCATTATCTTGCTGAAAAACTCAGTTAACTCAAGCTATTAACGGTCCATATGGCACAAGATTATCTTCCAGCATTAACTGGTAGTCTTCTGCTTTTTGTTTTCGATTAAAAAAAGCCAGAGCAGTTTTACCACTCTGAGAAAAGCCAACCCACACCATCACGGGTATTCTACCAAAGCTTCAAATAAAAATCCACTCTTCATTTCAAAAATATGCATTAAAATATTTAATTGCTATAAAGGACGTCAAATACTAATAAAAACATTAAAAGATCTTAATAATTTTTACATGTTTCGATCGAATTTACTCAATGATCATCAGAAAAACAAAATACAAATAAACACAAAGATGGAAAATGACAACAAACTATTACAAATGAAATTTTAAAAAATAAAAATCATGCGCGTTATATTTTAATTATGTATCAAGTTGCTTAATTTTTAAATTATTTAACAATTCAATCCAAATATTTGGGATTTGAAATGACAAGGAATCATTGCAAACCATTGAGCTTCTGACGTAAATTTCAATACTCACTCTAATAAAAAGTTGCAAATAATGTTAATTTTAATGTTTTTATTAATATTTGTCGTCCTTTATAGCAATTAAATATTTTAATGCATATTTTTGAAATGTTTTTAATGCATATTTTTAAAATGTTTTTAATGCATATTTTTGAAATGTTTTTAATGCATATTTTTGAAATGTTTTTAATGGACATATAAGAAAACTTCTTTTAATAATTAATGTCCACTCTTCATGTTCGATATTGTGCCAGTAGTATCTTAATGCCATCTGGACCGTCTACATTAAACTTCTTTTCATCGGACCAGATGACTGTGCTCCACTCTGTTGTCCATGAAATGTGATATTATGCAAAATGAAGTCTGGCTTTCATGTGATGGGGCTCAAGTTTTGGCTTAGCTTTCATTTTCTTCCATTTCACATTCAGTTCTCGTTGAAAAATTCCTCTGACAGTTTGAGAGCTTTCATTTGGTTTTAAGGTATTTACAGTTTGGCTTGAAGAAGCTCCAGTACTAGATATTGTTCGTAAGCTAGATCATCAATTTCTGTCTCTTGGACATTGACCACTCCATTTTTCTTTCTATGCACTGACAGATTCATTAAAAGCTTCTAACTTCTTTTTTTGAGCATTTGATTAGCAAAACAATTTGAAAGTTATTTAATGCAGTTAGGAAACTATGGGAAAACTCTGAATTTTTGTACGAATTCAAAATCATACGAAAAATATCGGAAACAGTTTTTTACACAGATTAGCATCAAATTTAAGGGGTGCATCCCTCAAAGCATCAAAATGTCTCCCCAGAACCTTTAGGACTTTAATGCTTATAAATCACATGTATGTGCTACATATTATCCGGAATTTTAAAGTGCTCTTTCCAGAATTGCAAAATCCCTGCTGGAGAAAAATGTCTCAGTCATCTGAAATGATCACAATTGTGACTTGTGAGTTTTAACATTGCTTACATAAACTTCACGGATGGACAGACAGTTGTGCATGAGGAGGGTGATGGTGATATCTTTTAACAATGAGTTATCATTGATGCCCATTATTACCTCTGATAGTTTTTTCATTTCATTTCGAAACAATCAGTTTGTGAAAAAAGACAGAAACTGATTATTTTATCAGGAAATGTTTGCATTTGTATATCATTAACTCTTACGAAGATCATCCTTAAAGGTTACAGTAGACTCCCTCAAATCCACACTTAATTGAGGGATGAAAATAATAATACATTCAGATTAGATAGAGGGACAAAATTTGACTTATTTAGATTTACATCAATTATATACATATTTAAATTTGTAATTTTTGTTAATATAACTGAATTCATGTTTTTTCATGAAGGAAGAATAAATTGATTTCTGAAAAAATATTCAAGATAGTTCTGATTTCAATGGTGTAGTCGCAGTCTTATTACAAAATACATTTACAAGCTTTTTTGGTTATTAAGTCTGGTTAAACCTGAAATAAAACTTCCTTTTTTTAATTTTGATGCGAATTAGTAATGTACCTTTGTGAGACAAGTTTCATTAAATAATTTTGGAAAAGTACATTTCATCTTTGTAAAGAATGTTTAATCATACATTACTGATGATTGGTGCTTGACCTTTGCTTTTAATATGTTATATACATGGAAATTAACTAAATTTTTATTACTTTAGTTTATTACATATTTTATTATATTTTAATCATTGATTATAGTTTCAATTGCATTACTAATTACATTGAAATTATTGTTTTAAAAATGTAAAAAATGCTATGACCAGAAATCCACTAAATTGCAAAATCTGCATGACCTCTGGTCCCAAACTACTAAGATTTGAGGGAATCTACTGTATTACAGTAGACAGCACATAACACAGCTGCACATAATTTACGGATGTAAACAATGAAATATTCAGTTCAGGACAAAATTTAATTTTTTTATTTTTATATCAATTCCATATGTATTTTCATTTGTAATTTTGTTCATTTTCATTTATAATTTCATTTCTAAATTCATGTTCTTTCATGAAAGAAGAAAAAAAATTCTGAAAATTCAAGATATTTTTTATATCACTGTAATCAGAATCTTCTTATCAAATACATATATATATTAATCAAGCATTTTTGAAATAAATCTTCCTTACTTTATGATTTTATTCTAAATTAGTAATGTATCTATATGAGGAAGTTTATTGAATAATTAAAGATAAATACATTTAATCTTTATAAAGTAGACTCCTTTAAATCCGCACAGCTTGGCACAAGAATTTGTGCAGATTTTAGAATTTTGCACATTTCTGGTCATTGCTCTATTTACATTTTTAAACGGTAATTTGAAAGTAATTAATAATGCAACCAAAACTATAATGAATGCCTACTACATAATAAAATAAGTATTAAACTAAAATAATAAAGATTTAGATTTCTTTCAAATGATTTAAATATTAAAAGCAAAGGTTAAGTTAATAAACAATAATGCATAATTAAATATTCATAATAAAGATCAAATTTATCTTTCCTAAATTATTCAATGAAACATGCCTCATAAAGGTACATTTCTAATTCACACCAAAATCATGAAATAAGGACATTTTATTTCAGGATTAGCTATACTTAAAAACCAAAAAAGCTTGATTAATATATAAATATATTTGGTAAAAATATTGTAATTACCAATGATAACAACAATATCTTGATTTCTTTCAAAAATAAATTTATTCTTCCTTCATGAAAAAACATGAATTCAGTATTATTAACAAAAATTACAGGTAAAATATATGTGGAATTTTTTTAAAACTAAGAAAAAATCAAATTTTGTCCCTATACCTGAATTGAATTTTTCATTCTTTACATTCATAAAATATAAGCGAATTTTAGAGTTACGGATTTGAGGGAGTCTACTGTATTAATATTTAATCATAGATTATTGATTATTAACTTTTAATATTTTAGTCATGTTTAAATTTATCTAATTTTTTATTATTTTAGTTTATTTCTTATTTTAATATTTTATTATATTGTAAATATTTATTATAGTTTTAATTGTATTATTAATTACATTCAAATTACTGCTTAAAAAATGTAAACAGAGCAATGACTAGAAATCTGCAAAATCTCTGGTCCCAAGCTTTGCAGATTTGTGGGAATCTACTGTAATACTTTAAAAACAGCAAATAAATATAGAAACATTCTCTTTAGTTTAAAGATGTTTCTGTCCAGTTATTCTGAGTACATTAATTATTTTTAAATAAGAGTAGAACTGGTATAAGGTTTAAAAAATATTTTAAAGAAGTTTTCTAAGTATTCGATCTGGCTGCAGAGCTTTAGTTTCAGTAGACTGGATAGTTTGATATTTGTTAGTATAACTGAATACCGAATAGATATCGAATATTTGATGCAGTCCTATTCAAAAATCTATGTGATAGAAAAAACATTTTTTAGGACAAATATTCTTTCTTAAAGAAAATTTCTCGTCTGTCATAAATTTCAACAAAGTCTCTTATTTGATTTTTTTTTTTTTTTTTTTTGAGATACAAAAATTAATAAGAGCCCTATGAAAAACATCTCAAGCCTTTGTTTCTAAGACAACACATAGAACACACATACGGTAATATAACATAACATAGAAACTTCCACAAAATCAAACTAACAACAATAATAATATAATTTACTAAAAAGTATTAAGCACAGCTAATGTGCGATTACATTTTCAACAATTTGGACTCTAGATTTATCTTTTATACTAAAGATAGTTTAGTATTTTGCTAAACTTGAATATTTTTCTGACAGGTAAAATGTAGTACCAATATGACAGTAAAACTTCTCTTCCAAAAAAATCCTTTGATTTTAAAATATTTGTTTTAGAATATAAGAAAGTTACATTCACAGCCATGAAATTTAAAATTTCATAAATTAAATATGTTTTGTTAAATAATAACTCAAATGATAATTTTGATAGTGTAAAGCTCATTTCTAAAAAAAAAAAAAAAAAAAAAAAAAAAAAAAAAAAAAAAAAAAAAAAACATGCTTATTAAAAGGAATGCATCAGTTTTAAATATTACGCAAAATTGTTTAAAAATTTAGCACCTATAAAATGTAATATATCAAAGTACTGGACTTGAAAGTTATTTTTCAGCTTGTAAAATATTCAGTTTATCTGTGTGTCGAATATTTTAAATGATTGTAAATGTAAATGTAATGTAAAAAATTAATTAGAGCCCTATGAAAAACATCTCAAGCCTTTGTTTCTAAGACAACACATAGAATACACATACAGTAATATAACATAACATAGAAACTTCCACAAAATCAAACTAACAACAATAATAATATAATTTACTAAAAAGTATTAAGTACAGCTAATGTGCGATTACATTCTCAACAATTTTGACTCTAGATTTATCTTTTATACTAATGATAGTTTAGTATTTTGCTAAACTTGAGTATTTTTCTGACAGGTAAAATGTAGTACCAATATGACAGTAAAATTTCTCTTCCAAAAAAATCCTTTGATTTTAAAATATTTGTTTTAGAATATAAGAAAATTACATTCACAGCAATGAAATTTAAAATTTCATAAATTAAATATGTTCTGTTAAATAATAACTCAAATGATAATTTTAATAGTGTAAAGCTTATTTCTAAAAAAAAAAAAAAAATCATGCTTATCAAAAGGAATGCATCAGTTTCAAATATTACGCAAAATTGTTTAAAAATTTAGCACCTATAAAATGTAATATATCAAAGTACTGGACTTGAAAGTTATTTTTCAGCTCGTAAAATATTCAGTTTATCTGTGTGTCGAATATTTTAAATGATTGTAAATGTAAATGTAATGTAAAAAATTAATTAGAGCCCTATGAAAAACATCTCAAGCCTTTGTTTCTAAGACAACAGATAGAACACACATACAGTAATATAACATAACATAGAAACTTCCACAAAATCAAACTAACAACAATAATAATATAATTTACTAAAAGTATTAAGTACAGCTAATGTGCGATTACATTCTCAACAATTTTGACTCTAGATTTATCTTTTATACTAATGATAGTTTAGTATTTTTCTAAACTTGAATATTTTTCTGACAAGTAAAATGTAGTACCAATATGACAGTAAAGTTTCTCTTCCAAAAAAATCCTTTGATTTTAAAATATTTGTTTTAGAATATAAGAAAATTACATTCACAGCCATGGAATTTAAAATTTCATAAATTAAATATGTTTTGTTAAATAATAACTCAAATGATAATTTTAATAGTGTAAAGCTCATTAAAAAAAAAAAAAAAAAAAAAAAATCATGCTTATTAAAAGGAATGCATCAGTTTCAAATATTACGCAAAATTGTTTAAAAATTTAGCACCTATAAAATGTAATATATCAAAGTACTGGACTTGAAAGTTATTTTTTGGCTTGTAAAATATTCAGTTTATCTGTGTGTCGAATATTTTAAATGATTGTAAATGTAAATGTAATGTAAAAAATTAATTAGAGCCCTATGAAAAACATCTCAAGCCTTTGTTTCTAAGACAACAGATAGAACACACATACGGTAATATAACATAACATAGAAACTTCCACAAAATCAAACTAACAACAATAATAATATAATTTACTAAAAAGTATTAAGTACAGCTAATGTTACATTCTCAACAATTTTGACTCTAGATTTATCTTTTATACTAATGATAGTTTAGTATTTTGCTAAACTTGAATATTTTTCTGACAAGTAAAATGTAGTACCAATATGACAGTAAAATTTCTCTTCCAAAAAAACCCTTTGATTTTAAAATATTTGTTTTAGAATATAAGAAAACTACATTCACAGCCATGAAATTTAAAATTTCATAAATTAAATATGTTTTGTTAAATAATAACTCAAATGGTGATTTTAATAGTGTAAAGCTTATTTCTAAAAAAAAAAAAAAAAAAAAAAACATGCTTATCAAAAGGAATGCATCAGTTTCAAATATTACGCAAAATTTTTTAAAAATTTAGCACCTATAAAATGTAACATATCAAAGTACTGGACTTGAAAGTTATTTTTTGGCTTGTAAAATATTCAGTTTATCTGTGTGTCGAATATTTTAAATGATTGTAAATGTAAATGTAATGTAAAAAATTAATTAGAGCCCTATGAAAAACATCTCAAGCCTTTGTTTCTAAGACAACACATAGAACACACATATGGTAATACAGTTGAACCTCGAAAATCCGGAACCGTCGGGACCGCGGCGATACCGGATTTTCGATTTTTCCGGATTTTGGAGGTTTATTAAAAAATCTTTTTTTATGGCTATATAATACCGTAAAATCCCGTTAATCCACTCTTCCCGATCAAACACCCCCTCCCCACTTTATAAAGAATTTGAAATTTTCAAAAAATCCAGAGAAAGCGCCTTTCCTCCCGATTCTCAGAGGCGATTGAGAGTGAGACGAATCATTATGAAATGAATGAATCATGAATCTTTGATGAAATGTGTGTTTTTTGAAGATTTTTTAATTGATTTCATGCTTGTTTTGGCTTTCTTTATTTTTTTTTACAAATTTCTCCGTTTTTTCTGCATTTTTTCGACAGAATTTACATTTTTTTTAACCCAAATTTTTTCAAGTATCAAAATTCATAATTAATTCAATGATTCATTCATTTCATCATGATTCATTACTGTAAATTTTGTTGAACGCTTTTTAACTTTTTAATTTTTGTAATAATAAAGTCTTTAATTAACGGCAAGTCATTACAATATTAACCAGAATATATCTATATATATATTTTTAGTATAGTTATCAGAATTTAACAGCAGTTGATGAAAATTACAGCTATGTCTCATTTTAAAAATTAAGAAAACTGAAATCGGAAAAATGTCCGGATTTTAGAGATTTCCGGAATTTGGAGGTCCGGATTTTCGAGGTTCAACTGTATAACATAACATAGAAACTTCCACAAAATCAAACTAACAACAATAATAATATAATTTACTAAAAAGTATTAAGTACAGCTAATGTGCGATTACATTCTCAACAATTTTGACTCTAGATTTATCTTTTATACTAATGATAGTTTAGTATTTTGCTAAACTTGAATATTTTTCTGACAGGTAAAATGTAGTACCAATATGACAGTAAAATTTCTCTTCCAAAAAAATCCTTTGATTTTTTTAAAATATTTGTTTTAGAATGTAAGAAAATTACATTCACAGCCATTTGTAAGGCGACTATGTTTGTTCGGAATGACGTCATACATGCTGATCTCAATATCAAGCCCATTGCTCAAGTTATCAAAAAACTTGCTATAAATCTTCATAGAGATCGCATTCTTATACCCAATGATGCGTTGTGATCCATCCAACCTTACAGTGTCAACGACACTCAGGGAAAGAAAAGACCGCTGGTCATCCTTAGTAAAGATGACGGATTTGCACCTCCATCAAAAAGAAGGAGACGTGAACCCCTTTAAACGCATCATTGTGGACTTTCCAAATTCTAAAATTCATTTTCATTTTGTTTTATTTACCATCCTCCCACTAATTTAGCTAGTGACATCTTCCTGCCTCGCTTTTGGCACCAGGTAATATTTACCTTCCTAACTTGTTCCTAGTTACCTTGGGGATTAAAAATATAAATACTTGATTCAGAGTTTCCCCTAGGATTAAAAAAGGGCAGGGCGCTGCTGTTTCGAAAAAGGGCACTTTTATAGAGTTGAATGTAGAATCTGGCAGTTGAAAAAGACATGAAAAAACAGAAATTTCATCAAAAAATTGAAAAAAAGGTAAATTTTGTTAAAAGATCTTGAAAAAATGGCAAATTTTTTTAAAAGATCATGGAAAAAACAGGCAATTTGTTAAAAGATCGCAAAACCCAGCAAATTTTGTTAAAAGATCGCAAATAATGGCATATTTTGCTAAAAAAATCGTGAAAAAAAATCACATTTCTTGAAAAAACAGCAAATTTTACTAAACGATCGCAAAAATAGCAGTTTTTGTTAAAAGATCGCAAAAAATGGCATATTTTGCTAAAAAATCGCGAAAAACGACAAATCTAGTAAAAATATCGCAAAAAAACTCAACTTTTCATAGAATTTTCAGTTTTATTGCACTTTTTAGACGAAATTTGCCGTTTTTTGCGACTCATTTGACAAAATTTTCCATCTTATCACGATTTTAGGAAGAAGTTTGTCTTTTTTCAACGAACTTTTGAGGAAATCTGCCGTTTTGTGAAATTCTGTGACAAAATTAGCCATTTTTTCTGCGAATGTTGCCAGAAATTAGTCGTTATTTTGTGATTTTTAACGAAACGTGCTGCTTTTTTTAGCGATTTTTTGACGAAATTGCCTGTCCCACGGGACATGTATGAGGCTATTTTTTGCGTTCTGTCGCCGATTTTCTTACGTAATTTATGCGCTATAGCGCATTCGAATCATCGCTGGAGGACTGCGTTTTTTCAAATGTGGGGCAAGGGCACTATTTTTTTTGAATGAATGACAAGAGGGGCACTAGTTTTTGGATGAGGGGCAAGAGGGGCGCTATTTTTTAAACTAAAGGGCAGGAGGGGCGGAGCGCCCCCCCTGAAACCCTCTGGGGGAAACTCTGCTTGATTAATTTATGTGATAGATAAAGTTTTGTTATCCTTTTTTAACTTGTTTAATTTTGTACATAGAAATTTATTTTATTAATTGAAATTGCTTGCATCATTATGTTTATCTGTTTGAATCGTGTATTCTATTTCTATCATTTGTATTGTGTTACCCTTATACTTGTCACTGATTTCAATATTTCATTTGGTAAATTCACACTACTGTGATTTAAAATAATTGAAATTTGAAAATTAAAATTACTTATATTATTGTACTGGTCAGCCCTTTCCTCCTCCCTGCCCTGGCGTGTCTCTAAAACTCAACTGCTCAAAGACCATCTATCGACAGCACATCATCTCCTCTTCACCACCACAGCTGCCTGCGAGATGAACAAAAGACTCTTTTTATCATCATGATGAACTCTGCTTACATCGTCTCTTGTTCGATGGAAGTAAACGTGAGCATCACACCCACGTAGGTATTCCAATACCAATTGCCTTTGAGACGATTTTTCTTCACGTTTGGGGGGGGGGGTGAATTAACGGTAATATAAAAGTACCCTGATTTGTCAAAATCGTAAACATGTGTTTTATTGTCTTATAATTTTGTACATTCTCAAATCTCTTTGTACAGCTATGCATAAAAAACTCTTTATTTTGTCCAATTCATTTATACCCAATCAGCATTTGAAGATAATCCTCACAGAAAAATAATGCATTTTATAACAATACAGTCTGCAATATAAGAGTTTGAAAATTGCTGAATCAATAAAAACTAAACAATACATACAAGAGATGAAATCTCTTAAGAACGTCTTATATGTAAATTTTATTAAGAGCATAAAGATACTGCTGTACTACTTGGTTAAATCCGTCAAACAAAAACTAATCGTCAAACTGTCAGATTACATGCCAATAATAGATGAGTGTAAATGTCATATTTACTAGACATTAACTACGAAACACTTGTCTGTTACGTCATCAAGTGATTTTTAATTGAACTTTTTATTTGTATTTTTGATTATGTTTCAAAAAAAGTTTTGTTCTTCTGTCATTTAAGACAAATAATATCTCAATTTATATAACTAGGCGAACAGTTTGACGACATTGGTCCACTGGATAACCAAATAATACTGGTACTTCATTATGCGATGAATTGTTTAAATATTTATTTTCAATTGAACAGAATACAATCAAATTGTGTTTATTAGCAACAAAATATTTTAAAAGTAAACGTAAAAAAATATTCAAACCAATTTGCTGTCTCAAAATTGAAATTTGAGTAATATTAAACTAAACTATTTAAAGATAAATAATAATAAGCGGAATTATCTATTAAGAATAAAACATTATAATAATGACTCGACGACAGATCAGCAAAAATGAAAATTGCGTCACATTAAATTTCGTGACATCATTATCAAAGAGCAAATTGTAAAGTATTGAGTTAAAAAAAAAACTAACAAATTACCTTTCTTAGTATTAACAAGAACTTGAAGACAATAAATTAATGTTTTAAAAGTTACCTATTACAGTTGAACCTCGAAAATCCGGACCTCCAAATTCCGGAAATTTCTAAAATCCGGACATTTTTCCGATTTCAGTTTTCTTAATTTTTAAAATGAGACATAGCTGTAATTTTCATCAACTGCTGTTAAATTCTGATAACTATACTAAAAATATATATATATATATATTCTGGTTAATATTGTAATGACTTGCCGTTAATTAAAGACTTTATTATTACAAAAATTAAAAAGTTAAAAAGCGTTCAACAAAATTTACAGTAATGAATCATGATGAAATGAATGAATCATCGAATTAATTATGAATTTTGATACTTGAAAAAATTTGGGTTAAAAAAATGTAAATTCTGTCGAAAAAATGCAGAAAAAACGGAGAAATTTGTAAAAAAAAATAAAGAAAGCCAAAACAAGCATGAAATCAATTTAAAAATCTTGAAAAAACGCACATTTCATCAAAGATTCATGATTCATTCATTTCATAATGATTCGTCTCACTCTCAATCGCCTTTGAGAATCGGGAGGGAGGTTGCTTTCTCGGGATTTTTTGAAAATTTCAAATTCTTTATAAAGTGGGGAGGGGGCGTTTGATCGGGAAGAGCGGATTAACGGGATTTTACGGTATTATATAGCCATAAAAAAAGATTTTTTAATAAACCTCCAAAATCCGGAAAAATCGAAAATCCGGAATCGCCGCGGTCCCGACGGTTCCGGATTTTCGAGGTTCAACTGTATTACAAACAACGGAAGAGAAAACGATGCTAAATAAAAAATGGCTCGTGAATGACTTAATGAGTCATTAGAAGTGATATTGATTCTTATGAATCAAGCACTTTTGATTGATTCATCTCACTGAGGTCAATTGGAGCTCAGTGATTCATCTATCAGCCAGCGTGATTCATTCATTGCGTTGGCGTCTCTTTGTTTAATGAAAAAAAAATTTAATAATCAACGCGTATCCTCTGATTCTAATGGCTAATTTTTAAAAGTTAAATGTGGTGATCCATCCTCTTTGCTAAAGTAAATTAATGGTAGGATGTGTTTCTTCTTTTACTCCTCACTAAAAATTCTGTAACTTGTGATTTGATCATGTTATAGCAACAAAATTTCACTTATCGCAACTTTTATTTTTATTGATATTTGACCGTTTAAAATATTAGGAAAAAGATTATCTTGCTGACATTTTCACTTATCTATTTATTTAAATCTAGTTTATGTTATGATTTTTGGGTTAAACAGAAGGAATTCATTTGAATTGTGATTAAGCGTTTGATTAAAATGTTTAATTTTAGATCATTGTGTTCCTGACAAACTGAATTTGTCTGCATTGAGTTAAGTTAAATAAAAATATTTTTTGAATGATTAACCCTAAAATATTTGTTTTTAACAGTAATTAATCGCATAATATAATACATATGATTTTATAAAATTTACCCAAAATATTAGAACAGCTTAAAAAATAGCAAGGGTTTTAAGAATCTAAAATATTGAAATTCCGTCGTCTTCATGATGTAATCTAGGTTGCAAGTAAGTGTTGTGGCTTCTCTGAAAAAAAATATTTTCTATTGTTTCTTTACATTTGGCAAAAATGTTCATTACTAGTTTGTTACCCTGTAGACCAAAATCTGTCACCAAATTATAAGATTAAATGCCAATAATGAATGATCGTGAATGTCACATTCAATGACATTAAATACAATACACATGTTTAAAAATCGTCAAGTGATTTTTAATTTGACTTTTTTTTATATTTTTAATAATATTCTATTAATTTTTTATTATTTAAAATAATATTATATTAATATGTATGATTTGGTGTTTTCTATAGTTTGGCGAAATTGGTCGACTTGATAACCAATGTGTATTGAATGTTCTTAAATTATATGTTCCAGAAAAATACACTATACCAACAGTGATGCCAGTATCACTCATTTAGGATTCCTACAGGTCAGGCAATTAAAAAATTTAGTGAAAAGTCAGGGCATTTTTTTTAAATAATTGAAATGATCAGGGAATTTTTGATGTACTACTTTCTATCAGTGTCTCAATTATGGTTGTTGCGTCAGTGACATGAACTGAAGGGAACTGATGTTTTTTCCTTTAGAAAGAAACAAATTTTTTATTATTCCATTTTTTATTTTTATGTTGTAATATCGTGTTTCTGTGTGATCGTGAAATAAATGTCCTTTTATTTAAAATTGAAGGCCTTATTCTTTTTGAGACAGCTATAATATATCATGTAGATATAAGTCAATGAATCCTCATGATATTTTGAAAAGAATATTATTTCCGACCCATAAAACATAGTTTTCGGTTGTTCATGTAAAATTTGGCGCCCAGACGTATGGCACGACGAATTATAGCTGAATAGAATAGATCGAATAGGCTTTTAAGATGGAAAGATTAAAAATTAAAAGAAAACTTTTGAGAAGTTCATTTAATAGTTGTGTTAACAAAATAAAAACTGAATTGAAGAAAAGTGATCCTGATTTGAAGTTAATAGCTGTTTTAAAAATACAACTAAAAGACAAGTTTAAGCGAATTGAAGATGTCCAAAAGGAAATTGGAGACAAATTTTTGCAAATAGAAGGTATTGAAAACGAATATGAAGAAGATTTTATTGCTGCAGAAAAATACCGTGATAGATTTTCTGAAATGATAATGAAGTCGGAAAGTCTGATAGAAGAAAAGAAATTGCTGCAGATGACAATTACAGAAAGAAGAAGATTTAAATTACCCATAAAAGAACTGAAAAAATTCAATGGCAAACTGAAAAATTATTTAGCGTTTTGGTCACAATTCGAGAAAATTCATCTGGATGACACTTTGCCTGATGAAGATAAGTTTCAATATTTATTATCAGCAATAGTTCCTAAGTCAAAGGCTGCAAAAGTAGTAGAAAGCTTTACCCCAACAGCGGCAAATTATCCCAAAGCCATTGAGCAGTTAAAAAATAGATTTGGAAGACAGGACCTTTTGCCACAAATTTACGTTAGAGAAATGTTACGTTTTTTTCTATGGTTATGAAAAATGCTGTTTCAAATTGGACAAAAATTGATTTGGTTGGACTATACGATGAGCTTGAGTCTCTAAGCTGAGAGCTTTAGACAGTCTAGGATGCACTCAAGACAAATATGGTGAATTTTTTACCCCTCTTGTTGAATCGTGCTTGCCAGAAGAAACTTTGATTGCTTGAGAAAGACAGTGCAGTGCTGAAGATATCGGAAAAAACTTGTTAGAAAAATTAATAACTTTTCTCCAAAAGGAAGTACAAGGTCAAGAAATGGTTGCGCTTATTCGTATCGGGTTTGGAACTGCACAAAGGAAAGATCCCAGCGAAAAAATAAAAATTTGCACTGCTTCTAGCCTTTAAATACAGTAAATGAAAACAATAGTCAAAGTAAGAGAATTTTACATTGTTTATTTTGTAAAGGGCGGCATGTAAGTCACAATTGTTTTTTGTCTGAAAAGATGCCGTTAGAAGATAAGTGGAATATTTTGCTTAAGAAAGGTGCTTGTTTTTCTTGTCTTAAAGTGGGCCATACATTCAGATTTTGTAAATTTAAGCCTAAGTGCAATTTCTGTGATAAAAATCATTATCTGTTGATGTGTCCAGATCGAGATAACATCACAAAAAAGGAAAACCAGACTAATGCAGAGACTTGGAAGGCCTTGGGATATAGTTGTAAAACTGATAATGTACATTTGATGACATTAATTGTAAAAGTGAAAGCTCAAAAACGTGAGCTTAAAATCAGAGGTGTTTTGGATACAGGATCTCAGAACTCCTATTTGAGTAGTGGAATTATTAAAGATTTGAATTTGAAGCCTAAGCGCAAGGTAAAACTGATTCACAGGCTATTTTGGGGGAGAGTAACCGAACCTCGTTCTTATGAAGCTATTGATGTAAAGATTTGTAATTTGAAAAATACCTTTTCCTTTCCAATTGAAGTATTGTCTGAAAATAAAATTTGTGGTTTCATACCAAGAGTACCTGATAGTACAGTAATACGTGAGGTGAGTTAAAGGAATCGGGAATTGAAATAGATGATTTTAAAAAACCTGATTATGAAATACCGTTAATCCGCCCCCCCAAACGAAAAGAAAAATCGTATAATAGTTAGGGGAGGTCGCTTACACGGGATTTTTTCGCGATCGATCAACAAAATTTACAGGAATGAATCATCATAAAATGAATGAATCGTTGAATGAATCATAAATATTTATACTCGAAAAATTTTGGGTTTTTTTCTTTTTTAAACGTAAATTCTGTCGAAAAAAGGAGAAATTAGTAAAAGAAAGCCAAAACAAGCATTAAATCAATTAAAAAATCTTGAAAAAACGCGCATTTCATCTAAGATTCATGATTCGTTCGTTTCAAAATGATTAATCTCGCTCTCAATCGCCTTTGAGAATCGGGAGGAAGGGCGATTTCTTGGGATTTTTTGAAAATTTCAAATTCTTTATAAAGTGGGGAGGGGGCGTTTGATCGGGAAGGGCGGATTAACGGTATTTTACGGTAGATATGATTTTAGGAGCTCATGTAGCAGGACATTTGCTTACTGGGAAATCAATTAAATTGAAATCGGGTTTAGTTGCAATAGAAACAAAGTTTGGATATTCCTTGACAGGAAAAGAAAAAAGACAAAAGGGAAGTTTAAAAAACTCTACAGCTAAAAGGTTAGAAAATCATAAGGAAGAAAAAATAGAGATAGCTCAAGATTGTCAAAGAAGATTTCCAGAAACTCCTAAAAAATTTATTATGAAATCAAAAGAATTGACTTCTAAAGCTGAATCTGAAATGAAATTTACTTGTTATGGCTACGAAAAAAGATTTAAATATTTAGAAAATGAAATGCAAAATTTACAAGCTGAGTTAAACAACGTTAGATCTGAGTTTGTAAAAATTTCTGAAGAAAATAAAACACTCAAGTTAAAAGTTGGTTTAATGTCGCCAATAAAAGAGCGAGAAAAAATGGAAAGAAATAAACGACCTTCTTATGAAAAGAAGTTAACTAAAATGAAGAAGCAAATTCAAAAAGAAAAGGCTCAATTTGAATCACATTTTAAAAGTGAATTAGAAAAGACCTCAGGTTTGATTCCGAAACCAAATGTTTCTTTTCATGTCAAGCCAATGGAAATTAAAGCTGATCACGTTGTGAAAATTCCTGATTGCTTGCTTCTTTCCAGTAAAGTAGTTTTGAGCTAGCATTTGCCAACTAAAAAGGGGGGGGGAGGATATGTTGCATCAGTGACATGATCTGAAGGGAACTGAACTGAACTGATGTTTTTTCCTCGAGAAAGAAACAATTTTTTTTATTATTCTATTTTTTATTTTTATGTTGTAATGTCGTGTTTCTGTGTGATCGTGAATTAAATGTCCTTTCATTTAAAATTGAAGGCTTTATTCTTTTTGAGACAGCTATAATATATCTGGTAGATATCCGTCAATGATATCCTCATGATATTTTGAAAAGAATATTATTTCCGCCCCGTAAAACATAGTTTTCGGTTGTTCACGTAAAAATGGTTGTAAATGAAGGAAACTCAGTTTCATTATTAATCATCTAAAATTTGTAAATAAAACGTATAAAAACTACAGAACTCTAGGACCATGTGAAAATAATTGAAAATGCATGATTGTCTATTGTGTTGAGTTTTACAACAATATATAAGATGCATTTATACTGAGAAAGATCAGGTAATTTTTTTTACTAGAAATGTCTATGAACCATGTAATTACAGTAACCGTTATATCTATACTAGTGTGAATGAAGTACAGTCAAAGTTCTATAATCTGCAGAAGTTGGGGCCAAAGGTTGTGTAGATTATGAAATATTGCAGATTATAGATTGTTATGGATTGTGTGTCATTTTATTATTCCTAGACATCATTTTAAATTTATAAACTGTATAATATGAAAAGATAAATATGAAATGTAATAATTTAATATGCTATCTCAATATATCATTTTATTAAAAAATTGATATCTGTGCGCTTAAATAAAAATAATTACATATACATATATTCAGTAATACAGTTTATTTTTTTAATTTGTATAAAATAGAAGAGTTATATTGAAAAAATATGTGTTTTATTATGATTTTTTTTGTCAAAATTTTTATTTGCTTTAAAAAATCAATCTTGGACCACAAATTTGTAAATTTTGTTAAATGTCTACATTTGTAAAGTAACATGAATTATAGAAAATTGCGGATTATGGGTACGCGGATTATTGATCCTTCACTGTATTTAATATACAATATTTTTTATATTTGGTGTACAATAGAAGCAGACTCCCTCAAATTCGCAACTCTCTAAACTCCACTAAATTTATGGATGTAAACAAAGAAGCATTCATTTCAGATACAGAGACAAAATTGGAGTTTTTTACTTTCATATGAATTCCATTTTTATTTTAATTTGTAATTTTTTTTAATATTACTGAATTCATGTTATTTTTTTTTCATGATGGAAGAATAGATTTATATCTGAAAAAATTCAATATATTGGTAATTACAATCGTTTTACCAAATATATTGATGCATTTATCAAGATTTTTTGTTTATAAAGTCTGGCTAAACCTGAAATAAAACTTCCTTATTTCATAATTTTGATGTGAATTAGCAATGTATCTTTATGAGGCATGTTTCATTGAATAATTTAGTAATAATACATTTCATCTTTATAATGAATATTTAATCATACATTACTGATTTACTTGACCTTTGCTTTTAATATTTTAACCATTTTAAAAAAATAATAATTAGGTTATTTTAATATTTTATTATATAGTAAGCACTTTTTAGAGTTTCAATTGCATTAAATATTACATTCAAATTACTCTTTAAAAATTGTAAACAGTGCAATGACCTGAAATGTACAAAATTCTAAAATCTGCACGGTCTCTGGTGCCAAGTTTTATGCATTTGAAAGAGCCTATTATATTTAGATGAGCAAAATTCAACTAGTGTATGATCTAAACATGCTATTAACATTTACAATACTTCTGGGTAAACTACACTTTCCGGCAGATACAGTAGACACCCTGAAATCAGCACACCTTCAGATCAGAGGTCGTGTGGATTTCAGGTCATTGCTTTGTTTACATTTTTTAATCAATGATTTGAATATAATTAATAATCCAATCAAAATTACAATGAATAAAAATAAGCCTTTGGAAAAAAATGAAAAACTGTTTTTTTTTTCAAGTTTTCTGGGGGTTTTCCGAGCATTCCCATCCCTATTCATGCTTTAATTTATGAGTATTTGTCTCATCCCATCCTGTGATATAATTTTTAGTAATAAACACATTTTGAACATCAATAATTTATTTCAAAGTTTTTTTCTTTTTTCAATGTTTACAACAAAATATATTTCAGTATAAGAAACAGGGTATTGCCCTAATAGCATTGGTAAAATTTTCTGAATTTCCACAGATTTGCTGTTTAGATTTTGGATATTTAATAATATTGAGGAGAAAATCAAGGTTATCATATGGTTGTTTAAAAATTACTGAATGAGCTATAGGAATTGAATGTAGAACATTACCATTGTTAAGTAAGACACTTTTTTAACTTCTTTTATTGTAATCAATAAATAGTCTCTACTGACATTGTTCATGATCTGGGGTGGGAAATAAATTAGTCATAAGTCCAGGAATATCTGTACAGTATACAAGTGCTCTTTCTTGGGAAAAATATTTGGTAAATTCTTTTTCTCGATTTCTATAGCAAGAATACGTTGTTCCTGAAGCAAGTAATTTTTAATCCTATGAAAACAACAAAACTAATGCAAGATATCAATAAACGATCGAAATAATAACTACAAATGCACAGGAGAAAACTGCGCCTTCTCAGGCTATTATCAACGCATAATGAGATGCGATCTAGTTTTACATTTCGCATCCTTTAGTGCAGTATTGTACTACTGCATTTATTAATGCCATTTTACTAGAAATTTATTTTTGCTTTTATTAAGATGGTGTTACTATTCAATAAATATTACACAATAATTTTATTAAAAGGCACCCTATCTTTTTTTGTTTTGTGAAAAAAATGTTGGTGATGTCAAAAAACTAATGTCATTTTTGTGATCAGCGTGTCTGATTTTCTATGAAAAATGTGCTATTCTGCAAATCTCAGATCTGTGTTGACTTGTGTTAAATAACATTTACTTTCAAATTAACAAAATATAAGCAGAGTCTATAAGCAATGTATTGTTTTAAATTTAAAGAAAAAACAATTTTTTGTTTTCAAATTTAAATTGGAATAATATTTGCCGAACTAATTACATTTAAATAAATAAATAAAATTATCAGCTATAAATAAAGCATTTTGGTAATGCTTGAAATTACTAATTATCCACAAAAAGAAGATTAAGTTGCGATTTTTAGAAATTTTGGCAGAAGCATAATCAAAGAAAATATTATAGCATAATCTTATTTTAGAAAAGGGGGTGGGATAAATGAACAGATTTTTCAAACATTACCTGATAAAACAAAACGGCAGAAGATAAGATGCCAAATGCAGGAATGAATCGCGGAATTTTTACATCATGATTTATTGAAAAGGATTCATTCCTTAAATGGAGAAACTCCCATTTAGTTAACTAATTAATGATTAAGCTGCTATTTATTAATAAAAATGTTGCAATGACAGTATAAATATTACTTTTTTTTATACCTGTTTAAATTGTTAGTTATCAGACCAAACATTATCAGAAACTAGCTTTACAAATAAATTTTCCTGTTCATCAAAACCAAATTCTGTCAAAAATTAAACCCGATACCATGTTTAAGTGCTATATTCGCGGATTTTGACTAATGCTATCTATTCCTGTGTTATAAATAAATGTTTTTGAACATTTCTGTTGCAGAAATTTATTGAATGGTTCACTATACCTGAATGAATTCTTTTGAGTCATTCATTTCTTCCTATACATTTTATTGTGTTAGCGTCTCTTTACTCATGTGAAAACATCTAGGAAATAACTGTGTTCTGATATTAAAACTAGCTAATTTTTTAAACCGATTTTCCAACCCATTCTCTTTATTAAAATAAATTAATGGTAAGCTTTTTTTATTTATTTTGTCATTACTCTTCTTCTGAAAAACTCTACAACTTGTGAGTTTGAGATATAATGGCCCAAAATTTTAAGTGTGGCAGTTTTAATTTTGCTTACATTTACTATCATTTAACATATTCGGCACACAGATAAACTGAATATTTGACAAGCCGAATAGTAACTATCAAGCCCAGTACTCTAACGTGTTACATTTTATAGGTGTAAAATTTTTAAACAATTTTGCATAATATTTGAAACAAATGCTTTCCTTCTGATAAGCATGATTTCTTTTTAGAGGTAAACTTTACACTATTAAAATTATCATATGAGTTACTATTTAACAAAGCATATTTAATATATAAAATTTTTAATTTCATGGCTGTGAATGTAATTTTTTGATTTTCTAAAACAAATGATTAAAATCAAAGGATTTATTTTCGAAAATAAATTTTTCTGTCATATAGGTACTACATTTTACTTGTCAGAAAAATATTAAAAGTATAGAAAACTGCTAAATTTTAGCAAAATACTAAACTATCATTAGTATAGAAGATAAATCTACGAGTTAAAACTGTTAAGAATTTAATCGCCCATTTACTGTACATAATATCTTATAGTAAATTATATTATTATAAGTGGCAACAGTATTGTTGTTGTTAGTTTGATTTTGTGGAAGTTTCTATGTTATGTTTTTTTACCATATGTGTGTTCTATGTGTAGTCTTTAGAAAAAAAGGTTTGTGATGTCTTTCATCGGGCTCTGATTAATTATTATATCTAAAAAAATCAAATAAGAGACATTGCTGAAATTTATGACAGACAAGGAATTTTCTTTAATTAGGGGAGAATATTTGTCCTAAAAAATGTTTGAATAGGGCTGCATCAAAATTCGGTCATGCTACCAAATATCAAACTATTCAGTCTGCCGAACCTAAAACTATGCAGCCAAATCGAATATTTAGAAAACTTCTTTAAAATATTTTTAAAACCTTATACCTTTGAGTTCTACTCTTATTTAAAAATAATTAGGGTATTCAGAATATTTGGGCAGAATCATCTTTAAGCAATAGAAAATGCTTTTATATTTATTTGCTGTTTTAAAAATATTACAGTGGGCTCCCTCAAATCTGCACAGCTTAGGACCAGAGGTCGTGCAGATTTTAGAATTTTGCAGATTTCTGGTCTTTGCAATTTAAAATCATTTTTAATTAATTAGTAATAAAGTCAAAACTGTTATGCATCCTTACAATATAATAAAATATTAAAATAAGTAATAAACTAAAATAATAAAAATTTATAAATAATTTTAATGTATGTAACATATTAAAAGCAAAGGTCAAGTTAATAATCAATAATGTATGATTAAACATTCATTACAAAGATAAAATGTATTTTTTCTAAATTATTTAATGAAACTTGTCTCACAAAAGTACATCACTGATTCACATCAAAATCATAAAATAAGGAAGTTTTATTTCAGGTTTAACCATACTTAATAACCAAATAAATTTACAAATGTATTTGATAAGAAGATTGTGACTACCAATAATATCAGCACTATCTTGAATTTTTTTAGAAATCAATTTATTCTTCCTTCATGAAAAAACATGAATTCAGTAATATTAACAAAAATTACAAATTTAAATATGTATATAGCTGATGTAAACTAAACAAGTCAAATTTTGTTCCTCTATCTGAACTGAACTTTCATTGTTTAAATCCCTAAATTAGGTGCAGATTTAAGGGAGTCTATTGTAACCTTTAATGATCATCTTTGTAAGAGTTAATGACATACAAATGCAAACATTTCCTGGTAAAACAATCAGTTTCTTTCTTTTTCACAAACCGGTTGTTTCGGAATGAAATGAAAAAAACTAACAGAGGTAATAATAGGCATCAGTGATCGCTCATTGTTTAAAAATATCACCATCACCCTCCTCATGCACAACTGTCCGTCATCCGTGAAGTTTCTGTAAGCAATGTTAAGTCTCACAAGTCGTAATTGTGATCATTTCATATGACAGAGGCATTTTTCTGTGGGAGGGATTTTTGCAACTCTGGAAAGAGTACTTAGAAATTCTGGAGAGAGGAAGTATTCTTAGGCGATTCATAACCTTAAAGGTTCTGGGGAGACATTTCAATGCTTTGGGGGGGCACCCTTTAAATGGCTAATCAGTGTAAAAAACTGCTTTTGATGTTTTTCATATTATTTTGAATTCATAAAACAATTATGAATTTTTCCATAATTCCCTTATTGCATTCATGAATAAAAACAAAATTACAATGCTAAATAAATACTTAAAAAATCTGTCCTTAAAAATCCATTTATTTATTTTAAAATGACTTCTGTTGAAAATATTAATGACAAAAATTGCCATTATTTTGTAAAAACTCCTGTAAACGTCGAAACTTTCCAATATCTCTCTTCTCTTTCCCTAAATATCAACGAGACTCGAAATAAAATAATTGAAGCAAGAAAGAATCCTTGATCTCCGGAAATATTCTTTACATTTATCGTGAGATCTCTCTCCATCGAATAGCCAACCTGTTAACAAGGACAAAGAATCTGTAGGATTTAAAGAAATATACATCAAGTTTTTCTGTAGCAAGGAATTCTGCTTTTTTTGAACTGGTCACAACAAACTTTTGAGCACCAGTTTATTTCTTGCTCAATGATTGATGAAAACTGTTTTAGGGCTGAAAATACATCATTAGTATGTTTTAGAACTGAAGATACTAAATCATATTTAAGATTTCTTAAGATTTTTTAAAATTTGATTATAAAAGCTCACAAATAACCAGGACAAGAATCGAGTCGCTTTTATTAATTGAGGGTAGCATATTACATTATAATATTACAACTGACTCCCTCAAATCCACACAGCTTGGGAACAGAGGCGTTTTGGCGAATTTTAGATATTAGCTGATTTCTGGTCATTGCTTTGTTTACATTTTTAAAACAGCCATTTGAATTTTATTAATCATGCAATCAAAACTGTAATAAATGCTTACAATAGTATAATAAAATTTTAAAATAAGTTATAAATTGAAATAATAAAAATTTAGATAATTTTTAATATGGTAAACATTTTAAATAGCAAATGTCAAGTTAATTATCAATAATGCATATTAAATAGTCATTATAAAGATGAAATGTATTTTTCGTAAATTATTCAGTGCAACTTGCTTCATAAAAGTACTTTACTAATTTATATCAAAATCATAAAATAAGGAAGTTTTATTTAAGGTTTAGCAGGACTTAATAACAAAAAAAAAACTTGATTAATACATAAATATATTTAGTAAGAAGATTGTGAATATCTTGAATTTTTTTTCAGAAATAAATTTATTCTTTCTTCATGAATAAACATGAATTCAGTAAAATAAAAAGATAAAAATAAAAATTAAAATATGGATGGAATTGAGATAAAGGAAAAAAAGTCAAATTTTCCCCTTATATCTGAACTTAAATCTCCACTGTTTACATATATAAATTATGTGCTAATTTTAGAGAGTTGTGTATTTTAGGGTTGCACATTTGAGGGATTCCCCTGTATTTGATATAAAATTATAAAATAAACAAAAATAATGGACTCGAAACTCGAAAAGTGTGATGTTATTGCATTTGTTTAAACTGGTCTTTTTTTTAAACTTTCAGCAACAGTTGGTCCCATC
The DNA here is from genome assembly GCA_964019185.1 of Maratus speculifer. Lineage (NCBI taxonomy): Eukaryota > Metazoa > Arthropoda > Arachnida > Araneae > Salticidae > Maratus > Maratus speculifer. The sequence continues at coordinate 367,770,114 of OZ025296.1, forward strand.
AAAAACCCGTTTCTATCTTGGCAGGTGTATTTGTGTACTTATTCTTCGGGACCGTCAAATGTTTCCATTTACGGGATGATTCCATATTCTCTGAAAAAATGCCAAAAGGGAACACAATTGCAAAATGTTCCATTTTAGATAAATTTCAAGTTTTAGGAACTATAAATATGTAATGTTGTTGTTGTGTAATCCTGATTTTTTTACCTTTTAAAAAAGGTCACCTTCACAGAATTCATTGCAATATTGTTTATATTCTCACAAGAGCGCTACTGAGAGAATATGTTATAAGAGTTTTAGAGTATACAGTCAAAATAAAACATGTTTATGTTGAAAATTTGCCTAAAAATGAAAAGTTCAGAGCCTTGGCAAAAGACATGACTTCGAATTATACCTATTTAAGACAAATACTTATCTAAAAGGAAATTTTTCAAGGGTTCTTTGTCAATTCTGATTTAGTCGCTTTGAGTATTGTTGACTGCACGATTCAGAAATTCAGATACTTCATTTAATACGGGAAAGGGTGATATCCGTGGCATCCACTTGGCAATGCCACTGATTACATTATTTAATTACAGCGTAAGTTATATCAAATGACACAGAATGTTTCAGCAATAAGCATTCACATTTAGATTTAAAAAAATTTACAATCCGAAAAATTCCTTACTAAACACATTTACATATTAAAATTCCATAGTCAAAATAAAATTTCATTTTTTCTCTATTATTTGCTAAATGTATCATCGTTTTTTTTAGATGATATTAAATAATAAAATTTTTTATTTAAAGTTACTTTATATTTTATTTATAATGAGTTTTTTATTTTTAAATGTTGCTATTTATTTCATTTAAAATCAATTTTCACACAGTTAGGAAAGGCATGTGACGCATCTTTGATTCCGCTAACTTGAGATAATTGAGATTTTACTGCAGTTTTTTTACTCGTTTTAAAATTTTCCTGATAAGTTTATGTATTTTTGTTTGTTTCTTGATAAAAATTGAAAACTAATATAAATTTATTTTATTTTATTGCAGATGCATAAAGCCTTTAATCTAACACATTACATCAAACAAAATATCTTCAATATGTGAAACAATTTTTTTAAATGAAAGCTTTTTGAAAGAAGCAGTTTCTAACTCACAGCCAGATAAACCTTTTATTTGTGAGTTATGCAAGAATTTATCCCAAAACAATCTTTTTTGTGTGAGGTATGCAACAAGTAATTCTTTTATAAGAGCTATTTTAGCAGACATCTGTTAACTCATACTGGTGAGAAACCGTTTGTGTGTGATATATGTAACAAAACATTCTCTCAAAAGCGCTATTTAAGCAGCCATCTGTTAACTCATACTGGTGAGAAACCGTTTGTGTGTGATATGTGCAACAAGAAATTCTCTCAAAAGAATAATTTAAGCCGACATCTGTTAACTCATACTGGTGAAAAACCGTTTGTGTGTGATATATGTAACAAAACATTCTCTCAGAAGGGCTATTTAAGCAGCCATCTGTTAATTCATAGCTGTGAGAAACCCTTTATTTGTGATATATGCAACAAGAAATTTTGTGAAAAGGGCAATTTAAACAGGCATCTGTTAACTCATAGTGCTGCAAAATCTTTTGTTTGTGATATATGCTCCAATAAATTCGCTCGAAAAAGTGATTTAAGGAAGCATCTGTTAACTCATACTGGTGAAAAACCGTTTATGTGTGATATATGCAACAAGAAATTCTCTCAAAAGAGCAATTTAAACTGCCATCTATTATCTCATACTGGTGAGAAACCTTTTGAATGTGAGATATGCAACAAGAAATTCTCTCAAAAGGGCAACTTAAGCAGCCATCTGTTAACTCATAGTTGTGAGAAAAGATTTGTGTGTGAGATATGCAGCAAGAAATATTTTAAAAAGAGTGATTTAACCAGGCATATCTTTAAACACACTGGTGAAAAACCTTGTATGCAAGATATGAAACAATGATGAGGCCAGTAGCCAGGATTTCTTTTCGGACGGGGCTGAATCTTCGATTTTTTTCTCATCAAACAAACATCATTTGCATCATTTAACGCAAAAAAAAGATTTAATTTAATGTACATTTGTTCATAAGATACTTGATGTCAATTTTAAAAAATTTTTAATTCATATTCTTTTTTAAATTTATGCTACAATTTATATGGTTTTCAAAAACCGGAAATGTAGGGGAAACCTGCAATGAAAATAAAAAAGCACAAATTAAAAATGTTTGAGATGAGATTCGTGAGTGCCATGAGAAAAAAGTTAAAAAATATTGAAATGCAAATAATTTAAATAGGTTTAAAGTACAGGATTAATATTCGCAAGCGAGTATCGATTATTTCGCATTACGGACGCAGTGTCTTAAAATGATTATACCATATATGAAATTAATTGCACATGTTATTTCTCCCCACCCAAAAAAAATAATTGTTACAGATATATGTAGTCATAAAAACTATATTTATATTTTACATTCTCTTATTCGAATTAGAATAACTGTAAATGCAATACTCTTGGTAGAATAAGTTTACTAGTGGGAAAGAAACAATCTTCGTGATTTCTTCACAGCCTATTGATTTCTTCTGAGGATGATTCCCTTATCACTCTCTTCTGTAATGTACCAATGTAATATCCCTTTGTAAAGTTACTCAGTCTTTCATCAGCCATAATACTTCATAGCAAAGGTATAACTCTCAAAGCAAACGGAAGCGAGAGCAGAGACAAGCACCTCATCGAGTTCACGGATGAAAATGTAGGTTTAATTAAATCTTGATTCGCATATTTTAACGCAATCGGTCTGCCAAGTCATATCATGTTGGAAAGCAGCTAAAAACCTGATTTTAGCAGTTGACTCATAGTTTTGTCATTATGTTTTCCTGCTCTCAATCCTCCATGTTTCGTACTTTTGGGTGCAGGAAAACACAATGGTAAACCTATAAATCAACAACCTATAAATATGACTTGGAAGACAGATTGTATTTTCATATGCGAATCGCTATTCAATTAATCCTAGATTTTCATCCGTGAAATCGATGAAGTAATTGTCTGTGATACCGTCTGCCGGTCTACCTTTTCATTGTGGAAAAAGACCTTTTAGAACTTGTTGCTATCACAACTCTGGCCAAGATTGTCAGCAAATAATTGATCGTAGTGTAAAATTTTGGGACTTCTGTGTTTGCGTAAACATAACAAATTCTCGTACACCATAATTAATATCAGCTTCCACTTGCGACATTATCACTGTATCCGAAAACTATTGAGAGAGATTCTCCGATATTTTTCTTTTCCCGGAGGAACAAATCCTGAAAGAAGTGCTTAGAAATAAGAATATTTTTATTTGAAATGTTTCTATCATTCAAATTTTGAATAAGACTTTCTATGCAGCGAATAACATCAGTGACCCTGTAATATTGTTTGGCGGATGTAGTTTGAAGGTTTGTATGTGTTTTCTGCCTAAATATTAGTTTTATAAAATCTTTATTTCAGTTTGGAAGACCTCATCAGCAGTCCAAACTCAGATTCGGATGTCAGAAATCAGTATGCTGTTTGACAATACGAAGTTTAGCCGCTGACTTGCAAAATGGACATATCTAATTTTTGAGATACTTCTGATGAATTTTTGGATGGACCCACTAACACAACCAGCTGTAGTTTATCACTGGGATGAAACTTTAAACAGCTTCCGAAACACTAGTTTTGTGAGTTTTATGTATAATCCACATATATAGGTAACATAAAAAGCAAGCTGTTATGTTCTTGGAACATAACAGTTTCATCAGCAATCAAGACAGATCGTGTTACTTATTTGGAAATTAGTTCTTCGGTAACAACATTCGAGCATATTTGAATGATATTATTCTGAACTTCTGGCTATGTAAGTAGCACTTCGGCAGCTTTCCATGATATGTCGTTTTAATTCAACATCTCCAGGCTTTGTAGTTAATCTTTAAAGTCCTCTTAATTAGCTTAGTCTTTGTTTTATCGGTCGTCTAATGTCAGAGGAACATTATCGTGATAACATCTGAGCGGCATTTCTTGTTCAACACAAAAATGACTGTAAGAATGTTAGGTGTTGCCCTCTAGATCTGTAAGGGGAACTTTGAAAAACTGTCAAAAATCCTTGCTTAGATGAATCCATTCCTAAAGTTGGTAATTTTTCAAAAGTCAAAAAAAATTTCCAGTCAAACAGACTATTCCCGTGCACATTTTTTTTTAGAAATTCACACGCAAGCAATTTACAACAAAGTTGTTGAGTGAAGAGCCTGGACTATGTGGGTTGCCGTGGCCCCTTTGATGGTTTTTCGATATCCTATCATTTTTCTTCAAATCAAACGTTTCTTTTTCGAAATTTACTGCTACTATATTTTTTTTAAATAAAAAGCTCTTTACAATTGTAACACCAATTTCAAAGATACTTTTTTTAAATCTTTAATTTCAAAATGATGTTACAATATAGGTGGTTATTAAAGTTTTTGACTCCATTCTCTCAAATATTGTACAATTGACCAAGCAAAGTTTTCATTGTATGCATGATATAATATAGAAAGACAAAATTATGGAAGATCATACCATGCAAGCCAATATTTTATATTTGATTCCTAAAGTTAACTTATGTGCCATACGTGTGTTATATTTACTTTTTCTTTGTCAAATTAATGATGCGGAATTTTACTGAGCATAAAGAGAGTTAAAAATGCGTTTTAAAAACTTTTATTTTCAGTGGTAGATATGAATAAAGAACAAAATATTCGAATGAGCAGGTATAACGAAATACTATAATTGAATAAATTTATATTTTTACAACTAAAAATGTACGTAGTTTTAGTTTATTAGAAGAAAAAAAACACTGTCATTTTTTAGGTAATTAGAAATAATATTCTAAAGTTTACAAACTTTCGGGAGGGGCTTCAGCCCCCTTAGCCTTCTCCCTGGCTACGTGCCTGTCTCCAAAGTGTGATTTAAGCAAGCATCTGTCAATTCATACTGATGAGAAACCTTTTGTGTGTGCGTGTGTGATATGCAACTAGAAATTTCCTCAGAAATATGCTTTAATTTATATTGAAGAGAAAGGTTTTGTGTGAGAGATATGTGTTAAAAGATTTTTTCAAAAGATTTGTTGATCTGTTCATTTGTTAATGTCAGAATAACGAGAGATATGTTATGAAACATAAAAAATAAATTCCAAAAGAGCTATCTGTGCCATATTTTGCTCCTAAAATTTGTTAATTGCAGTTAACTAATCGTAGCATATTCCAGAATTAAAGAAATATTTCTTTCCATTTATTACATTGCACAAAAAAAACAGTGAACAATAAAAATTTCACTATATAAACCATTAAATTAGCAGATCAGTAACTATACCATTAGCCATGGCAAACAAAATTTTATTTTTAGCATGTTTTATGTTATCTTAAAAATATAACATATCTCTGTTTTTTTAAACTTATAAGCTTGCAAGATTTTATAACGATTGATAATATTTAATTTTTAAAAGAAACTTTTGTTAAACCTGATTTCTCACAATAAAGTTATTTGACAGTGAAATTGATTTTCTTATTAAATTTGCACCAGCAAATAGTAATTTTGAAAAGGGAGTGGTCCCTTGACTTACCCATAATATTGAAAAAATGTGTTTGACAAACTGGTTGTTATTTTGAAAGGTAGGAACATTCTGATGATATTTGAAATATATGTTAAGGTTGGTAAAGTGTTTTAAAATTACACTTTTTTTCATCAGGCTTATATTAAAAGAGAGAATTTTACGAATTGATTATTTCCAACTTAGCGAAAAATTCCCCAGGCCGGAAATAGAACCCAGATACTTGGCTTACAAGGCCAATGCTTTACCCATTAAACTAACTGGGCGATAGCCGGCTGGGATTTTTCGTTCAGATAACCTTATTAGCCATAACATCTGGTCTGTCATTTAGACAGCTCGACAGAATGAACAGCAGGTAAAGGAACTCAATATAACGATGGGTACATAGATATAGTATTATTTTAACACAATCAAACTGATTGGTAAATTTATCAAACAAATTGATTATTTCCAACTGAGCGAAAGTATTCTAATTTAATTGTCATGTCATTACAGATACCTGTTGTAATGTTTTAAGTTCCTTATTTTCAAGATAGCCTGTTCTGATTGTTTATTCGTATAACAGGCTGGTGTGAATTTTAAATGTCAATAAATATTCATGAAATAAAAAGAATGAGATATTTGCTTACCACAGCCAATTCAGTCTCTAAAACTTTCCATCGTATTGGAAAAAAATTGTGACTTCGATATTGCTCATGCACATCTGACTGTGAATTAACTCTTTCGAATTACGCAAATTGCCATGCAATTGATGTAAGATACTGAGGTTTACTATGCAACATTCTTTCTTGAAAATGAATTACGTGCAGTCAATCAGGGTAACTTTGCTCCGTTTTTACAAAACTTTGATCCATTCTGCCACCTTCTCGAATTCTTTCCAATGAGCTGCCAAACACACACGAGTGCATCTGTCTATATTTTTCAGACCAAATTCTTTGCTGTTAACTCAAATGATGGAGCAGATTTTGATCTATTTTTTCCTCTCTTGGACCAAAATTACCCTGTTGACTGCAGCATTTATAGTTTGTTCAGAAAGATACGAAGGCTCTACTCGTTTATCCCGTCGATCAAAAAATTATCGCCAAACTAATATAATTTTTATTTGTGTTTTTGATTGTTTTGCGTTATTCATCAATCTATATAATTTGGGGAACAGTTTGGCGATTTCTATAATTGGGCGAAAAGTGTCGACGGAATAACTAAGAAGTACCGATGCCCAAAATAATTTCACGTTACAATGTGGTATATGTGGAAAATCGCTTGAGCTCAAACCAATTGGTAGACCACCCTACCTGGCTGAATCTGTGGAAAATCATTTGACTTTGCATTATTTGAAGAAATAATTGAATGAAATCAGTATGAATATTTGAGGTTTCTTGAAATATGTTTTCATTTACTTATATTAGAGTTATTTTCAATTAATATTACTGGTGTGAGTTTCCGATTCAATTTTAAAATGTTTGGATAAAGGACAAATTGAATTTTGAAGATATTTGCCTCATAACTAGACTATGGTTTATAGATTAATATAAAAGATATTTTTTTGTATGAATGGAAGAGATTTAGTTATTTTCATATTTTATAAAGAATTTTCACAATCTGTTGAAGAGTCGCTTAAACAAAGTATTGGGAATAGGAATGATACTTACTCGTTAACTTTTCTTATTAGTTTCTTTTTAAATATTCGATTATTTTTCCTTCGTGGTTCTATTTAAATTGATGGCTTAAGAGCAAAAATAAACATATTACGCTTTTATCAAATACAAGTAAATTTTAAATATTCATCTACAAAATCAGAAAAAGCGCATTCATTGTTATTTATTTATTTATTTATTGCATTTATTTTTTACTTCTGCTCAAACGGAGTTCTTCCGTCAAATTTACACTACGAAGTTTGGAAGAATTCTTATTCAATGACGTTTTTCTATTTACTTATTTAAGGGGCGTGAAAAGTATGTTATTTTTCTATTGCTTTCTTTAAAAAAAATAATTTTATTAGATTTATTAAATATGAAGTTATCCGAAAAAATATGTACAGTAGAATCCCTCAAATCCACACAGCTTCGTACCCGAGGTTGAGCAGATTTTAGACTTTTGCGGATTTTTCGCCATTGCTTTTTTTTACATTTCTTAAACAGTCATTTGAATGCAAATGATAATGAAATCGAAACTATAATGAATTCTTACACTGTAATAAAATGTTAAAATAAGTAATAAACTAAAATAATAAAAATTTTGATAATTTTTAAATTAAAATATTAAAATCAAAGATCAAGTTAATAATTAATTATGAATGATTAAATATTTATTATAAAGATAAGATGAATTATTCCTATTAAATTTGCTTTATAAGGATATTACTAATTCCCGTCAAAATCATAAAATAGGGTAGCTTTATTTCAGTTTTAGCAAGGCTTAATAACCAAAAAAGTTTGATTAACACATGAAAGTATTTGGTAAAAAGATACCAATGATACCTTGATTTACCCCAAAATAAATTCATTCTTCCTTAATTGAAAACACGCAAATTTTGTAATATTAATGAAAATTACGAATGAAATGGAAATGTTAGAAAATACTGAAGTCAATTTTTGTCAATTAAATTACTGATATTGTGTTAATAATACTAAAAATGTCAATTACATTTATTTGAAAACGAAACTTGCAAATATTCGAATTAGGGTCTCAATCAAACATCGATTCAGTAGTTTTAAGTTGTTTATATTTTTTAAGTGTATAATGCATTTAATTCACAGTTTCATTTCTGTTATATTTGTATTTTGGATTTTCGCAAATACTTTCAGGAATGAAATTATTGACATATTTCGATTGACATAATATTTATACGTATTCATTTTGATCGCATTACTAATTCGTATTCGATTTCATATCTTTTTAGCACTTTCCAACAAAGTTGAAAAGTGCTTATGCATTCGGTTTGTCTGGCCGTCTGTCCGTCTGGCCGGATGGCCGTCTGTCCGTCTGTCCGTCTGTCCGCGCTCTAACTCCCGTAAATATACTCGGATTGCTATGAAATTTTTATACGTTATTGATGTTTACCCTAGCACGAACCCTATTGAAAATGAAGTATCTACCATGATTAGTTTATCTACAGAGAGAATCAAAAGTTTCCCATTACATTACGGCCTATGGGGAAAAATCGTTAATATGCTCCAATTGCCATGAAATTTTAGGACGTTATTGACGTTTACCCTAGCACAAGTCCTATCGAAAATGAAGTTTCTACCATGATTAGTTTATCTACAGGGCGAATCAAAAGTTTCCCATTACATTACGGCCTATGGGGAAAAATCGTTAATATACTCGGATTGCCATGAAATTTTAGAACGTTATTGATGTTTACCCTAGCTCAAGTCCTATCGAAAATGAAGTTTCTACCATGATTAGTTTATCTACAGGGCGAATCAAAAGTTTCCCATTACATATTTTAAATATATTAAGCTTTTTCATGTATAATAAAATTCATATATGTCTCTGAAGCTTAATATAAATTATACGCTACAGTCTTGCATAATATGAAGTACATAGCATTTACAGGGCCACACAAAAGATTTCAAATAGTATATTTTTTCCGAAGTACCGTATGTGTGTCCGATGATGGCTGATGGAGGGATGAAATGCATTTTAATTATAATATGCGCGTTTATATTTCGCTAAATATATGCACATTATATGGTGGGTATAAATGTTATAGTTGATATACAGGGCTACCCATAAAGAGCTTACCAACGTTACTGAATGTGAGCGTAAATTATTTAAACGTGGTTCTTAAATAAACTATGCATTTTTACGCTGAGCTTCATTCAATTTACTGAGAAATGTTTGCAGAATATAGATAAAAGGATATACAGGGCCACGCAAAGAATTCGGTACATCGACGCGTATGAATGATGATTTATGAGAATGTGATTTCAGTTGTTTAAAAAGTGTTTTAGTTTACAATAAATTTTAGCCTAATGCTGACGTGTAATAAAGGTACAATGTAAACTACAGGGCTGAACAAAAGTATTCAAGTATGTTTCCATCTAATAGTATGAATTGCTGAAAAAGAAATCTCAAGCTACTGGGTATTTTCTTGCTAAGCTAAATTTCCCCATTATATGAACTGACGTATCAAATACAGGGTTGGTCTAATGTACTGGAATACATATTTGGGTATATTTGGCTATACACTATTATTTCCCTAAATAACAAAGTTTTGTTAAAGATTTCATTAAGTGTTGGAAAGTGCTTCATAATCTATGCTTAACGCATGATTTTTCATACTTGTTTTTAAATGATTATGGAAGCAGAAATTCAAATAATGTTGAGTGTTATTGTATTTTCAAATTCATCCAGAAAAGGTTTTGGATAATTGTTTGATAAAATGTTGTATATATCGTTTTTATTATTAATAATGAAAATATTATTTATAGTTTTTTAGATCAAAGCAACCTTTTAAGACATTGTAATCTAATAGAAATACATGATAATAACAGCAGCTATACATTCATTTAATTTATCATTGATCAACGGAATTTAATTGGAAAGCTACAAATAAGAGTAAAAATGTCTATTTGTATTTTTAAAAGTAAAAAGAAAAAATATGTAAAGTGCAGTGAATAACCACTTAATGATAAAAAGTACTTTACCTTGCCTAGATATTGCTTTAACCCCTTAACTAGTTAATTCTTTTACGTTCAATAAATTGAAAATAGCAGAGTCACACCACTATTATTTATATAAAATATTTGTAAAATTTATTCTAAACATTTCCGCCTTTCTATAGTATGAGAATTTTCTTAAAAATAATAGTGGTGTCAAAAAAGCTTTAAATGATGCAATAAGCAAATTCGTCTTGCCCGAACGCCGTTCGTTAAAACCAGTTAAGGGGTTAAGCCATAAGCAGGGCCGTAGCTAAGGGGGCGCTATGGGCGGCTCAGCCCCTCTAAAATATTTTGAGCCCCACCCCCTGGAAAAGATTCCAAGGTCACTACCAAAAATTAGAATGAAATTTTGTTCAAAAGTCTAATTTAGTTTTGAAACCCTTTCAGAGTTTTGAAAAATTACTAAATTGTATCTAAAATAAGTGTTTCCTCACTCCCTCATCCTATTTGCACATATGAAGTTAACATGGTGTTTGATTCTGCACCAGTTATACACTCAAAATTTTCATCATCATACACTTTTCAAAGCATAAGATGAAGTTATTACAGCAGTTTGATAAGAAACATAGTACCTACAATGTGAATAATGCACTAATTTAACTTTCTGCGTCAGAGAAAGAGAAAAAAAATATGAGCCCAGCCCCCTATTGTTCAGTTTTAGCTACGGCCCAGGTCATAAGTCTCGGCGACAGTTCTTCTGCAGGAATTTGGTGAAAAGATAGATTCTCCTTTATTTTACTGGATGAACAGCAGTGAGGCGCACAACAGCATGACATTTCATAGAGAATACATTCACTTTTTTAATAATAAACTTTCTGTTAAAAAAAAAATCATAAATTACTGAAAAAATAGCTTGAAATTCCACGTCTAGGAGATGATTCATGTAAATAAAGCAATACCATACCCCAAACAGTAGCGCCATCTATCAACTTTGATGACTTCCATTTTTTAATCAAATGCAAGAGGTATGTAATATGTAGGAGGTAGTGGTTTAACCCCTTCACGACGAGAGCCTTTCACGAAATTTTTAATTCTTTGCCACCGTTTTTAAAATCAGAAATTTGTGCCTTTTTAAATCGAGAAAATGCTCCGATTAAATGAGGCAAGTTTTACAGTAAAATTTTACTAGTGGGGGTAAAGAAGGATTCCTAACAGTGGCGCTAACTTATATGGGCCCATGGGGCGCGAGCCCACCCAATAATTTGATATCTCTATTCACTCTTTATTAATTGAACCCACCCAATATTTATGTATTTGTTCAAAAAACTTTTGAGCCCAGCCAATATTTTTCAAAAGTTGGTACCCACTGATTCCTAAGCCTTTTTGCGGCACGTATATGCGTCGCTCGGTTCTAAGGGGTTAACAGACAGAAGATTTCGACAATTTTAAGGGGAGCTTATAGTTGGAACTATTGTGAAAAGGTTAAGAAAATGGGAAAGAATATACCTGTAATTTATGAAATTTCACAGGATTCGTATACCATTTGCAGATTAAAAGCAGATCAAATTAATATTTTTGTTTGCATTTAAGATATTCTTCTATTGAAAGTCAGTTGTTTCCATTAATAAAAATCATAAGTTCATGAAACAAGTTAGCTTTAACCCTTTCCGGAACTCTGTGCCCCGCCTGAGATACCTAATTTTAATTCCAAACTTGCCAACGGCACCAGTAATATTTTAGTAGAATTTTGCTTTTACAATAAAAGCTTAATTTAAGAAATTCAAAATGTTTTAAAAAATCGTTTGTGAATTCCGGTGTCAGTTGATAATTTCTCATTTTAATACCGATTTTGCCCATGCCGGAAAGGGTTAAATAACTATATTATATATCAAAGAAAAGGGAACAAAAATGTTAATACTGAAACCAAATATCTATTAAATGGATTGGTCATTTAACAAACCGCATATCAGAATAAAAATTTCTTTATTTCTCTTTATGTAAATTTAAAAAATATATATTTATAGAAATAATATTTCAAGACATAATGATTTTAAGTTACCCCACTTCTTTAATAAATTTTAAATTTATTTATTTATTTATTTTAATTACAAGAAGTTTTATAACACGGTTTTGTTTACAAAAAATATAATCAACCTGCAAAAGAAAAGCAAAAAAAATAACAGAATAAATAAAAATTACTTTTTAAATGTGTCTCAGACCCTCTTAAATATACACTTTGAGGACAGAAATTAATAATTATCAGTAAGCCCCTACCTCCACAAAGGAATTCTATTTTCCAGAAAAATCGCATCTCAAAATTAAAAAATATATATATCAGAAATGGTACAATAATTAAGAAAAATTGTCAGATTTTTTTTAAAAAATGAAACATTGTCGAATCATCCTCCTCGAAAAGCATTTTAGCCATTTTAAATATGAATAATTATCAATAATATTTACAAAAACCTTGGTGTTGCATTATTTTAAAAAATGAGACATATTTACTATTAGGATAAGCGAATCGAATCCTCTACTAGGCTACACAAATTACATTTTGTCGTACACTTTACAAAAAAAAAAAAAAAAAAAAAAATAGTATTTTGACTTGAAATTAAACATAAAATAAAATACGATCTGTAGTTTTGCGCAATATCATTTTTTTACAGAATAAACTTTAAACAGTTACTGTTTTAATTAATTAATTTTACATTTTCTTCTATTACGGAGGCATTTTTGCAAAAAGAAATTGAAACACGTATATTTTCAGAAGAAGAACTAAATCACAGAGTTAGTAATAATCATGATTTATTAAATAAATAAAATATATTTCTATTAACCCGCCAAAATATCCCAAAATCCTTTGGAGACTAAAATTTAAATATTTCCACGTGAAAAATGAATACAAAATAGTTTGGCGAATTTAAGGAAAATTGGATCTTACATTATAACTTCTCTAAACCAGATTTCTATGTAAAACGGAAAGCAAAATAAATAGCTCAGCGATTTTTTAAAAGCAAATAGTACGTTATATTGAAATATAATAAACGAAAGGCAGGTGATTATGATGATTTTTTATAATTTAGACTAGTGAAAATAGCTTCAGTAAAATAACTTCAAACTGTAAAATAACATTAAACTTTCTTATATTAAAAATGTATGTTATTTTGGCGGAAAATACACATTTTAATGCAAAATTTTACTACGATTGGTTGGAAATGGCGCATATTTTGGTGATCATTCTGTTTAATCATAATAGTTTCATGATTTCTTTTATGAACTTTTTAAAAGGCCATTTTTATGAAAATAATAGCATATTTTTAACCCTTTCCGGCACGGACAAATTCACTTAATATAACGTGAAATTATTGACTGACACCAAAATTCACAAACGAAATTTTTAGATATTAAGAAATCCTTAATTTAAGCTTTCAATGTGAAAGGAAAATTTTACTAAATATTATTGGTGCCGTTTGCATATTTGAAATTAAAATTGGATGTTCACAGGCCGGGCATAGTGTGCCCGAAAGGGTTAATGAAATAAAATAACATTTCTTGGCTCTTGATCATGAGATCGCTGGATTGAATACAACCGGCGTTAATCCATCTACTCACATTACTGGTGACCCGAACAAACAACCATAAGAGCAATCATCTCATCTTACAGTTCACAGATGGCAGCACCAATTTTAATCCGTTCAACATTTTTGACATTTTTCATGTTTTTGAGATATTTTTCGCCTTTTTTGAGCCAGGCAACGTCGAGCGGGTCAATTTATACTACATAAAATAACGCTTTAATCAATTTAAAAAATGTTAAACATGTCAAAAGATTAATAATGTTGTTCGTTATTTTAATAAATGATTATTTAATAAAATTAATTTCATAGATACCAAATTGTACAGATTTTCATATGCCTGTTATATTTTTCTGCGAAAGTGGTACTTTTCTTTGCTTATTAGTAATTTTCCGTTCTTCGAGCAACTCAAGATTTCTGCGGCAACGGCTAAAATTCGGGTAATAGAGAGTCATCAACATCGACAAGTTAAGGTGAAACAAAGTGTTGGTGAGATTTTGAAAATAAACATGATTTCTTATAAAAGTGTATGCGTTTAAAATTCTTGTTACTGTTTTCAACAGATTAAATTGGACAGTTTTAAAACATTCATTGTAATTGTAATTTGTTTTTGGGTGCGTTCGTAATTATGTAAATACGTAACACCTAGAGTTGTCGTTCAATCCCACCGTCTATCCGTATGTAACAACACAAAAACTACTCAACTGAATCGTTTGAAATTTAAAATATAAAATCATTACATAATTTTGTTGAGTCATTTAAATTTTTATGAGAATCGGATGCATAGATCAGTTACAGGGACAATCAAAAGTATTCCGTTACATTACGGTCAATGAAGAAAAAGTTTCAAATGCATTTTAATCGTTTGAAATTTAAAATACATAAATATTACATAATTTTGTTGAGTCATTTCAATTTTTATGAGAATCAGATGCATAGATCAGTTACAGGGACAATCAAAAGTATTCCGTTACATTACGGTCAATGAAGAAAAAGTTTCAAATGCATTTTAATCGTTTGAAATTTAAAATACATAATTATTACATAATTTTGTTGAGTCATTTCAATTTTTTTGAAAATCAGATGCATAGATCAATTACATTAAGGTCAATGGGAAAAAAGTTTCAAATGCATTTTGATGGTAGTATACTCATTCGAATATAATAGTATTGATATGCATCTATAAAGTACATATTAGAATATACATTTTGCATAATCTGTGGGGCAAACAACATTTGTTATTGATTTACAAGGCCACACAAAAGTATTCCACTATACAGGGTGGTCATAAAAATTTTTTGCCGATATACGGAGCTCTAGCGGCCAGTCCGCTCAACCGATCGAAATGAAATTTCAGATATAGCTATTCAGAGGTATGAGCTCGAGATTCTGTGAACGACAACAAAATGGCGCTCACGCTTACGGTTATAGTTACAGAAACTCGAAAATTCTCAATGGCAACACCCGTTTTTTTTCATCGCAAAATGCTCAGCGCATGCGAAAACCCTAAAGAGCGTTGGGATCGTGCGTGTATCGCAAGAAACGGACATGTTATGCACGCACAAAAAACCGTTCTGGGAGTCCTCCCCCCCATAGAAAAAACTCGATTGGGGCGCAAGGAGGAAATTGGCATGTGACGCAGAGTCAGTACACTAATCTCTGATTACAATACAGATCGGAGAAACTAAAACTTTTATTTTGATTACACATTTTCCACATGGGTGTCATCACAGGCAAATTATGGTGATGCCACCCATGTGGAAAATGTGTAATCAAAATAAAAGTTTTAGTTTCTCCTATCTGTATTGTAATCAGAGATTAGTGTACTGACTGCGTCATATGCAAATTTCCTCCTTGTGCCCCAATCGAATTTTTTCTAAGGGGGGGGGATTCCCAGAACGGTTTTTTGTGCGTGCATAACATGTCCGTTTCTTGCGATACACGTACGGTTCCAACGTTCATTAGGGTTTTCGCATGCGCTGAGCATTTTGCGATGAAAAAAAAACGGGTGTTGCCATTGGGAATTTTCGAGTTTCTGTAACTATAACCGTAACCGTGAGCGCCATTTTGTTGTCGTTCACAGAATCTCGAGCTCATACCTCTGAATAGCTATATCTGCAATTTCATTTCGATCGGTTGAGCGGACTGGCCGCTAGAGCTCCGTATATCTGCAAAGTTTTTTTATGACCACCCTGTATAATGAATATAGGGAGAACAGTGTTTGGTGCACATTTTAATTATAATTAAATATTTACAATTTTATGAGATTGATATACCCACACAACACACGTTATCTATAAGACGTCGACTTTTAGTATGAATACGTCTATAATCTCCATAATGTTATTTAGATGTGCATATCAGTAAATAAACAGACGTCGATCTGACATTCCAATTTAGATTTCTATCAGACGTCTGTGACCTGCAACAGACGATCTGTGGCTTTCACTCTTTTTAACATCTAAAGGAAATCCTTTACTCCATGTCCTTAGGAAATACTCAAGACTGCATCCAATGGATTTGCGAATAACACGCATTATGCATCTCTTATGGAAAAAATACTCTTGCTTGGAGGTCTTATAGATGTAGTCTTGTAGACTATCTGGATGTAATCAACGTCTGGAGGAACTCAGAGAGATCACACATGTTATTTCTAATAGACGTAAAAAGAGAGTATCGTGGATATTTTTAGATAACCTATAGATGTTTTGGCCGTCTTGTATTTACAGATTCTAGATGACTTATAGATGAATGTGTGCTATGTGGGATATGAGAGTGATATTTTTAAAACTTCGTTATCATACAAACACACCTCATTAGCTGCGCTTCACGGGCAATTTCCAACTTTTTCTTTTTATTATGCTCAAATTTTGTAATGAGTAAAAAAGGTGAAGTGAAATTTTAACACTGAAAGTCTGATTCTTATAGAAAAATGTATCACTAATCATGTGACATTAATGGCTATTAATGCATTGTCATTAATGACTATTACAACAATGTAATTGATTACTGTATAAAATATTTAGTTGGCAATTCTGAATTTTTTTAATGCCATTTACAATTTATAAAACCATTAATCAATACATAGAAAATACCGTGTAATTTTAACTATTAGATTTTAATGTAATTATTTTTTTCTCCTTTTAAGAGGGTAGGATACCTTTGAACACGTCGAAAAAGCAAAAAATTCCAAGCTTCAAAACTTGTGTAATAATTCAAAAATCAAAATCAAACTTCATTTAAATATGAAGCACATATTTATATAAAAAAATATATATTTATTTATAAATTCATAAATAAATATTGAAATGATAAATTAAAAAATATACATAATAATGAGAGAAAAAAAACAACACGTCTTGCGCGTATGATAAATTTTGAAAATATGCATATAAAGAGGACATTTTGGTGAAAATAAATACATAATAAATGTATCTTTATACTAAAACCAGAATATTTGTAAAAAGTATTGTCTAAATTAAAAAATTTACTTAATTAAAAAAATTAAAAAAATTTAATTTTTAAAATTATTTTCAAAGAAAAAAAAATAACAAAATCTTACCTTTTTCTGGTTTTAAGTTGTAGATAATACGGAAATGAATATGTGGTAAAAATTTATTTTGATTGCCATGCATAGTTTTTTAGTAATACTGCGCGCAGTATCAAAATTCATCATTTTGAATAAATGCGACGCAAAGTTTAATTATCACATTTCGCTTTTTATTATTGAAACCTAGAAACTGCCATAATTAGTAAACTAAAGGGAATTTTTTAATGCGGTTTTTTTGCGTATTGTTCAGAAATGATTACAGAATCAAAATATGTAATAAAAAAATTCCAAAATTTTTATGGTTTAAAGGTATCTTACCCCCTTAAAATGAGCATGGGCATGTCATGGACACGTGCAGTTTGGACATGCACGCAACACAAAGGCATAGCACAGGTAAAAAAATAGTCTAAATCCTTTAAAATTATCAGTGTTGTAAAAATACACTGTCAGAAATAAAACTTTCAATTTTGACGATTCAACAATTCTTGAGCTGTATTTCATCGTTTTTGACAATAATTTCGTTTCTAAATCACGTGATTTTTAACGAAACGTAAACTCTCAAATATTTGACGAAATTTTTTCTTTTCTCGCGGCTAGACTTAAATGTATTTTAAGGAAACAGCTGGGATAGCTGCGATTTTAGCAGGCAGATAATATGTTGTACATGTTATTCCTGTCATAATGTATAAAAAATATTTTTTTCAGAAATTACCGGAATATATGTAGCAATTGTTTCTGCATTAGCTTCTTTTTTTATTCTATTTGTTAAAATTTTTAGAAATGTTTATTATTATTTTTATTTATTTAATTATCTGCATTGTTCATTATCGTTTACATCTAAAGGAATAAGTTTCCTGTGTTCTACAAAAATATTCAAATAAATAAATAAATGGATAGTAAAATTTCAAAACTCGAGGATCTTCTTTTCATTGAAGAAATATATTATTATAAAAATCAAATAAAAAAGATACATAATTGATCCCTATCTCCTCAATAAAAAAAAAGTACTAAAATTTTAACCATCTATGCTGAGTGATAAAATTTTCCCCAATATGCGCTTCGAAATAATGAATTTCGAAGTGCGTATCGGGGAAATTTTTATCGCCAATATGCAATAATATTTTATCCCCAAACTTTTATCCCTAATAATTAATTTGTTGTGAGCAAATTAACCAGATCATATTTTAATCATTAATCAAGCATACAAAATTTCTCTAATAAATTATATTAACCCTTTTGTGGTTAAAAGCGTGTATACGCGCCCAGAATACCACTTAATTTGAATTGCGAAATGCCATACTGACACCGGAATTTTTAAATTAAAATTTTAATTTTACAAAAACGCAAAAAAACATTTATGTATTATAAAATAAATTTGTTTTTAAATTCCGGTGTCATTCTATCATTTTAGTATTTTATGAATAGAAGTGCTTTAACCGTCAAAGGGTTAATCAAGGAATATTATAATTATTATCTTTAATAATAGGAAAACGAAATTAAAAATTAGCCTTATTAATGAAAACTTGCGAGAATTAAAACATCAAAAAATTTACAATATAAACACACAGTAAAATCCACTACATACATTTAAAATCATTCCTGCCCAAGAACATTTTGGCGTAACACCTAGAGCGACGATCTCCCAAACAGGAGGTCGTGAGATTGAATCCCCGTGAGAATCGTATTTTTCCCCTATTGATAAATACCGATGATTTTCAACTGTTCAATAGATGCGCCACCATCTATCTTATGGCCCATTTCAGATAAGCCCTTTCAACGAAATTTTTATCGCATTTTTAACACAATCAACTGATTGGTAAAGTTATCATACGAATTAAATACAGTGAAACTCGTTTAAGATACGCCCGCTTAAAATACGATCTCGTTTAAAACACGAATTATCTTCGGTCCCTTGAAAACTGCCTATTAAACCTGCGTAAAATTACCCGCTTAATATACTTACGCATAAGATACGATCCCGGTTAATATACGAAAAAATTTGGTCCTTTTGATGTTAAAAAACTCGCTTAATATACGAAATGGTTCTTGTGTAATCCGTTTATCATGTGTCTTTATGACAGACTATGTAAAATCTCATTTATTTTTCGTAAATTGCTATATTTTTAATTAATTCAAAATTAATAATTAATAGCTAATGCAAAATTAACAATCAGGTTGTGACAATTGAAGTTCGTTCTATCGCGGATAAAATCGCGGACGTCAAAAGTTCCGATGAACCTAGGTCTTCAGAAGAAGTAGAAGACAATGTGAATGAAGAAACAGATGTACCAACCATACCATCATTCGCATCTTTAGTGAGCTTGTTCAGCTTACTTTGACTGTATGCCTCTTCGATGTATGCTGGTTCTTCCGTTGAAGATTTTTTTCTACCATACAAACAAGGCAGAAAACATCCTAATAAAATCTTGCCCTAAGTTGCACATCACGAATTATTGTTACATGCATACATTTAGTTTGTCTTTCAAAAAAATATGAAAATTTATTCTTCTTCCCCTTTAAGTGTGTAACGTATTTTAGTTAAGTTTCCAAAATTAACAATTTTTTTTCTTTTTTTTAAGTTGGCAGAGAATACTATATAAATAGACATTTAATAAAATTTTGGAAAAAAATTAAAATATTTTTTATTCCAATATCTTAAACTAAAATTTTCTAGAATACCTAAAAATTGTTAGGGTAAAATAAGAGTAATAAATGTCTAAAATACGTTAATAAC
Source organism: Maratus speculifer (assembly GCA_964019185.1). Lineage (NCBI taxonomy): Eukaryota > Metazoa > Arthropoda > Arachnida > Araneae > Salticidae > Maratus > Maratus speculifer. Next base: position 367,790,188 of record OZ025296.1, read on the forward strand.
AATGTGTACTGTTTTTATATGCATTATTATTAGAGAATCTATGAAATCCGGATAAGATACGATCCCGCTTAAGATACGAAATGCTCTCGGTCCCTTGATTCGTATCTTAAACGAGTTTCACTCTATTTCCAATTGAGCGAAAAATTGCTTAAGTTGGGAACCGAACCCTGATTCTTGGCTTACAATACCAATGCTTTACCGTTTAAGCTAACTGTGCACGACAATCGGTGAGCTCTCTTCGCTCAGATAACCTTGTAGGTCTTAACATCTGGTCTGTCATTTAGACAGATCAACAGAATTTTATTCTGCCTTGTAAGCCAAGTATCTGGATTCGATTATCTTCCTGGGCAATTTTTCGCTCAGTTGGAAATAGTTAATTCGTATGATAAATTTACCAATCAATTGATTGCATTAAAAATGTAATTATCTACGTACCCACCGTTCTATGGAGTTCTTTACCTTCGGTCTATTCTGTTGAGCTGTCTAAATGACAGACCAGATGTTAAGACCTACAAGGTCTTAAAAGAGCGAAAAATGCTCATCAGTTGTCGTGCCCCGTTAGCAAAAACGGTAAAGAATTGGCCTTGTAAGCCAAGTATCTTGGATCGATGCCCGGGCCGGGACAATTTTTCGCTCAGTTGGAAATATTTAATTCGTACGAAATTTTTACCATCAAACAAGCAACGAAACAAATGTACTCAAAAAGACGAAATATTCACTTGGAGCGTTTCCCAGGAAACGGTTTCATCAAAAATAAAGAAAATTTCGTGAAATCCGAGTATCCATTTCTGAATGTGTATATAATTTTCAAGCTTAACTTTTGGTGAGTAATTCAAATTTCAAATTTATTACTACCCAGTTATTATTACGGGATCACAACGGCTCCCTATCACTAGCAGCCGAGAAGGCAGGCCGTATAGTTATCCGTATGGCCGTAATGGATCATGCACCCACGTCACGAGCCCTGGGTCAAGAGATGGGGTCATTTGCAAGACTAAAAGTGTCTCCACGAACAGTTCGACGACGTTTGCAGCAGCATGGTCTCTCAGCTCGAACACCATCGCTGCGACTTCCCTTGACGATGCGTCATAGACAAGAGCGCCTTCAATGGTGTTATCAAGAACGAACCTTGGTGCACAAACTACGAGGCGTCATTTTTTCAGATGAACCAAGTTCTATTTACAACATCATGATGGTCGCATCCGTGTTTGACGGCATCATGGTGAACGCACATTGACAGCGCGCATGGCCGTAACTACCACCGGAGCCTCCAAGCCTGAGGGGCCCCAAACTGATTGTTAAAAGAATTATTGATTTTAGTTTCTAGTCTAACTTCCTATAAAATATCCAACACCTACCTAAAATTTAGCGATAAAAAAAATCAAAGTGCTACAGTAATTCCTTTTGAGTGTTCCTCGATATATTCCATTTGCTTCGCATGCAAAAGCAGCTCTAGGGCAGACAGCAGAATGTGAAGTCGAATGTGTCATGCCGCGCCAGCATGTTTGCCGATCTCACCGAAATTAGTGTAAGGAAAAAAATATAGACTTCTGATTGGTTGAATAATATAAAAAGCATCTGAAAAATTCTAGAAAATCTTTCTTCTTATCTATTAATAAATAAACAAAATCGAAAAAAAATTATCAAAATCCATTTTTCAAGAAGTTTTTAAACAGAAACGCATGATTAAGTTACATAAACTCAAAAATGAACCTAAACAAAACGCTCTTTAATCAGTATTTTCTCCACTATGCTAGCTTCAGTGGGTCTGGCAAAATTTACATCGCCTCCAAGCGCTTGCCGAGTAGGGTTGCCCAATTCTACGCTTTTTAGTCATTTGTTTGGTATCATACGGTGTATTTTTAAACAGCAACGTGCGAAAAAAATAAAAAAAACTGCAAACCAGGACAAAGTTTCGATCTGCCCCGTGCGCGAGGGGCCCCACTAGCTTGGTCCGGGGCTTCGAAGTTTATAGTTACGGCCCTGACAGCGTACATTCGTCATCGTCTTACTGACCCATTATCTGGCGTAATGTATGAGGTGCCGTTGGCGCACGTTACGTTTCTGATATTTTAAGACCCGGGGCTCTACCTTTTATTCGAGACCTGCGAAACCTTACGTTTCAGAAGGATAATTCCCGATCGCACGTTTCCGGAACTGTACGGACATTCCTTGATACGGAAAATTGTTCGGTTGTGGCCCTGGACAGCACGTTCCCCTGATTTCTCACCAGTAGATAACGTCTGGTCAGTGGTTTCCGAGTGACTGGCTCGAAATCATAAGCCCGTCACTACGGTTGCTGAAATGTGGCATCGTGTTGAAGCTGTATAGGCATCGGTATCTGTACATGCCATCCAATCTCTGTTTGACCATAGCCGACTATATACTACCGACCGAGCCATTTCGTGAAAAACCGCCGGAAAAGTTAAGCTGGATTCAGCTTCAAACCCTGAACCATTTCACTGGACCACGTGACGCAAACCCAACCCAAATTACCATTGAATAAGCTGTTTTCTGTTCGGTGCACATGGCTCGGCACGTGGTCATTGTTTTGTTTCAGGCTTTGCACGATTGGTTAGAACAACTTGGGCAAGGTATCAGAGTGCTCTGCGGGAGACTTCATACATTAATCTCAAATAGACGGCCTATAGATCTAGTGGGCCATGGTTTGACTCATTGCCCAGGCATGTAAATGCTTTTATTACTGCCTGAGGTGGTTGTTCTTGGTATTGATTTCATTTCTCAATATCTGTGCTACCAAATTTCGTGAAAATTTAATCAATCATTTGTTAATTATATCCAATAAATATCATTTTGATATCTACATTTCCTCCTGGTGTAGCAATTTGAATGGCCAGTGGTGTATTTAAAAATATATTGTTATAGTATGAACGCGCCTCATTTGTTGCGTTTGCCATGCAATTTCGAACTTGATTTATGCAGGGATCGGGTGAAAAGCCGAAGATACTCATCCTTGCATTAAACTTTTTACTTTTACATTAAAGATAAAAATGGGTTTTTTAATATTTTTTCTAAACCTCTATTAAATGCTCCTCACCTAAATAAAACTTTTTTTTGATTTTAAAAAAAGAAATCTTACAATCGACACTATACGAAATGTAAACATATAACGAGTACTTTGCACTCCCTGTTCTACTGAAAGCATGTTTCAGGGAACCTCAGAAATTCGTACTCGTTTCATATAATATTTCTTCAAATACTACAAAATAAAATGATTTTCTACATAGGCCATAATTATAACATAAAATTACTTTGAGCATCGGTACTTCTTGGTTACCTCGTAGACCCCTTTCGTCAAATTAAAGATATCGCCAAACTGTTCAACAAATTAATTAAAAATGACTTGATGATACAACAAACACTTGTATCGTAGTTAATATCAAATGAACGTGACTTTTACAATCATCCATTGTTGGCATGTAATCTTATAGTGTGGCGACAGTTTTTTGATAAAGATGATAAAGATGTAAGTAAGCACCATGATATGATGGATCAGATTTTGGTAAAAGCGAAGCAAAGTTGCCCTGTTTGACCGTACATAATTGTTTTTCAATAACGAATGTGGTGTAGTAAACATCAGTGCCTTACATCATAGCAATATGCGTAATTCCAAAGAGTTAGGTCATAACAGATGGGCATGGGCTATATCGAAGTCATACACATTTTTTTTAACATAGAAGGTTTTGGCGATTGAATTGTCTGAGGTAAGCAAATATTTCAAGGGATATTTTTCCTAATATTTATTAACTTTAAAATTTATACTGGACTGTTATTCCACAAATAAACAATCAGATTAACAAAGAGAGGATACGAGGCTTATGTGACGGAATTCAGCGACCCTTAGTGCATCGATAGAGTATCGTCAATAGATAAACATATTACAAGTATAAAGTGCAATATTCAGGGTTGCTGTAAAAATAGGCCCCAAAGTCACCCATTATTGACTCTTTAGTTTATAATCGGATAAATTACGATCCTTTGCGAGCGACCGGTTAGCGCAGTTGGCAGCGCGCCAGATCTTTTTAAGTTTCTCTCTCCAGAGCGGAGGTCTGCGAATTCAATTCTAACCTTGGGTACTTTTTCCCCCCAGGCACAATAATGATTATTGTTTTCGAACCACTATTCAAAAATATGTATCCAATTGTTTAAATGTAAGACAAATATTAATAAAAGCAGGCTTCTGCACCCACACACACATATATATATATCCTTATATATGTGTGTGTGTTGCAGAGAGATTGCAGTTTTATGAATCTACTGAAAAAAAAGTCAAAAAGAAAACTGAATTATTCAGTCGAAATTTTTTTTATTTTATTCGCATTTACTTATATATTTTTTGATGATAGATCTCTGTTCTTCTCAGTAAAATAAATTAAAAAAGGCTACATAAAATTAAAATATATTATCTTTTTTTTCTTATCTAACACTTATCAATTTAAAATGTTCTATATTTTTTTGCTTTTTTCCATTTCGAAAATATAATTTTTTTTTTTTTTTTTTTATAGGATCTCACGTTTGGAATTCGAATAACTGTTTCCGTTAAAATTAGTTTCCGGAACCTTTTATTACGTAGATTTACAGGTGATTTTTAAGCAATACAAGTACACTATAAAAAATAAACAGCATGGGTTCAGTATGTTTATTCTTTTTCTTGAATCTTTAGCAACCATCTGCTGCAGAGCGAATGAGTATGGCATTTTGATTTTAAAGTTTTGCGGTTATTAGACGTTGTTCTTTATTGTAGTGTTATAATTAAAATGGAAAAAATTATTTTGTAAAAAAATGTCTAGTGAAAAAGCTTCTAAATTTGCAAATATTGAACGAATTTTTGAAGATAAAATACAAAAATATTGAATGCAAAAGAAATACGGATATACCGCAGTAAATTTTTTTTTACCTTTTATAGTATCAATAACTTTGTAATAAAATTCTCTCTTTCTGTAAATAAATAAGAGCGTGTGAATATGCGTAGAGGTATATTCTTATTCATATTTATCGGATTTTATTTATTGGATCTTAATTGGATATATATTTTTTAATAGTGGTTCCAAAACAATAATCGTTATTGCGATTGGGGGGAAAAAGAAAATTACCCAAGGTTAGAATCGAACTCGCGGACCTCCGCTCTGGAGAGAGAAACTTAAAAAGTCTAGCGCGCTGCCAACTGCGCTAACCGGCCGCTTGCAAAGGAGTGTAATGTATCCGATTACAAACTAAAGAGTCAATAATGGGTGACTTTGACGCCCATTTTTTACGGCCCCCCTGAATATTGCACTTTATCCTTGTGATATGTTTATCTATTGACGATACTCTATCGATGCACAAAGGGTCGCTGAATTCTGTCACACAAGCCTCGTATCTTCTTCTTGTAAGCTATCTTGAAATTAAGGAACTTGAAAGATACAACAGGTATCTGTAATGGCATGAGAATAAAATTAGAATACTTTCTTTTAATATAAAACTGACGAGAAAAGTTTAATTTTAAAATAGTTTTATTAACCTTTACTTATATTTCAAATATCAAGAGACTGTTGTTACCTTTAGAAATATTAACACACTACTTTTTTTTCAATATTACTAGTAAATGAGGGGGGACATACTCTTTTCAAAACAAACATTTTCAGCTTAAATATTGATTAAAAAAATCAAATTTACAATAAAAAACTTTATTGTGAGAAATCAGAATTAACAAAAATATTTTTTTTAATTTAAATACTATCAATCATTATGATATTTTACAGGCTTATAAGTGTAAAAAATAGAGATTTGTAATATATTCAGTTAATAAAAATAAAATGGTGTTTTTCAGTGCTCATGGTTGTAGCATCTGATCTGCAAATTTAATGGTTTAATTACTCAAATTTTTGTTCTTCACCTTTTTTTGTGCATTGTATAAACGGAAAGAAATATTTCTTTACTCCTGGAATATGCTACGATTTGTTTACTGCAATTAACAAATTTTAGGAGCAAAATATGGCACAGATAGCTTTTTGGAAATTATTTATTTTTTATCTTTCATAAAATATTTCTCGTTATTATGACATTAAGGGATGCTTCTTTAAACAAATCTTTTGAAGAAATCTTTTAACAAATATCTCTCACACAAAATGTTTCTCTTCAATATGAATTAAAGCATATTTCCAAAAAAATTTCCAGTTGCGTATAACACTTACAAAATGTTTCTCACCACTATTAATTGACAGATGTCTGCTTAAATCACACACTTGATAGAATTTATCGTTACGTATCTTGCATACAAGGTTTCTTAACACTATGAGTTAACAGATGGCCGCTTAAATGGGCCTTTTCAGAGAATTTCTTGTTGCATACCTCACATACAAAAGGTTTCTCGCCAGTATGAGTTAACAGATGTCTGCTTAAATGGCTGTTTTGAGAGAATTTCTTATTGCATCTATCACACACTTACGATTTCTCGCCACTATGAGTTAACAGATGGCTGCTTAAACTGACCTTTTGAGAGAAGTTCTTGTTGCATACCTCACATTCAAAAGGTTTCTCATCACTATGAATTAACAGATGGCAGCTTAAACTGTCCTTTTCAAAGAATTTCTTTTTGCATATATCACACATAAACGGTTTCTTACCACTATGAGTTAACAGATGACCGCTTAAATGGGCCTCTCGAGAGAATTTCTTGTTGCATACCTCACACTGAAAAGGTTTCTCGCCAGTGTGAGTTAACAGATGGCTGCTTAAATGGCCCTTTTGAGAGAATTTCTTGTTGCATACGTCACATTCTAAAGGTTTCTCACCTGTATGTGTTAACAGATGTGTGCTTAAATGGCTCTTTCGAGAGAATTTCTTGTTGCATACCTCACATTCAAAAGCTTTCTCTCCAGTATGAGTCAATAGATGGTTGTATAAATGGCTCCTGAGAAAGAATTTCTTGTTGCATACCTCACATTCAAAAGGTTTATCACCAGTATGACTTAACAAATGTCTGCTTAAATGGTACTTTTGAGAGAATTCCTTGTTGCATACCTCACATTCAAAAGGTTTCTCACCAGTATGAGTTAACATATGGCTACTTAAATTGCTCTTGTGAGAAAATTCTTTGTTGCATACTTCACACAAAAAAGACTGTTTTGGGAGAAATTCTTGCATAACTCACAAATAAAAGTTTTTCCAGGCTGTGAATAAGAAGCTGCTTTTTTCAAAAAGTTCTGATATTTTTATTATAAATATTTTGCTGCATTTGTTTTACACATTGAAGATATGTTGAGTGATGTTAGATTAATGGCTTTATGCATCTGCAGTAAAATAAAATTAATCAATTTCAGTTTTTACATTTCATTTAAAAATATAATAATAAACTTATCATGAAAATTTAAAATCAATATAGAAAAAAATTGTAATAAATTTACTACCATAATATTAAAAACTGCAGAAGACTCCCCATTATCTGAAGTTAGCGGAGTCAAACGTGTGTCAGATGCCTTTCTTAATAGTATAAAGATTAAATTGTAAATAAATTAAATAGCAAAATTTTAAAAATAAATAACTTATAAATAATATATAAAGTGAATTGAAGGAGTAAATTCTATAATTTAATATCATTTAAAGAACATCTCTCTATACATTTAACAAAGTACAGAGAGGAAATAAAATTTTATTCTGATTATGGAATTTTAATATGTAAATGTGTTTAGTAAAGAATTCTTCGGATTTCAGATTTTTTTTTTATCTACTGTGAATGCTTACTGCTAAAACATGCCTTATCATTTAAAATAACTTACACTGAAATTAAATAATTTAATTAGTGGCATAAATGTTTATAAGAAGGTTTTTTTATCTATGTTAATAAAAAAGAAAAGTATGATAATTAAAATTTTTATTTTCAGAAGCTCAAAACAACCAATCGGGAAAAGGGAATCATTCTGAGTTAATGATATGTTTTAAAGGCTAGAAATAATCTATTTATTGCTGTAATGGATTAGTCTAAAAGAAAAGCTTTAAACATTTACCAGTAAATAAATATAAGGGGTGGTCAACTGTGTACTTAGGTCCACTGTAGCCCATTCTCCCCCACATGTAACATAAAAAGTATACGTATATAAATGAGGCAAAACTTGTAAAAAATTAAACTGCATATAACTGAATGTTAGTATAAATGGTAATATTCCACAGTCATCCCATACATTTACAGATATTAACACAAAAAACCTGTTTAAAGCGGAGATTTTCACAAAACTTTTCGATTTGATCTTGGTATGTTTTACTATATATACACTGGTGTGCAAAATTTAAGGACGAGTCACCAAATGCCAATTTTCAAGAGATTTTTATGCGATAATTTTTACGCGAATATTCAAAAGAAAATAATATAATTCGAATAATTACTATCCCTGCATAACAGCTAATCCATATAACATTTCATTCTGGTCACACATGGTCACAAGAGTAACAGTCACTACGGCGAAACAAAAAATAGGAAATTATATACGTCTGTTTTATGAGTCTCAAATGACTAATATATGTGACTCCACTGACAGGTCATTGTGACTACTGGTTTGTGGCGAGTCACCAGGTGACTTTACAATGTCGTTTCATTGAGACTCTCGTGTGACCTCTCATCTGGAGACTCAATTTCAAAGTCATTGTGAACGTTGCATTATGATAAATTACCAAGTAATGTCCCATTAAAGTCATATGGTGACTTTCTGTCACAATACTTTATCAAATGGTGACAGGGACCCTACTGTGAAGTAACCACTGTGAAAAGTGGTGAAAAATCACCATGTGACTTTAATGGGACATTTGGTAATTTATCATAATGCAATGTTCACAATGACTTTGAAATTGAGTCTCCAGATGACAATTCACATGAGAGTCTCAATGAAACGACAGTGTAAAGTCACCTGGTGACTCGACAGACCTCTCACCAGTGTATATATATATATATATAATGAATGAAAATTCTGGATCCCTCCCAAAAAGAAATCCAGGCTACATTATTGAAAATAACAACATTTCAATCATTTACAGTAGACTCCCTCAAGTCCGCAACGCTTAAATCCACAACTCTCTAAAATCCGCACATGATTTACATATGTAAACAATGTAAGATTCAGTTCAGGCATAGTGGCAAAATTTGACTTTTTTAATTTTATGTCAATTCGTTATATATTTTAATATGAATTTTTTATTAATATTACAGAATTCGTGTTATTCAGGAAGGAAGAATAAATAAATTTATTTCTGAAAAAATTCAAGATATTGCTGACATCATTGATAACACTGGTCAACAGCTGTTTTGGTGCCGAGGTATTTTGAGCTGATTTTATATGAATTTGACGTCCTGAATTGAGATATGCCTTTAGTTTTTGCCCAGCAGCTCGAGTATTTAAGATAAACAACATTTTGTGAAATACATGTTACATTATTTTAAGGCAAATCCATGAATTAAAAAAATATATACAAATAAAAAAATAAATACGGAATTTTTCTTTTGTAATATACAAATGTTAATTTCTATTATTTTGATATACATATGTTCAAATAATAATTTTTAAAATTATATTATGGAAATATTTTTACTCACAAAGATAGAAGAAAAACTCATCGATGCGACGGATTCTCACTGAACGCTTCGGAAGCTTCTTTTCCGTGACATTCTTGAATGTATTTTTGAGCAGTCTCTTTTTAAACTCCAACATTAATGTGCCATCATGTGAGTATCCCATCTTCCTTGGTAGCGGTCCTCCATTGTTTTAATATCTTGGTGAAATCTTTCACCCTGTTCCTCACTTGTGTCTCCTAAATTTTCAGGAAAATGCTCTAAGTGGCTGTGTAAATAGTGCACCTTGATGCTCATATTACACCCAAGAGATTTAAAACTAGTAAGCATTTCATTTACCAGCTCTACGTAATTTTCTGCCTTGTGTTTACCAAGAAAATTTTCGACAACTGCCACAAAAGATGTCCAGGCTTTTCGTTCAGCCTCATTCATTGAATTTAAGAAGGCAGGATCCTTAATTAGTTGTCTTATTTGTGATCCATCAAATATTCCTGCTTTAATTTTTTCATAACTTAGTTGGGTCATTTTCTCCCCTGTATATGTAAAGCATGACCCGTTCTTATCAAGAGCCTTTACAAACTGCTTCATAAGACCGAGCTTGATATGCAGTGGAGGAAGTATGATTTTATCTCGCCCAACTAAGGGGTTATTTATAACATTCCTTTCCCCAACATTCATGTTTTCTATCTTAGGCCACTCTTTTCTAATCCAGTGGTGTATTTTATCCCTGCTATCCCAAAGGCACAAGAAGCAAGGATATTTGGTATAACCACTTTGCTGTCCTAAAAGAAAGTTTACCATTTTTAAATCCACACAAATCACTCACTGATGTTGATGATACTTTATTTTGTCAAAGACCAAAGCTATTGTATTGTATTCTTCTTTCATTTTCGTTGAGTGAGCAATAGGTATGGAACCATATTTGTTCCCATTGTGTAGAAGAACACATTTCAAACTCCGCTTTGAGCTGTCAACAAATAAGCGCCAATCTTCTGGCAAATATTCCGGAAGACCCATTTTTTCCAGGAGACCTCTAATTTCGTGGCAAAATACAAGATTGTCCTCTTGGTAAAAGAAGGGTAATAGGCTTTTTTCTCGTGTTCAGTAAAAGGTAATTTTAGTTCCTTGTTCCAGCAAATTTTTGTCCTTAAGTCTTGAAGCCAGCAACTCAGAAGCTTCTTTTGACAGATTGAGATCTCTGGTGAGATCATTTAATTCATTCTGATTAAAACATTGAGGCATTGATGACATCTCCTCATAATCACTGTCGCCTTCATAACTATCAGAAGAATGTTTAGAGGGGCAGTATTCATCCTCACTGAGCTCTAGTAGCTGGTACAACGTTGGGATCGGCACTTCTTCTGAGTGAGGAGCAGGGCGTCTTGCAGAATTTAAATCAGGATAAGTCCACTTATTACGGTTGTTTCGATTAATTCCTGTAATATTTACAAGGCAGAAATAACAGTCATCGAAATGGTTTTGAGGCTCTCTCCAAATCATTGGTATGCCGAATTTGAGACTTTTTCTTTTCTTGTTAGTCCATTGTCGCAAGTGTTCTGTACAAGTTTTACAGATCTGGTGAGGAGCCCACGTTTTATCCTGATCACCAAGTTTAACCCCAAAGTATCCAAGATAAGCTCTCTTTACAAATTCAGTAATCTTTTTTCTGTGCTCTTTTGACGTGTATTCTCCGCACATGTAGCAAAATACATCGGGATGATTTACACAACTTCTTCTACTTGAACTCATTTCATTTCTATTTAACAACACATGTATAACAATCTACAACACCGTACGTATTAAGTTTAACTTTATAAGAATTCAGTTCTAAAAACAAATATGAAATGTCAACAGCGTTTAGCATCCAGGGAGAGAATTCAGAAACTAATCTTATCTCTTGGCGGCTTTTCTATTAAGCTTTCTGGGGGAGCGGCACAAAATCTTAAGAATGCGCAGAACCTCAGTTTTGTTCGGACATCTGTTTTTTCCCAGGTCTCCTTATATTTCAACGCCTCTTAAATCACTTTGAGCGTCGCGACAGGCCCATGTCTCGGAAGGTCAGTTTAAGCGTTCAGGGTCACTTCAGTTCCAAAAAATCTCTAGTTCTCTTCGCATATCTAAAAAAGTAGAGCTGATAGAGAAAAACTGATTTCATATTTGGATTCAGTGTCTTAAAAATGCCTAAAATCAGTTGTAAAATCCTAGGCACCAAAAAAAAAAATTTTTTTTGTTGGCCTGTGTAATCACAATCTTCTTATCAAATATTTTTTGGTATAAATCAAGCTTTTTTTGGTTATTAAGTCTGGCTAAACCTGATGTAAAACTTCTTTATTTCAGGATTTTGATGTAGATCAGTAATGTACTTTTATGAGACAAGTTTCATTTAATAATTTAGGAATATTTATCTTTATAATGAGTATTTAATCATACATTATTAACTTAATTTTGCTTTTAATATTTTAACCATTTTAAAAATTATCTAAATTTTTAATATTTTAATTTATTACATATTTTAATATTTCATTATCCAGTAAAGCCCCGATCTATCGTTCCTGCATTGATCGTTTTATTTCTGCAGTCCCTGCACGAATTATTTTTAAATAATGTTGACGAAAGCCACAAGCATCGTTCTCAAAAAAGTCGTTTTCCCGTATTAATCGTTGTAAAATGTTCCTCCTCACCGAAACGAAATTAAAAGTTATGCAAGTCCACATGGCACTCAAACTGAATTACTTCTTTTATCCTAAAGTAACTCATTTGTGCTTTTCCTATTCATAATGGCGACAATAATGCAGATGAAATAGCAGTGGATGCGATTATGTTTCCATTGATTAAGATGTTGTGACATGTGGTGTCTTAAACATGGGAGAAATGCGTCATAATTCAAAAAATGAAAATAATGGTGAAGAAGCAGAGGGAAAAGTTCATACTCATGAAGCTTAGCCGACAGTGCAAGTCTGACTGATGCAGTTGAGGCATTTGAAACTGTATGAATGTTTATATATATATACTAAATTACAGAAAATTACCAGAAAAAAATTGTATATATTGAAAATTTATTTTTTGATGAAAAAATAAATGAGAAGCCAAACAAAATTTTGGATTTCATTAAATAAATATTAATTTTCTATAACTTTGATTTATTTCTTTTACAGTTCAGTAAGCAACAAAATAGTATACTGTATACATTACATGCATTTGTAATGCACAAATATTTTTTTTTGGTATTTTGAAGTTAATCCGCATTCATTGTTTATTCCCCACACCCCTTGAAAAACAATGGATCGAGGTTCTACAGTATTGAAAGCATTAATTATAGTTTTAAATGCACATTCAAATTACTGTTTAAAAAATGTAAATAAAGCGATGACCAGAAATCCGCAAAATTCTGAAATCCACAAAACCTCTGGTTCCAATATGTGCGGATATGAGGGATTTTACTGCATTTGCTTTTTTTAGCATGTTTAAAGCTCCCTATTGTTGATTCAAGATATTAAAAAAAGCATCTCCGTTAGGGATAAAACTATAAATCGTGTAATATGTATTTCGTTTTTAATAATAATGCTGGAGTGGAGGAGGAGAGGTTAAAATGAATTTAATAGAAAATGGCATCAAGGAAGGATCTTATTCTTCCTTAATAAACTGTTTTCTTTTTTAAATTTACATGAGTGTTATTTTACATGCAACTAAAGTGCAAAAACTGGATACAGTAGATTCTCTCAAATCAGCACAGCTGGACACTAGATAAATTATTTAGAGGTTGTGCGGATTTTAGAATTTTGCAGATTTCTGGTTATCGCTTTATTTGCAACTTTTGTTAATTGGAATGTAATTAATAATGCAATCGAAACTATAATATTTGCTTACAATGTAATATTATATTTAAAAAATCAATAAATTAAAATAATAAAAATTTAGATTAATTTTTAAATTATCAAAATATTAAATGCAAAAGTCAAATTAATAATCAATGTATGATTAAATATTCATTATAAAGATGATATGTGTTTTTCTTAAATTGTTCAATGAAACTTACCTCATAAAGGTACATTACCCATATAGCACACTTATCCCAGGACCGTCATCCCCCAGGCATCCCTGAGGATGCAGAGAATTGTCACCAGGAGGTCCTCAGGAACCGAAAATGTCCGCTTTACAGCATCCTGGCACGCTCCCCAGGACCTCCTTCAGGGTCCTCCCCGGGAGGTTCTGGGGAAATTTTGAGGAAGTGATATAGGAGGACTTTGGGAAACTTCAAGGTCACTAATATGTTCAAAAAAAATTTTAATTAAAGCTATGATTTAATTTAAATTTTTTTAGAAGAAAACACGAATGCTTTTTTTTCTATTATTCAGACGGATTTACATAAACAGAGATCATTCAGTAACAAATTTCTTACCTTCATTTTTCCTGCTGGATTTGAACCCGAGTACCTTGGTATTCTGGACGCGCACTCTCACCGTTTTGCTGTAGGGCCAGTAAGGAATAAAGATTTCTAAGGTATACATGCATTTTTACTCCGCTTTTGAAACTTAAAACTAGGAAATGTCCTCATTTTTTGTGCCTTTTTCATACATTCGACATAAATTTAAATCAATAACTCTAAATAAATTATCGATAAATATTTGTTTTAACATAAATGTCTTCGAATTTAAATTTTTTTAAATGAAATTGCATTTTTAAATGATAAAAATATCCTTTTAGCTTTTAATACTACAAATCCATTAAGATCGTTCAGTAATTAGAAAAATGATTATGAACTATACATTTTAAAACACAACGAATGATGTAAAACGTTTCCCTATAAAATATATTCCCTATATATGATATCCCCTATAAAATTTAACTTTAGTTAGTAAAAATATTATTTCCAGAAATTAAAATAGCAAGAGATTAAAACACATAGTTTCCTTAAAAATATGAATTTTTTTTAATGATTGACTAAGACTAAGTGAATCCTTTCAAAAATAAAACTTGTTTGCTCTTTCTATCTCTTACTTTTTTTACAGAAATTTTAATCGATTTTTTTTAACGTTTGGTAAAAGGTACAACCTTAAGTATTAAAGGTATTAAGTAAGTATTAAAGGTTATACAAATTTATAAAAAATATATATAAATTTGCTTAGTCTTTTCTTTCCTAGTAAGCTAGTTTCTAGTTCGTTTCATTGTTAGCAGTGAAGAGATTCTGCTCTCGAAACTGGTAGATAGGAGGTGCAGAATCGCACCCATCGGCCTAATCGTTCGGAGTTTCCCGGGGTTTTCTTCGAATCTTGGATTTCCTTGCGTAAATACGGATTAGGTTCCTTTAGAAAGACCTTCATTGAGGGCAACCCCCCTCCCTTGATATGTCCCTCATGTTGATAATTGGCCGTCATAAATACAGCCAATGAACAAACACGTTTTAAAGTGATTAGGTATGTTTTGGCGAGTATTTATTAACGAATAATCAAATCCGTTACTAATGAAATTCTTACACGACGGTACGAGTTACAGATGTTTGGATATTTATCACTTGTCGCGAGATAAAAAAAATACGGTAAAAGCACTGTATTATTTTATAACATTGTAAAAATATTAAAATTCTGCATTGTCATTGAAAACACACCATTATACAAATTTGTATAATTTAATTGTAACAGGATTTGGTGTGAAAATCAATTGTAAAATTTCATCGTTACACTGAAACACTGTTTGAATTTGAATGGCATAAAATAGAAACAATGGAATAAAATTAATTAATGGAAATCAATTAATCAATTAATCAAATTAATGGAATAAAATTTGAATCTGTTACAAAACCTTTTTATTTTCTTATTGTTATAAATAAAATTAATTTACAATTAAATCTCCATTTAGCAGTTTTTAAAATTGTAAGTAATTTTTATGATCATAAAAATACAATATGCACCATTTTTCATTTAACTAACGACGGGAAATATTTTTGTTGCTTACTTGAAATGTAATTTTAGTAACTAAGATTTTAGGCAATTTAAAAAGCCTGAAAAAACTGATATCTTTATTTAAAATATAAGATGTTTTTATCAACTATTTTTTTTAAATCCCAAACTAATACATGTATACATATACTTTCTTTTACACCTAGAAACAAATTTGTTTTACTAACTCACAGTTTCACTTCTAATTCTTTGAAAAAACACTCTTTTTTTCTTCCTCTCATTCAATGATTTCCCGCGAAAATTCTTCGCTGTCAAAATTGATTGGAGGGGCGTGATTAGCCTATTGAGTGCCTGAGTGTTGGAACGGTAACTGTCTATATTGCATTCTAGTATTGTATGCTATGCAATTGCATTCATTGCAACATTCATTGTCAACTAACTAAGGATATCCGAAGAAATAGAATAGAAAATCGGTCTTTTAAATGAAAGTTTTAAGTGATGTCAAAATACTCTTCAATTAAAAATTGTGTTAAACTATATGTTATTTATGAAATACAGATAAATGTTTATCTGTAATTTCAAAATCTATAACGTTATTGATATTTCAGAAGTTTTCTTAATGAAAACTTCATTTTATCTTTCAGAATTTAAATAACAGTAATAATATTATGTTTTGTAATCTATAAAATAAATTAGAAAAATAAATTGTTAATCAGTCCTATTTAGATTAAAAAAAATTAATTGATGATAAATAAAACAAAATAGGCTAAACCTTCAGAAATGGCATTTAAATTGATGCTTCTATTTAGCTAACATTTTCTTATCCTCAACATTCGGTAGGTAATTGATAATAACCTGAATTAAACTTTTAAGTTGCGTGAATTTACATTTTTTAAACAGAAAATCTTTTCAAATAAACCACGTATTGGTATATATTGGGAAATGGGGGGGGGAGGTGCAGCTCAGTATTTATATATTTTAAATCCAAATATACCATTTTAAAATGAATTGCTGCACTATCTTTGAGTTGATGTTATGTGTTGGGATAAAAATATCTAGTTTCGTCGCGACAAATTTGTTTGTTTATTTATTTATTTATTTAAATAGGGTTTAGTAAGTATGTTAGCTAATTATACATACACACACACACACACACACACATATATATATATATATATATATATATATATATATATATATATATATATATATATATATATATATATATATGTATATATAAATATTTAATATCTGATATTAAAATGCATCAGAACTCGATTTAGATAATTTTCATAGCAAAGTTTTAAACGGGTACTTATGATCAAACTTACGTTAAAAATTTCTTTTTTTTTCTTTCCATAAATACCTTTACCTCTGAATTTCAGAAAAAATATATGAACTAGAATTGTCTTCTATTTAAAAATTTTAGAGTATTAATTTAGAAACTTCCTATTTAGTTCATTTAAACAAGTTAAATTAATTTCTAAATTAATAAAAAAGGAATAATAATAAAAAACCAAAACGCGATAGGTTATTTATTAATAATTAATAAAATATTGATAAATGAACCAAATTTGCTTTAGAAGATACATAATAGTAATTAGTATATAAAAAGGGAATTAATTGAAATAGTAAATTAAAATTTTTAATTTAACTAAAAACGATTAAAACGTATAGCAGTAATTAAAAATTATGAAAATTTAATAACAATTATCTAATTTGCTTAAAAATAAGTAATCGAATAATTAATAAAATAAAATTAATTCATTAAAATCGATACCGATTAAATTGAATTCAACATTTTAATAAAAAAAAAACAATTGAGTGTTGTACTCCAGAATCATTCATAAGATGGCGCCAGCACTGTGACTTCCTGGGCACTTCCCCAAGAATGAATAACCGGGTACTTCCCCAGGAGTGATTTCCCAGGTACTTCCTCAGGAGTAGCGTCCCTGGGAAGTTGCTCCGTGGGACGTTACTGGGAGCTCATTCCTGAGGACACCGTAAAAGACTCTTCCCCAGGACGTCCTGATCTTGTCATTTTAGTTTTAGGGGGAATATGGGATGTCTTGGAGCTCCTAGGGAGGTATTGAG
Source organism: Maratus speculifer (assembly GCA_964019185.1). Lineage (NCBI taxonomy): Eukaryota > Metazoa > Arthropoda > Arachnida > Araneae > Salticidae > Maratus > Maratus speculifer. Next base: position 367,807,738 of record OZ025296.1, read on the forward strand.
GAGCTTTTGTGCTATATGGGTACTGATTCACATTAAAGTCATAAAATAAGGAAGTTTTTTTTAGGTTTTACTTTTTTCAGTTTTTTGCCAATAACTCAAAAATTATAATTTTTTGCATAAAATATACTTTCATATCGTACAGGTTCACATAAAAGCAAAGAGACGCCAATGTCATGAATGAATCACTCACGGGCAATTTGGCTGAAGAATGAATCATATAAAAAGATCAGATGCAACAGAAAGATCAACTTCAGACTTTTTACTTTCTCACATCTACTAATTTTAATATTTGTTTCAAGAATTAACAAAATTATCCACTTCAAGTAAAAAAGAAAACAAAACGGTTATTTATGAAATATGAATATCATTACTCACAACTCTGGAATCCCGCATTTGAACTCTCCCTTTAGTGAAAAATTTGAAACGTATCATCCTACATTACAGCAGCATCCTCATAGACCGGACGGCGGCGACACGAATGACTACGTCATCGAGTTACGGGATGAAATCATGATGTAGGACAAGGTTATAAGGTGTAGATTAAGCAATGACTGGTCTGCCTCGTCATTTCTCGGTACGATATCAGTCCAACTCGCCATTTTGGCGTCACGTTCACGTCATCGAGTTACGGGATGAAATTGGTGCCAAATTAAAAGTAAAATAAAGTATTTTAAGAATATTTCGGTCTGCCTGCGCATATCCTGGTACAAACCCTCGGCAGTATGAAATTTATGACAAAAAATGAAGTTATAATGTAAAATTCAATATGACTGCGTCATCGAGTTACGGGTTGAAATCATGATGTAGGACAAAATTATTAGCAGGCCTAGGACCGCTGAGTCACTCTTAAAAAAGAAAGAAAAGAGACTAAATCGCAAGAAAAAGAGACTAAAAGAGAACAAAATTAAAAAAAAAGACTAAAAGGAGACCAAAAAAAAAGTATTTTTTTCTATTCACTGAAATGTTTTTGGTATACAGACAAGCACTATAGGATTTAACACAATCTGTGGAATACATTTTTAACGCATTTCAGTCGGTTTTGAAATAATTGCAAATATTGTTGATTGGTTGCAGAAAAATATCTCAAATCGCAACAATTCATCATGAAAGAAAATCAGAAATTCACCAAATGACCACGGGGACAAAATCATGAAATTCCAGGAAATATAGTAAAATTCATCAAATTGTCTCAAAAAACAAATCACAAAGTTTGTCGCATGATCTCGGGAAAAAATTCTCGAAATTAGTCAAATGTTCTTAGGATAAAAAAAATCATGAAAATTATCAGATGGCCTTGAAAAAAAAATCACGATGTTAGTCAAATGGATCTTGTGTTAAACATGGTAAAATTCATCAAATGGGTCTCGAAGAGAGGGGTAAATCTGATAAATGGCAAATTTCGTCATATAAATGCTGAAAAAAGTAAATTTCTAAAACAATGGCCCAAAAAATTATCATTTACTGTATTTTGGTAAACGACCACAGAAAAAAAATCGCAAATTTTGGCTATTGATCGCCTAAAGAAATCGCAAATTTTTTCGGCGATCCTTTCACGAAATTTGCATTTCTTTGCCATTATTTTTTCTGCACGCAAAATCGTACAACTGTATTGTTCATTAATATAACCGTACACTTCGGACAAAATCCGTACATTGTACTCTTCTGTACATTGTACTACTGGCCATACCGTACAAGTTGGCATCTATGAATATCCTTTTCGATTTTATGATCATTTGACGAAAGCTCGGACAAAATTTGCGGTGTTTTCATAATCTTTTGACAAAATTTGCATTTTTTCGCGATCTATTCACGAAAACTGCCGTTTTCTTGCGATCTCTTGAAGAAATTTGCCGTTTTTTTGCGATCTTTTGAAGAAATTTGCAATTTTTTCGTGATTTTTTAACGAAAACTGCCTTTTTTTCGCGATTTTTTGAAGACGTTTGCCCTTTTTTTTGTTAATTTTAGGAAGAAATGTCGCGTTTTTCCGTCATTTTTTGATGAAATTTGCCGTTTTTTCGCGATTTTTCGGAGAAATTCGCTGTTGTTTCGTGATCATTTTACGAAATTGCCATTTTTTCGCGTTCTTTTGAAGAAATTTGCTTTTTTTCACGATCTTTTGAAGAAATTTGCTATTTTTTTTCGTGATTCTTTGACGAAAACTGACATTTTTTTCGTGATCTTTTGAAGAAATTTGCCATTTTTTTCGGTCTGCCGAAGGTTTGTACCAGGATATACGCAGGCAGACCAAAATATTCTTACAATACTTTATTTTACCTTTAATTTGGCACCAATTTCATCCCGTAATTCGATGACGTGAAAGTGACGCCAAAATGGCAAGTTGGCGTCTGCTGTTACTCATATCGTCGCAAGAAATGACGAGGCAGGCCAGCCATTCCTTAATCTACACCTAATAATCTTGTCCTACATCATGATTTCAACCCGTAACTCGATGACGTAGTCATATGTGTCGCCGCCGCCCGCTCTATCATCAGACGTAGAGCACCTAGAACAGGAATAATTTTAAATAGAAATGAAAGTTTTCTGTTGAAAAATTTTAATAATCGATAAACTTAGTTGTCGTTTTTCTTTATCTGAAATTAACTCGATTATCGACTAACATTTGTGAATCGATTAATTTAGATTTTACAATATTGTTTTAACGCCCTCTTTCGTTAAATAACATAAATGAACAAGTTTTCTGTTGAAAATATAGACTTTTAGATCTATTTTTAAAATAAGACAATTCAAGATGTTTTGATATAATTCGAGATTTTTTTTACACACTTCACCTAAATAATTTAAAATATTTTTCAGTACATATAAAAGAAATATTATTATTGCCTTTTTCATGAAATTTTATCTTAGTTTTATCAGTTTTTTAAGAGCTCAGCTTATATCCATTAAATTTTAATTTTTCTTGTTTTGCTTATAAAAATGAATTATTTCTTATCAAACATAATTGTTAGAATAAGATGGAAAGTGTTGTTTTCAATATTTTGATCTCTTTTGACTTATTGGTTTTGGCTAATTTTTTGTTTTCGTCGAACAACTTTTATTTTCTTTTTAGGTGCGTTCGTAATTATGTAAATACGTAGCACCTATTGTTGACGCTCAGTCCGTCCGTCTGTCTGTCTGTCTGTCCGTCCGCATATAACAACGCAAAAACTACCCAACCGAATCGTTTGAAATTTAAAATACATAAGTATTACATAATTTTGTCGAGTCATTTCAAATTTTATGAAAATCGGATGGATAGATCAATTACAGGGACAATCAAAAGGATTCCGTTACATTACGGTCAATGGGGAAAAAAGTTTCAAATGCATTTTAATCGTTTGAAATTTAAAACGTATATTTATTGCATAATTTTGTCGAGTCATTTCAAATTTTATGAAAATCGTATGGATAGATCAATTACAAGGACTGAATATTTTAAAACTTCGTTATCAACGAACGCACCTCATTTGCTACGCTTTACGTGCAATTTCCAACTTGTTTTAATTATTATGTAGTAACTTTCATTATTTTAATGAAACTTTAACATTATATAGGGCCAGATATAAATTTATTGAAAAGAGTTTTAATTAGTCCTTTAAGAGTCTTTTTAGATTGTTTGTAGGATTTAGTTTACTCATTTGATTTTTGTTGTAAGAACAATTCTTTCTAAATTAATTTTTTATATAATAAAAATAATAATAAAAGCTTTAGCATATTGATGAAAAAAACCAATAACTTTGCATAACATCGTTTTTTTTTTTAAATTGTAGTTTAAATAATTCTGTATCTTACAACAAATTTCTGAAATTCAAACCTTTAAAGACCCTACATATAATGCAGTTCAACTAGAATATTTGTAGATGATTAAATTAAACTTGCATGTCAATTAATGCCATATGTACTTACGTATTAACGCCACTGCGGCAGAAGTTGCGCTAATGCTCCCAAAAAAAGCAATTTTGTTGTTCGCATGCACAGAAAAAAATGGCATTAAAAATGAGCAAAATAAAGTACTAAAAAGCAGTAAAACACTAAAAAAACATTAAAAATGACATAAAAAATCATCAAACAACAATGCAACAAGGAATCCAAAAGATAACTGCGTGTGCTGCTTTCTACTGCGGTGGCGTTAATACGTAAGTGCCAATGCATATAATTATATACAAACTTTGCTAAAAATATTACTAGTTTTTTTCTTGTACTAGTTTATCATCATCGTCGACCGATTTCGCCATATAGCTGAATTATACCTATTGACATAATTTTTATTTAAATAACAAAAAAAAAAGTAGAATATTAATCAAAATACAAATAAAAAGTTGAAATAAATATCATTTGATAACGTTTCAAACATGCGTATCATACTTCATGATCATCCATTAATGGCATTTAATCTTATAGTTTGGCGATCATTTTTTGGTCGATGGGATAACTAAATAGTACCTTTTTTAAAAGAGAGAGAGATATTAGCCCCTGCTGTCACTAACGTAAATGAAATTATTTTAGATGAAGATCTTACTTGTCTTGTATTAAGCAAATTATTGCATATAAAGAAATGAACATCTGTAGTTTTATAGAGATATTTTTGATTATTAAACTCAAACAGAAAGTGTTTATGGGAGCACTATTTATGTTGAAAGCATAAAATAGCTCGTTTTAAATAATATTATAGATTCAAAAACTATGCATTGCCATTTAAATATGATTGTTTTTAAAAGGTTTTTTTATATAAATTTTTATTTATATCAATTTATTAGATATTATTTCACATTTCGAAAAAATGCATTTTTTTTCTCATTGTTGTCAAATTTAAAACAGCAACTGAAATCTCCAATCCTAAAATCCACACATCAACACAAATGTAAACAATAAAACTTTGAGTTTAGATACAATGACAAAATTATAGAACTTTTTTAAATTAAAATATTCTGCACATATTTTAATGTGTAATTCTCGATAATATTATTGAACTCATGTTTTTTCAACAATTTAATCATTTTGCAAAATATCTTTTTTTTAAAAATAATTTTAGCTTATTATTACTTTACTTAATTATTTTAGTACAGTAGACTCCCTCAAATGTACACAGCTTTGGACCAGAGGTTGTGCAGATTTTAGAATTTCGCAGATTTCTGGTCTTTACTTAGTTTGTTTTTTTCTCAGCAATTTGAATTTAAAAAGGCAATCAAAATTATAATGAATGATTATAATGTAGTAAAATATTAAAATAATTAAGTAAAATAAAATAAGAAGATAAAAAGTAACATAATTTAAAATTGATTGAAATATTAATAGTAAAGGTCAAGCAAATAAAATTAATCATGTATATTGAATTTGCATAAAAAAGATGCAATATACTTTCCTCGATTTATTCTATGACATTTTTCTTATGAAAAGTACTCTCTATTAATTTACATTAAAATCAGGTTTGGCATGATTTAAATCAACTGATTTAAATCAAGATTTAAATCTTGATTTAAATCAGCTGATTTTTTTTAAATCATTTGATCTAAATCAATTTTTTTAATGTTGGAAATGAGTCAGCAGAGAAATAAGTAGGTATAAATAAGTAGCAGGTTTTTTCTGGTATATTCAGGATTGCTATAAGAAAGAATGGTGGCAGGTGCAAGTTAAATCCAGGTGTCCCCCTCGTAATCCTTTACTTCTTTGTTCTTTTGTAATAAACTTTTGTAATAGACAATGAGACGAAACACAGAAACACTTTATAAATCACTAGCTGACCTGTTCGGCGTTGCCTGGATCCGTATTAACAATGTGAACGAACTTCAAATTTGTATGATTTTATCCTTAATTCGAAACATGCAGAAATGCATTGTTTGAAATACGTGGCCGCTGACTGTGTGAAAAATCGTTTAAATAAACAATATCTAAGCTCTAAAAATACTCAAAATGAACAATGGGAAACGCGCACTGTAAAAAAAAATCAACCATTATCTTCTTCCTAAAGGAAAAGTTTCCATTACGATACAGAAAACGAACGATCAGAAAAAGAATCTAAAAGGTTATGGAAAATTTTCTTATCATCAGAAAGATAAACTATTTGATCAGATAGTTTTCCGAATTACGGAATCTAGTATTCGTTGAATGTTCTGCGCAGGCCCAGCGACGTGTGATTAAAGGTGGTATCACGTGATTTAACAGAAAACAGAACAGAAGAAGGTTGTTTTTATTTGCGCTTGCATGAACCGTCTCCATTTTGTTGAAGATGGAAGTTTTTATTTTCTAAATCCAGTTGCGTTTCTTCTGAATTGGTAAGTACTAATATTTATGTACTTTAATTACTTTGCATATTATTAACTCCATGTTTATATTTGGGTATATGTAGAAATTTCTGTATATATTCTTAGTATTGGGGGTTTGATTGCAAAATTAAAAAAAAGATAGAAAGCGAGAAAGGTTTAGCGAGGAACGAGATAAAGAAAGAAATGGACATGTCAAGGCGGTATGCAAATATAATGTTATCATTTTAGGGAACGGGGAGGGGGGGGCTGACATATGATATCCTAAGATATTTTTAGGGGGAGAGAGGGGTTGTCTTTTGATATCGATATCATTTTTGATTAACTCAAAATTATCTCTTTTTATTTGTAACATGATTTTTTGGTACAAAATAATATGTTTATCTTTTACTTACCCATCATACGTAGTATAGGGTAAGTACTCTTCAAGAATGCAATAGTTTCGAAAGTCGATTTTTTTGACGAATTTACACGTTTTAGACACTGGAGATTCCGAAAAACATATATTAATATCAGTGACCTAGATTATCTGGAACTATTTTTTTCGGATCAGGGCCGTAGCTAAGGGTTTACTATGGGCGGCTCAGCCCCCCTAAAATATTTTGATCCCACCCCCTCCCCTGGAAAAGATTCCAAGGCCACTAAATGAATTTCTGTACCGAAAATTCCAAGGAAGTGCTGTTCAAAAATCTTATTTAGTTTTGAGGACCTTTCCACAGTTTTGCAAAATTGCTAAATTGTATCTAAAATAAGTATTTCAACACTCATCTATCATATTTGCACATACGAAGCGAACATGATGTTTAATATACTAGTTATATACTCAAATTTTTCATCATCATATGTTTTTCTTAGCATAAAAGGAAGTTATTACAAACAATTTAATAATAAACATAGCACCGACATTGTGAATATGCACTAATTTATCTTTCTGGGGCTGAGGGAGAGAAAAAAATTATCAGCCCTCACTACATTCTCTTGCGCCCCCCCCCCCCCTTTGTTCACTACTAGCTACAGCCCTGTTTCGGACTCTCGAAAAATTCATTCTGATGAACGTTCTATTTACAGATATATAAAAATTTTCGAAATTTGTTATTTTAAGAAGTGGACATAAAAGGCAATAATGAAGTCTATCGGATAATTAGTTGCCGAGATATTTGTAATCCTGTTTTCCACGTTCTTCGATTTTTCATGACCTTGTATTTTATTCAAATTTCAATTTAAAGAAGATTTTAATTGGGAATGAGACGTTTAATCCGACACAGTAAACTGTTAGTTAATATGATTAAAATTTTTGGAGTTACAAGAATGTCTCTTTTATGCAATTCGGTACTACTTGAGTAAGTTGGCGTTTTATATAATTTGTCGAAATTGATTCATCAGCAATTAATTAATAGAGCATTACTCTGTATATTAAAAATATTTAAATGTACGTTTAAATTTGTTTTTTGGAATTGCAATACATTTTATAAATAATTTACACGTTTTATTTTCATGTATTGTATTATGTACTAGCTGAGCCACCCGGCGTTGCCCGGGCCCGTAATAATATTCTTAATTAAACCTGAAATTTGTACTTCAAAATCTCAAAGGAAAAAAAATCGCGAAACGAATCCCGGCTGCCTACGGTACCGTTTAGCAGAAATGCTTCGCACACACGGCAAAAAAAAAAAAAAAAAAAAAAAAAAAAAAAGAAGAAGAAGAAGAAGAAGGGGGGAGGTTTGGAGAGAAAAAAAACATAAAAATCGTTTTCTCTTTTAGAGAAAACGATTTTTATGCAGTCTTATGTAATCCACTCCTCATAAAAAAAGTTTCTTTATTATACTGGAATATTTTCCGATTAAAAAAATACATTTTCGTAAAGAAAAGAAAACGTTTTTGCTCTACAGGGGAATTTTTACTTTTTTCAAGATTAGTTTAATGAACGATGCGGAAAAGTTTCCGTTTTAATAAAGAAAAATTTCCATCTATACTTCCGTTCTACCAAAACTATTCTTAGTGTAACGGGAAAGTTTTCCTTAATTTATAGGAATATATTCTATCATGAGAGAAAAGTTTACGTATTGATTCGGAAAAGTTTCCAATTTAAAAAGGAATACTTTCTATATATTCTACCGATCTACCGAGAAATTTTTTTGTGTGAATGGAAAGTTTTCCTTATTTTACAGGAATATATTCTGTTATTACAGATAAGTTTACTGATTGATCCGAAAAACTTTCCGTTTTGAAAAGGAATTCTTTCTGTCTCCACAGAAACTTTTATTTATAGACAAGAAAAGATTTTCATAAGAAACAGGAATTTATTCTGTGTTTAAAGATTAGTTTCTGAACCAAACAGGAAAACTTTCCGAACAGAAAGGGAAATCTTTCTATTTTTTTTTATTTTATTCCGTGTCCATTCGGAAAAGTTTCCGTACCGAAAAGGGCAACTAATTTCCCGTTTCCTACCGGAAACTTTTTCGGATTTTTTTTTACAGTGCGGAAGGGAATATGTGTCCAACAATTGCGTGATTTTTCTGTGAAAGTGTTGGTATTTATCCGTAAAAATCACTGTTAAGTCACGTAATCAATTTTTTTTCACATAGAAATCCCAAGTGAAATATTTTGAATGTCAAGCTACTTATATCACTCTTAAATCCGACTATACCGTGAATGAAATCAATACTCGATGTTAGCTAAAAAGTTTGCATATGGTATTATAATTTCAGAGCCATTTAACAAAAAAAGTGTAGATTTTAAATCAAAACATGCGTAATGGGGAAAAATTCCTAACCGCAGACTTTTGTACCATAACCATAACCTGTTTGTAACCTAACTGTGACTAAACAGTACCCTACCGTAACTTAAATATAATTGTAACCTAGCCCTCACCTTATTATAACTTATCCTTAATCTAACCATAACAAACATACCGTAATGTAATTGTAACCTAATCGCAACCTAAATGTTACCTAACCATATAATGGATTCATGTCCATGGAAATTAGTTTGCCTTGTTCAGATCTTGTTATGGTTCTTTAGAATATTTCCGTCTGGTTCAAATTTTGTTCGATAGAGATTTCAGGTATTTTTTGAAATTGGATTTTAATATTCGTGTCGAATTCATGTCCATGGAAATTATTTTACCTAGCTCGGATCCACTTATGGTTCTTTGGAATATTTCCGTCGAGATCAGGTTCGGTTCAGATTTCAGCTTTTTATTCAAATGGAATTTTTGAGTTCTTGTCTTCTTGCGTGTCCACGAAAATTATTCGGCCTTGTTCGAATAAGAAGATGCTTCACTGGAATATTTTTGTCAAATTCAGATTTTGTTCGGTTCAGATTTCGGCTTTTTTTTCAAAGGGAATTTTTGGGTTCGGGTCTTCTTGCGTGTCCACGGAAATTATTTTGCCTTGTTCAAATAAGAACGTGCTTCACTGGAATATTTTTGTCAAGTTCAGATTTGGTTCAGTTCAAATTTCAAGATTTTTTTCAAAAAAAAAAATAAAAAAAAATTTAGGTTCAGATTTGATTTATGTCCATGGAAATTTTTTGTCTTATTCAGATCCGGTTACCGTTCTTTGGAATTTTTTTTTGTCAGGTTCAGATTTGGTTCAATTGAAATTTCAGGTATTTTTTCAAATAGAAGTTTTACGTTTATATCGGGAATCGGTATCGAAATCGGGGTTAACGGAAATTATTTTGTCATACTCGTATCCGGATATGGTTCTTTGGAATATTTTGGTCGGATTCAGATGTGCTTTGAGAATAATTTCAGGTTTTTTTTCAAATCGAATTTTTTAGGTTCGAGTCTGGTTTATATCCATGGAAATTATTTTGTCCTGCTCAGATTGGGTTATAGTTCTTTGGAATATTTTTTTCGGGTTCAGATTTGGTTCAATTCAAATTTCGGGTTTTTCTTGAAATAGAACTTTTGGGTTCGGGTCTTCTTGCGTGTTAATGGACATTATTCTGTCTTGTTCGAATAAGGACATGCTTTTAAGGAATTTTTTAGGTTCGAGTCGAGTTTATGACCACGGAAATTATTTTGTCTTGCTGTGATCGGGTTATGCTTCATTTGAACATCTTTGCGGGATTCAGACTTGGTTCGGGTCAGTTATCAAATCCATAGTTTTTTTCAAATAGAATTTTTAGGTTCGTGTCGAGTTTATACTCACGGAAATTTTGTCTATCACGGATCGGAATGTAGTCTGTTTTTTCGGGAGGAGGTCGTGTTATGTTTTACTTAGTCTAAACATTAAGGTTATAACCAGTTTTGCTACTATTCTTTTAATGACAATTTCTGATAAATAATTTACTTTGCTATTTGATAAATTTTTATAGTGTATGAATCGTTTGCGGATTCGAACAACTGTACGCCAAAGAGCCATTTTATTTTTGTTTTAAAAACAAATTAAAGCCGTAATAAAATTTTAAATTGAATAGAATACATTTAAATTTAATCAACGACTTAAAAAAACACCTAGAAAAGTGTTGTATACTTTTTTTACTGCAACACAGCTAATCACTCATACATTCTAATGTTTGAAGTGTCAAAAATCTGCGTACAGCCATCCAGTAAAGAGAAATTAATAGAGTGGAAGCACAATGTCTTGGGGTGAAGCCAAAAACGTATCCCTAAAATCCGCTATATTAAGTCTAATTAAGCACCAACAAAAACATGTGCTTTGACACGCCGATCAATTCAAACTGGTTTAAACCAGTATATCTTTGTTTTTTTTATCGTTTAAACTGTTATTGAACAGATGACTAAAATTTCGTTTAAAAAATGACGATTTGTGCCATTATTGGCTGTAATACACGATCGGAATGCATAAAAAATACAAATATATCAATCATTGGCAAGAATTATTTGATTATTTTTATCATATAGCTTTGAAATATCAATATCGAAGCATCTTTTAAGATTTTGCTTGAAAAGTTAACATTCTTTCGTTAATGTCTTAAAATCGTCTGCACTCTGAAATGTAGATTTTAGATGAATATTTGTTATTTAAGTTTTCGTACATGATTAAGAATGTTTTCATCAATATATTTTGTTTACTGACATGCAATTATTAATATATTATTAAGTCATAACCATTTTTCATCTACGTTATAAAGTATTAAAAAGTTCTGAAAAAAAACTAAAACTTTTAGTAATGCAATTTTTAGTTAAAATCAAATGTTTTCAATATTTTATTTTGTTTTATCTTGACGTTTAATTATTTATAATTTTCTAATTACAATTATTTTATAAGCAAACATTTTTTTTAATAAAAAAATTGATAGAAAAAAGACCATTTTAAAAAATTACTATTTCTTCTTAAAAAGTGCTTCAGCTGTAATTCATTTCTTTATATTCATCTTATTAATACAAAATCCCTTCCTCGTAATTTTGATTGGGTCATTAAAATTTGAGCTATATATGGTTTCATATTGCAAACCTTTTTTGCGTGTGATAAAAAATCCTCGGTTAAACTGACAGTTTGCCAGTCTATGGATTTTAAAGGTCGTTTGAAAAAACTCTCACTTTGGGAACGTTTAACACTCATGTTTGTTTCTTTAATTCTGTCCAGCTTTTTTAATTATTTCTGCGAAAATTTTATGCAACCAATAATCCATAAGTAAACAAAGGGAAAACAGTGGAAAACAGGCGATTTTTTATGAAAGTGATCTTTGGTATTTAAATAATTACTCAATTAATTGGAATTTCGAAATTCTGAAGCTCAGGTGAATCAGGAAAAATTTCGGGCTACTCTTAAAAAAAAAAAAAAAAAAAAAAAAAAGCCTTGTACATAATGTAGTTTTTGCTAGCCATCGCAGACGGAGCATTTTGTTCTTTTATTAGTATAGATGTAAAGCTATACAACAAAGAATTCCAAACCTCCAATTTAGAGTCTAATCTATTCTTCTGAATATCTATAATTTCTTTTCAGACAAAATGACTTCACAGATGCATTCTAGCAATTATAAAGGCTTTTGTTTCTTGATAAAGTTTAGTATAAATATATATTTTTAGTAGAAAAATATTTATAAATGTATTTAAAAAATTAATTATGGCCTGGCTAAACACAGTGAATCTTGTCAAGATATGATTGCAAGGAGCTAGAAAAAAATATACCATTTTCGACTTCCATTAAATGAAGTGTAATCAATTATCGGTATCCTGAAAACTCTTCCATTTGAGATAAGATTATATTGTAGAAAGATTCCGGTTTTACACGTTTCAATGTATTTATAAGTACTTGTTAAAATGTTTTACAATAGAACTGCTGGTAAGTGATGAAAAATCAATTACAGCCATATTTTCAGCAAATTGTATTTGTATGCCAATCCATATCAGGACAATGCAATGCTTCTGTTTAAGGCAGGTTTCTGTTAAAGATAATTACCATTTTGACAGGTTTTACTATAGGGGAGACTGGTACACAGTGGACCACATTTGCAGTTTACATTTTTTTTTCTCTTTCAAGGAAAGTCCAATCTGCCTAAAAATGAATTTTTCAAAACAAATACTTTCAAACACTTTTTTTAAATACTTGTATACGTTCATAAAGTGGACCAGTGTGCCCCAGAAGCAGGTACACTGGTCCACCCACTGGGTTACATGGTCTTTTATTAAGCATTATTCGAATTACAATATAAATATATTTTATATTAATTTAAGTCCTCTTTATTTACCCTATATCTCCAAAATAATACAATAATGCAAAATTTTCAAACAAAAAACTTACAAAACAAAACAGAAAAATTATATAGAGTATTATATTTTTTAAATAACAACAGATTGATACAGGAGCAATTGAAAAGAAGGTGAAGTTATTCAATAAAATAAATCATCTTCAGGAAGACTTGAAAATGAAACTACAAAATACTTATGAGCTTGAAATTTTCCTGAATTAATTTAGGATCTGGGGGTGATTTTATGATAACATTGATACTACCAACAAATTAGTATCTATAAAGTTTTGATTCCAAATTTGTTTTATGTTAAACCTAAAATGATAATTGAAATTTATCATTTTAGAACCTGCAAGAAATTGTTCTAGTAATAATAATTTACAGTCAATAAGATACTTGTATTGTTTCAAAGTCAGTAAATACACACGAAAATATTTCTTTCTATGATAAGTCGATATTTTTCTTTGTTTTCTTTATATAATAGTTAAATAATTACTTTAAAGCAGTATTTATTTGTAGAGAAAAAGCAATTATGAAATATCTTTAAAATTCTGCATTACAGAAACAGAGTAGATTGTGGTCCACTTAGCCTCATGTTGAAATTCTTTATATTCTCATAATATTTTTATTCAAAGCTTTCTTTTTAGCATATTGATTTTAATATTAAAAAAAGCAAGTATCTTTTTTCACTTATTTATAAAATAATCTTTATTTAATTAATAACAAAGAAAAGTATGATGAAAAAAAAATTAATTTTAGAAGTTCAAAACAACCAATCAGGATAAAATGAATCATTCTGAGCTAATGATGTGTTTTAAAGGCTATAAATAATCAATTCATTGCTCTAATCAATTAGTCAAAAAATTTAGTTAGCTTTAAAAATTTTAAAGTAAATAAAATATAAGGAATGCTCTACTGTGTAATTAGGTCTACTGTAGCCCACTCTCCCCTACATGTAACATAAAAAGTATACTTATATAAATGAGGCAAAACTTGTAAAAAGTTAATATGCCTATAATGGAATGCTACCTGTAAATAGTCCCTAATCCCCTCTAAAAGAATATTATACGATTACACATGTAAATACAAAAACCTGCTTAAAATAAAAATGTTCAATATCTTTTGTGATTTCACTTTGGCATGTTTTACTGTATATATATATATATATATATATATATATATATATATATATATACAGTAGAGGACCTATTATCCGGAATCGTCGGGACCGAGGGCTTTCCGGATTTTGGAATTTTCTGGATTTCGGGTCCGTCCGAAACTCGAGACTCCCCCCCTCACCCGCCATAAAAAAACACGGAAAATATTAAAATAATAACAAAATTATATCACTGCCATCTAGAATATGAATGAAAAGTGTATGAGAAGTCTGTAGAATAAACACTATGCTACAACTTTGACTCTTGTACTACAGTACAAAAGTCTCAAATCCGGACATCCAAAATTCAGAACTCTTCAAAATCCGGACGTTTTTCTAATTGGCTTTATATATATATATATATATAAGTATATATTACCGTAAAATACCGTTAATCCGCGCCTCCCCCCCCCAACGTGACGAAAAAATCAAAAAATAATTAGAGGGGGCACTTACGCAGGATTTTTCTGCGATCGTTTCACAAAATTTGTATTTTTTGCGAGATATCTGCAGGATTTTTTCGCGATATTTGACGTGATTTGCAGGGTTTTATCGCGATATTTTACGAATTTGCACAGTTTTTTCGCGACACTTGAAAAAATTTGCGTTTTTTATGGGAATGAATCATGATGAAATGAATGAATCATAAATTCTTGAATGAATCATGAATTTTGATACTTGAAGCAATTCTTGAATTAAAAACGCAAATTCTGTCGAAAAAACGCTGAAAGAAGGTGAATTTTGTAAAAAAAGTCAAAAATGCATGAAATCTATTTAAAAATCTCGAAAAAACGGACATTTCATTAAAGATTCATGATTCATTCATTTCATAATGATTCATATCGCTCTCAATCGCCTTCATTTCCGGATTTCGGAATTCCGGATAATAGGTCCTCTACTATATATATATATATATAACATGAATGAAAATTCTGAATCCCTTCCAAATAGAAATCCTGGCTACACTACATAAAATAAAAATATTTAAATCATTTATTTGCTTTTTATTTAGCATGTTTAAAGCTCCTTATAGTAGTCAATTCTATGTATAAAAATATGCATTTTTGTTAGGGATACAACTATAATTCGTGTAATATGTATTTTGTTTTTAATAATGATGAGGGGAAGGAGGTTAAGATGAAATTAAAAGAAAATGGCATCATGGAAGAATCTTATTCTTCCTTAATAAACTGCTATACTTTTTAAATTTACAAGCGATTTATTTTACATGTAACTAAATTGTAAGAACTGGATACAGTAGACTCCCTCTAATCAGCAGAGCTGGGAACTAGAGATTGTGCAGATTTCTGGTCATTGCTTTGATTACATTTTTAAACGACAATTTGAATCTAATTCATAATGCAATCAAAACTGTAATGATTGCTTACAATATAATATTAAAATACGTAATAAACTAAAATAATAAAAATTTACATAATTTTAAAATTCTGAAAATAGTAAATACAAAAGTTGAGTTATCTATGTCATCTATGTATGATTATTCCTTCTGAAGATGAAACATATTTTTCCTAAATTGTTTAATGAACCCTACCCCATAACCGATTCGCATCAAAATAATAAAATAAGGAAGTTTTTATTTCTGGTTTTTCCAGACTTTATAACCAAAATAGCTTGATTAATTAATACATAAATATATTTTGTAATATGATTGTGATTACCAGTAATGTCAACAATATCTTGAATTTTTTCAGCAAATAATTTATTCTTCTTCCATGAAAAAACATAAATTCAATAATACTAACAAAAGCTATAAATTAAAATACACATGATAAAATTGGTATAACGCTAAAAGAGTCACATTTTGTCCGTATATCTGAGCTGAATGTTTCATTGTTTACATCTGTAAATTATGTGTGGACTTTAGAGTTTTGAATTTTAGAGAATCTACTGTATTTAACATAGAAAACTTAATGAATAGTTTATTTTCATTTGAAGATTTAAAAAAAAAATATTATTAATAAATTATATAATTTCAAAGTGAAAGTAATATAAATATAGTTCAATGCATGTGAATACATATATGTATGACGTATATTAACATTTAATCAAATTTAGTATTAATTCTATTTATACTTTCTTTTTAAATATAAATTTAAAGCATTTTTAGAAACATAAATTACTGAAAATACATTTTTAGTTCTAATATAACATTCTACAAAAACATAGGTACATGCAACTATTTTACCATTTAATATATGACATACTTAAATGTCGTTAATTATTTTTTCTGATATTTTTGAATGAAACTAAACTATTATAACTATTACAGCAGTGTAACCTATGGAAGAATTCCATATGCTATTTTTCATTTTTTATTATTGAAGCTACTAGTGGATAAATAAAAACTATGTATACAAATTTTCATTACAAGAATTTTTTTGTTCCAAATTTATAATTTTCTGGCTTTTTTTTCAGAGATATTTTTTATAAATGTAATGTAATATATTTATATATATCTATAGATTTGTAGTATAATTTTATGTTTTAATTTTGCATGCACAATAAACATATAAAATATGAAACACATAAAACAATAAGAAAATATAAATGTATACAGTATATTTATTTATATGTGTGTATAAAATACGCATATATATAGTAAGTTATATCAACAAATTGGGAATAAGTATATAATAAGGGTTATAAATAAAAACCAGTCAGATGAAATCTTTTGTTGTTATCTGTACTTAAAAAGGTTAATATCATAATTTAATGCAATTATCCATATGAAAGCAAAAATAGAGAATCTGTCGAAATCACTGCATGTGAAAATAAACTTTGTAATCATAATTTATCCCATAATATACGAAAAACATGGCATAACACCATAAAATCTTAAAATTATATGTGTTTGCAGTATTTTAATTTTCCTCACGCATAGATGCAACACATTGAAGCTTTTGATTCATTTCGATTTTGCTTTATTAGAAATTTTATTTCTCACTAAGGAATCAAACTTTTAGTCATTTCACCATCATATTTTCCTGAAGACAGCTCGAAACACTGAATTTAGATTTTATTTTACAAATTCTAATTAAAGTTCTTGCTTCTGTGTGCCATCGAGAAAAGTTTTTCATTCTTAACAAATTTGTTCATGGTAGTTATATTTTATGATGCAATTATGCAGTATAGTAGACTCTCACAAATCAACTTGGGACCAGAAGCTGTACGGATTTTAGAATTTTGCAGATCGTTGCTTTGTTATACATTTTTTGAACAGTAATTTGAATATAATTAATAGTACAATTGAAACTATAATGGCTGTTTACAATAAAATAAAACATTAAAATAAGTAATAAACATTTAAACAATTTTAAAAATAATTAAAATGTTTATTATAAAGATGAAATGTATTTTACCCAAATTATTCAATGAAATTCGCCTTATAAAGGCATATTGCTAAGTCGCACCAAAATCATAAAGTATGGAAGTTTTATTTCAAATTTAACCAAACATAATAACCAAAAGAAAAAGCTTGATTAATACATAAATATATTTGGTGAAAAGATTGTAACGACCAGTGATATCAGCAATATCTTGAATTTTTTCAGAAATAATTTTATTCTTCCTTCATGAAAAAGCACGAATTCAGTAATATTAACAAAAATTACAAATTAAATTACATATGCAATTGATATAAAACTGAAAAAGTCAAATTTTTCCATTATATTTTAAGTAAATGTTTCATTCTTTACATTCCCAAATTGTGTGCGGATTTTAGGGTTGCAGATTTGAAGGAATCTACTGTATATGTTTATAAAGAAATAACGTCCAACTTTTTGAATGCTTATTCATGAACCTTGTTTTATTTATTTAAAATTGATTTTTATGTTGTCGGTTTTTATAATTCATTGCATTTTGGATATTCTGAGTATTTTATTTTCTTCAGACTTTGTATTTCTTGTTCAATTTCCTCTGTGTTTTTTATAATTTTTATTAACACTTATAACACTTTTTTTTTTCTTTTTTTTCAAACATTCTTCTCTTTCTAAACTACATTTGGAAATAAAATATAAAATAAATTGTTTTATAGCGTTAAAATTACATTTCCTAGCATTATAAGTGTTTTTTTCTATCATTTTATTATAAAATATAAAGCATTAGACCTATACTAAAGTTAATGCAGAAAATGAAAATTTGCCTATCATACAATACATAAGTTAAAGCTAGCTATACCCCAGACAATCCCATCTCTGAAATCACATCATAACATATAGAATTCTAAAATTTATTCTTTCTTTTTTATATAGACAAGTCCATTAGCTGTTCCAGAACAAGTCAGAGCTAAAATTAATAGTTTTCACCAATCAATTATCATTAACAATTATGAATAATTTTATCACAAAACACAAAAACTTTAGTAGAAGAGTAAGCAAAAAAACATATCTTACCATTAACTTATTTTACTAAAGTGTTCATTAAATTCTAAAAACGATCTTTCATTGTATCGCTATAGGTCATTAAATTTCAATAATTTGCCATCTATTTGCAGAGAACTTTCATATTGTCCAAGTTCACATAGAAGCAAAGAGACGCCAACGCCATGAATGAATCATGGTGAATGCTTTTGAATGAGGAATGAATCAAATTGATAAAACCGCTGTAACGGAAAGTTCAACTTATGACTTTTTACTTTCTCACATCTACCAATATTACCATTTGTTTTGAGAATTAAGAAAAATATCTTCTACATTTGACAAAGAAAACAAAACGGTTCTTTATAAAAAATAAATTGTTTTGTTAGTCAAAATTCTGAAATTTTTTATTTGAATTCGCCCACTAGTGAAAAATTTGACACATATCATCATACATTACAGCAGCATCCTCATTAAAAGTATAATATCTAGAACAGAAACAATTCTTAATAGAGATGAACCTGTTATTACTAATAACAATTTTAATTTTTGATTAACTGAGTTTTCGATCATTCATTATCTGAAATTAATTCGATTATCGAGTAACATTCATAAATTGATTACTTTAGATTTTATATATTGTTTTGATGGCATCTTTCAAACATAAATGGACAAATTTTCTGTTGAAAGTATAGACTTTTAAATATATTTTTAAAATATGATAATTCGGGATATTTTGATTTAATTCAAGATTATTTTTACATGCTTCACCCAAACAATTAAAAATATTTTCCAATACATATTAAAAGACTTACTTAGGAATTACTTTTGTTGCGTCCATGGTTTGTTTATTGGCACGCACTTCTCTTTTAATATTTAAGTTGTTTTCGTTGCATGGCAACCGACTTTTTATTTTTGTTGTTCTAAAGAGTCATCCATGAGAGAGGTGGCTATTTTTACGTCTGTAAATAAATATAGAATATTTTTATAAATGAATGATCTTTTTAATAGTTTAGAATAATAACACGCAACCCGACAAATATCTGGTGAACCCGTTGTGATGTTTTTAAAGGTCAGTTTTCATTTTTATTTATTATTTTGAAGTTTGAAAAATAATAGAATATAGTTTGAATTCTGTTAAAGATGGACATTTTGATTAAACAAAGAGCTCCAGTTAGAGCTAATTTTACAAAACATTACCAAGTTTTAAAAACTCTGTTAGAGAGTAATGATGTAATTGATCATATTGAAGTAAAATTTTCGTCATTTGAGAGATTATTTAACAATTTATCGGAACTTGACGACAAAGTATTAGAATTATTATTGAATGATAAATCGGAAACAAAGTACGCTGACGAATTTGAAATTGTAGAAAGTTATAGAGAAAAATTCGATGAAATAAAAACTCGCGTTAAGTTTTTAACTCAAAATTCCGATTTCGAACAACAAACTG
The DNA here is from genome assembly GCA_964019185.1 of Maratus speculifer. Lineage (NCBI taxonomy): Eukaryota > Metazoa > Arthropoda > Arachnida > Araneae > Salticidae > Maratus > Maratus speculifer. Next base: position 367,827,643 of record OZ025296.1, read on the forward strand.
CTGTTGTTAAGACTAATTTGAAACTTCCAAAAATTGAGCTTATTCAATTTAGTGGTGAAGTTAAAGATTGGCTGTCATTCTGGAGTCAATTTAGCAGAATTCACGAGGATAAGTCATTAGAGGAGGTAGATAAATTTCATTATTTAATACAATGTATGTCTCCTGGTAGTAGAGCAAAAGAAATTATTGATAGTTATCCTCCAACTGCAGAAAATTATAGTAAAGCTATTGAAAGCTTAAAGGCTAGATTCGGACGAGAGGAACTGCTTGTAGAATTTTATGTGCGCGAACTTTTAAGTTTAGTTGTAAAGAACGCTACGAGCACTAAAATAAAAAGCAACATAGTTCACCTTTATGATAAATTAGAGTCTTATTTGCGATCCCTTGAATCTATTGGCATGACATCCGATAAATATTCGGCTATGTTGTTTCCTTTAGTTGAATCTTGTATTCCTGAAGATTTGTTAAGAGTTTGGCTTAGAAACCCAGTGTTAAATACAAGTGAGAGTTCGTATGGGGATAAATTATCACAGTTATTGTCATTTCTTCGCATAGAAGTTGAAGGTGAAGAACGAGTTTCAATGGCAAAAATAGGAATCAATCAAAATAATATTCCTCAACGAAAGCAAAAATATAGGGTAGTTGAGTCGAGTCCTACTGCTAATGATTTACTTTCTAAAGTAAAGAAAGGAACTGTTTTACGTTGTGTTTTTTGTGACAAGGCCCATGATACTAAAGATTGTTTTAAGGGTCAAAATCTTTCATTAGAAGAGAAACAAAATATTTTGAAGCGTAATAAAATTTGTTTTTCTTGTTTAAGGGCCGGCCATTTATCGAAAAATTGTAAAGCTTATGTGAAATGCGTTATTTGTGGTAAGAAACATTGGCCAATTATGTGCTCTGACCTAAAACATAATTTTAAAACCCCGATAGAAGATGATAGCAAATGTAATTCAGATTCCACGTTGTCCAATTATAGTGGTTCCGCCGAAGTTTTATTGCAGACATTATTAGTTAACGTAGAAGTAAATGGAAAACAATCGAGCGTCAGAGCTCTTATTGACACCGGTTCTCAACGGTCTTACATTTTGGCTTCTACAGCTGAAAGGCTTGGTTTAAAACCAATGCGCTCTGAATTTTTAAATCATACGGTGTTTGGAGGAGGCACTTCAAGAAGAAAACATAAATGTTTTACGTTAAAGGTCAACGAATTCAGAGGCAATTATTCTTGTAATATTGAAGTTTTAGATCAACCAATAATTTGTGGTTCTGTTCCTAGAATGAAAAAGGATATTTTTTTCAGAGAACTTCAAGCAAATGGTATTCAGTTACATGATGTAGGAACTGCTTCCCCTCCAATAGAACTTTTGATCGGGGCTGATTACGCTGGAAAATTATTTTCGGGATTGACGTATCAGTTAAAATGTGGTCTCGTCGCTATGAAGACACATTTAGGATGGTTGATAATGGGAAAACCAGACGTAAAGTGCGTCAATAATTATGTCACATCTCTCTTAGCTCAATGTGATGATATAACTAATTTATGGAATCTCGAATCGATAGGTATTACTGATCCTTGTGAGCGCATAAAATATGAAGAGTTAGAACAAGCTGCATTGCATCATTTCAGGAAAACAGTCCGTATTAATGATGATGGAAGGTATGAAGTCAATCTTCCTTGGGTAGAAAATAAAGTTCACCTTCCAAGTAATAGAGAAGGAGCTGAAAGACGATTAAGATCCACGACTTCCAAGTTGAGAAGAGATGGTAAATTAAATGCCTATGATGAAGTATTCAAAGAATGGTTGGCTGATGGTATTATAGAAGAAAGTGAAGAAGGTCCAGGCCACTATTTACCTCATCGTGGAGTATTTAAAGAAAATTCTACCACAAAAACTCGCCCTGTATTTGATGCATCCTTCAAGCAAACCAAAAAGAATCTGTGTTTAAATGACTGCTTGTTGAAAGGACCTAATTTTTTGGAAGAAATTCCTTCTGTGCTTATGAAATTTCGCCAAGAAAAAATTGGAGTGACATCTGATATAAAGAAAGCCTTCCTTCAAATTTCAATAGCTAAACCAGATCGTGAATATTTGAAATTTCTGTGGTATGATAAAGAAGGGCAGAAGAAAATATTTCAACATTGTAGAGTCGTTTTCGGCTTGAACTGCAGTCCGTTCCTGTTAAATGCAGTAATACGTTTTCATTTAGAAAAAGCATATTCCTCTTTCAATTCAGAATCGTTCATTAGAAAAATTGTTGAAAAACTCAGTAATTCCTTTTATGTGGATAATTGTGTCACTTCAGTCAAAACTGAAGAAGAATTGAAACAGTTTATAGACATTTCGACAAAAGTTATGGCAGAAGCAAAATTTGACTTACGAGGGTGGGAGCATACCATTTTGCAAGAGCCCAAAGGCTTCACTGAAGATTCATGTACTGAATCAAATATATCTTCCGTTTTAGGTTTAATGTGGAATAGGTCAACTGATACTCTTAGCTGTTACATACCCACAAATGATATCAACGAAATCAGTGTTACCAGACGAAGCATATTATCAGTTGCTCAAAAGGTCTTTGATCCGATTGGATTTTCTTGTCCAGTTACCCTATTACCTAAACTTATGCTTCAGGCAAGTTGGAAATCTAAATTAAGTTGGGACTCAGAAGTACCTGATGATATTAGAAGAAAATTCCTAAAATGGTTAGAAGATTTACCCTTGTTGCGTCTTGTAGAAATTCCTAGACATGCTCTCCTTAATGGTTGTTCTGACATAAGTCTGCACACCTTTTCAGATGCATGTGGAACTTCCTATGCTGCTGTTGTTTACCTAAGATGCCAGTCAAACCAAAATGTTTCTGTACAATTACTAATGTCCAAATCTAGAGTAGCACCTTTGAAAGAAATATCGATTCCCAGGTTAGAACTTCTATCTTGCCTTCTAGGCTCACGTTTAGCTGCATTTGTAAAAGGGAGCCTGAAACTTCAGAACATTAAAGAATATTTCTGGACAGATTCCACAACAGCGTTGCAGTGGATAAAGAATGATGACTCCTGGGGAGTATTTGTACGCAATAGAGTCAACGAAATTCGCAAGTTAACTCAGGCAAAAGATTGGAGGCATATTCCTGGAAAATACAATCCGGCTGATTTACCTTCAAGAGGATGCTCAGCTTCAAAACTCCTTTCTTCGAGATGGTGGGAGGGACCCACTTGGCTGCGACTTCCTGAAAAGAATTGGCCTGAATCTGAAACAACCTTTAATGAAGATGAAGTTTTAATGGAAAAGAAGAAATGCACTACCTTAGTTGTAAATGAAACATTGGCAAGTGATAACATTTTATCGTATTTTTCAAGTTATACAAAAGTCATTAGAATGATAGGCTGGATACTGAGGTTTTTGTTCAACTCAAAGAATCAAAAGAATCAGAGAACGGGTAATTTAACCGTAAGTGAAATAAATGAAGCAGAGAAAAGAATTGTCAAAATTATTCAAAATGAAACCTTAACGGAAGACTATGTTAGAAGTTTAAAATCATTGAATGTTTTTAAAGATGAAGAAGGTATTTTTAGAATTAAGACCAAACTAACTGAACGGAATGATACACATGATTTTAGGTTCCCGATGATTATTCCTGGAAAGCATCGAATTACAGAGCTTCTCATTAGAGAGACACATTTGAATATGATGCACGCCGGAATACAAATTTTGTTATCTTGCTTGAGAGAAAAATTTTGGATAATAAATGGTAGAAGATCTGTTCGTCAAGTAATCAATAGATGCGTAAGATGTAAAAGACATAATTCAAAACCTCTCGAAACTCCACCAGCTCCTTTGCCAGAAGATCGAATAAAGGATGCTTCGATTTTTGAAGTAGTGGGAGTTGATCTAGCTGGCCCCTTGATACTGAAAGGAGGAGAAAAATCATGGATTGTGTTATACACTTGCGCTATATATCGTGCTATACATCTAGAATTAATAACATGTTTGTCAACGAAAGCTTTCCTTCTGAATTTTAGAAGATTTATTGCTCGACGTGGTCGTCCGAATATCATTTATAGTGATAATGGCTTGAATTTCGTTGGAACTGCAAATTTGTTTCAGTCTATTGATTGGGCTGCAGTAGAACAAGAAGCAACACTTAAAAGAATCCAATGGAAGTTCAACCCTCCTACCGCTGCTTGGTGGGGGGGATTCTGGGAACGTCTTATAGGAGTAATGAAGAATCTGTTGAGACGAGTTTTGGGAAGAGCTTCGTTGAATTATGAAGAACTGATGAGTGTTCTTTGTGAATGTGAAGCTGTTGTTAATTCAAGACCTCTGACTTATATTTCCGAAGATCCTGATTCACTGATTCCTCTAACGCCATCCATGTTTCTACAAGACATTCAGACAATTGAGGTAGCAGATCTAAACTTAATTGATAAACAGGATTTGAAGAAACGATGGAGATATCTCCAAACACTGAGAGAAAATCTGAGAAAGCGTTTTCGTTTGGAATATCTTGGGCAACTGCTACAGCATAAATGTGATAGACAACACTTGCAAATTCACGTTAATGATATAGTACTTGTTGAGAGTGATTCAAGAAAACGAACTTTCTGGCCATTAGCAAAAGTTCTCGAACTTTATACCGGTAAAGACGGCAACATACGTGTAGCAAGATTGAAAACTTCATCGGGTGAGATAATTCGACCTATTCGCAAACTTTATCCATTAGAGATTGAAGGTAGTTCCCAAGCTTCAGATGAACAATCTAGCAACACTTTTTCTTCAGCTCCAGAATTGCCGCTCGAGCAACATGCTCCGAATAGTCCCACTTCCAATAGAGACTCGCTTATTGATCAAACACCGAAACCAGAACATTCCTTAACTCCAGGTTTTCTGAGAGAAAAGAAAAATGTTATTACTAGAAGTGGTAGAACTGTCAAATTGCCTGAAAGATTTCGACAGGACGATATGTAAACTCTGTTTATTTGAACTTTAATTTTTACCATTATGTTTTTCTACTTAGTTTATTTATCTTTGATGTGTGAGTAAGTATATATTTTGTAATTTATGCTATTGTTAAGCTATGTGAGTTTTGATTGTAATGTACTACAATCAAAAGGTGGGAGTGTGTTGCGTCCATGGTTTGTTTATTGGCACGCACTTCTCTTTTAATATTTAAGTTGTTTTCGTTGCATGGCAACCGACTTTTTATTTTTGTTGTTCTAAAGAGTCATCCATGAGAGAGGTGGCTATTTTTACGTCTGTAAATAAATATAGAATATTTTTATAAATGAATGATCTTTTTAATAGTTTAGAATAATAACACGCAACCCGACAACTTTTTTCATGAAATTTTAAGTTGTAATTTTACCGGTTTTTCAAGAGCTCAGCTTATATCCATTGAATTTTAATTTTTCTTGCATTGCATATAAAAATAAATTATTTCTTATCAATATAATTATTAGAATATGATAGAAAGTAGTTTTCTATATTTTGAACTCTTTTGACTTAATAGTTTTGGCTTATTTTTTACTTTAGTAGAACAACTTTTCTTTTCTTTTTTTCAATTATGTGATAACTTTCATTACTTCAATGAAACTTTAACATTTTATATGGATGGCAGATATAAATTTATTGAAAATAAGTTTTAGTTAGTCCTTTTAGTTTGTTTGTAGGATTTAGTTTATTCAATTGATTTTTGTTGTAAGAACACTTCTTTGTAAATTAATGTCTTATTTAACAAAAATAATATTAAAAGCTTCAGAATATTGATGAAAAAATATGCTTGTTCTTTCTGTAACACCATTTAAAGCTTAAAAAAAATTACAGTTTAAATTGTGCTGCATCTGACAACTATTCTCTGAACATCAAATCATTAAAGATCCTAAATATAAGGCAGTTCAACTGGAATATTTGTTGATGATTAAATTAAACTTGCATGTTTATTAATGCATATAAATATATTCGAACTTTGATAAAAAATATCAGTTTTTTCAAAAGAGAGAGGTATGTTAGCCACTGCTGTCACTAACGCAAATGAACTTATTATGGGCGAAATCCTTCTTGTCTTATATTAAGGAAATTATTGCATATAAAGAGACGGAAATTTGTAATTCGAAAGAGAAATCTTTTATTATTTAATTAAAACAGAAAGCGTTAGGGGAATTTTTTTAAGCACTATTTATGTTAAAGGTATAAAGTAACTGTTTTTAAATAATTTTATAGGATCAAAAACTATGCATAGCCATTTAAATATGGTTGGTTTTTGAGAAGTTTTTTTTTTTTTGTACATTTTTATTCATATCATTTGATTAGAGATTATTTCATATTTCGAAAAAAATGCATTTTTTTTTATTGTTGTCAAATTTGAAACAGTAGCTAAAATCCCCAACCCTAAAATCCACAAATCTTCACAAATATAAAAAATGAAACATTGAGTTTAGATACAAGGATAAGATTACAGAACTTTTTTTAATTTAAACCGTTCCATATATATTTTAATTTGTAATTCTCAATACTATTGAACTCATGCTTTTTCAATAATTTAATCATTTTACAATTTTTTTAATCATTTTAGTTTATTATTACCGTAAAATCCCGTTAATCTGCCCTTCCCGATCAAACGCCCCCTCCCCACTTTATAAGGAATTTGAAATTTTCAAAAAATCCCGAGAAAACGCCCTCCCTCCCGATTCTCAAAGGCGATTGAGAGTGGGATGAATCATTTTGAAATGAATGATTCATGAACCTTTCATGAAATGTGCGTTTTTTCAAGAATTTTTAATTGATTTCATGCTTGTTTTGGCTTTTTTTTTAAACTAATTTCTTCCTTTTTCTGCGTTTTTTCGACAGAATTTACGTTTCTTTAAAATCTAGTTGGATGTGTCAATCCCAAAACTTTCTTCTATCTGACAAGTACATTTTAATATTAAAAAAAAACGTGGTGACCCCAAACTTACCCACTATCGAATTTCCCCGAACATTTGACCTAGCCTAATGAGATTCTGGTATCCGAAAAGCCTAAAACGCAAAATTTAATTAATATTCTGAGAAAATGAGTTAGTAGTGCCTCATGTTGGGTAATTTATACTAAAACCTAATAAGCAATAACTTATGTCAAGACCTAAATGAATCTGAAATTTGATGGAATTTCGTCCATTAGTTCTTGAGATATAGTTATAACCAAAAATTTGCAAAACGTAGCACAGCAATACCATATCTTGACAATTTATGCCAAAATGTAAAAAAGCGTCTAATTATGTTATGGTGTAAAAGAATATGAAGTTTGATGAAATTCTATGCATTAGTTCTTGAGGTATAGCTAGTTTAAAAAAACCGAGTAAAATATAGCACAGCAGCACCATCAGTTGAAAAGATTTATAACAAAACGTAATCATCGTGTAATTATGTTATATGTCATTTATAACAAAATCTGAAGTTTGATGAAATTCTGTGCGTTGGTTGTTGAGATATAGCTATCGGAAAAATCGTGCAAAATGCAGCATAGCTGCACCACCTGTTGCAAGGTTAATACCAAAATGTAATCAGCGTCTAATTATGTTATATATTCTAGTGTAACAGAATCTAAAATTTGATGAAGTTCTCTGCATTAGTTCTTGAGATATAGCTGTCGCAAAAATCGTGCAAAATGTAGCATAGCAGCGCCACCTATTGGGCAGTTCACACCAAAACCTTATCAGCGGCTATGTATCTCAAGGTATCGCGGAATCTGAAGTTTGGTGAAATTCTGTGCATTAGTTCTTGAGATATAGCTATCATGAAAATCATGAAAAACGTAGCATAGCAGCGCTACCTGCTGGCCAATTTACACCAAAACCTAATCAGCGTCTATGTATATCAAGGGGTCACAGAATCTGAAGTTTGGTGAAATTCTGTGCATTAGTTCTTGAGATATAGCAATTTTGAAAATCATGAAAAACGTAGTATAGCAGCGCCACCTGCAGGCCAATTTTCACCAAAAACCAATAGGCACTAACTCATATCAAGGTCTAACTGAATATAAAATTTTATTAAATTTCGAGCATTAGTTCTTGAGATAGAGCGCCCACAAATTTTTTGTCACATACAGACAGACTCACAGACAGACAGACGGACAGACTCACAGACAGACATTTTCTAAAAATAGTCAAAACGTGTTCAGGACCTTCTAAAACATATAAATCCGTCGAAAATTTTCATGAATCCAATACTTTCTTCTTGTAAAGATAGAAGAAAGTAAAAAACCCAAATTTTTTTCAAGTATCAAAATTCATGATTCATTCCTGTAAATTTTGTTGAAGGAACGCGAAAAAATCCCGTGTAAGCGCCCCCCTTTAACTATTGTACGATTTTTCTTTTCATTTGGGGGGGGGGGGCGGATTAACGGTATTTTAAGGTACTTTGCTTAATTATTTTAATACAGTAGGCTCCCTCAAATCTACACAGCTTGGGACCAGAGGTTGTGTAGATTTTAGAACATTGTAGATTTCTTGTCTTTGCTTAGTTTACATTTTTTACCCAGCAATTTGAATTTAATAAAGCAATGAAAATTACAATGAATGATTACATTGCATTAAAATAATTAAGTAAAATAATAAATTAAAAAAATAAAAAGTAAGATAATTTAAAACTGATTGAAATATTAATAGTCAAGTAAATAAAATCAATAATGTATATTTGAATTCCCTTAAAAAAGATGCAATATATTTTCCTTGAATTATTCTATGATACTTTTCTTATGAAAAGTACTCTGTATTAATTTACATTAAAATCATTGCAATAAAAAACAAAAAAGCTTGATTAATAGGGTACATAAATATATTTGGTCAAAAGATTGTGATTACCACTGTTAGCAGCAATAGCTTGATTTAAAAAATATACATTTGCTCTTTTCATTCGCTCTTTCATTTGCTCTTTGCTCTCAGTTTATTTGGTACTACTCTATTATCCCATTAGCAAAATACTATCACCAAATTATGAGATTAAATGCTAATAATGGATGATCGTGAATGTCAATTCAAAGACATTAAATACCATAAACGTGTTTAAAACATCATTAAGTGATTTTTATTTTGACTTTTTATTTGTATTTTTATTAATATTCTACTAATTATTTGTATTTTTATTATAGAAAATAAAAATTCCGTCAATATCTATGATTTGGGTAATAGTTTGGTGATTTGTATAATTTGGCGAAATCAGTCAATGGGATAACAGAGTAGTACCGTTCATTTATATTACCTAGTATGAAAGTACATATGGGATGAAATAAAACAAACAAACAAACAAAAAAAATCTACAACTTTGCACCTATACCTGAAGGGAAAGTTTCGTTGTTTACATCGTTAAATTACATGCTCATTTTCAGGATGCAGATTTGAGGGAGGCTACAATAATAAAATACAGTGTAACAACATTGAACAGCAAACCCATCCATATAATCAGTCTTCAATAAGATGGAGCCATGTTAGGCTTAATTTTGAATTGAGATGAATATGAAAAAACTTATCTGCCCAAATACAAATGTTTTCTACCTGTTATTTTTTCTGTTTAACAAAAATTTCTATAAAAGATTCAAAATTTCAATGCATTGCACAGTTTAAAACCATTTCTGAAATCAAGTTGAAAGCAACGTTTCAAAACAAGATGCTTTGGTATTGAGTCATTTCCTTCTGTGATTCATTCAAAATATACACATATGTGGTACTACATGGTTATCCTGTTGACCAAAAACTATCACCAAACTATGAGATTAAATGCCAATAATGGTTGATTATGAATGCCACATTCCTTTGAGATTAAACATGTTACACGTGTTTGTTATGTCACCAAGCAATTTTTATTTCAACATTTTATGTATTTTTTATTAATCTTATACTAATTTAATTCTTCTGTCTTTTAAAATGAAAATAATCTTAATTTGTATAATCTGGCAAACAGTTTAGTGATTTATATAATTAAGCAAAATCGGTTGATGGGATAACCAAGTAGTACCATATATATATATATATATATAGCTGTTCTGCCTCTGCATATTTGATGTGAAATCAGCCATAGGTAAACAGAAGAAAAACACCAATGGGCATGAAGAACATTTTAATAATGTTCCTCTTTGTTCAATAACCAGTTTCTTTCAGGGTGAGGGGGGGGGGTGTTTCCAGATGATTCCCTTACAGTCAAAGTTATATAATCTGCAGAAGTTGGTGCCAAAGGTTGTGTGGATTATGGAATATTGTGGATTATATATTGTTATGGATTATGCATATTTTATTATTCCAAGACATCATTTTTATTTTATAAAAAGAAATATAATATGAAAAGATAAATTTGAAATCTAATATTTTATTTAATATGATATCCAATTTAAAAAATGCATTTTTAAAGTTATTTTATTAAAAAAATGATATATGTGCATTTAAATGAAAGTAATTACATTACATATGTTCTGTAATACAGTTTGTTTTTTTACTTTCTATAAAATATAAGAGTTATATTGAAAAAATATCTGCTTTAATATGATTTTTTTAAAATTTTTTATTATTTGCTTTAAAAAATCATTTTTGGACAAATTTGTAAATTTTCTTTACTGTTTACATTTGTAAGGTAATGCAAATTATGGGTGTGTGGATTATCGATCCTTGACTGTACAAAGGAAAAAACATGCTAGAGAAATGTTGTTTTCCATTTGTTAACAAAGTTAGCATCATTTGTGAAAGAAATGATGAAAAATTATTATCATTGTACAGCTTTAAAAAGGGACATTAACTACATTTGTATCACAATAATTTAAAAACTACATTGACATATAAAAAATAAGATTATGAAGTACTAAAAGACATTCATAAAGCTTATCCTTCAATAAACATAACTTCAGTCTTTTGCTTACAAGTTTAATAGACAGGTTTAGAATACAGTGGACAATTTTACAGTAGACTCCCTTAAATTCGCAACCCTAAAATCCACACATAATTTACAGATGTAAACAATGAAACATTCATTTCAAATATAGAGACAAAATCGACTTTTTTTAGTTTTACATCAATTCCATATATATTTTAATTTATATTTTTTGTTAACATTACTGGATTCGTATTTTTTCATGAAGTAAGAATAAATTTATTTCTGAAAAAATTCAAGATATATTGTTGACCATTGTTTAATGGTAATCACAATCTTCTTACCAAATATATTTATGGATTAATCAAGCTATTTTGGTTATTAAGTCTCGCTAAACCTGAAATTAAAACTTGCTTATTTTATGATTAGCATGTGAATTATTAATGTACCTTTATAAGGCGAATTCTATTGAATAATTTAGGAAAAATACATTTGACCTTTATAATAAATATTTAATCTTACATTATTGATTATTAACTTGATTGTTGCTTTTAATATTTTAATCTCTTAAAAAATAATCTAAATTTGTATTATTTTAATTTATTACTTATTTTAATATTTCATTATATTGTTAGTATTCATTTTAGTTTCAATTATATGATTAAATACATTCAAATGACTGTTAAAAAATGTAAACAAAGCAATGACCATAAAATCTGCAAAACATATGGTCCCAAGCTTTGCAGATTTGAGGGAGTCTACTGTATTTAATTTTAAATTTATTCTATTTATTAATCAAGATTTATAGGTATATACATATATATGTATACACTTTTTTTTGGTGAGAGAGGGGGGTGAATGAAAAAATACAATTTCAAAGTGAAAAAAAATAGTAACTATTATTAGTATCATTTCAATAGTTGCAGAAGGCTTTTTTAATTAAGCAGTTTTATTGCATACTTGTTAAATTATTGTTTTATTAAGAAATCTTAATTTTGTTATGGTATACAGTAGACTCCCTCAAATCTGCAACTCCAAAATCCACACATAATTTACAAATGCAAACAATGAAATTTTAGTTCAGATGTAGGGACAAATATAAACTTCTTTATTAATTCAATTCCATATTTTTCAATATGTAATTTTCATGTATATTATTAAATTATTTATTAAATTCCAGTCTTTTCATGAAGAAAGAATAAATTAATTTCTAAAAAAGTTCAAGTTACAGTTGATATTATTGGTAATCACAATCTTTTCACCAAATATATTCATATATTAATAAAGCTTTTTTGGTCCTTATTTATGATTTTGAAGTGAATTAGTAATGTACCTTTGTGAGGCATGTTTCACTGAATAATTTAGAAAAAAATGCATCCAATCTTTATAATGAATATTTAATTATATTTTACTGGTTAATTCTTTGATCTTTGCTTTTAATATTTTAAAAATTATCTTATATTTTATTAATTTAGTTTATTACTTTACTTATTTTTATATTTTACTATATTGTAAGTATTCATGTTAATTTAGACTGCATTATTAATTACATTCAAATCACTGTTTAAAAAATGTAAACAAAGCAATGACCAAAAATCCTTACAACCTCTGCTCCGAAGGTGTATGGATTTCAGGGAGTCTGCTGTATTAGCCGAAAAGCCTGGTTTACACAGAAGAACATGAACTAGCCGAACAATGCTCATCTAAATACTTCATACTGTATATAAAAAATATTGTATATCAAATAGAGCCAAGGATCGATAATCTGTGCACTGGTAATCTACAATTTTCTATAATTACTTTATAAATACTAATGCATTACTTTATGAATGTAAATAGTGAAATAAATATATAGTTAAGGAAATTTACAAATTAGTGATCTAAAAACAATTTTTTAAAAAGAAATAATTTAAAAAAATGAAAAAATATTATAATAAAACATTTATTTTTTTTAATATAACTCGTTTATTTTATTAATAGTAAACAACAAACTGTATTGCAGAACCTACGTAATTATATTTATTTAAATGCACATAAATTTTTTAATAAAATACTTAAAAAAGGTATTTTTTTGAGATAGCCTATTAAATTAGATCTTTAAATTTCATATTTATATTTTCTTTATTTTTATTTTTACTGATTATAGAATTAAAACACAATCTAGGAATAATAAAATGATGCATAATCCATAATGCTTTATAATCTGCAATATTCCATAATTCACACAACCTTTGGCTCCAACTTGTGCGGATTATCGAGCTTTGACTGTATATTGTTGTAAAACTCAACACAATGGAAAATTTAAAATTAGATAAATGCTAAAAAAAAGTATGCAATGAAAGAATTCTTAATTTTTTCATCTGATGCTATTGTTCTGTAGCTTTAATACATTTTATTTACAAATTTTAGTTTGGATTAATAATGAATTCAAATTTTCTTCATTTACAACCACAATTGAGATGCTGATGGAAAGTAAGTACATCAAAAATTCCCTCATCACTTCAATTATTAGAAAAAATTTCCTGATTTTTTGTCCAATTTTTTTAATTGCATGACCAGCAGGAGTCCTGAATTAGTGATACTGGCATCACTGTTGGTACAGTACATTTTCAGGAATAAGTGATATAAGAACATTTTTGCCAAATGTAAAGAAACAATAGAAAACGTTTTTTATCAGAGTAGCAACAACACTTACTTGCTACCTAAATTACTTCATGAAGACTAGAGATGTAAATTTTCTGGAAAAATATAAGTGGCGGAAAAAAACTGGTTTTTTACCAGTTTTTTTAGGAAAAAAAGGAAAAATTGGAAAAATTGATTTTTCATGACTGTTTCTTCCAAATAAATTATATTTTCTTAGAGAATATTAAATAATAAACATTTTTTCCTATTTATATGTATTAAATGAAAATTATTTTCACTTTATATTACAAAATAAAAAGAAAGTAGCAAAGCCTGCTTTTAAAAGTTGAGTTTTTTTCCACAGCCTAAGAATTTTTATTAAACGCTATTGTTTGTTATATCATATCTCTGTTGAAATGATTTTTCAGTTACATGTTTAACTACCAATTGACCTAATGTAAAAACCTGAACCAATATGTGTGCAGTTTGGAATGAAATAAATTATGCATTCCATTTACATGAGTATAGTTTTTAAGTAAATGATACTAGTTTAAAGAAATTATTGCAGTTTTGTCATTATGATGAATATCAGTATTCAAAAATTCCATTGTTTGTTTAAAAAATGTATATTTTTACATTATTACTTTTTTTTCTTAGAATTATAATTTTATTTCCTTTATAAAATATATTTAGTTTTGGTATAGCTTCCCAATCTCAACTCAAAAAAGTTTTGATTTAGTTTTATAACCTAAATTCAAACAAAACTAAGTTTTACTTTGGCTTACTCAGGCCTGCAACTAAAAAAATAGCGTAGGATTTATTTACTGTTAGATTTTTACTCACTGAAACCAGAAATTTTTTTTCATTATTATTTATTTTATTTTTTATTTATTTATTTTTTTAAGTTTAATTAAACGTATTTTTTTCTTTTTACCCTGAAATCTGATATTCTATTCTTGAGTAAGAAACTATATTCAATAATGTTCTATTACCACATGGTAATTTTATATTTCTAAGAGTGGAACTCAAAAGTTATGAAAATAGAACACTAAATAGAAAATGCTCACTATTTGAGGAATTAACAAAAGCAGTTACATACAGAGATAAACTTCTATTGTGCTTTAGAAAACTACAAAAATTCAAAGTCTAATCAAGAGGGAAAGTATAATTTGGAACATAGTTACTTGTAATAAAATATGGGGTTTTTTTTCATCGCAGTTGTACTTTTCTAATGCAAATTGCCCATGTTTTGCAACATTACTGTACATTATGGAGGTAAAATAGAGGTCAATTTTAGATTCAACACCTTGAAAAAACATTCAATTAATCAGCTATAATGAAATCTTGAAAAATGCAGCATAGTAGTGCCACCTACAGGGCAATTTACACCAAAAACTAAACAACATTAATATATATCAGAAACTGTCTAAAGCTGTAGTTTGATTTTTAAAAAAAATCGTCCTTGGAGTAAAGCTATTGCGATAATCATGAATAATGCAGCATAGCAGCACCATCTGTTGAGCAATTTACACCAAAAAGTAATGAGCATGAAGTTATGTCAAAGATTAACTTAATATGAAATTTTATAAAAACACATACATTAGTTTGAGATAGAACTATTGTGGAAATTATGAATAATGCAGCATAGCAGCACCATCGGTTTGGCGATATACACTAATAACTAAACATCTCGAGTTTATATTGAGGTGTAGCTGAATCTAAAATTTTGTGAAATTACGTGCATCAGTTCTTGAGATAGAGTGCCCATAAAATTTATCACATACAGACTCACAGAGTGACAGATATTTTCCAAAAACCATCAAAATGTGTTCAGGACCTTCTAAAACATTTAACTACACCAAAAACTGGAAATCAAATTTTTCACGAATTCAATACTTACTTCTTGAAAAGATAGATTAAAGTAATAAATGCATACTTCAAAATTTTATGTTGAATTTTTAATTTTATCATTTCCATTAATCGGCATATTATCGCTATAATTTTACACATGAATTAATTTTTAAAAAGAGAAGTTGCATTTAATTACGCATCTAGATTTTTTTCATGTAATCAAGTTTTAGTGAAATTGTGAACTTTTTTATATACATGTACAAAATATATTCAGAATTTTTGAATAAGAAATTATTACTATATTTAGGTTCCTATTTAGACTTTTTAATAAAGTTATTTACATACATATGTGCAACTTAATAAGATTCAGATGTTGTATGGTGTGAGATTTTTTTCTTCAATCACTGCACTTGCGAAAGATTCAATTTGTTGATTAAACTTTTTCTGAAATGTCTATTTTCAAGAGAAATTTTGCAAAGGGTCTTGTGTTTCAAACAAGCAAAAAATGTGAAGGATCCTTTCAAGTCTTCTCAAACAGACTTCTGCTCAGAGATCAAATTATCCACATTAAAGTTTTTATGTGAGACACTCAACATAAAAATAAATAAAATAAAAAGTATGAGAATGTAGCTATTACAAAATTTTCACTATATTATTTCATAAATGAAATTTCAATTTTTCCAGTTCGGAAAAATTGAAAAATAAGCCTTCTGAAAAAAAAAAGAAAAAAAACGGGTTTTTTCCCAAATTTTCCGGGTTTTTTCTGAGCATTCCCATCTCTAATGAAGACGATGGAATTTCAAAATTTGAGATTCTTTAAACCCTGATTTCACTTAACTCAATACAGACAAATTCAGTTTGCGAGGAACACAATGATCTAAAATTAAACATTTAAATAAAACTCTTAATCACAATTCAAATGAATTCCTCCTGTTTACCCAAAAATCATAACTTAAACTATATTTAAATAAATAGATAAGTGAAAATGTCTGCTAGAAAAAACTTTTCATACCATTTTAAATAGTCAAATATCAGTGAAAATAAAAGTTGCAATACATGAAGTTTTCTTGCTATATCATGATCAAGTCATAAGTTGGATAATTTTTAGTGACGAGTAAAATAAGAAACACATCCTACCATTCACTTACTTTAGCAAAGAGGATGAACCACCACGTTTATATTTAAAAGATTAGCCATTATTAGAATCAGAGGATACACATTGAAAATTATATTTTTTTTTCTTTAAGCTAAGAGACGCTAACGAAATAAATGATTCTCGTTGGCTGATAGATGAATCAATTCAAAAGTATTTGATTCATAAGAATCAATATTACTTTTAATAAATCATTATGTCATTCACGATTCATTCTTTTTTTGGCGTCTTTCTCTCTTCCGTTGTTTGTAATATTAGATAACTTTTAAGACATAAATTTATTGTATTCAACTACTTGTTAATACTATGGTACGTTAATTTATCAGGTTTCTGTTCAACTCAATACTTTACAATTTGCTATTTGATAAAATAATGGCACGAAGTTTAATGTGATAAAACTTTCATTTTTGCTGATCTGTCAACCAGTCACTGTTATAATGTTTTATTCATATCAGACAATTCCGCTTATTATTATTTATTTTTAAATAGTTTAGTTTAATATTATTCAAATTTCAATTTTGAGACAACAAATTGGTTTGAACATTTTTTTTTTTTTTTTTTTTTTTTTTTTTGCGTTTACTTTTAAGACATTTTATTGCTCATTAACTGAATTTGATTGTATTCTGTTTAATTGAAACTAAATATTCTTCAATAATTGAGCGCATAATACAGTAACTTTATACAGTTTACTGAAATTTACATATAAGAACACATACACTTTTAATTCGACTCATCACTCACTTGAAAACACCCTCTCTGTAATATTAAAGCAATGGGCAGGTTGTTTTCGAATTTCTCACCTTAATTTGAATATTTTTTTATACCATTTCTTTTTGCATATGATAGCTGAGTTTCATCATCAATATGATATTTTTTTTTTACTTTTTTGATTTTGGTTACAGATTTTTCTTAAAATGTATTTTCAATTTCAAAACCATTCTCAAACTTGAAAGTATCTTTTTAAATCTGCAACCAAAATCTATAAAGTAAGAAATAACCATATTAAAGATCTAGCTCAGCTATCTTATGCAAAAAAATTGAAATTTAAGCGAGAAGTTCTAAAATAACTTGCCTGTTGGTTTAACATTAAGGAGTGGATGTATTCAGTGTGTGCAGAGTCCCCTTAAGAAACTATTTATGAATCCTAGAACAAGTGACACACTGATTTGCAAATTTTACCTGTTGGGATTAAGGGTATTCTTAAATCAAAAAGGGCAACTTTGTGACACAAGTTTTCCTTTATTTTTGTTCCGAAATGCATGAAACTGGCAGGTGTTGTTGTTCAGAAACTATCTAATTGCACTTATTTTTCAGTTTTTTTTTTTTTTTTTTTAACACATTAAATATTTCAAAACAAGCCAACAAAATTAGTGTTTTTATTGTGATTTATCATACTTAAAATGTATTGTGCTTCATATTTATTTTATTGTATATCATCTGACAACATTTATGCAAATATTATGTTCTTACATCTGACAATAGTTTTTTGTTAGTACAATAGACTCCCTCAAATCAGCACATAATTTACGGATATAAACAATGAAACATTAAGTTCACATGTCGGTGCAAAATTTGCCTTTTTTAGTTTTATATGAACTCCATACATTTTTTAATTTGTAAATTTTGTTAAGGTTATTAAATTCATGTTTCTTCATGAAAACAGAATAATTTATTTCTGAAAAAAATCAAGGTATTGCTTGTATCATAAGTAATCATAATCCTACCAAATATATTTATGTATTAATCAAGCTTTTTTAGTTATTAAGTCTGGCTAAACCTTAAAAGAATTATTTTAGTAATTAGTAGTAGCATGTGAATTAGTAATGTACCTTTTTCAAGAAAGTTTCATATAATAATTTAAGAAAAACACATTTCATCCTTTAAAATGAATATTTAATCATGCATTATTGATTATTAACTTGACCTTTTCTTTTAGTATTTTAATCATTTTAAAAATTATCTAAATTTTATTATTTTAGTTTATTACTTATTTTAGTACATTGTAAGCATTCATTATGATTTTGATTTCATTATTAATTACATTCAAATTACTTTTTAAAAATTAAAAACAAAGCAATGACCAGAAATTCTCAAAATTCTAGAATTCGCACAACCTCTCGTCCCAAACTGTGCAGATTTGAGAGAGTCTACAGTATTTTTATTCCATTCTAAGATTAAATTCCTGGAACTTGCTTGTTTTTATGTGTGTTTTTTATAATTCGAAGTAATTATTTGTATTTATAATAATACATACTCCATCGCCTTCCTTATGACCTGTCACATTCTATTGTTTAACAGGTTTGAATTGCATTTCCCTACGAAAAGAGAACTGCAACACAACGGGAGAAAGACCTGTGATAAAAATCCCTTATAACTCGACAGGTAGTTTAATGATTATACAACTGAAAACTAAGTTCCATTCAAAATCGTTTCCATAGTCAGGCATTTGTGAATATGTGTCAAAACATTTTGCGTTTGTTGAGCTCAGCAGTTGGGAACTTTTCTATGCACTATGCATTAGAAATCTCAAGGGGAAATTGCACATTTTTCAATTTAGTTGCATTTTATAGAATACAAAAAAAAAGAACATTTTTATAGCATTTTTAATTTTTTTTTTTTTTTAAATCTCAGAAAATACATTAAATTAACATTAAAAAATGCAGTTTTAGTCTTGACTGGAGAAAGCCATGTCACGTGATGAAAGTCTGCTTTCATCACGTGACACTTGATGTCACTACACATGTAAACAAACCTTTTCTATGAGGATAGTTTACGTTAAGCTGAATGATTTTTTTTTCTTTTCTTAAAAATGATAGCAGAACAAACTAGAAGCATTGTAAATTGTTGAAATAAATAATATTGCGAATTCAAGTGTGATTCCCCCCCACCCCTCTCATTGTTTGAAGATTTTTATTTCAAGATCTTGGTGTAGAAATAAAATATCGGTGAAAAAGTGTACATTTCTTTTTCATATTAATGTTCCACTATAGACCAATTAAAAAAATGTTTTTTTAACAAATTACAAGGACTATTTTGAAAATTATATTTTCAATGACTAAAATTTTAAAGACATATAAATAAATTTTATATTTAAAAAAAATAAAAATAATAAAAAACTTTTTTTTTGATGATCAAAACGTTATTTACATAATTACACAGTCCTGTATTATGTACGCCATGAATTAAAAATTAATATTCCTGTACCAATTAAATACAAATTTTAAATGAAATTTCAGTTTTACAATTTCTGGCACTGCAAATTTTTAAAATTCTAAACATCAGACATTTTCAATTTTTGCACCGTCGTATAGAGAAAAAAATGTGCTCTTAAATGCAATTTGTCTGATAGTTGTATCTCAATTGGTTTTTAAGTTATTAATTTCTTTGTAGGTTTTCTAATACTTTATTTGTCATTGTGGTAACAGAAGTATTTTATTTCTGGACATTGAACATGAACCAATCAGAAAATGAATAAAATAAAAAACAGAAGTATTCTATTTTTGGACATTAAACATGGATTAATCTGAAAATGAATAAAATTTAAAAAATTGCGGAATTCAACAATAAAAAAATTCAGATTTTTCTGTTCTTTACCAAGGACAAAAACTATATTCCAAATAAATCAAACCTTGTTAACATGAACATGCTTAACATGAATTAAAAAAGTATACCCCTAAAATAAAACTCCTATAAAAAGGAAAACAAAGATTTGATACTGATAACATGAATTATTGGTAACATGAATGAAATTTTGATTCCCCTTTAGGTTCATCTTAACGAGGTTCGACTGTAGCTAAAAAGCATACAGAAATTACAATAATTCCCCAATCACATTTAAAATTTATTAGTTTTTATTTGATATTTAAAAAAATTTCTTGATTTTTATAAATTAAGATAAAAAAATACTAGTTTTCAAAACAATTTCTCAATTGTATTGCATTCAGTTTGATTTCATTGTATTTGAACTAATTTTGCTTTTCCTTATGGGTTCATTAGACATAAATGTAGCAGGCACTGGCTTCAGCAAAGAAAACCTGTGTAAACTCTGAGCTTAAAAAGCTAAATTTTTAGATCTATTTTTTCATAATGTTTTTTAAATTTTTTTTTTTATTTGTAGTTGTATAAAAAAAAAACTATTTTTTTTTTTTTTTTTTTTTTTTTTTTTTTTTGCAGAAGTTCAAAAGAAATTTTATGTTTTCTTTTGCAAGAAAATTTTTTATACATGAGAAAGTGATCTTTTCCAATTTCTACAGAAACATCTGATAAAAGATTTTTCTTCTGCCATTTCAAAATTTCCACTAATCTTACTTAGAATGATTGGGATTGTCATCAATTGACAAAAGGAAATTAATGGCAGTCAAAATATTGTAATTATCATTTAAAAATTTCAGATTTAACATCTCTGTACTTTGGTGACTGTATTGTATATGATATATTAATACAGTCACATCCCTCAAATCTGTACAGATTGGGACCAGAGGTTGTGCAAATTTTACAATTTTGCAGATTTCTGGTCATTGTTTTGTTTACATTTTTTAAACAGTAATTTGAATGTAATAATCAATGCATTTGAGAATATAATAAAAGCTTACAATAAAATAATGTATTAAATTAAGTAATAAACTAAAATAATAAAATTGTAGATAATTTTTAAAATGCTTAAAATATTAAAAGCAAAGATCAAGTTAATAATCGATAATGCATATTATGCAATATAAAGATGAACTGCATTGTTCCGATATCATTCAATAAAACTTGCCTCATAAAGGCACATTACTAATTCACATCAAAATCATAAAATAAGGAAGTTTTATTTCAGGTTTCGTCAGACTTAATTACCAAAAAAGCTCGATTAATACATGAATATATATTTGGTAAAAAGATTGTGATGACTAGTGATTTCAGCAATACCTTAAATTTTCTCAGAAATAAATTTATCCTTCCTTCATGAACAAACATGAATTCAGTAATATTAAGGAAAATTACTAATTAAAATATGTATTGAATTGATATAAAACTAAAAAAGAGTCATATTTTGTCCCTCTATCTGAACTGAATATATTATTTTTCACATCCGTAAAATATGTAAGGATTTTAGGGTTGCAGATTTAAGGGAATCTACTGCATATTAATCTTCTATGCTTGTTCCCACTAAATATATATACATAGTGAGTGATATGTGACCAGTGATATCAGCAATATCTTGAATTTTTTCAGTAATAAATTTATTCATGAAAAAACATGACTTCCGTAATATTAACAAGAATTGCAAATTAAAATTCTTAAAAATTGATATAAAATTAAGAAAGTTAAATTTTGTACATACATCTGGTCTAAATATTTTATTGTTTACATCCATAAATTATGTGCAGATTTTAGGGTTGTGGATTTGGGGGTAGTCTACTGTATTAAAACCTGTCAACATGAAATCGCAAAGAATTTTGAATAATTTCGTTTTAGACAGGTTTTGTGTTATCATGTGTAATTGTATGGTATTCTTTTAGATGGGATAATGGAATATTTCTATTTATGGTAGCATTCCGTTATATGCGGATTAATTTTTTTTTTCAAGTTTTTCCTCATTTATATAAATATACTTTTTATAGTACATGTTGGGAAGAGTGAACTACATTGGACCTAATTACACAGACGACCAGCCCTTATATATTATTTATTTTTAAATTTTTAAGAATTTTCTTTTAGACTAATTTATGAAAGCACTCAATTGATTATTTATAGCTTTTAAAACACATCGTTAGCTGAAAGTGATTAATTTGTTCCTGATTGGTTGTTTAGAGCTTCTAAAAATAAAAATTTTCATCATCATACTTTCATCATCAGCTATATATAAAAAAAGTAAAAACATCTTTTTTTATATAAAGGTTTAAATTATACTTGTTTTTATTTAATATTAATGTTAATATGCTAAAAAGAAAGCTTTAAATAATAATTTTAGGAGAATGTATTATACTTCAGCATGGGGCACAATGTACCATAATTTATTGTGTTAATGTAATGTCAAATTATCAAAATATGTAATAATTGCTTATTCTCTACAAATAAATACCGTTTAAAATAATTATTTAACTGTAAAATAAATAAATAATGAAAAATGTCTATGTATCATAGTAAATAATCTTAGAAATATTTTTGTTTATATTCAATGCTTTTAAAGCAATAAAAGCATTTTATCAATTATAACTAGTTATTCCTAAAACAATTTCTAGCATTTTCTAAAATTTAATAGGTCATTTTAGATGTAACATAAAACAAATTTGGAATCAAAACTTTATGATTACTAATTTGTTGTTTGTATCGGTGTTATCGTAAAATCAGTCACAGATCCAAAATTATTTCAGGAAAATTTCAGGCTCATAAGTGTTTTGGAGTTTCATTTTCAAGTTTTCGCGATGATGACTTTATTTCATGTAATAACTTTATCTTATTTTCAATTGTTCCTGTATCAATCTGTTGTTTTTTTAAAAATGTAATACACTTTTTGTTAATTTT
Organism: Maratus speculifer; assembly: GCA_964019185.1. Lineage (NCBI taxonomy): Eukaryota > Metazoa > Arthropoda > Arachnida > Araneae > Salticidae > Maratus > Maratus speculifer. The sequence continues at coordinate 367,850,608 of OZ025296.1, forward strand.
TCTGTTTTGTTTTGCTTGAAAAAATTGCTTTATTATGTTATTTTGGAGATACAGTGGGACAGTGGCGCACTCAGGATTAAGCTTTGGAGGGGGCTTGCATATTTTAGAGGTCTGGATTTTCCTGATCTGGTCAATCCGGAATGTCAGATGAGCTCAGTCCGATTTTTTTACACTTTATTAAAAATGCAGGAGATGGGACATACATTTTTTCTATTGACTTGTTACAGAAAGAAGACTGGGTTGTGGAAGGGAAGGGAGGGGGCAATTAGCAAAACCTGTGGGAGGGGCTTTAAGTCTTTGTTTAACAAAAAGAACACAGTGTTTTAAGTTTTGAATATTAAAAATATTGATATTTCAAATTTCATTGGAAAATTTATATATAAGAAAAAATTGTGAAAAGTTTACTATTTTTCAAAATTTCTATTTTGCAGAATCAATTAAAAAATAATAAAAGTAAACTTAAATAATTTTGGAAAACGTTAAATAGTTAGATTAAGCTTGCGGTCTGGGAGAGTCTTTAGCCCCCTTAGCTATCCTTTTGGGTGCGCCAATGTAGAGGGAAATAAATTGATATTGTTATTTAAATAATGCTTAATAGAGGACCATGTACCCCAGAGGGTGGACCAGTGCACCCCGCTACTGGGGCACACTAGTCCACTTTATGAACGTAACAAATAATTTAAAAAAAGTATTTGAAACTACGTTCTGAAAAAATTCTGAGGCACATAAAATTACTTAAGAGATGTTCAAGAATATTTTAGGCTGATTGGACTTTCCATGAAAGAGAAGAAAAAATGTAAATTGCGAAAGTGGTCTAATGTGTACCACTCTCCCGTATTGTAAAATCTGTCAAAATGATAATTATCTTTAACAGAAACCTGCCTTAATCAGATGCATTACATGGTCCTGATATGGATTGGCATACAAATACAATTTGCTGAAAACCTGGCTGAAAGTGATTTTTCATCACTTATTAGCAGTTCCGTCGTAAAAGATTTTAACAGGTACTTATAAACACAGCGAAACCTTTAAAAGTGGAATCTTTCTGCAACGTAATCCTGTCTCAAATGGAAGAGTTTTCAGGATACAGAAGAAATGAAACAAAAGACCTCATTTAGACAAGAGTATCTTAAAAATATAATTGATTACACTTCTTTTAACGGAAGTCTAAAATGGTTATTTCCCCCCCCCCCCCCATCTCCTTTCAATCACATCTTGACAAGATTGACTGTGTGACTATGCATAACAGAAGTATTTCGAGTAACTTTAAGAAAATTTTTGTATATCTATTTCTTAATTTCATTTATATTTCTTAATTAAAAAAATAGTACACACAAAATTAGGTTAGATTTATCTCCCTAATTGTAGCTAGTAATACAACGGAGTTACATTATAATAAACCAGAGATTTTACAAACAAGAAGTCTATTGTCTAAAAAACTGAGTTCATATTGAAACGTTAAATGTATTTTAGTCAATTTTCGTACAACATAAACACCTGTTTACATGAAAATTAGAAACTACCCTAGAACTATCGAAAATGTTACACAAGTTTTATTAAAACATTCTACATCAGAATTTTTACTTAAAACTATTTAAGCAAAAATTCTAAATGTTGGTTTCCAAATTTAATTTATTTTAAAGAAATTTCTGATTTATATTTAAATATTATGTGTTTAATATTTAAGAAAAAAAAACATTCCATTTTAGCTAATGAAACTAGTGATTTAACAAGCACGAACAACAAATATAGTTTATGTTGAAAAAAATTGTCTGGTTACAGTTGTCTAACACAGCCATAACTCTTCTGGATTTGTCAATTTCACGTTATGCTGTTTTTGGTACCACATTTGTCCTCAATAGTTTCTTCCGATATCGGATCATGAACTTCAAGGATGCTAATTTATATAAGCAATTATATTTTTGTAAATGAGTAACGCTTTTTTAGAAATATTGGGTTTTGTAAAAAAAAAAAAAAAAAAAAAAAAAAAAAAAAAATGCGTATTGTTATTTTATTTCAAAATCAATTTATTTTAGATGATTCAAAACAATTTTAGAGCATTCCTCAAGTTCACAGGAAGTTCACGGAATTTGTTATTTGAACTATGTTCAATTTTAGTTTTGGATTTCTGATTGTTAAAAACAGAACCTCATCACCTCCCACTTCATGCACAACTCTCCTTCCATCAATGAAGTTTCTGCAAGCAATATTTAACGCTTTCGGGTCTGGTGTACTATGAATAGAACATATCTTTTAATGGAGTATTATTTTGTTTTAAGAAATACTTTTGCTACCCTTTACATGTAGTAATGTTAGTATATGTCTATGCATTTATTATATGACATAATATATTTTTAGCATTTAGTAGTAATAATAATATTTATTATTTGCTTCATTCTCTTTTCGCTGTTTGCGATTCTTTTATTTTATACATATATTTCACGCTGTAAATTTAAAATAAAATTTACTTTCCTGAAAGAATCATGTGTAAAAAAGCACAAAAAGTATTAGAAATTTGTAATACTAATGAAATCTTATTGTAATACAATATTTTATAAACATCTCCAAAATTCTTCCTTAGCTTATTGTCATGTGAATGTTAATTGAATAGTAAGCAAAACAACAAAATTCGTTATCTTTCAAGCTTTGAAATAGTCGTTGAATAATAATTAATATATTTGGATAGGTAGTGTTAATGTTATTAACTTAAAAGAAATTTTTCTAAAAATTAAAAAGAAAATCGTACCTAAAAAGGTAAGCTGGTCATTCTTAGGTTGTAATTGTGCTCATTTCAGATGATTGAGACATTTTTCTGTGGGAGGGATTTTTGCAACTCTGGAAAGGTAGCACTTTTAGGCGATTCATATGTATAAAATCCCAAATGTTCTGGAGAAATATTTCGATGCTTCGGGGGAGACACCCCTTAAATTTGACGCTTATTAGTGTAAAATCTGTTTCAGACTTTTTTTGTATCACTTTGAATTTGTACAAAAATTACAATTTTTCCGTAGTTACCTAACTGTATTTACGAACAAAAGCAAAATTACTATACTAAATAAATACTTATAAAATCTGCTCTTCCAAATCCATTTATGTATTTAAAAATGGCTCCAGTGGAAAAAAATCCAATGTTAAAAATAACCATTATTATGTAAAAGCCCAGAAGAACGTCAAAACCTTCCAGTATCCCTCTTCCCTTTACCTAAATATCAACGTTACTCGAAATAAAAGAATTCAAGCGAGAAAGATGCATTGATCTCCGGAAATATTCTGCAGATTTATCTTGAGATATACTACAAAAGTGAAAAAAGTATTAGAAAGTTGCAATATAAGTTAACTCTTATTGTGATATAGTATTTTCTAAACATCTCCAAAAATTCTTCTTTAGCCTATTGTCATATGATTGTTAATTGAATAGTACGCAAAACAACAACATTCGTTATCTTTCACATAGTGAAATATTCGTTGAATAATAATTAATCTATTTGGATAGCTAGTGTTAATGTTATTAAACTAAAAGTAATTTTTTTAAAAAAATTGAAAAAAAATTCGCTCCCAAAAGGGTAAAATGGGCATTCACGAGTCACAATCATGGTCATTTCAGATGACTGAGAGACATTTTTCTGCGGGAGGGATTTTTACAGCTCTGGAAAGGGCACTTTGAAATTCCGGAGAGGGGTAGCACTCCTAGGCGATTCATGAGCATAAAATCCCAAATGTTCTGGGGAGACATTTCAATGCGTCGAGGGGGCAACTCTTAAATTTGACGTTAATCAGTATAAAAAGCGTCTCCGATGTTTTTCCTATTATTTCGAATTCGTACAAAAATTGCATACTTCCCCGTAGTTCTATAATTGCCTTAAATGTATCATTCAATGGGGAGAAACAAAATTATAGTACTATGAATGGCTACATAAAGGTTCTGGGGAGACATTTCAATGCTTTGAGGGGGGGACTCTTTAAATTTGTTGCTAATCAGTGTAAAAAACTCTTTCCAATGTTTTTCATATTATTTTCCCGTAGTTCCCTAACTGTATTCATGAATAAAAGCAAAACTACGATACGAAATAAATACACAAAAAATCTGGCCTTCAAAATCCACTAATTTATTTAAAAATGGCTCCGGTTGAAAAATTCAATAACAAAAATTGCCGTTATTAGGTAAAATCCCAGGTGAATGTCAAAATTTCTGGAATATCCCTCTGCTCTTTCTCTAAATATTAACGAGACTCAAAATAAAGAATTCAAATGAGAAAGATGCATTGATCTTCAGAAATATTCTTCAGATTTATCGTGGAATGTATTATCTCTCTACATCGAATAGCCAATCTTAACAAGGAATCTGTATGATTTAAAGAAATATATACGTCAAAGTTTCCTGTTGCAAGGAAATCTGCTCTTTTGAATTTGTCAACAAACTTTTAAGGGGCTAGTTTCTCAATTCTTGCTCAAAATTGACAAAAACTTTTTTTTGAGCTGAAAAGACATTCTCCCTCAGCATGTTTTAGAACAGATGATTCTAAATCATATTCAGACTTCTTAAGGTAATTTAAATGGGACAATAGTAGCTCACAAATAACCAGTTCAAAAATACCCTTACGAAAATGGCTTTTAGAGTTCTATAGAATAATTTTCATAGAATTATGGCTTGTTTTTCTCTATGCTACATTAAAAGCCTTAGAAATGTCTGTAGAGCAGAAATTTCACTAAGAAGAGCAGAATAAACACTTTTTCTCTACCGGTATTTCGATTAAACTTCTACAGGTAATTCTATAGCTTTTAAACTAGCTTATAGAAAAAAAGGCCTATAAAAATTATTCTATAAAACTCTAAAAGCCATTTTTATAAGGGTAAAGTTATTTTTATTAATTTCAGCCAGCACATTATACATTATAATATATTTTGACATAAAATTATAAAATGAACAAAGATAAAGTCTCGAAACTCTGTCAGTGTGCAATTATTGCATTTCCATAAACTATTTTTTTCCTTTAACTGTCAGCGCCAGTTGAACCCATTAAAGTCCATTTCCATCTTAGCAGGTATACTTGTGTACTTATTCTTCGAGACCGTCATTTATTTTTCTATTTACGGGATGATTCTGTATTCACCAAAACCTACCAAGAAGGAACCACGATTGCAAAATGTTCCATTTTAGATATATTTGAAGTTTTAGGAACTATAAATATATACTACTAGGAGTCTCTGCCCGCTACACTGGTTGGTTTTTCTAAAGAAATCTTTAATCAAACAAAGTACATCTTGCAAAAAAAAAAAAAAAAAAAAAAAAAAAAACGTGTGGCACTTGGGGATTGCCGCGGTAAAGCTATTGTACAGAATTTTTTATCAACCTATGCAATTATAATTATTTATTTATTTTTTGTTTATACAGTTATTTATACATTTATACAGTCTTTGATATTAATTCAAATTTTTTCTTTTTCTTTGATATTAATTCAAGTTACACTTTTTGAGCGTGGCGACCGATAACAAAACAAATTTTTTTTCTTTTATTGAGTAAATGAGAAGTTAATATCGTTTAAAAGTTTTTTATTATGTTACAATACATGTAGGTTAATCGGGAATTTTTATCATTGAAACTATTAGTTTATGGTAGCTGAAATAAGAAACATAAATTTGAGACTTAGTATCCTCTAAATATCTGAAAAATACTGCCGAAGTCTACCGAAGGATACCGTGCCGAAGTCTGCCAAACTGAAACGATGTTAGCCGGAATGTTAGGTTTTTTCTCGTTATGGAATTTCTAGATTCTTTCGCCGCGCTCAAAGCTATGCAATAGCTTAATAAATTACCAAACAAAATTTGGCCGCTCTACGAAAATTAGACTGCGAATTATAAGCATTTTAACTTTTTCGACCATCACCGTGGGGGGTCTCCTGTCAAAAAAATTAATGCTGTCTCATTATAAATTACCAAACAAAATTTGGACGCGCTACGAAATATAGATCGCGAGTTATAAGCATTTTAAATTTTTCGACGTCACCAAAAATTAACACTGTATTATAATAAATTACCAAACAAAATTTGGCCGTGCTACGAAAATTAGACTGCGAATTATAAGCATTTTAACTTTTTCGACCATCACCGTGGGGGGTCTCCTGTCACCAAAAATTAACACTGTCTCATTATAAATTACCAAACAAAATTTGGCCGCACTACGAAATTTAGTTCGCGAATTATAAGCATTTTAAATTTTTCGACCCTCACCATGGGGGATCTCCTGTCACCAAAAATTAACACTGTTTCATAATAAATTACCAAACAAAATTTGGCCGCTCTACGAAAATTAGATCGCGAGTTATAAGCATTTTAAATTTTTCGACCCTCACCATGGGGTTCTCCTGTCACCAAAAATTAACTCTGTTTCATAATAAATTACCAAACAAAATTTGGCCGCTCTACGAAAATTAGATCGCGAGTTATAAGCATTTTAAATTTTTCGACCCTCACCATGGGGATCTCCTGTCACCAAAACTTAACTCTGTCTCATAATAAATTACCAAACAAAATTTGGTCGCTCTACGAAAATTAGATCGCGAGTTATAAGCATTTTAAATTTTTCGACCCTCACTGTGGGAGGTCTCCTGTCATCAAAAATTAACACTGTCTCATAATAAATTACCAAACAAAATTTGGCCGCGCTACGAAAATTAGATCGCGAGTTATAAGTATTTTTAATTTTTCGATCCTCACCATGGGGCGGGTGTCCAATCACCAAAAGCTACATTATCCACCCTTGTTTTATCTTAAGACGATTCTTTTCTATACACATTCTACAAATTTGCAAAAAAATTATAATTATTTATATATTTTTTATTTTTCAGTTTTTTTTGTCTTTGATATTAATTCAAGTTTTTTCTTTTTCTTTGATATTAATTCAAGTTACACTTTTTGAGCGTGATGACCGATAAGAATTTTTTTTCTTTTATTGAATAAATGAGAAGCTAATATCGTTTAAAATATTTTTATTTTCTTACAAAACATATAGGTTAATCAGGAATTTTTATCATTGAAACTATAGATTTATGGTAACTGAAATAAGAAACATAAGTTTGAGACTTGATATCCTCTAAATAGCTTAAAAATACTGCGTCAATGTCTGCCGAAGTCTACCGAAGGATACCGTGCCGAAGTCTGCCGAACTGAAACGTCGTTAGCCGAGTGTTAGGTTGTTAGGAGTGTTAGGTTTTTTCTTGTTACGGAATTTCTACATTCGATCGCCGCGCTCAAAGCCCGCGATAAAAGCTATGCAATAGCTTTAAAATAAATTTAATATCTAATCAAACATCTATAATTGTTGTCTTATTAATATAATCTTACATTATCCTGTTGAAAGTCAATGTTGACAACATAATAGACAAAATAGCTCTTAAATGATTGAAGTACCTATGTCTAACTATTGTTTTAATAGGTGTGCTATTTTGAATTTCTCGCTTCTACCTAAATTTGCTGCTGAGAAATGGCGAAATACCTCAGAAAGGCTGGAGGGATATAATTTGAAACCATGGTCAGAGAATTTTTCAATGATATATCACTTGAGGGATGAAAGCCAAATTAAAAAAATATCCCCTCCCCCCAGAATTCCAATTTTCACATCTCCCTGGTATAAAACATACCCATCTCTTTAAAATTTTATATCATTATGACTAATATTTCTCAAAGGGCACCATTAAAAAAATCTGATCTGTAATGAGAAAAAAATACAATTTCAAAAAAAAAAAAAAATCTAAACTTGCCCTTTAAAGGGGAGGGGGGAAACTGGAGTGATGGAAGAAAAGTTTATAATATGAAAGAGCGGATCGAGGGCTTTCAGATTGTTTTCATGTAATCCTGATTTTTTTTACCTGTGAGATAGGTAACTTTCACATATTCCATTGTAATAAATTTAAATTCTCACAGTTCACTACCGAGTGAAAACGTTATAATAGTTTTTTGAGGATACTGTTGAAACGGAACATGTTTATGATGGAAATTTGCCTAAAAAAGAAAAGTTCTTAGCCTTGGCAAAAAATGTAATTTTAAACTATGCTGTTTAAGATTACACCATTCAACACCTGTCTAAAATGGTATTTTTCATGTGTTTTTAGTGATTCCGTTTTAGTAGTTCTGGGTGTTGTTGAATGCAAGATTCAGAAACCCAGATATTCTTTTGATGTGGAGGTGTCCACGGCATCCACTTGGCTATGCCACTGATTACATTATTTAATGGCATTGTAAATTATATTAAATGACGCATAATGTTTTAGCAATAAGCATTAACATTAGATAAAAAAATCAGAAATCTGTAGAATTTCTTACTAAACACATTTACATATTAAAATTCCATAGCCACAAAAAAATTTCATTTTCTCTCTATACTGCGTAAAATGTATCATCGTTTCTTTAGATGTTATAAAATTAAATAATTTTCGCCTTAATTTTATTTTATATTTTATTTATAATAAGTTATTTCATTTTTTAATGTTGCTATTTATTTTATTTAATATTTAATCTTTATACTGCTAGGAAAGGCATCTGACGAAATTTTGATTCCGCTAACTTCAGATAAATCGGAGTCTATTGTAGTTTTTAATACAAAGGTAAGAATTTCATCACAACTTATTTTCTACATTGATTTAAAATTTTCGTGATAAATTTATTTATTTATTTAAAGGAAATGTAAAAACTGACATTAATTAATTTTATTTTATTGCAGATGCATAAAGACATAATTCTAACACATCACATCAAACAAAATATCTTCAATGTGTAAAACAAATACAACAATTTTTTTTCAAAGCTTTTAGAAAGAAAAAATTTCTAACTCGAAACCAGGAAAATCTTTTATTTGTGTGTTATGCAAGAATTTATCCCAAAACAGTATTTTTTGTGTGAGCTATGCAAGAAGGAATTCTCTCGAAAGGGCCATTTAAGCAGACATCTGCTAATTCATACTGGTGATAAGCCGTTTGTGTGTGATATATGCAACAAGAGATTCTCTCAAAAGGGCCATTTAAGCACACATCTAGTAAGTCATAATGGTGAGAAACCTTTTGAATGTGAGATATGCAACAGGAAATTCTCCCAAAAGGCCCATTTAAGCAGCCATCTGTTAACTCATAGTGGTGAGAAACCGTTTGTGTGTGATATCTGCCACAAGAAATTCTCTAAAAAGAGTCATTTAAAGAAGCATCTGTTAATTCATACTGGAGAGAAACTGTTTGTGTGTGATATATGCAACAAGAAATTCTCTGAAAACAGTTCTTTAAGGAAGCATCTATTAATTCATACTGGTGAGAAACCTTTTGAATGTGAGTTATGCAACAAGAAATTCTCCCAAAAGGGCCATTTAAGCAGCCATCTGTTAACTCATAGTGGTGAGAAACCGTTTGTGTGTGAGATATGCAACAAGAAATTCTCTCGAAAGGGCCAATTAAGCAACCATATGTTAACTTATACTGTTGATAAATTTTTTGAATGTGAGGTATGCAACAAGAAATTCGCTCAAGAGAGCAGTTTAAGCAGCCATCTGTTAACTCATAATGATGAGAAACCGTTTGTGTATGATATATGCAGCAAGAAATTCTCTCGAAACGGAGATTTAAGCAGACATCTGTTAACTCATAATGGTGAGAAACCTTTCGTATGTGAGGTATGCGACAAGAAATTCTCACAAATGAGAGATTTAAGCAGGCATCTGTTAACTCATACTGGTGAAAAACCTTTCGTATGTGAAGTATGCAACAAGAAATTCTCACAAATGGGAGGTTTAAACAGACATCTGTTAACTCACACTGGTGAGAAACCTTTTGAATGTGAGGTATGCAACAAGAAATTCTCTCGAAAGAATGATTTAAGGAGGCATCTGTTAACTCACACTGGTGAGAAACCTTTTGAATGTGAGGTATGCAACAAGAAATTTACTCGGAAGTATGGTTTAAGCAAACATCTTTTAATTCATTCTGAAGACAAATCTTTTGTGTGAGAGAGATGTATCAAGATATTCTTTCAAAAGATTTGTTAAATGATGCATCTGTTAATTCATACTGCCGAGAAATTTTTTATGAGCGATAAATAAAATAAAACTGCAAAAAAGCTATCTAAGTGTTACATTTTGCTCCTAAAATTTGCTAACTGCAGATAACTAATCGTAGCATACTCCAGAAATAAAGAAATTATTCTTTCCATTCATTACACTGAACAAAAAGAACAGTGACATACAAAAATTTGCCTATTAATCTCCTGACTGCCGCCGGCTGATTTTTCACACACTAAGCTGCAGGTTTCACTGCAACATAAGCAATATTTAAATTAGTATAATTTCACAAATAAAACCCAGTTCTGAAAAATTAAGTTAGGATTGAAGCTATCAAAGATTATACACCGATACTAATAGCATATTTTGTTTCATGTTGGAGAAAACATCTTTTTTTTTAATATTTTTAATAAATTACAGAGAAAACAACATTACAATATTAACCTTTGGCTGGGCAGTCAGGGGGTTAAAACAGTAAATCAGCGCATCAGGAATTATTCTACGAGCCATGGCAAACACAATTTTCTTTTTAACGTTCTTTATATTATATGAAAAATATTATATATCTCTGTTATTTTACTTATATAAGCTTGTAAGATTTTATAACAATTGATTGTATTTAAGTGACAAAAACCCTTTGTTAAACCTGATGTCTCACAATAAAATTTTTTGGTGGTAAAATTGATTTTCTGGTAAATATTTAACCTGAAATTAGTAGTTTTGTAAAGGGAATGGTTCCCTGACTTAGTCATAATATTGAAAAAAAAAATTTCGTGTAAGTGTAATTGATACATTAGTTGTTAATTTAAAAAGTAACGACTTTTGAAACCTAAGTAAAGATTGGAATAAATGTTTTAAAAGTTTTGCTTTTCTCATCAGGATCCTATTAAAAGAAACCATCCTAATTTAATTGTCATGTCATTACTGATACCTGTTGTAATTTTCATTAAAGTTCCTTCATTTCAAAATCGCCTATTCTGATTGTTTATTCGTAAGGAAATAACAGTCTGGTGTAATTTTTAAATGTCAATAAATATTCATAAAAAATGAAGTATTTGATAATTCTATTCTAATTCAATAATATTCTATTCTAATATTATTCTATATTCTAATATTATTCTATATATTCTAATATTATTCTATTCAGCAATACTCTATTCTATTCTATTCTATTGTTCTAGTTTTCAATAATATTCTATTCTATTATAATATTCTATTCTAATTTTTTCCAATTCTATCTCTAATATTTTCCATTGTATTGAAAAAAGAATATGTCTTCGGTATAGCTCATGCACGTCTGACTATGAATTAACTCTTTCGAATTACACAGCATTACCATGTAATTACTGAGGTTTTTGATGCCACATTCGTTATTAAAAATTAAATATGTACAGTCAATCAGTGTAAATTTGCTCCATTTTTACAAAACTTTGATCCGAATACAAATTTGAATTTCTTCATTCATTCTGCCACCTTTACGAATTCTTTACAATGAACTGCCAAACATAAACACTAGTGCATCTGTCTATATTTTTCAGGCCAAATTCTTTGCCGTTAACTCAATTGATGGAGCAGATTTTAATCTTTTCTTTTCTCTCTCTTGATCCAAAGTTACCCTGATTGACTGTAGCATTTGTAGTTTGTTCAGAAAGAGGCTCGGGTACTACTTGTTTAACCCGTCGATCAAAGAACTATCCGCAAACTATAAGATTACATGCCAATAATGGATGATTGTAAATGTCACACTCACTTGACATTAACTACGATATACGCGTTTGTTATGTGATCAAGTGATTTTTAATTACACTTTTGTATGTGTAATTTTGATTATGCTTTGCTAATTTAGTTGTTCTTACGTTATTTAACATAAAAATTACATCAATTTATATAATTTGGGGGCACTTCTAGGTTATCCCGTCGACCAAAAAATTATCGCCAAACTATAAGATCAAATGCCAATAATGGATGATCGTGAACGTCACATTCAATGACATTAAATACGATTCACGTGTTTAAAATGTCATTAAGTGATTTTTTCGACTTCCTATTAATATTCTACTAATTGTTTGTTTTTTTTAGTTATTTAAAATAAAATTTATGTCGACATGTATAATTTGGCGATTTGGCGAATTTGGTCGACGGCATAACGGAGTAGTACCAATTTGGGTAACAGTTTGGCGATTTCTATTATTTTACGAAATGGGTCGACGGGATAACCAAGAAGTACCGATGTTCAAAGTAATTTCATATTATAATAAGGTGTGTGTGAAAATCGTTTGTCGTTTTACTTTGCATTATTTGAAGAAATATTATTGAATGAAATAAGTATGAATTTCTGAGGTTCCCTGAAACATGCTTTCTATTGATTGGCAGTGCAATATATTTTTTGCACGCATACATTTCGTCTAGTGTCGTTTGTAAGAATTCTCTTTTTCAAAAGCAAAAAAAAAAGTTTACTTGTTAAGGGGAGCTTATAGTTTCAGCAAGGTGGGAAGGCCTACCAAATAGCTTAAGCTCAACAAGCCCCACCTTAGGGGAGCTTATAATCGTGATTTACAAAAATTATTCAAAAACCCATTTTTAACATTTTCCGACAAAGTTGAAAAAAGTTTGTGATTTCGATTTGTCTGGCCGTCTGTCCACGCTCTAACTCTCGTAAATATAGTCGGATTAGCATAAAATTTTTAAACGTAATTGACGTTTACTCTAGCAGGAACCCTGTTGAAAATGAAGCTTCTATCATAATACTTTATTTACAGGGTCTGTAAAAAGGTTTCCGGTACATTACGGCCTATTGGAAAAAATTGTTTCAAATGAATTTAAAAGTTGTTACACCTGGTCAAATATATTCAAATTAATATGCATTTGCATAGTTCACTCAAATATGTATTCCGTAAAATATGCAGTGAAAGGAATAATTATTATTCAATTACCGGGCCAGACAAAAGAATTCCATTGCACAATAAAGGGGGAAATTGTTTGCGTTTTGAATTATGGATTATGGTAATTGAATAATGGTAAACGATTGGATGTATAAACAAGTTGATATACGTTCTAAGGCTTAATATGAGTCATTTCAGTCATAATACATAACATTTACAGGGACACAGAAAAGATTTGAAATAGTATATTCTATCCGAATAACTGTATATTATGGATGATGGCTGTTGAATAGACTTAATGCCCTTTTAATTATACTATGCGCTTTTTGGTTTCACTAAATAATATGCACATCATATGGTATCTATGAATGTTAATAGTAACACAATTTACATATACCAGGTAACACAAAAAGCTCATAAATGTTACTATACATGAGCATAATATACTTAAAGGCAGTTTTAAAATAGATTATGTATAGCACGTTGAACTGCATTCAGTTTACTAAAAAATGTTACTAAATTATAGGTAAATTTATATACAGGATCACGCAAAGATTTGGATACAGGGTCGCCTATGTATGATGATTTCTGGAAATGTGATTTAAGTAGTTTAAATAGTATTTTTTAACTAAATTTTAGTAAAATGCTTTCGAGTAATAAAGGTATTAGTTAAACTACAGGGCTGATCAAAAAATATTCAAGTACATTTCCATCTGTTACTATAAATTGCCAAAAGAAACATTTCAACCAGCTATGCATTTTCTTGCTCAACTAAATTTCTTCATTATATAACATATGCATAAACTGACAAATCAAATACAGAGTTGTTCAAAAGTATTGTATTACATATTTGGCTATAGACAGTAACACCTTATTTCCCTAGATAACGAAGTGTTGTTAAAGATTTCAGAAAGTGTTTCATAATCTACACTTAATGCATGATTTTTTTTACTTGTTATCTTTAATGTAGAAGTAAAGACGATCAATTCAAGGATTAGAATCTTCGACTTTTCACCCGATCCCTGCATAAATCAAGTTGGAAATTGCACGTGAAGCGTAGCAAATGAGGCGCGTTCGTATTATAACAATGGTTTTTTTTAAATATCCAGTTTTTGTGTAATAATATATATAAAACATTGGATATGGTACAGTGGCCGAATTCTTTCGTGTGTCTTTGTAAATAGTATCTGCTTTCTATTATACAGGAAGTAACTAATAATCAACCTCAGCACCGTATATAAATTTCATAAAATATGAAATAGTTTAATAGTATTAAGTCGCGCTCAAAACAGTGTCCCCCGCCTCCTATATTATTCTGTAATAGAATACTTTTGTGCGGCCGTATGAATTAATAACAAATATTCTTAGCATAACAGATTGTGCAGAATGTATTTTTGGTATATACTTCTTAGATACATAAATTTTTATGTTCGAAAGAATATAAGATCATTAAAATTCCCTTGAAACTGTTTTTTTCCATTGACCGTAATGTAATGGAATGCTTTTGATTGTCCCTGTCATTAAACTATGCATCCGATTTTCATAAAATTCAAAATGACTCGTCAAAGTTATACAATAATTATATATTTTAAATTTCAGGCGATTCGGGTGATTAGTTTTTGCTGTCTTATATGCAGGCAGATGGAACTCAACGACAACTATAGGTGCTATATGTTTGTATAATTACGAACGCACCTAAAAAGGAATCATCTGAATTTTCTCAATAAAATCCTGCATTCTTTAGCAGACAAAGTTTAAAATATTTTTTTAATTCGTTAAAAAAGATTTAACAATGAATAATCTCATCTAAATCCCCTTAAATTACTTCCAACATTTTTGTCCCATCTAATAACAAACACACTTTGTTTAATCTTTTAAATTCTTTATTTTTAAATTCATTTCCCAGATAGCATGCAAGCTGACGTAAACGCTCGTTTTTAGGTGCGTTCGTAATTATGTAAATACGTAGCACCTATTGTTGTCGCTCAGTCCGTCCGTCCGTCTGTCTGTCCGTCTGTCTGTCCGTCTGTCCGCATATAACAAAGCAAAAACTACCCAACCGAATCGTTTGAAATTTAAAATACATAATTATAACATAATTTTGTCGAGTCATTTCAAATTTTATGAAAATCGGATGGATAGATCAATTACAGGGACATTCAAAAGGAAAGTAGAAAATATGTCTGCTAGATGATTTTCAGTTTCTTTTTATATTGGTGGAAGCATTATGTATTTTTAGGTGCGTTCGTAATTATGTAAATACGTAGCACCTATTGTTGTCTCTCAGTCTGTCTGTCTGTCTGTCCGTCTGTCTGTCCGTCTGTCCGCATATAACAACGCAAAAACTACCCAACCGAATCGTTTGAAATTTAAAATACATAATTATAACATAATTTTGTCGAGTTATTTCAAATTTTATGAAAATCGGATGGATAGATCAATTACAGGGACATTCAAAAGGATTCCGTTACATTACGTTCAATAGGGAAAAAAAAATTTAAATGCATTTTAATCGTTTGAAATTTAAAACATATAATTATTGCATAATTTTGTCGAATCATTTCAAATTTTATGAAAACAGGATGGATAGATCAATTACAGGGACATTCAAAAGGATTCCGTTACATTACGGTCAATAGGGAAAATTTTTAAATGCATTTTAATCGTTTGAAATTTAAAACATATAATTATTGCGTAATTTTGTCGAGTCATTTCAAATGTTATGAAAATCGGATGCATAGATCAATTACAGGGACAATCAAAAGGATTCCGTTACATTACGGTCAATGGGGAAAAAGTTTCAAATGCATTTTAATGATGTTACACTCATTCGAACATAATAGAATTGCCATGAATCTATGAAATATATACTAAAATATGCATTTTGTACAATCTGTGATGCAAAGAATTTTTATTATTAAATTGGTAAACGGAAAAAAAGTGACCGGAAAAAAGTTATCGGAAAAAAAGTGACATAAACTACAAAAGCGGAAAAAAGTGACGCGGAAAAAAGTGACGCGGAAAAAAGTGACAAGGAAAAAAAGTTACCGGAAAAAAACTGACAAGGAATTGATTTTGGGGATTCCTTGGTTAAGTACGAAAGGGGGATCAGGGGGGGGGTGCTCATAGTTTAGGTAAATGGGTTTTTCATGCTGAATTAACTGTTTTGGTTCAATTTTTGGATATACGTTCATCCTGAAAAGACGCTTGTCTGATTAGTTTTGGGAAGGGACGATTACTCCCCCCCCCATCCGTCCTCAATTAGATGAATGGTTTTTTACGCAGAATTATCCAATGTGTGTCAAATTTGCATATAGGATCTTTTCGATAAGGCTTATGTATAGTATAAAATGCCTGAAGAGATTCTAGGAGTTTAAGGGTTAAGTATAGAAGGGGAACGGGGGATAACGTTTTTAAATTAAATTAATGGCTTTTTACGCATAATTATCCGATTTGCTTAAAATTTTGGACATAAGTTTATTATGATAAGACGTATCTTAGATTAGTTATGTGTTCTTCTGCTTATTATAAAGGGAGGGGGACGGGCAATTCTCCCCCTCAAACTAGATAAATATGTTTTTATGCAGAATTATCCCATGTATTTCATTTTTAAATATAGGTTCTTTCTGGTAAGGTGAATTCCGGAATAGTTTTAAGGATTTAATGGCTAAGTATAAAGGGGAGATGGAGGAAACGCCTCTTAAATTAAATAAATGGCTTTTTATGCAGAATTATCCGATTTGCTTCGAATTTTGGACATGGGTTCATTATGATAAGACGTATTTCTGATTAATTATGGTAATCTATTGGTAATTAAAAAGGAGGGCCGGTGATTACTATACCCACCTTAAATTAGATTAAAAAAATTATGCACACTTATCCGATGTATTTCAAATTTTGGATATAGGATCTTTCTCATAAAATGAATTCCTGAATAGTTTTATGGGTTTAATGGCAATGTATAGAGGGGGAACGGGAGATAAACCCCCTTAAATTAAATAAATAGCTTTTTAAGCAGAATCATCCGATTTGCTTCAAATTTTGGATGTATATTCATTACAAGAAGGCGAATCTCTGATTAATTATGGGGTTCTTTTGATAATTAAATAGGGGAAGCGGGAGATTGATTCCCCACTGTTTAAATAAAATGAATTGTTTTTTTCTTTCACAACTATTCAACGTATTTCAAATTTCGGATATAGGTTCTTCTTGATAAAGTGAATCCCTGAATAGTTTTAAGGGCTTAATGGCTAAGTATAGAGCGATGAACGGGGGATAACCCACAATTAATCAGGACTTCGCCTTATCATAATGAACGCCCAATCAAAATTTGAATCAAATCAGATAATTCTGCGTAAAAAGCCATTTTTTAATTTAAGTGGGGGGGTAATCATCCGTTCCCCCAGTGTTTACTTAGCCATTAAACCTTTAAAATTATTCCGGGATTCACTTTATGAGAAAGAACATATATCCAAAATATGAAATATATCGGAAAAGTGAGCATAAAAAACAACTTATCTAATTTAAGGAGGGGGGGGGGGATAATCACCCGCCCTAATTTTTAATTGGCAAAAAAACCCATATGTAATCGGGGAAACGCCTTATCATAATGGTTCTATAATACAAAATTTGAAGCAAATCTGATAATTCTGCGTAAAAAGTAATTTAATTTAAGGTGGGTTATATTCTATTCCCCTTCTATACTTAGATATTAAATCCTTAAAACTATTCAGAGATCCACCTTATCAGAAAGAACCTATATTTAAAATTTGAAATACATGGGATAATTCTGCATAAAAACCTATTTTTCTAGTTTAAGGGGGATATAATTGCTCGCCCCACTTTATAATAAGCAGAAGAACCTCATAACTAATCAGAGATACGTCTTATCATAATGAACTTATGTCCAAAATTTTAAGCAAATCGGATAATTCTGCGTAAAAAGCCATTAATTTAATTTAAGAAAGGTTATCCCCCGTTCCCCCTCTATACTTAACCCTTAAGTATGTATTTCGATTCCAACTGCTTATTTTCCGATTTATTTTTAAATTCATTTTTGCTCTCAAACACACCAAACTTTCAAAATCTCTTATTTGGAAAGTACACGAGGTGCCGTGCTTGTCGATTCTTTGATAAATGCAGAAAATATTGCAAAAAAAGCAATCAAAAACGGCATTTCGAACCGATTTTTCCCAAGCAGGAGATTTGGGAACGAAAAAAGGATCATACTGATAAGGTAATTGTTTATCACTCAAATTCTAATAAAAGGAGCGTAAAAAGACATCACACGGCACCTCATACGTGCCTCCAAGAATCACCTCAGCACGTTTCATGTTTCTACTTTAAAAAATGTACCTGAAATTGTATCTGAAAATATCGAGCTGGAAGCGTTTTTTCGAATACACCCTTAAATTCCTAGAATCTCTTCAGGCATTTTATACTATACATAAGCCTTATCGAAAAGATCCTATATGCAAATTTGACACACGTTGGATAATTCTGCGTAAAAACCCATTCATCTAATTGAGGACGGATGGGGGGGGGGGTAATCGTCCCTTCCCAAAACTAATCAAGCAAGCGTCTTTTCAGGATGAACGTATATCCAAAAATTGGACCAAAACAGTTAATTCAGCATGAAAAACCCATTTACCTAAACTATGAGCCCCCCTCCCCAATCCCCCTCTCATACTTAAGCAATGAATCCCCAAAATCAATAATAAATCCCCCAAATCAATTCCTTGTCACTTTTTTTCCGGTAACTTTTTTCCTTGTCACTTTTTTCCGCGTCACTTTTTTTTCGTGTCACTTTTTTTCCGCTTTTTTAGTTTATGTCACTTTTTTCCGATAACTTTTTTTCCGGTCACTTTTTTTCCTAGATTCATTAAATTACAGGGCCACACAAAAGTATTCCACTATATAATGCTAAACGGGGAAACATGGTTTGGTACTTGTTTTAATTATATTCAACTATTTCACATTTTATGAATAAGATATACGTTGCTGAGGTGTAATAAAAATTACTTCCTGCATATTTACAGAAACGTAAAGATTTCGACTACTATACTGTATCCGGAGTACGCTCTACTATATCAGCAAGATGTAAATATTTTTAAAACTTCGTTATCGTACGAACGCACCTCATTTGCTACGTTCACGTGCAATTTCCAACTTGTTTTTATTTGCCATTGTTCTGCAAAGCTACATTATCTTACCGTATACCACGGGCACAGTGAATATTTTCAGTACTAGGTTTGCATGACAATCGTGTAACCAACCCACGTTCGGAAATCTTTAGGAGGATTAGTACGGTTCGACGCAGGCGCAGTCTTTTTGTCTGTCAAAAAAAGTAGCTATGTTGCCACCATCTTTTTCCTGTGGTCTGCTCTCTATCCTGTGACGCTCGCTTTATTAAGAAATTACCTAAAAGTTTGGTAAATTTGCTATTATTACATTCTTTTCTTTTATTTGTAAATAAAACTAATTATATTCTTTTAAGAATAAATCGTCATTCATAAAATTTATTAAATTATCAAGCATAAATTGCAAACGAGGAAAAATTATGATTTGAAGTGATTATTGATATAGCTATTGTTGTCGTAATTGAAAATAAAGTAAATCTATAATAGCAGTTCTATTATAACGTTTTACCATTTGCTTTATTTATATTAAATTGTACACATATAGTGTCTCACATAAGTAAGTGATGGGACACTTGTGCTTTACAAAAGGAAACTAATCAAATAAATTAAAAAAACACGTACACATTTTTTTGTGGGTGTGTTTCCTACTTAAATTTAGTAAAGATTATTACATAACATACATTTTGTCAAAATATTAAAATATTAATTTAATAAAAATACAAATGTTTAGAACGGAGCAAAAAATAGCTCACATAAGTAATGGGACACAATTATATATGCAACAAAAATCGTCTGAAATAAGCAATAAAAATATTTTTGGGGGTTTTATTTTTACTTAAAAGCAATTGGCAATAATTTATAAAATCATCTGCAGTATTTCTCTCCAGTTTGTTTTGGAATTTTTGTGTTTTTTAGCTCTGTGTAGCCATGAATGCTAAACGAAAAGAAACTTCGCCTGAAATTCGAAAATTATTTATTAATTTGCATATTGAACGTGGAAAATCTATTAGAAAAACTGCTGAAACAGTTAACTTCAGTCGTTCAACAGTTTTCGACATCATTAAACGATATAAAAAGAATCATATGATTCAGGATAAAAGATGACCTGGCCGACCATCAAAGCTATCCAATGGAATAAAGCGAATTATCGTTCGAAATATTAACAAAAATCCAAGAAATAGTGCTTCAAAAGTTGCTGCTGATTTACAAGCATTATATGGAATAATTGTTAATCCTGAGACTATTAGAAGGGTAATTCGATCTGCTGGATATCACGGTAGAGTAGCCAGGAAAAAATTCTTCGTAAGTGAAAAGAAGTGAAAAGAATAGAAAACTCAGACTAGCTTTCGCAAAATCCAACATATATAAGAATTCTGATTACTGGAATAAAGTTATATTTGCTGATGAGAGTAAATTTAATATATTTGGTTCTGACGGTAGAATCTTGGTGTGGAGAAAACCCAGGGAAGAATTTCGCAAACAGAACTTGGTACCAACAGTAAAACATGGTGGAAGAGGAGTTATGGTATGGGGGTGTATGTCGTCCGCTGGAGTTGGTAATCTTGTTTTTATGGACAGTATAATGGATCAGTACAAGTATATTGATATTTTAAAGCAAAATTTGAAATCTTCAGCACGAAAATTGAACCTTCATAACGATTCTAAATTCTACCAGGACAATGACCCCAAGCACACTGCTCTGAACGTTAGACTCTGGCTGCTATATAACTGTCCTGAAATAATAAAAACACCACCTCAATCTCCAGACTTAAATCCCATAGAGAATATTTGGCAAGAATTGGAATCAAGAATTCGCAAACACACCATCTCTTCAAAACAACAACTAAAATCGGTGCTTCAAGAAGAATGGGGTAAAATCACTCCAGAAATCACAAAAAATAGTCGAATCCATCCCAAAAAGATTAAATTATGTTTTAAAAGTAAAAGAAAATCCAACAAAATATTAAAAACTTTTAAAAAGTAAAATTTTTGGATAAATATTTGATGGAAAAGTAAGTGTCCCATCACTTATGTGAGCCATTTTTTGCTCCGTTCTGAACAATTGTATTTTTACTAAATTAATATTTTAATATTTTGACAAAATGTATGTTATGTAATAATTGTTACTAACTTTAATGTTTTTATTAAAAAGCATTTTTAAACCTTAAAGTTAAAAAAATTATAAAAATTTATATCATTTTTAGCACATCGAAGCATATTTTTATTTCATACTAATAATTTTTTTATATAATCAAATTGCATTCTTCTCTCTTTTTAAAGAAAATTAAAATTCGCTAAAAATAACTATATAAATATTTGTTCTAAGAACAAAAACAAAACAAAGAATTTTTCAACACCTGCCGTTCTTCTTAAAATTAAAAACACACTTTGCTACCTGTTAAATAATATTCATGTTCTAAAATAATATTCTAGGAACTAAAAAAAAACTTTAAAAAAAAATCTTATATTCTGTCATATGTTAAATAGTATTCATATATAAACTAAAATTATCAGGATATTATATCCTTATTTTTTAAATCTGTTGCAGATAATTTTGTTCTTATCGCATTAACTCCTTTTCCTACAGTAATATACAATTAAAAATTGCCTACTAACACAACTAATTGCCTAAAAAAATTATTGCTATGTATTAAGTTTTTATGTTAAATGAATAAGTTTAAATCAGCTATTTATGAGTAATATTTTTATTTAGTCTTGGAAGTAATAGATGTTTGCTGTCGCCATCTATTTATGTTAATAAGTATTAAAGCTAATATTTATAATATAGTGACATTATTAACCCTTTCTTGCGCAATGTTGCCGGGCCGGCAACACCTAATTTTAATTCCAAACTTGCAAACGGCACACATTTGAATATAATTTTGCTTTTATAATGAAAGCTTAAATTAAGGAATTCTTAATATCGAGACAAGTCCTTTATAAATTTCGGTATCAATCGACAATTTCTCATTTTACTAATAGAATTTGCTTGCGCCGGAAAAGGTTAATAAAAATCTTTAAAGTGTTTTCAAATTTCTACTCACGATTTACTTTTCGGCGTTTGGAAGCTAGAATTATTAGGAGGTGCTTAAACAATGTAAAATAATTTGATACACCATGAATACAGAGTTATGTTTAAAATGTTATATTCTAGTAAAAAAAAAAAAAAAAAAAAAAATGAAATTTTGTTTTAAACCTATGAGGTACTGTAAAACAGTGGTTCATACAGCTTATTTGCAAGCGTTTGTGGAATTTGATGCTTTTTTCTTACGAATTTGATGCTTTTTCATGTGTTTTTAACCCTTTAAGCGTCCTGCAGAATTTTGCATGCAAGTTTAATAACTTAGATATTTATTTATCATATGCAATTCAAAAAATTAACATTAATATAAATTTTGAGTTAAATAAGCTTTTGAATCCAAAAACTATGTGACGGAAAAACCCGGTTAGGCTGCTTAAAGGGTTAATATTTGTTTGTGCTTTTCTTATTCATATTTTGGACAAAGATGTCATATATGCACCACACTGGCAATTTCATATCTTGCATGATAACCCGTCTACTATTGTTTATTAATTAACTGTTGATTTACATTTGTTTTCTTTTTTAAAATGACACAAATTGTTTTCTTCTATAATTATTAATTAAACTTTATTTATTTATTATTAATTTCCTTTTTAAAATAATAGAAAACAACTAATATAAATGAAGGTTTCACTAAATTGGCTTTAGAAAAAAAATCGCACCAATGTGGTGTGTGTAGGACATCTGTGCCATATTTTAGGCAATTTCTTCTTTATAAGTCTTAAAAAAATACACACCAGAACACATGAATTAAGTAAGAATTAGTTAATTTTATGTACATGTATAATTTAAATATGCCATGATTATTTGTGTTAAAAAGACATAGTTTTTGTACTGTCGCTTATATTCTTCTATAATTAACTGCTAAAACATAAATTCTGTATTGTATAATTAGCTACTAAAATATAAATTTTGTCTTTTATAATTACCTGCTAAAACATAAATTTTATTTTTAGAAATGTAATTGTATCCTTTATCAAACATTGTCAAATTGTTATTGTTTATCAACAATACACATCAATTAAATATGAATTTCTAGTTATTTGTATTTATTACCATGGATTATGGAATTGTTCATTTTATCTATAAATTCTTTTATTATCAGTTTTGAAATTGCAATTATTATTATTTAAACAGCAAATCTAATTAACGCAAAAGTTCTTATGTTATGAGTAATTGGATTTGAAAAATCCTGGGTCTTTTTTTTTACAAAAGCGGGTTTCCATTTATAATAAGTCATATTTTTAGACGCAAAAATTAAACTTGTTTATTTGGAAAAAAATTAAATGCAATAATTATTGTTTTAATAATAATGAATAATTAAAACCAATATTAATTTAATATTAACATATGAACTATGAAAATAGTGATTCATGGAAGCTTGTTATGAGGGGTTTAAAGTTTTTCTTGGTTGTCATTATTTTATTTTTTATTTTTCAGTTACAAATCCATGACATCTGGTAAAACTATGGGTACCTGTACGTGGCCAATACTGGTCATCACAAGTCCAATCCTTGCGAGAGAGGCACCCACCCAGTACTGATGAGAGGGGTCGGAAGAGGGTCGACCGAAAGCAGATTCACCGTCACATCATCGAAGCCTAATCAGGGGAGACTCCTTGCTCGGCAACTAGTGAGACCCCTGCTTGATTTACCGCCAGCCGAAACTGAGGATCCCCTATGAAGGTGACATCTGGTAAAGATGCCAAAGCAATGGTCTCCAGCTTGTTGATAAAATTTTTTGAAAAGAGGGCAGCATCTAAAGAGTCCCCGAAAAGTAACTGGTAAAGATTTATTTATTATTATATACTGCTTTAATAACATCAGTATAATTTAGTGAGTTCTTGTACAATTTTTGAATTTTTTTTTTTTGGGGGGGGGGTGATAATTTTATACAAATTAAATGACATGTTTTTGTTGTAAAATTCATCCCTTTTTTATTTTTATTTTTTTTATTTTTTGGGGGGGGGGGAGCATTATACACGATTAAATTTTGTACATGCTTTTACAATACATTAACTGTAGTACTGAGATTTTTTTTTCCTCGGGATGTTAATGCTACTTTCAAATTGTAACATTTGCCTTATTTAATAATAAATTATATAAAGTGAATATTATTGTTCAGAGAGAGGTAGTATTGTGAAATAAGTGTGTGTGTGGGGGGGGGGGGGAACTATATTAACTAGTTTACTTAATTATAAATTCTTTTGTTGGATTTTTCTTGACTCCTAAATTTTTCATTTTTACACCTTCTGTTGACAAGTTTGTTTGTATTAAAAGCTAAATAAAATTTTCCCATCTTCTTTTTTTTGGGGGGGGGGGGGGTATCTTATTGAATGACAAAAGATAAATTTACATGGAATAATGATTTGAAAATTAGTAAAATTTATTTCAAAATAATTTTCATTTATAAATTATTTTGCTACTTTTTAGCTCACTGGCTATCATAGCCTGAGAGCTTATGTGCCCGCCCGTTCTGTATGTTCGTTCGTATGTGCGTAACGCGATAACTCATGATAAAAATATCCGATCCTCTTAAAATTTTGTATGTAGGTATATCCTGACAAGGCGCTTCCCTGATTAGTTTTTGAAGTTCATTCGATATGTATAAGAGGGGGAACGGGGGGCTCATGCCCCCCGTTAGTTGATATAAATGGGATTTTCATGCAGAATTAAGTTTTCAAAATTTAGATTAGGATCATTCTGATGAGGAGATTCCGTGACTGTTATTAGGTGTTCATTGAATAAGTATAAATAGGGGGAACAGGGGTTCTAATCCCCCCCGTCCGTTAGTTGATATAAATGGGATTTTCATGCAGAATTAAGTTTTCAAAATTTAGATTAGGATCATTCTGATGAGGCGATTCCGTGACTGTTATTAGGTGTTCATTGAATAAGTATAAATAGGGGGAACAGGGGTTCTAATCCCCCCCCCGTTAGTTGATATAAATGGGATTTTCATGCAGAATTAAGTTTTCGTTCAAAATTTAGATTAGGATCATTCTGATGAGGCGATTCCGTGACTGTTATTAGGTGTTCATTGAATAAGTATAAATAGGGGGAACAGGGGTTCTAATCCCCCCCCCCCCGTTAGTTGATATAAATGGGATTTTCATGCAGAATTAAGTTTTCGTTCAAAATTTAGATTAGGATAATTCTGATGAGGCGATTCCGTGACTGTTATTAGGTGTTCATTAAATAAGTATAAATAGGGGGAACAGGGGTTCTAATGCCCCCCCCCCGTTAGTTGATATAAATGGGATTTTCATGCAGAATTAAGTTTTCGTTCAAAATTTAGATTAGGATCATTCTGATGAGGCGATTCCGTGGCTGTTATTAGGTGTTCATTGAATAAGTATAAACAGGGGGAACAGGGGTTCTAATGCCCCCCCCCCCACCGTTAGTTGATATAAATGGGATTTTCATGCAGAATTAAGTTTTCGTTCAAAATTTAGATTAGGATCATTCTGATGAGGCGATTCCGTGACTGCTATTAGGTGTTCATTGAATAAGTATAAATAGGGGCAACAGGGGTTCTAATGCCTCCCCCTCCCTCTTAATTTATATAAATAGGTTTTTCAAGCAGAATTTTCAGATTTCGTTCAAATCTCTGAATAGTTTTGGAAGTTTAATGGTTAAGTATAAAAGAAGGGGATAACTCCTTTTAAATTATATAAATGCTAAATGGGTTTTTATTAAGAATTATCTAATTTGCTCTGAATTTTGGATATAGATTTTTTATATGATCTGATCTGATTTTATCATGTCTTTGATAGTATAGGAGGTTCAATGATTAAGTATAAAAAAAAGAGGAAAGGGAAGAGCTGTTTCCCCTTCTTAATTTTTTTTCGAACGGAATTAACCCTTGAAAATATAAGGCTTTAATGTACAATTAGTATTTGTAGCCTGTGAGCTCAATGCCATCAGTTTAACTGGGCAGTATTCTTTTTTATTATTTTATAACTCTTGCTTTTACGTATGAATATTGTATTACCAGTTGTGTTGAAATACATCATTTTGCTCGCCAGTGGCAAAGGATTTTCTGGCAAGGCGAGTTCATGTTTAGTTTTTGAAAAACTGTAGGTAATAGAGACATTATCAGAGATACTTTCTCAATCAAGATATTTTAACTTTCCAAATTATTACACTGTAAATAACTTAGTAATTGGTACTAAGCTTTATCTTATATTAAGCTTACTTTTGTTGTATATATTTCTGAATATTATAGAAAAAAAGAATTATGGAAATGCATTGTAGTTAACAGTGAGTTTGTCTGCAATTGCATGCGATTTTGTCATAACTATTTTCAATTGTGTGTGTTTTACATCTCGCTGGCTGGTGAAATAAATACTTCGCTGGTAAGATTTTTGAAAAATTCCCCACCCTTGTGTATTACTATTGTTCATTAATTATGCTTCTTGTTGTAAACCTTAATCTTATTTCGTACAAAATAAGTACATGAATCATTTGTACTGTTGTCCTTACAAATGGCATTAAAACACATAGTTAAAGTTTAAAAATAATATTTGAAATATGATCTATAACATTGTGCTTTGTATTTGAACTGAAAGAATGCTTAAATAATATAGCATGGCATATGACAATCGGTAGGGGGGGGGACATATGGGAAGTGTGACACTTTGTGACAATTGGGGGGAGACAAGGAAAAAAAATTCAACATCATTTATGGATAGCCCCCATAAAGGCAAGTAAAATAAGGTGTAGTTTTTATATTTTTAAATATGTCACATAATTATTTGTATTAAGCATAAGGGTTTTTGTATTATCTTATAGTATTCTGTAACTAGCCGCTAAGCTATAACTTTAGATTTTAGAAATTTAATTGTATTCTTTATAATCAAATATTTCATGTGCATGTACAGGGGTGGGGAATTTTTCAAAAATCTTACCAGCCAAGGATTTATTTCACCAGCCTGGAAGATGCAACACACATGCAGTTGAAAATAGTTATGACAAAATCATATGCAATTACAAATGAAATTACTATTACTACAATGCATTTTCATAATTCTTTTTTTCTGTAACATTAAGAAATATATACAACAGAGGTAAGCTTAATATAAGATAGAACTTAGTACCGAATTTACTCTGTAATAATTTGGGAAGTTAAAATGTCTAGATTAAAAAAGTGTCTCTGATAATGTCTCTATCACCTTCATTTTTTCAAAAACTAAAAATGTACTCGCCTTGTCAGAAAATCCACTCGCCACTGGCGAGCAAAATTATGTATTTCCCCACCCCTGTGCATGTATAACTATTAAATATGGTTTTATTGATACTTATATTCATGAACATTGATTATGAAATTGTTTGGTTTATCTGTAAAATTTATCATCAGTTCTGCAATTGTAATTATTTTCAGATGGTATCATTAAAACAAGAATGAAAGCAGAAAGTTCTCAAAAAAGATGCATAATCATGTTGATGTTATTATATTTTTTTTTCTCAACAATTGAGCAGAAATTCTTTAATATGTTTAAATTTGCACAAAGCTGTATAATATTAAAAAGATAATATTTGTGAATGATGTATTGTCTATCTAGGCATATTCCGATTTAAAGAAAATATAAAATTCACAGCAAATTTTGTTATTATATAGATACTACTTCAATAAAATAAGTTCACAAAAAATTATCAAAAATTTTCTTGTTTTCTAGGAAAAGCATTCTTCTCCCACCCTTTTTTTTCGTGTATGATTATTCTGTGCAAATTAAGTGGCATGTTTTTGTTTACTTATTCGTCTAACCAGAGCTTTATAGAAACATAAGGTCAAATATTATTAATTTAAGAAAATAAGACAATTTCATCACATTTTATCGGTTACAACTTGATTAACTTTAGGTAATATAAACATATCATAATCTACATGAATTCAGTGGTTTTTCGAAAGCATTTGAGGTTTCATATAGAAGTAAAAAATATCTTGTATAAAATGCATCCCTTTTTTATTATACTTGTTAATTTATTTTTTTAAAGTGGGGAGGGTGGGAACATTATACATGTTTAAATATTGTGTATATTAACTGTACTACTGGTAGTTGGGTCTTTTTATTCTGTCTTAATATTAACAATATTATTAAATAGCAATACTTGCCTTATTTAATTTGCAATTAGATACCTCAAATTCACCTTACAACTTTGCTGTGTCATTGAATTCACCACATTTAATTGCAAATTAAATAGAATGAATGTTATTGTCCAGAAAGAGGTAGTATTGTAAAATGGGAGGGGGGTTATATAACATTCTACATTAACTGATTTACTATATTATAATTTTTCTTTGAGATCTTATTTGAATGATTTTGATATATATTTGAATAACAAAAATAGACTGGAAGGTGGCAGCACAAACAATTGCCTCATCGAGTTTACGGTTGAAATTCTAGAATTAGTTAAATCTTGATTTGCATTATAAAATGCAATCAGTTTGCCAAGTCCTATCTTGGTGGAAAACATTTAAAAACCTGATTTTAACAGTTGAATTGTAGGCTTACCACTATGCTTTCCTGCACCCAAAAATATGAAATAATGGAGGATTGCGAATTGGAAAACATAATGGATCCCTTGAGTCAACCACTAAAATCGGGTTATTAGGTTATTTTCCATCAGGATATGATTTAGCAGATCGATTGCATTGTAATATGCAAAACGAGATTCAACTAATCCTGGATTTTCATCTATGAACTCCTTAAGGTGACTGTCTGTGCAGACACCTCCTGGTCTAAAAAATAAATGCACATTAAGATTAAATAACAGTAAATAATATATTTAATATTAGTAATTTCCTTAACTTAATGTATGTAAATTTTAAAAAACTGGATAAATAAGGTGAGATTCCTTATCTGGCTATTTCACTTTTATTATTTTGTCATTTGCTTATCTTTATCCTTTTGTATAATTTTTATGACAGAACTCAGAAAGTCTAGGAAAACTCCTAATTTCTGACAAAAATTCAGAGCATCTTCAGTGAAGGGCAATGATCTTCAGCAGCCTCAGAATTGACTTATAATAATAATAATAAAGTCACTGATCCACTGCATAAAATTCTATTAAATCCTTTTTAACTCTTTGGGCGACCCCTTCTCCTGAATATAAACTAAACTTACTTTGCAATTATTCAAAATTTTGAAGATAAAGTAAAATTATAATTTATTAAAAATTGAATAAAATCATGATTTGAAATTTGTTGTAGTGTCTCAGGGCCAAGAAAATTTACATTTGTCTGTTGGTGAAGGCAAAAATGTTACCGGTCTTGCAGATCACTAAGGTTTTTTAATTAGTTGTCCGATTGAATTTTTGGCTGCTTCGGACCAGTAGACCACTAAGGATTTCAAACACTGTTTAGGTTAAGGTATGATAATATTTGTTTGAGAATTAAACCAACCAATATAAGATTTTTTTTATAACTAATTTTGTAGATTTATAGTAAATTTTTGAAACAATGTTAGTTTCTTAACCTCGTCCTCTGAGCTTCAGCCAGCGATCAAGGATTCAGTTTAGCATAGAGTCTGCAATCTCACTGTCTGCTAATAGATCGTTTAAATCTTGAATTTTTTAACGTTATCCGAGTTCTGGATGTACAATTTTTGAGGTCACGCAGTACTTTATTTTTCCTATGTATATTTGATTTGTGTGTTTATATTTGTCTTTTTTGTTTTCTAGAGAAAAAAGAATGAATCAAGAAGATGGAGAGATTTAACTGAAGTTCCTGACAAAATTATATTGATGTATTATTGATAAATTATGTCAATTCTTTATATGTAAATAAATAGAATTTTATAAACTGAATATTTCATTTGTTTTTGAGAATATTTCCTTGGTACAGAGAAATAATTTTCATTGCTTCAGTGAGACTTCAGTTATAAAAAATTATAAAGGGAAAAGAATAGTTAATTTAAATGAGTTAAATTATAACTTTAAAAAATTAAGATTAGTTTAGTATTTACTGTGTTGCTCATAGAAAAATATTTTGCTGGCTTAAAAAAAAATAAACTAGTAAATCTGCAGATCAAGAGCCTCAACGTCAGCTTTTCACTTCTTTTTTTAAAAACACACTTAGCGTCGTAATATTCAACTTCCTGGAAACTGTAATTTAAAATTTTCGAATTACGTAATTATTTATAAGAATAAAAAAAGAATAAGAAATTTGAAGCCATCAAAAGCCGTTAAATTAAAGATTTAGTTATGTTAGGATATTCTGAAAAATTCATGATCTATTATTTTCGTTTTTTTATTATACCACAGTAGATTTCCGCCCCCTTGAACCCCCCGTAGTCTCATTAAATTTAAATTTCTAACTTTCTAACAATCTGCTAATGGTTATCGTATATCTTGTATTTTTTCTACATTTTGATTTATAAGGATAAGTGAGAAGTTTTAATAAGCATTTTTCATTATCCTCATACTTCTAGATACCTGCCCACCAAAACCACCTAAATCTGATGTATCAGGAACTTTTGAAAGTGTAAACTCAGTAATCTAAGGTTTTACAATTTTGTTTACGAAAAAAAGAAGTTTTGATTGCATTTTGTGGCAGTTATCGGGGACTGACAGATAGACAGAAGAATAGACTGAGAGTGGAAAACAATAAATTTTGCAT
Organism: Maratus speculifer; assembly: GCA_964019185.1. Classification (NCBI taxonomy): domain Eukaryota; kingdom Metazoa; phylum Arthropoda; class Arachnida; order Araneae; family Salticidae; genus Maratus; species Maratus speculifer. The sequence goes on from OZ025296.1 coordinate 367,881,367, forward strand.
CGCCAAAATAAGCCTTCGCAGAAGTTTCGGCAATGACGTCATTATTCATGAGTTATTGCTGTCCATGTTTCTTGTATTTTTAACGATAACTATAAAATACCTGTTTTATTTCAATTATGACGTCAAATTTTATCAATTGAAATATTTGTTAAAAATATAATTATTTTTTATTTCTTTTACTTCTAATTATGCCCCCATTTTTGTCAGAAAAATTCTTATTAACGAAACAAATTTCCGTGTTTAATATTTAACAAAGTACTATTTTTATTTTTATTTTAATTCTGATGTCATATTTATTTTTTCTTAGTTTAATTTTTCGAATGGAAATTGCTCAATTGAAACTTATTGCCGTTGAAAAATTATTCCAGATTTTTTTTTTTGGCAACGATAAAGGAAATTGGTTAAATTTTATCTAAAAAATCGCTATTGATTCTGTATGAAAAAGAAGGAAATTTTGAATTATTAAGGAAAATATTTGAATAAAATTAATAAAACATAGCCTGTATTCTTTTCTGGGCAATGTTATATTTATCAGCAAAGATACAAAGACATTAATTAATTCATCAGTTTTGACTTTGACTTTAAATTTTCGTACACGTTTTCAAATTTATAGCATTAAAATATAATAAGGATCAGGATGAATGGTTGCTTAGCAACCCTTAAGAGAAAATAAAGAAAAAGAAATAAATACATTTGAAATAAGTAAATATCTAAAACAAATTAGTTTATATTATTGGAACACATTTACAAAAAATCTCCAAAATTTACAGTAATAACTTTAAAAATCTGACAAATGCATAAACAAAATTTCAAAACATTATGAATAATTTAACTGGTAAATTTCAGTGTCCATTTATCATTGAATTCCATTAATGAAATGCGTCATTTTCTCTCAAGGAAAAAAAAAATTGAAAATCATTGGATTTGCCATAGAAAAGCATTATTGCGCAAAATAAAATATTCTATATTTTACGAACGAATGAATCAAATCTAACAAAAAACTATACAGCTTAATCCCAGTGCCTCACTAACATACCCACTTAATTTCAAGTCAATCGGATGTTTTTTGCGTTAGTTATCGCGGAACAGACAGACTAACTGACAGACAGACAGACAGAAACCAAAAAATTTCGTGTCTCCAAAGTAAGCCTTCACTGACGTTTCGGCAATTATATATATTTTATGTTTCAAACTATTCGGTTCGGTAGTTTTTGAGTTGCTACATGCGAACAGAGGGACGGACGGACAGAGGGACGAATGCGCAACTCGGGAACCCGGGATTCTTTTCCCTTCAATTCAAAACAAAAGCGACTTTTCTAAGTATCCGGGATCGGAGGAGATAGCGTTACATACATACATACATACGGTCGGATTTTAATAGTGTAGATTCTTGGTTGTAAATTTTAATTTGCTGACAGATGATTTTCGCTTCTGTTGAAAAAGTTCATTAATGAAACGTCAATGTTTGAAAATATATTTTTAGTTTTAGAAAATTTATTTTAATTTTTATACCATCTGCACAAATTGAAACTTAATTCTTTTTAACTTTAAAGAAAAAAATAGCTTCAAAAATACATAATCAGTTTTATTTTCCCCTTTTTTCCGACAAAAAAAAGCCTTCCACTGCTAATTTTTAGTTTTTAATGAAGTTTTTTATCTGTATGTAACTTATAATTTAGTATTCGTAAAAAATATTTCTTATCCATTTTAAATATGACGTCATTATTTTTCTAACTCCATGAATTACTGCTATCCATGTCCCGTTTATTTTTAACGACTACTATAAAATACCTCTTTTATTTCAATTATGACGTCATAATTTACCAAATAAATATTTTATTTAAAATATTTTTATTCCTTTTATTTTTAATTATGTCGCCATATTGACAAAAAAATTCATGTTAACGAAACAAATATCAGTGTTTAATATTTAACAAAAAATAGTATATTTATTTTTATTGCAAATATACGTCATATTTATTTTTTTCTTTTAAATTTTCCTTAGTTTCAGTTTTCGCATGGAAATTGCTCAATTGAAAATTTATCGTCGCTGAAAAATTAATATTCGAAATTTTGATTTTCTTGGAAACGGAAAGAAAATTGATTAAATTTTATCTAAAAAATGCCGATTGGTTATGCATGAAAAATAATGAAATTCAGAATTATTAACGAAAATATTCGAATAAAATAAATAATACATAGCCTTTGTTCTTTTCTGGCTATAATTATCTATACGCAAAGATACAAAGTTGAAGTTATGCTATTGAAGCATTGAAGTTATGTTAATCAAACTTCCGTACACATTTTAAAATTTATAATATTATAAGAATAAGAATTAGGATAAATGGTTGCTTAGCGACTATTAAAAGAAATGAAGAAAACGAAATAAATACATTTGAAATAAGTAAATCTCTAAAACAAATTAGCTTATATTATTAGAACACATTTATAAAAAATGGCCAAGATTTACAGCAATAATTTTAAAAATCTGACATATGCATAGATAAAATTTCAAAACAATATGAATAATTTAAGCCCCGTACTGGCAAATTTCAGTATCCATTTATCGTTGAATTCCATTAATCAAATGAGTCATTTTCTCTCAACAAATAAAAATTTGAAAATCGTTGGATTTGCCATAGAAAAACATTATTGCGCAAAATAAAATATTCTATATTTTACGAACGAATTAATAAAATATAACAAAAAACTATACAGCTAAATCCGAGTGCCTTACCAATATACACACTTAATTTCAAGTCTTTCGGATGTTTTTTGCGGTAGTTATCGCGGAACAGACAGACTGACAAACTGACAGACTGACAAACTGACAGACAGACAGACAGAAACCAAAAAAGTTCGTGTCTCCACAGTAAGCCTTCACTGACGTTTCGGCAATAATAAAAAATAAAAGGAAGTGTTTGACTTATTGTAATTTGTAAAATTTATGTTGTTAAATAAGTAAGAAATGTAAAATACTTTTATGTAAAAGAGCTCGGAAAATCACCATTGAATTTATAAAAAAGTTTCTTTTTGAACTTTCTTTCTTAAAAAAATTTCTGATAAAAGATCAAATAGCTGCTGCAGGCATCAAACTTAATTCTGTGGAGGATTTTTAAAAATCTGCAAATATTCTCTGAATAATAATCAAAATTCAAAGAAATAAGTTTAATAAATGAAATAATTAAGAATTTAATGAAGTACTAATATAAAAAATCTGCAATTTTCTACTGTTATAAAATGTATGTTGTAATGGAATTCATTTCATGGAATGCAATCATTTTCAGTTTTATTCGGGATCTTTTGCTGAAATTTCTTGTGATTTTACAATCTTTGGATGAAATTGTCATGTTCTCGCGATATTTCAAAGAAATTTGTCTTTTTTCGGGATCTTCTTACAAAATTTGAGTTTTTCCGAAATTTTCGTCAAAATTTACTGTTTTTTCGGGATTTTTTGACGAAATTTGACGTTTTTCGGAATCTTTTGACAAATTTTGCCAGTTTTCGAGATCTTTTGCTGAAATTTGCCGTGTTCTCGCTATTTTTGACGAAATCTGACTTTTATTCGCGATCTGTTTACAAAATGTCAGTTTTTTCGCAATCTTTGTCAAAATTTGCCGTTTTCCACGATCTTTTGATGAATTTTGTCGTTTTTTCGCGATCTTTTAAAGAAATTTGTCGTTTTTTGAGATCTTTTGACAAAATTTGCTTTTTTCTTGCCGTAAATTAAAAATCTATATTTAAAATTTGATTTAATTGTAAAAATGGATTCAGCATATTGAAAAAAGTTACATTCTTTATCCTATAATACAGTAGGAAAGCAATTAATCGGAATGGTTGAGACCAGTAGATTTTGAATACAGTAGAACGCCACTAATCCACAAACCTATAATTCGCAAAAAAAAATAAATAAATAAAAATAAAATTAAAATTAAAAATGTAAACAAAGAATCAAAATTCTTTAATAAATAAAATTTTTTCAGTAGTGACAGAATTTTCAAATTTGAAATTGTTTTACACTAAATTTAATATTTTCCTAGTCTTTTTATTAACACTTTCCAATAAAATTGAAAAGTGTTTATGCATTCGGTTACCTGGCCGTCTGGCCGCGCTCTAACTCCCGTAAATTTAATCTGATTGCTATGAAATTTTTAATTTTTATATGTTATTGATGAGTATCCTAGCACGAAACCTATTGAAAGTGAAGTTTCTACTATGATTACTTTCTTGACAGGGATAGTCAAAAGTTTTCCGATACATTATGGTCTATGGGAAAAAATCATTTCAAATGAATTTTAAAGGTGTTACACCCTATCAAAAATATTCAAATTTATATGGATTAGCAAAATGCACTAAAATATTCATTCTGTAAAATATGGAGTGAAAATAATAGTTACTATTCATTTACAGGGCAACTCAAAGAATTCCATTATACAGTAATGAAAAGAGGAATTGTTTATTAACCCTTTCCAACAAAGTTGAAAAGTATTTATGTATTCGGTTTGTCTGGCCGTCTCTCCGCGAACTAACTCCCGTAAATATACTCGGATTGCTATGAAATTTTTATATGTTATTGATGTTTACCCTAGCACGAACCCTATTGAAAGTGAAGTTTCTAATATTATCAGTTTCCTTACAGGAATAGTCAAAAATTTTCCGATACATTACGGCGTATGGGAAAAAATCATTTCAAATGAATTTCAAAAGTGTTACACCCTATCAAACGTAATTTTATTTATATGGATTGCAAAATGCACTAAAATATGCATTCTGTAAAACATGCAGTGAAAATAATAATTACTCTATTCATTTACAGGGCAACTCAAAAGAATTCCATTACACAATAATAAAGGGGGAAATTGTTTGCAACATATTTTAACTATGCTAAACGCTTTGAAGTATGATAAGATTGATTACTGAGATTGGTCACTGAGACTTAATATTTTATGCATAATATGAAGTGCATAGCATTTACAGGAACACACAATATATTTCAAATCTTATATTCTTATCTGAAGTACTGTATATTATCAATAATAGCTGATGGATGGATGAAATACATTTTCAATTATGATATGCGTTTTTAAGTATTACTAAATATCTGCAAATTACATGGTGTGTGTAAATGTTATAGTTGATATACAGGATTACACAAAAGAGCACATAATGGTTACTGAATATGAGGGTATTTAACTTAAAGGTGGTTTTTAAATAAATTATGCATTTTTACGTTGAACTGCTTTCAGTTTACAAATAAGTGTTCGTAGAATTTAGATAAAATCATACACAGGGTCACGCAAAGAATTAGCTATATACTCTTTCATTAATAATAACTTCTATAAATTTGATTTAAGTAGTTTTAAGAGTGTTTCTCTTTGAATTAAATTTTGACAAAATACTGGCGTGTAATAAATGTACTAGGTAAAATCACTGCGCTCTATATGTAATACGGAGGACCTACTCGGCGATTCGGCCAAACCACTTTCTTCCGAGACCTCATCACACTTTTCAATGCGCGCAACTAATGAGTCCTCTATTTTTCTTAATATTGCAAGCATTTTTTCAAGCTTTTTCGCAAACTTTTTTATTATTTTTGTTTATTTCTATATGTTTTTTATATTTTTATGAGCAATATTTAACAATTTTTTCTTTGTGTTTTGTTGAGTTAAACTAAAATTTCCTTTTTAACTAATATCAAATTGAAAATTTGCCATAAATTTATGCAAAATCAATAGATTTTAATAAAAGAATGTATATCAGTGAAAATTGTAGCAATTTCGTCATTATTCTAAAAGAAAATTCAATTCCAAAATATGTATCCCATATTATCCTATGGGAGGAAATCTATGTTTTGCCAAAGATTTCTCGACGAAAATCTTTGGCATTGTATTCATGGGCGGACCGCTGGATTCAGTGTATCAGAATAGGGAGTTGACTCTCCGTGTTATTGTCGAGCTCAGTGGGTAAAATACAGGGCTGAACAAAAGTACTGAATTATTTCACATCAATTAAAATAAAATGCTGAAAGAGAAATTTCAACCAATTACGCATTTTGTTGATAAACTAAATTTTCCTATTATATAGTATATATATATACATATCAACCGACGGATCAAATACAGGGCTGTTCAAAAGTATTGGAATACTTATTTGGCTATGGACAGTAGCAACTTATTTCCCCAAATAACAAAGTTTTGCTAAAGATTTCAGGAAGTGTTGCATAATGTATCATAACAGTCTTCTTTATAAATTAAACTAATAGTACATTTAGATATTACATTATTTTACTTCTTTATATTTATTTAAGAAGTATTTGGAAAATACAGTTTGAACTCTTACTTTTAATTAACAAGCTTAGACAATGTATTTAATGATTTATTACGTTTTAAATTAAATCGTAATTATAAAATTGCAAAAAAAGAAACATAAAAAATATTACATTTATTACATTCTAACTTTGATTAATAGGATATTGCAATATGAAGATTAGTTGGATGTGTCAATCCCAAAACTTTCTTCTATCTCATAAGTACATTTTAATATTTAAAAAAAAACGTGGTGACCCCAAAGTTACCCACTATCGAATTTCCTCGAACATTTGACCTAGCCTAATGAGATTCTGGTATTCGAAAAGTCTAAAACGCAAAATTTTATTAATATTCTGAGAAAATGAGCTTAGTAGTGCCTCATGTGGGGTAATTTATACTAAAACCTAATAAGCATCTATTTATGTCAAAACCTAACAAAATCTGAAATTTGATGGAATTTCGTCCATTAGTTCTTGAGATATAATTATAACAAAAAATTTGCAAAACGTAGCACAGCAACACCATATCTTGGACAATTTATGCCAAAACGTAAAAAAGCGTCTAATTATGTTATGGTGTAAAAGAATCTGAAGTTTGATGAAATTCTGTGCTTTAGTTCTTGAGATATAGCTAGTTAAAAAAAACGTGTAAAATATAGCACAACAGCACCATCAGTTGAAGGATTTATAACAAAACGTAATCATGGTGTAATTATGTTATATGTCATTTTGTAACAAAATCTGAAGTTGAATGAAATTCTGTGCGTTGGTTGTTGAGATATAGCTATCGGAAAAATCGTGCAAAATGCAGCATAGCTGCACCACCTGTTGCAAGGTTAATACCAAAATTTAATCAACGTCTAATTATGTTATATATTCTAGTGTAACAGAATCTAAAATTTGATGAAGTTCTCTGCATTAGTTCTTGAGATATAGCTATCGCAAAAATCGTGCAAAATGTAGCATAGCAGCGCCACCTATAGGTCAGTTCACACCAAAACCTTATCAGTGGCTATGTATCTCAAGGTATCGCAGAATCTGAAGTTTGGTGAAATTCTGTGCATTGGTTCTTGAGATATAGCTATCATGAAAATCATGAAAAACGTGGCACAGCAGCGCCACCTGCTGGCCAAGTTACACCAAAATTTAATCAGCGTCTATTTATATCAAGGGGTCACAGAATCTGAAGTTTGGTGAAATTCTGTGCTTTAGTTCTTGAGATATAGCAATCTTGAAAATCATGAAAAACGTAGTATAGCAGCGCCACCTGCAGGCCAATTTTCACCAAAAACCAATAGGCACTAATTCATATCAAGGTCTAACAGAATATAAAATTTTATTAAATTTCGAGCATTAGTTCTTGAGATAGAGCGCCCACAAATTTTTTGTCACATACAGACAGACAGACAGACAGACAGACGGACAGACTCACAGATAGACATTTTCTAAAAATAGTCAAAACGTGTTCAGGACCTTCTAAAACGTATAAATCCGTCGAAAACCGGAAGTCGAAAATTTTCATGAATCCAATACTTTCTTCTTGTAAAGATAGAAGAAAGTAAAAATCTTAAACATCTCCGATTTTCTCCAATAGAGGGCGATACCACATATGCATCTACTAGTAATCGGTCTTTCTTGCAAAGCCATTATGAAAATACCATTGAAATAGTGACTAAAATGATAAAATCCACATTTAAAAAAAAATATTTTCATGATATTATTATGATTAATGTTTTTAATTTTACTTATTCTCATACTTGTCTTTATTTTAACAAAGTCCTCATTCTTTTGTTAATAAAAATTACCAGATTTTCCAATCTAAAATTCACTAAAGATTTTAGTTCTTACCCAGAACCCTATTAAATTATAAGTAAATATTTCAAAGCTTTTTAAAAACTAATATCATTAGGATTATTTTATAGCACTCTGAAATTCCACAAGTAAACTTTTAGTATTCTTCTGAAAACCAGACATTTGCAACAAAGAGTTTATTGTAAAAAGTACTGGCAATAAAAATTTTGCTCCCTTGTAATTTTTTATTCTTTTAATCATTATTCATAAATGTATTATTTAAAATTATTCCTTTATTCTAACTTAATAATACTAAATTGAATTAGAAAGAAAATGGAATAAAAAAAAATAATAAAGTCATTGCTTATTTCATCAGGCCAGAAATTTAAAAAAACCTTAAAATTATTTATATTTATAGAATTGAAGATAGAATCCAACATTATAAACGAAATGTCAAAGTAAACAATCATTGATGTTTTTTTTAAATACCTTATTATAATTTTAAAAATAATTTTTACTTCATTTATGTATTAAAATGTGCTTTTTTAATTTATTTTTAAGCATTAACAATCTATTTTTGTTTAAAACATAAGTAAAAAAAATATAAACTAAGATTAAATAGACATGACCTGAAATTCGCAAAAAGCCACTTATTCCCACAACCCTTGGAATAAAACTGCAGATTAGAGGCTTTCTACTGTAACTGGTTTTTCTGAAAACCTGATTCTAAACAGTCATCAATAAAACTTGTCGAATGCACATGGTTCTATTTTGTTTCAGATTTAAAAAATAAAATTCAATCAAAATAAAGTATTGTTGCGTATATAGGGTTCTTTTGATCTTATGGTTAGACAACTTCAAACTCTTGTCTCTTAGAAAAGTAGAAAATAATTTATTTACGGATCTTCAGAACAACAGAATCTTCGAAACTCACAAATATTACTAGATATTCATAAATAACTGCTCAAATCTATCGTACAACTACAGCTTTAGATCCCAGAGACTCTTTATACAACGTCTCAACACTTAATAACATTCAAAACAACATAGATGAAACTCAAGCAAACTTGCTTAACAATCGCCTTGTTCACTCAATGACTGACTGGTAAATAATAACAACAACAGCTCGTATTGCTCTCCTTATATAGGCTCGCAGCATGTGCTAGAAATTTCCACAGGCATCTCGAATATTCCAGAAAACCATGGAATAACATTCAATGTATCAGCATATCTAAAAAGGGGGGTTACCATAGAAAAAGAAGGGTTACCATCGCCAACAATCACCAAGTTTGTCGCCAACTTGCCAATATATTGCCAAATTTGGCAACCAAAATGAGTCGCCAAAAGTGACATCTCTAATATTTCGCCAATCTGTCGTAGACATACACTGAAAAATATTAGACAAGTTTGCTTGATAACAGAGACAATGTAACAAAAACTAATATTAGTAAAGGAATGGAGCTTAATAAGATTATTTACATTATTTTACAGTACAAACACTAACTATTTACAAAATTCGTAACACTACCCCCTCCTCAAAGACTGCACGTCCCGGGCAGTGCAATACTTGAGTTAGAGGAAAACACTTAAAATAAATAAATAAATAAATAAATAAATAATAAGATTTACATAAACAAGAACTAATTACTATTTACATATTCACAAAAAAACGACTTTCATAACCATGGTCTGAAATTCCAGTTTTGAATTTCTAATCACTTTGGCCAAAATAAGGGGCTAGCCGGTTATAGTGTACGACCTTGGGTTTGGTGTGTGGCAATTTTTGTATGTGTACGACTGTCATTCAGCCTGTTGACGACTGTGTAAGGACCGTCCCAGATTCTTTGTAATTTTGGCGACAGTCCCTTACGACGTATGGGATTCCACAACCAAACTATGTCACCTTCGTTGAACTCATGTCCAGTTGCCTTTGTGTCGTACCGTGTCTTCATCTTTTCCGATGCCAGTCCGATTCGGTTCCTCGCTAGACGATGAATCTCCTCAATCCGTGCCTGGAGTTCATCCACGTACTCCTCGGGCGATAAAGGAGCATCAGGAGGACGGCCAAAAAAAATCCGCAGGTAGACGAAGATCACGACCAAAGAGCATCTGAGAAGGGGAATAACCAGTGGCATCATGAGCAGCACTCCTGTAGGCAAGCAGGAACAGAGGTAATTTCTTGTCCCAGTCCTGTTGATCTTTAGACACCAGGAGGGAGAGGCTATTTAGGATGGTACGATTGAACCGCTCCACCATGCCGTCCGATTGAGGATGTAGAGGTGTAGTTCGAGTTTTGTCCATGCCGAGTAGTCCGCACATTTCCTTAAACACAGCCGAATCAAAGTTTCTTCCTTGATCGGAATGGATTTGAAGAGGAACTCCGTATCTGGAAACCCAGTGTTGAACTAGTATGTCTGCTACGGTTACCGCCTCTTGATTAGGAATGGCGTAGGCTTCAGGCCACTTAGTGAAGTAGTCCATGACAACGAGGATGTACTTGTTGCCATCAGATGTTCTAGGAAGAGGACCCAGGATGTCTAGAGCAATTCGTTCGAAAGGAGCTCCTACATTATAACGTTGCAATCGTCCACGGGTGCGCTTCTTTGGACCTTTACGTACTACACAGGTGTCACAAGTTCGACACCACTTCTCCACATCACTGCGAACATTATTTTAGTAGAAACGCTCTCGAACCTTTTGCAGGGTCTTCATTACACCAAACTGACCTCCTGTAGGACTACCATGAAGTTCTTGAAGGACCATAGAAATTCTCGACTTAGGAAGTAGTAGTTGCCATCTACATGTCTTTCCATCATCAGACTCCCATTTTCGGTACAAGATACCGTTCTTCAAATGTAGGGAATCCCAAAGAGCCCAATAACGTTTAGTCGTAGGATGGTAATGGGCCATGTCTTGCCAGCTGGGCTTCCTGTTGGACATCTCTTTCAGCTCTAGAATTGGCTTAATTTCAGGATCAGCAAGTTGATCTTTACGCAGGCTCTCATCACTCCACTGATCTTGTGATGATGTAGACCCAGTTGTAACTTGTCTTACTATAGGACCTTTGACATTAAATTTCTTCTCAACCCGGTCGCAGTATCTACAATTCTTTGAGCAGGGTCTTCTTGAGAGAGCATCTGCATTTCCATGTGATGAGCCTTTTCGATGTCGTATCTCCATATCGTACTCTTGAAGCTTTTGTATCCACCTGGCTATCTGGCCTTCAGGGTTCTTAAAATTCAATAGCCAAGTTAGAGAAGCATGATCAGTTCGGATCAGGAACTTTCGACCGTAAAGATAGTGGTGAAAATGGTCTATGGCTTTCACTACAGCAAGAAGCTCTTTTCTTGTTACGCAGTAGTTTCGCTCTGCCTTTGACAAGCACTTGCTGAAATAGGCGATAACACGCTCCTGGCCGTCGATTTCCTGGGACAGTACAGCGCCAATGCTTTCGTTACTTGCATCTGTATCAAGTAGAAACTGTTTATCAATTTGAGGATATGACAGAATTGGAGTGGATGTTAATGCCTCTTTAAGCTTTTCGAAAGCAGCATCACATTTCTCTGTCCACACAAATTTTTGATTGGCTTCTGTTAACTTATGAAGTGGTCTTGCAATCATCGAGAAGCCTTTGACAAATTTTCTGTAATAGGTGCATAATCCTAGAAAACTCCGAAGCTGGTGAACATCTCCTGGACGACTCCAATTTTTCACGGCTGATATCTTCTCCGGATCAGTCTTAACTCCTTCCGCCGAAATGATGTGTCCAAGGTAGGCGACTTCATTGCGAAACAAACTGCACTTCGAAGGGCTTAACTTCAAATTAGCTTCCTTTAACTTTTGTAGCACCCGCCTGAGGTTGTTCAGATGTTCATCAAAAGATTTTCCTATGATTATGATATCATCTAAATAAACAAGACATGCTTCATACGACAGCCCCCGAAGAACCGTTTCCATAAGCCGTTCGAAAGTTGCAGGTGCGTTACATAGACCAAAAGGCATTACCTTGAACTGCCATAATTCTTGTCCCGTTGTAAAGGCAGTCTTCTCGCGGTCGTCCGGATGGATCTCTACCTGCCAGTAACCACTCCTCAGATCCAGAGTCGAGAACCAAGTGTTGCCCGCAAGTGTGTCAAGAGTGTCGTCGATCCTTGGTAGAGGGAAACTATCCTTTTTAGTGACGTCATTCAGTCGGCGGTAGTCTACACAAAATCTTGTAGAACCATCCTTCTTTCTTACTAATACAATGGGAGACGCCCATGGACTTGTCGATGGTTCGATGACGTCATTTTCTTCCATATCCTTAATTAAATTTTGCACCTCTTCTTGCTTGGCAAAAGGTAATCGTCTTGGGTGTTGTTTAATAGGTGAGTGATCTCCAGTATCAATTCGATGTTGTGCGATTTTGGTTCGTCCAAAGTCTTCAGATGTTTGGGAAAGTAAACTTTGGAATTCCCTAATTAAACTTTCAGCAGCATCTCTCTGGTTTGGATCTAAGTCTGTATTCTGTAACAAATCCTTGACTAAATTATCTGAAGATTTCTCAGAGTGACTGGAATTTTGACTTATGCACGTCACAGGAGCACACGATGCTATCACCTCTCCTTTCTTGATATTCCTCGTCTTATCACTGATGTTAACAATTCTGACTGGAATGGTCTTTTTCGAGAGGTCTACTACAGAAGAAGCCACCAATACTCCTGCTTGTGTACTATTGTCTTCGGGATAATCTATATGGCCAAATCGATAATTAGCTTCATTTTTGATTACAGCAGGAACTAAAAATTCTGATCTTGGATCTAGATGGATGTCTTCTTTGGCTATTACTATTTGTTTGCATTCGATTTCGTTATTTAATCCAAAAAGGCTTATTTCTTCAAATTTTGAGAGCATTTTGTTATTTTTGAAATCAAGTTTAAAGCCAAACTTCTTCAGAAAATATAGGCCGATTAAACAAGGATCTGTTATGTCAGCCTCATATGCCGTATGGTAATATTTCGTTCCTTCAAAGTTGATGGTTAAATTTGCCTTTCCATATATGCCCATCTTTTCGCCCGTCACAGTTTGCAGGGTAACGCATGGTGGAGTCCAGATGAGTTTAGATTTCAATTTCCAAGCCAAATCTTCTCTTATTACTGTCACATTGGCTCCTTTATCGACAATCATACGGCACTGAATTCCGTTAATAAGCCTATCACAAATAATTCATTATCACCGCCGCTCATTTTTAATATCTCGAGGATCTTCAGGTGGGGCTTTTCATTCTCTGGCAACCTCCGCCCCGCGAGATGGCCAAAATTTAGTTTCTCTGCTGACTGTTTGAATTTATCTCACGTTCGTGGATTTTGGGGCAATTTCTTCGGAGATGTCCTGTATCACCGCATCCCCAGCACGTGATATTCTGTCTTCTTGAACTTGTTCTTCCATATTTTAAAGCTTCAATCTCATGATTTATTTTCCTAATTTCTTTCAAGACATCGCTCTCAGTGTCTGAGCTTTTGTTCACCGTTGCCCCTCGGACTGAATGACTATCTCTTCGGGTGGCTTGTGTAGCTGCTTCTACCTTTAAGGCATATAGTAATGCAGCCTTTAAATCCTGCACATCTGCCATTCGTACACAGAAAAAACTGTTTTGTTGAAACAACTAAAATAAAGTTGTACCAACCTAATTTTTTAGTTGATATAGCCCCAACCAAATTTTGGGTTGGACTGACCAAATCATTTTGTTAACTTAATAATGTTGTTCCAACCAAATAATTTTGGTAATAACAACTAAATTTATTTGGTTGTTATAACCAAATACATTTTATTTTTGTTATAACAACCAAATGGATTTGGTTGTTATTACCAAATTTATTTGGTTGGAACAACATTAAGTTAACAAAATGATTTGGTCAGTCCAACCCAAAATTTGGTTGGGGCTATATCAACTAAAAAATTAGGTTGGCACAACTTTAAAATACTTTTTTATGCTTGTTAGTTTTTGTACATCAGCATTATCATTAAAAAAATATAAACAAATGTCAAACATTTTTAAAAAAGAACTTTCTGGGGCAAGCAATTGTGTTTTTGCAATGCTTAATTAACATAAGAATTTTAGTAAAAAAGAATATTGCTGGAATTGCTTTTTCTGAAACAGTTGCAATACATAGCACCTAATTAAAACCAATGAAAAAATGAAAACATAACATTCATAATACAGTTTACAAGCATTAGCACACATGCACTTTAAGGTTAACATGACCCCATTCTACAAACAAGCCCCCCTTCACCTTACAAAAAATTGTTTACATAAAAATTAGAGAATTCTTTTTATTATTTTGCATAAATCAAGCATTAACTTTGACATTTTCTTTCATAAATATTTAATTCAATTCATTTATATTTTGCATTTTCGAAAACCTAATAAAAGTTTTGTGTCATAGTACTTATTCAAAATATAAATAAATTTATGATGATATGCATTTTTTTCTCATTTGGTTAATTGTGAAATATATATATTTCACAATACATTATATATATGAAATATGAAATTCATGTAAAATAAATATATATTAAGAATTAATCTTTTGCCACATTCATGATGCACAATTGTGGATTATATTCACTATGGATATTGATTTGTATACATACATCATATTTGAAGATCCTGAAGGTATTTGAATATTTACTTTTAATTAATTAATGTTAGGTTTCATAATATGGGCGTTTGAACCCCATGGTTTGAATGTTAACTTATTTCAAGCATTCAATTCATGGAATGATGCTTATGATGAATGAAGCTTAAAAAATCGGCACCAAGCATGCTGATACTATCAGATTCATTATGCAAAGTAAAAAGGTTCATTTTAAAAATTGCAAATTTACTTAATATGGTTTTGCTCTTTTCATATTATATATGCAAACAAATTATACTAAAAATGTTTCAAATTTCAAAAACACAAAATTCATCAATTGGTAAAAATAAAATATTATGAGATTGATACGTTGGTTGCAGGATAAAAAAAAAAAACCCAAAAATTGTTATTTTTTGGCTGGAAAAAATTGTGAGATTTGCCAATCAATCACCAGAAAAAAATTGAGTATACTTTAGTTATCACATTAAAATATCTTTATAATGCAATTCTCTTATTTAAAGCACAACTTCTTAGATGTAAACAATGAATTTTGCATTTAAGAAGAACCTGCATTCCCACATTGAAAAACATTGCAATTCCCTAGAACTTTATTTCCCAATTTAAGAACTATTAACTGTATACTATCTGTATTTCCTAATTTAATGAAAAAATTGCTATTATTACAGTAAATAAGTTTTAAATGAGCAATATAATGATGATCTGGATCAGACATAACAATGTGTAGAACGATCAATACTGTGAAAAATTAATAAAACGCAATACGCAAATTAACAAGGACTGTTGTATTAAGCTGTGTTAATGTATTTTGATATGTTTTAGAAGAATTTGGCCATGTTTATAAGATAAATTTAAATGTGCTCCTTTTTTAAAAGTACAGCCCATTGGCACTTTTTCCCTAGAGTCAACACCAACTAATTGTTAAAATTCTAGAGGTATGCAATTTGATTTAAAAATTTTAAATTCTTTAGAAAGAGGTAGAGAAAATATTGAAGTAAAATATCTGAAAAAAAAAATGCATGAGTGAAATAACTTTAATTACTTGATTATTTATTTAATTACTAATAATGATACCTAACTAAAAAGAAAAAATATATTTCTCTTCTCACAAGTAATTTTAATTGCCAGAATACTTTTGATAATTTTATTAAAGTCCAGTGAAAAAAAAAACATAAGTAAAGCAATGACTTATTACTTTTAATTTGTAATTTTTACATACAAACATATAATATAAAACAGAAAAGTCAGGTATTTTTTCTGAAAATTTTTACATACAAACATATAATATAAAACAGAAAAGTCAGGTATTTTTTCTGAAAAATTTTACATATACATATTAAAATAGAAAAGGCAGTTATATGTTTAAATAATAATGCAAAAAATTATATGTGCAGTCTTGAGCCAGTTTTTTGTAGTTTGCTTCATAGCGTGAACAGCTAATGCGAAAATTCTTTTCAAGGATTCCTGATGTGGACTTCAGTCTGCTAGTTGTTGACAATAGATTTGACCTATAACTTAAAAAAAATCTTAGTTAAAGTATTATTAATTTAATTTAAAGGCATGAAATACATTCATCATACTTAAATGATGCGAAAAATACAGCTGTACATAATATATTCAAAAGGTTGAATCATATGTAGAAATTTCATTGGTCCTACCACTATTTTGAAAATAATAGCTTCATCATACCTTTCTATAAAAAATGTTAAATAAAATCATAATGAACATTGCTGATTAAGAATTTTGGTAGAAATAATAAAATTTTCCTGTATAATGCGACGCCTGTATTTATACCTATATTATAAAAAGGTAAAGTTTGTTTTGTAGATGTTAATCTCTGGACCTACCAAACCAATTTCAAAAGTAATAGTACCAAAATGTCGGTGCTTGTCCCGATTCAAACATAAGCTATCTCACTTCGATGCCACCAACCCAAAAGGGATGAAGGAGCAAAAAAGTTCTAAAAATGTGATTTTTGGAAGGACCTAGAAACATGAAATTTGGCATATTATTTACTTATAAGATATAAATTACCACTAAAAACATTTGCTAAAAAATATATAATTTAAAAAGGAGCAAAAATGTACAAAAAACATTTTAAAAAGCGATTTTTAAACAATCCCGGAAAGTAACAAACAGATTTAAAATATAATGATGCCTAAATGATGGCGACGGTTCTTACTCCAATATAGGCTCAATCTTATGTAGGTGTCACTACTCTTTAATGTGCTATTACATAACAGATCAAATTCGCTTCAAATTCCAGGTGTCTCCATGTTATCCTATGGCTCAAAGAGAGTTGCTTGGAAAGCAAGTAACTATTTTGTATTGGAATGATTCTGATGAAGTGAGTCGTAAGTAACAGCCAGTACAATTGGAAATCTGATGGTGGAACAGATTTTTCTCAAACTGCAAATGAAACGCATAAAATTAGAAAAAAAAATTAGGAAAACTGACAATTTCAGGCTATTTTTGTCACTATCAAATTTTTACACGTAACAGTAATTGTAAAACTAACGACTAAATAAATACCCGTGTAATGGCGTTATTTTAAAACTGACTACCCATTTAAAAATTATCGTTACTCGTTACTGCTCAGAAACCGATTATTAAAAATCATTATACGTACGACCTAACTGCAACAAATCTAGTTACATATGGAACATGAGTATTTGGAAAAATTAGCCTTTTTTACTCGTCACATATTGTTATATGCTGCCATCTATCTGTCCATAAAACACAGATTTAATCAAGTTTCTAATTTTTTTTGGCAAACAAAATTAAACGATACATAATTGAGTACAACATGTCTAAATTGTAGAATTTATTACTTATGAAAATAAAGAATAATCGGAGAAATCAATTTAGCAAGAGTAAAAGCTTACAAAATTTATACAATAAAATTATGAGATGTAATTACACAAACAAAACGTTTTTACAAGCAAATTCTCTCACTAATTTTACAATAACAAAACATGTGTAATTATGTGTAATGAAAATTTAATTTCTGGAATAATTTAAAAACAATGTTTTATTTCTTATGTGATCGTCCTATCAAACACACACCTACATTTGTACTTCAATCCATTATTATCGCTGAAAATTTTTATTTATATATTTTAAAATACTTTTTTTCTTCAGATATGAAATTTAAAAACAAACAGCAAATATATTTTTAAAATCAACGAAAAAAAGAGAAAAAAACTTTATCATAAAAACATTTTTAAAAGCAATCTAAAAATTTGACTTTATCATGGAAATGTTTTCAAATATAAAATATAAATACGTATGAAAAGATATTTTTATAGGAAAATAATATACTTAAAGCAAACCTGTAACTTTTAAAACTTAATTTCTTGAAAATGTTCAGAAAATTTACATTGCTCATTGCAACATTTTCATCATTATTACTAAGCTGCTGGTTCAATGATGGCAGTAGCAATGGTTTTGATGCAACCAAACTATCATGTCATAGACGATGCTTTACTATTAAACGATTTTTTTTTCTTTTTTTTTTTTTAAATCGTCGTTGAACTTCCTTTAATTGAATACTTCATTTAGCATAAATCACGTTTTGCTTTATTACTTGATACTGCAGAAAAATATGTGCACAATTTACAGCTTTTTCTTTCCATAATAACTAAGAAATACAAATCATTTGAGAATAACTGATATATTCAAACTGATCGATATGCATGCTGAAAGGACTCAGATTGGCACCTAATTCGCATCTCTTATCCGTCGACTGTTTGGTTTCATTCATGAATTGTACAAACATACGTAAACAGAGTTTGAAGTTAGTTTCGTTTTTTTCAGTGGCATATTGGCAGTAACTACAAACGAGTGATATTTCAAAGAAACGATTCGGTATTTCGTATTTTAGAGAATACCCGTTATACGTTAACGAATATGTGCGGTTTGCAACAGCTCTATGCAACAGCACTTTTAGGGGGTGCAGGAGCAAAAAAGTTCTAAAAATACAACTTTTGTATTTATAAAAGATTCAGAAACATAAAATTTGGTATGTTAATATTTCTAAGATATTAATGATCTCTAAGAGCATTTCCTAAAGAATAAGAAATTTAAAAATTGTAAAATTGCTCAAAAAGCATTCTAAAAAGCAGTTCTTAAACAATCTCAGAAAGTAACAAACCTATTTTTAAAATAATCATTTTAAAAGGATGGTGACAGTCCTTGTTATCACTTATGCAGATGTAGAAGGGTGGTGCAGGGGCAAAAAACATTTTAAAAATACAACTTCTGTGTTACTGAAAGACTAGAAACACAAAATTTAGCATAATATTTATAAGACATAAATGATTTCTAAGAGCATTTCACAAATTACATAAAATTTAAAAAGAATGAAAATGAGCAAAAAGCGTTCCAAATTACAATTTTAAAGCAATCTCATCAAGTAATGAACCGATATTTTAAAAAATGGCGACAGTCCTTGCTCCAACATAGGCTTATATCTTAATTCGGTGTCACTACTCCAAAAAGGGAGTAGGAACAAAAAACGCTCTAAGAAGACAATTTTTGTATTACTGAAGGGCTTAGAAACATAAAATTTAGCATTGTAGTTCTTAACAGAGATAAATAATCTCAAACAACATTTCCTCAAAAATTCAAAATTTAAAAAGGTGTTAAAATGCCAAAAACCACATAAAAAACATTCTAATTCTAAATGATGACTTGTAAGCAATCTCAGCAAGCAAGATTGGCGGCAGGGTTGGGTTTCTTCCGGAAGAAACCTATTTCTTCCAGGACAGTGGAAGAAACTGGAAGAAATGGAAGAAACCACCAGAAACCAAAACAAATGCTCTAAGTCAAAGTACATTAACTATGTAAAAGAATGAAAGTATAATTACATAAAATCTAAATTGGAAAATGTAATTATTATTAAAAATATTTTTGAAAAAATAAGTTAATTTTTTTAATAACAAACTTTAAGTTCAGCAGACATTTTCAGGTGATGGATTTTTACTACTGTAGAGGTTGGGATTTTTTATTATAGAATGGGTTTTATTATTAATTGCTCCATTTATTAAAAAAAAAAAAAGAAAAGAAAAAGAAAAAGAAGCTACGTACAAATTGTTTATTTTTCATATAAAAATATATTATTTTCATATGAAAGTGCATTATTTTAAACTGTGGAACACAGTAAATAAATAAATTTGTAATTTTTTATATTTTTCATCTAGCATGAATATTTCAATGCTGATTTTAAAAGATTAGTGTTCTAAAAACATCTATGGGTATGTCAAAATGCTTTTATACTATCCTGATATGTAGGACTTGAAAAAAAATCTTCATTTTTTGCTTTCATCCAATTTAAGTTGAGAAATTGATTGCAGCATCCTACTGCTAAAAAACTTTTTTGCTATACTATGTTGCATCATGTGAAGAAAATTAAAGATCTTAATGATTTTTTTTAATACTGAGGATAGACTGAAACAGGTTTTTAAGGCCAAAACTGAATTTAGGTGATCTTCCTACTTTTTGGCCAAAAATAATAACATAAAAAAAAGAAAAAAAAATAAGTAGTTAAATTGTATGTTTTAAAGTAATTAATACATACATAAATACACATAATGGAAATTAATTATATGTATAGCATTTATTAATTACGTAAGACTGTTAATAATCCCAAAACTTTATTTTCATATACAAAAATATATAATTAATTCATCTATGACACAGAAAGATTTTCTAATTACACGAATTTCATTTAATTGAAAAATATTTTAGTTTTAGGTATATACATCTTGATTTTTCTTCTATAATGATTTTTGTAAATGATCATTTGTTATTCTAGAACTTTCTCAAAGAATATTTGAAATCTGGTGTAGTTTAAACTAAAAATTTTCTATGAGATGATTGATAAATCATGACTGATAATTATAAACAATGAAATTCACTGCAATACATTCATTTGAGCCGATATGGTTCAAATCAATAACTAATATTGAAAATTTCCAAAGAAACAAAATTTTTGGTATACAAAGTGTTTCAATCTGGCCGAATTTTTGCCCACGTTTTTGGCAAAACTTGCATTTTGGGCTGAAAACGAAACCGTATTTTTTATTCATCTCTATTTAATATAGTAATTATTATACATTATTTACATTAATAAAATTAATGTAAATTAACAGCTTTCATTTAAATGGGTTTCATTCTACCATTAGTAAAAAATCTCTACTATATATTACTAGTTTCAGAATTTTAAATAATAAAAAAATATGTTGGTTAAATTGAAATGCATAACATTTAACTGATTTTGTGTATTTTGGATAAAATTTCTTTTCATTTAGCCAATGGTTGAAGTTCTCTAGACAAGTGTTGTGTGTGATCTTGGCTAAAAAACTGTTGTAATTATTAACTTAGCACATATAATTAATTAAATTGTTGTTGGTCCAGTGAAATTAATTTTTATTGTATTATAAAAAGAAGATTATTTATTATATCTAGAGATGTAAATTTTCCGGAAAAATATAAGTGGCGGAAAAAAACTGGTTTTTTACCGGTTTTTTTCGGAAAAAACAGAAAAATTGGAAAAATTGATTTTTTATGACTATTTCTCCCAAATAAATTATATTTTCTTAGAGAATATTAAATAATAAACATTTTTTCCCATTTATTTGTATTAAATGAAAATTATTTTCACTTTATATTACAAAATAAAAAGAAAGTAGCAAAGCATGCATTTAAATTTTAGTTTTTTTTCCTCAGCCTAAGAATTTTTAAAACACTATTGTTTGTTATATCATATCTCTGTTGAAATGATTTTTCAGTTACATGTTTAACTACCAATTGATCTAATGTAAGAACCTGAGCCAATATGTCTGCAGTTTGGAATGAAATAAATTATGCATTCCATTTACATAAGTATAGTTTTTTAGAAAATGTTACTAGTTTTTTAAAAAAATGTTGCAGTTTTGTCATTATTATCAATATCAGTATTAAAAAAATTCCATTGTTTGCTTAAAAATATGTATATTTTTACATTATTACACTTTTTTCTTACAATTGTAATTTTATTTCCTTTAAAAAATATGTTTAGTTTTGGTATAGCTTTCCAATCTCAACTCAAAGTTTTGATTTAGTTTTATAATCTAAATTCAAACAAAACTAAGTTTTTGTTTGGCTTACTCGGGTCTGCAACTAAAAAATAGCATAGGATTTATTGACTGGTAGATTTTTACTCACTGAAACCAGAAAAATGTTTTTTTAAAGTTTAATTAAACATAATTTTTTTCTTTTTATCCTGAAATCTGGTATTCTATTCTTGTAAGAAACCATATTCAATAATGTTTCCATATGGTAATTTCATATTTCTAAGAATGGAACTCAAAAGTTATGAAAACAGAACACTACAAACAGAAAATGCTCGTTAGGAATTAACAAAAGCAGCTACATACAGAGATAAATTTCTAGTTTGCTTTAAAAAACTACAAAAATTCAAAGTTTAATCAAAAGGGAATGTATGATTTGGAACATAGTTACTTGTAATAAAATATGGTTTTTTTTTTTTCATCACAGTTGTACTTTTCTAATGCAAACTGCCCATGTTTTTGCGACATTACTGCACATTATTGAGGTAA
Organism: Maratus speculifer; assembly: GCA_964019185.1. Taxonomy (NCBI): domain Eukaryota; kingdom Metazoa; phylum Arthropoda; class Arachnida; order Araneae; family Salticidae; genus Maratus; species Maratus speculifer. The sequence goes on from OZ025296.1 coordinate 367,903,701, forward strand.
AATGGAGGTCAATTTTAGATTCAATACCTTGAAAAAACATTCAATTAATCAGCTATAACAAATTCTTGAAAAATGCAGCATAGTAGTGCCACCTATAGGGCAATTTACACCAAAAACTAAACAATCTTAATATATATCAGGAACTGTCTGAATCTGTAGTTTGATAAAAAATCGTCCTTTAGTCCTTGAGATAGAACTATTGCGATAATCATGAATAATGCAGCATAGCAGCGTCATCTTTTGAGTGATTTACACCAAAAAGTAATGTGCACAAAGTTATATCAAAGATTAACTTAATCTGAAGTTTTATGAAAATACATACATTATTCTTGAGATTGTGGAAATTATGAATAATGCAGCATAGTAGCGCCATTAGTTGTGTGATATACACTAATAACTAAACATCTCGAGTTTATATCAAGGTGTAACTGAATCTAAAGTTTTGTGAAATTATGTGCATCAGTTCTTGAGATCGAATGCCCATGAAATTTTTGTCCCATACAGACTCACAGTGTGACAGATATTTTCCAAAAAGCATCAAATTGTGTTCAGGACCTTCTAAAATATTTAAATACACCAAAAACTGGAAGTCAAAATTTTCATGAATTTAGTACTTACTACTTGAAAAGATAGAAAAAAAAATAAATGCATGCTTCAAATTTTATGTTAATTTTTTAATTTTACCATTTCTATTAATCGGCATATTATTAAAATAATTTTGCACATGAATTAATTTAAAAAAAAAGAAGTTGCATTTAGATGTACATCTAGATTTTTTCATGTAATCCTGTTTTTGTGAAATTGTGAATTTTTTGTATGTATACTTATACAAAATATATTCAGAATTTGTGAATAAGAAATTATTACTATTTTTAGAGTCCTATTTAGACATTTTTAATAAGGTTATTTATGCATATATACAACTTGATAAGATTCAGCTGCTATATGGCATGAGACTTTTCTTCAATCATTGCATTTGCGAAAGATTCAATTTGTAGATTAAACTTTTTTCTGAAATGTCTATTTTCAAGAGAAATTTTGCGAAAGGTCTTGTGTTTCAAACAAGAAAAAAATGTAAAGGATCTTTTCAAGTCTTCTCAAACAGATTTCTGCTCATAGATCAGATTACCCACATTAAAGTTTTCATGTGGGGCACTCAACATAAAAATAAATAAAATTAAAAGTATGAGAATGTAGCTATTACAAAATTTTCACGACATTATTTCATAAATGAAATTTCAATTTTTCCAGTTCGGAAAAATTGAAAAATAAGCCTTTGGAAAAAAACCGTTTTTTTTTCCAATTTTTCCAGTTTTTTTCCGAGCATTCCCATCTCTAATTATATCTTACAAAATTGAAAATATGTGGTAAATTCTTAAAAACAGTTTCTTCCATTTCTTCCACTTAAAAGAAACCTATTTCTTCCGGCCGGTTTTTTCCATGTTTTTTTCCACTGCGGAAGAAACTTGCCAATCCTGGTTGGCGGCATGATTTAAATCAAGATTTAAATAATTTTTTTTGCAATATCACATGAATGCACATATAAAAGGAAAATTTTGGGTAAAATTTAGAAAATGTATTAGATAAAGATAGAATTACAAACTTTAAAGCAAGATATGAACAAGCTATTAATGGCTGTTATTTTGCTGAGGTTTTATTAAATCCCTCTGTTTTAAATAAATAATAAATTATAATAAATTTTTATAAATTTATATTTTATTATTATATATTTATATATATTTATTTATTATTATATATTTATTTTTATTATATACTTTATTATTATATTTTTTTCCTTAGTGTAGAGGAAAATAATGAAGGTTTGGCATTCATTAAAGAAAATTGTACAAATCTTCTCACCACTGTAGAATATTTTCAAGCAAAAATGGTCCATTCCAAAAATTACCATTGCTTGAGAAAAAAGTTCCTGATATTATGATTGGCGGAAGTCCTTTTATGTAATGGGAGGTAAAAAGAGAACCAGCGATATTGAAATTGAATTTATTTATCACTTAACAACAGCCGTGGCTTCATCTGCTGGTGTAGAAAGACAATTTTCTTCTTTTGGACTAGTTCATTCAAAATTTCGTAATAAATTAAAAATAGACAAAGCTTCTAAATTAGTGTTTTTGTTCAAACAATTAAATCCCTCATTTATCCCTATTTGCTTAAAAAGTAGTGAATTAATTGCGATTTTTATCCCTTAATAAATAGCTTGCATTAAATGAATACAATAGACTCCCTTAAATCGGCACTCCTAAAATATGCAACTCTCTAAAATCCGCACATACTTTATGGATGTAAACATGGAAAAATTCAGTTCAGATGTAGATACAAAATTTGACTTTTTTAGCTTTATATCAATTCCATATATTTTTTACTTTGTAATTTTTGTTAATGTTATTGAATTCATGTTTTTTTCATGAAAAAAGAATAATTTATTTCTGAAAAAAATCAAGATATTGCTGATATCTTTGGTAATCACAATTTTACCAAATTTATGTATTTATCAAGCTCTTTTAGTGATTATGTCTGGCTAAACCTGAAATAAAGTCTCATTATTTTATGATCCTGATGTGAATTAGTAATGTATTTTTATGAGGCAAGTTTCACTGAATAATTTAGGAAAAACACATTTAATCTTTATAATGAATATTTAATTGTACATTTTTTATTATTAACTTGATCTTTGCTTTTAGCATTTTAATCATTTTAAAAGTGATCTAAATTATTATTTTAGTTTATTACTTATTTTAATAGTTTAGTATATTGAAAGCATTCATTATACTTTTGATTTCATTATTAATTACATTCAAATTACTTTTTAAAAAATATAAACAAAGCAATCACCAGAAATCTGCAAAATTCTAAAATCCGCACAACCTCTGGTCCCAAGCTGTGAGTTTTGAGAGAATCTACTGTATTTAATTTGTTTTTTAAATTTTATCATTTTCTATTCATTTATAACATATTTAAATTTATTTCGTATTTTAGTGTGCACAATTCAATTACAAAATAATAGAATGGCTTTAGATTAAAGCCTGGATGTTTAATTTTTAGTACCAATCAATAACTAGTATATAAGTATTTTTTTAACTATATAATTATTTCTTATGTTATTTTTATAAATTATAAATATTATTTATTCTTTTTTAGTTATTTATAATAAAAAAAAACTGATCCATGTATTGTAAAAACATAAAAACACAATAATTAAAAATAGGATTCTGAAAAAATCAAATCCGATTTAAATAAAAAAAACTAATTTAAATCAAATAAATCTAATTTTTTTATTTAAAAAAAAAATCATGATTTTTTTCCAACCCTGTCAGTAAGTATCAAATCTACTTCAAAAGTCAATTGATGGTGATAGACATGGATGTAGGGGATGGTATGGCGGGGTATATGCCGTATACCTTCAGGATTTTTTTAAGGAACACCGTATGCCCTGTATTTCTAAAAAAACCTATATACACTTTAAGTGTATACCCTCTCCCTTGAGCATATACCCTCTGCTGAGAGCATAAACTATCTGTCATTTTTAGGACTACACTACTGGTGATAGAACCTGTTAAAATATAACAAACACAAACCAAATTTTATTAGGGTGATAGAATCAACAGAGGGTTGCAGGAGCAAAAAACATTCAAAATGGCGATTTATATTTTTTCACCGTAGCATTGTGCAAATGTGTCAAGAAACTTTAAATATGGAATGGCAGTTACTTATAAAATATAAATGTCTTCTAAGAAAAACCAAAAGTAAGTTCTTCTGACAATCCTTTTCCTTAACAATAGTCTGTAATACTTTCATTGGATAGTTTGAGTATTGAATAGTGATAAAATAAAAAATAAATGGTGAATTAATAACTTTGTGAGTGAAAAGGAGTTATTAATTTTTTTTTTTTTTTTTTTTTTTTTTGCAATTAAATGTAAGAACAAAAAAGTAACGGAATAAAATTATAAAGAATTTAATTTTTAAAAAAGTTTGAAAATAAAAATATTATTATAATGCCAAAATAGCATCTAAATTTTGAATACTTTTATTCAATTTTATATTTTGATCTTAGTTACTGAATATTTTAAATCTATTTTATCTTTCATAAATTCACATTTTTAAAGCTTTTTCTTTAGAGCTATAGATATGTTCATCAATGCACACTGATTTTCATTCTATATACATAAACATGACCTAGTAGACCCATTATATGTAATACTTAATGCTGAAATAAAGTGTTAAATGCAGAATTACATCCAATAGTTACATTAAAAAAAACTTTTTTTTTATTTATATAAATACATACCAAGCCTGCTTCTGCACATATTACAATATTTGATAAATCATATTTAAATTTCTAAAAACAAAATTTCATGGTCTAGCAGCGAAGTATGGCATTTTATATAAAATACTTCAAAGCATTAATACAAAGAAACATACCGTATGCATTAAAATACGCAGAGGTATAAAAAATCTAGGCAATGCTGTCAATTCTTCATCTTCAATTTCTTTTTATTGTCCAGGTTGTCCTTGGTCTTCCAAGCCGTAATCACCATTTTTAAACCGTACAAACCACCTGTCACATGTTCGTTCAGCTAAAGTATGGTCACCATAAAAAATCCAACAAAATACGATGACTTTCGTAGCACTTTTCTTCATGTTAAAGTAATGAAGACGAACCCCCTGCAAAACACTTTATCAGGCACAAAATTTGACATTTTCAGTTGTATTAAAGTTATTGTTGTTTACACTTAAACCAAATGGCATACACTAAACTGAACGCACAATAACAGCAGTTTTAAATGCATGCTTGTACAAACGAAACTATGGAACAATAAGCTAGTTACATCATTTCTTGTAAAACCAAACAAATTAATTCCTAGACCAAATAGATTATTTTCTTGCAATCTGGGAAATTTTTGTTCCCTTTTACGGTTCTATTTATCTAAGTTAGTTGATGTCCTTGCCAATGGTGAAAACTTGAGTTTTATTTCTCAATTCCTTAAAAAGAAAGTTTTGTTGGTATAAAATTGTCATTGTTATTCTACAAAATATTGTACTAGTTATTGTACATAAATATTAATTAGTTATATATATACTAGCCGCCCTGGCGACCAGTTTGGTCTCCAAGTCTCAGGATTTGGTCATTGACTTTTTCTGAAAAAACCTTTGATGATGTCCACACTTACATTAAACTAAAATATTGTTGCTAATATCTGTTTTGGGTACATCTGAGTTACCTGTCAACTATTTCTTATTAAAAAAAAAAGAAAAAAAGTTTCTTCAAATTATTTACCAAACTAATAAATAATGGATGTCAACTTAAGCTGATCTATTCTACAAATTAATTACCTTTTTTTATTTTCAGTGGTTATTTATCTTTAAAAGTACGCCGTCCCTTTTTAATGATGTAGCTCTTATTTAAATTAACAGATAAACAAATACATCTTTGTGAATACAGAAAAAGTTTGAACTAAATATCTCTTCATGAAATATCAATCATGTGCAACGAATTTGAAATCAAGTTAATATGACGTCAAGATCATTCATTCTAACTATGTGAATGATTGCCACCATAAATTATTTTTTTTTTCGTTCACTGAAGAATGAATATTTTTTTGTTTATATGGATGGAAAGAGATCTGACTTGTCAATCTAATTTAACTGAAATTATCTTGAAACAAATACATATTTTAAAATACAACTCATTTCTCAAAAAAAAAAAAAAAAAAAAAAAATTAAGGATTTTTCTAAAAAATTCAATTTTAAGCAGCTTTATTTTTTGATAAAACTTTTCAGTAGAAATCATTGAACTTTTACGTTAGGCGGATTAAAGTATCGCCAACAGCATTTTCCACCTTGCTAGCTTTTAAATTTTGGATGTGTAAATTAGAAATAGCATTTTAATATTGAAATAAGATGTTTTTGTATTAGTTATTTTCATTACTATTATTTATTTAGATATTTTCTCATTATATAGACCCCGACTTTTTTTAAAAAGAAAAAAAAATTATGCAATTCTGCCTTCAAAAAGGGAAATATGTTGCTAAAATATATAAACAGCTCTGAAAACAAACTTGATAAACACTCATTTTTGTTTATATATGTTATAAAGTATATATAAATTTTATTTATACACACACTCATGCATCTTTACCATCACGCATATACCATCTTTTTAATGTACAAATTACTTCTGTTTTTGGATAAAAATAGATAAAATGGCTTCTTTATATTAAAGATTGTATTTACTCTGGAGAAAAATGCTTGCGTATATGAAATAGAAAATAGGTTGCCAGAAAATATTTTCCCAAATTTCTTTTCCCGCCAAGCACCTTTTCTTCAAGTACATATACTGAGAAAGCATCTTTTTGTATTTACTTATTGTATTTTAAAACAGATAAAAAAAGACATGTAATTTAAATGTATCTAATATACGTATTTTAAAGTTATGTACTTTGAAAATCATGTATTTTTAAAGAAGTCAGCTATAACTTCATATTTTAAAAGCCAATGGAAACCTATTTGTCGAATGAGCCATTTGCGCCCAAGTAACACAAAAGTAGCAAAATAGTCGTCTTGCTTATAAAAAGTGAAGCGGTCAAACCCGGAAATGTTGATGTCACATGACTTAGAGTTTTCCCTAGAAGGTTTCAGGGGAGCGCTCCGCCCATCCTGCCCTTTAGTTTAAAAAATAGCGTCCCTCTTGGCCCTCATCCAAAAACTAGTGCCCTTCTTGCCCACATTTGAAAAAACGCAGCCGTCCAGCGATGATCCAAACACGCTATAGCGCATAAATTACGCAAAAGATCGGCGACGGAATGCAAAAAGTACTTCATACGCGTCCCGTGAGACGGGTAATTTCGTAAAAGAAAAAGGTAAAAAAAGACAAGTTTTGTTAAAAATCACGAAATAACGATTAATTTCCGGCAAGATTCACAAAAAAATGCCTAATTTTGTCACAAAATTTCACAAAACGGTAAATTTCCTTAAAAGATCGACAGATTTCTTCCAAAACTCACAATAAAACGGAAAATTTTATCAAAAAATGAGTCGCAAAAAACAGCAACTTAAAAAAAGCGATAAAATGGCAGATTTCGTCAAAAGATTTCCAAATAAAAGGCAAATTTCATCCAAAAATCACAATAAACAAAATATTCTGTTTTTTCGCGATATTTTCACGAGATTTGTCGGTTTTTTTCGAGATTTTTTAGCAAAATATGCTGCTTTTTGTGATTTTTTAGCAAAAACTGCTGTTTATGCGACCTTTTAATAAAATTTGCCATTTTTTCGCGATTTTTTTTTTAAATTTGATTTTTTTTGCGATTTTTAACAAAATTTCCTTTTTTTTAATTTTTTGATGAACTTTGCTTTTTTACGACTTTTTTGAACCATTAGATTCTAGATTCAACTCTATAAAAGTGCCCTTAAAAATGAAAAAGTGCCCTGAAAAATGTAAAAAGTGACCTTTTCATAACAGTAGCACCCTGCCTTTTCTTAAACCTGGGGGAAACTCTGACTTAGGCTTTTATTATATAGAAGTTATTGCCTAAATTATGCAGTATGTCCCAATGTACAACACCCAATAGTACCTTGGGACAGTTTGCCTTCTTTATTTTAAATGAGTGGCTGGCAATTTTTTATTTTCAAACTGTCTGAATTTCTAAAAGTATATTATAGAGATAAATGTTGGTGCGTTGAAATGCTGCCTTCAAATTTTAATTCGGTTTAGAATCATTGAAATAAAAAATTAAAATGTGAAAACTGTCCAAAGGTACAACACTCTCCCCTAATAATAAATCTTAACTTTTTTTTTAAATAGTAACATAGTATGAAGTTAAACATGATATGAAGCAAAATAAAGGTTCAATGAAAAATAATCTGCAAAAGAGAAAAGAAAATCTGTCATGACTGTCTCAAACGTTTTGCTAGGAGCTGTACATATATAACATTATCATTTTAGGGGAAATGGGAGGCGTGGCACACGATACCTTAAAATATCTTAAGGGGGAAGAGGATTGCCTTTTGATATTGATTATCATTTTTGATTTAATCAAAATTATCTCTTTTTATTTGTAATATGGTCTTTAGTTCAAAATAGTATATTATCTTATTCTAGCCTATGGCCCATTTTTATGAAAATACAAAAGTTACTATTAAAACCATTAATTTGTTATAAAATTAATTCTAAAATGTGGAATACTCCAACGTTTGATATTCTTATTCATCTTCATCTGTGTATGCATACATTCTTATCATGGTTTCAGGAACTTTATGTGAAGTATATTTGAAATGAAGCTTGCGTTTACTAATTAAAGAAAAAGAATGTTGTCCACTTGTTTTGTTGATAGGAATTTCTATCTGTGCCCCAAGACTATCCTCCATCCTTTGGGACAAGTGCAACAAAACTATTATTGTTGAATCTATGTAAGAAAAAGCTACTATGAAATACCTTTAAATAGTAATTATTTTTTTAAAGTGTTATTTGAATAAAACAATATTTGGTACTTACGTATTAACGCCACTGCAGCAGAACTTGCACTAATGCACCAATAAAGAACAATCTTATTCTTTACACATACACAAAAAAAATTACGTCAAAAAATGAGCAAAAAAAAAAAAAAAGAAAGAAAGAAAATGCACTAAAAGGCGCTTAAAAGCATTAAAAAAGCACTAAAACATTAAAAAATGGCATCAAAAATCAGCAAAAAATAAAGAAGCAAGAAAGATAACTGCGGTTGCGTTAATACGCAAGTACCCAATATTTTATTGCTTTCTCTTAATTTGAATCAACAGAGTATGCTAAAAATAAATTTAACAAGTATCGTATATTACTCGAAACAAACAAACAAACAAAAAAAAAAATCCAAGGGAGGGAAAGGGGGTTGAATGTTGATAATGTACGATATCAAAAGAGGGGGGGGGGATTCAAAATTACCAAAACCTTGATAACATTATGCAGTGAAACCTCCGAATAAGGGACACCTATAGGACCGGAGCTTTTGTCCCTTAAATAGAGCTGTCCCTTATTAGGAGTTTTTTACTTACGTCCTGAAGGATATAAAAATAACAAAACATTAAAAGCTGAAGTTTAAATGCATTCGAAGAGTATAAATTACGTTAATCAGACACAAAGGAACAGAAAATTAATTAAAAATTTTCAGTTAATTACTAAATCATTAAACGATTTGTAGAATTATTGATTTGTATTTTTTACACAAACTGTGTACATGCAAAAAGTATAAAAACATTTAAAGAGTTATTCTTGAAGTAGTCAATCAAAAGTGATTGCTTTGCGAATTTCAATTTTTCACTATAAATTTTTCAAGTGTTCATTTACCATATTTATAAATTTTAGTTCTTCATTATCATAGTATTTACAAAAAAAAAGTATTTAACTGCTTTGCATATTTTAAGGACAGAAATCTCTTAATTGCTCTGCTCAGCAAGCGGAAAACGTTTTGACACATTACATATTTACAAATTCATTTTTAACGGAAAGGTATAAAATAGGAATGCCTGACTATGGAAGCGATTTGAAATCGAACTGTGTTTTCAAGTTTTGAATAAATTATCTATTGAGTTATAAGTGATTTTGATCACGTGACGAACGTTTTTCACCTTTTCTTGAGTACTTATTCTTCTTTCGTGTATAAATTCTGTTCAAAATGAACACGTTGATGCTATTTTCTAAAAGATCTATTGCGTTTGAAAGAAAAAACAGTTCGATTACATAATTTCTAAACAATGCCTGCTAGTTTCAGGCATTTCTGAATAAAAATAAAATAAAACTTGTCATAAAATTTGCCCTTTTGGATTTGAGATCAGCATTAAATCATCTGTAAAGTTCTTTATTTCACAATTTTCTTTTTATTCTCCACTTTCAGAATCATCCTCATAATTTTCAGCATTAATTTCAATGGGGATAAACACATTGAAGTCGAATCAGAATTGTGGGTAAATAAATGCACGTTCAATGAGTTGTATCCCTCTGTATCAACATAATTGTCTGTGAGTTTGATAAGTTCACAAAAATCTGTATTTTCATTTTCATCACAGACTACTTCATTAACTGAAATTCAAAAGCCAGCCTCTTTAATCTCTATTTCAAGTGTCCCTTATTCAGAGGTAAATACATTACACGTCCTATACCAAGGGACTGGGACCGTGAGTTTTGTCCCTTAAATAGAGGTGTCCCTTACTTGGAGGTTTCACTGTACTTGCACAGCCCCCTATCAGGTTATGAGGAATTGTATAAATTTGATGAGTCTTAAAACAACCCTGGACATAAAATATGGTAAGGGATAAAAGTTTACGAAATCAAAAATAACTATTCACATTCAATGTAAAAGTAACGTACTAGTAATATAAGAGTACTAAACCTTTAAAGTTTGTAAGTTGGAAAAGTAAAGAGATATTAAGCAGAAATTTGGAGAAGAGAACAATTAATTGACTGATTACTCATTAAATTACTTTTTAATTTACTATTTTAATTATCGATTAATTTACTTGCTAAATGACTGGTTAGAGATTTACAAACATGGCAGAATAAATAAAGATATTTAAAGAATTTTAATGTATAAAAAAGGAATAAAAAGAGTCAAACTACAAGAAAACAGAACCCCCCCCCCCCTCCCATTCTTAGAAAATTCTTTTCTATGGATGGAGCAGAAATTCTGATGATTGGTTGACCTACTAAATACAGAGAACTTTACATTTTTAATGCCGCTGGAGAGAAAGGGGGGAGGGGGGATTAATTGCCTGACAAATGCAAAAAATAATGTAAATAAATAATTAACATTTTAGCTGATAGATTAATTATTGTAATTATAGTATATTTGTATAGCATATTGTGAATTAAGATATTTAAAATGAAAGAGTTTTATAAGTTAAGTTATGCATGTTTGGTACCAGAGAGTGGGAGGGAGGAGTGAGCAGTATTTGAGGGGAGGGGGGTATTAGATGATTGAATAAACATTGCTGCAGTAGAATTACAAATAAAAAAATGCATCTGAAAAAAAAAGTTAAGTTTTTGAATTTTTCTTAAAGATTTTTGGATGGTGAAATTTATTTCAGAGAAATGAAGATGGCGGGAGGGGGGGAGGAGCATTTATTTTTATTTTTCACAAATCAGAAAACTGCTGAAAGATGGAAGACTGTCACTCCTGTATTTATTTTATTCACTTCTAAATTAATGATAAAAAATGTATTTTTAATCTTGATTATAAATTCCCTCCACAATTTAACTGCTTTTAATTTTGAAAAAAAGGGAGGAGGGTACAATCGGAATTTTATGGTAATAAGATTTCAGAATCTTCCATAAATTTTCAGGGCCTGATTAACCTCTGAAGCTATGGGAAGCTCAGTGTCATGTCACCCCCCCCCCCTTTCATTCGAGAATTTTTTTCCAAATTCAACATATTCGAAAATTTACCAATGCTTACGAATATTATTCAAAAGAGTGGTTCAGTTAAATTCACACATATTTCAGCAAACAACTTTTTTTTATGTTCTTCTTACATTAAAACTGAATACAATCGAGAAAAATATGCAAAAAGGATTTAGCATGGTATGATCGTAAATGTGTAATTTGGATTAAAAGCTTGAATTCAAAATGTATGCACTATAAAATATCAATATTTTGAAATCTTGATATGACAATAAAATATCAATATTTTATGTTGCTCATACAAGCCAAATTCAATATTACTTAAACTTAGTGTACAAAATAAACATACATCTAAATTAAGGAACAAGCTGAAGAATTGTAATCAGGTGGTTGAATTTAATCTATTACATGAAAAATTTATTTGTTATGAAAGCTATTTTTATGAAATACTTCTTAATATATACTGCAAGATCGATAATTTGAAAAACAAACTAGCATTTTAAAGTAGAATTAACTCAATGTAAATTTTGTGCCACTTCAAAATTTTCTTTCGGTAATCAAGGCCTGCGAGACAATAGTATGGTTATATTTTATAACCCATTGTACGTCATTTTCGCCTTATAATATTTGCAATACAAAACATTTATTTTTGTGTACTAACTTTTATATACAATTAAAGAAAAAAATATAAGTACAAAGCTACTTACATATTGAAAACTCTTCATGAATAGAACATCGTCATTCGACAGCGGTCACCATAACGGATAACGAGAAGCAGAAGCAAATAAATATTGCAATGCATGACGGGAACTTGGTTGTTACGCATGCGCGTAAACGCCTGACAGCAGCCTCAGAAAGCGATTAGTGTGGTATTCAACTAAAAGTAAACTAACTAAATTATTTGATTCAATCAAACAAACAGTTGTACTTGATTCAAACAAATTTTAGTCCAGGCAACTAGTTCAAATTACCAAATGATGTAACCAAATAAATTTGGCAATATCAATTAAATAGTTTTTTTCGTGTAGTTTTAGTACTAATTTCTACCACCAGGGATATTTTTAATGTTTCATGGACCCGATTTCTGCGATTTTTTTTTCTTTAAACTCATTTTACGATTCTCTTAATGTTTTCTAGCTGATGCGCAGCACACCTGCTATGCGAGATGCAGAGATTTTGGCCCGTGTCGGAGATTCATTTTGAAAACGAAAAATTTCAATGTGGGTTTTAGCGATTATAGTGGTTAGAAAATCCTGTACATGCTTCTGAAGACAATGAAGACCAATTCCTGAGATACGTTTTTAGAGACTCGTTATTATTTCTAGAATTTTAATATGAATGGAGGTTTTAATCATTCGCGGTTCGTTGGAAAAATCTACGGCCGGATCAGCTTGTCGATAGGACTTCAAGTTACTAAAAGGCTTTTTTTATTTATAAGCTGAAGAGACAAAGTAGATGCAAGCCTTCATCAGCTATTAGCAACGCTGGATCTTTCCATTCCCATCACCTACATTGTATTTTTCAAAATATTAACACACACACACAAAAGAAAAAGTTAACAACTTACATTTTTTTCAAAGTATGTGAAATAATTTAGGTTTAACGCTCCTCTTTATTTGGCGCCTCCTATTTAATCACTTTGCGCCTTAATTCAGGTGCATAATATCTTGGGTACCAAGTGTGTTGAGCCATCCTTAGAAATACGTATAGAAGCTTTTCCTTCTTCATTATTTGGATATAAAAATATTGTACTAAATAAAACTCTCACATAACTCATACAAAAAAAAACCTCATAATTATTTTTTGTCAAAATGTGGGAGATAATTTTTATTTAATCTTTTCTCAATTTGGCGCCCCTTGGCCTCGGCACCCAGGGCGAGCGTCCTCCTTGCCCTGCCCCTCCTTATCTATGTCACTGGGTATGTAGATTATTAATTGAATAACTTTACAAACAATCTCCAAATAATGCGGAAAAAGAAAATAATTTTTATGCCTTATTTTATGAATTTTAAAATTTTATAAAATTTGTTGGTAGAATAAGTAAATCTACATGATATGAGAAAAGGGCAAGGGGAGATAACAGAAAAATAGAGGTTTTGGCAACAGGAGATAATTTTAGTCAATATATTTACGTATTCTCACATATATATCTATACACTGTTACAAACACACTATACACTGTTACAAACATTCGTTATCTAGGGAAATAAGGAGTTACCGTCAATAGCCAAATATGTAATCTAATACTTTTGAACAACCCTGTAATTTAATCTGTCGTTGATGTATATATTATATAATGAGGAAATTTAGTTTAGCAAGAAAATGCATAGCTGGTTGAAATGTTTTTTTCGGAAGTTTATACTAACAAATGGAAATATACTTGAATTTTTTTGTTTAGCCCTGTAGTTTACTTAATACCTTTATTACTCTAAAGTATTTTACTAAAACTTAATTTAAAAAATACTCTTTAAACTACTTAAATCATATGTCCAGAAATTATCATCCACAGCCGATACTGTATCTAGTTCTTTGATTGTCTTATCTATATTCTACAAATATTTCTTAGTAAACTGACTGCAGTTCAATGTGTTATGATTAATCTTATTAAAAACCACCTTTAAGTAAATTATGCTGATATCAGTAACATCTCCAAGCTCTTTGTGTAACCTAGTACCTCTAAATTGTGTTACTATTATCATTTACACACACCATGTAAAGTGCATACATTTAGTGAAACCAAAAACACAAATTATAATTTAAATTGCATTTAGTCTATCCAACTACCATCATCCATAATATACAGTAATTCGAATAGAATATACTATTTCAAATATTTTGTGTGTCCCTGTAAATGCTATGTATTATACCTGAAAAAACTTATATTATGCCTCAGTGACGTACATCAACTTGTTTATACATGCAATTGTTTACCATAATTCAAATATGTCGCTAAAATCCCCCCCCCCTTTCATGCAATGGCATTCTTTTTGTCTGGCCCTATAAATGAATAAAAACTATTCTTTTCACAGCATATTTTACACAATACATATTTTCTTTAACTATGAAGTTGCATATAAATTTGAATATATTTGACCAGATTAAACAACTTTAAAATTCATTTGAAACAATTTTTCCCCATAAGCCGTAATGTACCGGTAAACTTTTGACTGTGCCCGTAAATAAAGTAATTATGATATAAGCTTCATTTTCAATAGTGTTCGTGCAAGTGTAAACGTCAATTACGTCTAAAATTTTCACGCTAATCCGAGTATATTTACAAGAGCTAGAACGTGGACAGAAGGCTTGACAAACCGAAATCAAAAACACTTTTCTTTGTTGGAAAGTGTTAAAAATGGGTTTTTCAATAATTTTTCTAAATCTCGATAATAAGCTCCCTTTGGGTGGGGCTTGTTGAGTTTAAGCTATTTGGCAGGCCTTCCCAACTAGCTGAAACTATACGGTCCCCTTAAAAATTAAATTTTATTTTCTTTTGAAAAAGAGAATTTATATAACCGACACTATACGAAATGTAAACATATAATAAATATACTTTGCACTCCCTAATCAACAGAGAGCATGTTTCAGGAATCCTCAGAATTTCATACATTTGCCATTTAGTAATTTCTTCAAATAATGCAAAGTAAAACCACGAAAGATTATCCACATAGATGATATTATTATTGATGAAATTATATTGAGGAAATCTATCAGGAAATTATTTTGAGCATCCGTACTTCTTGGTTATCCCGTCGACCCATTTCGCCAAATTATACAAATCGCCAAACTGTTCCCCAAATTATATAAATTGATGTAATTTTTATGTTACATAACAAAAGAACAAAAAAATAGCAAAATACAAAAAAGCACAAATAAAAAATTGCATTAAAAATCCCTTGATGACATACCAAACACGTGTATCGTAGTAAATGTCAAGTCAATGTGACATTTACAATCATCCATTATTGGCATGTAATCTTATAGTTTGGCGATATTTTTTTGGTCGACGGGATAAACAAGTAGTACCTTTGCGTCTTTTTGAAGAAACTATAAATGCTACAGTCAATCAGACTAACTTTGGACCAAGAGTGAAAAAAAAGATTAAATTTGCTACATCATTTGAATTAGAGGCAAAGTTTTGATCTAAAAAATATAGACAGATGCATTAGTGTATGTTTGCAGCTTATGGGAAAGAATTTGTGAATGTTCCACCATGACATAATGGATCAAGGTTTCGTAAAAATGAAGAAAAGTGACCCTGATTGACAATCACATAATTCATTTTCAATAGCAAATGAGGCATAGTAAAGCTCAGTATCTCACCTGCATTACATGGCAATCTGCATAATTCGAAAGAGTTAAGTCATAGCCTGATGGGCATGAGCAATACCAAAGTCTATTTTTTTTAAAACAATATTATGGAAAAATTTAGCGATAGAATTCGCTGTGGTAAGCAAATATTTCATTCTTTTATTTTATAATATTTAACGGCATTTAAAACTCACACTAACCTATTATTCCCTTACTGATAAATAATCAGAAGGGGCGATTTTGTAATTAAGAAACTTAAAAGATTACTACAGATATCAGTAATGACGTGACAATTAAATTAGAATACTTTTTTTAATATAAACCTGATTAGAAAACCTTAATTTTAAAATAGTTTTACCATCTTTTACTTATATTGAAAATATCATCAGACTGTTGCTACCTTTCAAAATAACAAACAGTGTATGAAACACATTAACACACATTTTATTTTTCAATATTATGGGTAAATTAGGGGACCATACCCTTTTCAAAACTATTATGTTCAGCTTAAATATTGATAAGAAAATCAATTTTACCATCGAAAAATTTTATTATAGAAAATCAGGTTAAACAAATTATTTTTAATTTTTATGCTATGAATTAATATAATATAAAATTTTACAGATTATAAGTGTAATAAAATAGAGATTGTATTATTTCTCATATAAAATAAAGCATGTTAAGAATAAAACTATGTTTGCCATGGCTCATGGTAGAGTTTCTGACGTGCCGATTTACTGGTTTAATAGACAAATTTTTTGTGTCACTGTTCTTTTTGTGCATTGTAATAAATGGAAAAAATTATTTTTTTATTTCTGCAAGTTAGTTATCTGCAATCAACAAATTTTAGGGGCAAAATTCAGACATTAGCCAGCCTTTTTGAAGTTGATTTATGTTATACTCACATAAAAATTTTCTCGCCAGTATGATATTAACAGATTCTTCATTTAACAAATCTTTTGAAAGAATATCTTGGAACATTACCTCTCATAAAAAAGGTTTCGCTTAAGAGTGAATTAAAAGATATTTGCTTAAAGCATATATCCGAGAGAATTTCTCACTGAAAGGCTTTCTCTCCAGTGTGAATTAAGAAATGTCTGACTAAATCATATTTTTAAGAAAAATTCTTGTTGCGTATCTCACACTCAAAGATTTCTCATAAGTGTGAATTAACTGATGCTTTCTTAAATCACCCTTTTAAGAGAACTTAATGTTTCATAATCTCATATGCAAGAGGATTTTCACCAGAGTGAATTAAGAGATGGCTGGTTAAATGGCCCTTTTGAGAAAATTTCTTGTTACATTTTTCACATTCAAAAGGTTTCTCACTTGTATGTATTAACAGGTGTCTGCTTAAATGACTCTTTCGAGAGAATTTCTTATTGCATATATCACACACAAACGGTTTCTCACCAGTATGACTTAACCAATGTCTGCTTAAATTGCTCCTTAGAGAGAATTTCTTATTGCATATATCACAAACAAACGGTTTCTCACCAGTATGCGTTAACAGATGGCTGCTTAAATTGGCCTTTCGAGAGAATTTCTTGTTGCATACCTCACATTCAAAAGGTTTCTCACCAGTATGAGTTAACAGATGACTGCTTAAAAAACTTTTGAAAGTGAATTTCTTGTTACATATATCACACACAAACGGTTTATCACCACTATGAGTTAACAGATGGCTACTTAAATTACCCTTTTGCGAGAATTTCTTGTTGCATACCTCACATTCAAAAGGTTTCTCACCAGTATGAGTTAATAGATGGCTGCTTAAAAGGCTTCTTAGACAGAATTTCTTGTTGCATATATCACACACAAACGGTTTATCACCACTATGAGTTAACAGATGGCTTCTTAAATTACTCTTTTGAGAGAATTTCTTGTTGCATACCTCACATTCAAAAGGTTTCTCACCAGTATGAGTTAACAGATGGCTGTTTAAAGAGCTTGTTGCAGAAAATTTCTTGTTGCATATATCACACACAAACGGTTTATCACCACTGTAAGTAAACAGATGGATTCTTAAGTTGCTCTTTTGTGAGAATTTCTTATTGCATACCTCACATTCAAAAGGCTTCTTACCAGTATGAATTAACAGATGTCTGCTTAAAAGGTTCTGGCGTGAGAATTCTTTGTTGCATACCTCACACAAAAAAGACCGTTTTGGCAGAAATTCTTGCATAGCTCACAAATAAAAGGTTCTCTGACACTGTGTTAGAAATTGTTTTTTTTTTCAAAAAGTTCTGATAAGAGATATTTTTTTGCATTTGTTTTACTCATTGAAGATATTTTGAGTGATGTGATGTGTTAGATTAATGCTTTTATGCAGCTGCAATAAAATAAAATTAATTAATATCAGTTTTTACATCGCATTAAAAAAATACATAAACTTATCACAAAAATTTAAAATCAATGTAAAGAATAAATTGTAATAAAATTACTACCATAGTATTAAAAACTTTAGTAGAATCCCAATTATCTCAAGTTAGCGGAATCAAAAGTGTATCAGATGCCTTTCCAAACAGTATAAAGATTAAATTGTAAATAAAATAAATAGCAACATTTTAAAAATAAATAATTTATTATAAATAAAATATAAAGTAAATTTAAGAAGAAAATTCTATAACTTAATATCATCTAAATAAACGATGATACATTTGCAGGTGATGTGCCCAGTCAGGGTTCGAGCAGGAGAACCCACGGTCAGAAAGCGATATCTTAAGTGCCGAACAAAAGGCTAGCGCAATAGCTTCCTGCGAGAAACTCGTTTTACTGACCCTGAACGATGCCACCGCTACAGTACTCTACCCACAGTGAGAAGAACGCCACGTTAATTTTTGATTGTCGACGTGCACTAGTGTTGTGCTGGCGCCGAGCGCATGTGTGCCCCCTCGATGATGCGCGGCGTGGTAGGTTTTGTGTGCAGTGAGAGTTTTACAGGCTTTTGTCGTGTGCTGTGAGCGTTACACAGACTTTTGTCGTGTGCAGTGAGCGTTACACAGGCTTTGCGTGCTGCGAGCGTTTCACGGGCTTTGGATGCTGGAGGAGTAATCAGTGCTGGCATCTGTTGGCCAAGAGCGAAGATGGTGAAGTGCGTGTTCGTTTCTCCAAGGTCACCAATGGTGGTGATGTGCGAAGGCAGGATTCGTACCGGAGGCGTAATTCACATATGCACATTCATTTAGCGACCAGCGCCAATTCTGATTTTTGATTGGCTGTTTACTTTAGTCTTCCGTGGAGAATTTCTACTGCCTTTAAATATTCCAATATCTGAACTAAAAAAGCGTAAAAGATTGTTATGCAAAGACTTAATTTCCATTTAAGATATAAATTTTTATTTACAGGCGTCTAGCCCCTGAACTTTGGCTACATTTTCAGAAAACTTTTCGTTTTTTGTGAAGGCGTATTGTTATTTGCTATAAGAGAAATGAATGTAATAGAGTCGTTTGGCAAAAATTCCGTGGATCTTACGGTGTAATGGTTAGCGCGTCCTTCTAGTGAACACGAGATTGGGGGTTGTGTCCCCGCGTTAGACTTTTAGAAAATTTTATTTCTATCTTTATTGATTTATTAACAATTATTCTAAAAGTTTCTTAAAATCAATTCTTGTTAATAAAATTTACTTTTTTATATTTTGTTTTATTTATTTATACATTTATTTTTATTGATCTACTATCGGTTAATAAAATATATTTTTAAATAAATTTCTGTTACAGAAATTAGTTTTTAATTTTATTTATTTAAACATTTTTTTTTTTGATTTACTAACAGCCATATTATTATTTTAATAAATACTTGTTAGTGAAACACATTTTTTATATTTAATTTTATTTACACATACAATTATTTTTATTAACTTAATATCAATTAATAAAATATAATTTCTTTATTCAATTTTTGTTAATAAAATTAATTTTTTTTATTTAATTTTATTTATTTATACAATTATTTTTATTGATTTACTGTCAGTTAATAAAATATTATTTAATAAATCGATTTGTTTTAATGAAGCTAATTTTTAAATATCTTTAATTCTTTTTTATTAATTTACTTTCAATTGATAAAATAATTTTTTTAATCAGTTCTTCTTAATTAAACTAAATTTTAATGTTTAATGTCCACTAAGTCTACATTTTAATATTTGAAATGAAAGATAAATTTTAATGCAATAATAAAATCGGAAAAAAATGCATAAAAATATTTTTATTTTGCAATTATTATATTAATTGTTTTCTTTTAATTAAAAAGAGGCTTTTAGGTAATATTAAACATTAAAATTTAGTTTCATCATAAAGAATAGATCTAAAAAATGATGTTAATATATTATCAGACAGTAAATTAATAAAAATAAATTTTTGTAAAATTACCATTTGAAAATATTTTTCTATAATTTAAAATGATGTAATTATTGATTTAAAATATTTTTCCTTTTGATTATTAAAACATAACCCTTAGGAGATATTAAACTTAATTTTAGTAATAATTGATTTAAAAAATGATATTTTATTAACGGATAGTAAATTAATAAAAATTACTGTAAAAATAGATGAAAATAAATATTAAAATTTAGTTTCATTAACAAAAATTGATTGAAAAATTATCATATTTTATTAACAATAGTAAATCAATAAGAATAGATATATAAATAAGTATGACAAATATTAAAAATTAATTAAATAATAACTCAATAAAAATAAGTGTATAAAGAAATAAAATTAAATATTAAAGGTAAGTTTCATTAACAAGAATTGATTAAAGAAATTATATTTTATTAATTTATAGTAATTAATAAAAAAATTGTATAAGTAAATAAAATTAAATTTTAAAAATTAGTTTCATTAACAAGAATTTATTTTAAAATCATATTTTATTAGCTGTTAGTAAATCAATAAAAACAAGTTATGAAAATAATAAAATAAAAAAATTAGTTTCAGTAACAGAAATTGATTTTAAAATATATTTTATTAACTGATAGTAGATCAATAAAAATAAATGTATAAAAAAAATATTATTGAATGTTTATCTTTAACTTATTTTGTAAGATAGTTTACTTTATTTGGCAATTCTGATATCTACTGAATAAAATCTTAACTAATAACATGCATTTTTTTAAAAGTAAGGTATAAAATTTAAAGCCTTTATATGTGCTTCTGTTCACTAGATAATTTTATTCTTAATAAACAAGAGAATTTTTCATCGAAATAAACGCGCTTTCAGTAACTTTGAAGTTGAAAATTGGTGACAAAAGATTTATTATATCACCACCGTGATTTATAAAATTCTCATTTCTGTCATAACGCAAACATAAAAAAACATTTTCTGGCAGTAGCGAAATTCTTTCAACTAAAATCTGGATACATAATCTCTTTTACCCTCTTTGTTTCGACCAATCACAGGGTAGTATTTCGACTGGTCGCTAAATGAATGTGCATATGTGATATACGCGTACAGGAGAACCCAAGGTCAGAAAGCAAGATTTGAAATACCGAGCACAAGGCTAGCTCAACCGCTTACTGCGAGAAACTCGTTTTACTGACCGTGCAAGATGGCACCGCTACACATTTAGTAAAGAATAGAGAGGAAATATTTTTTTTGTGCCTATGGAATTTCAATATGTAAATGTGTTTAGTAAGGAAGTCTTCGGATTTTTTATTTTTTTTAAATCTAATGTGTTTGCTTACTGCTGAAACATTCCGTATCATTTAATATAACTTACACTGTAATCAAATGATGTAATCAGTTGCATGGCCAAGTGGATGCCATGGATCTCCCCCCCCCCTTCAAACGGAGAATCTGGGTTTCTGAATCGAATAATGAACAACACTCAAAATTATTAAGCCGGAATGACAAAGAATGCGTAAAAAATTTCATTTTAGACAAGTGTTTTTCATAAATGGGTACATTTCAAAGTCATGTCTTTTGCCAGGGCTATGAACGTTTCTGTTAACAAAGTTTCAACATAAACATGTTTCGATTTAACTGTATCCTCAAAAACTATTATAACGTATTTTCTTTGTAATGCTCATGTGAAGAATATAAATCTACTGCAATGAACCTGTGGTGACCTATCTTAAAAGGTAAAGAAAATCAGGATTCACGAAAGCAACTTTACATATTTATAGTCCCTAAAACTTGAAACCTATCTAAAATGTAACATTATGCCATCTTGTATCCTTCTTGGCAGGTTTTCGGAGAATATAGAATCATCCCGCAAATGGAAACATTTGAGGGTTCCAAAGAATAACTATAAGAGTACACACCTGCTAAGTTGGAAAAGGGTTTTTGATGGGACCAACTGTTGGTTACAATTAAGGGGAAAAAAACAGTTTATACAAATGCAATGACGTCACACTGATCGAGTTTTCAGACCATTATTTATGTTTATTCTATAATTTTATATCAAATACAGGGACTCCCTCAAATGAGCAATCCTCTACAATTCGCACATAATTTACAGATGTAAAGAATGAAGATTTCAGTTCAGATATATGGGCAAAATTCTACTTTTTACACTTTGTACCAATTCGATATATATTTTTATTTGTATTTTTTAAAATTTTACTGAATTCATGTTTTTTCATGAAAGACGAATATATTTATTTCTGAAAAAAAAATCAAGATATTCACAATCTTCTTGCCAAATACATTTATGTATGAATCAAGTTTTTTTTTTTTTTTTTTTTTGTTATTCAGTCTGGGAAAACTGAAATAAAACTTCCTTTCTTATTATTTTGATATGAATTAGTAATGTATTTTTATGTCGTAAGTTGCACTGAATAATTTAGGAAAAATACATTTCATCTTTATAATGACTATTTAATCATACATTATTGATAATTAACTTGATCTTTGCTTTTTAAAAAATTTATCATATTAAAAATTATTTAATTTTTTATTATTTTAATTTATAACGTATTTTAATATTTTATTGTACTATTGTAAGCATTCATTATAGTTTCGATTGCATCATTAATAAAATTCAAATAACTGTTAAAAAATGTACAGAGAGCAGTGTCCAGAAATCAGCAAAATTCTAAAATCTGCAAAATCTGTGAGGATTTGAGGGAGTCTACTATAATATTATAACATAATGTGCTACCCGGAATTAATAAAAGCAACTGTATTCTTGAACTGGTTATTTGTGAGCTTTTATACTCAAATTTAAAAAAATCTTAAATATGATTTAATATTTTCAGTTCTGAAACATGCTGATGATGTCTTCTCATCTCTAAAAGAGTTTTCGTCAATCATTGTCTAAGAAATAAGAAACTAGTGCTTAAAAGTTTAATGACTCGCTCAAAAGAGCCGAATCCCTTGCTACCGAAAAGTTCGATATATTATTTTTAATCATACAGATTCCTTGTCAAGGTTATCTATTCGATGTAGAGAAATCTCATGATAAATCTGAAGAATATTTCCAGTGATCAATGCAGGCCGTAGCTAGGAGTGAACAATAGGGGGGGGGGGCGGGTTCAAGAGAATGTAGGGGGGGGGCTCATAATTTTGTTCTCTCTGTCTGACGCAAAAAGATAAATGAGTGTATATCCACATTGTAGGTACTCTGTTTCTTATTAAACTGTTATAATAACTCCATTTTATGCTAAGAAAAGTGTATGATGATGAAAGTTTTGATTATATAACTGGTGCAAAATTAAACATCAGGTTTAGTTTCATATGTACAAATTGGGTGAGGGAGTGTTGTAACATTTATTTTTGATACAATTTAATAACTCTGCAAAAATGTGAAAATGTCTCAAAACTAAATTTGATTTTGGAACAGTATTTCCTTTGAATTTTCGGAACAGAAATTCATTGAGTGACCTTGGAAACTTTTTCGGGGAGGGGGGGGGGTTCAAAATATTTTAGTAGGTAGCGGAGCTGCACATTGCACCTCCTTAGCTTCGGCCCTGGATCAATGCATCTTCCTCGCTTAAATTCTTTTATTTCGAGTCTCTTTGATATTTAGGGAAAAAGCTGAGGTATATTGGAAAATTTTGATGTTCACCTAGGTTTTTATTACAAAATTTATCGGCTTTTTTAATCGGAGCCATTTTTAAATAAATTAATGAATTTTGAAAGGCAGATTCTTTATGTATTTATTTAGCATTGTAATTTTGTTTTTATTCATGAATGCAGTTAGGGAATTGTGCGAAAATTAGTAATTTTTGTATAAATTCAAAATAATACAAAGAACATCTGAAACTTTTTTTACATTGATTAGCATTCAAATTTAAAGGGGGTTCCCTTCTCGAAGCATCGAAATGTGTCCCCAGAACCTTTAGGATTTTATGCTTATGAATCCCCTAGGGGTTCTACCTCTCTCTGAAATTTCAAAGTGACCTTTAGAGAATTGCAAAAATCTCTGCCTCAGAAAAATGTCTCAGTCATCTGAAATGATCACAATTACGACTTGTAACACTTAACATTGTTTACAGAAACTTCACAGATGGACATACAGTTGTGCAACAGGAGGGTGATGGTGATGTTTTTTAACAATGAATTATCATTGATGCCAATTATTACATCTGATATTTTTTTATTTCAATTTGAAACAACTGGTTTGTGAAAAAGAAAAAAATTGATTATTTTACAAGGAAATGTTTGCATTTGTATATCATTAACTCTTAGGACGATTATCATTAAAGGTTACAGTAGACTCTCTCAAATCCACACATAATTTAGGGATGTAAACAATGAAACATTCAGTACAGATAGAAGGACAAAAATTGATTTTTTTATTGTTTTATAGCAGTTCCATATGTATTTTAATTTGTAACTTTGGCACAAATGTCATATATGTACCAGATTGGCATGATTTTTTTCTGATGACAGTTTGGCGAAAACGTCTTCTTCAAGTACCAATTACATAAATATTTTTAAATTATTTTCAATTATTTTAAAAAGAAAATAATAATAAATAAAAATCAGTTAATAATTATACAGCAAAATTATTTACATCCTTTTAAATAAGAAAATAAAAATAAATAAGCAGTTTATTAATAAATAAAAAACAGCAAACAGGTTACCATGTGAGGCATAAAATCACCATTTTTATGCACTCCTGCAAATGTGGTGCGTATATGACATCTATGCCATAACTTTTATTAATATAACTGAATTCAGGTTCTTTTTCATGAAGCAAGAATAAATTCATTTCTGCAAAAAATTCAAGAATTTGTTGATATCACTGATAGTCGCAATCTTCTTACCAAATATTTTTGCAAGCTTTTTTGGTTATTAAGTCTGGTTAAACCTGGAAAACAACTTCCTTATTTAATGATTTTGATGTGAATCAGCAATGTACCTTTTTGAGACAAGTTTCATTAAATAATTTAGGAAAAATACATTTCATCTTTGTAATGAAAGTTTAATCATACATTATTGATTATTAACTTGACCTTTGCTTTTAATATGTTATATACATGGAAATTATCTAAATTTTTATTATTTTAATTTATTTCTTATTTTAATATTTTATTACATTGTAAGCATCCATTATAGTTTCAACTACATTACTAATTACATTGAAATTATTGTTTAAAAAATGTAAACAAAACAATGACCAGAAATCCACCAAATTCCCAAATCTGCATGACATCTGGTCCCAAGCAGTGCAGATTTAAGGGAGCCTACTGTATTACGGTAGACTCCTTCAAATCTGTACACAATTTACGGATGTAAAAAATGAAATATTCAGTTCAGATATAGGGACAAAATTTAACATTTTTAGTTTCATATCAGTTCCATATGTATTTTCATTTGTAATTTTGTTCATTTTCAATTATAATTTCATTTCTAAATTCATGTTCCTTCAAGAAAGAATTTAAAAAAAAATATCTGAAAATTCAAGATATTTTTTATATTACTGTAATCACATTCTTCTTACAAAATACATTTATGTATTAATCAAGCATTTTTAGGTGAGTTCATACTTATGTAAATACGTAGCATCTATTGTTGTTTTTCAGTCCGTCTGCATATAACAATGCAAAAACTACCCAACCGAATCATTTGAAGTTAAAAATATATAATTATTACATAACTTTGTCAGGTCATTTCAAATTTTTGAAAATAGGATGCATAGATCAATTACAGGGACGATCAAAAGTATTCCGTTATATTACGATCAATGGGGAAAAATATTTCAAATGCATTTTAATCGTTTGAAATTTAAAATACATACTTATTACATAATTTTGTCAGGTCATTTCAAATTTTTTGAAAATAGGATGCATAGATCAAAAACAGGGAAAATCAAAAGTGCTCCGTTACATTACAGTCAATGGAAAAAAAAGTTTCAAATGCATTTTAATGATATTACACTCATTCGAACATAATAATATTGATATGCATCATAAAGTATATATTATAACATAGATTTTGCCTAATCTGTTGTGTAAAGAATATTTATTATTGATTTACAAGGCCACACAAAAGTATTCCATTACATAATGAGTATAGAGAGAACATTGTTTGGTGCACATTTTTACAATTTTATGAGATTGATATTTTTAAAACTTCATTATCGTACAAACACACCTCATTTGCTATGCTTCACATGCAATTTCCTACTTGTTGAAATAAGTATTTCTTATTTTGATTTTGTCTTGAATTAATAATGTACCTACATGAGGAAGTTTCATTGAATAATTTTAGAAAAATACATTTAATATTGATACTGAATATTTAATTAAAGATTACTGATTATTAAATTTTAATATTTTAATCATGTTAAAATTTATCTAAATTTTTATTATTTTAGTTTATTTCTTATTTTAATATTTTATTATATTATAAGTGTTTATTATAGTTTTAAATGCATAATTAATTATATTCAAATTATTGTTCAAAAAATGTAAACAGAGCAATGATCAGAAATCCACAAAACCTCTTGTCCCAAGTTTTGTGGATTTGAGGGAATCTTCTGTAATACTTTTAAAACAGCAAATAAATATAAAAGCATTCTCTTTTGTTTGAAGATGATTCTGCCCAATTATTCTGAGTACCTTAATTATTTTTAAATAAGAGTAGAAGTGCAATAAGGTTTAAAAATTACTTTAAAGAAGTTTTCTAAGTATTCGGTTTGGCTGCATACCATAAAATACCGTTAATCCGCTCCCCCAAACGAAAAGAGAAATCGTACAATAGTTAGAGGGGGGCGCTTACACGGGATTTTTTCTCCATCGTTCAACAAAATTTACAGGAATGAATCATCATGAAATGAATGAATCGTTGAATGAATCATAAATTTTGATACTCGATAAAATTTGGGTTTTTTTTAAAAACGTAAATTCTGGAGGAAAAAAAACGCAGAAAAAAGGAGAAATTAGTAAAAAAAAGCCAAAACAAGCATGAAATCAATTAAAAAATCTTGAAAAAACACACATTTCATCTAAAACGCATGATTCATTCATTTCAAAATGATTCAGTCGCCTCTGAGAATCGGGAGGGAGGGCGCTTTCTAGGGATTTTTTGAAAATTTCAAATTTATTATAAAGTGGGGAGGGGGCGTTTGATCGGGAAGGGCGGATTGATGGGATTTTACGGTAGTTTTAGGTTCAGCAGACTGAATACCATCAAAGTTCTATAATCCGCAAAAATTGGGGCTAAAGACTGTGTGAATTATGGAATATTGCAGATAATAAATTGTTATGGATTATGCATGATTTTATTATTCCTAGACATCATTTTAATTTTTCAATCAGTATAATGTGGAAAGATGTATGTGAAATATAATTAATTTAATAGGCTATAAAAGAAATGCATTTTAAAAGTTATTTTATTAAAAAAATTGATATATGTGCATTTAAATAAAAATAATTACATACTATACATACGTTCTGTAATACATTTTGTTTTTTACTTCCTATAAAATATAAGAGTTATATTGAAAAAAAATTCTGTTTTATTGTAATTTTTTTTTCAAAATTTTTATTTTTTGCTTTAAAAATTCATTTTTGCACCACAAATTTGTAAATTTTTTAACTGTTTACATTTTTAAAGTAATGCAGATTATTGAAAATTGCTGATTATGGGTGCAAGGATTGTGGATCCTTGCCTCTAGTTTGATATTCAGTAGTATAACTGAATACCGAATAGATATCGAATATTCGAAGCAGCCCTATTCAAATTCTATGAGATTTCAAAAACATTGTTTAGGACAAATATTCTCCCCTAATTACAGAAAATCCCTTGTCTGTTAAATATTTCAGCAAAGTCTCTTATTGATTTGATTTTTATTTATTTATTTATTTACTTATTATATATTTTTTTTGAGACATAATAATTAATCAGAGCCCGATGAAAAACATCACTAAGCTTTTATTTCTAAAGACTACACATAGAACACACATACAGTAACATAACATAACATAGAAATTTCCACAAAATCAAACTAACAACAATAATACTCGTCACTTATAATAATATAATTTACTATAAGATATTAAGTAGAGTTAATGTGCAATTACATTCTCAACAATTTTAACTTGTAGATTTATCTTCTGTACAAATGATAGCTTAGCATTTTGCTGAACTTTAGTACTTTTCTATACTTTAATATTTTTTTAACAAGTAAAATGTAGTACCAATATGAGAGTAAAATTTCTTTTCCTAAAAAATCCTTTGAGTTTAAAATATAATTTTTAGAATATAAGGAAATTACATTCACAGCCATGAAATTTAAAATTTTATAAATTAAATATGTTTTGTTAAATGATAATTTTAAATAGCAATTTAAAAATGATAATTTTAATAATGTAAAGTTTACATAAGAAAAAAAAAAATCATGCTTATTAAAAGGAAAGCATCTGTTTCAAATATTAAGCAAAATTGTTTAAAAATTTAACACCTTAAAGCACTAGGCTTGATTGTTACTATTCAGTTTGTCAAATATTTAGTTTATCTGTGTACCGAATATTTTAAATGATTGTAAATGTAAGCAAAAATTAAAGTCTGGATGCTTAAAATTTTGTGCCCTTAGATCTTCATCTGACAAGTTGTAGAATTTTTCAAAAGGAAAAGAGCGACAAAATAAATAATAAAATAAGCTTACCATTAATTCATTTTAATAAAGAGGAGGAGTTAGAAAATTGATTTTAAAAATTAGTTATTGTTAATATCAGAACACACTTATTTCCTAGATGTTACCGCAAGAGTAAAGAGACGCTATCACAATGAATGAATCGCAGAAAATGAATGACTCGAAAGAATTCTTTCAAGTATAATGAGCCATTGAATAAATATCTGCAACAGAAATGTTCAAAAACAATTACTTATAAAACAGGAATAGATAGCGTTAGTCAAAATCCGCAAATATGGCACTTAAACATGGTATTGGGTTTAATTTTTGACACAATTTGAATTTGAAAAACAGGAATATTTATCCATAAAGCTTGTTTCTGATAATGTCTGGTCTGATAACTAACATCATAAACAGGGATAAAAAAAAGTATTATTTTTACTGTCATTGCAACTTTTTTATTAATAAATAGCAGCTTAATCATTAATTAATTAATTAAATGGGAGTTTCTCCAATTAAGGAATGAATCCTTTTCAATAAATCATGATGTGATCCGTGATTCATTTCTGCATTTGAGGTCTTGTCCTTTACGTTTTTTGTTTTATCAGGTAACATTTAAAGAGTCAGTTTATTTATCCCACCCTCTTTACTAAAATAAGATTATGCTAAAATAATTTCTTTGATTACACTTTTGCTAAAATTTCTTAAAACCGCGATTTGATCGTCTGTTTTGGATAATTAGTAATTTCAAGCATTATCAAAATGCTTTATTTATGCTTGGTTATTTTATTTATTTATTTGTAATTAGTTCGGCAAATATTATTACAATTTAAATTTGAAAACAACAAATTGTTTTTTCTTTAAATTTAAAACAATATATTGTTTTTAGACTCTGATTATATTCTGACCATTTGAAAGTATTTTTTTAATATATATAATTCATGGCATACTGATATCCTATGTAAATTTCATCAAAATTCAGCCAAAATATCAAACGAATTTAACAAGCCAAGAACCTTCATGATATGAGACTCGTTGCCAATAGATGCTGTAATTAAGCTAAATATTTTAACTTTTTTTTTTTTTTTTTTTTTTTTTTTTTTGTACATTTAGGAAAATGATACCTGCTTGTGTATTCTCATGCTAAAAGTTACGCAGTCTACCTATTATGACACTACTTACAACATTTTATTTTATTTGTATATCATATTCCATCTTATAGAGTTGCCACATTTAAGCAATTAAATTAGTATTTATTATGCAACAACAATCATTTAATAACTTATAGCTCTCTCTCTATCTCTTTTTTTCCTTCAATTAGAACAAACATATAAAATTAATACATATTAAAATGTGTCTTGTTTCTATGTCATACTTCTTTCATTACATTCATTAAGTCACATTTTTGTTCAAAAAATGTATAACCCACTTGAATAAATTTGGAAAACTGTCACTTATGTGCATACTCACACTCTTTTGTCAACTGCGGCAAATGACATATCTGCTACAGATGGATCATTTCGACTGTGTTTTGCAAAAATGGCCATTTTGTTTCTGCCTTCTAAAGCCAAATTGGATTTATTTTTGCCATTTTCTTTCTTGTCCAAAGAATTTTCTTTTTTCAATCTTCAACTTGTAAGAGTATCTGTCTCATCCCATCCTGTGACATAATTTTTACTGATAAACACATTTTAAACAT
The DNA here is from genome assembly GCA_964019185.1 of Maratus speculifer. NCBI lineage: Eukaryota > Metazoa > Arthropoda > Arachnida > Araneae > Salticidae > Maratus > Maratus speculifer. Next base: position 367,934,118 of record OZ025296.1, read on the forward strand.
AATAACTAATTTATTTCAAAGTTTTTATTTCTTTTTTCAATGTTTACAGCACAATATATTTCAGTTAAAATGCAGTATTTGGAAACAAAATAAGAAAATTCTCTTAAATATGAAAATGTAGTCAAGGATTGATAATCCACAATTTTGTATAATTTGCATTACTTTACAAATGTAAACGGTTAAGAAAGTTATAAATTCGTGATCCAAAAATTATTTTTTTAAACAAATAATAAAAAAATACAAAAAAAAATCATAATAAATTATCTATTTTTTATTAACATAACTCTTTTATTTTATTAACTGTGCAAAACAAACTGAATTACAGAACTTATGTAATTATTTTCATTAATAAATTAAAATGCACATATAAATTTTTTATTAAAATAACTTTAAAATGTCATTTTTTGAGATATCATATTAAGTTAATTATTATCTTTCCATTTTAAACTGATTGTAGAATTAAAATGCTGTTCTAGGAATAATCAAATGACATATAATCCATAATACTCTATAATCCGCAGTATTCCATATTTTTCACAACCTTTGGCCCGAACTTGTGTGGATTATAGAACTTTGACTGTAGAGTCAAGGATTGATGATCCATGCTCCACATTCTCCACATCCCTTAGCAGAAAGTAAATATTGGGAATTTTGCCAATTTATCGATAAAAAATGCTACAATATTCGAGAAATGGTCAGGAATTTCATCAGTCGATTGCAGAAAAAAACAACTTAATTTTCATTATACAGTAGTCTTCCTCAGGTACACAACCCTAAAATCTGCAACTCTCTAAAACCTACACATTGGAGCCAAAGGTTGTGTGGATTATGGAATATTGTGGATTATAGAGTATTATGTACTATAGTTGTTTTATTATTCCTAGCTTGCATTTTAATTCTACAATCAGTATAATATAAAAATGTAATTGTGAAATCTAATATAAATTAATTTAATAGGCTATCTCAAAAAATGCCTTTTTTAAAGTTATTTTATTAGAAAAATTGATATGTGTGCATTTAAGAATAACTATATATATTCCTTAATACAGTTTTTTTTATTGTTAATAAAATAAAAGAGTTATATTAGAAAAAATAGATGTTTTATTATGTTTTTTTTCAATTTTTTCACTATTTATTTTTAAAAATCATTTTTGGATCACAAATTTGTTCATTTTCTTAACTGTTTACATTCATAAAGTAACACAAATTATAGAAGATTAAATTATAGAATATATAGATCTTCTACAATTATTTTAATATTTTACTACACTATAATAATTCATTATAATTTTGATGCCTTATTAAATTCAAATTGCTGAGTAAAAAATGTAAACTAAGCAAAGACCAGAAATCTGCAAAATTCTAAGATCTGCACAAACGATGATCTCAAGCTGTGCAGCTTTGAGGGAATTGACTGTATTAAAATAATTAAATTAAGTAGTAATGAACAAAAATGCAAAAAAAAAAAAAAAGAAATTTTTAAAAATGATTAAAATGTCCTTGTATCTAAACTCAAAGTTTCATTCTTTATATTTGTGATGATGTGAGGATTTTAGGGTGTCGGATTTGAGCTACTATATTAAATTTGGCAACAATAAGTTAAAAAAATGCATTTTTTTGAAATGTGAAATAATCTCTAATGAAATGATATGAATAAAAATTGATAAGAAACTGTTAAGAAAGTGTCATATTTAAATAGTTATGCATAGTTTTTTGTTTTATAAAATTCTTTAAAAAACACTATTTTATGCCTTCAACATAAATAGTGCTTAAAATAATTCTTGTAAACACTTTCTGTTTTAGTTCAATAATCAAGGATTTCTCTATAAAACTACAAATATTCATATCTTTATACGCATTTATTTCCTTAACATAAGTTACGAAATGTCTCCATCCACAATAAGTTCATTTATTATAGTGACAGCAGTAGGTAATCTCTCTCTCATTTAAAAAAATGAACTGTTTAGTTATCGAAATTCAAATATAATTAATGTTTAATTTAATCATTTACAAATATTCTAGTTATATTGCACTATATTTAGAGTTTTTAATGGTTTGATGTTCAGACAATTGGTGCCAGATACAGCATTATTTACACTGTAATAATAAAAAAAAAAGTTGTGTTATACAAAGAATGAGCATATTTTTCCATCAATATTCTGAAGCTTTTAATATTATTTTTATGAAATAAGAAAATAATTTGCAAAGAATTGTTCTTAAAACGAAAATCAAACTAAAAGGATTCATAAAATTTATTTTTAATAAAATTATACCTGGCCATCCCTGTAAAATGTTAATCTTTCAGTGAATTTATGAAAGTTATCACATCATAATAATAATAGTATGTGCTACTAAAGAAAAAAATGAGCCAAATCCAATAAGTCAGAAGCTATCAAAATATTGAAAACAACATTTTTCAAAATATTCTGTTAGAATATGTTGAAAAATTATATTTGATATGAAATAATTTATTTTTATTTGCAATGCAAGAAAAATTAAAATTCACTGGGTATAAACTGAGTTCTAAAGAAACTGATAAAAATAATCTCAAATTAAATCAAAACATCCTGTATTGTCTTATTTTTAAAAAAATCTAAAATTCTATACTTTCAACAAAAAATTTGTTCATTTAATGTTATTTACCAAAAGATGGCGTCAAATAATACATAAAATCTAAAGTACTCGATTCAAGGAAATTACTTAATAATCAAGTTAATTTCAGATAATGAATGATCGATAACTCAGTTAATCAATCTTTAAAATTGTTCATCAGGAAATTTTCATCTCTATTCAAAATTATTTCTCTTCTAGATTCTAATGAAGATGCTGCTGTAATGTAGGATGTTAAGTGTCAAATTTTTCTGTGGATTCACTAGAGGGTGAATTCAAATAAAGGATTCCAGAATTTTGAGTAACGAATCATTCATTTTTCATAAATAACCGTTTTGTTTTGTTTTTTAATTGAACAGGATAGTTTTCTTAATTCTTGAAACAAACGGTAATATTGGTAGATGTGAGAATGTAAAAATTTCAGAAGTTGAAATTTCTTTTGCCGCTGATTTATGTGTATGATTCATTCAAATTCGGCCAGCGTGATTCATTCATGGCGTTGGCGTCTGTTTGCTTCTATGTGAATTTGGATGATATGAAAGTTCTCTGCAAGTAGAAGGTAAATTTTTGAAATATAATGACCTGTAGAGGTATAATTGAAAATTTTTTTTAGAATTTAATGAATTCTGTACTAAAATAAGTTAATGGTAAGATATATTTCTTTTGCTTACTGTAATGTATTCTCACTCCATATATCAACCTCCATATGTTTTATATTTATTGTTCAACTCAACTTGATATAATATTTATTTATGTAACTTACTTATGTGGATCTGGCAAATTCCACGGTTGTTAAAATTGTAATAAAGATGCTGTGAATACGCAACTTTTGTGTCTATTTTATTTATCTTAATGGATTCGTATGAATTACCTAATTATTTATAATAAAGACACTACAAATGTGGCGACGAGTCAACATTTTTAATTGGACAGCATTATTTTTCGGAAAAAGTTCTGATATTTCATTATATTTTAATTCTCAACTTGAGATATTTTTCATCACTGCGTGGTTTCATAATGGCACAGGATCCGACCAATGTGACTGTAGTAAATACTGGCATTGTTGCAAACATCAACCAGTATAATTTACATGATGACTGGAATATTTTTATTGAAAGATTGGAGCAATATTTCTTGGCTAACAGGGTGGAAGAGGAACGCAAAGTGCCGGTTCTTTTGACGACGGTCAGCGAAGCTGTTTACAAGATTCTGAAAAATTTGTGCCATCCTGTTACACCATCGTTAAAAACATTTGCTGAATTGAAAAAACTTTTAACCGAACAATTTCAACCTGCAATTTCGGTGTACCGCAAAAGAATCATATTTGACTCATTAAGGCAGTCTCAAGAATCTGTGCGAGAGTGGTACGTGAAAGTAAAGACTCAAGCGGCAGAATGCGAGTTTGAAGCTAGCCTGGAAGACAGAGTCCGCGACAAATTTGTGACCGGAATGAAACCTGGGCGTATTCTCGATCGACTGTGCGAAGAAAAACTCACCACCACATTGGCTAATTTGCTGGACATTGCTCAAAGCAAGGAAGTACTTCTTCAAGAAGCTGGGCTGCAGGAAGTAAACAGACTGCAAGGCAAATCTCCAAAAGAGAGGATGACACAGCCTACCAAAAAGTTCCCCAAAGTTCCCTCGAAAGTCAATCATAAAAGAGACGATAATTTAAAGTGCTTTCACTGTGGTAAAACTAACCATGATTTTAAAAAGTGTAAATTTAAAGACTTTAAGTGCAACGCGTGTAATCGAAAAGGGCACATAGCTAAGGTATGTAAATCTAAAGTTACTGTAAATTCAGTAGATGATGGTTTTGATTATATAGATATGTATAGTATGGATATCTCTTATGTAAATCCTTTATTTTTAAATGTTAAATTAGAGGGAAAAGAAGTTAAAATGGAAGTGGATACGGGGGCAGGTGTTTCATGTATTCCCTTTTCATTTTATAAGAAAAATTTGAGAAATATAGGATTAGAAAATACAAAGATTAAGTTAAAATCTTATGGGGGACATATTGTAATACCCGTTGGGCAAATTAATGTTACTATGGATCTTAATGGGATTTCAAAAGTAGTTAACATGATTGTGGTGAAAGAGTCTGAAAAATTATTATTGGGACGAAATGTTTTAAATGATTTTGGATTAAATATTATAGTAGGAAACACTAATGTGAACAGAATTTCTAATGCGGAAGGAAATTTAGACTTACAGTCCTTATTAACAGAATACTCTGAGTTATTTAAAGATGAATTGGGTACTTATAAAGTAGAGAAAGTACATTTGCAAGTTGAGGGTAATATAAAGCCTATTTTCCATAAACCACGACCAATTCCTTTTGCTTTTAAAGACAAAGTTAAGTCAGAGTTAGATAACTTAGAAAAAAAGGGAGTAATTACAAAAGTGGATAATTCTCAGTGGGGCACACCTCTTGTTCCTGTTATGAAACCTAATGGTAAAGACATTAGGGTTTGTGCAAATTATAAAATCACGGTGAATAAATATTTGAAGGATGATAATCATCCTCTGCCTAGGATTGAGGAACTTTTCTCAGCGTTACAGGGAGGACAAAGTTTTAGTAAATTAGATTTATCTAATGCATATAATCAGTTAGTCTTAGAGGATTCAACTAGAGAATTATTAGCATGGAGCACACCTTATGGTATTTATTTAGTAAACCGCTTACCTTTCGGAACTAAGCCAGCTTGTGCTATTTTCCAAAGAATAATTGAGAAAACTTTACAAGGAATTGGGGGTACGGTTAATTTGTTAGATGATATTTTGGTCACTGGTAGTAATGAACAAGAGCATTTAAAGAATTTAAAAGCAGTTTTGGAGAGATTACAGACTGCTGGGTTTCGTGTTAATTTAAAGAAGTGTGAATTTTTCAAAGACAGCATTAAATATCTAGGACACACTATCAGTAAAAATGGTTTGCAAAAAGATAATACTAAAGTTAAAGCAATTTTGAATTTTCCTAAACCACGTAATGTTAATGATGTTCGAATATTTTGTGGGATGGTTAATTATTATTCAAAATTTATTCCAGATTTATCACCAAAAATGAAACCTTTGTATGATTTGTTACAAAAAGATGTAGATTTCAAATGGTCTACCAAATGTCAACAAGCCTTTGAAAATGCTAAGAGAGAATTAACATCAGACCGAGTTCTGATTCATTTTGATAGGTCTAAACCTTTAAGATTATCATGTGATGCTAGTCAAAATGGGATAGGGGCTGTATTATCACACGTATTGGACGACAAATCTGATAGACCAATTTGTTTTATATCCAGAGTTTATAGTCCAGCGGAGAAAAATTATTCAATGATACATAAGGAAGCTTTAGCCATTTATTGGGCATGTCAAAAGCTTTATCAGTATCTGGTAGGGACTAAATTTGAATTGGTAAGTGATCATAAACCACTATTAGCTTTATTTGGAGAAAACCGTACTTTACCACCTATGGTGGCAGGACGGCTCCAAAGGTGGTCACTATTTTTATCAGGGTTTAACTATACTTTTCGACATATAAAAGGTAACCTAAACACACAGGCAGATGCTTTATCCAGATACCCAGTATTTGATAACAAATTGGTAGAACCCGAAGAATATGATTATGTCCATTTTATAGAAAATGATGTTCCGATTGATTTGTTTAAAGTTCGATCTGAAACTAGAAGAGACCCAATTTTAGGAAAATTGTTTAATTATATAACGCATGGATTCCCTAAAAATGTTACTGATGGTGAAATTAAAAAGTATTTTAGTCGTAAAAATGAATTAAATGTGGATAAGGGTGTAATAATGTGGGGCTATCGTGTTGTGATCCCAACAAAGTATAGAAAACAGCTACTTAATGAACTTCATAGTACTCATGAAGGTATAGTTAAAATGAAATGTAATGCTAGGGCTTATTTTTGGTGGCCTGGGTTAGATTCGGATATTGAGAACTTTGTCAAAAGTTGTAGCGTTTGTTCTGAATCTAGACCAGAGCCTAAGAAATGCAAAATCATTTCAGGGAACAAAGCTAATTACCCGTTTGAAAGAGTCCATGCAGATTTTTTAGGTCCTATAAAGGGGAAAATGATTTTAATAATTGTAGATGCATATTCTAAATGGGTCGAAGCATTTGTTATGAAAAATATGGAGGCTAAAACATGCGTTGAAAAGTTTAGGGAGTGTTTTGCTCGTTTCGGTTTGCCTAAGATTGTGGAAACTGATAATGGAAGACAGTTTGAATCAAGAGAATTGATTAATTTCTTGCAAATGAATGGGGTAAAATTTCTAACATCTCCACCATTTCATCCGGCTACTAATGGACTTGCTGAGAATGCTGTGAAAAACTTTAAACTTGGCTTAGGTAAATTATTAAAATCACCAACTAATAGCAATGTAAGCTTTGAAACTTTAATGAATAGGTACCTTTTCCACTATAGAAATTCAGTTCACATGACGACAGGGGTTACACCCACTAGTTTAATTTTTAAAAATAAAGTTAGAACTAGATTAGATTTGTTGAAAGATACAAATAAATCGGGTATGGTGGTTACTAAGGGTACCAGAGAGGAAGTATTCAAAGAAGGGGATAGAGTATTGTGTAGAGATTACCGAAATCCAAACAAGAAGGGTTGGGTTCATTGCACAATAGATGAAGTGTTGGGTGATAGAATATATATGTGTAAACTAATTAATGAGGGTTTAATTTGGAAAAGGCATTTGGATCAAATTATTGCAGATAAAAGTACTTATGATTCTGGAAGTTATATTAATAAAAAGGACAGTAACAACTTCAGTTCAAATTTTGATACTACTAATTTTAATAACAGGAAAGTTATGGATAATGTTGATAACCAGTTTAGAGATAATAAACTTCCATATCCAAATACGGATGTTGATGTACCATCAGACGAACCTCAAAATGATACTGCAATTACTGATCAAAATATATCATTAAAACCAACAATCTCTCATCCAAATGAATTAAAATGTAATAGAGACAATAGTGATCCACAAACAGTAAAATTAAATATACATGAACGCCCTAAGCGTCATATAAAACCAGTTGTACGTCTTAACTTGTAAAGGAGGGTATTGTAATGTATTCTCACTCCATATATCAACCTCCATATGTTTTATATTTATTGTTCAACTCAACTTGATATAATATTTATTTATGTAACTTAGTTATGTGGATCTGGCAATTTCCACGGTTGTAAAAATTGTAATAAAGATGCTGTGAATACGCAACTTTTGTGTCTATTTTATTTATCTTAATGGATTCGTATGAATTACCTAATTATTTATAATAAAGACACTACACTTACTCTTCTAGTAAAGTTTTTGTATTAAAAGTATTCTAAACTGTTAATGATTATTAACGGGTGAAAACTGTTAATTTTAGTTCAGACTTGTTCTGGAACATCTAAAGGACTGATCAAAAGGAATGAATAAATTTTAGAGTTCCATTTATTATGATTTGTTTTCTGGGGTATGGCTGGGCTTAACCTAAATATTGCATGATAGGCAAATTTTCTATTTCTTCAAATTTTCTATTATAATTTTATATATATTAACTTTCATATATATAAAATGCTTTATATTTTATAATTAAATGATAAAAAATATATATATAGTATTTATAACACCTTGAAGTGTAATTTTAACTCTGAAAAACAATTTATATTATGTTTTATTTTCTAAATTTAGTTTAGAAAGACAAGAATGATTTTTTTTTCTATTTTTTAAAAAAAGTGGTATAGGGAATAATAAAAAATATAAAAAACACAAGAAATTGAACAACAAAAAGAAAGGCAGAACATCCAAATTGCAAAGTGATTATGAAAACAGACGATATAAAAATTTCAATTTTAAAGAAACAAAGCAAGGTTCATGAGTGGAAGTTAAATACTATTCAAAAAGTTAGACATTATTTCTTTAATTTAATTAATATGTTAAAAATATTTTTTATGGATTTGTACAATCGTGGAAAAAAGTAAACACCCTCTACTAACTTCTTAACAAATTATCGTAGAAGAAAGTTATTGATACCTAACAATTTGAAATAAAGTCTACTTTTAAATGGTGTATATAAAATTTGCTTAAGGGGGATATACATATTAAAACAAATTCTTTGTTTTTTTTGTTTTTTTTTAAATACCAAATTCTGACTGCATAAATGAACTCAGCCCTCTTCAATTAGCTTAAAAACAAATTTTCATGCAATTCATATAAGAGGTTTCTGAGAAATTAAGTATTTTAAAACAATTGTATTTTAGAGGCTGTATCCAAATTGAAGCTTAGTTCTTGATTGTGGACCGATAGAGCCCCCTTATTCATCAAGATGCCTTAGGTGCCACTCAAGCAGCCACTGAAGACTGCCAGATTATAGGATAGCATTAAAGAAGTTTCGGTACTACTTGGTTATTCTGTCGACCAAAAAACTATCGTTAAACTGTAACATTAAATGCTAATAATGGATGATCAAGAATGTCTAATTCAATGTTTTTAAGTATGATACACGCATTCATAACATCATTAAGTAATTTTTACAGTCAATGATCGATAATCCGCACAACCATAATCAGCAGTTTTCTATAATTCTCATTACTTTATGAATGTAAACAATTAAGAAAATTAATAAATTTGTGATCCAAAAATCATTTTTTAAATAAATAATAAAGAAATTTAAAAAAAAATGATAAAACATCTCTTTTATTTTATTAATAATAAAAAGCAAACTGTATTATGGAACATATATATTTATTCTTAAATGCACACATGTCATTTTTTCTGATAAAATAACTTTTAAAAGGAAATTTTTGAGATAGCCTATTAAAGTAATTCATTTTAGTTTTAAAATTTATATTTTTACATTACATTGATTATAGAATTAAAATGCTACCTATTAATAATAAAACGATGTATAATCCATAATACTCTATAATACACAAGATTCCATAATCCACACAACCTTTGGCCCCAACTGCTGCGGATTATAGAATTTTGACTCTATTTTTATAATTATTCTACTAATTTTTTTTTTTTTTTGTTATTTTAAAATAAAAGTTATGTCAATAAATATAATTTGGCGATTTATAAAATTTGTTGAAATTGGTCAACGAGGTAACTAAGTAGTTCCAAAGTTTCAACATATCCAGTCATTTCTATCATGGATGACACTTTAAACCATCATTTTGCATTTTTTAAGCATAATTTGAAAAATATTTGGAAGAAAATCTGTTTTTTTTTTGGGGGGGGGGGGATTACCCTAAAACAGGTCTTAATAAACTAAATCCTTTAAAAAACTGTAGGTTGCAATTGATATTTTTTTTCAACTAATAATTTCATAATTTATATGATAATTTTTTTAAAAATAGAAATTCAACACATTTATGTTTTGGTATTTTAGTATTAGCACTTCATAAAAAATGTTAGCACATTAGGAGAGTAATTTCATAAGATAATCATTAAAATATGAAAATGCAAGGTACTACTTGGTTTCCCCACTGACCAATTTTGCCAAATTATACAAATCACCAAACTTATAGCCAAGTTATACTTGTAGACATAATTTTTATTTTAAACTAGCAAAAGCCATGCTTTGTTTGGATTAGCGAAGCATTATTTCATAAGATAAATATTTGAAAGTAACAATATAGGTATATATTTTTTTTGCATCTTAATTAAGCAAAAGTGTTATTGGAAATACTTGGTAACCCCTTCGACCAATTTTGCCAAATTATACAAATCACCAAACTAATAGCTAAATTATACATACTGACATAATTTTTGATTTTAAATAACGAAAAAACAAATAATTAGTAGAATATTAATAAAAATACAAATAAAAAGTCGAAATAAAAATCAATGATATTTTAAACATGTGTATTGTATTTAATGTCATTGAATGGGACATTCACAATCATCCATTATTGGTATTTAATCTTATGGTTTAGCTATAGTTTTTTGGTCGACAAGTTAACCAAGTAGTACTGCATAGTACTAAGTAAAACTAAGTAGTACGTGTACCAAGTAGTAGTTAACCAAGTAGTACCCTATTTAATGTCATTGAATGTTACAATCACAATCATCCATTATTGGCATTTAATCTTATAGTTTGGTGATAGTTTTTTGGTCGATGGAATAAACAAGTAGAACCAAATGTAATTTAACATCAGAAGAACTTCATTTTGAATGTTTATAAATAGAAAAGTTATCATTCATGCTTGATCTATAGGAATCCACTGTATATGAAATGCATCAAATGTTTCATTAAAATAAATGTTGTAGTCTGGTTTTTAGGCCTTCTTTAAAAAGAAAAGTTTTGTTTTACGGCCCACTTTCTCCCACCTGATCCTGTTGTCTAAATAGATAGGTCGATAGTCTTTACTACTTCAGCCTTGTTTAGACTTTCCTCATTCCCTAGCTTATAAGTAAAATGGCTGTGACAGACAGATACTGGAATGAAATTTTATTGGTTCTGTTCTTACATTTTAAGTACTGATAATATCAAAAGACGTTATCTGACTATTTATTATTTATAAATCTTGTTATATACTTATTCCCCATTTGTTGGTATAATTCGGCATATAAATGCATATTATATACACACATGTAAATATACCGTACTACTTGGATATACCTTCAAGTTACATAATATACGAAAGGTTTTACAGACACTATGATCTAAAAAACTCATTTCGTACTGAAAAGTCCAAAATGTATTTTAGTCACGATTCGCACAATATAAACATTTACTTGCATTACAATTAGGATTAAAGGGTCAAGTTTAACTCTAGAACCATCGAAAACGTTATTCAATTTTATTAAAATATTCTGCATCAGAATATTTATTTAAAATTATTTAACTTAATTTTGGTTGGATTATAATTTTAGCTTATTTTAAAGAAATTTCTGATATACATTTAACTGTTAGCTGGTTAATATTTAAGAAAACAGCATTTCTCTTTTAGCTAAAGAACCTAGTAATATAAGAAGCACGAACAACAAATACAGTTTATGTTGGAAAAAATAATCTGGTTACAGTTGTCTAACACAGTCATAACTCTTCTGGATCTGTCAGTTACATGTTATGCTGTTTTTGGTACCCTATTTGGTCTCAACAGTTTCTTCCAATATCTGGTCGAAAACTTCAAGGATGCTAATTTTTTAAAACAATTTTATTTCTGATTGATTGACACTTTTTTTAAAATATTGGGTTGTGTAAAAAATAATATTAATTTCTGTTATTTTACTTCAAAAGCAATTTATTTCAGATAGTTCAAAACAGTTTTAGAGCATTCTCAAGTTCAGCAATAAGTTATCGGAGGTTATCATGTGAATTATGTTCAATTTAAGCTTTGGATTTCTCATTGTTAAAAGCAGAACTTCATCACCACACTCTTCATGTAAGACTCATCTTCCATCCGTGAAGTTTCTGTAAGCAATGTTCAACTGGTTATTCACAAGTCGTAATTGTGGTCATTTCCGATGACTAAGACATTTTTCTGTGGGAAGGGATATTTGCAACTCTCGAAAAAACACTTTGAAATTTGGGAGAGAGATAGCACATTTATAGGCGATTAATGAGAATAAAATCCCAAATATTCTGGGGAGACATTTCGATGCTTCGAGGGGGACACCGCCTAAATTGGTCAATAGTATAAATCAATCAATCAATAGTATATATCAATGACAAGAGACAAGCAGTATAAAAATAGTTTCCAATGTTTTTCATACTATTTTGAATTCGTACAAAAATTTTGAATTTTTTTATAATTCTATAACTGCATTAATGAATAAAAGCAAAATTACAATGCTAAATAAATACATAAAATATCTGCCCTTCCAAATCCATTTATGTATTTAAAAAGAGCTCCGATAGAAAAAATTAAATGACAATAAATTACCATTATTATGTAAAATCCCAAGTGAACGTCAAAACCTTTCAGTATCCCCCTGCTTTTTCTGTAAGTATCAATGAGGCTCTAAAGAATTCAAATGAGAAAGAAACTTTGATTTGTGGAAATATTCTTCATATTTATCTGATGATCTGATTTATCTCTCTACATTGAATAGCCAACCTTGACAAAGAATCTATTCCTATATGATTAAAAAATATGTGTATCAAAGTTTTTTGTTGCCAGGAAATCTGCTCGGTTTTCAATTTGTCAACAAGCTTTAAAGTTTGCGTCAGTTTATTATTTCTCGATTATTGATTGACAAAAACTCTTTTAGAGCTCTTTTAACTCTTCATCAGCATTATTTAGAACAGAAGATACTAAATATCAGATTTCTTAAGATTTTTTTAAAATGACTGTAAAAGTTCACAAATAATCAGTTCAGTAATAGAGTATCTTTTATTAATTCCGGGTAGCACATTATTTTATAATATTACAGTAGACTCCCTCAAATACGCACAGCTTGGGACCAGAGTTTTTGAGAATTTTAGAATTTTGCTTATTTCTGATCATTGCTTTGTTTACATTTTTTAAACAGGCATTTGAATTTAATTAATGATGCAACCAAAACTGTAACGGATGCTAACAATAGTACAATAAAATATTAAAATAAGTAATAAATTAAAATAATAAAAATTTAGATAATTTTAACATGATTAAAATATTAAAAGCAAAGGTCAATTTAATAATCAATAATGTATGATTAAAAATTTATTATAAAGCAGACTTATTTTCCATATGAAATGTTCTTTATACATTATTAATTCACATCAAAATCATAAAATAAGGAAGTTTTATTTCAGGTTTAGTCAGACTTAATAAAAAAAACTTGAATAATACATAAATATATTTAGTAAGAAGATTGTGAATATCTTGAATTTTTTCAGATATAAATTTATTCTTTCTTCGTAAAAAAACATGAATTCAGTAAAATTAAAAAAAAAAAATACAAATTAAAATATATATGGATTTGATATAAGGTGAAAAATGTCAAATTTTACCCTTATATCTGAACTGAAATCTACATTGTTTACATCTGTAAATTATGTGCGAATTTTAGAGAGTTGTGGATTTTAGGGTTGCATATTTGAGGGAGTCCACTGTATTTGATATAAAATTATAAAATAAGCAAAAATAATCGTCTTGAAACTCGATCAGTGTGCCGTTATTGCATTTGTATAAACTGGTCTTTACCCTTGACAGTCAGCGTCATTTGGTCACATCAAAAACCTATTTCCATCTTAGCAGGTATACTTGTATACTTATTTTTCGGGACCGTGAAATGTTTCCGTTTCCGAGATGATTCCATATTGTCCGAAAACCTGACAAGAAGGATATAGGATGGCAAAATGTTCCATTTTAGATAGATTTCAAGTTTTAGGAACTGTCAATACATAGTGTTGTTTTCGTCTAATCCCTGTTTTCTTTACCTTTTAAGATATGTCACCTTCAGACAAGAATAAAGAAACTTTTATTCATCGTAATATATTTATACTCTTTACATGTGCACTACAGAGAAAATACATTGTAATAGTTTCAGATGATACAGTCAAACTGAAACATGCTTATGTTGAAATTTTGCCTAAAACGGAAAAGTTCATTGCCCTGGCAAAATATGTAACTTTAAATTATGTCGTTTGAGATTGTACTATTCAACACACGTCTAAAATGGAATTTTTCATGGTTTCTTTGTGATTCCGATTTAGTAGTTTTGTGTGTTGTTGAATGCATGATTCAGAAACCCAGATATTCGTCTCTGGTGGAAAAGTCCACGACCTCCAATTGGCTATGCCACTGGTTACATTGTTTAATTACGGTGTGAATTATATTAAATGATGTAGAATGATTTAGCAATAAACTTTAACATTTAGATTTTAAAAAATCTGATATCTGAAGAATTACTTACTAAACACATTTGCATATTAAAATTCCATAGCCGCAAAAAATATTTTTTCTCTATAATTTGTAAAATATATCATCGTTTCATTGGATGTTGTAAAGTTATACAATTTTCTCCTTAAATTTACTTTATGTATTATTTATAATAAGTTATTTAATTTTTAAATGTTACTTTTCATTTTATTTACAATTTAATCTTTGTACTGTTAGAAAAGGCATCTGAGAAACCTTTGATTCCACTAGCGGGAGATAATTGGGAGTCTACTGTAGTTTTTAATGCAAAGGTAGAAATTTATTTTCAACATTAATTTCAAATTTTCGTGATAAGTTTATGTATTTTTGTTTGTTTTTTAATGAAATGCAAAAACTTATATAAATTAATTTTATTTTATTGCAGATGCATAAAACTATTAATCTAACACATCATACCACTCAAAATATCATCAATATGTAAAACAAATGCAGCAAAATATTTCTTATTAGAGCTTTTTGAAAAAAGCACCGCCCTAACTCACGGCCAACAAAAACCTTTTATTTGTGAGTTATGCAAGAATTTCTGCCAAAACAGTCATTTTTATGTGAGGTATGCAACAAAGAATTCTTTTATAAGAGCCATTTAAGCAGACATCTGTTAAGTCATACTGGTGAGAAACCTTTTGAATGTGAGGTATGCTGCAAGAAATTCTCTCTAAAAAGCCATTTAAGCCAGCATCTGTTAATTCATAATGATGAGAAACCTTTTGAATGTGAGGTATGCAACAAGAAATTCTCCCAAAAGGGCACTTTAAGCAGCCATCTGTTAACTCATAGTGGTGAAAAACCGTTTGTGTGCTATATATGTAACAAGAAATTCTCTCGAAAGAGAGATTCAAGCAGACATTTGTTAACTCATACTGGTGATAAACCTTTTGAATGTGAGGTTTGCAACAAGAAATTCTCTGAAAAGAGTGCTGTAAGAAAGCATCTGTTAATTCATACTGGTGAGAAACCGTTTGAATGTGAGATATGCTACAAGAAATTCTCTCAAAAGGGAGATTTAAGCAGGCATCTGTTAATTCATACTGGTGAGAAACCGTTTATGTGTGATATATGCAACAAGAAATTCTCTCGAAAGAATTATTTAACCAGGCATATCTTAAAGTACACTGCTGAAAAATCTTGTAAGCGAGGTATGAAACAATAAATTCTCTCAAATGTGTGATTTAAGCAAGGATCTTCCAATTCATAATGGTGAGAAACCCTTTGTGTGTGTGAAGTGCAACTAGAAATTTTCTCAGAAGTTTACTTTAATTCATATTGAAGAGATACATTTTGTGTGAGAGATATTTGTTAAAAGATTTGTTTAAGGAAGCATCTGTTAATGTAATACTAATGAGAAAGATTTTATGAAAGATAAAGAAAAACAAATTGCAAAAAAGCTATCTGTGCTATATTTTACTTCTAAAATTTGTTAATTGAAGTTAACTAATCGTAGCATATTCCAAAAGTAAAGAAATATTTCTTTCTTTTTATTACAGTGCACAAAAATATGCCATGAACAACAAAGCTTTGACTATTTAAACCATAAAATTAGCAGATCAAGAGTTATAACCATGAGCCCTGACAACACACAATTTTATTTTTATGAAGCTTTATGTTATCTGAAAATGTTACATAATCTCTATTGTTTTACACTTACAAGCTGTAAAATTTTATAATGATTGATAGTATTTAAATTAAAAAAAAACTTTTTTTAAACCTAATTGCTCACAATACATTTCTTTCATGGTAAAATTGTTTTCTTATGAATATATAAGCAGAAACTATTAGTTTCGAAAAGGGTATCTCCCTGACTTATCCGTATTTTTAAAAAAAATGTGTGTTAGTGTGTTTGATACACTGGTTGTTGTTTTAAAAGGCAGGAACAGCGTGATGACATTTGAAATGTAAGGGTTGGTAAAAGTGTTTTAAAGTTATGCTTTTCTCATCAGGTTTACATTAAATGAAAGTAACCTAATTTAATTGACATGACATTACTGATAGCTTAGGTAATCTTTTAAGTTCCTTAATTTCAAGATCGCTTAATCTGATTGTTTTCATTGATTGATTGTAAGGAAACAACAGCCTGGTGTGATTTTTAAATTTTAATAAATACTGAAATAAAAGAATGAAATATTTGCTTGGTTCAGTTATTTCAATTCAAGGCTAACGAAAAAGACAAGCAACCGCGGTACATTCCAAGTATCATTTTTTACAGATCGCTGAAGTTACGTGATACTCGAATGCATCAATGAAAGTTTACGAAAAAGCGTTACGTCAATCTAGCGGTCTGTAAAAAATGACACTTTAGATGCACCGCGGCAACCTGTCCTTCCCGTTAGCCTTGATTCAATCTCTAGAATTTTTCATCATACTTAAAAAATGTTTATGACTTCGGTATAGCTCACGCCCATCTGACTATGACTTAACTCTTTGAAATTACACAGATTACCATGTAATGGATGTAAGACACTGAGGTTTATTGTGCCACATTTGTTATTGAAAATGAATTGTGTTAAGTCAATCAGTGTAACTTTGCGCCAAATCAGGGTAATTCTGCTCCACTTTTACGAAATCTTGATCCATTCTGCCGTGGTGGGACCTTCACGAATTATGTCCAGTGAGCTGCCAAACACACACTAGGGTGCATCTGTCTATATTTTTGTGACCAAATTCTTTGCCGTTAACTCAAGTGACGGAGCAGATTCAATCTTTTTTTTCTCTGTTGGTCCTAAGTTACCTTGATTGACTGTAGCATGTGTAGTTTGTTCAGAAAGATGCTCAGAATAATTTCGCGTTATAATGTGGTGTATGCGGAAGACAATTTGTGGTTTTACTTTGTATTATTCGAAGAAGTTACTGATTGAAACGATTACAAATTTCTGAGGTCTCCTGAAACATGCTTTCTTGTAGAACAGGGAGTGCAAAGTATTTGTTTATATTTCGTATAGTGTCGATTGTAAGCCATGTTTTTTTCAAAAGCCAAAAAAAGAAGTTTAGATTTGAATAGGAACATTTAATCGAGATTTAGAAAAATTAATAAAAAAAAACCTATTTTTAACTTTAATGTTGAAGGAAAGAAGGTTAATACAGGGATAAAAATCTTCGTCTTTTCACTCAATGCCTGTAAAATAAGGAATCATTTGAATTATCTCCTTAAAAATCTTCTATTCTTTAGCCTACAGAATTTAAAATATTTCTTTTTAATTCGTTAAATATTATTTTAACAATAATAAATCTGTCAACTAAATATTTGGCTTTAAATTTCTCCCAACTTCTATGTCCCGTCTAATAATAAACACACTTTGTTTAATCATTATTTTTCTTTATTTTTAAATTCATTTGTTTTCTGACTTATTCAATACAAAAATAGTAATGTGAAATAAATAAGCATATATTTGTAGCAATGTATATGTATGTATTTAATAGCTGAATAAATATCTTATCAAAAATAATGTCCTGTTGCATAAATTGCTGCTTGACTATTGGCTCCTTTTGCTCTTCCCTCATATCATCTTCTACCATGAAATTTCATAAAATTAAAATTTTTTTTCCTGCTCTATTTGTGATTTTTTTTTGTAACGATATTTAATCAGTAATTTATGATCCCTCCCGAACCTTCTCCCAAATGTCCTCCCCCCCCTCTCTCAGTAAACATGGTTTTAAATCTTTTTTTTACTTTATTTGTAACTTTTTTGTTATAATAGTAAAAGGATCATTTAAAATAGCTATTCCCCCATCCAAAAAAAATCTGTTACTCCCACATACAAAGTTAAAAATTATTTTTAAAAGACTTTTATGCCTTGTATCAACAATAAATAAATAATGATCTAACACTCCCTTTAAAGTTTTATTCTCTATCCCTAGGAAAGTGGCCTATTTTCCAGACATGAGGGAGAGGGGGAGGCAAAAAGTTTTTAATCTTGTGTTATTTGACTACTCTCACCCTTGATAATATATTTTGTAAAGAGAGGTGAGGACTTTTTTTTAATCTAAAGTATACAGGTTTAATATAAGAGAAACCTACAAAATCTGATTAACTCAAAAATATTATACTTACAAATATGATTGAAAATAACCACAAAATATCCAAGCTTGTACACCAGGTGATGTGAAAGTACTAGTTCGAGTTTGTACACCAGATGATGTGGCAGCACTAGTTCAGTATCTGTAAATAATTCATTCGAGTCTCCTTCGAAATGGAGGTAAAGTAAGAAAAGAGTTTCTGCGTCTTAGAATATGCAAAATGTCCGTCTGTCATACCACTGCAACATCCTTTCAGAAGGCAGTGTAAAAATAACCGCCTTTCATCAAGTGGATTGAACTGAACTGCCCATCGTCTGGACGTGTGGTACACATAAAACTTGGATTTTATTTTCCTATAGCAATTCTGTTTGTAAGTGTAAAACTTTTGAACAAATCAGGTTTTGAATGTGAATGATTCTTTTATAGCGACCCTCTGATTCAGATATAAGAATGGCAAAACTTCAAAAAAGTTCAAAATTGTTGATTTTTTCCCACATCTTCTTAGAAATTATCTTCTGTCTGTTTATTAAAAAAAGGGCAAAGCCAAAATTCGAATCTTGATGGGGATTTTAGATACGTCACCTTACTACATAATAAGAAATAGAGCCGAATTAAAAAAAGTAATATTAAACAGCGCCGTGCAAAATAGGGGGAGCGAAGGGGGCGGAAATTTAGGGGGCGCCAAATTTATATTACCAACGTCATTTTTAGCCTGTCACAAGAAAAAAATGGCGGAGGGGGCGCCAAATTCTAACTTTGCCCCGGGCGCAAATTTCTCTTCGCACGCCCCTGATATTAAAAATGTTAAACTAATTTCTGTGCGTAAAGACAAAAATGGAAGTGAATATTTGGAAGAAAGGAGGGTAATTTTCATGCTGTTTATTCCTTTATCCTTACCTGAGAGTAGCAGATTGTCTTAAAATAAAGTTTTAGAGATTTTTAATTTAGGGCGTGTGTGGAAGGGGTCTTATGCATTTTAATGTTAAAGATATAATTTAAGAGGCAGACTCTTTATTTATTCTTACTGTAGAACAATAAACAGGACGGAATTTTTGTGTAGATGTAGACTGGAATTCATTTGTTGCGCTCGGATCGGTGTACGGTCTGTTGTAAATTTTTCCTGGTTCGGGTCGAGTTATGGTTTAGTAAGCCTAAAATAATCCCCCCCGCTAACTGGGAGATAAATAATCATTTTCAAATTAGCAACTTTCTCAAGGCAGATTGAAATGAGCCTAAAAAATACCAGACGGATTGAGAAAACTCAGTGGTCAGTTTATAATTTGCCCAATGCTCTCTAGGTTCTCTGCATAATGCCGGAAATATGTCAGGTTAATTGAAAAAAGGGGCATGATTCTCCAATTAGCCCAGCTCTTTTCAAGCAGCTCAGGCTCATTGCAATGAGTCTAATTTCTTAATTAGCTTACAACATCTATATACATGTATACACTTATGAAACAAAACACTATGACCACCTACCTAAAAAAATCCAAAGCCCAACTTTGATCCGAAAAACAGCTGCAAATCGCTTTTGTATGTATGCCACAAGTTCTATGTAGATGACCGAAGATAAATCGCATTAGTTGTTAAAGCAAGTTTAAAGCATTAGTTGCATATTCGGGACACTCAAAAATGATTGTTTTTTTAGCTCTGGACTACCGTTGAATGACATCCGAAATGTGCTCTGTCGGATTAAGATCCGTCGAGTAGTTTACCAAGATGTTAACTGGAATTCAGTATTACTAGCCGTCTTTGGCGACCAGTTTGGTCTTCCTTGAATGTATACTAAGCATGAAATCATTGTTTTTATTAATAATTTATTTTAGAAGAAAAGATTTCAAACTAGAAGATTCTGCTAGAGAAATAGACACAGATGTCATATACGCACCACATTTGCGCGATTGCAACAAAATGGCAATTATATGTACTCACATGGTAACCCAGATATTGTTATCTATTTATTAATAAACTGTTTATTTACCTTTATTTTTTTAAATGATATAAATTGTTTTATTCTATAATTATTAACTACTTTTTTAATTTATTATTTCTTTTTTAAAATAATAGAAAATAGTTAAAAATTTTGTATGTAACTGGTATTTGAAAACAAAGTTTTCGCGAAATTGGCGTCAGAAAAATAACGCGCCAATGTGGTGTAACCATATAATGTTTTCACTCATTTCATTTACAATACATAGCTTTAATTTGAAACTAAAAAGTTTAAAATTTAAGACTTTTATTTACTTATTTTTAGTAAAAAGAACAAAAAAAATACATAAACGGTATTTTGAAGCTCCATAATTGCAGCGAAGGTACAAAACATATATAAATCCAATTTAACACAACTTAAATCTTACTAAAGAACTTTTACATAATAACCAATAAGATGCGCTTCATTTGGACGTTGCCATTAAACAATTAACAAATAATCGTGATTTTTGTACCACAAACGTTATCGTGATATATATATATAGATGTTTCTGGAACCAATCGAGCACAATTCGAGTCCCATGACATGGAGCATTGTCTTGCACGAAGACTCCATTTCCATTTCGGAAGACAGATAACATGGAATGGTAATGTAAATGATCCACTGTGATATTAAGGTAGTACGGGGTCTGTTTTACAACAAACACAGGTTTCCAGGGAAGCCCAGGGGAACATTTCCTAAAGCTTACGAGCGCACATTACTGACAGTAAAAGATCCGGATGATAATGTTAAGTCTATGGGGGCGTTCTTTTCAAATATCTCGCTTAATTTTTAACATTTTCAAATATAATTTTTTCCCCATAGAACAGCTGAGTACGATCTACAACCGGCCTATTTTTTACTTTTTCGATTTTGATTTCAGATTTTTTAAAAATATATTACTTTAACTGTCGAAACCCGTTCTGAAATGAAACTATCATAATACAAAAAAAAATTCTAAAATGAAAATCGAAAATGTAAAAACTAGCCCGGTTGTAGATTCTTAGCTATCCTATGCAAGAAAAATCCTGCAAAAATATTAAAATTGCAGCGAGATATTTGAAAAGAACGCCCCCATGGGCTTAATATTATCATCCCGGTCTTTGAATCCGGGAACATTTCTCAAAGCTTAATATCTCCACAACTGGCCTGTGTATGATCTGCTGTAGAACAGTTCGCATAGGAGACGGCGCACCTAAACACCTGCTATATGAATGCTCAGCACAGGTTATATGAATGTTACACGTTAATTATTACTTCAGGGTTTATATTCATTTAGCGTTGTGGATCTTAGCTGATTTGAGACAACATAACCATGCATTCTATTAACTACTTTCTCCAATAATCATTTTGAGTGAATAATAGTATGACTCTGAATATGATGCACCAGTAAAGCTCAGTCCACATTATCACTTAACAAAAATTAGGGCAATTTCATGAGCTTTACAGATAATTTGATTCCATTTTTTTCCTACGCACTTTTTTATATTGAAATTATTAGCCAATTTGGTACTGTATTACTTTTTAGATCGGTCTCTACATTTCACTCTGGTTCCACCAGTTTTTCGTATGATCTCACTACTTTTTTTTATCCTCTCAGGAACTTGATGGTGAATTAATTTCAATTAATCTAACATTAGTATTAGATTAATGTTATTAGTAGACATATTATTTTAGAAAATATCAGAAATAGCACGAAGTTGGCGTCACTTTTGGCTAATAATTTTGATCGCCGGATATAACGATATATCGTCAAGTTGCTGACGCTTGGTGAAAGAACCGCCCACCGTGATAGTCCCCCCTACAGTTTCGTGGTATCTATGTAAATTTTCATTTGTCCATTGGTATCTATCTACATATATTTTCATTGCTCTATTTCGAAATTTTTATTTTTATAAAAAAAATTGATTTTTTTCTAAATTATCCCTTTGTAATGGAAATATCTGTACTATAGTAACTGTTTTGATATCGAAAACATTCAAATAAAGATGTATTGTTGTTTTAACATAAATTTGGTTTCAGTTTACATATTTGTTTATGAAAGATGTGCATTTTCTGTTTCGAATGATGTGACCTTCAAAAATACAAAAATCTATGATGAGAATCTGAATTTTTATTTATTTATAAAAAAAGAACACGTGTTATCATTTCTTTTAAAAATTACTATGCTGTTTTTTAGTTGATGGTAACTTGAAAGAAATGATTAAATTAGTAATTTAAAATCAATAATATTAAATTATAGAATGTATAGCGCTATATAAATTTTAAATGCATGCCATTTCTTTAATATTGGATATTTTTTGACAACACTTTCGAAAGGCACATACCTAAACTAGTTGGATGGGCCAATCCCAAAACTTTTTCTATCTCATACGTACATTTTAATACTTTTTTTTTAAAAAATAATACTCCTTTTAATGCTTTAATAATTTTAATTTAATATCATACCAACTTTGATTTTCATCTTAAATTTCTGTTTCAGTCAATTAACTGGAGTAAAAATGAATTCCGTCTCTGCACGAGCCGATGGACAATAGAATGATAGGCAGATTTTTTTTTTCAAATTCAGGGAGGACCTACTTGCCTTACCAAAAAATAATCATATACAAAAAAAGTTAGCTCAGATCTAGAACTAACTTCATAAATATTAGGTTGTGCAATATTGAAAATGGCATAAAAATCGCTATTGCAGCGCCCTATTCCGGCGGGTACTTTTCAAATTAAAGAGAGGATCAACTAGCCATATCCATACACTTACACAAAAAGTTTGGTTCGATTCGATGCATAACTTCATATACTTTTGGTCGGTACAATATTGAAAATGGCATAAAAATCGCGATTGCAGCGCCCCTTCCGGCGGATTTTTTTTTCAAATTCAGGGAGGACCAACCAGCCATAGTCATACACTTACACGAAAAGTTTAGTTCAATTCGATGCATAACTTTATACCCTTTTGGCGGTACAGTATTGAAAATAACACAAAAATCGCGATTGCAGCGCCCTCTTCTGGCGGATTTTTTTCATATTCAGGGAGGACAAACTAGCCATAGTCATACACTTACACAAAAAGTTTGGTTCGATTCGATGCATAACTTCATATACTTTTGCTCGGTGCAATATTAAAAATGGTACAAACATTGCGATTGCAGCGCCCCCTTTCGGCGGAATATTTCAAAATTGAATGAAGACCTGCTTGCCACAGCCAAAAACATTCACAAAAAAATTGGTTCAATTCTATGCATAACTTTATACACTTCTTGATGGTAGAATGACGACGAACAGACACACACGCACATAGACACACGGACAGACATTTTGTAAAAACATTTTTTTTAATCTCTGACCCCTAAAACGTGTAAATCCGTCGAAAACCGGAAGTCGAAAAAAATTTTGATTACAATACTTTCTTCTATTGAAGATAGAAGAAAGTAATTAAAAGCTTTCGTACAAGCTATTATACATCGCTGAAAGTTTTTTGATTCGGGTTATAATTGCGTTGTTTGCCCTTTTATCTGGTTTCACGAGAAAAAGTGACAAAACTGGGGTTCTGTATCTCTCTAACTAACCGGTGGATCTGGATAAAATTTGATAAACTTTGAGGTCTAGAGTGAGACACTTCGCCTTTTCAATTTCGTTGCAATCCGATGACTGGGTCCAAAGTTATTTTATGAATTTTAAAATTTTATGAAATTTGTTGGTAGAATAAGTAGATCTTCACGATATGAGAGAAAGGCAAGGGAAGATAACAGACAAACAGAGTTTTTGGCAACAGGAGATAAATTTTGTCAATGTATTTACTTATTACTACATATATACCTGTACATTGTTACAAACATATGCTCATTTATTTCATATTATTATCTATTTATTAAATAAGTCAGAAAATAAATGAATTTAAAAATAAAGATTTATAGAGATTAAACAAAGTGTGTTTGTTATCAGATAGGACAAATAAGTTGAAAGCAATTTCAAGGGAAAAGATTTAGATGAGATTATTTATAGTTAAATCATATTAACGAGTTTTTTAAAAAAAGATTTTAATCATTGTGTGCAAAAGAATGCAGGATTTTAGGGAATTCAGATGATTCCTTTTTAGGTGCGTTCGTAATTATACAAACAAATACCACCTACAGTTGTCGTTCAGTTCCATCTGTCCGCATATAAGAGAGCAAAAACAACCCACTCGAATCATCTGAAATTTTAAATATATAACTGTTGTATATGTTATACTATCTTAACAATTTTTACTTTTTCAAAATACCAAATCAATGATGCTTATTAGTGGTTAAATATCTTTTGACTTTTGCAAGTTACTGCACTTTAGAAAGTGTAGAACTAACTGCCACTGACAATGAATTTTTTTCTTTGTTAATATTAAAAGAACTGGTACCTACAAAAATTTGCAAATTGGTGGCATTATATCCGAATTATATTTAATATCCGAATCATTCTCTTCCTTAATGCTGCATTTATTTTCACCAACTATTTTTCGTATCCACTGGGATGACATTCATCTTTGATAAGAATCAAAGCATTCATAAAAATGTTTCTTTAACAATTATATATCAAATCTATATCAGGTAGTATAATAAAAAAATTCTTATTATCTTTTAAAAGTTTTTCAAAGTGATTCATAAGACTAGGCATTCAACAAATCAGGCATTTTTGTTCATTATCTTCCATCTATAATCGAAGGAACACAGTTTGAGATGCTTGTTCAGTTTTGATAAATCGAGTTGATGATTCATAATGCTTTGCGTGAGAGAATGTTTTTGTCATAAATTTTTTTAGTATTCCACGAACTTCAAGAAATGCAGGGAAACGAAATGTACATTAGTTTTCTGTTCCTTCTATTTTTGCAAGTTCTTCAAAGCGTGGGGCAGAAACTCAATAAAGTGTAGCTATTCAATTTCGAATGCTGAACTTTGATATCTGAAAATTCCAAATGAGACATAACTAAATTAAGTCTGACCTGTGAGCAACGCACGACACCAAAAGCAAGTCTCTATACAAATATTGTTTCATACGAATCTACGAACTCATACGAAGCCGCTGTTCTTGTCTTTGTTTGCAGTTCTTACATTTCTAATTAAGTCAGCTAACTTATTTTTTGCGTCGCTCTCAAGAAAAAAGTTATCAAATACAATCATGGCAGAATCCACCAGGCCTTCTATTCTTCGCTTATTTAATTTAAATTCTCCTAGAAAATTAGATTTCATTTTTTCTTCTCCTGCAAACAAATTACGCTGTAACAAACTTATTAACACTCCATAGTGTATCCAGTAAAACCATCTATTTGGATAGCAAAACAATCATTTTGCGTGCTATTGTGTTTTATTTTACTGCTATGACGAATGTTATCTTTCTTATCATTTCAGAATCACCATAGAATCTCATCACATGGGAATGATTTATCTTAAAAAATTGCCGGCATTATCATCTGTCACTGGGCGACACTAGTGTCGCCAACATTCTATGTTATTTTATGCCCTGCACAATGGTATGAGGGGGGGGAGGGAAATACTCTTTGGAGCGCGTCTTAATACTATTAAACTATTTCCCATTTTATGAAATTCATATACGGTGCTGAGGTTTACTATTAGTTACTTCTTGTAAGAAAGCACATAGTATTTACAAGGACACACAAAAGATTTCGGCTACTCTACCATATCCGATGTAATATATATTATTACACCAAAATCCGAATACTATTTTAAAAAGCATTGTTATAGTGCGAACGCGCCTCATTTGTTACGTTTGACGTGCAATTTCCAACATCTTTTATGCAGGGATCGGGTGAAAAGCCAAAGATTCTCACCCATGAATTAAACTTCTTTACTTCTACATTAAAGATAACAGGTAAGAAAAATCATGCGTTTAGCGTAGATTATGAAACACTTTCCAACACTTCCTGAAATCTTTAATAACACTTCGTTATCTAGGGAAATAATGTGCTACTGTCTATAACCAAATATGTAATCCAATACTTTTGAACAACCCTGTATTTGATCTGTCGGTTCGTAAATATATATATCTTTATTATAAAATGAGGAAATTTAGTTTAGCAAGAAAATGCATAGCTGGTTGAAATTTTTCTTTCAGCAATTTGTACTAACAGATGGAAATATACTTGAATATTTTTTGTTTAACCCTGTATTTTACCTGATACCTTTATTACTCGAAAGTATTTTACTAAAATTTAATTTTCAAAATACTATTTAAATTACTTAAATCACATTTCCAAAAATTATCATTCATATGCGTCCTTGTATCCAGTTCTTTGCGTGACCCTGTATATCATTTTATATATATTCTCCAAACATTTCTTAGTAAACTGAATGCAGTTCAACGTGTTTTGCTAATAATCTATTTAAAAACCACCTTTAAGTAAATTACGCTCATATTCAGTAACATTTACGAGATCTTTGTGTAACCTTGTATATCTAAATTGTGTAACTATTAGCATTTATACATACCATATAATGTGCATACATTTAGTGAAACCAAAAAGTGCATATTATAATTAAAAATGCATTTAGTCTATCCAACAGCCATTATCCATAATATACAGTAATTCGGATTCAATATACTGTTTCAAATCTTTTGTGTATCCCTGTAAATGCTATGTATTATGCCTGAAATAACTCATATTAAGCCTGAGTCACATCTCTCAACTTGTTTATACATGCAATCGTTTATCATAATTCAAATAATTCGCAGACAATTCTTTTTATTATGTAATTGAATTCCTTTATCTGGTCCTATAAATGAATAATAACTATTCTTTTCACTGCATATTTTACAGAATGCATATTTTAGTAAACTATGCAGTTGCATATAAATTTGAATATGTTTGACCAGGTGTAACAACTTTAAAATTCATTTGAAATGATTTTTCCTCGTTGTAATATTATGGAAAACTTTTAGCTGTCCCTGTAAATAAAGTAATCAAGATAGAAGCTACATTTTCAATAGGATTTATGCTAGAGTAAAAATTTCATTGCAACCGAGTATATATACGAGACTTAGAGCGTGAACAGACGGCCAGACAAACCGAAAGCATAAACACTTTTGAACTTTGTTGAAAAGTGGTTTTTCAATTTTTTTCTAAATCTCTATTAAATGCTCCTCTCAAAAATTAAACTTATTTTGATTTTGAAAAAAAAAAAGAAAGAAATCTTACAATCGACACTATACGAAATGTAAACTTATAATAAATACTTTGCACTCCCTGTTCTACACAAAACATGTTTCAGGAGACCACAGAAATTCGTACTCGTTTCATTCAATTACTTCTTCAAATAATACAAAGCAAAAATACAAATGATTTTCCACATAGACCAGATTATAACATGAAATAACTTTGAGCATCGGTAATTCTTGGTTATCCCGTCGACCCATTTCGCGAGATTATAGAAATCGCCAAACTGTTCGCCAAATTCTAAAAAATCATGTAGTTTTTATGTTAAATAACGGAAGAACAAATAAATTTGCAAAACATATCAAAAACACAGATAAACAAGTAAGAAAAATCATGCGTTAAGCATAGATTATGAAGCACTTTCCAACATTTAATGAAATCTTTAACAAAATTTTGTTATTTATGAAAATAATAGTGTATAGTCAAATATACCCAAATATGTATTCCAGTACTTTTGAACAGCCCTATATTTCATATGTCAGTTGATATAATGGGAAAATTTAGTTTAGCAAGAATATACCCAGTAACTTGAAATTTGTTTTTCAGCAATTCATAGTATTAGATGGAAACATACTTGAATACTTTTGTTCAGCCCAGTAGTTTACATTGTATTTTTATTACACGTCAGCATTTGGCTAAAATTTATTGTAAACTAAAACACTTTTAAAACAACTGAAATCACATTCTCGTAAATTACCATTCATAGGCGGCTATGTACCGAATTCTTTGCGTGGCCCTGTATATCCTTTTATCTATATTCTGCAAACATTTCTCAGTAAACTGAATGAAGCTCAGCGTAAAAATGCATAGCTTATTTAAGAACCACGTTTAAATAATTTACGCTCTAATTCAGTAACGTTGGTGAGCTCTTTTGGGTAGTCCTGTGTATCAACTATAGCATTTATACACACCATATAATGTGTATATTTAGCGAAATATAAACGCGCATATCATAATTAAAATGCATTTGATCCCCCAATCAGCCATTATCGGCACATATACGGTACTTCGGAAAGAATATACTATTTGAAATCTTTTGTATGGCCCTGTAAATGCTATGTACTTCATATTATGCAAGACAGTAGCGTATGATTTATATTAAGCTTCAGTGACATATATCAGTTTTATTATACATGAAACAGCTTAATATATTTTAAATATGTCATACACAATTTCCCCTTTTACCATTATCTAATGGAATTATTTTGTGTGGCCCTGTAAATGAATAATAGCTACATTTTCACCTTATATTTTATAGAATGCATATTTTAATATGTTTGACAGGGTATAACATCTTTAAAATTCCTTTGAAACGATTTTTCCCGATAGGCCGTAATGTAATGGGAAATGTTTGATTTGCCCTGTAGATAAACTAATGGTAGAAAGTTCATTTTCGATAGGACTTGTGCCAGTGTAAACGTCAATAACTTCCTAAAATTTCATGCCAATACGAGTATATTAACGATTTTTCCCCATAGCCCGTAATGTTATGGAAAATTTTTGATTCTCTCTGTAGATAAACAAATCATGGTAGATACTTCATTTTCAATAGGGTTCGTGCTAAGGTAAACGTCAATAACGTCCTAAAATTTCATGGCAATCCGAGTATATTAACGATTTTTCCCCATAGGCCGTAATGTAATGGAAAATTTTTGATTCACCATGTAGATAAATTAATCATAATAGAAATTCATTTTTAATAGGGTTCGTACTAGGGTAAATGTCAATAACGTCCTAAAATTTCATGGCAATCCGAGTATATTAACGATTTTTCCCCATAGGCCGTAATGTAATGGGAAACTTTTGATTCTCTCTGTAGATA
The DNA here is from genome assembly GCA_964019185.1 of Maratus speculifer. NCBI lineage: Eukaryota > Metazoa > Arthropoda > Arachnida > Araneae > Salticidae > Maratus > Maratus speculifer. The sequence continues at coordinate 367,963,625 of OZ025296.1, forward strand.
AACTAATCATGGTAGAAACTTCATTTTCAATAGGGTTCGTGCTAGGATAAATGTCAATAACGTCCTAAAATTTCATGGCAATCCGAGTATATTTACGTGACTTAGAGCGCGGACAGACGGCCATCCGGACAGACGGCCAGACAAACCGAATGCATAAGCATTTTTCAACTTTGTTGGAAAGTGCTAAAAATTAAATTAAAAATAACTTGATGACATAATAAACACGTGTATTGTAGTTAATGCCAAGTGAATGTGACATTTACAATCGTCCATTATTGGCATGTAATCGTATAGTGTGGCGATAGTTTTTTGGTCGACGTGATAAACAAGTAGTACCTGAGCATCTTTCTGAACAAACTACAAATGCTACAGTCAATCAGGGTAACTTAGGAACAAGAGAGAAAAAAAAGGTTGAAAGCTGCTACATCACTTGAGTTGACGGCAAAGTTTTAGTCTCAAAATAGAGATAGATGTACTAATGTGAGTTTTGCAGCTAATTGAAAATAATTCGTGAAGTTTCCACCATGAAACAATGGATCAGAATTTCGTAAAATTGAAGCAAAGTAACCCTGTTTGATTGTACATAATTCTTTTTCAATAACGAATGAGGCATAGTAAACCTCACTTCCTTATATTTATTCCATGGTAATCTTACGTAATTCGAAAGAATTAAGTCATAGTAAGATGGAAATGAGATATATCAAAGTCATAATTTTTTTTCAATGGAAATACAATGGAAAATTTTAGAGATTGAATTGGATGTGGTAAGCAAATATTCATTCTTGATTTTTCCAATATTTATTGACATTTAAAACTCACACCAGCCTGTTATTCCCTTACGAATAAACAATCAGATTAAGCTATCTTGAAATTATGGAACTTAAAAGGTTACAACAGGTATCCATAAAGACATAACAATTAAATTGAGATACTTTCAAAAATATGCATTAAAATATTTAATTGCTATAAAGAACGTTAAATATTAATAAAAACATTAAAAGATCTTAATAATTTTTACATGTTTCAATTGAATTTACTCAATCATCATCAGAAAAAGAAAATACAAATAAACACAAAGATGGAAAATTCATTTTTATTCATTTCATTCATTCAATCAATTTTTCCATCTTTGTATTTTCTTTTTCTGATGATGATTGAGTAAATTCAATCGAAACATGTAAAAATTATTAAGATCTCTTAATGTTTTTATTAATATTTAAAGTTCTTTATAGCAATTAAATATTTTAATGCATATTTTTGGAATGTTTTTAATGGACGTATATGAAAACTTCTATTTATAATTAATGAGATACTTTCTTTTAATATGATCCTGATGAGAAAAGCAAAATTTTTAAAACATTTCTTCCAATCCTTACTTACGTTTCAAAAGTCATTATTTTTTATAATTAAAAACAATGTATGAAACACACTTACACGCACATTTTTTCAATAATATGAGTAAGTCAGGGGACCATTCCCTTTACAAAACTACTAATTTCAGGTTAAATATTTACCAGAAAACCAATTTTACGACCAAAGAATCTTATTGTGCGATATCAGGTTTAACAAAGGGGTTTTTTTTACTTAAATACTATCAATCATTATAAAATCTTACAAGTTTATATAAGTAAAATAACAGATATATTTAATATTTTTCAGATAGTATAAATAACGATAAAAAATTGTGTTTGCCATGGCTCATGGAATAGTTTCTGATGTGCTGATTTACTGGTTTAATAGGCAAATTTTTGTGTGTCACTGTTCTTTTTGTTCATTGTAATAAATGGAAAGAATTATTTCTTTATTTCTGGAGTATGCTCCGATTAGTTATCTTCAATTAGCAAATTTTAGGAGGAAAATGTAACACGTTGATATCTTTTTTGGAATTTCTTTTTATTTATCGCTCATAAAAATTTTCTCGGCAGTATGAATTAACAGACGCATCATTTAACCAATCTTTTGAAAGAATATCTTGACACATCTCTCTCACATAAAAGATTTGTCTTCAGAATGAATTAAAAGATGACTGCTTAAAACATACTTTCGATTAAATTTCTTGTTGCATACCTCACATTCAAAAGGTTTTCACCAGTATGAATTAACAGATGCCTCCTTAAATCATTCGTTCGAGAGAATTTCTTGTTGCATACCTCACATTCAAAAGGTTTCTCACCAGTATGAGTTAACAGATGTCTGCTCAAAATGCGCTTGTGAGAGAATTTCCTGTTGCATCTATCACATTCAAAAGGTTTCTCACCAGTATGAATTAACAGATGGCTACTTAAATTGCTCTTTTGAGAGAATTTCTTGTTGCATACCTCACATTCAAAAGGTTTCTCACCAGTATGAATTAATAGATGTTTGCTTAAATGGTCCTTTCGAGAGAATTTCTTGTTGCATACATCACATACAAAAAGTTTCTCACCAGTGTGACTTAACGTATGTTTGCTTAAATGGCCCTTTTGAAGGAATTTCTTGTTGCATACCTCACATTCAAAAGGTTTTTCACCAGTATGAATTAAGAAATGCTTCTTTAAAGCACTCTTTTCAGGGAATTTCTTGTGGCAGATATCACACACAAACGGTTTCTCACCACTATGAGTTAACAGATGGCTGCTTAAACTGCTCTTTTGAGAGAATTTCTTGTTGCATACCTCACATTCAAAAGGTTTCTCACCAGTATGAATTAACAGATGGCTACTTAAATTGCTCTTTTGAGAGAATTTCTTGTTGCATACCTCACATTCAAAAGGTTTCTCACCAGTATGAATTAATAGATGTTTGCTTAAATGGTCCTTTCGAGAGAATTTCTTGTTGCATACATCACATACAAAAAGTTTCTCACCAGTATGAATTAATAGATGGCTGCTTAAATGGCTCTTTTTAGAAAATTCTTTGTTGCATACCTCACACAAAAAAGACTGTTTTGGCAGAAATTCTTGCATAACTCACAATTAATGGTTTTTCCAGGCTGTGAATTAGAAGCTTCTTTTTTCAAAAAGTTCTGAAAAGAAATATTTTGCTGCATTTGTTTTACACATTGGAGATATTTTTAGTGGTGTGGTGTGTTAGTTTAATGACTTTATGCATCTGAAAGAAAATAAAATTAATTACTATCAGTTTTTACATTTCATTAATAAAATAAAAAAATAACAAAATTATCACGAAAGTTTAAAATCAATGCAGAAAATAAACTGTTATAAAATTAGTACCATGGTATTAAAAACTACAGTAGACTCCCAATTATGTGAAGTTAGCGCAATCAAATGTGTGTCAGATGCCTTTCCTATCAGTATAAAGTTTAAATTGTAAATAAAATAAATAGCAACATTTTAAAAATAAATAATTTATTATAAATAAAATACAAATAAATTTAAGTAAAAATTTTTATAATTTAATATCATCTAAAGAAACGATGACACATTCAACAAAGGATAGAGAGAAAATAAAATTTCATTGTGGCTATGCAGTTTTAATATGTAAATGTGTTTAGTAAGGTATTCTTTGGATTTCAGAATTTTTTTTATCTAATGTATTTGCTTATTACTGATATTTGCCGCATCATTTAACATAACTTACTGTAATTAAATAATGTAATCAGTTGCATTGCCAAGTTGATGCCATGGATATCTTCCCCCCTCAAATAGAGTATCTTGGTTTCTGAATCGCGCAATCAACAACACTCAAAACGACTAAATCGGAATCACAAAGAACCCATGTAAAATTTTATTTTAGACAGATGTTGAATGGTATAATCTTATACGGCATAGTTCAAAGTGACATATTTTGCCAAGGCTGTGAACTTTTCTGCTTTATTTTCAACATAAATTTGGCAAATTTTCAACATAAGCATGTTCCGTTTTCACTGTATCCTCTAAAACTATTATAACATATTATGTCTGTAGTGCTCTTGTGAAGAATATAAGGGAGAAATGCAGTTTACTCTCCTTCACCAAGGCGACTTTTTTATTAGCGTTATAAATGCCCCAATATGGCAACCTTTGTATTTTCATTTTCTCCTCTCGCATCTTCAATGTGGCAACCTAAGGAGTGCTCCATTTACTGTTTGCTTTTTAAACTGTATCCTACCGTTTTCTAAGTCGTTTCCTGATTGGACGCTCCTTTTTGTTACATGATTTCTTATTGGACGAAAGAAGAGAACTGAGAGAAGAGAAGTAGCGTTTAAATTTTTGGAAAAACGTTAATGTTGAAATGGATTGCACGTTGAAATGTTGTCTATTGCGTTGCGTTTTCTATTATTTGTTTTCTCATCTCGTATGTTTTGGAATAAGTACGGATGTGGATAAATGCTTGACAGGTGAGAATAAATATTCAATCGTTTATTTTTCTCTTTTTTTTAACCTGTATTTTTGAGCTTTGATTGAATTATGTATGAATGAGAGGCTGATTGTTTCAAGATATGAATGACTAAAAATGATAGATTGAGTGATGGTTTTGAATGACATCCAAGAGTAGAAGATATTATGAATTAAAAAATGGGGGGTTCAGTGGGGCGGTAGTCCCCCTGATTAAAAAAATAAGGCCCTCTGAATAAAAAGACTACAACATTGTTTTGCTCCTCTTACTGTTAACAAACATCCTTTTTTAATAATTTGGGTAAGTAAAAAAATTTTTTTTGGTATATTTGATAAAATGTATTTTAAAATAAATTAAATATATCTTTAAAAATGTAATTCAAAAAAATTTGAAATGTTATGTATTTTTTATTTTTACTCAAAAATACAGGTTAAAATGAGAGAAAAATAACTGATCAAATATTTATTCTCACATTTAAAGCATTTGTCTAGATAGGTACTGGTTTAAAAATATATGAGAAGAGAAAACAAATACAGGGCTTGAAATTCAATTTTCCAGCGGAGGGGAGTCTCCCTCCCAACATTTATAAATGGAGGGGAGTTTAGCTGTTTGGGAGGGAGAATAAAAATCTTTAAAACCTACTGTTATGAGCTATTTAAAGAATTATACGAACACAGGTATGACAAAATACCACTGAAGCAATTTTTATCAACAACTCAAAATAACTATGCAATTTTAAGAATAAGTTAAGATTTTATATAGTATATTTTGTTTTCAAATGAATAAATTCCCTCCTTGTGCTAATTACTTTTTTTTCAGGTCTAGTAAACTCAGTTTTTGGTTCAAATTGATTTTAGGTTGAGTGTAGAATGCTGCAAATTGGGTTCGGGTTAATCTAATTTTTTAAAAGTTAGTCCAGTATATAATATTTTTGATTAAAAAATATACCTATAACAATGAACAGATATGTTTGTGTGTGTGTTGTTTTCCAAGGAGAAGGCTCATTTTTTCCTGAAACCCCAGGGGTGATTCTGTGGGTGATTTTTTTTTTTTTTGAAATTCCCATCGCATTTACGGAATTCAGCGGGAAGAGGGGGATTTCGCGAGTTATCGCCCCCCTCTTATCCGCGATCTTCAGGCGAAATCAGCGATTTATCTGCAATATTTTAGTAAAATCGGCGATTTATTGCGATCATTTGTGGAAATCGGCGGTTTTTCAGCGATCTTTTGACGGAATCAACGTTTTCCCGTGGTTTTTTTTTATGAAATCGGCATTTTTCGACGATCTTTAGGCAAAATTTACATATTCTCTAAAACGGAGTTTTATCCCCGCGATCTTTTCACGAAATCGACGTTTTTTCCGTGATCTTTTGATGAAATCGGCATTTTTTTTTAATAATCTTTTGACAAAATATTTTTATGCGATTTTTTTAGCGAAAACGGCGTTTTTTCCTGCGATCTTTTAACGAAATCGGCGTTATATCAGCAGTCTTTAGACGAAATTGACGTTTTCCCGCGGTCTTCAGATGTAATCAGGCGAGCCTTTTATCTGCGATATTTGGTTAAATTGACGTTTTTTCCGCGATCCGCACAGAAAATTCAAGTTTTTCAGCTATCTTTTGACAAAGTTCGTTTAAAAAAAATTGACGAAATCGTCGTTTTTCTACGAAATACTGACGAAATGTGTGCTCTAGAGATCCTTTCACGAAATTTATATTTCTCCGCAATTGTTTTTTCCGTGTGCAAAACGCCAAATTCGCGTTTATTCCGCAATCATTTCACGAAATTCGTGTTTACTCCGCGATTCTTTTAAAAGAAATTAGCATTTTATCGCAATGTTTTAAGAAAAGTCGAGTTTTTTTTTTCTTTCGGGATTTTGCGATTTTATTTTTTGCGAACGACTGATGAATTTGATTGTGAAAATATGCAATTCAGCTCTGTTCAAAAGCTATGAAAAATAGTTTATTAGTGCGGAAATTGGAACATAACTATCCGAGTTTCCGGGCTGATAAACGATGTTTCATAACTTTCGGAATCAAATGCGTTCATTTTTTATAAAATTCGAAACGGAATTACTCCGTTCTCGCGATGAAAAATCGCATGAAACTTGTCAATCGATCGCGAGAAAAAGAAAATTGCGAAATTTGACGATCGGTTGTAGAAAAATATCGTGAATATCAACGATTTTTCGCAGTAAAAAACTCTTCAAATATGTCATTCAATCGACGCAAATACAGAAAATTCGCAAAAAGATCGTGAGACTTAATGGCGGTTTCAAAATGCAAAATATTTTGGGAAAATTCGCGATTTTTCTTTGGGCGGGAGCCTCCCGCCTACTATATTCTTTTGGGCGGGATTTAAAAATTTCGGGCGAGAATCCCGCCATCCCGCCCTGAAATAATAATTTTGTATACTCTCTCTCGGAGATGTAGCTCCGGGAGTTAGTACGCAAAAATGCGACATTTGGCGATTTTTGAAAATCGCGCCAAGAAGGAGAGCAAACTGCAATCGCACCAGAATATAAATATATGGCAAGAAATTCTGAGGAGGTGATCTATCTTAAAAGGTAAAGAAAATCAGGATTATTTGAAAACAATATTATACATTAATACTTCATAAAACTTGAAACCTATTTAAAATGGAACATTATACAGTTGTGTTTCATTCTTGGCAGGTTTTTGGTGAACCCGAATCATTCCACAAATGGAAACATTTGACGGTTTCGAAGAATAAGTATACAAGTATACCTGCTTAGATGGAAATGGGTTTTGAAGGGACCAGCTGTTGCTGACAGTTAAGGGCAAAGACCAGTTTATACAAATGCAATAACTGCGCACTGATTCAGTTTCGGGACCTTATCTTTGTTTATTTAGTAATTTTATATAAAACAATATTATAACGTATCCTCAGGGCTATAGCTAGAAGTGAATAATAAGGGGGAGGGGTTCAAGAAAATGTAGGAGAGGGCTCCTATTTTCTCTCTCTCTCTCTATGACGCAGAAAGATAAATGAGTGCATTCACACTGTAATTACTGTGTTTCTCATTAAACTGTTGTAATAACTTCATTGTATGCTAAGAAAAGAATAGGATGATAAAAAATTGGAGGGTATAACGAGTGCACTATTAAACATCGTGTTATCTTTATAAGTGTTGAAACACTTATTTTAGTTACAATTTAGCATTTTCGCAAAACTGTGAAAGGTCCTCAAAATTAAATTAGATTTTTGAACAGAATTTCATTTGTATTTTCGGAACAGAAATTCATTGAGTGACATTGGAATCTTTTCCAGGGGGCTCAAAATATTTTAGGGGGAGCTGAGCAGCTCATAACACCCCTTAGCTACGGCCCTAGATCAATGCATCTTTCTCTCTTGAATTCTTTTATTTCGAGTCTCGTTGATATTTAGGGACAGAGCAGAGGGATATTGGATGGTTTTGATGTTCACCTGGGTTTTTATTAAAAAAAAATGGTAACTAAAAATGATAGATTGAGTGATGGTTTTGAATGACATCCTAGAGTAGAAGATATTATGAATTAAAAAACGGGGGGGTCAGGGGGGCGGTAGTCCCCCTGATTAAAAAAATAAGGCCCTCTGAATAAAAAGACTACAACATTGTTTTGCTCCTCTTACTGTTAACAAACATTCTTTTTTAATAATATGGGTAAGTAAAAAAAATTTTTTTTGGTATATTTGATAAAATGTATTTTAAAATATATTAAATATATCTTTAAAAATGTAATTCAAAAAAATTTGAAATGTAATGTATTTTTTATTTTTACTCAAAAATACAGGTTAAAATAAGAGAAAAATAACTGATCAAATATTTATTCTCACATTTAAAGCATTTGTCTAGATAGGTACTGGTTTAAAAATATATGAGAAGAGAAAACAAATAATAATTTTGTGTACTCTCTCTCGGAGATGTAGCTCCGGGTGTTAGTACGCAAAAATGCGACAGTTGGCGACTTTTTCTACGAGAGCAATTTTAAAATAATTTAATGTATTTTGAAGACTAGATTTTTTATGTATTTACTTAGCATTGTAATTTTGTTTTTATTCATTAATAAAGTTAAAGAATTACGGGAAAATTTGTAATTTTTGTACGAATTGAAAATGATACAAAAACTATAGGAAAAGTTTTTTACACTGATTAGCGTCGAATTTAAGGTGTACCCTCCTCGAAGCATCAAAATGTCTCCCCAGAACCTTTACAGATTTATGCTTAATAATCGCCTAGAAGTGCTATCTCTCTCTGGAATTTCAAAGAGCTCTTTCCAGAGTTCTAAAACTCCCTCAAGCAGAATAATTTCTCAATCATCTGAAATGACCACAATTGTGACTTGTGAATGACCAGTTTACCCTTTCGGGTGCGAATTTTTTTTTTCTATTTCTAGAAAAAATTCCTTTTATGTTAATAACATTAACACTAACTATCCAAATAGATTAATTATTATTCAACGAGTATTTCACTGTCTGAAAGATAACGAGTGTTGTTGTTTTGCATACCATTCAAGTAATATTCATATCACAAAAGGCTAAGGAACAACTTTTGGAGATTTTAGAAAATATTGTAATGCAATAAGAGTTAACTTATAGTGCATATTTCTAATACTTTTCTGCTCTTTATTACGCATGATTTTTTCAGGAAAGTAATTTTTATTTTAAATTTACAGAGTGGAATATATGGTTAAAATAAAAGAATCACAAACAGAATGAAGCAAATAATAATTATTATTATTATTACTAAATGCCTAAAATAAATGATGTCATATAATAAATGCATAGAACTATACTAACATTACTACATATAAAGGGTAGCAAAAGTATTTCTTAAAACGGAATAATACTCCATTGAAAAACATGTACTATTAACAGTACACCAGACCCGAAAGGGTTAATAATGCTTACAGAAACTTCATTGGATGGAAGAAGAGTTGTGCATGAAATGGGAGGTGATGAGGTTCTGTTTTTTAACAGTGATAAATCCAAAATTTAAATGGAACCTAATTCACACACTAACCACTGAATTTGGAGAATGCTCTAAAACTGTTTCGAACAATCTAAAATAAATTGCCTTAAAAGTATAACAACAGAACCCAATATTATTTTTTTACACGACCCAACATTTCTAAAAAAGTGTTACTCAATCAAAAAAAAAAAATTGTTTTAAAAAAATTAGCATCTTTGAAATTTATGAACAGATATCGGAAGAAACTCTTGAGAACAAATATGGTACCAAAAAACAGCAAAACATGAAACAAAGAAACCCAGAAGAATAATGGCTGTGTTGAACAATTGTAACCAGACTATTTTTTCCAACATGAAATACATTTACTGCGCGTGCTTGTTATATCAATAGTTTCTTTAGCTAAAAGAGAATGTCTTTTTTAAAAATATTAAGCCGATAATAGTTAAATATAAATCCGAAATTTTTTAAAATAAACTTAACTTATAAATCAATCAAAAATAAGTTAAACAGTTTAAAATAAATATTTTGATGTGGAATATTTTAATAAGACAAGAATAACATTTTCGGTAGTTCTAGGGTTAAACTTTACCGTTTAATCTTAATTTTATTGCAAGCAAATGTTTATGTTGTACAAAACTCGTCTAAAATACATTTAATTCTTCAGTATGAGCTGAGTTGTTTGGATCATAGTGTTTGTAAAATATTTGGTACATCATACAGTAATTTCATTGTATTACTAGCTACAATTATGGAAATAAATCTTAATTTATTTTATACATGCTACTTTTTTAAAATTAGAAAATGAAATGGATATACAGTAACACCCCGATAATTCGGATTAATTGGGACCAGACCCAATCCGGATTATCGAAAGTCCGAATTATACGGAGAATTAGAAAAAAATGTTGTAAAATAAAACATACTTACAGAAAATCACTTGGAAATGAAATGGATATACTTAAAATATTAAAGTTCCTCGAGCTATTTCTGTTACTCATGCACACACAATTAATCTTGCCAAATTGTGATTGTAAAATCTTTGATGTAACATAATGTAACTTCGTTGCATTACTAGCTATAATTATCGAGATAAATCTAACTTTATTTTATGTATGCTTTTTTTTTAATTCAGAAATTAAATAAAGATATACTTAAATTCTTAAAGTTATTCAAAATACTTCTATAACCAAGACACATACAGTCAATCTTGCCAAGATGTGATTGCAAGGAGATGAAAAAAAACTACCATTTTAGACATCCATTAAGAGAAGTGTAATCAATTACATTCTGAAGATACTCTGTCTAAATAAGGCGTTTTGTTCGTTTTGTTGGTATTCTAAATCTCTTTTATTTGAAACCGAATAACGTTACAGAAAGATTCTGCTTTTATAGATTATTTATTGTGTTTATAAGTACATGTTAAAACCCTTCACGATAGAACCACTGATAAGTGATGAAAAATCACTTACATCCAGGTTTTTAAGCAAATTTAATTGTATGCCAATCCATTTCAGGACAGAGAAATACTTGTGTTTAAGGCAGGTTTATGTTAAAGATAATCACCATTTTGACAGGTTTTAGTATAGGGGAGACTGGATATTGGTACATAGTGGATCACTTTTGCAGTTTACATTTTATTTTATTTATTTTTTATTTTTTATTTATTTTTTGCTTTTTCATGGAAAGTCCATTTGCCTAAAAATATTCTTGACCATACCTTAATTATTTTTACATGCCTCAGATTTTTTTCAGAACATAGTTTTAAATAACTTTAAAAAAATAAATAAATATTTTGTGTACGTTCATAAATTGTCTCAGAAAGTTCATAAATTCTCTCAGAAACGGGGTACACTGGTCCACTCACTGGAGCACATGGTCCTCTATTAAGCATTATTTGAATTACAATATAAATTTATTTTTTATTAATTTAATTCCTGTTTACTTCCTCCTATATCTCCAAAATAACATAACAATGCAAATTTTTAAGGTAAAATTTTCAAACAAAACATTTACAAAACAAAAAAGAAAAATTAACAAAAAGCGTAGTATTATGTTTTTAAATACCAACAGATTGATAAAGGAGCAATTGAAAATAAGATGAGGTTATTAAATGAAATCGTCATCTTTACAAAAACTTGAAAATTAAACTCAAAAATACTTATAAGCTAGAAAATTTGCTGAAATAACTTTGGATCTGAGCGTGATTTTACGACAACACCAATACAAACACAGATTAGTAACCATAAAGCTTTAATTCCAAATTTGTTTTATGTTACTTCTAAAATGAATAATGAAATTTTAGAAAATGTTAGAATTTGTTTTAGTAATAACAGATTACAATTGATAAAATATGGTACTACTTGATTATCTCGTCGACTAAAAAACACTACTACCGCCAAATTACAAGATTTAATACCAATAATGGATGAAATTAAATGTCACATACACTTGACATTAAGCACAAAATACATAGTTATTAAGTCATCAAATGATTTTTCATTCGACTTTTTATTTTATTGGTGTTTTATTAATTAATTTGTTTTGACGTTATTTAAATGAAAAATTAGGTTGATTTGTTTAATGTGGCTGATAGTTTGGCGGTTTATATAATTTGGCAAAATGGATCGACGGGATAACCAAGTAGTACCTAAAATAATTCTATTGCTTTAAAAACATTAAATGCAAACAAAAATATTTCTTACTATGATGCATAGACATTTTCTATATTTACTTTATTTTACAGTTAAATAATTACTTTAAAACGGTATTTATTTGTAAAGAATAAGCAAGTATTAAATATTTTGACAATTCAGCATCATATTAATAGAATAGATTAGGTCTATTGTTCCCCATGTTGAAGTTTTATACATTGTCATAAAATTATTACTTAAAGCTTTCTTTTTAGCATATTAACTTTAATATTAAATATAAACAAAGATCTTACCTTTTTTTAAAGCTCTTTTTACTTATTTATCTATAACATTTAATTAATAATAAAGAAAAGTACAATGATGAAAATTTTTATTTTTAGAAGCTCAAAACAACCAATCAGGATCAAATGAATCATTCTGTGTACAGGTGTATTTTAAAGGCTATAAAAAATCAATTGAGTGCTTTAATCAATTAGTCTAAAAGAAAATTCTTAAAAATTTTAAAATAAATAATATATAAAGAGTGGTTAATTGTATACTTAGGTCCAATGTAGCTCATTCCTCCCAACATGTACTGTAAAAAGTATTTTTATACTAGTAAATCTGCAGATCAGCAGCCTCAACGTCAGCTTTGTTCATATTTTTTTAAAACACACTTTGGGTAATATTCAACTCCCTGGAATCTGTAATTTAAAATTTTCAAATTGCGTAATTATTTATAAGAATAAAATAGGAATTAGAAATTTTCAGCCATCAAAAGCGGTAAATTAAAAATTTAGTTATGTTAGGATATTTTCAAATTTTCATGATCTATTATTTTTGTTTTCTTTATTATAACATAGTAGATTTCTTCAGGGGGGCTCCGCCCCCCTGAACCCCCCGAGCCTCACTTAATTTAAATTTGTCACTTTCTAATAATTGTGCTAATGATTATTGTATATTTTTCATTTCTTTATACATTTTGATTTATAAGAATAAGTAACAATTTGGGCAAATATTTTTCTTTATCTTCATACTTCTACATGCCTGCCAGCCACAAACACCTAAACCTGATGCATCGGGGAGTTTTGTAATTTTTAACTCAGTAATCTAGAGTTTTACAATTTTGTTTCCGAAAAAAAAAAATTTTTTTTTATTGCATTTTGCTGCAGTTATAGCGGCACAGACAGACATACAGAAGTAGAGACTGACATATGAAAAAAATAAATTTCGTGTCTCCAAAGTAAGCCTTCACTGAAGTTTCGGCAATGACGTCATTATTCATGAGTTATTGATATTCATGTTTCTTGTATTTTTAACGACTACTATAAAATACCTGTTTTTGTTCAACTATGACGTCATATTTTACTAAGTGAAATATTTATTAAAAATATAATTCTTGTTTATTTCTTTTAGCTTCTAATTATTTCCCCATTTTTGTCAGAAAAATTCCTATTAACGAAACGAATATCCGTGTTTAATATTTAATAAAAAGTACTCTATCTATAGTTATTTTAATTCTGACGTCATATATATATATATTTTTTTTTCATAGTTTAATTTTTCGAATGGAAATTGCTCAATTGAAACTTATTGCAGATGAAAAATTATTATTCCAAGTTTTCATTTTTTTGACAACAATAAAGGAAATTGCTTAAATTTTATTTAAAAAATCCCTATTGATTCCGTATGAAAAAGAAGGAAATTTTGAATTATTAAGGAAAATATTTGAATAAAATTAATAAAACATAGCCTATGGTTTTTTTTCTGGGCTATGCTATATTTATACGCAAAGATACAAAGAAATTAATTAATTCATAAGTTTTGATGTTGACTTCATTTAAATTTTTCACACGCTTTCAAATTTATAGCATTATAAGGATAAGGATTAAGATGAATGGTTGCTTAGCAACCATTAGAAGAAAATAAAGAAAATGAAATAAATACATTTCAAATAAGTAAATCTCTAAAACAAATTAGTCTATATTATTGGAACACATTTATAAAAAATCTCCAAAATTTACAGTAAAAATTTTAAAAATCTGACAAATGCGTTGACAAAATTTCAAAATAATACGAATAATTTAACTGGTAAATTCTGGAATTCATTTATCATTGAATTCCATTAATCAAATGTGTCATTTTCTCTCAGGGGAAAAAAATGAAAATCATTGGATTAGCCATAGAAAAACATTATTGCGTGAAATAAAATATTCTATATCTTCCGAACGAATGAATGAAATCTAACAAAAAACTATACAGCTTAATCCCAGTGTTTCACTAACATACCCACTTAATTTCAAGCCAATCGAATGCTTTTTACGGAAGTTATCGCGGAACAGACAGACAGACTGACAGACAGACAGACAGACAGACAGAATCCAAAAAATTTCGTGTCTCCAAAGTAAGCCTTCAACTGACGTTTCGGCAATAAATGAGGCAAAACTTGAAAAAAATTAATCTGAATATAATGGAATGCTACCATAAATAGATATATTCCATTTTCCTGTCTAAAAAAATGCCATGCAATTACATACGATAACACAAAACCTGTCTAAAACGAAATTATTCCAAACCCTTTGCGATTTTAGGTTGACTGGTTTTACTTTACAGTAGACTCCCTCAAATCTGTAGCCTTAAAATCTGCGCATAATTTACGGATGTAAACAATAAAATTTTTAAACCAGATGTATGTACAAAATTTGACTTTCTTAATTTCATATGAATTCCTTTAAGAATTTAAATTCTTGTTAAATTTATTGAATTCATGTTTTTTTCATGAAGAAAGAATGAATTTATTTCAGAAAAAAGTTAAGATATTGCTGATATCACTGGTCACAATCACCCACTATATACAGTAGACTCCCTCAAATCCGCAAACCAGAAATCCGCAACTCTCTAAAATCCGCACATATTTTATGGATGTAAACAATGAAACTTTCAGTTTGGATATTGGGACAAAATTGATTTTTTTCTTTTAGTTTTATATGAATTCCATATATTTTTTTATTTGTAATTTTCTTAATAATACTCTATTCATGTCTCTTTCATGAAGGAAGAATAAATTTTTTTAGAAAAAATTCAAGATATTCCAGATATCACTGGTAATCACAATCTTTTTACCAAATATATTTATGCATTAATAAAGATTTTTTTGGTTATTAAGCCTGGCTAAACTTGAAAAAAAAATTCCTTATTTTATGATTTTGATGTGAATTAATAATGTACTTTTATGAACAAGTTTTGATGAATAATTATGAAAAAATATATTTAATCTTTATAATGTATATTTAATCATACACTATTCATTATTAACTTGACCATTGTTATTAGTACTTTAATCACTTTAAAAATTATCTAAATTTTTATTATTTTAGTTTATTACTTATTTGAATATTTTATTATACTGTAAGCATTCATTATAGTTCCGATTGCACTGTTAATTGCACTCAGATTACTGTTTAAAAAATGTAAACAAAGCAATGACCAGAAATCCGCAAAATTCTAAAATCCGCACAAGCTCTGGTCCCAAGCTGTACGGATTTGAGGGAGTCTACTGTACATATTTAGTGGGAACAAACATAGAAGATTAATATACAGTAGATTCCCTTAAATCTGCAACCCTAAAATCCTCACATATTTTACGAATGTAAACAATGATATATTCAGTTCAGATAGAGGGACAAAATATGACTCTTTTTTAGTTTTATACCAATTCCATACATATTTTAATTTGTAATTTTCATTAATAGTACTGAATTCATGTTTTTTCATGAAGGAAGGATAAATTTATTTCTGTAAAAATTCAAGATATTGCTGATATCACTGGTCATCACAATCTTTTAACCAAATATATTTAAGTATTAATCAACCTTTTTCAGTTATTAAGTCTGACTAAACCTGAAATAAAACTTCCTTATTTTATGATTTAGGTGTGAATTAGTAATGTGCCTTTATGAGGCAAGCTTCAATGAATAATATCGGAAAAATGCAGTTCATCTTTATAATGACTGCAATACATGCAGTTAGACTGCATAATATACATTATCGATTATTAACTTGATCTTTGCTTTTAATATTTTAAGCATTTTAAAAATTATCTAAATTTTTATTATTTTAGTTTATTATTTAATTTAATACATTATTTTATTGTAAGCTTTTATTATATCCTCAAATGCATTAATTATTACATTCAAATTACTGCTTAAAAAATGTAAACAAAACAACAACCAGAAATCTGCAAAATTGTAAAATTCGCACAACCTTTGGTCCCAATTTGTAGAGATTTGAGGGATGTGACTGTATTAATATATCATATACAATACAGTCACTAAAGTACAAAGATGTTAAATCTGAAATTTATAAAAGATAATTACAATTTTTTGACTGCCATTAATTTTCCTTATGTCAATTGATGACAATCCCAATCAATCTAAGTAAAGTTAGTGGAAATTTTGAAGTGGCAAAAGAAAAATCTTTTATCAGATCTTTCTGTAGAAAATGGAAAAGATCACTTTCTCATGTATAAAAAATTTTATTGCAAAAGAAAACATAAAATTTCTTTTGGACTTCTGCACATTAAAAAAAAAAAAAAGTTTTCTTTTTATACAATTACAAATTAAAAAAAAATTATAAAAAACATTATGAAAAAAAATAGATCTAAAAATTTAGCTTTTTAATCTCGGGGTTTACACAGGTTTTCTTTGCTGAAGCCAGTGTCTGCTTATGTCTAAAGAACCCAATAGGATATAGACCATAGAATTAGTTTAAATATAATGAAATCAAGCTGAATGCAATGAAATTGAGAAATTGTTTTGAAAACTAGTATTATTTTTATCTTAATTTATAAAAATGAAGGAAAATTTTTAAATATCAAATAAAAACTAATAAATTTTAAATGTGGTTGGGGAATTTATGTAAGTATAATTATTATGTATTTCTGTATGCTTTTTAGCTACAGTCGAACCTCGTTAAGATGAACCTCAAGGGGAATCAAAATTTCATTCATGTTGCCAATAATTCATGTTATCAGTATCATATCTTTGTTTTCCTTTTTATAGGAGTTTTATTTTAGGGGTATACTTTTTTAATTCATGTTAAGCATGTTCATGTTAACAAGGTTTGATTTATTTGGAAAATAGTTGTTGTCCTAGGTAAAGAACAGAAAAATCTAAATTTTTTTATTGTTGAATTGCAATTTTTTTAAATTTTATTCATTTTCAGATTAATCCATGTTTAATGTCCAAAAATGGAATACTTTTGTTTTTTATTTTATTCATTTTCTGATTGGTTCATGTTTAATGTCCAGAAATGAAATACTTCCGTTACCACAATGACAAATAAAGTATTAGAAAACCTGCAAAGAAATTAATAACTTAAAAAGCAATTGAGATACAACTATCAAACAAATTGCATTTAAGAGCACATTTTTTCTTCTATACGACACGACGGTGCAAAAATTGAAAATGTCTGATGTTTAGAATTTAAAAAATTTGCAGTACCAAAAATTGTAAAATTGAAATTTCATTAAAATTTTTTATTTAATTGGTACAAGAATATTAATTTTTAATCCATGGTGTATGTAATACAAGACTTATTAAATAACGTTTTGATCATCATAAAAAAGATTTTTATTATTATTATTTTTTTAATATAAAATTTATTTATATGTCTTTAAAATTTTAGTCATTGAAAATATAATTTTCAAAATAGTCCTTGTAATTTGTTAAACAACATTTTTTTAATTGGTCTATTGTGGAACATTAATATGAAAAAGAAAAGTACACTTTTCCATAAAACATTCGTAGTTTAAACTTATATCGATATTTTATTTCTACATCAATATCTTGAAATAAAAATCTTCAAACAATGAGAGAGGGGGGGGGGGCGGGAGGAAATCACACTTGAATTCAGAATATTATTTATTCCAACAATTCACAATGCTTCTAGTTTGTTCTGCTATCATTTTTAAGAAAAGAAAAAAAATCATTCAGCTTAACGTAAACTATCCTCACAGAAAAGGTTTGTTTACATGTGTAGTGACATCAAGTGTCACGTGATGAAAGCAGCCTTTCATCACATGACATGGCTTTCTCCAGTCAAAACTAAAACTACATTTTTTAATGTTAATTTAATGTATTTTCCAAGATTAAAAAAAAAAAAATTGAAAAAGGTATAAAAATGCTCTTTTTTTTTGTATTCTATAAAATGCGACTTAAATTGAAAAATGTGCAATTTCCCTTTGAGATTTCTAATGCATAGTAGTGCATAGAAAAGTTCCCAACTGCTGAGCTCAACAAACGCAAAATGTTTTGACACATTCACAAATGCCTGACTATGGAAACGATTTTGAATGGAACTTACAAGGAAGGTCTCCATACGGGCATACTCTGAAAAATCTGAAAAAATTACAGAATGTTCTTCTCATATAGTTATACATGTTTATAAAAAAAATTTCGGCGGAACCTCCTTATAACGTCCGTAAAAAAATAGTTAAAATTTCGTTTATTTGGCGATTTATCTCCGGTTGGCGAAAAAACGAAATTTTGAAAAATATGCTTTTATGCTTCGAATACTTTTTAAAGAAAAACTTTCTATGTTCAATTTATTTAAATAAGTTTAGTTTAAGTAATTTTAGTTTTGCTTTTTTACTTTACTTTAAGTGTAATTTTGTCATATACGTTTATATGTACTTATAACAAAATGAAATTAATATATTTTATCATTTAAAACACAATTTAAATTGATTGAAATTGTTCCAAATTGAAAAATACTCTGTTAAAAATCTGCTGCATTTTGTTGCAACGCATTCCCTTGCTTGTATAGAAAACGGTTACTTGGCCGTGAAATGGAGCTTTCTCATTGGTTGGAATAGAGATATTATATACAAGCGGTGGAGTGCGTTGCAACAAAATGCAGCAGATTTTGAACAGTGTATGACATGGTCAATTCTCCGTGCTATGGAGCATTCTCATTGGTCAGAAGAGGGATATTCTATAAAAGTAGTGGAGGGACGTTGCAGTAAATGCTGCATATTTTTAACAGTGAAGTCAATTAAAATCAATTTTCAGATTCGTTAAAATTGTGTGCTTTTGGCGAGGGAATGTACTGCTCGCCAAATTCCGCGTCGCTTTCAGCTTTTCACGCCAAATATTCCAAACTATTTTATTTTTTTACATATCTAATAATGTAATTCCGCCACTAATTTTCACTGATCCTTTATTACCTACATGAGTAGTTTAATTCGTATTTTTTTTCAAAAAATTCTGAGTATGCCCCCAATGGAGACCTTCCTTGTTAGTTTTCAATTGTATAATCATTTAACAACCTATTGAATTATAAGGGATTTTGATCATGTGTCTTTCTCTTGTTGTGTTGCAATTCTGTTTTCATAGGGAAATGCAATTCATAACTGTAAAACAATAGAATGTGATAAGTCATAAGGAAGGTGATGGAGTATGTATTATTATAAATACAAATAATTACTTCGAATTATAAAAAACACACATAAAAACAAGCAAGTTCCAGGAATGTAATCTTAGAATGGAATAAAAATACTGTAGACTCTCTCAAATCTGCACAGTTTGGGACCAGAGGTAGTGCGAATTGTAAAATTTTGAGATTTTCTGGTCATTGCTTTGTTTATATTTAAAAAAAAGTAATTTGAATGTAATTAATAATGAAATCAAAAGCATAATGAATGCTTACAATATACTAAAATAAGTAATAAACTAAAATAATAAAATTTAGATAATTTTTAAAATGATTAAAATACTAAAAGCAAAGGTCAAGTTAATAATCAATAATGCATGATTAAATATTCATTTTAAAGGATGAAATGTGTTTTTCTTAAATTATTCAATGAAACTTTCCTCAAAAAGGTACATTACTAACTCACATGCTACTACTAATTACTACTAAAATAATTCTTTTAAGGTTTAGCCAGACTTAATAACTAAAAAAGCTTGATTAATACATAAATATATTTGGTAGGATTATGATTACCTATGATACAAGCAATACCTTGATTTTTTTCAGAAATAAATTATTCTGTTTTCATGAAGAAACATGAATTTAATAACGTTAACAAAAATTACAAATTAAAAAATGTATGGAGTTGATATAAAACTAAAATAGGCAAATTTTGCACCGACATCTGAACTTAATGTTTCATTGTTTACATCCATAAATTATGTGCTGATTTGAAGGAGTCTATTGTACTAACAAAAAACTACTGTCAGATGTAAGAACATAAGAGTATGTATTATTATAAATACAAATAATTACTTCAAATTATAAAAAACACACATAAAAACAAGCAAGTTCCAGCAATGTAATTTTAGAATGGAATAAAAATAATAACAAAATAAAGTACATTCCAGATATAAGATCATAATATTTGCATAAATGTTGTCAGACAATATATAATAAAATAAATATGAAGCACAATACATTTTAAGTATGATAAATTACAATAAAAACATTAATTTTGTTGGCTTGTTTTGAAACCAAAAAATCTTGATTAATACATAAGTATAATTGGTAAGAAAAATTGTTAACAAAAAAAAAAAAAAAAAAAAAAAAAAAAACTGAAAAATAAGTGCAATTAGATAGTTTCTGAACAACACCACCTGCTAGTTTCATGCATTTCGGAACAAAAATAAAGGAAAACTTGTGTCACAAAGTTGCCCTTTTTGATTTAAGAATACCCTTAATCCCAACAGGTAAAATTTGCAAATCAGTGTGTCACTTGTTCTAGGATTCATAAATAGTTTCTTAAGGGGACTCTGCACACACTTGAATACATCCAACTCCTTAATGTTAAACCAACAGGGAGGTTATTTTAGAACTTCTCGCTTAAATTTCAATATTTTTAAACTTTTTTTTGCATAAGATAGCTGAGTTAGATCTTTAATATGGTTATTTCTTACTTTATAGATTTTGGTTGCAGATTTAAAAAGATACTTTCAAGTTCGAGAATGGTTTTGAAATTGAAAATACATTTTAAGAAAAATCTGTAACTGAAATCAAAAAAGTAAAAAAAAAAATATCATATTGATGATGAAACTCAGCTATCATATGCAAAAAAAAAGAAAAAAAAATGGTATAAAAAATATTCAAATTTAGGTGAGAAATTCGAAAACAACCTGCCCATTGCTTTAATATTACGGAGAGGGTGTTTTTAAGCGAGTGATGAATCGAATTAAAAGTGTATGTGTTCTTATATGTAAATTTCAGTAAACTATATAAAGGTACTGCATTATGCGGTCAATTATTGAAGAATATTTAGTTTCAATTAAACAGAATACAATCAAATTCAGTTAATGAGCAACAAAATGTCTTAAAAGTAAACGTAAAAAAAAAATATTCAAACCAATTTGTTGTCTCAAAATTGAAAATTGAATAATATTAAACTAAACTATTAAAAAATAAATAATAATAAGCAGAATTGTCTGATCTAAATAAAACATTATAACAGTGACTGATTGACAGATCAGCAAAAATGAAAGTTTCATAACATTAAACTTCGTGCCATTATTTTACAAAATAGCAAATTGTAAAGTATGGAGTTGAATAGAAACCTGAGAAATTAACGTACCATAGTATTAACAAGTAGTTGAATACAATAAATTTATGTCTTAAAAGTTATCTAATATTACAAACAATGGAAGAGAGAAAGACGCCAAAAAAAGAATGAATCGTAAATGACATATTGATTCATTAAAAGTAATATTGATTCTTATGAATCAAATACTTTTGAATTGATTCATCTATCAGCCAACGAGAATCATTTATTTCGTTAGCGTCTCTTTGCTTAAAGAAAAAAATATATAATTTTCAATGCGTATCCTCTGATTCTAATAATGGCTAATTTTTTAAATAATAACGTGGTGATTCATCCTCTTTGCTAAAGTAAGTGAATGGTAGGATGTGTTTCTTATTTTACTCCTCACTAAAAATTCTCCAACTTATGACTTGATCATGTTATAGCAAGAAAACTTCATGTATTGCAGCTTTTATTTTCACTGATATTTGACTACAGTAGAGGACCTATTATCCGGAATCGTCGGGACCGAGGGCTTTCCGGATTTTGGAATTTTCCGGATTTCGGGTCCGTCCGAAACTCGACACTCTCTCCCCCTCAAAAAAAAAAAAAAAAAAAAAAAAAAAACAAGGAATATAGCATTGCTATCTAGAATATGAATGAAAAGTGTGTTGTATGAGAAGTCTGTGGAAAAAACACTAAGCCATAATTTTGACTCTTGTACTATAGTACAAAGTCTCAAATCCGGACATCCAAAATTCAGAGCTCTTCAAAATCCGGACGTTTTGCCAACTGGCTTTATATATATATATATATATATATATATATATATACCGTAAAATATATATCCCCCCCCCTTAAAGGTGACGAAAAATCGTAAAATAATTAGAGGGGGGCGCTTACACGGGTTTTTTCCGCGATCGTTTCACAAAATTTGAATTTTTTGCGAGATATCTGCAGGATTTTTTCGCGATATTTGACGAGATTTGCAGGGTTTTATCGTGATATTTGACGAAATTTGCAAGGTTTTATAGCGATATTTGACGAATTTGCAGAGTTTTTTCGCTATACTTGAAAAAAATTGCGTTTTTTATGGGCATTAATCATGATGAAATGAATGAATCATGAATCTTTGAAATGCCTTATGAATTTTGATACTTGAAAAAATCTGCGTTTTTTAAACGTAAATTCTATCGAAAAAACGCAGAAAAAAGGTGAATTTTGAAAAAAAAAAGCCACAAAAGCATGAAATCTTAAAAAATTTCGAAAAAACTCACATTTGATCAAAGATTCATGATTCGTTCATTTCATCATGATTCACCTCGTCCTCAATCTTCTTCATTTCCGAATTTCGGGTCCTTCCGGATTTCGGAATTCCGGATAATAGGTCCTGTACTGTATTTAAAATGTTATGAAAAGTTTTTTTTCTGGCAGACATTTTCACTTATCTATTTATTTAAATATAGTTTAAGTTATGATTTTTGGGTAAACAGGAGGAATTCATTTGAATTGTGATTAAGAGTACTGAATTTGTCTGTATTCAGTTAAGTTAAATCAGAATATTTTTAAAATGATTAACCCTAAAATATTTGTTCCCAACAGTAATTAATCACATAATATAATACATATGAAGATTATAAAACTTACCCAAAATATTAGAACAGGTTAAAAAAAAAAGCAAGGGTTTAGAGAATCTCAAATTTTGAAATTCCATCGTCTTCATGAAGCAATTTAGGTAGCAAGTAAGTGTTGTGGCTACTCTGATAAAAAACGTTTTCTATTGTTTCTTTACATTTGGTAAAAATGTTCTTATATCACCTGTTCCTGAAAAATACACTGCACCAACAGTGATGTCACTGTTAATATCACTAATTCAGGATTCCTGCTGGTCATGCAATTAAAAAACTTGGGCAAAAATGTCAGGGCATTTTTTTAATAATTGAAGTGATGAGGGAATTTTTGATGTACTTACTTTCCATCAGCATCTCAATTGTGGTTATAAATGAAGAAAATTTGAATTAATTATTAATCCAAACTAAAATTTGTAAATAAAATGTATTAAAGCTACAGAACAATAGCATCAGATGAAAAAATGAAAATTCTTTCATTACATACTTTTTTTTTAGCATTTAACTAATTTTAAATGTTCCATTGTGTTGTTTTACAACAATATACAGTGAAAGTTCTATAAACCACACAAGTTGGGGCCAAAGGTTGGTTGAATTATGGAATATTGCAGATTATACAGCATTATGGATTATACATCATTTTATTATTCCCAGACTGTGTTTTAATTCTATAATCAGTAAAAATAAAAATGAAGAAAAAAAAAGATATGAAATTTAAAGATTAATTTAATAGGCTATCTCAGAAAATGCCTTTTTTAAGTTATTTTATTAAAAAATTTATGTGCATTTAAATAAAAATAATTACATAGATTCTGCAATACAGTTTGTTTCTTAGTGTTAATAAAATAAAAGAGTTACCATTAAAATAAATAAATAAATGTTTATTATGTTTTTTCATCTTGTTTTAATTATTTGTTTTTAAAAAATTGTTTTTGGATCACTAATTTGTAAATTTTCTTAACTATATACTTCACTGTTTACATTCATAAAGTAATGCGAATTAATAGAAAATTGCAGATTATGGGTGCACAGATTATCGAACTTTGGCTGTATTTGATATACAATATTTTTTATATACAGTATGAAGTACTTAGATGAGCATTGTTCGGCTAGTTCATGTTCTAAATACACCATTAACATTTACAATACTTCTGTGTAAACCAGGCTTTTCGACTACCTAATACAGCAGACTCCCTGAAATCCATACACCTTCGGAGCAGAAGTTGTGCGGATTTTTGGTCATTGCTTTGTTTACATATTTAAACAATGATTTAAATGCAATTAATTATACAATCTAAATTAACATGAATGCTTACAATATAGTAAAATATCAAAATACGTAAAGTAATAAACTAAATTAATAAAATATAAGATAATTTTTAAAATATTAAAAGCAAAGATCAAATAATTAACCAGTAAAATATAATTAAATATTCATTACAGTTGAACCTCGAAAATCCGGACCTCCAAATTCCGGAAATCTCTAAAATCCGGACATTTTTCCGATTTCAGTTTTATTAATTTTTAAGATAAGACATAGCTGTAATTTTCATCAACTGCAGTTAAATTCTGATAACTATACTAAAAAAATATAGATAGATATATTCTGGTTAATATTGTAATGACTTGCCGTTAATTAAAGACTTTATTATTACAAAAATTAAAAAGTTAAAAAGCGTTCAACAAAATTTACAGTAATGAATCATGATGAAATGAATGAATCGTTGAATTAATCATAAATTTTGATAATTGAAAAAATTTGGGTTAAAAAAAAAAAAAAAAAAAAAAAAAAAAAAAAAAAAACGCAAATTTTGACGAAAAAATGCAGAAAAACGGAGAAATTTGTAAAAAAAAAAAAAAAGCCAAAACAAGCATGAAATCAATTAAAAAAATCTTGAAACAACGCACATTTCATCAAAGATTCATGATTCATTCATTTCATAATGATTCGTCTCACTCTCAATCGCCTTTGAGAATCGGGAGGGAATTTTTTGAAAATTTCAAATTCTTTATAAAGTGGGGAGGGGGCATTTGATCGGGAAGAGCGGATTAACGGGATTTACGGTATTATATAGCCATAAAAAAAGATTTTTTTATAAACCTCCAAAATCCGGAAAAATCGAAAATCCGGAATCGCCGCGGTCCCGGCGGTTCCGGATTTTCGAGGTTCAACTGTATAAAGATTGGATGCATTTTTTTCTAAATTATTCAATGAAACATGCCTCACAAAGGTACATTGCTAATTCACTTCAAAATCATAAATAAGGCCCAAAAGAGCTTTATTAATACATGAATATATTTGGTGAAAAGATTGTGATTACATATCAACAATAACTTGAACTTTTTTAGAAAATAATTTATTCTTCCTTCATGAGAAGGTATGAATTCAATAAATAATTTAATAATATGAATGAAAATTACATATTGAAAAATATGGAATTGAATTAAAAATAAAGAAGTTTATATTTGTCCCTACATCTGAACTAAAAGTTTCATTGTTTGCATTTGTAAATTATGTGTGGATTTTAGGCTTGCGGAATTTGCGGGAATGTACTGTATACCATAACAAAATTAAGATTTCTTAATAAAACAATGATTTAACAAGTATGCAATAAAACTGCTTAATTAAAAAAGCCTGCTGCAACTATTGAAATGATACTAATAATAATTACTATTTTTTTTTTCACTTTGAAATTGTATTTTTTATTCACCCCCCCTCTCCTTCCAAAAAAGTGTACCGTAAAATACCGTTAATCCGCCCCCCCAAACGAAAAGAAAAATCGTACAATAGTTAGGGGAGGGCGCTTACACGGGATTTTTTCACGATCGTTCAACAAAATTTAAAGGAATGAATCATAATAAAATGAATGAATCGTTGAATGAATCATAAATATTTATACTTGAAAAAACTTGGTTTTTTTCTTTTTTAAACGTAAATTCTGTCGAAAAAACGCAGAAAAAAGGAGAAATTAGTAAAAAAAGCCAAAACAAGCATGAAATCAATTAAAAAGTCTTGAAAAAACGCGCATTTCATCAAAGATTCATGATTCGTTCATTTCAAAATGATTGATCTCGCTCTCAATCGCCTTTGAGAATCGGGAGGGAGGGCGCTTTCTCGGGATTTTTTGAAAATTTCAAATTCTTTATAAAGTGGGGAGGGGGCGTTTGATCGGGAAGGGCGGATTAACGGTATTTTACGGTATACATATATATGTAAATACATATAAATCTTGATTAATAAATAGGATAAATTTAAAATTAAATACAGTAGACTCCCTCAAATCCGCAAAGCTTGGGACCATATGTTTTGCAGATTTTATGGTCATTGCTTTGTTTACATTTTTTAACCGTCATTTGAATGTATTTAATTATATAATTGAAACTAAAATGAATACTAAAAATATAATGAAATATTAAAATAAGTAATAAATTAAAATAATAAAAATTTAGATTATTTTTTAAGAGATTAAAATATTAAAAGCAATGATCAAGTCAATAATCAATAATGTAAGAATAAATATTCATTATAAAAGTGAAATGTATTTTTACTAAATTATTCAATAGAATTCGTCTTATAAAGGTACATTACTAATTCACATCAAAATCATAAAATAGGCAAGTTTTAATTTCAGGTTTAGCCAGACTTAATAACCAAAATAGCTTGATTCATCCATAAATATGTTTGGTAAGAAGATTGTGATTACCATTAAACAATGGTCAACAATATATCTTGAATTTTTTCAGAAATAAATTTATTCTTCGTTCATGAAAAAACACGAATCCAGTAATATTAACAAAATATATAAATTAAAATATGTATGGAATTGATATAAGACTAAAAAAGTTGATTTTGTCTCTATATTTGAAATGAATGTTTCATTGTTTACATCTGTAAATTATGCACAGATTTTAGGGTTGCGGATTTAAGAGAGATTACTGTAAAATTGTCCACTCTGTTCTAAACCTGTCAGAAACCTGTCTAAACCTGTCTTGTAAGCAAAAGACGAAAGTTATGTTTATTGAAGGATAAGCTTTATGAATGTCTTTTAGTACTTCATAATCTTATTTTTTTATATGTCAGTGTAGTTTTTAAATTAGTCTGATACAAATGTAGTTAATGTCCCTTTTTAAAGCTGTTCAATGATAATAATTGTTCATCATTTCTTTCACAAATGATGCTAACTTTGTTAACAAACGGAAAACAGCATTTCCCCTGTATATATATTTTTTTTGTACAGTCAAGGATCGATAATCTGCACACCCATAATTTGCATTACCTTACAAATGTAAACAGTTAAGAAAATTTACAAATTTGTCCAAAAATGATTATTTAAAGCAAATAATAAAAAATTTGAAAAAAAAAATCATAATAAAGCAGATATTTTTTCAATATAACTCTTATATTTTATAGAAAGTAAAAAAACAAACTGTATTACAGAACATATGTATATGTAATTATTTTTATTTAAATGCACATATATCATTTTTTTAATAAAATAACTTTAAAAATTCATTTTTTAAATTGAATATTATATTAAATAAATTAAATAGATATTTATCTTTTCATATTATAAATTTTTTATAAAATAAAAATGATGTCTTGGAATAATAAAATGATTCATAATCCATATCAATCTATAATCCACAATATTCCTAATCCACACAACTTTTGGCACCAACTTCTGCAGATTCTAGAACTTTGACTGTAGGGGAATCATCTGGAAACACCCCCCCCCCCCCCACTCTGAAAAAAAATTGGTTATTGAACAAAGAGGTTTGTTAAAATGTACTTCATGCCCATTTGTGCTTTTCTTCTGTTTACCCGTGGCTGATTTCACATCGGGTAAGCAGAGGCAGAACAGCTTCACGTCATTTATTTAATCTTGAAGCTTTATAACTCAATAGTCATACATATATATGATACTACTTCGTTATCCCGTCGACCAGTTTCACTAAATTATATAAATCACTAAACTATTCACCAAATTATACAAATTACGATTATTTTCATTTAAAAAAACAGAAGAAGAATTAAATTAGTATAAGATTAATAAAAAATACACAAAATGCTGAAATAAAAATTGCTTGGTGACAAAACAAACACGTGTAATCTCAAAGGAATGTGGCATTCAGAATCAACCATTATTGGCATTTAATCCCATAGTTTGGTGATAGTTTTTCGTTTGGATAACCAGGTAGTACCACATATTTGTATATTTTGAATGAATCAGAAAAGGAAATGACTCAACACCAAAGCGTCTGCAATGTTGCAATATTGCTTTCAACTCGATTTCAGAAATAATTTTAAACTGTGCAAAGCATTGAAATTTTTAATCTTTTATAGAAATTTTTGTTAAACAGAAAAGATAACAGGTAGAAAACATTTTGCATTTGGGCGGACAAGTTTTCTTACACTCAGCTCAATTCAAAATTAAGCCTAACATGGCTCCATCTTATCTTAGACTGATTAAATGGATGGGTTTGCTGTTCAATGTTTTTATACTGTATTTTATTATTATAGTAGACTCCCCCAAATCTGCATCCCTAAAATGCACACATAATTTATGGATGTAAACAATGAAAATTTCACTTCAGGTATAGGTGCAAAGTTGTAGTTTTTTTTCTTTTTTTTAGTTTTATTTCATTCCGTATGTATTTTCATACTAATATAAATGAACTCATTATTTTCTATGAAAAGAGCATATATAATTTTTTAAAATCAAGCTGTTGCTGATAACATCAGTAATCACAATCTTTTGAGCAAATATATTTATGTATCCTATTAATCAAGCATTTTTGTTTTTTATTACGATGATTTTAATGCACATTAATAGAGAGTACTTTTCATAAAAAAAGTGTCATAGAAAAATTCAAGGAAAATATATTGCATCTTTTTTATGCAAATTCAAATATACATTATTAATTTTATTTACTTGACCTTTATTATTAATATTTAAATCAGTTTTAAGGGTACTTACATATTAATGCCACTGCAGCAGAAGTTGCGCTAATGCACCAATAAAGAGCAATCTTGTTGTTCACACACACACAAAAAATAACATCAAATACGAGGAAAAAAAAAAAAAAGCACTAAAATGGCGTCAAAATCAGCATTCAATAAGGCAAAAAGGAATCCAAAAATTAACTGTATGCACGTGTGAACAACAAGATTGCTCTTTATTGGCACATTAGCACAAATTCTGCTGTGGTGGTGTTAATATGTAAGTACCGTTTTAAATTATCTTACTTTTTATCTTTTTTATTTATTCTTTTACTTAATTATTTTAATTCAATATAATCATTCATTATAATTTTCATTGCCTTATTAAATTCAAATTGCTGAGTAAAAAATGTAAACTAAGCAATGACCAGAAATTTGCAAAAATGTGCAGATTTGAGGGAGTCTACTGTATTAAAGTAATTAAGTAACATAATAATAAACTAAAATGATAAAAAAAGATACTTTGTAAAATGATTGAATTATTGAAAAAGCATGAGCTCAATAATATTATTGAGAATTACTTAAAAAAATTTCAGAATGTTTTAAATTAAAAAAGTTCTGTAATTTTGTCCTTGTATCTAAACTCAAAGTTTCATTGTTTATATTTGTGATGATGTGTGGATTTTAGTGCTGCAGATTTTAGCTGCTGTTTTAAATTTGACAACAGTAAATAAAAAATTGCATTTTTTCAAAATGTGAAATAACCTCTAATTAAATAATATGAATAAAAATTGACAAAAAAAAAAAAAAAAAAAAAAAAAAAAAAAAAAAAAAACAGCCATATTTATATGGCTATGCACAGTTTTTGATTCTATAAAACTATTTAAAAAGAACTATTTTACACCTTTAACAAAAATAACAAAAATTAAATTAATTCCCCTAAACAGTTCCTATTTCAGTTTAATAATCAAAGATTTCTCTAAAAATTGCAAATTTTCATATAATACAAGTGTGATCCTTCATATAATACAAGTGTGATCCTTCTTGTCTTAATATAAGACAAGAAGGATCTTTGTCCAAAACAAATTCATTTACGTTAGTGACAGCAGTCGCTAATCCCTCTCTCTCTTTTTTAAAAAACTAATATTTTTATCAAAGTTTGAATACAATTATATGCAATAATAGACATGCAAAGGGCATAGCCGGATAAGCATTGGAAACATGCTTTTCAATCAAATTTCTTGATTTTTTCCCCATGTGTGGCTGCTTATCTGACAATGTATTTCCCTTATTATCACCTTATAAATATTGATATTTTATGAGATAAAAATGTTTTTTCGATTTTTTAAAAACCTCATTTTCTCAAAAAACTACCAAACCGAATTATATGCTATTAATTGAGTTTATACAGATGTCAAAGATGAATATCTGAAAATTTTTGTATAAATTTCTGATCGTAAAAAGTGTATGAAAAAGTGATTAAAAATTTTACAAAAATAAAAATTATATCTTATAGTTGTGCGAAAATTACCATTTTCTTGTAAAAAATTCCTCATTTGTGTCCGTATATTATATAAAAATTTCAAAAGTTTGCGTTGGGTACTTCATATAAATATTTACGAAAATATGTATTAAAATTCATTTAAAGGCGTTATTTGGGGCGGAGCTACTCATCTTCGATGCGTGAAGAATTTTGGGAATATAAACTTACAGAATTGCTGTTTTTTAAATTTTAATGAGCACATGGGCATCATTCTCAACGCTGGCAATACAGTTTCAATCTCAAAATTTGTTATTGTCGTGGTATACAAGAACTGGAAAGAATATTTTTGGTATAGAAACAAAACTATATTCTTCGATATCAAAATGTAACGACAGTGATCAGAAACAATTTAATTAAAAACGTTTCTCACCAGTTTTTATAAACAGAAATTATAGTTAACAGTTTCAAGCTTCTTCATGAATGATGTGCTCTGTTTTGCATCGTGTAGACGCGCATGCTTATGTTATTGCTGAACTCTGTGACCGGAAACAAATTCGTTTTAGTGAATAATTTTTATTTGTTATGATGTCATCTAAAAAAGATAATACGAAATATTGATTATTGTGGAAGTTTCTTGGGGGGAAAAAGGGGTTACAGAAAAAAAACTATTTATTTTTATATATAAAATAATATAATACATTATCAAGTGTCAGCTTTTTTTCCTTATAAAGAGTAACTGTTCTTTAAAGTGTGGCCTAAATCTCTGAACACGACTATGTATTTGCATATAAAATTTCACAAAAAATTAGCTATGTCTTTACAATATTTTAATCTCCTGGTAAATTTTCCATTTTTTTTAACTAATATTTATTTAATAAAAAATTACTTAATTAAATATTAAACAGTTCAAAATTACAGAAATATATTTTTCAGTACAAAATAACATCGAATGTTATCAGCTTTCTATTTTTTCTTTTATATCAAATTATGTCTATATCGCTAATATTTATCTTCGAATTAAACAGCCTCAGTAATATACCATAAGGATAAACAAAAAAATTCTAGTAGTATAAATCTTAAATAAAAAAATTTCTATTACTACACATTCCATATAATATGTCAAAATTTTAAGAACTGATTAAATTTTAAATCTTGCTATGAATCATCAATATTGGCGCAGTAAAAAGAATAAATACTTATTCTTATTATCCTTCCTTAAAAGTGTTGAAAATGTTTGAATAAAAATCATTATATAACAGTCGTTACATTTCGATACCAAAGAATGTTGTTGTTTTCTAGGCAAAACTTTTTTTTTCTACAGTTTCCAAAGCAAAACACCAGTTTTGAATATCGAAATAGTATCGATAGTATTGAAAATTATGGTTTATATGCTTAATGAAATCTATAATTTATTAGTTGACTCATTCTCTGATGATATTGTACCAAAAGTCTTCGGATGTCGAAGTTAAATAGCTCCGCCCCAAATAACGCCTTTAAATGAATTTTAATAATTTTTATACATATTTTCGTAAATATTTATATGAAGTACCCAACGCAAACTTTTGAAATTTTTATATAATATGCGGGCACAAATAAGGAATTCTTTACAAGAAAATGGTAATTTTCGGACAACTATAAGATGTAATTTTTTTTTGTAAATTTTTTAATCACATTTCACACACTTTTTACGATTAGAAATTTATACAAAAATTTCCTGATATTCATCTTTGACATCTGTATAAACTCAATTAATAGCATATAATTCGGTTTGGTAGTTTTTGTGAAAATGAGGTTTTTAAAAAAATCGAAAAAACATTTTTATCTCATAAAATATCAATATTTATAAGGTGATAATAAGGGAAACACATTGTCAGATAAGCAGCCACACATGGACAAAAAATTAAGAAATTTGATTAAAAGGCATGTTTCCAATGCTTATCCGGCTATGCCCTTTAATTTAATCATCTACAAATATTCCAGTTGAACTGCATTACATTTAGGGTCTTTAACCCTCTGGATCCCAAACCTCCCGAGATATTTTAATTCGTATATTTCAGTTCCCACCAGAAAATTAAAACAGCAATATTTGCTTTAATCAATAACTGAACATTCCGTATTTCAATAAAACGAAATTAGCCATTGAATTTTTCTGGTGTGAAATGAACTACATAATTTCTAGAACGTGTTCTAGCATGGGAATTAAAGGGTTAATGGTTTATGATGTTCAGAGAATACTTGTCAGAAACAGCATAATTTAAACTGTAATGTTTTTTTTTTTAAATGGTGTTTTGGAAAGAATGTGCATATTTTTTCATCAAACTTCAACATCAATATTACAATATTAATTTTATTAAATAAGAGATTAATTTACAAAGAATTGTTCTTACAATAAAAATCAAAGATTAAACTAAATCTTACAAACTTAAAAAAAAATATATGTATATAAATATATGTATATAATAATATTAAATCTTACAAACAGTCCTTTAATAGTCCTTTTAGTTAAAAGGACTCTTTATACGCTAACTAAAACTTATTTTCAATAAATTTATATCTGGCCTTATAAAATTTTGAAGTTTCATTGAAATAACGAAAGTTACCAGATAATAATTAAAAAAAGAAAAGAAAAGTTGTTCTACTAACAGAAAAAATGAGCCAGAACCAATCAGTCAAAAGAAATCAAAATATTGAAGACAATACTTTCCATCATATTCTAAGAATTATATTTGATAAGAAATAATTGATTTTTATATGCGATGCAAGAAAAAGGAAAATTCAGTAGATATAAGCTGATCTCATAAAAATCTGATACAACTAAGATAAAATTTCATGAGAAAAAGTAATAATAATACTCCTTTTAGGTATACTAAAAAATATTTTAAATTGTTTAAGTGAACCGTGTAAAAATAATCTCAAATTAAATCAAAACATCCTGAACTGTCTTATTTAAAAAATATATCTAAAAGTGTACACTTTCAACAGAAAATTTGTTCATTTATGTTAAATACCGAAAGATGGCTTCAAAACAATATATATAAAACCTAAAGTTATTGATTCAAGAAAGTTACTCGATAATCGAATTAATCTCACATAATGAATGATCAGTAACTCAGTTAATCAATAATTAAAATTATTCAAAAGGAAACGTTTATCTCTATTCAAAATTATTTCTGTTCTAGATGCTACACTTCTGATAAGGTTGTTGCTGTAATATAGAACGATACCTGTGAAAAATTTCATTAGAGGGTGAATTCAAATACCAGATTCCAGAGTTGTGAGTAATGAATCAATTCATTTTTCATAAATAACCGTTTTCTTTTTTACTCGAAGCGAATATTTTTCTTAATTCTTGAAACAAATGTTAATATTTGTAGATGTGAGAAAATACTCAAAGGCTCAAAGGCGATTGGTATTGGAATACAATAAAACCCCGATAATTCTGATTAATTGGGACCGGACCCAATCCGGATTATCAAAAATCCGGATTATCCGGAGAATTAGAAAAAAAAATGAAATAAAATATAACATACTAACAGAAAATCACCTTTATGTTAAACTTATTGAATATTTGCAGACAGTAATAATGCTTACTATGCTTAATTATTCCGAAAACATGTCAGAAAAAGTTTTTTTATTTAGAATACAACGATGAAACAAGTTAATGTTATGGAAATTAGCCAATCGCTTCTCAGACTAGAAAAAAAATGACCAAACCGATCCGAATTATCCGGAGATCCGGATTATCGGGGTCCGAATTAGCGGGGTTCTACTGTACATACATGGGCGCGATGCCCACGTTTACTTCCATCGAACAAGAGACGATCTAAGCATAGTTCATAATAATGATAAAAAGAGTCTAATGTTAATCTCACAGGCAGTTGCGATGGTGAAGAGCAGATGATGTGCTGTCGATAGATGGTCTTTGAGCAGTTGAGTTTTGGAGACATGCCAGGGCAGGGAGGGGGAAAGGGCTGACCAGGACAATAATATAAGTAATTTTAATTTTCAAATTTTAATTATTTTAAATCACAGTAGTGTGAATTTACCTAGAGAAATATTAAAATCAGTGACAAGTATAAGGGTAACACAATGCAAATGATAGAAATAGAATACACGATGCAAACAGATAAACATAATGATGCAAGCAATTTCAATTAATTAAATAAATTTCTATATACAAAATTAAACAAGTTAAAAAATGATAAAAAAATTTATCTATCACATAAATTAATCAAATATTTATATTTTTAATCCCCAAGGTAACTAAGAACAAGTTAGGAAGGTAAATATTACCCGGTACCAAAAGCGAGGCAGGAAGACGTCATTAGCTAAATTAGTGGGAGGATGCCAAATAAAACAAAATGAAAATGAATTTTGGAATTTGGAAAGTACACAATGATGCGTTTAAGGGGGTTCACGCCTCCTTCTTTTCGACGGAGGCGCAAATCCATCATCTCTACTAAGGATGACCAGCAGTCTTTTCTTTCCCTGAGTGTCGTTGACACTGTCACTGTAAGGTTGGATGGATTGCAACGCATCATTGAATATAAGAATGCGATCTCTATGAAAATTTATAGCAAGTTTTTTGATAACTTGAGCAATGGGCTTGATATTGAGATCAGCATGTATGACGTCATTCCGAACAAACATAGTCGCCTTACAAATCCTACGCAAAATTGCATTTTGAGAGATTTGAATTTTATGCATCTGAGTTTCACAGATCGATCCCCAAACAATTGACCCGTAAGTCATGGTTGATCTGATAATATACTTATATAGTAATAATTTATTTGAAATTGACAGACGGCTGTGATACGCCAACAGAGATTTGAGGGAACCTTGGGCTTTGTTAGATTTGAGAAGTACATCCTGAATCTGTCTAGCCCAGTTTAATTTGGAATCTAGGTGACTGCCTAGGTATTTATAGTTGATGACCCAGGGTATGCTGTCACCATTGAGAGAAAGATTAACGTCTGGGGAGATAGCTTTCTTTGAAAAAATAATGGCGGCACTTTTTGCTGCATTGACTTTAATTCGCCATTTGTGAGAAAATAAAAAGTCAGAAGTTGAACTTTCTGTTGCCGCTGATTTATTCATATGATTCATTCCTCATTTAAAATCAACCACCGTGATTCATTCATAGCGTTGGCGTTTCTTTGCTTCTATGTGAACTTACATGATATGAAAGTTCTCTGCAAATAGACGGCAAATTTTTTAATTATAATGACCTATAGCAATAAAATGAATTAAGGTTTTTAGAATTTAATAAACTCTTTACTAAAATAAGTTAATGGTAAGATACGTTTCTTTTGCTTACTTTTCTACTAAAGTTTCTGTATTTTGTAATAAAAGTGTTCTAAACTATTAATGATTATTAACTAGTGAAAACTGTTAATTTTAGTTCAGACTTGTTCTAGAACATCTAAAAAGCTGATCAGTATAAAAAGGAAAGAATAAATTTTAGAATTCTATTTATTATCATTTGTTTTCTGAGGTATGGTTAGGCTTAGCCTAAATATTGTATGTAAGCTCAGTACTATCTGTGGACCGATAGAGCCCTTTTCTTAATCAAGGCATCTTAGACGCCACTCAAGCAGTCATTGAAGATTTCCAGATTATAGGATAGAAGACGTAAATAGAACATAAAAAGTTTTGGTACTTCCTGTATATCCCGTCGACCAATTTTGCCAAGTTATGGATATCACCAAGCTAAGCTATTAGCCAAGTTATACACATCGACATAATTTTTATTTTAAATAGTGAAATAACAGATTAATTAGTAAAACATTAATAAAAATACAAGTAAAAGCTAGCATTTAAAATAACTTGATGACGTAACAAACACGTGTTTCATTTTCCATATCAAGCAAATGTGATAAATAAGGAAACCCATAATTGACATTTAATCTTAGATTTCGTCAATAGATTTTCAGTCGATGGGATAATCAAGTAGTACCGAAGTTTCAACATATCTAATCATTTCTATCATAGACAACCCCTTAAACAATCATTTTAAATTTTTTAAACATAATTTGAAAATTATTTGGCCTTTATTACTAAGCCTTGTTTGAACATTCCCTAGCTTATGAGTAAAATATCTGTGATAGACAGACACAGGAATAATTTTTTAATGATTCCGTTTTTACTTTTTAAGTACGGATAACAACAAAAAACTTCATCTGATTGATTTTCTATTTATAATTCTCATTATATACTTATTTCCCATTGGTTGGTACATAAATGTATATTATATACACACACATAAATAAATATCCTGTGTACTTAAATGTTTTTATTATTTTATATATTTATTATACAGTAGACTCTCTAAAATCCACAACTCTCTAAAATCTCACATAATTTACAAGTGTAAACAATGAAACATTCATTTCAGGTATGGAAAAAAAGACTGACTTTTTAAATTTTATATCAATTTCATATACATTTTAATTTGTATTTTTTAAATTTTACTGAATTCATGTTTTTTATGAAGGAAGAATAAATTTATTTCTGAAAACATTCAAGATATTCACAATCTTTGTACCAAATACATTTATGTATTAATCAAACTTTTTTGTTTATTAAGTCTAGCTAAACCTGAAATAAAATTTTCTTACTTTAATACAAATTAGCAATGTTCATTTATAAGGCAAGTTTCATTTGAAAATTTAGGATAAATACATTTCATCCTTTATGAAGAATATTCAATCATACATTATTAATAATTAACCTGACCTTTGCTTTTAACATTTTAGTTATTTGAAAAATTATCTAAATTTTTATTATTTTAGTTTATTACTTATTTTAATATTTTATTATACTGTAAGCATTTATTATAATTTTGATTGCATTATTAATTACTGTTAAAAAATATTAACAAAGCAATGACCAGAAATGTGCAAAATTCTAAAAACCACACAACATCTGCTCCCAAGCTGTGTGGAATTGAGGGAGTCTACTGTACTCGTGAAATTAAAAGATAATATTATATTACAAATTTTTTTATATGTAAATAATATTACAACACAGTAAAATCTGTAAAAGGATAATATTTCTCTAACGTAATCCTATCTCAAACGGAAAAAATTCAAAATACCAATGAAACGAACAAAAGATCATATCTTAGAAATATTGATTACACTTCTTTAAATGGATGTCTAAAATGGTTATTCCCCCCCATCTCCTTGTAATCACATCTTGATAAGTCGACTGTGTGTGTATGAGTAACAGAAATATTTTGAGTACCTTTAAAAATTTAAATACAGTAGACTCCCTCAAATCCGCACTTCTAAAATCCACAACTCTCTAAAATCTGCACATATTTTACGGATGTAAACAATGAAACATTCTGTTCAGATGTAGGTGCAAAATTTGACTTTTTTAGTTTTATATAAATTCCATATATTTTTCAATTTGTAGTTTTTGTTAAGGTTTTTGAAATTATGTTTTTTCATGACAAAAGAATACTTTATTTCTGAAAAAATAAAGATATTGCTGATATCATTGGTAATCACAATTTTACCAAATAAATTTATGTATTAATCAAGCTTTTTTTAGTTATTAAGTCTGGCTAAACCTGAAATAGAGCTTCATTATTTTCTGATCTTGATGTGAATAAGTAATGTACCTTTATGAGACAAGTTTCACTGAATAATTTAGAAAAAACACATTTCATCTTTATAATGAATATTTAATTGCACATTATTGATTATTAATTTGACCTTTGCTTTTAGTAATTTTATCATTTTAAAAACTATCTAAATTTTTATTATTTTAGTTAATTACTTATTTTACTATTTTAGCATATTGTAAGCATTCATTATACTTTTGATTTCATTATTAATTACATTCAAATTACTTTTAAAAAATGTAAACGAAGCAATGACCAGAAATCCACAAAATTTTAAAATCCACAAAACCTCTGGTCCCAAGCTGTGCGGATTTGAGGGTGTCTACAGTATATCAAATTTAGGGTGCCCCCTGAATTTGATTCTGTACTGAATCTGATCATATCTTAGAAATATTGATTACACTTCTGTAACCAATAGTGTAAACCCCGTTTATCAATAGTCTGATCATATCCTAGAAATATTGATTACACTTCTGTAATCAATAGTGTAAAACCCGTTTATCAATAGTCTGAACATGTCTTAGAAATATTGATTACACTTCTGTAATCAATAGTGTAAAACCCGTTTTTGACGTTTTTCATATTTTAAACTTGTAGAACAATTACAAACTTTTCCATAGATCTATAATTGCATTAAATGTCTCATACAATGGGGAAAAACAAAATTACAATGCTATATGAGTACATAAAAAATCTGTCCTTCGAAATCATTAGTTTATTTTAAAAAGGCTCTTGTTGAAAAATTAAATGGTGAAAATTGCCATTATCTTGTAAAAACCCAGGTGAACATCAAAACTTTCCAATAACCCTCTGCTCTCTCCCTAAATGTCAATGGAACTCGAAATAATAGAATTCCAACGAGAAAGAATCATCGATCTTCGGAAATATTCTTCAGATTTATCGTGAGATCTCTCACCATCGAATAGCCAACCTTGACAAGGTATCTGTAGGATTTAAAGAAACATATAGATCAAAGTTTCTGTTGCAAGAAAATCTGCTCTTTTGAACTGGTAGTCCATATCCTATGCTACTTGGCGAAAAATTTGTGCCAAAATACCATTTTCGCGATTGAATTAAATATCTGTATGATAAAAAAAAGTATCAAAGTTTTCTGTAGCAAGAAATTCTTCTCTTTTGAAATGGTCACAACAAACTTTTAAGCCCCAGTTTCTTATTTCTTGACGAAAACTATTATAGAGCTGAAAAAACATCATCAGCATGTTTTAGAACTGAAGATACTAAATCATATTTAAGATTTTTTAAATTTGAGTATAAAAGCTCACAAATAACCAGATCAATAATAGAGACGCTTTTATTAATTAGGGGGTAGCACATTACATTATAATATTAAAGAACACTCCCTCAAATCTGCACAGCTTGGGACCACATGTTTTGCGGATTTTAGAATTTTGCTGATTTCTGATCATTGCTTTGTTTACATTTTCTAAACAGTCATTTGAATTTAATTAATGATGCCATCGAAATTATAATGAATGCTTACAATAGTATAATAAAATATTTAAATAAGTAATAAATTAAAATAATAGAAATTTAAGTAATTTTTAATATGATTAAACTATTAAAAAGCGAAGGTCAAGTTAATTATCAATAATATATGATTAAATAGTCATTATACAGATGAAATGTATTTTTCCAAAATTATTCAGTGCAATGTGCCTCATAAAAGTTCATTACTAATTCAAATTCATAAAATAAGGAAGTTTTATTTCAGGTTTAGCACAGACTTTAATAATCCAAAAAACTTGATTAATACATAAATATATTTGGCTAGAATATTGTGAATATCTGGAATTTTTTTCAGAAATAAATTTATTCTTCCTTCATGAAAAACATGAATTAGGTAAAAAAAAAAGTACAAATTAAAATATCTGTGGAATTGATATAAAGCGAAAAAAGTCAAATTTTG
Organism: Maratus speculifer; assembly: GCA_964019185.1. Lineage (NCBI taxonomy): Eukaryota > Metazoa > Arthropoda > Arachnida > Araneae > Salticidae > Maratus > Maratus speculifer. The sequence continues at coordinate 368,003,697 of OZ025296.1, forward strand.
CCCTTATATCTGAACGGAAATCTTCATTGTTTACATCTGAAACTATGTGCAAATTTTAGAGAATTGTGGATTTTAGGGTTGCACATTTGAGGGAGTCCACTGTATTTGATATAAAATTATAAACTAAAAAAAAATAATGGTCTCGAAACTAAATCAGTGGGGTGTTATTGCATTTTTATAGACGGTCTTTTTCCATAACTTTCAGCAACAGTTGGTCCCATCAAAAACCCGTTTCCATCTTAGCAGGTGTATTTGTGTTCTTATTCTTCGGGACCGTCAAATGTTTCCATTTACCTGAAGATTTCATATTCTCCGAATACCTGCCAATAAAGACACACAATGGCAAAATGTTCCACTTTAGATAGGTTTCAAGTTTTAGGAACTAGAAATATGTAATGTTGTTTTCGTGTAATCCTAATTTTCTTTACCTTTGCAGATAGGTCACTTTCACAGAATTCATTGCAATATATTTATATTCTTAATAAGAACACTACAGAGAAAATATATTATAATAGTTACAGAGGATACAGTCAAAATGAGACATGTTTATGTTGAAAATTTGCCGAAAACGTAAAAGAGCCCTCGCAAAAGACATGACTTTGAATTAAACCCATTTAAGAAAAACACTTGTATAAAATTACATTTTCAGGGAATTTTTGTTATTCCGATTTAGTAGTTTCGAGTGTTGTTGATTGCACGATTCAGAAACCCAGATACTCCGCTTGAGGGAAGGGGAGGGATATCCATGGCGTCTACTAGGATATGCCACTAATTACATTATTTAATTACGGTGTAAGTTATGTTAAATGATTTGGCAAATTTCAGCAACAAGCAAACACATTAAATTAAAAAAAATCTGAAATCCGAAGAATTTCTTACTAAACACATTTGCATATTAAAATTCCATAGCCATAATAAAATTTTATTTTCTCTCTATTCTTTGCTAAATGTATCATCGTTTCTTAAGATGATATTAAATTATAAAAAATTATGCTTAAATTTAATTTATATTTTATTTATAATAACTTTTTTTTTAAATGTTGCTATTTATTTTATTTACAATTCAATTTTTATACTGTTAGGAAAGGCATCTGACACACCTTTGATTTCGCTAACTTCATATAATTGGGTGTCTACTGCAGTTTTTAATACTATAGTAGTTCTATGGTAGTACTATGGTAGTTTTAAGTTATTTCATTACAATTTTTTTCTACATTGAATTTAAATTTTCGTGATAAGTTTATTTATTTATTTACTTTTTAAATGAAATGAGGAAACTGATATTAATTAATTTTATTTTATTGCAGATGCATAAAACCGTTAATCTAAAACATCACATAACTCAAAATATCTTCAATGTGTAAAACGAATGCAGCGAAATATTTCTTATCAGAACTTTTTGAAAAAGCAGCTTCTAACTCACAGCCTGGATAACCTTTTATTTCTGAGTTATGCAAGAATTTCTCCCAAAACAGCCTTTTTTGTGTGATGTATGCAACAAGGAATTCTTTTATAAGTGCTATTTAAACAGACATATGTTAACTCATACTGGTGAAAAACCTTTTGTATGTGAGCTATGCAACAAGAAATTCTCTCAAAAGGGATATTTAGGCAAGCACCTGTTAATTCATACTGGTGAGAAACCGTTTGTGTGTGATAATTGCAACAAGAAATTCTCTCAAAAGAGCAGTTTAAACAGCCATCTGTTAACTCATACTGGTGAGAAACCATTTGTGTGTGATATATGTAACAAGAAAGTCTCTCAAAAGAGCAGTTTAAGCAGCCATCTGTTAACTCATACTATTGAGAAACCGTTTGTGTGTGATATCTGCAACAAGAAATTCTCTCGAAATGCAGATTTAAAGAAGCATGTGTTAATTCATACTGGTGAGAAACCTTTTGAGTGTGAAGTATGCAACAAGAAATTCTCTCGAAAGGTCCATTTAAGCAGCCATCTGGTAACTCATAGTGGTGAGAAACCGTTTGTGTGTGATGTATGCAACAAAAAATTCTCTGAAAACAGTTCTTTAAGGAAACATCTGTTAATTCATACTGGTGAGAAACCTTTTGAATGTGAGGTTTGCAACAAGAAATTCTCTCAAAATCACCATTTAAGCAGACATCTGTTAACTCACAGTGAGGAGAAACCTTTTGAATGTGAGGTATGCAAGAAGAAATTCTCTCAAAAGGGCAACTTGAGCAGACATCTATTAACTCACAGCGGGGAGAAACGATTTGTGTGTGAGATATGCAGCAAGAAATTTTCTAAAAAGAGTGATTTAACCAAGCATATTTTAAAACACAATGGTGAAAAATCTTGTTTGCGAGATATGAAACAATAAATTCTCTTAAACGTGTGAATCAAGCAAGCATCCTGTCAATTCATAGTGGGGAGAAACCTTTTATGTGTTGATATGCAACTAGAATTTTTCTGAGAAGTATGGTTTAATTTATATTGAAGAGAAACATTTTGTGTGAGAGATATGTGTTTTTTCAAAAGATTTGTGAATCTGCCCATCTGTTAATATTATAATAACGAGAAATATGCTATGAAAGATTTTAAAAAATGAACTCCAAAAAAGCTATCTAAAAGCTACATTTTGCTCCTATAATTTGTTAATTGCAGATAACTAATCGTACCATACTCCAGAAATACAGAAATAATTCTTTCCATTTATTACAATGCAAAAAAAAAAAAAAAAAAAAAAACTGTGTCACACAAAAATTTGCCTATTAAACCAGTAAATCAGCACATCAGTTACTATATACCATAAGCCATTGCAAACACAATTTTATTTTTATCATTCTTTATATTACCTGAAAAATATTACATATCTCTGTTTTTACACTTATAAGCTCTTATAATGATTGATACTATTTAAGTGAAAATAAAAACCTTTGTTATACCTGATTTCCCACAATAAAGTTCTTTGATGGTAAAATAGATTTTCTAGATCAATATTTAAGCTGAAAATAGAAGTTTTGTAAAGGGAATGGACCCCAGACTTACCCATAATATTGAAAAAAAATATGCGTGTGTGTGTTTCATACATTAGTTGATAATTTAAATAATAATAACTGTCTGGTGACTTTTTAAGGAATGAGTAAAGGTTGGTAAAAGTGTTTTTAAATTTTGCTTTTCCCATCAGAATTTAAAAAAATATCCTTAATGTTATGTCATTTCTGATAGCATAAGTAATTTTTTCAGTTCCTTAATCGTCTATTCTGGTTATTATTTTATAAAGGAATAGCAGTCTGGTCTGATTTTTAAATGGCAATAAATACAGCAGACTCCCTTAATCCTTTATCTACCCGACGGTACTTATAAGTATCATTAAAATAACTTACTATAAAATTCTTTTAATACTATATTACTATAGTTATAATTACTACAATTATTATAGTTGTAATACTGTTTAGAATGAGTTACAGATACATTACTTTATCTTGTTCCAAAAGCATTATTGGTTATACAAAACAAAAAATTTTTAACCTTTTCAAGGTTATGAGTGCGTATTCGCGTCCAGAATGTTGCTTTTCTAAATCGTTATGGGCGTCTATACGCGCTCAGAGTACTATCTTTCTAAATGGTTAAAACCGCGTTTAGACGGTCAACATTTGTTGCTGTTAAAGGAGCTTATTCGCATTTGTGCATTTCCTCCGTTGTTCGAGTCTGGGATTATAGAATAAGTATTAAATATTTAAAGAAAGCTCTTTTTCAAACATTTCTTTCTTCGACCGCACAATAGGTGTACTTAGATATACCATTTGTTAATTTGTTTATTGTGCTCTAATGCTTTATAGATTTGGTTAAAAATGCTTAGAGAATGACGTTTTCTATAAATGGTTAAGAATGGCATTATATTGCAAAATAAATACTAATGTAAATCCAAAACACATACAAGTGAGGAGTTTTAGTTTCTTTGGATGTAACTATACGAATTCATAGAATGTTATTGTTTATATATTTCATTTTATTTTTCTTTTCCATAAGATTATATTTCATCAAAATAATATTTTTTTAAACATTTACATGTTGCGTTTATTTATTTTATTATTTGTTATACATACTTTATTTTCTTTCCATGTTCTTTTTTTAAAATCATTTCAATGTTTTTCATTTAACTATAATACTACATATTTAAACCGGTTTTTTTACATTATTTTTATTATTATTATTATTTTACTTGCATCACCTTTGCTGTGAAATAATATGTAAAATAAATTATCACGATTTATTGTTAATGAATTTAAAAAATGTTACATGTTAAAAAATATTTTTTATGTATATCTATTGTTCGAATTTCATTCAAATTCTGATGTGACTTTTAAATTATAATGTGAAACCGTCTATAACGATTCTGAAGGGATTAGAAAAAGTACCGATATAGACAGATTATCATTATAGTGGTTTCAAATTGTTACCCCTTTGCGGCGTAGGACGAATTAATTGCTTAAGTGTTGAAATTAATCACTGACACCGGAATTTGAAGACAACTTTATTTGTAAATAAGAAAAAACTGTATTTCGCGCATTAACACTTTCCGGTACACTGTGCCCAGTCTGGGATACCTAATTTTAATTCCAAACTTGCAAATGGCTACAATAATATTTTACTAAAATCTCGCTTCTACAATGAAAACTGAAATTAGGGAGTTCTTAATTTCTTAAAATGTCGTATGCAAATTCCGGTGACAGTCGATGGATTCTCATTTTATTAACAGAAATTGTCCGTGTCGAAAAGGGTTAAATGAACCGCAATTTTTTTCCTCCGAAATTCCAATGCTAATGCAACGTTTGGAAATTAAAATTTAGTGATTTTATAGATATACCACCGTGCCGCAAGATGTTAAAGAGATTTCAATCGGTTTCTTCCCATATAACGCAACATTTATAAATCATTAACGAAAAAAAAAATAAAATACTTAAAAGCGGTGGGGAAAAAATAAATAAATATTTATTCCAAATCAGATTTTTAAATATTTTTTGTGATAGGATATTTGCGATAATAGCAATGTGTGAGGGAATGATGGTCTAACATGGGGAAACATTGATTGAGTAGACTACATTAAGAGCTATTCCATCTCAATTCAGGCAGACACTACTGATATGCGTCAAGTCACCATCACAGATTTTTTTCAAAAAAATTCAGTTGTTAGAACTAAGTGATTTATAAAATTTCCTAAAAGGATTTTTCCCTAAAAAATTTATTTCTCTGATTACAGCACTTTAAAGTTGATGATAAAATTGGCATTTTTCAGAAAAACTGAAAAACGCTTCATTTTGAAATGAACACAATACCAAACATATTCAACATATTCAGTCAATTTATTTTTTATAAACAGTTATTAAACTGAATTTTACTTTGGCATAGTTTTAAAAAATATAGTGACATTTTTACTTAATTAAAAAAATTAGATTTTAAGTATAAAAAATATAATTATTAGTGAATTTAAGATTTTTTTTCAGAATGAAAAAAATATTTTAAAGCTAAACATTGATGGCAATCCAAAGACCTTTAATGGGAGTTTTACAGCAAATTTTATTTTAACTCTAAGGTGCTTACAACTTTTGTAATTCAATTTTAAATTTTGCAAAATTTTGTAAAATCACTACTTTTGAAATGCAATTTCTCAAAAACACCATTTTTTAAAACTCTGATAATATGCTCAATTCATACCTTATTAGTCTCTAATAAATACCTTACAAGCAAATCGTGTGTTTTTGCTTAGAAAATTTTATATGATTTTTTGAAAATAACATGTTGTGTGTATTTTTCAACAGACCACAAAGTCAAGCTCTTCCTTATTTAACCGAACTTGTAATGTAATTAATATTTCAAACTAAAAAATACATCGGTATTACATAATTATTACTGTTAAATTATAGCTAATCATTAGCTTAAATTTAAAATTGCGTAAAATACAGCCAATATTAAAATTAGTATTGATCATATGTCATTTCATTCCACACTCATGAATGTGTTAAATCCATCTACAGTGTGTAAAAATTTTGCTATATAGTATGGATATAATATATTAATGTGCAAATACATACATAACAGAAGAATTAGGTATTGAAGGTTTCTTAAATTAACTTCAACTCCTTATCGTTGAAGGTATGAAGTCGCTCAGATTGTCCTATTGTAACTGGTTTTTCTGTTTCTAGAAGCACATTTTCCAATGGTAATGCACATTCATATTTTTTCTTTCCAGATTCTTTTGGCCACTGGAATGCTTTAACTATGGACCATGTTGGGTACATGAATGATACTTTAATGTCATTTAGTTCTTGTGATTGATATACCATTGATTTGTTCTATCCACCAATTATTTTCATAAATGCATCCAATGAAATCACCGATTTGGAAACTATGTATTGAATATTGTCTTTTCATTTGGCTGAAGGTTTCAACTTTTGTCAATTCATTTTTACTTGCTCGTTCCATATAATGTTCATTATTTACAATCACCCTATAATGTTTATATCTAATACCCACAATAGATTTTGCATTAGCATATTCTTTCTCATTATTAGTTCTATAGGATTGAATAATATTTCTGTCTGGATGGACTAGAATGTTATTTTTTAGCAGAGAAGATAGTTTAGCAACAAATGAGACAGAATCTTGGATAGCTTTTATTGGCTCCTTTTGGAGATTAAATTTTGTTGCATAGTGCTTGTCTCAGTCCCCAATAGCATCACATGCACTTTTAACATGACCAGTACCTGAAAATATCCTCTACTTCAGTACAATTTTAATTTTGTGCAATTCATAAAACTGATACTTATTTTTAAAATGTGATCCAGCTCCATCTGATATATACACAGATGATTCCAGTGTTTGTAATTGGTACAACTTAAATAATTCTTTTTTTACTTTTTCTATGTCACAAACAGCATGAGCTGTATCATGAGTTAATCATCAGAAACTATGATAAAACTTTATTTCTTCTCTAAAGTATGCTGTGCAGGTAACTAACGATATCTGAGTATTCTGCCAGTGGTAGCTTTGTACTTCATTTGGCAATATTAGTGAGTAATTTTCAGCAAAGTCAAAATGCATCACAAGCGCAGATTTTTTTAAGAGGTTTGGCTTATTTAATTTTATGAATAGGAATTTTTGAAGATTAGCTTATATTTATCTGCCATAATAATGTGCATATTATTATTTTTTCATTAAAAAATATTATTATAAATACAAAGAAATAAGAAAAAGCTTGATCTTCTGGTTTTCTGAGGAAAAAAAAAACTAATTGGAAAAAAACTAAACTTGAAAAAAAAAAATCTAATTCAGTTGTAATATATGTATTTGCATTTTAATATATTATATCCATACTATATAACAAAATATTTAACACACTGTAGATGAATTTAGCACATTTATGAGTATGGAATGAAATGACATATGATCAATACTAATTTTATTATTGACTCTATTTTACGCAATTTTAAATTTATGCAAATGATTAGCTATAATTTAACAGTAATAATTATATACTAGTGATGTATTTTTTAGTTTGAAATATTAATTACATTACAAGTTCAGTTAAATAAGGAAGAGCTTGCCTTTGTCGTCTGTTGAAAAATACACACAACATGTTATTTTCAATAAATCATATAAAATTTTCTAAGCAAAAACACACGATTTGCATGTAAGGTATTTATTAGAGACTAATAAGGTATGAATTGAGCATATTATCAGATTTTTAAAAAATGGTGTTTTTGAGAAATTGCATTTCAAAAGTAGTGATTTTACAAAATTTTGCATAATTCAAAATTGAATTACAAAAGTTGTAAGCACCTTAGAGTTAAAATAAAATTTGCTGTAAAACTCCCATTAAAGGTCTTTGGATTGCCATCAATGTTTAGCTTTAAAATATTTTTTATCATTCTGAAAAAAAATCTTAAATTCACTAATAATTATATTTTTTGTACTTAAAATCTATTTTTTTTAATTAAGTAAAAATGTCACTATATTTTTTAAAACTATGCCAGAGTAAAATTCAGTTTAATAACTGTTTATAAAAAATAAATTGACTGAATATGTTGAATATGTTTGGTATTGTGTTCATTTCAAAATGAAGTGTTTTTCAGTTTTTCTGAAAACTGCCAATTTTATCATGAACTTTAAAATGCTGTAATCAGAGAAATAAATTTTTTAGGGAAAAATCCTTTTAGGAAATTTTATAAATCACTTAGTTCTAACTACTGAATTTTTTTGAAAAAAATCTGTGATGGTGATTTGACATGCCCTGCCTGAGCTGAGATGGAATTGCTCATAAGTATAGTAAAAAATAATATTTTATTATTTTTTGTAAGGTGCCAATTAAGAACTTTATTTTACTTAGGGTGATTTAAATTATTTTTATTTGTGAATGAAAAACATCAGGCGCATTTAAAATTTGAATACTTTAAAAAAATTCTTTAAAACCAAATAGAGGTATTTTAAATATTTAAATCAATATACGACCAAGCATCACCATTTCAAATGTTCAACATAAAGACACAATACATATAGACTACAATAGCACAAAAATTAAAAATAGATATTGTTACTAAATTATGAAAATTTTTGATTAAAGAGTTCAGTTCCTTACAGGATTTCTCTTTTCTCTCTCTGATCAAGCAACAGGATATATTTTTTATATTTAGGAGCAGAGAAGTTTCAGATTATTAATGCTTAGCTGTCTAAGATTTGAACAATATTTTTATTTACCATTAAAGGTATTACGATACTTGTGGTTCTCGGTCATTCTCTTATGTTTGTGCTGCATTATAATTTAGGGGGCTTCAGTTTAAAAAGAAATGGTCAATTTCCCATATAAAATTACATGCCATTGCTCACGAACACAAAATTTCAGCACGTGTCGGCTACAATGTGAGCATTGGTTATAACAAAATTCTCGTGCTCTTGTAATCAGCTTTTTATGAAAATTAGATGGGGGTATATAAAATAATAATGGCCTCTTGTACACATGGTCTGACTAATGCAGGGGCATGCGGGGCAACTTCCCTGGGCCTCCCGGCTTGAGGGAGTCCCCAAGGACAGATATAAGTTTATGTTTTTTGTTAAAAGAATGTCAAATGATAAAAAATGGCCAAAATTGACCAAAATTCTTTTTTTTTCAGTTTTAATTGGCTCTCTTGTCCTACCTCCTCTGCTTCCGTGCCTCATGCCCCCTTAAGATCTCACATTTATCCCTATATTCCTTTAACCGAAAAAGATTGCATACTATAGTTTGTTAAAGTTATCTTTCTTCAGCAATTATATTTATCGATATGAATTGTACTTGGTATGAAATTTATGTACACTTACAATAGGTATGCATTTTAGTCACTTCAGTGTCATTTACGAAAAGTTTTAAGTTAGAAGGGGGGGGGGGCTCCTAATATTGTGGGTCTACCACTGTCTAAGTCGGGTCCTGCTTGTACAGTTTTATGAGGAATATAATCATAGATTTTATACTCCCCCTCCTAAGAATAGCGTAAATCAAGAGAAACTCATCCGATCTGATGTTTATACACTTTGAAAACATCTTGATAAAATGTTAAAGATTAAAGCCGCTAAAGAATTGGAGTTTGTATCCTTACTCGTACACACACAGCCGCCACCCCCCCCCCCCCAAAAAAAAACAAAACAAGGGAGGCTCAATTTTTAAAAAATATGTAAAATACCTAATATTCTAACTCTCCGCACTTTACAAAATTTTATCATTCAGGCAATGACAGTTGTTGAGATAACATTTAAAGCCCCGCCTTTCTGTCCAAAGAGAGTAAAGATGCCAAATTAAAAAAAAATCCCCTCAGTCTGGTGTTTATATTCTAAGGTTAATCATGTGCATTGTTATCAGAGTTATTTAAACATGTGATTTGTAAATAGGTACGCTTTTTTTCCTGGAGTATTTTTTATCCGCTATCAATGCATACAGAATATTATAGCGTGAAACTAAATTATGTAACTTTTTGACAAAGAGTTCAGTTGCTTTCATGATTTCTCTTTTTTTCTGTTCAAATAAAATTACATTATTTTACATGTAGGAGTAAGTATTTTTCAGATATTAATACTAATGAAGTTTAAAAATATTAAGTTAGACTGTTTTTTCATAATACATTATTTAACAAAGTATGGTTCTTATATACTATATATAACTCAATATTTATGCGTGTTGGTGATTAATAAAACTCACATTATGAATTTTTTATTGACTAATATTAAATTTATAGATTACTTAAAGTTTTAGATTCTTCAATTGTGAACTTTTATTATCTCAATCATTAAAAGGCATATTTGAATAAGATAAAAAGTCGAAAATTTTATTAGTTTCATTGTCTGTTTTTTTGTTCTAAGAAGATTTAAACTAACTTAAAATCAAAAAGCATTAAAACAATTATGTGGTTCAAGGACTAATTGCATTATAAAGATATTATAATTAAAATATGAGTATATTATTAATATACAATAAATAAAAATAACAGTATATTATTGGAGATAGTTGGAGATTGTCATTTTTCTACCCCCCCAAAACGTATTTTTAAGCTATATTTTCTTCTTTTAGTCTTGTGAGATTTTCAAAATACATTTTTCTACCCCTCAAAAATGTATTTTTAAGCTATATTTTCTTCTGTTAAAGTCTTGTGAGATTTTAATGTTTAATAATTAAAGTATAGATATTTATATTATTTTGATTTGGAATATTAAATGACTCTTTAAGGATTCTTCCCTTTTTAAAATAATTTAATCATGTTCTCCCCTTTCTATCCGCATAAAAATTTTATATGCAATAATAAAGACATCAATAATCATATTAGATTGTTGTTTTGATGGATGTCATAATAAGGGTTAATATATCCACCTCCACATCCCACCCTGTATTTTCTTGTAATTATAATTAAATATATAATATGTGGCTTTTGCTTATGACATAATTTTAATGTTATTAAAGCATTTATATATTTTTTGAAGAAATCAGTTGTAATATTTCTAAAGGTTATCATATTTTTCTTACTATGAACAACTGGGGACTTCATTTTAAATAAAAATATTCCATAATCTGAACAGCAACTTTCATAAAAAGTCGTCACATGTTTATCTGGCTTCATATTTTTTGTTATGTATTTTTAGCGTAACGTTTAAAGAAATAATTCAAAGTATCATGCACTATGTCATTCATTTCAATGAATAGAATAGTGCATACTTTTTAACCCTCTAAGCGTTTGTCCCGTAATATTCCGTACACTAAGCTCCAGGTTTCACTGCAATATAAGCAATGTTTAAGATATTATAATTCTATAGATTTAATGAATTTTCAAAGCATTGAAGAATGATTAAGACTCTCAAGGATTAAATTTATATTCCTAAATAAGTTTTTTTAGTTAATATTGAAAGAATCATATTTTATTAGCATTTAAAACAAAATGCAGTGAAAACAACATTACAATTTTACCCATTTGCAAGACGCTTGGAGGGTTAATAATTTAATTTGTAGTGAGTAATTTTTGTTACAGGTTTGATAAATGATACATGCAAGGGTACTACCATTTCATTATCCTGTCGATTAAAAAAACTATAATAAAATTAAAGGATTAAATTCCAATAATGGATGATCGTAAATGCCACATTCACTTGATATTAAACACGGTAAACGTGTTTCATATCATCAAGTGATTTTTAATTTGACTCTTTATTTATATTTTTATTAATGCTTTACTAACATAATTGTTCTAAATTGAATTGTTAATTGAATGTTTTAACGTCTAGTAAAGTTTTATTGTTTTAAAACTTTTAATATTTAGCACCTTTTAAATATTAAATTTATTTTGAATTATGATTAATATTATTTACTTAATTTATTAAGAATATGAAGTTTCAGCTTATGATATAGAATTTTTATACGTCTTACTTTTAGTTCAAATTATTTCATACATAAAATGATATTTTATTGATTTCTTTTCGTTTGAGACTATAAAGTAAGTAAAAAATAAATGTCACCATATTTGATAATTACTTGAAAAAAATTGTTTTATTAGACATTGATAACAATATTATTGAGGAGAGGGGAGATGATGTTAAGAGCGGTTTCCGAAATTACAAAAAAGTTAATGATAGAGATCTATGAAACTTAAGTGAATTATTATAAAAAGTAATTCAAAATGTATAAAATTCATTGTCAATTTCAAAAAGTTTTTAAAAATTATGGAATAAATGCATATCTGCACAATATGATTAACTATTTGTAAAATTTGTAAAAAATACAAGTGAAATTGAGTTCAGATTGCACATATGGACAGCAGAGGCAAAAATTTCATTTTGATATCGACTGTGAATATGCTAAACAAGTAGGTAAAACTTTTTATGGGAGAAAAAAGTAAATATACTGGCATGCAAAGAAATAAATTTTGCATTTTTACCAATCTAAATAGGAGAAAGTCAGTTTCTATGATTTATATGCTCACTTGCATATGTAATCTATATCTATGATCGAGTTCTGTAGCACTTAAGAATGTGCAATGTGATAGTTTATGAATTTGTACTTTTTAAAGAAATGAAACTTGTGAATTCCCATACTTAATTCAGAATTAAAATTCAGTGCTATTTATTAAAAAATGTGTGGTTTTATTATTTTTCTTTTTGTTCTTAGATTCAAACTTAGATAAAACTCTTCTACTGAAGTTCCATAAGTCATTTCCTTGGATAAAAATGTCTACAATCTCTCCATATTGATAATTTGAAAAAGTTTCTGTTATCATCCGAAACTAAATTTTTTTCACTTAAGAAAATGTCATCCATTACAGAAGCAATTTCTTCCTCAAATGAACAGCTCTTAGATCCTCAAAATGGTGATAAAGAAAAACATTCCTCCTTTAATGCAGAAGAAAAAACTTTTATTTGTAAAGTATGTTCCAAAAGATTTCCCAAGAATAGCTACCTAAGAAGACATCTCTTGAGTCATACAAGAGAAGAAGCCCTTTGTTTGTGAAATATGTTCCAAAGCCTTTCGTCATAATTATCAGATAAGAAGCTATCTCTTAATTCATACATGTGAAAAACCCTTTATTCTTAAAATGTGTTTCAAAGGTTTTTCTCGTAATTATGATCTAAGAAGACATTTCTCTATTCATAACGGTGTAAAAACCTTTGTTTGTGAAGTATGTTCCTAAGCAATTAGTGATAAGAGCAGTTTAAGAAAACATCTCTTGACGCATACAAGAAAAACTTTTTTGTTTGTAAAATATGTTTTAAAGGATTTTCTCGTTATAGTATTCTAAGTACCCATCTCTTCACTCATAATAATACTGCAAGAGAAAAAGCCTTTTTTTGTGAAATATGTTCCTAAACATTTTCTTATAATCAATATTTAAAATCTCATCTTTTGAAGAATACAGGAAGAAAACTTTTTGTTTGTGAACAAAAGGGTTTCAAAGGATTTTCTGATAAAAGTAATCTAAAAACACATCTCATGATACATACAGGAAAAAATTCTTTTGTTTATGAAATATGTTCCAAAAGATTTTCTCAAAATGTTAGTCTAAGAACCAATCTCTTGATGCATGCAAGATGAAATCCCTTTGTTTGTGAAATAAGATCCAAAAAAATTTCTGATAAGCGTAACCTAAGAGCCCATCGCTTCAATCACTTTTGAGGAAGGAAATCTTATCTTTGTGAAATATGTTCCATACGTTTACCTGAAAATCGTTATTTAAGAAATATTTGTCTCATATGAAATGGACAATTCTTGAACATCTCCTACATTTTTATATCCAAAATTGAATATGAATCATGTATATCTCATTGCATCTATATAACTGCTTTTTTTGTTTTTGTTTTTTTTATAATAAAATAAACTTACACTTCTTCTATGGCTTAGTGTCTTTTTGATAATAAGAAAATAACTATTTATATATTAATTAGATTTCAACAAACCTTATGAAAAAACTTTTTGGTAGTTTTTTATTTCACTATAAAGTTATTCCCCCTAAAATAAGAAATTATTCTGACCTAAAAGTTTAAATTGTGTCCAATATCCTATGGAATAGAAAAGACTTTATCGGATTTTACTTTAGAATACTTTAGAAAAAATATGAGAAGTGTGCTAAAAATATGCTTGTGTGAAAAACATATCTGTCTTATTTCTTAAAATTTCCCAAGCATTTGAATGAAATCTATCTCATTATCAGGGGTAGATAAATGTTCCATTTTATTCGCCAGTAGTGAGTAAATTTTTATTTTTTCTTCAAAACCAACTGGATGTTCCATTTTGCTGTCTAATAAAATAAATCTTTGGCTGGTAAGATTTTATAGCAATTTCCCACCGTTGCTCGTTATCAGGTATTCTTTGCACGCATCATGAGCTAAGTATTTTTTAATATATAAATACTTAATTTAATATTTATTCAGCATGAATAGGAACAAATCTTGTGTGTTTGGAAATTTTATCTATAAAACGTCTCTGATAATCTTGATTAAACTTTGTATCCTACCTTATTGAGATACAAGAAGACCATTGGAATAGGTCACATGATTGAGAAAATTCGATAAGGAGATATTTTGGTAGCACGATGAGTCATTGGATTTTAATAGAAATGAAGTTTCAAACAGTGATTAAGAAGTTAAAAAAGTTGGCAGTAAAGGAAGTCGCAAAGCTGACATCACTTCACTAGATTTAGTAGGAGAACCGATTTTTAATATTTTCAATGCTGAAATGAATGCTTGACATGATAAGAAATATCTCTGCATTTAGCACCAATATATAATTGTTAACCGGCCGAGAGTTTATTGTTTTGTCGAGTTGAACTTAAAGTTAATTTTGACTAAGGTAGGCTTAGTCTTTCCTGCTGTTATGTAACAACATGACCAAATGTTTGTGCTTGTATGCAAATTTTATCTGAAAGATATGCTAATGATTTTGGCTAAATTTTGTATCCTACCCTTTTAGAGTATGAGAAGCCTTATATGTTCGAGAAAGTTTGTTGAGAAGGCCATTTTTTAAATGTCACTGCCAATCAATTGGAATAAAATATTGAAACGGTTATTAAGTTGTTGAACATTTTTAAAACACAGTGGACACTCTATTTGAACACTCACCGGACCGACCGAAAGTGTTCAGATTATGGGGGTGTTCAGCATAGAGGGGGATTGGAAATGCATTACTACTACTACTATGTAGGGTTGCAGAGCCGGTAGTTGATCAAATGAGGTCGGTGTTAAGAGGGTTTATTATATTTTCTTTTTTTATTATAAAAATAAACAAACATTATTTCTACAAGCCTTAAACCTTTAAGTGTGCTGCAGAATTTTGCATGCAAGTTAAACAATTCATAAATTAACAGCTATGGAAATTATAGATATGGAGATTTCCATTTTATAATCTTCGATATTTATTTATCTCATGCAATTCAAAAAATTAACATGATATCAATTTTATAATAAATAAACCTTTGAATGAAAACATTATGTGACGGAAAAACCCAGTTATGCCACTTAAAGGGTTAATGAATAATATATCATGGGCAAAAATGAAATCTAATGAAATAAATAGCAACAAAATTATAACCAAATCGTTTCTTTAGTTGCCATTTTTCTTAGTAGTTGATCTATCAAAGAAATCAGTCTAAAGTTCCAAAATTAATCTTTAAAATATTATGCTTAAGCTGTGATTAAAAATATTTCATGTAGAACTATTATTTGAAATAAGAGCGATGGAAGAGGATTATTTTTACTTACCGGAATTTTCTCCAACTAATCGAAAACTAAATTTTTATATTTTCTAATTAAAAAAAAGTCATAAAATGGCTTTTCTTACAGAAGATAGCTGACAGGAATGTGTCAACAGATGCTTCAATATTTAACTGAAGATTTTATCAAACAAAGTGAAGTATTCAAACAAATTGGAGTTTCAAGTCTATACTTACAATCTAGTATTGATTTTGACTGTTTGTTTTTTTAATCAAGTTCGTTGAACCTTTATAATCTTTTGTAACAGTTTCTCCGAATTTCCATGATCGGCATTTGAATTCAGATTGCAAACACGTGTCCAGTTTACAGAGAGATGAGATATAAATGGGGACCAAAAGTAGCGTTCATAATAGTGAGATGTTTAGATTAGAGGGCGTTCAGAATATAGAGAGTTCATCTTTTGTTAACTCTGTGGAGTTTCGGCAGGACCGTCAAAATGTGTTCATAATACCGGGGTGTTCACATTGGAGAGTGTCCAGATAGAGAGAGAGTCCACTGTAGTTGCTTTTTACGAAATTGTACAGAGCAACCGTAAATATATCATGATGAAAAAGAGAGGTGGGTGACTGTTTGTTTTTATGCATTCCTGAACTAAAAGTAAACTTCACAGGAAGAAACTGTAACTTATCCACACTTTATCTACTCCAAATGGGATGTTTTATGTGCTTTTATTTATTTCTGTTCATGACAGTGGTGTAGTCGTAAAGACAACAGAAGGTATACGCTCAAGCCAGAGGGTATACCCTAGAGTATATATAATATAGCTTTGTTAGGAAACAGAGGGTATACGGCGTATTCCCCCGTATATCTTTCACTACACCCTGGTTCATAATGCATTATACATTATTGTTTTTCTAACGTTACAGGTTTTTGAAACTGATTGGTGTTTTGTGCAAATGTTAAAATGTGTATGGTGGTTAACATTTGTTTTGTGTGTGTGTGAAATAGCTTTGTTGAGGGTACATGAATAAGTTGTGACACAATATCTACAAAAAAAAAACATATTTTCCGGCAGGACCGCCAAAATGTATTCATAATACCGGGGTGTTCACATTAGAGAGTGTCCAGATAGAGAGAGAGTCCACTGTAGTTGCTTTTTACGAAATTGTACAGAGCAGCCGTAAATATATCGTGATGAAAAGAGGAGATGGGTAACTGTTTGTTTTTATGCATTCCTGAACCGAAAGTAAACTTCGCAGGAAAGAATTTTAACTTATTCATCCTTTATCTTCTCCAAATGTGATTTTTTACGTGCTTTTATTTATTCTATTCATAACAGTGGTGTAGTCGTAAAGACAACAGAGGTTATACGGTCTAAGCAGAGGATATACGCTCAAGCCAGAGGGTATACCCTAGAGTACGTATAATATAGCTTTGTTAGGAAACAGGGGGTATACGGTGTTCCTTAAAAAATCCAGAGGGTATACGGCGTATTCCCCCGTATATCCTTCACTACACCCCTGGTTCATAATGCATTATACAGTATTGTATTTCAAACGTTACAGGTTTTTGAAACTGATTGGTGTTTTGTGCAAATGTTAAAATGCGTATGTTGTTTAACATTTTGTGAGTGTGAGTGTGTGTGTGTGAAGTGGCTTTGTTGAGGGTTCATGAATAAGTTGTGACACAGTTTTTACAGAAAAAACATATTTTCACAAACTTTTAAATGAACGATTATTATTATGAGGAACAACAATGTGACCTCTCAAAAATAAGCCGATTTCAAGCGTTATTTTTTAGAAACACACATATAATAGTGTTGTCTACGTAAAAACCCTTAAAATGCTGTACACAGTGTTATCAACACTATAATGGCCATATCTCTATCGATTTAAAATTTTGGTCTGTGATGTAGTCTTTCCCACGTTCCCATGACAATCCAGTCTCGAGATTTTCCATATTTTAAAGTAATTTTCTTCAACCTATCTAAAGGCAGAATTATCGGTAATTAAAAATGGCAAAAAAAAATATTAGAAATGAGTGGTATTTGGAGCCCACATTTTTGTGGTACACCTGGCAACACTGTAGGCGTGTGATGTTGAACAGAGGGTAGAACCTTGTTTGTTGTCATTCTAGCTTTGCTTATAATCATTAGAAAATCGATGTTTCCTTTGCGTTTGCATGAGACTACTTAAATCAGGCGAAAAGAGCTTCTCGCTAATGGTAATCCTATGGAAGAAAATTTTAATGATAACTTGTTTGGATTTCAATATTTTCAATTTTTTTTGTATTTAAGGTTGGTTTGTACAAAGGATTTTTTTTACGTTTTTCAGAAAAAAAATTGTAGTTTTTTTATGATCTTATTTTTACTTTCAAAACCGGTTCTGAAAATGGTGGTGGTTTAGTTAAAAATATCTGGAAACAAACTCGAAAAAACACAAAACTGCAGATGTAAAGATAAATCTGAGTTATCCAATGCGAAAAAAGAAACATTTAAATATATTAAAATGCAAACGAGTTATCTTAAAAAGTTTCTCGCAATGAATTAACATAAGGAAACGGATGTTTTCTCCTGACTGAAGTAACCACTTAAGTATATCTTTTTTACTTTCTTCTATCTTTACAAGAAAGTATTGGATTCATGAAAATTTTCGACTTCCGGTTTTCGATGGATTTATACGTTTTAGAAGGTCCTGAACACGTTTTGACTATTTTTAGAAAATGTCTGTCTGTGAGTCTGTCTGTATGTGACAAAAAAATTTGTTGGCGCTCTATCTCAAGAACTAATACTAGAAATTTAATAAAATTTTATATTCAGTTAGACCTTGATATGAATTAGTGCCTATTGGTTTTTGGTGAAAATTGGCCTGCAGGTGGCGCTGCTATACTACGTTTTTCATGATTTTCAAGATTGCTATATCTCAAGAACTAAGGCCCAGAATTTCACCAAACTTCAGATTCTATGACCCCTTGATATACATAGACGCTGATTAAGTGTTGGTGTAAATTGTCCAGCAGGTGGCGCTGCTATGCCACGTTTATCATGATTTTCATGATAGCTATATCTCAAGAATTAATGCACAGAATTTCACCAAACTTCAGATTCTGTGCCCTTTGACATACATAGACGCTGATTAAGTTTAGGTGTAAATTGGCCAGCAAGTGGCGCTGCTATGTCACGTTTTTCATGATTTTCATGATAGCTATCTCAAGAACTACTGCACAGAATTTCACCAAACTTCAGATTCCGCGAAACCTTGAGATACAAAGCCGCTGATAAGATTTTGGTGTGAACTGGTCTATAGGTGGCACTGCTATGCTACATTTTGCACGATTTTTGCGATAGCTATATCTTAAGAACTAATGCAGAGAACGTCATCAAATTTTAGTTTCTTTTGCACTAGAATATATAACATAATTAGACGCTGATTACATTTTGGTACTAACTTTGCAACAGGTGGTGCAGATATTCTGCATTTTGCACGATTTTTCCGATAGCTATATCTCAACAACCAACGCACAGAATTTCAGCAAACTTCAGATTTTGTTACAAAATGACATGTAACATAATTATACGATGATTACGTTTTGTTATAAATACTTCAACTGATGGTGCTGCTGTGCTATATTTTACACTATTTTTTAAACTAGCTATATCTCAAGAATTAATGCACAGAATTTCATCAAACTTCAGATTCTTTTACACAATAACATAATTAGACGCTTTTTTACGTTTTGGCATAAATTGTCCAAGATATAGTGTTGCTGTGCCACGTTTTGCAATTTTTTGTTATAACTATATCTCAAGAACTAATGGACAAAATTCCATCAAACTTCAGATTCTGTTAGGTCTTGACATCAATAGATGCTTATTAGGTTTTAGTATAAATTACCCAACATGAGGCACTACTAAGCTCATTTTCTCAGAATATTAATTAAATTTTGCGTTTTAGGCTTTTTGGATACCAGAATCTCATTAGGCTAGGTCAAATGTTCGAGGAAATTCGATAGTGGGTAACTTTGGGGGTCACAACGTTTTTTTTTTTTTTTTTTTTTTTTTTTTTAATATTAAAATGTTTTTATGAGATAGAAGAAAGTTTCGGGATTGACACATCCAACTAGTTAAAAATAAAGATTTAAATGAAGCAGAAGACATCGTAACAAGCAAGTACCAAAAAACGTGAAAAAAGTGCGTTTAAAGTTATTCGGTGTATTGCATGCCAATGGAAATGCATGCGTACCTTTGTCATTTATCTAGACATCAGTATATTGTATTAGGAAAATTTATGTGCCTACATAGAAATGTATTGGGCAAAATAAATAAACAAAAATTTTAAAAAACTTTTATTATTGCAAAAAGACAGTAACAAGAAAATGAAAAAAAAAAGATTTTAAACCATGTATGTATCTAAGAAGTAAATACTAAAAATACATTTTGCACAATCTGTTGTGCTAAGAATATTTTTTATTAATTTACACGGTCACACAAAAGTATTCTCTTACAAAATGGTATAGGAGGAGGGGTGAACAATATTTGGAATGCGTCTTAATACTATTAAATTATTTCACATTTTATGAAATTCATATACGGTGCTGAGGTTTACTATTAGTTACTTCACTTATAATAGAAAGCAGACAGTATTTAAAAGGACACACGGAATATTTCGGCCACTGTACACTATCCAATGTACTACATATATTATTACACAAAAATCTGAATATTTTAAAAAAACATTGTTATAGTATGAACGCACCTTATTTGTTACGTTTGACGTGCAAATTCCAACTTGATTTATGCAGGGATCATGTGAAAAGCCGAAAATTCTTATCCTTGTATTAAACTTCTTTACTTCCACATTAAAGATAACAAGTAAGAAAAATCATGCGTTAAGCGAAGATTATGAAAAACTTTATAATACTTTCTGAAATCTTTAACAACACGATAATTATCTAGGGAAATAAAAAGCTACTGCCAATAGCCAAATATGTAATCCAGTACTTTTGAACAACTCTGTATGTGATTTGTCGGTTGATGTATGTATTATATAATGAGGAAATTTAGTTTAGCAAGAAAATGCATAGCTGATTGAAATTTTTCTTTCAGCAATTTTTATTAATAGTTGGAAATATACTTGAATATTTTGTGTTCAACCCTGTAGTTTACCTAATACCTTTATTATTCGAAAGTATTAAACTAAAATTTAGTTTAAAAAATACGCTTTAAACTACTTAAACCACATTTCCAGAAATTATCATCCATAGGCGACCCTGTATCCAGTTCTTTGATTGACTCTATCTATATTCTACAAATATTTCTTAGTAAACAGAATGCAGTTCAACGTGCTATGCATAATCTTTTTAAAAACCACCTTTAAGTAAATTACGCTCATGTTTAGTAACATTTATGAGCTCTTTGTATAACCCAGTATCTCTCAATTGTGTAACTATTAGCATTTATACACACCTTGTAATGTGCATACATTTAGTGAAACCAAAAAGTGCATGTTATAATTTAAAATGCATTTAGTGTATTCAATAACCATCATTCATAATATACAGTAATTTGGATAGAATATACTATTTCGATTTTTTTGTGTGCTCCTGTAAATGCTATGCACTTCGTATTATGCCTGAAATAACTCGTATTAAGCCTCAGCGACGTATATCAATTTGTTTATACATGCAATCGTTTACCATAATTCAAATAATTCGCACACAATTTCCCTTTTTTAAGTAATGGAATTCTTTTTCTGGCTCTATAAATGAATAATAACTATTCTTTTCACTGCGTATTTTACAGAATACATATTTTACTGAACTATGCAGTTGCATATAAATTTTAATATGTTTGACCAGGTGTAACCACTTTAAAATTCATTTGAAGTGATTTTTCCCCATCGTAATGTAATGAAAATTTTTAACTGTCCCTGCAAATAAAGTAATCATGATAGAAGCTTCATTTTCAATAGGATTTGTGCTAGAGTAAAAATTCCATGGCAATCCGAGTATATTTACGAGACTTATAGCGTGAACAGACGGCCAGACGAACCGAAAGTATAAACATTTTTCAACTTTGTTGGAAAGTGTTAAAAATGGGTTTTTAAATTTTTTTCTAAGTCTTTGTTAAATGCTTCTTTCAAAAAGTAAATCTTTTTTGATTTTGAAAAAAAAATCTTACAATCGACACTATACGAAATGTAAACATAATAAATACTTTGCACTACCTGTTCTAAAGAAAACATGTTTTAGGAATCCTCTGAAATTCGTACGCGTTTCATTCAATAACTTCTTCAAATAAATACAAACGATTATCCGCATAGACTATATTATAACATGAAATTATTTTGAGCATCAGTTATCTCATAAACCAAGTTCGCCAAATTATAGAACTGTTTCCCAAATTGCATAAATTGATGTCCTTTTTATGTTAAATAACGAAAGAACAAATAAATTAGAAAAGCATAATCAAAAATAGAGATAAAAAATTACATTAAAAATCACTTGATGACATAACAAACAGGTGTATCGTAGTAAATGACAAATGAATGTGACAATCATCCATTATTGGCCTGTAATCTTATAGTTTGCGGATAGTTCTTTTGTCGACGGGATAAACAAGGAGTATTTGAACATGTTTCTGAATAAACTACAAATTCTACAGTCACCAGGGTAACTTTGTACGAAGAGAAGTAAAAAAAGATTAAATCTTGTACATCAGTTGAGTTAACGGCAAAGAATTTGGTCTCAAAATATAGAAAGATGCACCATTGTGTGTTTGCAGCTCATTGTAAATAATTCGTGAAGGTTCCACCATGACATAATAGATCAAGGTTTCGTAAATGTGGAATAAAGTTACCCTGATTGTCTGTAAATAATTTATTTTTATTAACAAATGTGGCATAGTAAACCTCAGTAGGTTACATCAATTACATGGTAAACTGTGTAATTCCAAAGAGTTAAATCAGTGTTTCCCAATCTTTTTCAGGCATGCCCCACCAATTCATAACTAAAATTCTGATGACCCCCACCCCTCTCTCTGAAAATTAATTCTTATTATATAAAAATTGAGCTGTTATTCCATTTAAAGAAGTAAAAAAAAAGCCACTTAAAAATGGAATGGAAAAGAAAACGTAAACATATAAAAGAAAGATCATGAAAAAATGAACATAAATGAAAGAAATGTATTCAGGAAGCAATCGTTAATAATATATATTATATTTATATCGTTAATAATATCAGGAAGCGGCTACACGAATCATCAGTTCATAGAGTTGATTGTTGAAGATTCAGCATTAGACAAAACTCGATTCGTATATTAAAATGCAACTGGTTTGCCAAATCATATCTTGATGGAAACCACTGAAGACCCGATTTTAGTGATTGATCGGTAAGTTTATCATAGTGCTTTACTGCAGTCAAGAGTATGAAAACGTAGAGGGCTGCTAGCAAGAAAACAAATGGTAAATCTGCTAGTCAACCACTAAAATCGGGTTTGCAGGTGTTTTCCACTAAGATATGACTTGGTAGTCCAGTTTCATTTTGATATGTGAATCGAGTTTTAACTAGATCATGAATTTTAGTGATCAACTCGATAAGGTGAAATGGTTTGTGCAGCCACTTCCCGATCTAATAATAGTAATAACAATATGCAGCACTGAAAAAAAGCAAATTAGATCTTCAAATATTTAATAGTGAACTTCGATAGACAAAAATAATTTTAATTGGATGTTTCTTGATTATGTTTCTGTCATTTCAATTGCTGACAGTAAAATTAAATAAATAAATAAAAAATATAATAAAATAAGTTCAAATTATAACATTTAAAATGAATAGAGTAAAATTAATGAGATCCTTGTGCTTGATGTTGGCTGCAAAGAGATTTTATATCAGGCACTAATTTTGTCAGCTTTAATCTCAAATCCCCTCGTTTAATGATGTCTAGTCGATTTCTTTTTTTTTAGTAGTAAATCGTTTACTGTACTAAAACCACATTCAGCAAGGTACGAAAATGTAAAGGGTAACAATATTTTTCTTGCAAATTGTGTTGAATTAGGATATTTAGTTTCAGTCTCAGCACAAAGCAACGCAATATTGCTTTTTATATTGAATAAAGTTCTATTTGACTCATCGTTTTGAATTTCAGCGATTTCTCCTCTGTATGGTGTTGAAACATCAGACAAATCAACTAACATTGGCTACATGACCCATGATGGAAAATCAATTTGCTTTAAATTAACGAATCTATCGTTCATATCAGAGGCCAACAGTTTCAGATGATCGACAATGACAGTTATAGAGGTGTCTGCCAGATTAAGATATTCACTGTAGTATCCTAAAATCAAAATCCCTAATAAGACGCGTTTTAATTGGTTGATCAAACGTCCGGTGTCTGGCGATAGTAAATTGATTTTTTATTCTATCGAAAATCAATTTGAAATATATATTTTTTAAGTTTCAAACCGGAAAATTTATATTGTAAAATGTTTTTTAAATTATTTGTTGCTTTACGCAAGTAGAGCAGTTATTTTTTTTAGGATCATAAGACAGGATGACCGAAATTCATAGAATTCTCAAATTGCCCCCCTCGAAAGCCAAATTACCCCCTTGTGGGGCGTGCGCCCCATGTTGGGAACCACTGAGTTAAGTCATAGTCAGATGGGCACGAGCTATACCGATGTCATAATTTTTTTAATACAATGGAAAATTTTAGAAATATAATTGGCTGTGGTAAGTAAATATTTCATTCTTGTCTTTTCTAATACTTATTGACATTTAAAACTCAAACCAGCCTGTTATTTCCTTACGAATAAACAATCAGATTAATCCACCTTGAAATTAAGGAAATCAAAAGATTACAACAGATATCAGTAATAACATGACATTTAAATTAGGATATTTTTTTAATATGATCCAGATGAGAAAAACAAAATTTTAAAACGCTTTTACCAATCTTTACTTGCATTTCAAATGTCATCAGATAGTTGTTATTATTTTTTTAAATTGTTAACAAATGTATGAAACATGCTTACACACTCTTTTTTTCAATATTATGGGTAAGTCAGGGGATCATTCCTTTTTACAAAACTACTATTTTCAGCTTAAATATTTATAAGAACTTTTACTATCAAAAAACTTTATTGCGAGAAAACAGGTTTAACAAAAGTTTTTTTTTTAATTTTAATACTATCAATCATTATAAAATTTTACAAACTTATAAATGTAAAAAAATAGAGATATGTAATATTTTTCAAATAATGTTAAGCATGATAAAAATAAAATTTTGTTTGCCATGGCTCATGGTATAGTTCCTGATGTGCTGATTTACTGGTGTAATAGGCAAATTTTTGTGTGTCACTGTTTTTTTTGTGCATTGTAATAAATGGAAAGAATTATTGCTTTATTTCTGGAGTATGCTACTATATCTGCAATTAACAAATTTTAGGAGCAAAGTGTAACACTTAGATAGCTTTTTTGGAGTTTATTTTTATTTATCGCACACAAAAAGTTTATCGCCAGTATGAATTATCAGATGCTCCGTTAGCAGATCTTTTGAAAGAATTATCTTGACATACATATTTCACAGAAAAGATTTCTCCTTAGAATGAATTAAAAGATGTTTGCTTAAAGCATACTTCCGAGTAAATTTCTTGTTGCATACCTCACATTCAAAAGGTTTCTCACCAGTATGAGTTAGCATATGACTGCTTAAATTGCACTTTTGTGAGAATTTCTTGTTGCATACCTCGCAAACAAAAGATTTATCATCAGTATGAATCAACAGATGGCTGTTGAAATAGCCCTTTTGAGAGAATCTCTTGTTGCATATCTCACAAACAAAAGATTTACCTTCAGTATGAATTAAGAGATGGGTCTTTAAACTACTCTTTTGAGAGAATTTCTTGTTGCATACCTCACATTCAAAAGGTTTCTCACCAGTATGAGTTAGCATATGACTGCTTAAATTACACTTTACAGAAAATTTCTTGTTGCATACCTCACACGCAAACGGTTTGTCACCACTATGAGTTAACAGATGGGTGCTTAAATGAATCTTTTGGGAGAATTTCTTGCTGCATACCTCACATTCAAAAGGTTTCTCATCAGTATGAGTAAGCATATGACTGCTTAAACTACTCTTTACAGTAAATTTCTTGTTGCATACCTCACACGCAAACGGTTTGTCACCACTATGAGTTAACAGATGGCTGCTTAAACTGCTCTTTAGTGAGAATTTCTTGTTGCATACGTCACACGCAAACGGTTTGTCACCACTATGAGTTAACAGATGGCTGCTTAAACTGCTATTTTGTGAGAATTTTTTCTTGCATATCTCACATTCAAAAGGCTTCTCACCAGTATGAATTAACAGATGTTTCCTTAAATCTCCCTTTTGAGAGAATTTCTTGCTGCAGATATCACACACAAACGGTTTCTCACCAGTATGAGTTAACAGATGGCTTCTTAAATTGCCCTTATGAGTGAATTTTTTGATGCATACCTCACATTCAAAAGGTTTCTCACCAGTATGAGTTAACAGATGGCTCCTTAAATCTCCCTTTTGATAGAATTTCTTGTTGCATAGCTCACATACAAAAGGTTTTTCACCAGTATGAGTTAACAGATGTCTGTTTAAATAGCACTTATAAAAGAATTCCTTGTTGCATACATCACACAAAAAAGGCTGTTTTGGGAGAAATTCGTTCATAGCTCACAAATAAAAGGTTTTCCAGGCTGTGAGTTAGACGCTGCTTTTTTTTCAAAAAGTTCTGATAAGAAATATTTTGCTGCATTTGTTTTAAACATTGAAGATATTTTGAGTGAAGTGATGTGTTAGATTAACGGTTTTATGCATCTGCAATAAAATAAAATAAATTAATATCAGCTTTTACATTTCCTTAAGAAAATTAAATAAACTTATCACGAAAATTTATTGTCAATATAGAAAAAAGTTGTAATGAAATTCGCACCATAGTATTAAAAACTGCAGTAGAATCCCAATTATCTGAAATCAGCGTAATCAAAGGTGTGTCAGATGCCTTTCCTAACAGTATAAAGATTAAATTGTAAATAAAATAAATAGCAACATCTTAAAAATAAATAACTTATTATAAATACAATATAAGGAAAATTTAAGGAGATAATTCCATCTAAAGATCTTCTACAACTAGTTCTATCTAAATTATAAAGGAGCGAATATACATTTTACAAAGAATAGAGAGATAATAAATTGTTTTTGTGGCGATGGAATTTTAATATGCAACTGTGTTTAGTAAGAAATTCTCCGGATTACAAATTTTATATTATCTAATGTTAATGCTTATTGTTGAAACATTCTGCGGCATTTAATACAATTTATAATGTATATAAATAATGTAATCAGTTCCATTCCCAAGTGGATATCGTGGATACCCTCCTCCTTAAAGGGAGTATCTGAGCTTATGAATCGCACAATCAACAGCATTCAAAACTGCTAAATAGGAATCACAAAGAAACCACGAAAAATTCCATTTTAGACAGTTGTTGAATGGTATAATCTTAAACGGAATATTTTAAAGTTGCATCTTTTGCCTAGGCTATAAACTTTTCTGTTGAAGGCATATTTCCATCATAAACATATTCCGTTTTAACTGTATCACCTAAAACTGTTATAACGTTTTCTCTCTGTAGTGTACCTGTGAAGAATTTAAATATATTGTAATGGAATCTGTGAAAGTGATCTATCTTAGAAATAAGGAAAATCAGTATTACTCAAAAAAAAAAAAAATCGGAAAGCACTCGGCCCGTTCTTTCATATTATGAACTTTTCTTCCATCACCTCAGTTTCTCTCACCCCCCCCCCCCCGCCAAACAGCAGTTATCAAGAAAAAATTTGCAATTGTATTGATTTATCGTTACAGATCAGATTTTTATAATGGTGCCCTCTAATGAATATTAGTCATTATGTTTGAAAATTTTAAAGGGAGAGGAATGTTTCATACTGCTGAGACGTGATAGTTGGAAATCTGGGGGGGGGACAATTTTCTAAATTTAGCTTTCATCCCTCATGTGATATATCATTGGAAAGTTCTCTGACCATTATTTAAAATTATATTCCTCCAGCGTTTCTGAGGTATTTCGCCATTTCTCAGCATCAAGTTTAGGTAGAAGCGAGAAATTCAAGATAGGACACTAAAAAAATAGTTAAACATAGGTACGTCAATTATTTTAGAGCTATTTTGTCTATTATGTCGACAACATCGAATTTGACCAGGATAATGAAAGATTATATTAATAGGACAACAATTATAGGTGTTTGATTAGATATTAAGAATATTTTTTCTAATTTTTGCAAGATGTATTTTGTCTGATTCAGGATTTCTTTAGAGAAACCAACCAGAGTAATGGGCAAAGACTGCTAGTACTATATAGTTCCTAAAACTTGAAACCTCTCTAAAATGGAACATTTTGCAACCGTGTTTCCTTTTTGGCAGGTTTTCGGAGAATATGGAATGTTCCCGTAAATGGAAACATTTGACGGTTTCGAAGAGTAAGTATACAAGTTTTATTGCTAAGATGGAAATGGGCTTTGATGGGTCCAACTGGCGCTGACATTTAAGGGAAAAGACCAGTTCATGCAAATGCAATAACATCACACTTATTGAGATTCGAGACTATCTTTGTTCATTTTATAATTTTATGTCAAGCAATATTATAACTTAATGTGCTGGCCAGAATTAATAAAAGTAACTCTAACCACACGAAAATGTCTTTTAGAATTCTATAGAAAAAGCTTTATAGAATCCAATAGAATTATGGCCCGTTTTTCTATCAGCTAGTTTAAAAGCTGTAGAAGTTTAATCGAAATATCGGTAGAAAAAAGTGTTTAATAGAAATTTCTGCTCTACAGACATTTCTATAGCTTTTAATCTAGCATATAGAGAAACAAGCCCTAAAACGGCCTATAGAGGCGCTGCTCGCAGCCTTCGATCCAGGATAACTGTCCCTTTAATTTCCCTTTAACTAATGTTAAAGTCCCATTTAAACAATTCTTTATTATAAATTTATTTTAAAGTTTTAGATATTCTAATTCGTATAATATTTACATCGTCATATAAGACGGAAAACAAATGTCACAGGAAATTTGAAATTGTGCAAAAGAATAATTATTCTGAACAAATTTAAAACGAATATAATGTAACGAGCTTACACGGTGTTATCATGAATGGAGAAGTTACATCTTTTCTCCACAAGATGGCGTATTCGAGCGCTTTAATAGCCAATAAAAATCATTCTACAGAACTCTAAAAGCCATTTTCGTAAGGGTATTCTTAAACTCGTTATTTTTGAACTTTTATTGTCTCTTTTAAAATACCTCAAGAAATCTGAAATATGATTTATATTCTGTTTTAAAACATGCTGATGATGTCTTTTTAGCTCAAAAAAAGTTTTCGTCAATCATTGAGTAAGAAATAAGAAACTAGCGCTTAAAGTTTGCTGACAAATTGAAAAGAGCAGATTTCCTTGCAACAGAAAATTTCGAAGTATATATATTAGTTTCGACATCCTTATCATTTTTCATTTTATAATTTTATATCAAACAATATTATAATGTAATGTGTTACCTGAAATTTAAAAAAGTAACTCTGTTCTGGAAGTGGTTATTTGTGAACTTTTATTACTTCTTTTAATATACCTTAACAGGCAATTTCAGTCAAATGAAAAGACCCTTCGCTAATGCTAATAGTATGGAAAACATTTATAAAGGTATCTTGGTTGCATTTCAGTACTTTTAAATCATTTTTTATTAATTGAATAGCTGAGATCGATCTGTATGCATGCCGTTTTTTACTTTTTCGATTTTGATTGCAGATATTTTTTAAGAGGATGCTTTCACTTTCCAAACTGGTTCCGAAAGTGAAAGTGTCCGCATTAAAAATATTTGCAATCAAAATCGAAAAAGTAATAAACGTCATTGTAGAGATCGATCTCAGCTATTCAATGGAAAAAAATCATTTAAAAGCACTGAAATTCAACTGAAACATATTTATGAATTTCTTCCATAAAATTAGCATTAGCGAACGAGTTTTTTTTTTATTTGACTGAAGTAGCCTCTTAAGAAATCTGAATATTATTTAGTATCTTCTATTGTAAAACATGCTGATGATGCATTTTCATCTCCTAAAGAGTGTCCGTTAATCATTGAGCGAGAAATAAGAAACTGGCGCTTAAAAATTTGTTGACCCATTTAAAAGAGCAGATTTTTTTTGCGACAGAAAACTTTGATACGTCTATTTTTTAATCATACAGATTTTTTGTCAAGGCTGGCTATTCGATGTAGAGAGATCTCAAGATAAATCTGAAGAATATTTCCATTAATCAATTTTCTTTCTCGCTTGAGTTCTTTTATTTCGAGTCTCGTTGGTATTTACGGAAAGAGCAGAGGGATATTGGAAAGTTTTGACCTGGGATTTTATATAATAATGGGTATTTTTGTCATTAAATTTTTTCAACCACAGCCATTTTTAAATAGTGGATTTTGAAGGGCAGATATTTTTATGGACTTATATAGTGTTGTAATTTTGTTTCTCCCCATTGTATGAAACATTTAAGGCAATTATAGAAATAAGGGAAAATTTGTAATTTTTTTACAAATTTAAAATAATACCAAACAAACATCGGAACATCTATAAACATATAAACATCGGAAGTAGTTTTTACACTGATTGCATAACAGATTAAAATTTATGGGTAGCCCCCCTCGAAGCATCGAAATGTCTCTTCAGAACATTTGGGATTTTATGCTTATGAATCGCCTAGAAATGATTTTATCTCTCCGGAATTTCAAAGTGCTCATTCCAGAGTTGCAAAAATCCCTCCCGCAGAAAAACGTCTCAATCATATGAAATAAACACAATTGTGACTTGTGAATTCCCCGTTCAACCCTTTCGGGTGGATTTTTTTTTTAAATTTTTAGAAAAAATTACTTTTACATTAATAACATTAACACTAGCTATCCAAATACATTAATTATTGTTCAACGAGTATTTCACTGTCTTAGAGATAACGAAAGCTTTTGTTTTGCGTACTATTCAATTAACATTCACATGACAGTAGACTAAGGAAAAATTTTTGGAAATGATTAGAAAATATTGTATTAAAATAAGATTTAACTGGTATTACAACTTTATAATACTTTTTTGTGCAACTTTTACAGATGATTTTTTCTGGAAAGTAACTTTTATTTTAAATTTAAAGATTTAAATATATGCTTAAAATAAAAGAATCGTAAAGAGCAAAAATAGATTTAAGCAAATAATAATAATTATTATTACTAAATACCTACAATAAACGATGTCATATAATAAATGCACAGACATATACTAATATTACTACATGTAAATGGTAGCAAAAGTATTTCTCAAAACAGAATAATAATCCATTAAACGACATGTAGTACCAAGAAACAAAATATTTACTTACAAATATTTTAAAATCAAAAAATACATGTCTGTGCATCTATTTTGCCCCCTAAAACCAAAAATATTTCAAAAAGTATTTTTTTTATATTTATAATAAGTTGCTGTAATCACCAGTTATTGGCATCTAGAGCAACAAAGTATGACACCCTGTGATCCAGTAATTGGCACATGTTTATATAAAAAAACAACTTTATATTTTGCATTTTTAGGTAGTGCATATATGAAAAATTCCATGACTTTGTGAAACATATGATAGAAAATAATAATTATAACATACTATAGGCAGAAAAGTTTGGTTGTAAGATAGCATAGATTGATGATATTAATTATAAGAATTTATTCTGAAAATATTAAACATCACATAAATAAATTAATGCTAAAACACACATCTGGATGTTGGAAATAAATGTTTTAGACTTGTTTAAAACAGTTTTAAAATAGTATTTCCAAACATAAAATAAAAACATAATTTGAAATGTTAAATAGAAAAATAGTAATATAGAATTTAATGCTGTTTTATCTGTCAGTATCCAATCTTTATTTTTCAAATAATGGATGATTCCAGAGAAAAAACTGCCTGATAATTCCAATGGATCATAAAAAATGAAATTATTCTCTACATTTGCTGACTTTGATATGTGTGACCTTTGACCCAAATGTATGTTTTCACTTTTTTCTCGTAAACATTTAACAGTAGATTCTGCACAATTTAAATCAATAATATGATCTATATAATAATGTTTATCATAAACTGCATAAAAATGTTCTTTCAACAAATTTGTTTCCTTTTTTTATTTCTTTTCTCAAAGACCCAAATTGATATTGTCACTATCTATTAAATTATTATGTATTATTTTTTAAACAGATTTTGAATCTTCTAAATTATAGTTTCTAAATTTTCCAGATCTTCATATCCAAAATAAGAGGCTATAGAATATGTCCAATCCAGCGATCTAGGATCTGGAGGAATTATGCATGTAAATTTAAGTTTGATTTCAATTTAACAATAAATTACATAATTTTCTAAAACATAAAAAATTCCGCTATAAATAGAAATATCCTTCTCGCGACTCTAAGCTTATAACATATTGCAAAACTTCGGAAAATTTTCATATGGATTGAGAGAAATGTTAGGAGTAAAAACATTTCTGCACTCCTGACCGCTCATGTTTTCAGTATCTGCAGCATATATTGCATTCATCAGTGCTTCTTTAGAATACAAGAATTCGGGTTTAATCCCTTTAAATAAATTTACTGTAGATGAAGATGCCAAATTTCAGGTTTTTGAGATTAAGAAATCAGTATATTAGTCTGAAATGTAAACACTTAAAAACAATTATATATATAAAACCCCTCCGTGTATAACAATTCCGGGGTCAACCTATCCGCGAGAAAAAAAAACTCATTCGCCAAAGAAAACGTTTCATAGTCGTAATGGAGCGTTCTCATTGGTCAGATTTACTGAGGGAGCTGGAAATGACGTCACTACATTTTACTTCGCTTTGAAATCTTTCCACGATTTCAAAAAGTACACTGTAAAAAATTTGACTCATTTGTTGCAGCGGCACTCCACAGCTTTTATATAATATCTCTTTTATGACCAATGAGAATGCTCCATAACACAGTAAAATAACCGTTTTCTATAAAAGCAGTGGAGTGACGCTATAGCAAATGAGTCAAAATTTTACAGTGTATATTTAATTAAAACTTTTTATTAAAGGAAAGCGAAAGAGCGTTTTAAATGCAATATTGTTAAAAATTTTTATATTCGGGTTGCTTTAATTTTTTTTTCTTTACAGCCGTGAATGACTCTTGAGAATTTCAAATCTATAAAAAACATTGTGAAAAGTTACCTCTGATTTTAAAGGCAATCTGTTGGTGAGATTCCAACATTTTAGGATTTTTTAAGAGTAAAAGACTAATTGTATATAGATATTCTGATGTTTTATTGTATATATATTTTTTTATTATTATTGTTATTATTTGAATATTTTGAATGCAAGTGCTTTAAATTTACAGTATGATTGTATCAGCTAGGTTCCTACAAGGGCAGTAGTATGTATCTGTGTTGATGAATAACAATGGATTAAGTTTTTCCCAGGCAAACGAATGGCTAAGAGGAAGTTTTAATTGAAGGGTACAGCGTATGGATTTATGATCGTTGGTACTAAAAAGTCATAAAAGCAGTACTCGGACAGGGTGTACAAAGAAAAGTAGCTCTTTTATGACACCAATGTTTTATGGCTATGTATTCGCGATGTGTGGGGCCCAGCCTGTCTCGTGGGAGGTACGAGGGTTGATGGGCCCCGAAATCTAAGGGGGGGGGGCCTTTGGTCTCCTGGCTGCACGTAGGAGTGTTACGAGGAGAGGCGATTGGCTGGTGCATGGAGAGGGTATGATATATGAGGTGTATGATAATTTCCTTCCACCAGTCAGGTCGCGTATGCAAATTTTGGCGCTCCCAGAGAATTTTCCTTGTAAAAAAACTCAGAAATTAAGTCAGATGCAGAGAAGAGAGCTTCCATTTGTGTGACGATATTTTTTACGTGTCCTTGTATGGATACTCTCCAGGCCCAGAAACTGGGATGTTCAGATGGTCAGTGCAGTACCAGGTACACTTATTTCGATATATATAATGTTCTTTAATATGTATATACATACCAACGATTGGTGTGTAATTTAGTTAGTACGCTGCCCAGGGAACTTTGTCAATTTTTTTTTAATATTCCTTTTATTAACTTGCAATTAATGGTACTATTTTCTGATTCACTTTTTGTAAATGTTTTATTCCTATAATTATATTCAATAAATGAATTATATTTAGTAGAACCTCTAGTTGTCATTTGTGGAAACTTTCTTTTAATTCTTAAATTTTTTTTTCTTTCCTTTTCTGTAGTTAAACATGTTTGTTTATTTCGTAAAATTCTACTTATTTTGCAGTATGAGGATAATTAGTGACTAGGGATATCTTGTGGGGTTGGCTAGCTAAGTATGGAGAACTCTAACTTTAATATATTTTAAGTTTTACTTTTTTTTTCTTTTTTTTCTCGTTTAGCTAATCAATTGGGCCATAGGTGGGGTAATCGTCTAAAACAGACACAACGCAATACCCAGATGTTTTTTTTTTCTCTTTTAATAACAACCCCATTAACTTTATATTTTCGGAGTTGTCTATTACCCGACTAGGCCAATGCGATCACCAAGACCTGTTAAAATTATAGGCCCTTACAAGATATCATTATTTGGGTTTTTATTATTGAATGAACCCGGGGTATAGGTGCACCCAACACCTATGCTAAATTTGTGCAGATCTTGCCAGCATAAGCCCCCCGGAGTTTAGGTGGTACCGTGACCTCTTTCTTTGAGAATGTGTGGTTATTAATTATATTTTGGGTAACTTAATTAAATTAGCAATATATATTTCTTTATTATTTAATCAATTTATATCTTTTTATATACTTTAAGTATGCTAATTTTAACGGAGAGTTAGGTCTAAATTACTATGCAGGTAGTGTTGTTTTTTTCATTTTATATATATATCTGGTGTGATTTTAATGACAAAGTTCTCCTGTGAGCACAACAAAGATTGGCACATTTTTATAACAAGGTTCAGTCATGACAAATGATAATAAGTGTTAAAGAGTATTGATTATTATGTATATGGTATCTTTATTTAACTCAAGTAGAATAATGTTAAATACTGAGTGGAATTGTAATGATAATGTTTCTGATTGGTAATTGTGCATTATATATATGAAATAAGAAATAATATTAGAGGGATACTATTATGATGAAAGGATGAAATATCTATATATGTAAATTAAAATATATATATATATATATATATTAACAATATTTTTTTCCTCGATTCATCAAAGTAACTGAAAAAAAAAAGTAAGAGTGTTTTTGATAAGAATTTTTTTTTAAGTACAATATACAACAATAATAATAATAATAATAATAATAATATTAAAATTAATTAATTAAAAAAAATTTTTGTTTGTTATTTATATACAGATAGGTGTAGGTGAGTGTGTTCAAGTGATGAACAATTTTATATATATATTAAGATAATTTTTCTTTTCTTGTATTTCTTAGAAGAAATATTTTTTGGGGGGAAATTAAAACAGTTATGTGGATTATTTCTCTTTTTTCCTAAGTGCTTTTTTGGTTTTCAATTCTGTATTTCTATTTCTTTACATTTTATATTTGTTTTCTATTATATTTCATATTATTAACAATTATTTTTAAATTGGGCAATCCTACACTCAATTTATTTAAGATAATGGTAGCGCATGGGAAATAAACCCAGAAATAAAAGGCGTAAGAGTTCCGAATTTAATAATTTCATTATTGAAACTCGTACAAGGCTTGCAGAAAGTAAGTTGAAGGATTCAACAAATACAAAAAACATGGCTAAAGAGAAGGCAAATACCGATAATTTATTGAATGTGATCGTACCATATGATGGGAAAAAAGAATGTAATATAAATTATTTTATTCAGGAGTTTGATCGAACTGCGGCCGAGACAAATTTTTCTAATGAGGTTAAATTAATAATTTTACGTTCAAAATTTATCGGAACGGCACGGGAAAGGTTACAAACGGATGTAGAGTTGAATTCGGAAACCGATTATATTAAATTTAAAGAAAAAGTGCTTCAGACGGTTGATACAAAAAAAACTTTTGCTGAATCACATAATGATTTTTCAAAAATTCAACAAAAACCAGCGGAAAGTATGTCTGATTATATTGTACGTTTTAATCTGGTAGCAGCAAAATTCTTTGACATTTCGGGTCTTTCTAATAAGGCAGATGCGCGAAAATTATTTGATTTAATGAAATTACATCGATGTTTAGAATCTATTAAACCAGATATTGCTTTGGAAATAAGGAAAAGAGCTATCGATAAATATAAGGAAGCAACCGAAATTGCTTTAACAGTGGAAGAGGCGTTTGCGTCAGTTAAGTTTGAGGAGTTAAATGCGATAGGTACGAGTACAACGGAATTTTGCGAGTCATTATTAAGACAAAATGAAAAACAAGAAAAGAAGTTAAGACAGTTGACAGCAGAATTAGAAAAATTAAAAAATAAACCTACTGAAAAATGGCAAAGCAATTCGCGAAACACAAAGTATTGTAATATATGTAATTTACGAAACCATGAAACTGACGAATGCCGGTATAATGTAAATAATAAAAGACAGTATCGGAATAATGACATTCCATCGAATTTCCCAAAGCATGCACAAAATATGCAGGGATTTGCAAGCCCTAATAATGAGTCTGTTAATTTTCAAGGGTACGGAAGTGTGGGGAATTGGAGTTTCCCCCCACCACCGTTTCCTCCTCCATTGCCTATGCGTCAAAATTATCAGTATAATTATCTTCCTCACGTACAGCCTTCAGGTTATGGTAATTATAGTGGAGGAAATATACATCCTAATTATAATTACGGCCGGAATTATCCGAATGGTCAGGAATATCACCCACAAAATCAAGGGCAAATAAATTCACAGGGAAATTATAGAAATGCGAATCGAGATAATAATACAACAAATAAAACAGAGGGGCGGAAGATAACGGGAAATAAGCAACGTTCGGGAAACATATAGGGGGGTCTGGGGATATTAGGAATGGGGAAAAGGAATTTATCCTCAGATCCCATAATACGAAGGTTATAGCGAGTGTTAGTGATAGAGAAGTAGAAAATGTACCAATTATCAATTTTGATATTAAAGGAATAAATGTTGCAGCCTTGTTAGACACGGGCGGAGCAGTTTCGTTAATTTCAGCAGATTTATTTGGAAAATTAAAGGAAAATAACGAGAAATTTAAATATTTGGGACACGGAATTAGAATACAATCTTTTAGTGGTACAACTATTCCATTTACACATTGTATACAATTATCATTTAAATTACAGAATGCTTTCACTTCCGGGACTTTTTATGTAACAGAAAATAATTTTAAGGCATCTTATAATATGTTGCTGGGATATGATTACTTAAAAGCAAATCAAATGGTAATTGACATAGAAAAAAATTTGTTAAAATTTAAAAATGTGAAAATACCACTCAACCATAATTAAAAAAAATTACCAGTACAGGATATAAATATTATAATTACGGAAGAAGTAGAAAGGGTAAATACTGAAAAGGAGTGTACAAAAAGCAAGATTTGGGTAAAATTAGCAAACAAAATTTATATTGCCTCAGGGCAAGAAAAAATTGTTCCTTTAATATGTCCTGATTTTATAGAGGAAAACAGTATGGTCCTTTTTGAACCTGATATTTATAATTTAGACATTGAATGTTATAACTCGGTACAAGAAATATCTCAGAATAGTAATGTTGGTGAGATTCCAACATTTTAGGATCTTTTAAGAGTAAAAGACTAATTGTATATAGATATTCTGATGTT
Source organism: Maratus speculifer (assembly GCA_964019185.1). NCBI lineage: Eukaryota > Metazoa > Arthropoda > Arachnida > Araneae > Salticidae > Maratus > Maratus speculifer. Next base: position 368,041,254 of record OZ025296.1, read on the forward strand.
TTATTGTATATATATATTTTTTTATTATTATTGTTATTATTTGAATATTTTTAATGCAAGTGCCTTTAAATTTACAGTATGATTGTATCAGCTAGGTTCCTACAAGGGCAGTAGTATGTATCTGTGTTGATGAATAACAATGGATTAAGTTTTTCCCAGGCAAACGAATGGCTAAGAGGAAGTTTTAATTGAAGAGTACAGCGTATGGATTTATGACCGTTGGTACTAAAATGTCATAAAAGCAGTACTCGGACAGGGTGAACAAAGAAAAGTAGCTCTTTTATGACACCAATGTTTTATGGCTATGTATTCGCGATGTGTGGGGCCCAGCCTGTCTCGTGGGAGGTACGAGGGTTGATGGGCCACGAAATCTAAGGGGGGGGGCCTTTGGTCTCCTGGCTGCACGTAGGAGTGTTACGAGGAGAGGCGATTGGCTGGTGCATGGAATTATGAGGTGTATGATAATTTCCTTCCACCAGTCAGGTCGCGTATGCAAATTTTGGAGCTCCCAGAGAATTTTCCTTGTAAAAAAAACTCAGAAATTAAGTCAGATGCAGAGAAGAGAGCTTCCATTTGTGTGACGATATTTTTTACGTGTCCTTGTATGGATAATCTCCAGGCCCAGAAACTGGGATGTTCAGATGGTCAGTGGAGTACCAGGTACACTTATTTCGATATATATAATGTTCTTTAATATGTATATACATACCTACGATTGATGTGTAATTTAGTTAGTACGCTGCCCAGGGAACTTTGTCAATTTTTTTTTTAAATATTCCTTTTATTAACTTGCAATTAATGGTACTATTTTCTGATTCACTTTTTTGTAAATGTTTTATTCCTATAATTATATTCAATAAATGAATTATATTTAGTAGAACCTCTAGTTGTCATTTGTGGAAACTTTCTTTTAATTCTTAAATTTTTTTTCTTTCCTTTTCAGTAATTAAACATGTTTGTTTATTTCGTAAAATTCTACTTATTTTGCAGTATGAGGATAATTAGTGACTAGGGATATCTTGTGGGGTTGGCTAGCTAAGTATGGAGAACTCTAACTTTAATATATTTTAAGTTTTACTTTTTTTTTCTTTTTTTTCTCGTTTAGCTAATCAATTGGGCCATAGGTGGGTAATCGTCTAAAACTGACACAACGCAATACCCAGATGTTTTTTTTTTCTCTTTTAATGACAACCCCATTAACTTTATATTTTCGGAGTTGTCTATTACCCGACTAGGCCAATGCGATCACCAAGACCTGTTAAAATTATAGGCCCTTACAAGATATCATTATTTGGGTTTTTATTATTGAATGAACCCGGGGTATAGGTGCACCCAACAGCTATGCTAAATTTGTGCAGATCTTGCCAGCACAATCTATTTTCTGACCAATGAAACCGTTCCATAATCGTAATGGAGCGTTCTCAATGGTAAGATTTACAGTGCGAGCTGTAAATGACGTCACTAGATTTTACTTCGCTTTGAAATATTTTCACGATTTCAAAAACACTATTTAATTAAAACTTTTTATTTAAACAAACCGCGGATGCGTTTTAAATTTCATTGTAATCCCCACCCTAATCTACCAGATAGTTATGCTATAGTTTTAAATGCAAATTTCTGTTGAAATTTTCTTTCTTTCTTTTTTTTTGTTAGATTTTTCCCTTTCTAAGTTTAATCGCTGTATTTATCAAAATTGTTTCAGCCTAGAGTGGCTAGGATTGACCACAGTTGTTGTAATTTTTTATCATCCTTTAAAAATGCAAACACGTCATTTTGACGGGCTATCTTCTAGTACAATATATTTATATTAATACCCAGTAACTGTCATGCTGAGCCCAGTAATTGTCATATGAAGCTTTAATGGATTCCAATTACAGATAATAATTCATATTTTCAAATAAAAACAATTTCTAAACAAAATTAGTTTATAACTTTATACGTACTGCCAAAATATGTGATTTAATCTCCATCTTGCGATTTCCTTGTAATTGGCACAGGTGCCTATTACTTGGAACTAAGGAAACTGAAGCACCATTAATTGGCATCTACCATTAATTCAGAAATTCATATAAAAATACTTTTACACAATTAAAGTAACCCATTTCAACTAAACAAAACTGCTGTCAATTAAAATTTAAAATATATTATAAATCAGATGATAATTAATTGAAACAAGCCAGAAAAAAAGCATTTGATACAAAAATAGCTAATTTGAGACAAGCCATAATTGTTTCTCTTTCCTAGGCCTATTGTCATCTAGCAGCATAAATCAAAGTTATAATCTTTAAAGAAGCGTATAACTGGTATATGGTCTTGCATTTTTAAAAGACTGGATATAAATCTTATTTTAGGAAATTTTGTAGGATGTGCCAATCACTGGTGCCTGCTATTTACTGGGGATGTTACCCTACTAACAACTGAATTTGGAGAATGCTCTAAAACTGTTTCAAACCACCTAAAATAAATTGTTTTTGAAGTAAAATAACAGAAACCAACATTATTTTTTTAACATTCCAATATTTTTTTAAGTGTTAATCAGTCACAAATAAATTGGTTTAAAAAAAATAGCATCCTGGAAGTTCACGACCAGATATCGGAAGGAACTGTTGAGGTCAAATAGTGTTCGAAAAACGGCAGAACATGAAACTGACAAATTATTTAATGTTTTCAAAATTTCGGTGTTTGTAAAATCTGTGGTATATCATCATGTAAATTTGTTGTATTATTAGCAACAATTACGGAGATAAATCTTACTTTATTTTATACATGCTATTTTTTAAATTAAGAAATGAAATGGATATACTTAAATTCTTAAAGTTACTTGAGCTATTTCAAGTTATTTCTCTTCTGACATAGAACATTTTTTATAAAACTTGAGTAATATTTTTGGTAGTTCTAGGGTTAAACTTAATCATTTAATCCAAACTTTAATGTAAGCAAATGTTTATATTGTGCAAAGCTTGACTAAAAAAAATTTGGCGTTTCAGTATGGGCTAAGTTTTTTAGATCATAGTGTTTGTAAAATCTTTGGTATATCATCATGTAATTTCATTGTATTACTAGCTACAGTTATTTAGATAAATCTAACTTCATTTTATGCATACTATTTTTCGAAATTAAGAAGTGAAGTAAAGTTATACTTAAATTTACTCGAAATACTTCTATACCCAAGCAAACACACAATTAATCTTGTCAAGATGTGATTGCAAGGAGATGGGGAAAAAACTATTTTAGACTTCCATTAAAACCAGTGTAATCATTTACATTTTTACAATACTCTGTCTAAATACGATCTTTTGTTTGTTTCGTAGGTACTTTGAAATTCTTCCATTTGAAACAAGAAATTTTGGATTGTTATAAAAAGATTCCTCTTTTACACGTTTTACTGTGTTGCAATATTATATACACATCTAAACATTTGCAATATAAAATTATTTTCTAATTTATCATGCTTAATAAATATATAAAATAATAAAAATTAAGCATACAATAATTTATCTATGTGTGCATACATAATATGCATTTATATACAAACAAATGGGGATTATGAGAGTTATAAATAGAAAACCAGTCAGATGAAGTCATTTGTTGTTCTTTGCCCTTAAAAAAATAAAAACGGAACCATTAAAAGATCATTCTTTTGTCTGTCTATCATAGACATTTTTATTCATGAACTAAACAAAGTTCAAACAAGGCTGAAGTAATAAAGGCTATTAACCCACCTTTTTATACAACAAGATCAGGTGAGCCATAAAACCAATTTTTTTTTTTTTTTTTTTTTTTTTTTTTTTTTTTTTTTTTGAGAAGTTTTAAAAACCAGACTATTACATTTATTTTACTGAAACATATAACATATTGCAAAATATACTGGATTCCTATATCAAGCATGAAAGATAAATTTTGGAATTATAAGCATTCAAATTTTAGAGCTGCTGATGTTAAATTACATTTTCATATTTTAATTAATATCTTCTGAAATTATGCTCCTAATGTGCTAATTTTTTTACATAGCATTAATACTAAAATAGCAAAACATAAATACAGTAGACTCCCTGAAATCTGCACAGCTTGGGACCAGAGGTTTTGCATTTTTTAGAATTTTGTGGATTTCTGGTCATTGCTTTGTTTACATTTTTAAAAAAAGTAATTTGAATGTAATTAATAATGAAATCAAAAGTATAATGAATGCTTACAATATGCTAAAATATTAAAATACCTAAGTAATAAACTAAAATAATAAATTATTAGATAATTTTTAAAATGATAAAAAATACTGAAAGCAAAGGCCAAATTAATAATCAATGTACAATTAAATATTCATTTATACAGATGAAATGTGTTTTTCCTAAATTAGTCATTGAAACTTGAAAACATTGAAAACTAAAAAAGCTTGATTAATACATAAAAATATTTGGTAAGATTATGATTAACAATGATATCAGCAATATCTTTATTTTTTCAGAAACAAATTATTCTTTCTTCATGAAAAAGCATGAATTCAATTATCTTAATAAAAATTACAAATTAAGAAAGTCAAATTTTGCACCTACATCTGAACTGAATGTTTCATTGTTTACATCTGTAAAATATGTGTGGATTTTAGTGAGTTGCAGATTTTAAGAGTGCGGATTTGAGGGAATCTACTGTATGTTGAATGTTCATTTTTTATAATTTTATTATATGAATTATGCAATTATTATTTGAAAACATGATAAATTGCAACCCACAGTTTTTTAATGAATTTAGATTTATTAAGAACTGCTTTAGGGAAATCCAAAATAAAAAGATTTTCTTCCTAATAATTTTCAAATTAAGCTTAAAAAATGCAAAATGATGGTTTAAGGTGTCATCCATGATAGAAATGACTAGATAGGTTGAAACTTCGGTAATACTTACTTATCTCGTTGATCAGTTTCACCAAATTATACAAATCGCCAAATTATGTTTATTAACATAACTTTTATTTTAAATAATAACAAAAAAAAATTAGTAGAATATTAATAAAAATTATTTAATGATGTTTTAAAAACGTGTATCATATTTAATGTCATTGAATGAGACATTCACAATCATCCTCTATTGTCATTTAATCTTATAGTTTGGTGATAGTTTTTTGGTCGAGAGGATAACCAAGCAGTATCGAAACTTCTTATGCTATCTGCTATCCTATAATCTGGCAGTCTTCAGTGACTGCTTGAAAGGTGCCTAAGATGCCTTGATTAAGAAGGGGGCTCTATCGGTCCACAATCAAGTACCAAGCTACAATTTGGATACAGCCTCTAAAATGCACTTGTAATAAAATAATTAATTTCTCAGAAACCTATCGTATGAATTGTATGATTTTTTTTTTTGGGGGGGGGGGATAATTGAAAGGCGTTGAGTCCATTTACATTTTCAGAATTTAGTGTTTCTATAGAAAAAATAAAATTAGAGTTCATTTTAATGCGTAGATGCCCCCCTGAGCAAATTCTAAATACATCTTTTAAAGGTAGACTTTATTTTAAATTGTTATGTATCAATAATTTCTTCTACAATAATTTGTTGAAGAGTTAGTACAGGCTGTGTACTTTTTTCCCCCCAAATAATATGTTTTACATATTATTTAAATTAAAAAAAAAATAATGTCAAAATTTTTTAACTGTACTTAATTTTTATTCATGAACCTTGCTTTATTGTTCTTTAAAATTAAATTTTATATTATCTGTTTTCAAAATTACTTTGCTTTTTGGATGTTATGACTTTCTTTTTCTTAAGATTTTTTTTTTCTTTTTTTGTTCAATTTCCTCTACGTTTTTTATATATATTATTATTGAGTATAACACTTTTTTTTATCATTCTTATCTTTCTAAACTACATTTAGAAACAAAATGTAAAATAAATTATTTTACAATGTGAAAATTTACACTTCCTAGTGTTATAAATACATATCTTTTTCGACATTTTATTATAAAATATAACTCATTCAAAATGTACCAAAGTTAATACAGAAACTGAAATTTTTTCCATCCTACAATACTTAGGCTAAGCCTAGCCATACCCCAAATTAACCCATCTCAGAATAGAAAACAAATAATAATATATAGAATTCTAAAATTTATTCTTTGCTTTTTATATAGATCAGTTCTTTAGATGATTTAGAGCTAGTCTGAACTGAAATTAACAGTTTTCATCAGTTAATAATCATTAACAGTTTAGAATAATTTTATTACAAAATACAGAAACTTTAGTAGATAAGTAAGCAAAAGAAACGTATCTTACCATTAACTCATTTTAATACAGAGGATAGGTCAATAAATTTTTAAAATGCTCTTTTATTATATTGCTATTATTCATTATATTTCAAAAATTTGCAGTCTATTAACAGAGAACTTTCATATAGTAAAGGTTCACATAAAAGCAAAGAGACAACAACGCCATGAATAAATCACGATGGCCGAATTTGAATGAATCATATACATAAATCAGCTGCAACAGAAAGTTCAACTTCTGACTTCTTGCTTTCTCACATCTATCAATATTACCATTTGTTTCAATAGTTAAGAAAAATATCTGCTTCAAGTGAAAACGAAAAAAAAAAAAAAGGTTGTTGTTGTTGTTGCAGCAACAAAAAAATGCTTATTTATAAAAAATGAATTGATTCGTTACACAAAATTCTAGAATCCTTTATTTAAATTTACCCTCTATTGAAAATTTTGACACGTATCATCGTACATTACAGCAGCATCCTCATTAGTAATATAGTACTAGAACAGAAATAAATTAGAAAGTTTCCTGATGAACAATTTTAATTATCGATTAATTGAGTTATCAATCATTCATTGTCTACTCGATTTACCGAGTAACTTTCTTGAATCGATTACTTTAGGTTTTATATATTTTTTGACGCCATCTTTTGGTAAATAACATAAATGAACAAATTTTCTGTTAAAAGTATAGAATTTTAGATATATTTTTAAAATAAGACAAGATTAAATTCGAGATTATTTTTACACGCTTCACTTAAACAATTAAAAATATTTTTTAGTATATATAAAAGGAGCATTATTGTTATTTTTTTCATGAAATTTTAACTTAGTTTTATCAGTTTTTTAAGAACTCAGCTTATATTCATCGATTTTTTTTTTTCGCATTGCATATAAAAATAAATTATTTAATATCAAATATAATCGTTAGAATATGTTTGAAAATGTTGTTTTCAATATTTTGATAGCTTTTGACTTATTATTTTTTGCTCATTTTTTTACTTTAGTAGCAAAGCTTTTTATTACTATTATTATGTGACAACTTTTGTAAATTCAGTGAAACATTAACATTTTATAGGGATGGCCAGGTATAATTTTATTAAAAATAAATTTTATGAGTCCTTTTAGTTTCTTTATTTGATTTTTGTTACAAGAACAATACTTTGAAAATTAAATTCTTATTTAATAAAAATATTATTAAAAGCTTCAGAATATTGATGGAAAAATAAGCTCATTCTTTGCGCAACACAATTTTTTTTTCTAAATTACAGTGTAAATAATGTTGTAACTGGCACCAATTCTCTGAATATCAAACCATTAAAAACTCTAAATATAATGCAATATAACTAGAATATTTGTAAATGATTAAATTAAACATGCATGTCTATAAATGCATATAATTATATATTTCAATTTCGATAGCTAAACAGTTTTTTTCTTTTTAAAGGAGAGAGTGATTACCTTATTCCTGTCGCTATCATAAATGAACTTATTGTGGATGGAGATCTTTCATAACTTAGATTAGAGAAATTATTGTGTATAAAGATACAAAAATTTGTAGTTTTAGGGAGAAATACTTAAATTTTAAATTAAAACAAAAAGTGTTTAGGGGAATTATTTTAAGCACTATTTATGTTGAAGGTATAAAATAGTTCTTTTTAAATAATTTTATAGAATAAAAAACTAATGCATAGCCATTTAAGAATGGCTAATTTTTCAGAGTTTTTTTTTTAATTTATATCATTTTATTAAAGATTATTTCACATTTCAAAAAAAAGCATTTTTTTATTTTCTAATCTGTCAAATTTAAAACAGCAGCTCAAATCCACAATCTTAAAATCCACACGTCATCACAAATATAAGGAATGGATCTTTGGATTCATATACAAGGACAAAATAACAGAAATTTTTTAATTTAAAACTTTCCATACATATTTTAATTTGTAATTCTTAATAATATTATTGAACTCTTGCATTTTCAACAATTTAATCATTTTACAAAATATCATTTTAGTTTATTACTACTTTACTTAATTATCTTAGTACAGTAGATTTCCCTCAAAACCAGAGGTTGTGCAGATTTTAGAATTTCCCAGATTTCTGGTCTTTGCATATTTTACATTTTTTACTCAGCAATTTGAATTTATTAAGACAAACAAAATTACAATAAATGATTATATTGTATTAAAATAATTAAGTAAAATAATAAATTAAAAAAAATAAAAAGTAAGATACTAACTTAAAACTGATTGAAATATTAATACAGTCAAGGATTGATAATCTGCACATCCATTATCCACAATTTTCTATAATTTGCATTATTTTACAAATGTAAACAGTTAAGAAAATTTACAAATTTGTGGTCCAAAAATGATTTTTTAAAGCAAATAATAAAAAATTTGACAAAAAAATCATAATAAAACACAGATTTTTTCAATGTAACTCTTATATTTTATAGAAATTAAATAAACAAACTGTATTAGAGAACATGTGTATATATGTAATTATTTTTATTTAAAGCACATATATTAATTTTTTAATAAGATAACTTTAAAAATGCATTTTTTGAGATAGCATATTAAATTAATTATTAGATTTCATATTTAGCTTTTCAAATTATATTGTTTATAAAATTAATATGATGTCTAGGAATAATAAGATGACACATTATCCATAACAATCTCTAATCCACAAAATCTTTGGCCCCAACTACTGCGGATTATAGAACTTTGACTGTACTTCATTCACACTAGTATAGATATAATGGTTACTGTAATTACATGGTTTGTACACAGTTCTGGTAAAAAAAAATTACTTGCCTTTCTCAGTAAAAATCCATTTTCTATATTGTTGTAAAACTCAACAAAATGGATAATTTTAAACTAGATATATGCTAAAAAAAAGAAAATAAGTATGCAATGAAAAGAATTTTCAATTTTCATTTGCTTTCATGTGATGCTAGTGTTCTGTAGCTTTTATACATTTTATTTATAAATTTTAGATTGGATTAATGATTAATTCAAATTTTCATATACAATCACAATCGAGATGCAGATGGAAAGTAACACATCTTCAATTATTTTTTTTAAAAAATGGTTTGACCTTTTTGCCTAAATTTTTGAATTGCATTTCCAGCAGGAATCCTTAATTAGTGATATTAACAGTGACATCACTGTTGGTACAGTGTATTTTTCTGGAACAGGTGATATAAGGATATTTTTGCCAAATGTAAAGAAACAATAAAAAATATTTTCTATCAGAGCAGCCACAACACTTACTTGCAACCTAAATTACGTCATGAAGACAGTGGGAAATTCAAATTTTCAGATTCTTAAAACCCCTGCTATTTTAATTATTTTTTTCTTTCAAGCTGTTCTAATAATTTGGGTAAATTTTATAACCTTCATATGAATTATATTATGCGATTAATTACTTTTAGGAACAAATATTTTAGGGTTAATCATTTAAAAAATGTTCTTATTTAACTTAACTCAATACAGACAAATTCAGTTTGTGAGGAACTCAATCATCTAAAATTAAACAATTAAATCAAACTATTAATCAAAATTCAAATGAATTCCTCGTGTTTAACCCAAAAATCATAACTTAAACTATATTTAAATAAATAGATAAGTGAAAATGTCTGCTAGAAAAAACTTTTTCATAATATTTTAAAAGGTCAAATATCAGTGAAAATAAAAGTTGCGTAAATGAAATTTTGTTGCTATAATATGATCAAGTCATAAGTTGGAGAATTTTTATAAATAGTAAAAGAAGAAACACGTCCTTCCATTAATTTACTTTAGCAAAGAGGATGGATCACCACGTTTATGTTTTAAAAATTAGCCATTATTAGAATCAGAGGATACGCGTTGAAAATATATACCGTAAAATACCGTTAATCCGCCCCCTCAAACGAAAAGAAAAATCGTACAATAGTTAGGGGAGGGCGCTTGCACGGGATTTTTTCGCGATCGTTCAACAAAATTTGCAGGAATGAATCATCATAAAATGAACGAATCGTTGAATGAATCATAAATATTTATACTTGTAAAATTTGGGTTTTTTTCTTTTTTAAACGTAAATTCTGTCGAAAAAACGCAGAAAAAAGGAGAAATTAGTAAAAAAAGCCAAAACAAGCATGAAATCAATTAAAAAATCTTGAAAAAACGCACATTTCATCAAAGATTCATGGTTCGTTCATTTCAAAATGATTGATCTCGCTCTCAATCGCCTTTGAGAATCGGGAGGGAGGGCGCTTTCTCGGGATTTTTTGAAAATTTCAAATTCTTTATAAAGTGGGGAGGGGGCGTTTGATCGAGAAGGGCGGATTAACGGTATTTTACGGTATATTATTTTCTTTTAAAGCAAAGAGACGCCAACAAAATGGATGATTCACGGTGGTAGATGAACAACTCAAAAGTGTTTGATTCATGAGAATCAATACCATTTTTAATGAATCATTAAGTCTTGCACGATTCATTCTTTTATTGGCGTCGTTGTGTGTTCTGTTGTTTGTAATATTAGGTAACTTTTATAACATAAATTTATTGTATTCCACATCTTGTTAATGCTGAAGTAGGTTAATTTCTTAGGTTTCTATTCAACTCAATACTTTACGATTTGCTATTTGATAGTGATGCACCCAATTTAATGTGATGCAGTTTTCATCTTTGCTGATCTGTTATCCAGTCATTATTATAATGTTTTATTCATAACAAATAATTCCGCTTATTATTATTTATTTTTAAGTAGTTTAGTTTAATATTATTCAAATTTCAAGTTTGAGGCAGTAAATTGGTTTGAATATTTTTTTTTACGTTTACTTTTAAAACCTTTTGTTGCTTATAAACTGAATTTGACTGCATTCTGTTTACTTGAAACTAAATGCTTTTTAATAATTGATCACAGAATGTAGTACCTTTATATAGTTTACTGAAATTCACATATAAGAACACATACGCTTTTAAGGGGACTCATCACTCACTTGAAAACACCCTCTCCGTAACATTAATCCAAAAGGCAGGTTGTTTTCGAATTTCTCACTTAAATTTGAATATTTTTATATGCCATTTCTTTTTGCATATGATAGCTGAGTTTCATCATCAATATGATATATATTTTTGTTTTTTTTTATTTTGGTTACAGATTTTTCTTAAAATGTATTTTCAATTTCAAAACCATTCTCGAACTTGAAAGTATCTTTTTAAATCTGCAGCCAAAATCTATAAAGTAAGAAATAACCATATTACAGATTTAGCTCAGCTATCTTATGCAAAAAAAGTTTAAAAATATTGAAATTTAAGCGATAAGTTCTAAAATAACCTTCCATTTGGTTTAACATTAAGGAGTGGATGTATTTAAGTGTGTGCAGAGTCCCCTTAAGAAACTATATTTGTGAATCTTAGAACAAGTGATACACTGATTTGCAAATTTTACCTGTTGGGATTAAGGGTATTCTTAAATAAAAAAGGGCAACTTTGTGACACAAGTTTTCTTTTATTTTTGTTCCGAAATGCATGAAACTAGCAGGTGTTGTTGTTCAGAAACAATCTAATTGCACTTATTTTTCAGTTTTTTTTTTCTTTTTTTCTTTTTTTTTTTTTTTTAACACATTAGATATTTTAAAACAAGCCAACAAAATTGGTGTTTTTATTGTGATTTATCATACTTAAAATGTATTGTGCTTCCTATTTATTTTATTGTATATCATCTGACAACATTTATGCAAATATTATGTTCTTACATCTGACGATAGTTTTTTGTTAGTACAATAGACTCCCTCAAATCAGAACATAATTTATGGATATAAACAATGAAACATTAAGTTCAGATGTCGGTGCAAAATTTGCCTTTTTTAGTTTTATATCAATTCCATACATTTTTTCATTTGTAATTTTTGTTAAGGTTATTAAATTCATGTTTCTTCATGAAAACAGAATAATTTATTTCTGAAAAAAAATCAAGGTATTGCTTGTATCATAGGTAATCATAATCCTACCAAATATATTTATGTATTAATCGAGCTTTTTTAGTTATTAAGTCTGGCTAAACCTTAAAAGAATTATTTTAGTAATTAGTAGTAGCATATGAATTAGTTATGTATCTTTTTGAGGAAAGTTTCATTGAATAATTTAAGAAAAACACATTTCATCCTTTAAAATGAATATTTAATCATGCATTATTGATTATTAACTTGACCTTTGCTTTTAGTATTTTAACCATTTTAAAAATTATCTAAATTTTATTATTTTAGTTTATTACTTATTTTAGTACATTGTAAGCATTCATTATGCTTTTGATTTCATTATTAATTACATTCAAATTACTTTTTAAAAAATATAAATAAAGCAATGACCAGAAATTCTCAAAATTCTAGAATTTGCACAACCTCTGGTCCCAAACTGTGCAGATTTGAGAGAGTCTACAGTATTTTTATTCCATTCTAAGATTACATTCCTGGAACTTGCTTGTTTTTATGTGTGTTTTTTATAATTCGGAGTAATTATTTGTATTTATAATAATATTTACTCCATTGCCTTCCTTATGACTTATCACATTCTATTGTTTAACAGTTTTGAATTTCATTTCCCTATGAAAACAGAATTGCAACTCAACGAGAGAAAGACACATGATCAAAATCCCTTATAATTTAATAGGTTGTTAAATGATTATACAATTGAAAACTAAGTTCCATTTAAAATCGTTTCCATAGTCAGACATTTGTGAATGTGTCAAAATATTTTGCATTTTTTGAGCTCAGCAGTTGGGAACTTTTCTATGCACTATGCATTAGAAATCTCAAAGAGAAATTGCACATTTTTCAATTTAAGTTGCATTTTATAGAATACAAAAAAAGAGCATTTTTATACCATTTTTAGTTTTTTTTTTTTTTTTAATCTTGGAAAATACATTAAATTAACATTAAAAAATGCAGTTTTTGTGTTGACTGGATAAGCCATGTCACGGGATGAAAGTCTGCTTTCATCACGTGACACTTGCTGTCACTACACATGTAAACAAACCTTTTCCATGAGGATAGTTTATGTTAAGCTGAATGATTTTTTTTCTTTTCTTAAAAATGATAGCAGAACAAATTAGAAGCATTGTAAATTGTTGGAATAAATAATATTGCGAATTCAAGTGTGATCCCCCCCCCCTTTCATTGTTTGAAGATTTTTATTTCAAGATCTTGATGTAGAAATAAAATATTGGTATAAGTTTAAACTACAAATGTTTTATGGAAAAGTGTACTTTTCTTTTTCATATTAATGTTCCACTATAGACCAATTAAAAAAATGTTGTTTAACAAATTACAAGGACTATTTTGAAAATTATATTTTCAATGACTAAAATTTTAAAGACATATAAATAAATTTTATATTTAAAAAAAAATAAAAATAATAAAAAACTTTTTTTTTATGATCAAAACGTTATTTACGTAATTATACAGTCCTGTATTATGTACGCCATGAATTAATAATTAATATTCCTGTACCAATTAAATACAAATTTTAAATGAAATTTCAGTTTTACAATTTTTGGTACTGCAAATTTTTAAAATTCTAAACATCAGACATTTTCAATTTTTGCACTGTCGTATAGAGAAAAAAATGTGCTCTTAAATGCAATTTGTTTGATAGTTGTATCTCAATGGGTTTTTAAGTTATTAATTTCTTTGTAGGTTTTCTAATACTTTATTTGTCATTGTGGTAACAGAAGTATTTCATTTCTGGGCATTAAACATGAACCAATCAAAAAATGAATAAAATAAAAAACAAACAGAAGTATTCCATTTTTGGACATTAAACATAGATTAATCTGGAAATGAAAAAAATTTTAAAAAATGCGGAATTCAACAATAAAAAAATTCAGATTTTTCTGTTCTTTACCGAGGACAACAACTATTTTCCAAATAAATCAAACCTTGTTAACATGAACATGCTTAACATGAATTAAAAAAGTATACCCCTAAAATAAAACTCCTATAAAAAGGAAAACAAAGATTTGATACTGATAACATGAATTATTGGTAACATGAATGAAATTTTGATTCCCCTTGAGACTCATGTTAATGAGGTTCGACTTTAGTTAAAAAGCATACAGAAATTACATAAATTCCCCAACCACATTTAAAATTTATTAGTTTTTATTTGATATTTTAAATTTTTTCTTGATTTTATAAATTAAGATAAAAAAATACTAGTTTTCAAAACAATTTCTTAATTGTATTGCATTCAGCTTGATTTAATTATATTTGAACTAATTCTGTTTTTCCTTATGGGTTCATCAGACATATAAATGTAGCAAGCACTGCCTTCAGCAAAGAAAACCTGTGTAAACTCTGAGATTAAAAAGCTAAATTTTTAGATCTATTTTTTTATATATTTTTTTTTATTTGTAATTGTATAAAGAGAAAATAATTATTTTTAATGTGCAGAATTCCAAATAAAAATTTTATGTTTTCTTTTGCAAGAAAATTTTTTATACATAAGAAAGTGATCTTTTCCAATTTCTACAGAAAAATCTGAGATTTTTTGAAGAATTTGCGAAAATTTTTCTTCTGCTACTTCAAAATTTCAAGTAACTTTACTTAGATTGATTGGGATTGTCATCAATTGACTAAAGGAAATTAATGGCAATTAAAAAATTGTAATTATCATTTGTAAATTTCAGATTTAACATCTCTGTATTTTGGTGACTGGATTGTATATGATATATTAATACAGCTGACTCCCTTAAATCCACACAGCTTGGGACCAGATGTTGGCCAGATTTTGAAATTTTGCAGATTTCTGATCATTGTTTTGTTTAAATTTTTTAAACAGTAATTTGAATTAATGCAATTGAGAATATAATGAAAGCTAATAATATAATTAATTATATATTAAAATAAGTAATAAAATTAGTAAAATAATAAAAATTTATATAATTTTTAAAATGCTTAAAATGTTAAAAGCAAAGATCAAGTTAATAGTCGATAATGTAAGATTAAACATTCGTTATAAAGATGAACTGCATTTTTCCGAAATTATTCAATGAAATTTGCCTCATAAAGGCACATTACTAATTCACATCCAATTCATAAAATAAGTAAGTTTTATTTCAGATTTAGCCAGTCTTACAATCAAAAAAGCTTGATTAATATACATTTGATAAGTAGGGTGTGATTTCCAATAATATCGGCAATATCTTGAATTTTTTTAAAAGCGAATATATTCTTTCTTCATGGAAAAAAAGCATGAATTCAATAATATTAAAGAAAATTACAAATTAAAATAGGTATAGAATAGATATGAAAATAAAAAAAGTCAAATTTTATATCTCTATCTGAACAGAATGTTTCATTGTTTACATCCGTAAATTATGTGCAGAGAGTTGTTGATTTTAGGGTTGCATATTCGAGGGAGTCAACTGTATTGCAATGGAGATTGCAGCTTAAAGAACTGATATATCAGTTTGCGGCTGTGGGACAGTTAAATGTATCACCTTAGAAAACAATCTAACAAAATTGAATGGTTATGTTTCATGATTCATCAACAGAAATCCATTGTTATATATAAAATGCATCAAAATTTTTATTAAAACAAATGTATTATTCTGGCTTTTAGTAAAAAAAGCTTGGTTTTACACTTCCCCCCCATACACACATCTGATCCTGTGGTCTAAATAGGTTTGTCAGAATAACCTTTACTACTTCAGTTCTGTTTTAACCTTTATCAATTCCTAGTTTATGAGTAAAATGCCTATGACAGTCATGCACACAAAATGATCTTTTAATGATTCCGTTTTTATTTTTTAAGTACAGATAAGAACAAAAGGCTTCATCTGATTGGTTTTTCTATTTAAAACTCTTGTTCTATACTTATTAACCATTTGTTGCTATAACTTAGTATAGAAATGCTTATTAAATTCAGACATATAAATAAATTTATAGTAGACTCTTTTAAATCCATAAAACCTTAAATCTACACATAATTTATGGATATAAACAATGAAACATTCATGTCAGATATAGGGACAAAGTTTGACTTTTTTAGTTTAATATCAATTCCATATATATTTTAATTTGTATTTTTTTTTAATATCACTAAACTCATGTTTATTATGAAGGAAGAATAAATATTTTTGTGAAAAATTAAAATATTGCTGATATCATTGGTAATCATAATCTTCTTTCGAAATTTATTTATGTATTAATAAAGCTTTTTTGGTAATTAAGTCTGGCTAAACCTGAAATAAAACTTCCTTATTTTATAATTTTTATGTAAATTATTAATGTACCTTTATGGGACAAGAATAATTTAAGAAAAATACGTTTCATCTTTATAATGAATTTTAATCATATATTATTGATTATTAACTTGATTTATTTTTATATTTTAATCATTTAAAAAATTATCTAAATTTTTATTATTTTGGTTTTATTACTTATTTCAATATTTTATCATATTGTAAGCATTCAACATAGTTTCGATTGCATTATTAATTACATTCAAATTATTGATTAAAAAATATAAACAAAGCAATGACCAGAAATCTGCAAAATTCTGAATTCCGCAGAACTTCTTGTCCCAAGCTGTGTGGATTTGAGGGAGTCTACTGTACTGTATGCTTATACATATTTTTATTATCTATTTTATATCTTTCACATTTTATATATTTATTATGCATGCAAAAGTAAAAGAAAATTATATTACAAATATTTAGATATGTTTATAATATTACATCTACAAGAAAATATGTCTGAAAAAAAGCCAGAAAATTATAATTTTGAAAAAAAAAAAGTTATAACGGAAATATGTATGCAGAGCTATTATTTATCCACTAGTAGCATAATATTACGAATTTTGTAAATAGTTAGTGTTTGTACTGTAAAATAATGTAAATAATCTTATTAAGCTCCATTTCTTTACTAATATTAGTTTTTGTTACATTGTCCCTGTTATCAAGCAAACTTGTCCATTATTTTCAGTGTATGTCTACGGCAGGTTGGCGAAATAATAAAGATATCGCCAAGTTGGCGTCACTTTTGGCGACTAATTTTGGTGGCCAAATTTGGCGATATATCGCCAAGTTGGCGACAAACTTGGCGATTGTTGGCGATGGTAACCCTTCCCTCTCAATGGTAACCCCCCTTAGGTATACTGATACATTGTTTGTTGTTCCGTGGATTTTTCGAGATGTTCTAGAAATTTCCAGCACCTGCTGCAAGCCTATATAAGAAGAGAAGCGATGCGAGCTGTTGTTATTATTTACCAGTCAGTCATTGAGTGAACAAGGCGTTTGTTAAGCAAGTTTGCTTGAGTTTCATTTATGTTGTTTTGAATGTTATTAAGTGTTGAGACGTTGTATAAAGAGTCTCTGGGATCTAAAGCTGTACTTATACGATAGATTTGAGCAGTTATTTTTGAATATCTAGTATTATTTGTGAGTTTCGAAGACTCTGTTGTTCTGAAGATCTGTAAATAAATTATTTTCTACTTTTCTAAGAGACAAGAGTTTGAAGCTCTCTAACCATAAGATCGAAAGAACCGTATATACGCTGTAACATTTGGTGTCAGGAGTGGGGTCTTATGGCGAAAACAAGAACAATGGACAGACAACTGAAAGAACTGTTAGAAGCTATTAATGGAATAAAGGCAGAATTGACGAAAGGCCAAGAAGAGTTGGCGGATAAAATGAATAAAAACGAAGAAAGAATGGAACAGTTGACAAATAAAATTGATAAAGGCCAAGAAGAGTTGGCAGATAAAATGAATAAATGCCAAGAAGATGTGACTGAAAAGATTAATAAAGGCCAAGAAGAAATGAAGAAAACTTTAGAAAATGACGTCATCGAACCATCGACAAGTCCCTGGGCGTCTCCCATTGTACTAGTAAGAAAGAAGGATGGTTCTACAAGATTTTGTGTAGACTACCGCCCACTGAATGACGTCACTAGAAAGGATAGTTACCCTCTGCCAAGGATCGACGACACTCTCGACACACTTGCGGGCAACACTTGGTTCTCGACTCTGGATCTGAAGAGTAATTACTGGCAGGTAGAGATCCATCCGGACGACCGCGAGAAGACTGCTTTTACAACGGGACAAGGATTATGGCAGTTCAAGGTAATGCCTTTTGGTCTGTGTAACGCACCTGCAACTTTCGAACGGCTTATGGAAACGGTTCTCCGGGGACTGTCATATGAAGCATGTCTTGTTTATTTAGATGATATCATAATCATAGGAAAATCTTTTGATGAACATCTGAACAACCTCAGGAGGGTGCTACAAAAATTGAAGAAAGCTAATTTGAAATAAAGCCCTTCGAATTTCAGTTTGTTTCGTAATGAAGTCGCCTACCTTAGACACATCATTTCGGCGGAAGGAGTTAGGACTGATCCGGAGAAGATATCGGCCGTGAAAAATTGGAATCGTCCAGCAGATGTTCACCAGCTTCGAAGTTTTCTAGGATTATGCACCTATTACAGAAAATTCGTGAAAGGCTTCTCGATGATTGCAAGACCACTTCATAAATTAACAGAAGCCAATCAAAAATTTATGTGGACACAGGAATGTGACGCTGCTTTCGAAAAGCTTAAGGAGGCCTTGACATCCACTCCAATTCTGTCGTATCCTCAAATCGATAAACAGTTTATACTTGATACGGATGCAAGTAACGAAAGCATTGGCGCTGTACTATCCCAGGAAATCGACGGTCAGGAGCGTGTTATCGCCTATTTCAGCAAGTGCTTGTCAAAAGCAGAGCGAAACTACTGCGTAACAAGAAAAGAACTTCTTGCTGTAGTGAAAGCCATAGACCATTTTCATCACTATCTTTACGGTCGAAAATTCCTGATCCGAACTGATCATGCTTCTCTAACTTGGCTATTGAATTTTAAGAACCCAGAAGGCCAGATAGCTAGGTGGATACAAAAGCTTCAAGAGTACGATATGAAGATACGCCATCGAAAAGGCTCATCACATGGAAATGCAGATGCTCTCTCAAGAAGACCCTGCTCAGAGAATTGTAGATACTGCGACCGGGTTGAGAAGAAATTTAATGTCAAAGGTCCTATAGTAAGACAAGTTACAACTGGGTCTACATCATCGCAAGATCCGTGGAGTGACGAGAGCCTGCGTAAAGATCAACTTGCTGATCCTGAAATTAAGCCAATCCTAGAGCTGAAAGAGGAGTCTAACAGGAAGCCCAACTGGCAAGACATGGCCCATTACCATCCTACGACAAAACGTTATTAGGCTCTCTGGGATTCCCTACATTTGAAGAACGGTATCTTGTACCGAAAATGAGAGTCTGACGATGGAAAGACATGTAGATGGCAACTACTACTTTCTATGTCGAGAATTTCTATGGTCCTTCAAGAACTGCATGGAAGTCCCACAGGAGGTCATTTTGGTGTAATGAAGACCCTGCAAAAGGTTCGAGAGCGTTTCTACTGGAATAATATTCGCACTGATGTGGAGAAGTGGTGTCGAACTTGTGACAGCTGTGTAGCACGTAAAGGTCCAAAGAGGCGCACCCGTGGACGATTGCAGCGTTATAATGTAGGAGCTCCTTTTGAACGAATTGCTTTAGATATCCTGGGTCCTCTTCCTAGAACATCTGATGGCAACAAGTACATCCTCGTTGTCATGGATTACTTCACCAAGTGGCCTAAAGCCTACGCCATACCTAATCAAGAGGCGGTAACCGTAGCAGAGATGCTGGTTCAACACAGGGTTTCCAGGTACGGAGTTCCTCTTCAAATCCATTCCGATCAAGGAAGAAATTTTGATTCGGCTGTGTTCAAGGAAATGTGTGAACTACTCGGCATGGACAAAACTCGAACAACACCTCTACACCCTCAATCGGACGGCATGGTGGAGCGGTTCAATCGTACCATCCTAAATAGCCTCTCTCTCCTGGTGTCTAGAGACCAACAGGACTGGGACAAGAAATTGCCTCTTTTCCTGCTTGCCTACAGGAGTGCCACTCATGAGGCCACTGGTTACTCCCCTTCTCAAATGCTCTTTGGTCGTGATCTTCGTCTGCCTGCGAATCTTTTGTTTGGCCGTCCTCCGGACGCTCCTTTGTCACCTGAAGAATATGGGGATGGACTCCAGGCACGGATTGAGGAGATTCATCGTCTAGCGAGGAACCGAATCGGACTGGCATCGGAAAAGATGAAGACACGAACCGACACAAAGGCAACTGGACATGAGTTCAACGAAGGTGACAAAGTTTGGTTGTGGAATCCCATACGTCGTAAGGGATTGTCGCCAAAACTACAAAGAAACTGGGACGGTCCTTACACAGTCGTCAACCGGCTGAATGACGTCGTCGTACGCATACGAAAATCGCCACACACCAAGCCCAAGGTCGTACATTATAATCGGCTAGCCCCTTATTTTGGCCAAAAAGATTAGAAATTCGAAACTTGAATTTCAGACCATGGTCATGAAAGTCACTTTTTGTAAATATGTAAATAGTAATTAGTTCTTATTTATGTAAATTTTATTGTTATTATTTATTTATTTATTTATTTGTTTATTTATTTTAAGTGTTTTCCTCTGACTGAAGAATTGCCCTGCCCGGGACGTGCAGTCTTTGAGGAGGGGGTAGTGTTACGAATTTTGTAAATATTTAGTTTTTGTACTGTAAAATAATGTAAATAATCTTATTAAGCTCCATTTCTTTACTAATATTAGTTTTTGTTACATTGTCTCTGCTATCAAGCAAACTTGTCCATTATTTTCAGTGTATGTCTACGGCAGATTGGCGAAATAATAAAGATATCGCCAAGTTGGCGTCACTTTTGGCGACTAATTTTGGTCGCCAAATTTGGCGATATATCGCCAAGTTGGCGACAAACTTGGCGATTGTTGGCGATGGTAACCCTTCCCTCTCAATGGTAACCCCCCTTAGGTATACTGATACATTGTTTCTTGTTCCGTGGATTTTTCGAGATGGTTCTAGAAATTTGCAGCACCTGCTGCGAGCCTATATAAGAAGAGAAGCGATGCGAGCTGTTGTTATTATTTACCAGTCAGTCATTGAGTGAACAAGGCGTTTGTTAAGCGAGTTTGCTTGAGTTTCATTTATGTTGTTTTGAATGTTATTAAGTGTTGAGATGTTGTATAAAGAGTCTCTGGGATCTAAAGCTGTACTTATACGATAGATTTGAGCAGTTATTTTTGAATATCTAGTATTGTTTGTGAGTTTCGAAGACTCTGTTGTTTTGAAGATCTGTAAATAAATTATTTTCTACTTTTCTAAGAGACAAGAGTTTGAAGTTCTCTAACCATAAGATCGAAAGAACCGTATATACGCTGTAACAATAAGTTAAAAAAAAACCCTCTAATGCTGAAGAACACAATAACCACATTGAAACATTTATCGGCAAAAAATGCAGAACAGGATATGGAATTCTTCCCTAGTTACACTGCTTTAATAGTATAATAGTTTAGTCTCACACAAAAATATCAGAAAAAATAATTAAGATATTTAAGCAAACTATTTAAGATACTAAAAGATAAAATAGTTGCATGTACCTATGTTTTTGTAGAATGTTATATTAGAATTAAAAATGTATTTTCAATAATTTATGTTTCTAAATATGCGTTTTATTTATATTTAACTGTAAAAGTGTAAATCGAATTAATATTAAATTTGATTGAATGTATATAAGCATTCACATGCATTGAACTGTGTCTTTATAATTTTCACTATGACATTATGATAGATATAATTCATTATTATTAATAATAAAAAATGTTTAATAGAAATATACTATGCAATAATTTCATAAGTTTATTATCCAGTTTTTACATTTTAATCGTATGTAAAATAACTCCTTGTAAATTTTGAAAGGGAAACAGTTTATAAAGGAAAAATAAGATCCTTCTGCTGTGATGCCATTTTCTTTTATCTTCCTTTTACCCCCCCCCCTTAATATTTAAAAAAAACTTACACATTAAACAATCTGTAGTTGTACTCCTAGCAAAGATGCATATTTTTATACTTAGAATCGACTATATGAAGCTTTAAACGTGCTAAAAAAAGGGCAAATAAATGATTAAAATATTGTTATTTTCGGTAGTGTAGCCAAGATATCTTTAGGAAGAGATTCAGAATTTTCATTTATGTTATTATATGTACATATATATATGTGTATGTAATAGAACAAGATGAAATTACAAAAGAATGACACAAATGAATTTTCATTTATTTTATTTATATACTGTAGACTCTCTGAAATATGCACAGCTTGGGACCAAAAGTTGTGGGAATTTTAGAATTTTGTGGGTTTCTGGTCATTGCTTTGTTTACATTTTTTAAACAGCTATTTTAATGTAATTAATAATGCAATCGACACTATAATGAATGCTTACAATATAATAAATTATTAAAAAAGTAATAAACTAAATTAATCAAATTTAGATAATTTTTAAAATGATTAAAATTTTAAAAGCAAAGATCAAGTTAATAATCAATAATGTATGATTAAATATTCATGATAAAGATGGAACGTATTTATCCTAAATTATTCAATAAAACTTGCCGCAGAAAAGTGCATTAGAAATTCACATTAAAATCATAAAATAAGGAAGTTTTATTTCAGGTTTAGCCAGACTAATTAACCGAAAAAGCTTGATTAATACATAAATATATTTGGTAAAAAGATTGTGATGACCAGTAATATCAGCAATATCTTGATTTTTTTTCAGAAATAAATTTATACTTCCTTCATAAAAAAAACCCGAATTCAGTAATATTAATGAAAATTACAAATTAAAATGTATATGGAATTGATATATAACGAAAAAAGTGTCATATTTTGTCCCTCTTTCTGAACTGAATATATCATTGCTTACATATATAAAATATGTGAGGATTTTAGAATTGCAGATTTTAGGGAATCTACTGTATACAGTAGACTCTCTCAAATCCGCAAAGCTTGGGACCAGAGGTTTTACGGATTTTTAATTTTACGGATTTCTTGTCATTGCTCTGTTTACATGTTTTAAACAATTTGAAAGTAATTAATAATGCAATTGAAACTATGATAAATACTTACAATATAGTAAAATATTAAAATAAGAAATAAACTAAAATAATAAAAATTTAGATAAGTTTTAACATGATTAAAATGTTAAAAGTTAATAATCAATAATCTATGAATAAATATTCAATATAGAGGTTAAATGTATTTTTATTAAATTATTCAATGAAACTTCCTCGTATAGGTACATTACTAATTCACATAAAAATCATAAAATAAGGAAGATTCATTTCATTAATACATAAATGTATTTGGTGAGAAAATTGTGATTACAGTGATATCAAAAATATCTTGAATTTTCAGTATTTTTTTTTCTTTCATTAAAGAACATGAATTTATAAATGAAATTACAAATTATTAATCAAAATGAACAAAACTATAAATGAAAATACAAATGGAATTGATATTAACTAAAAAAGTCAAATTTTGTCTCTTTATCTGAACCGAATGTTTCATTGTTTACATTTGTAAATTATGTTTGGATTTTAGAGAGTTGTAGATTTTAGGGTTGTGAATTTGAGGGAGTCTTCTGTATTACAGTAGACTCCCTCAAATATGCACACCTTGAGACCAGACGTTGTGCAGATTTTGGAATTTTGTGGAATTCTAATCATGGCCTTTTTTTACATCTTTTAAACAATAATTTCAATGTAATTAAAAATGCATTTGAAACTATAATAAATGCTTACAATATAATAAAATATTCAAATAAGTAATAAACTAAAATAATAAAAATTTATATAATTTCAATATGTTTTTAATTTAACATATTAAAACCAAAAGGTTAAGTTAATAATCAGTAATGAATGATTAAATATTCATTACAAAGGTGAAATGTATTTTTCCTAAACTATTTAATTAAACTTGTCTCACAAAGGTACATTACTGATTCACATCAAAATCATAAAAAGAGGAAGTTTTATTTTAGGTGTAACCAGACTTAATAACCAAATAATCTTGTAAATATATTTTGTAAGAAGTCTGCGACTACCATCGATATCAGCACTATCTTGAATTTTTTTTCAGAAATCAGTTTATTCTTCCTTCATGAAAAACGTGAATTCAGTAATATTAACGAAAATTACAAATTTAAATATGTATATAGCTGATGTAAACTAAAAAAAATCTGTGCCTCTATCTGAACTGAATGTTTTATTGTTTACATCCCCAAATTATGTGTGGATTTGAGGTAGTCTACTATAACGAATGATGATCTACTATACTATAATGATGATCTTCGTAAGAATTAATGATGTAGAAATGCAAACATGTCCTGGTAAAGTAATCAATTTCTTTCTTTTACACAAACCAGTTGTATCGAAATTAAATGAAAAAACTAACAGATGTAATAACAGACATCAATAATAACTCATTGTTAAAAAACATCACCATTACCCTCCTCATGCACAACTCTCTGTCCATCCGTGAAGTTTCTGTGAGCAATGTTAAGTCACACAAGTTGTAATTGTGGTCATTTCAGATGACTCAGGAATTTTTCTGTGGGAGGGAAATTCTGGAAAGAGCTCTTTGAAATTCCAGAAAGAGATAGCACTTCCCGGCAATTCATAAGCATAAAGTTCTAAATGTTCAGGGGAGATATTTTGATGCTTCGAGGGAAAGGGTATCCTTTAAATTTGACGCTAATCTGTGTAAAAAAACATTTCAGATGTTTTTTGTATTATTTTGAATTCATACAAAAGTTATAAATATTCCCATAGTCCCCTAACTGCATTCATGAATAAAAACAAAATCACAATTCTAAATAAGTACATAAAAAAATCTGTCCTTTGAAATACATTAAATTATTTAAAAATGGCTCTGGTAGAAAAAAAAACAATGACAAAAATTGCCAGTATTTTACAAAAGCTCAGAAGAACATCAAAACCTTCAGATAACCCTCTGCTCTTTCCCTAAATATTGACGGGACTAAAAAATAAAAGAATTGAAGTGAGAAAGAAAATTATCCTGCCGAAATATTATTCAGATTTATCGTGAGATCTCTCTACATCAAATGGACAACCTTGACAAGGAATCTGTAGGATTGAAAAAAATATGTACGTCAAACTTTTCTGCAGCAAGGAAATCTGCTCTTTTGGATTGGTCAACAAACTGTTAAGCATTAGTTTCTTATTCCTTACTTTCTGATTGACAGAAACTATTTTAAAGCTGAAAAAACATCAGCATGTTTTAGAACGGACGATACTAAATCATATTCAGATTTCATAAAGTACTTTAAAAGTGTCAATAAAAGTTCACAAATAAACAATTTAAGAATAGAGTACTTTTATTTTTTCTGGGTAGCACATTATGTTATAATATTACAACAATACACTCCCTCAAATCCGCACAGCTTGGAATGAGAGGTTTTGTGGATTTCTGGTCATTGCTTTGTTTACATTTTTTAAACAGTCATTTGAATTTAATTAATGATGCAATCAAAACTGTAATGAATGCTTACAATTGTACATTAAAATATGAAAATAAATAATAAAATTAAAATAATAAAATTTTAGGTAATTTTTCATATGATTAAAATATCAAAAAGCGAAGGTTAGATTATCATCAATAATATATTACTAAATAGTAAGATGAAACGTATTTTTCCTAAATTATTCAGTACAACTTGCCTCATAAAAGTACATAACTAAGTCATATCAAAAACATAAAAAAAGGAATAATTATTTCAGGTTTACCCAGACTTAATACCCCCCCCCCCAAAAAAAAAAAAAAACTTGTTTAATACATAAATATATTTGACAAGAAGATTGTGAATGTCTTGAATTTTTTACGAAATAAATTTATTCTTCCTTCATAAAAAATATAAATTTAGTAGAAAAAAAAATGTATATGGAATTGATAGAAGGCGAAAATGTCAAATTTTGCCCTTATATCTGAATTGAAATCTTCATTGTTTACATCTGTAAATTATGTGCGAATTTAATAGAGTTGTAGATTTTAGTGTTGTGCATTTAAAGGAGTCCATTGTATTTCATATAAAATTATAAAATACACAAAAATAAGGGTCCTAATCTCAATCAGTGTGACGTTTATTGCATTTGTATAAACTGGTCTTTTTCCCTTGACTGCTAGGGTCAGTTGGTCCCATCAAAAAACAATTTCCATCTTAGCAGGTGTACTTGTAATACTTATTCTATGGGATCGTCAAATGTTTCCATTTACCTGGAAATTCCATATTCTCCGAAAATCTGCCAAGAAGGAAACACGATGGCAAAATGTTCCATTTTAGACAGGTTTCAAGCTTTAAGAACTGTAAATATATTATGTTGTTTTCGTGTAATTCTCATTTTCTTTGAATATTCTATTTTATTAATTTTCATATTATATCATTACATTTATTCAAAACATAAATTAATTCTTACTTACTGTTAAAATAATTAAGTAAGTATAAGTAATTATATAACTCAACTTATCAAATAACTAACTGTACAACTTAACTCATCAAATAAGTAAGTTTATAACTTAATGATGGCAGTGGCATGCAGAAGTAATTTTAATAAAGTCTATCTGCAAACTAATTTGAGAGTATTTTCTCAGTAACAAATATGTATTTTATATTCTTTACCTTTTAAGATAGGTCACTTTGACAGAATTCATTGTAATATATTAGTACGTTTCGCAGGTACACTACAGAGTTGAAGCTTTATAATAGTTTTTGGGGATACAATTAAAACGGAGCATGTTTATGTTGAAAATTTGTGTAAAACAGAAAAGTTCATAGCCCTGGCAAAAGGCAAACTTTAAAATATACCCATTTAAGACAAACACTTGTCTGAAATAAAAAAAAAAATTATGCAATCTTTGTCATTCCGGTTTAGTAGTTTTAAGTGTTGTTGATTGTGCGATTCAGAAACCCAGATACTCCGTTGGAGTGGGGGGGGGGGAATCCATTGCATCCACTTATCTATGCCACTGATTACATTATTTAATTACAGTGTATGATACGGAATGTTTCAGCAATAAGCATGGACATTAGATGAAAAAAATTATAAAATCCGAAGATTTCCTTACTAAACACATTTACATATTAAAATTCCATAGCCACAATGAAATTTTATTTTCTCTCTATTCTTTACTAAATGTATCATCGTTTCTTTAGATGATATTAAATTATAAAGTTTTATACTTAAATTTACTTTATATTTTATTTATAATAAGTTTTTTAAATGTTGCTGTTTCTTTTATTTACAATTAAATCTTTTTACTGTTCGGGAGGGCATCTGACACACCTTTGATTCTGCTAACTTCAAATAGTGTGGATTCTACTGCAATTTTTAATACTGCTATGTAGTAATTTTATTACAACCTTTTTTCTATATTGATTTTAAATTTTCGTAAATTTGTTGTAAATTTTCGTGATAAATTTATTCATTTTTTTGATGAAATGTAAAAACTGATATTAATTTTATTTTATTGCAGCTGCATAAAACCATTAATCTAACACATCACATCACTCAAAAGATCTTCAATGTGTAAAACAAATGCAGCAAAATATCTCTTATCAGAACTTTTTGAAAAAAGCAGCTTCTAACTCACAGCCAGAAAACCTTTTATTTGTGAGCTATGCAAGAATTTCTGCCGCAATCTTTTTTGTGTGAAGTATGCAACAAAGAATTCTCACGCAAGGACAATTTACGCAACCATCTGTTAACTCATACTGGTGAGAAACCTTTTGAATGTGATGTATGCAACAAGAAATTCTCTCAGAAAGGTCATTTAAGCAGGCATTTGTTAACTCATAGTGATGAGAAACCTTTCGAATGTGAGGTATGCAACAAGAAATTCTCTCTAAAGCACAATTTAAGCAGCCATCTGTTAACTCATACTGGTGAGAAACCTTTTGAATGTGATGTATGCAACAAGAAATTCTCTCAGAAAGGTCATTTAAGCAGGCATTTGTTAACTCATAGTGATGAGAAACCTTTCGAATGTGAGGTATGCAACAAGAAATTCTCTCTAAAGCACAATTTAAGCAGCCATCTGTTAACTCATACTGGTGAGAAACCGTTTGTGTGTGAGGTATGCAACAAGAAATTCTCTAAAAAAGGCAATTTAAGCAGCCATCTGTTAACTCATAGTTTTGAGAAACCGTTTGTGTGTAATATATGCAACAAGAAATTCTCTCTAAAAAGCCCTTTAAGCAGACATCTGCTAATTCATGCTGGTAATAAACCTTTTGAATGTGAGATATGCAACAAGAAATTCTCTGATAAGAGTACTTTAAGGAAGCATCTATTAATTCATACTGGTGAGAAACCATTTGTGTGTGAGATATGCAACAAGAAATTTTCTCGAAAGAGTGGTTTAACCAGGCATATCTTAAATCACACTGTTGAAAAATCTTGTATGCGAGATATAAAACAATAAATTCTCTCAAATGTCTGATTTAAGCAAGCATCTGTCAATTCCTAATGTTGAGAAACTTTTTTGTGTGTTCACACACAATATAACTAGAAATTTTCTCAGAAGTATGCTTTAATTCCTATTGAAGATAAATATTTTGTTTGAGAGATATGTGTTAAAAATTCTTTTCAAAAGATGTGCTGAAGAAAGCATCTGTTAATGTCATACTAACGAGAAATATTTTATGAAAAATAAACAAAAATAAATTCCAAGAAACCTATATGCGCTAGATTTGGCTCCTAAAATTTCTTAATTTCAGTTAACTAATTGTAGCATATTCCAGAAGCAAAGAAATATTTTTTTCCGTTTACTAGAGTGAAAAAAAAATGAGCAGCGAACAACAGAAATTTTACTCTTTAAACGATTACATTAGCAGATCAGGGGTTACAGTCATGAGCCCCGGCAAACACCATTTTATTTTTATTATCTGAAAATATTACAAAATCTCTTTTTTACACTTATAAGCCTGTAAAAATTCATAATGTTTAATAGTAATCAAATTAAAAAAAAGCCTTTTGTTAAAACTGATTCCTCATAATAAAGTTCTTTGATGGTAAAATTGATTTTATTATTAATATTTAAGCTGAAAATATTTGTTTTCAAAAGAGTATGAACCCCTGACTTACCCATAATATTGAAAAAAATATAGTGTGTTTGATACACTGTTTGTTATATTAAAAGGTAGGAACAGTCTGATGACATTTGAAATATAAGTAAAAGATAGTCAAAGTATTTTAAAATTAAACTTTATCATCAGGCTTATATTAAAAGAAAGTATTCTAATTTAAGTGTCATGTCATTACTGATACCTGTTGTAATCTTTTGAGTTTCTTAGTTTCAAAATCGCCTGTTCTGATTATTTATTCGTAAGGGAATAACAGGCTGGTGTGAGTTTTAAATGTCAATAAATATTGGAAACAAAATGAATAAAATATTTGCTTACCACATCCAATTAAATCTCTAAACTTTACGATTGTATTGAAAGAAAAATACGACTTTGATATAACTCATGCCCATCTGACTATGATTTAACTCTTTGGAATTACATAATTACCATATAATTGATTTAAGGTACTGAAGTTTACTATGCCACATTTGTTAATCAAAATGAATTATGTTATAGTCTGTCAGTGTAATTTTGCTCCTCATTTACGTAACCTTGATCCATTCTGCCGTAATGGAACTTTCACGAATTCTTTCCAATGAGCTGCCAATTAAACACTAATGCATGTGTCTATATTTTTGAGACCAAACTCTTTGCCGTTAACTTAAATTATGTAGCTAATTTAATCCTTTTTTCGCTCTCTTTGTCCTAAGTTAACCTGATTGACTGTAGCATTTATTGTTTCTTGAGAAAGACGCTCAATTACAACTTGTTTATCCCGCCGACCAAAGAACTATCGCCAAACTATAAAATTACATGCCAATAATGGTTGATTGTAAATGTCACATTCACTTGACATTAACTACGATACACGTGTTTATTATGTCATCAAGTTTTTTAATTCTATTTTTTTGTGTTTTTCATTATGTTTTGCTAATTTATTTGTTCTTCCGTTATTTAACATAAAAATTTCATCAATTTATGTAATTTGGCGGAACAGTTTGGCGATTTCTATAATTTGGTGAAATGGGTCGACGGGATAACCAAGAAGTACCGATGCTCAAAATAATTTCATGTTATAATATAGTCTATGTGAAAAATCGTTTGTGATTTTACTTTGCATTATTTGAAATCATGGAAAGAAATTTCATAAAATTTTAAAATTCATAAAATAAGTCATAAATATTCTTTACCCTTTCCGCGTTATTTGTAGATTGTTTGTAACGGTATTCAATTAATAATCCACATACCCAGTGGCGTAGCGATGGCGGAAGGTCGCCCTGGACGCCGAATTGAGAAAAGTTTAAATCAAAGTTATCTCGCATATTTTGACAGAAAATAAAAACTAATTTTTTGTATGAGTTATGTGCGAGTTTTCTTTAGTACGACATTTTTATATCCAAATAAGGAAGAAGGAAAAGCTTCTGTACGTATTTCTAAGGATGGCTCAACACACTTCGTACCCAAGATATTATGCACCTGAATTGGGGCGCAAAGTGATTAAATAGGAGGCTCCAAATTAAGAGGAGCGTTAAACCTAAATTATTTCACATACTTTGAAAACAAATATGAGTTGTAGACTTTTTCTTGTGTGTGTGTGTGTGTGAATATTTTGAAAAATACAATGTTGGTGACGGGAATGGAGAGATCCAGCGTTGCTAATGAAGGTTTGCCACTATTTTGACTCTCCAGTTTATAAATCAAACAAGTAAGAAAAATCTTGCGTCAAGCATAGATTATGAAACACTTTCCAACAATTCTTGAAATCTTTAACAAAACTTCGTTATCTAGGGAAATAACGTATTATTGTTCATATCCAAATATGTATTAAAATACATTTGATAAGCCCTGTATTTGATTTGCCCGTTAATATATAGACTATATAATGGTAAAATTTAGTTTAGCAAGAAAACGCCTGAATGGTTGAAATTTTCCTTTCAGAAATTTATACTAAATGATGGAAAATACTTGAATACGTGTGTTTAACACAGTAAAATACATAGTACCTTTAATCCACGAAAGTCTTTTGCCAAAATTTAGTTTAAAAATAAATTCTTTTTAAACTACTTTAATCAAATTTCTAGAAATTATCGTTCAAGGGCGACCACGCATGCAGTTCTTTGCGTATCCCTGTATATCATTTTATCGATATTATACAAACATTTTTTAGTAAACGAAATGCAGTTAATCCTTAAAAGGCATAAGTATTTAAAAACCACCTTTAAGTGCAATACGCTTGTATTCAGTAACCTTTCCGAGATCGTTTGTGTAACCCTGTATATGTAAATTGTATAACAATTAGCATTCCTCTAATCCATATAATAAGCTTACATGTAGTGAAATTTAAAAGCGTACATCATAATTAAAAATGCATTTCATCCATCTAACACCCATCTTCCATAACATACAGGATTTCGGATAGAATATACTATTTGAAATATTTTGTGTGTCCCTGTAAATGCTATGCTCTACGTATATTGCATCAAATAACTCATATTAATCCTCAGCAACGTATATCAATTTGATTATAAATAAATCCGTTTACCATAATTAAAACGTGTCACAAAAAAGTATCCTCTTAATTATTATTTACTGAATTTCTTTGCGTGGCCCTGTAAATGAATAATAGCTATTTTTTCGCTGTATACTTTGCAAAATGCATATTTTAATACACTTTGTAGATGCACATCAATTTGAAGATGTTTGACAGGGAGTAACATCGTTAAAATTCATTTGAAACGATTTTTTTCTCATAGGAAGTAATGTAATGGAAAAATTTGACTGTCCCTGTAGATAAACTAATCATGGAAGAAACTTCATTTTCAATAGGTTTCGTGCTCGAATAAATTTCGTTAGCGTCGAAAAATTTCATGACAATCCGAGTATATTTACTAGAGTTAGAGCGAGGACAGACGGGCAGACAAACAGAATGCATAAGCAATTTTCAACTTTGTTGGAAAGTGCTAAAAAGCCTTATAGTGAACAAGCTGACCCGGCCGTAGATCTTCTCAAACGAACCGCGAATGATTAAAACTTCAATTCATAATAAAATTCTAAAAATAATAACGAATCTCTAAAAATGTATTTCAAGGATTGGTCTTTATTGTCTTCGGCAGCATATACTAGACTTTCTCATCACTATAATCGCTAAAAACCCACAACGAAATTTCTTGTTTTCAAAATGAATCTCCGACATGGGCCACCACTTTTTGCATCTCGCATAGCAGGTGTGCTGCGCATCAGCTAGAAAATCTTAAGAGAATCGTAAAATGAGTTTAAAGAAAAAAGATTCTCAAAAATCGGGCCCATGAAACATCAGTTAAAAATAACCCTGGCGGTAGAAAGTAGTACTAAAACTATAACGTAATCGAAACTAAGTTGAATGAGCAAAGCCCAATTAAAATTTTCAATCGATGGGCCATCGAAAAGAGGCTCCATCATACTAGTACTAGTATTAAAAAATGCTCTGACGAGCACCAAAAAGGTTAATATGTTTTTAAGTATGAAAAAGGGTTTGACAAGTGCTTCTGTTAATTACTGAGCATGAGGAAGGACAAGGGATTCCTTCTCGGCTACAACTCATTTCAATTCCAACCTTGAAAAAATCATATTTGCGCTTTTTCCGTGAAAACAAATCAGTCGCAGTTACTATAAAAATGTATAGTGTAAAGACGTAACCAGTAAAGATGCAACTTAATTAGACATAAATATAAGGGAAGGCGACATAATGACAGATAGCTAGTTCCTGCAGGTATCACATTCATGCACTGCCACCAAGCATGCCCTAAGTTTTTAGTTGCACAGAAAATTAATCTGTAGTATAGTGCAGAGTGAACAGTGCAGTTAACATCAGGGATGTAGTGCAAGCTATACGCCGTATACCTTCTGGACTTTTTAATAGAACATCATATAACCTCTGTTTTTGAAGAAAGCTTATAGTATACACATTCTAGAATATCCCTCTGTTTAGAGCATATATCTTATGTTATTTTTACGACTACACCCCTGGTTAACATCTCAAGCACGGTGGAAAATTCTACTAAAGAACCGCAAATTTCTTTTATATGGAAAAAGCGCAAATATGATTTTTTCAAAGTTGGCATTGAAGTGAGTTGTAGCCAAGAAGGGATCCCTTGTCCTTCCTCATGCTCAGTAATTAACAGAAGCACTTGTCAAACCCTTTTTCATACTTAAAAACATATTAACATTTTTTGGTGCTCGTCAGAGCATTTTTTAATACTAGTCATTTAATTTTTTGATAAAAAACAGAAGATTTTCTAATATCTTAAAAAGAAAAATAATTGCTGCTGTCAAAATTTATAAAATGATACCAGCATAAAATTTTGATGTATCAAAATAATTAAAAAAGTCATTGCATTGTCATATACAGTAAAATGCATGATATGAAAAATAAACCATGGATTCGGACGAAAAAAGTACAGAACTTTATTAAAAGAATTAAAAGCTATACCAATTAAATACATTCAAGGTAATTTCTCGAATGAAGCATTCACAACACGAAAAATTCTAGAAACTAAATAACAATTAACATAAGAATATTCCCGAAAGACTAATAATTTAACACAAAAGCATTTCTAAACAAAACGAATTTACACCCAACGGGATTTGAACTCTCTATACCCGCTGCTGAGCAGCCAAATGCCTTACATCGAGAGTATTTAACACCAGAGATGATGCAAATTTTGCTATAGTACCTATATAAATACCAGTATAAGTCTTGTGACTGTCATCAACAGCTCCGGTCTGATTGTTTTATTTTTTATATGCCAGGCGGCTATTTTCCTACTTTTATTTTAGCTACCCGAAACAATCGCCAAAAAGGTTTCCTTCACCATAATTTCATTTTAAATATAAAGCTGTCACTAGCTTTATTTAAAATACATGACTTTCATTAAAAAACACATAAATTAAAAATACATATATGAGATGTATTTAACTTGCACATTTTTCTTTCATTTTGTTAAAAATACTATAAGTAAATAAATAAAGGAACTTTTTCAGTAGTTGTACATAACGAAATGTTCTTGGCGGGAAAAGAAGTTTGGCAACATATATTCTGGCAACCTATTTACTAATTCATATACACAAGCATTTTTTTTTCTCATGCGGTAACTGTGTATTTAAGGTACTACTTAATTATACCGTCGATTAAAGAACGATAGACAAACTGTAAGATTATATGCCAATAATGGATGAACATAAATGTTACACTTTCTTGACATTAAACCCGCTACACTTCTTTGTTAAATGATCAAATGAGTTTAAATTCGATGATTTATTTATATTTTTATGAATGTTTTACTAATTTATTTGTTCTTTTGTTATTTAATATAAATTTTATGCCAATAAGCGAATAGCTCTTAACATTGAGAAAAATATAATATATTTTATTAAAGTTATTTTATGGTTATATCCGCCGACATTATTTGGCTAAATAAAAAGCACTTAACTCCCTACAAATTTCCGCTAACACTGATATTTTTGGTACTTACGTATTAATGCCACCGCAGTAGAAGTTGAGCTAATGCGCCAATAAAGAGCGATCTTGTTGTTCGTGCCTTTTTAATGTTTTTTTTGCTCATTTTGACGTCATTTTTAGTACTTTAGTACTTTTTTAGCCTATTTTTGACGCCATTTTTTGTGCGCGTGCGAACAAGATTGCTCTTTATTGGCACATTAGCGCAAATACTGCTGCGGTGGCGTTGACACGTAAGTACCATATTTTTTTATGGTCCTTAATAAATTCTAATATTACATTTAAAATACTTCAATGTTATTCACATATGCGATATCTTACAAATATCTCTTTATGGTTTGATTTAATAAATTCTGCATTAAAATATGAAAACTTTTATTAGTATTCTTTTGTCCGAAATCAGCTGAATAAATCAAATTTTATATTTGGTACGTCTCGACGTCATAAGTAAACGTCATCATTGAAGTAATCATTTTCGTTAATGACTTTTTTTAACCTAAATTCATTAATTTTCTAAACTTAAATTTTTTTTAATGGCAATATTTTTCCTTTTGAATAATTTGGCGATTTCTATAAATGGGTGAAATTGGTCGACCTGATAATCAAGTAGCACCGTACGTAATGTAAATAAAATAGGTATGCATTTTTTGGCACAGATGTCATTTACGCACCAAGTTGGCGAATTTTTTTTTCTGACGCCAATGTCATATGCGCATCGGAGGCGAATTCAGAATCTTCCCTCGAACGGTGCACTTTTGGCGCAGTAGCTTTGGCGTGATCGGTGAACCGGTTACTGGATTGCAGGGTTGCAATAGACTATGCGCCGCAAATAAGAGCTCTGGTCTGGTGCTGGTCGTGTCTTGTTTAATGTTTTTGTTTACCATCTCATCAACGAATTTGTTTCTTGATGAAAAAATCATTAGTATTTTTTATCTTTTCAAAATATGGCAGTTACTAAGGACGTATCAAGAATTCACATATGAAGTTCTTTTGAAGTGATTAATCGCAAAAAATGGGACAGTGAGGATACACGTAGACCGATTTCAAGCGAGGCAGAACTGGACCAAAGTTGATAATCTGATGTTAAAGTAACAACAATTCTCTTTAATTGAAAGTTTATTGCTTTTGATGTATGTTATAATTTATATCACACACTAGCAATATTTCTTCAATTATATTCGATGTGATGATGGCTAGTCAGCGTGACATTCTAGAAAATGATGTAAACAGATTGCTAAATTCAGTTAAAGATTGCATAGCTTGATGCTATTTTTTTGCTAAAATTGAATTATATTTAAGTAGTAAGTATTTCATTTCACCTTTTAATCCATAATTATGGAAATTTTTTCTTAGTGTGAAACTTGTTTTGCATTTCTTTGTGTGATTAAAATTAGTTTTCTTTTGCATTAAAAGACCAATTATTATTGCAGGCAGTAAAAATGCTTATTTTCTTTTAAAAACCAATGGAAAGTTTATTCAAAAATGTATTCCATAATATAATTAAATATAGAAATTTGGATCTTTGACCATATCGGGAATTTGGTGGAATAAAATCCATTCGTAAAAAAGTTATAACTAAAATTACTAGCAAGATAAATCAAGAAATTATGCAATATCCGAGGAGATCTTTATAGATATAGAAGTGTATATATTAATATATATAAAGTTCTCAAAACAACTTGCTGAATTTTTTTTTTTGGAAAAGAATGCAATTTAAAAGTAACTGCGTATGTTTTTAGTAATGTTTCGATTTAATGAATTTAATTTAAATGTTTGTGAAAAAAATGACTTTATAAGTAACCTGAAAGTGGTTTATGAACAGTTTAAAGTATAAAGCAATTTGTGTGCCTTTTTAAAATGTAACTGACATATTTGCAATTCTGACTAAAAATCACAAGCAGTTCAATCTGTGTATTCCTGTTACTCACTTGTCTTTATTATATTGAGAAATCGTGTTTTTTTGTTAAATTCAAACTCAATTCATTGTTTTTAAAAGGATCATTCCATGTCAAATCAACCAAAAAAATGAATATTCAACCTGACCATTTCCGATATCAATGAAACTGCTGGGGATCATTCTTTATGATGATATAAATTAGAGCATACTTTTATTTTTTGTTTATTGCTTTAAATTTTTATACAATTATTTAAATTTTGAAAAATCATCATTTTTTGACTCTCATAAATATTTTCAATTTTGAATTTCTCAAGTTCTATCAAACACAGAAAATTTTATGACCACTCATTTCAAAGAGGAGTTTATAAGGTTTAATTTGATATGCAAGTCGACTATGTATAGTTAAAATAAATAAAATTTAAAATTTGAAAATTTTTTAGATAGTCATTTTTAAAAATTTTGAAAAAATTGTATGTTTGTTATAATATTATAAGCTTTAAATTCTGAAATTTTTAGAGTAGGATCTCAAAGGGATCAGGAGTTATGAAATAAAAGCTGAAAATTACCATACAAATCATAAATAAATAACAAAATAGACAGAATTAAATTGCTATTTTAATGGTAATTTTTGCTTTTATTTAATAACTCCTGATCCCATTGAGATCCCACTCTAAAAATTTCAGAATTTAAAGCTTATAATATTACAACAAACATATAATTTTTTCAAATTTTTTAAAAATGACTATCTAAAAAATTTTCAAATTTTAAATAATTTTAAATTTTATTTATTTTAACTATACATAGTCGACTTGCATATCAAATTAAACCTTATAAACTCCTCTTTGAAATGAGTGGTCATAAAATTTTCTATGTTTGATAGAACTTGAGAAATTCAAAATTGAAAATATTTATGCAACTCAAAAAATGATTTTTCAAAGTTTAAATAATTAATTGTATAAAAATTTAAAGCGATAAACAAAAAAAATAAAAGTATGCTCTAATTTATATCATCATAGAGAATGATCCCTAGTAGTTTCATTGAAATCAGAAAGGGTCAGGTTGAGTCACTGGTTGATTTGGCATGGAATGACCCCAAAATTAATATTTTAAAATGTGCAGTTTATCACTTAACTGCTTTGCTGTATAAAGTAATATATATATTAGTTTAAATACTTTGCTGCAGAAAGCAATTTTGTCCTAAAAAGCAGTTTTAATTCTTGTTTTCTGAAATATTGATTGTGCACTGTACATTACTTCAACATTTTCGATTGACCTTCAACTTTCACTCCCACATTTATTGATTTTGGACCCTAACTGAAAATGTGCTTGACGTGATTATTTTTAATTTATAGTTGATCATTAATTATAATATAATTACACAAAACTATAATCTACCTTAATAAACCTTATGTCATTTGGTATGAGTAAATGCCCACTGCTTAAGATTAAAAAACAAATGTTTTAAATAGACTATGTAGTATTTATATTAATAATCAACTAATATACAGTTTAAACCTGCACTTAATTGTGAACCTTCTCATTTTACTCTTTAAAAATGTTTTTAAAAAGTTAATGAAAATTTCTGATTAAATTTTTTAATAATTAACAGACTGCATAACGTAATAGTTTACCAAATGAATTATTCATCAATTAACAATTAACTATAATTTTATTAATAAAAAGTGTTGCTTATACAGGGATCGATCCAGGCAAAATTTAGGGGCCCTTCACAAAATTTTATTTTATAGAAATATAATTTTCATTACTTTCATATTGCTTGGTTTTAAAATGTGTAACCTGCAAAGAAAATATGTTTGCCTTAAATAAGTTTATTATTAAAAAATGCTTGGTTCAAATTTTAATAACTTTATTTTAATATTTTGTTATAGAATATTAATAGTCACAAAAGTAAAATAAATTTCACAAAAATACAATCCATGCATCAATCTCATATTCTCATTGTTCTGTTTATATTTAGATAATATAGGAGTTTATATAATTTATAATCAGGGTTTGAAAAAACCCGGGTTAAAAAAAAAAACAATAGTCTAAAACCCGGGTTTTTCTGAAAAAACACTGTTTTTTCACATTTTATTAAAAATTGTTAGAGAACTCTTCAAGCTTCTAATTTTCATAAGTATAATACTGTTACGAATTTCGTAAATAGTGTTTGTTCTGTAAAATGATGTAAATAATCTTATTAAGCTCCATTTCTTTACTAATATTAGTTTTTGTTACATTGTCTCTGCTATCAAGCAAACTTGTCCATTATTTTCAGTGTATGTCTACGGCAGATTGGCGAAATAATAAAGATATCGCCAAGTTGGCGTCACTTTTGGCGACTAATTTTGGTCGCCAAATTTGGCGATATATCGCCAAGTTGGCGACAAACTTGGCGATTGTTTGCGATGGTAACCCTTCCCTCTCAATGGTAACCCCCCTTTAGATATACTGATACATTGTTTGTTGTCCCGTGGATTTTTCGAGTAGGTTCTAGAAATTTCCAGCACCTGCTGCGAGCCTATATAAGAAGAGAAGCGATGCGAGCTGTTGTTATTATTTACCAGTCAGTCATCGAGTGAACAAGGCGTTTGTTAGCAAGTTTGCTTGAGTTTTAGGAATCCGCCTGCTTCTCCCGTGCACATCAAGCTGTCGACATACGACAGAAAGAGTTCCTGGCAAGTTTACAAGACCCAATTCACCATTGTAGCCGAAGCGAACAAATGGAGTGACGAAGTGAAAGCTTGTCAACTGGCAGCATCTTTAAGAGGAGAAGCTGCCGACGTGCTGCAAACATTGCCCGATATGACGCAACTCAATTTTGAGACTCTAAGTTGAGCACTTGAAATGAGATTCGGCGAAAAATTCTTCAGGGATTATACGAGAATACAAATGAAGAGCCGCCATCAAAAATCGAGTGAAACCCTTCAAGAGTTTGCCTCGGAAATTGAACGGCTTGCAAATTTGGCATTCATTGACTGTCCAACAAATGTACGGGAAATGCTCTCACTGCAATATTTTGTAGACGGAATAAAAGATCCAGAAGTGCAGATAGCGGTACGAATGGCAGATGTACAGGATTTAAAGGCTGCACTACTATATGCCTTAAGGTTGGAAGCAGCTACACAAGCCAACCGAAGAGATCGTCATTCAGTCCGAGGGACAACGGTGAACAAAAGCTCAGACACTGAGAACGACGTCTTGAAAGAAATTATGAAAATAAATCAAGAACTTGAAGCTTTAAAATACGGAAGAACAAGTTCAAGAAGACAGAATCTCACGTGCTGGGGATGCGGTGATACAGGACATCTCCGAAGAAATTGCCCCAAAATCCACGAACGTGAGATAAATTCAAACAGTCAGCAGGGAAACTAAATTTTGGCCATCTCGCGGGGCGGAGGTTGCCAGAGAATGAAAAGCCCCACCTGAAGATCCTCCAGATATCAAAAATGAGTGGCGGTGATAATGAATTATATGTGATTGGCTTTATTAACGGAATTCAGTGCCGTATGATTGTCGATACAGGAGCCAATGTGACAATAATAAGAGAAGATTTGGCTCAAAAATTGAAATCTAAACTCATCTGGACTCCACCATGCGTTACCCTGCAAACTGTGACGGGCGACAAGATAGGCATATATGGAAAGGCCAATTTAACCATCAATTTTGGAGGAACGAAATATTACCATACGGCATATGTGGCTGACATAAGAGATCCGTGCTTAATTGGACTAGATATTCTGAAGAAGTTTGGCTTCAAACTTGATTTCAAAAATAACAAAATGCTCCCAAAATTTGAAGAAATAAGTCTTTTTGGATTAAAAATCAAAATTGAATCTAAACAAATAGTAATAGCCAAAGAAGACATCAATCTAGATCCAAGAACAGAATTTTTAGTTCCAGCTGTAATTAAAAATGAAACTAATTACCGATTTGGCCATATTGATTATCCAGAAGAGAATAGTACACAAGCAGGAGTATTGGTGGCTTCTTCTGTAGTAGACCTCTCGAAAAAGACCATTCCAGTCAGAATTGCTAACATCAGTGATAAGACGAGGATTATCAAGAAAGTAGAGGTGATAGCATCATGTGCTCCTGTGACGTGCATAAGTCAAAATTCCAATCACTCTCAGAAATCTTCAGATAATTTAGTCGAGGATTTGTTACAAGATACAGACTTAGATCCAAATGAAAGGGATGCTGCAGAAAATTTAATTGGAGAATTCCAAAGTTTATTTTCCCAAACATCTGAAGACTTTGGACGTACTAAAATGGCACAACACCGAATTGACACGGGAGATAACTCTCATATTAAACAGCATCCTAGACGATTACCTTTTGCTAAGCAAGAAGAGGTGCAGAATTTAATTAAGGATATGGAAGAAAATGCCGTCATCGAACCATAGACAAGTCCATGGGCGTCTCCCATTGTATTAGTAAGAAAGAAGGATGGTTCAACAAGATTTTGTGTAGACTACCGCCGACTGAATGACGTCACCAAAAAGGATAGTTACCCTCTACCAAGGATTGACGACACTCTCGACACACTTGCTGGCAACACTTGGTTCTCGACTCTGGATCTGAAGAGTGGTTACTGGTAGGTAGAGATTCATCCCGACGACCGCGAGAAGACTGCCTTCACAACGGGACAAGGATTATGGCAATTCAAGGTAATGCCTTTTGGCCTATGTAATGCACCTGCAACTTTTGAACGCCTTATGGAAACGGTTCTCCGGGGGCTGTCGTATGAAGCATGTCTTGTTTATTTAGATGACATCATAATCATAGGAAAATCTTTTGATGAACATCTGAACAACCTCAGGCGGGTGCTACAAAAATTAAAGGAAGCTAATTTGAAGTTAAGCCCTTCGAAGTGCAGTTTGTTTCGTAATGAAGTCGCCTACCTTGGACACATCATTTCGGCGGAAGGAGTTAGGACTGATCCCGAGAAGATATCGGCCGTGAAAAATTGGAATCGTCCAGCAGATGTTCACCAGCTTCGAAGTTTTCTAGGATTATGCACCTATTAGAGAAAATTCGTCAAAGGCTTCTCGATGATTGCAAGACCACTTCATAAATTAACAGAAGCCAATCAAAAATTTATGTGGACACAGGAATGTGACGCTGCTTTCGAAAAGCTTAAGGAGGCCTTGACATCCACTCCAATTCTGTCGTATCCTCAAATCGATAAACAGATTATACTTGATACGGATGCAAGCAACGAAAGCATTGGCGCTGTACTGTCCCAGGAAATCGACGGCCAGGAGCGTGTTATCGCCTATTTCAGCAAGTGCTTGTCAAAGGCCGAGCGAAACTACTGCGTAACAAGAAAAGAGCTTCTTGCTGTAGTGAAAGCCATTGACCATTTTCATCACTATCTTTACGGTCGAAAGTTCCTGATCCGAACTGATCATGCTTCTCTAACTTGGCTATTGAATTTTAAGAACCCTGAAGGCCAGATAGCGAGGTGGATGCAAAA
This sequence comes from Maratus speculifer, assembly GCA_964019185.1. NCBI lineage: Eukaryota > Metazoa > Arthropoda > Arachnida > Araneae > Salticidae > Maratus > Maratus speculifer. The sequence continues at coordinate 368,083,441 of OZ025296.1, forward strand.
GCTTCAAGAGTACGATATGGAGATACGCCATCGAAAAGGCTCATCACATGGAAATACAGATGCTCTCTCAAGAAGACCCTGCTCAGAGAATTGTAGATACTGCGACCGGGTTGAGAAGAAATTTAATGTCAAAGGTCCTATAGTAAGACAAGTTACAACTGGGTCTACATCATCACAAGATCCGTGGAGTGACGAGAGCCTGCGTAAAGATCAACTTGCTGATCCTGAAATTAAGCCAATTCTAGAGCTGAAAGAGGAGTCCAACAGGAAGCCCAGCTGGCAAGACATGGCCCATTACCATCCTACGACTAAACGTTTTTGGGCTCTCTGGGATTCCCTACATTTGAAGAACGGTATCTTGTACCGAAAATGGGAGTCTGACGATGGAAAGACATGTAGATGGCAACTACTACTCCCTAAGTCGAGAATTTCTATGGTCCTTCAAGAACTGCATGGTAGTCCCACAGGAGGTCATTTTGGTGTAATGAAGACCCTGCAAAAGGTTCGAGAGCGTTTTTACTGGAATAATGTTCGCAGCGACGTAGAGAAGTGGTGTCGAACTTGTGACACCTGTGTAGCACGTAAAGGTCCAAAGAGGCGCACCCGTGGACGATTGCAACGTTATAATGTAGGAGCTCCTTTCGAACGAATTGCTCTAGATATCCTGGGTCCTCTTCCTAGAACATCTGATGGCAACAAGTACATCCTCGTTGTCATGGATTACTTCACCAAGTGGCCTGAAGCCTACGCCATTCCTAATCAAGAGGCGGTAACCGTAGCAGACGTACTGGTTCAACACTGGGTTCCTCTTCAAATCCATTCTGATCAAGGAAGAAACTTTGATTCGGCTGTGTTTAAAGAAATGTGTGGACTACTCGGCATGGACAAAACTCGAACAACACCTCTACATCCGCAATCGGACGGCATGGTGGAGCGGTTCAATCGTACAATCTTAAATAGCCTCTCTCTCCTGGTGTCTAGAGACCAAAAGGGCTGGGACAAGAAATTGCCTCTTTTCCTGCTTGCCTACAGGAGTGCCAATCATGAGGCCACTGGTTACTCCCCTTCTCAAATGCTCTTTGGTCGTGATCTTCTTCTGCCTGCGGATCTTTTGTTTGGCCGTCCTCCTGATGCTCCTTCATCGCCTGAGGAATATGTCGATGAACTCCAGGCGCGGATTGAGGAGATTCATTGTCTAGCGAGGAACCGAATTGGACTGGCAACGGAAAAGATGAAGACACGGTACGACACAAAGGCAACAGGACATGAGTTCAACGAAGGTGACAATGTTTGGTTGTGGAATCCCATACGTCGCAAGGGACTGTCGCCAAAATTACAAAGAAACTGGGACGGTCCTTACACAGTCGTCAACAGGCTGAATGACGTCGTCGTACGCATACGAAAATCGCCACACACCAAGCCCAAGGTCGTACATTATAATCGGCTAGCCCCTTATTTTGGCCAAAGTGATTAGAAATTCAAAACTGGAATTTCAGACCATGGTCATGAAAGTCACTTTTTGTAAATATGTAAATAGTAATTAGTTCTTATTTATGTAAATTTTATTATTATTGTTATTATTATTTATTTATTTATTTATTTGTTTATTTATTTTAAGTGTTTTCCTCTAACTCAAGGATTGCACTGCCCGGGACTTGCAGTCTTTGAGGAGGGGGTAGTGTTACGAATTTTGTAAATAGTTAGTGTTTGTCCTGTAAAATGATGTAAATAATCTTATTAAGCTCCATTTCTTTACTAATATTAGTTTTTGTTACATTGTCTCTGCTATCAAGCAAACTTGTCCATTATTTTCAGTGTATGTCTACGGCAGATTGGCGAAATAATAAAGATATCGCCAAGTTGGCGTCACTTTTGGCGACTAATTTTGGTCGCCAAATTTGGCGATATATCGCCAAGTTGGCGACAAACTTGGCGATTGTTGGCGATGGTAACCCTTCCCTCTCAATGGTAATCCCCCTTTAGATATACTGATACATTGTTTGTTGTCCCGTGGATTTTTCGAGTAGGTTCTAGAAATTTCCAGCACCTGCTGCGAGCCTATATAAGAAGAGAAGCGATGCGAGCTGTTGTTATTATTTACCAGTCAGTCATCGAGTGAACAAGGCGTTTGTTAGCAAGTTTGCTTGAGTTTCATTTATGTTGTTTTGAATGTTATTAAGTGTTGAGACATTGTATAAAGAGTCTCTGGGATCTAAAGCTATACTTGTACGATAGATTTGAGCAGTTATTTTTGAATATCTAGTATTATTTGTGAGTTTCGAAGACTCTGTTGTTCTGAAGATCTGTAAATAAATTATTTTCTACTTTTCTAAGAGACAAGAGTTTGAAGTTCTCTAACCATAAGATCGGAAGAACCCCATATACGCTGCAATACCTAAATTTTTCATTTATCAGTGAATCAAGGGTATAATTTTGCATTAAGTATAGATTAACAATAAAAATAAATATATAAAAAGAAAAAATAATAATAAAGTATATTTTAAAAGATTATTTTGTATCTCATGGGACTAGATTATTGTAAAAATGATATTATACCAAGTACAACTACTGAATTTCTTTATACAAATCTTACATTAAGTTAAACAGACTTATAATAAGTTATTTGCGTTTGTAACAAAATGCTCGCCCTCTCGCGAATGAAGTCTTAATTAAATATTGAACGCATACTGTTGGATTTCCCCATAGACGTTAATGCAAAAAATGTGAATTTTATTAACTTGTAATTTTATAAAATGCGATTTTAAAAGATCGATTAAAACATGTGGCTGAAGTTTCTAGTTGCCTTTGTGTAAATAACGAGAATTGAAAGACTTAGAGTGTCTATAAATTTCGAAATTCGAAGAGTTTTTTAAGTACAATACTACAATCTGCTGTTTAGTAGACGGCAGTATTTATTTATATTTTGGAGTTAGGAAAAGAAATATCGCCGTTGAAGAACATCTTTTTGAAGTGTTTATTCTTGATAATATTACTTTCCAAAGTGAGTAATAAGTATGATTTATTTAATTTAATTAATGTTAGTATTTTGTTACAAACACTGTAAAAATTAAAAGTCGTATTATACTGGTGTCAGGGTTTCCCCCAGAGGGGTGCTCCGCCCCTCCTGCCCTTTAATTAAAAAAATAGCGCCCCTCTTGCTCCTCATCCAAAAACTAGCGCCCCTCTTGCCCCTCATCCAAAAACTAGCGCCCATCTTGTCGCTTATTCAAAAAAAAGCACCCTTCTTGCCCCACATTTGAAAAAATGCAGCCCTGCAGTGATGATGTGGATGTGTGAAAAATCATCGACGGAACGCATAAAATAACTCGTACACATCCCACAAGACGTGTAGTTTCACCAAAAAATTGCAAAAAAAAGTAAAATTTCACTTTTAAGAAATGGCTAATTTCGTCACAAAATTCCGTAAAAACGGCAGATTTCCTTAAAGGAACGTAAAAAACGACAAATTCCATCCAAAAATCATGATAAAATGAAAAATCTTGTCAAACAATTCACGAAAAATGGCAATTTTCGTAAAAAAATCACGGTAAAACAGCAGATTTCGTCAAAAGATTTGAGGAAAAATGGCAAAATTTCGTCCAAAAATCTTAATAAAACAGAAAATTCTGTCAAAAGATTTGCAAAAAACGGCTAATTTTTCCAAAAATTCGCAAAAATATGCAAATTTTCTCAATGAGACAAACACATAAAAAAGTTAATGCGAGAATTGAATTTTTCTGCTCTAAAAACTAATTTTCCTCTTCAAAATTGTGTTTTTAATGCTTAAAAAGCAGATTTTTCTGCTTCACAATCAAGGCGTGTGAAAAGAAAATTGCACCGGAGCATTATTAGAATTAAGGCCACCCCCTCCCACATTTTTCTTGTGACAGTCCAAAAATGATGTTTGTACTATAAATTTGGCACCCCTTAAATTTCTGCGTCCGAGGAGATCTCCGCCTCCCCCCTCCCTGTTCACAATCCTCTTTTGACTGTCCAAAACTTTCTTAATGTGAATCCTGAAAGCACTCGTTTATGAAACAAAAATAATCTTTTATTCAACAAAAGTGTTCTTTTTTTCCAAAAAAAAATTGTCTTTTTTAATAAATCAGGCTTGCCTCTTAACAATCTTTTAACAAAATCAGCCGTTTTTACGCGATCTTTTAACAATATTTTCTGTTTTTTCTGCAATTTTTCACGAAATTTGTCGTTCTTTCCGTAATTTTTTTAGCAAAATCTGCAGTTTTTTTGCGATCTTTTAACAAATTTTATAGTTTTTTTTTCTTTTTGTTAATTTTTATTGGCAAAATGTGTTTTTTTCCCCCGATTTTTTGACCAAATTTCTATTTTTTCATGATTTTTTGAACCGCTAGATTCTAGATTGAACTCTATAAAAGTGCCCATTTTTGAACAGTAGCGCCCTGCCCTTTTTAAACTTGGGGGATACTTTGCTAGTGTTATTAATTTTTGATTGACAAGTGACTACTGTTAATTTATTTTTAAGTATTTACATTTTTTGTTTTAATCTAAGTCTTATTGATTAAAAATATTAATGAAACGATGTTTCAATCTGTTTTTTGTTTCTTTTATTTACACCAGGATTGGCAAGTTTTTGACGCATGACGGTTTTTACCGTCATGTCAAAAACCTCCTTGTCAAAAATGTCGAAAACTGTCAAAAACCCATTTTTCAATAGTTTACTTTTACACTACAATAACAGTTGTTTTTTCATTGTCTTTAGTATCAAATCGTTTTATATGAAATATTAAATATCAAAAAGACTCTAAAGTATATTTATCCATCGTAGAAAAACAAAATAATTGCATTAGAATACTATGGATTATATCTTTGTTAGATCACTACAATAATTTTAAGCCATTTGGCACAGTAAAAAAAAATAAATTTTGGCAGAATTTATTACACTGTTTAAAGAAAAATAGCTTTCTCAGAAATACATTTGATGTATTTAATCCAATTTGTTCATTATTTTCAATTCTATATAGCAAAATTTGATTTATATAAATAAATATATTAAACATATATGTAATGAAATTAAATATATTTTAATAGCTGAGAACTATATACATCTTTAAGGAGTAAGAAATATGACTTGTTCTTTAAATTTGAATCTTGTAAAGATTAAAATTTTCAAGTTAATATTAAGCTTTAAACCATGTGAAAACTTTATCGTTTACTATATTTAATTAGTTTATTATAGCGTTATTTCTTAGTCTTGGTATTATTTCATTAAAATAAATAAGTAAATAAAATATTAAATTTATTATTTTTAAGCTGAAATGTAGACCCATAAAGAACCGTCAATTATAAAATTAACTGCATTAAAATATAAATAAAAATAACACATTTAAGAATGTCTCTAAATTTAATAGTAATTTATAAATTTAAAGGTAAAAGATTTTTACTCAGTCATCATATGTATGTACAATAAAAATATGCAATGTGTTATTTCTTTCAATTTCCTTTAAATAATACCTAAATAATTTTAAATAAAATGTGAACAGGACATAAATAATTTGACTTTTATAGCTTTAATAAGTTTAGATTTAAAAAATATTTCACGACTATTCAGGTAAAAATTGATATCTAAAAATATAGTAGCTGGAATGGTCTATAAAATTAATAAATATATATATATATATATATATCGTATCAAAAACATGAATGTGAAAGAATGCAAAGTTCGTTAAAGGTTTCGCTAATAAAAGAAGTGATTTGACAAAAAATAATGATATCGTATCAAAAACATGAATGTGAAAGAATACCAAGTTCGTTAAAGGTTTCGCTAATAAAAGAAATGAGATCTAACTGCAAACCAAGTTCTTTCGAAGCTCCTTAAATCATAGCTCCTGTCATGCATAATATTCTTCAATTGCTTAAAATGATATGTTACGTTACTTGTTATTCAATAGAGCGACTTAGCAAGTTTTCTGTTATTCAATTTTTTCTATTTAGTTGATCAGAAATTAAAGTTGATCCCTTCCTTAACTTATCAATACTTTAACTTCAATATACTTATTCGAACACTGGATTGACTAGATCTTTGCCAGTCAGATTCTAGATTAAATTGTACTCCGACTCAAAGATTAAAGTTGGTAGCTGAAAACTTGCCAAGTTGCTCTATTGAATAACAAGTAACATAACAAATCATTTTAAGCAATTGAATAATATTATGCATGACAGGAGTTATGATTTAAGGATCTTGTGATTTAAGTTAGAAATGAAACTAAGAATGTTCCAGTAACAATCCTGAAATTAAATAAATAAAGATTCATGAAATATAATTTCTGGTTTGAAATAACGTTAACCTTGATCAAACTAATCCAAGTATTACGGAAGATTAATTCAAAGTTGGCAGCTATGGATAATATAAAGAATGATAAAAATAAAACTTTGTTTGACATGGCTCATGGTATAGTTCCTGATGTGCTGATTTACTGGGCAAATTTTTGTGTGTCGCTGTTCATTTTTGTGCATTGTAATAAATGGAAAAAATTATTTCTGGAGTATGCTACGATTAGTTATCTGCAATTAACAAATATTAGGAGCAATGTGTAACACTTACACAGCTTTTTTGGAGTTTATTTTTGTTTATCACACACAAAAATTTTCTCGCCAGTATGATATAACAGATGCTTCGTTAAACAAATCTTTTGGAAGAATATCTTGGCACATCTCCCTCACACAAAAGATTTCTCTTCAGAATGAATTAAAAGATGGTTGCTTAAAGCGTATTTCCGAGTAAATTTCTTGTTGCATACCTCACATTCAAAAGGTTTCTCACCAGTATGAGTTAGCATATGACTGCTTAAACTACTTTTTACAGAAAATTTCTTGTTACATACCTCACATTCAAAAGGTTTCTCACCAGTATGAATTAACAGATGTCTCCTTAAATCATTCTTTTGAGATAATTTCTTGTTGCATACCTCACATTCAAAAGGTTTCTCACCAATATGAGTTAACAGATGCCTGCTTAAACCTCCCGTTTGTGAGAATTTCTTGTTACATACCTCACATACAAAAGGTTTCTCACCAGTATGACTTAACAAAAGCTTGGTTAGATGGCTCTTTTGAGAGAATTTCTTGTTACATATTTTACATTCAAAAGGTTTCTCACCAGAATGAATTAACAGATGGCTGCTTAAACTGCTCTTTTGAGAGAATTTCTTGTTGCATATCTCACATACAAAAGGTTTTTCACCAGTATGAATCAACAGATGTCTGCTTAAATGGCTCTTGTGAGAGAATTCTTTGTTGCATACCTGGCATTCAAAAGGTTTGTCATCAGTATGAATTAACAGATGCTCCCATAAAGTACTCTTTCGAGAGAATTTCTTGTTGCATATCTCACATACAAAAGGTTTTTCACCAGTATGAGTCAACAGATGTCTGCTTAAATTGCTCTTATTACAGAATTTTTTGTTGCATACATCACACAAAAAAGACTGTTTTGGCAGAAATTTTTGCATAACTCACAAATAAAAAGTTTTCCAGGCTGTGAGTTAGAAGCTCCTTTTTTCTAAAAGTTCTGATAAGAAATACTTTGCTGCACTTGTTTCACACATTGAAGATATTTTAAGTGATGTGATGTTTTAGATTAATGATTTTATGCATCTGCAATAAAATAAAATAGATTAATATTCGTTTTTACATTTCATTAAAAACAAACAAAAATACATAAAGTTATCACGAAAATTTAAAAACATTGTAGAAAATAAATTGCAATAAAATTTTTACCATAGTATTAAAAACTGCAGTAGAATCCCAATTATCTCAAATTTGGACCCAAGGTGTGTCAGATGCCTTTCCTAACAGTATAAAGATTAAATTGTTAATAAAATAAATAGCAACATTTAAAAAAAATAACTTATTATAAATAGAAAAGTAGAAAATTTTATAATTTAATGTCATCTAAAGAAACGATGGCTCATTTAGCAAAGAATAGAGAGAAAATAAAATTTTATTGTGGCTATGGAATTTTAATATGTAAATGTTTTTAGTAAAGAATTCTTCGGATTTCAGAATTTTCTTTTAACCTAATGTGAATGCTTATTGCGGAAATTTTCTGTATCATTTAATATAACTTACACTGCAATTAAATAATGTAATCAGTGGCATAGCCTAGTGGATGCCTTGGATACCCCTCCCCCTTCAAACGAGGGTATCTGGGTTTCTGAATCGCGGAATCAACAACCCGCAAAACTACTAAATCGGTCAAAGAACTCATGAAAAATTTCTTTTTACACAAATGTTTTTCTTAAATGGGTATATTTCAAAGTTCACCATAAGTATGTTTCGTTTTGACTGTACCCTCAAAACTTATTATAGCATATTCTCTCTGTAGTGCACTTGTAAAGAGTATAAATATATTACGATGAATAAAAGTTTCTTTATTCTTGTCTGAAGGTGACCTATCTTAAAAGGTAAAGAAAACAGTGATTACACGAAAACAACACTATGTATTGACAGTGCATAAGGCTTGAAACCTATCTAAATTGGAACATTTTGAAATGGTGTTACCTTCTTGGGAGATTTTTGGTGAACACGGAATAGTAAATGGAAACATTTGACAGTTCCGAAGAATAAGTATTACAAGTACACCTGATAAAATGGAAATAGGCTTTGATGGAACCACCTGTTCCAGACAGTTAAGAGAAAAAGTCCTGTTTACATAAATGCAATGAAGTCACACTGATTGAGTGTTGAGACCATCACTTTTGTTTATTTTATATCAAACAATATTATAACGTATTCTCAGGGCTGTAGCTAGAAGTGAATAATAGGGGGAAGGTCAATAAAATGTAGGGGAGGGCTCACATTTTCTCTCTCTGTGAGGCAGAAAAATAAATTAGTGCATATTCGCACTATAGTTACTATGTTTCTCATTAAACTGTTGTAATAACTTCATTTTCAGCTAACAAAAGAATAAGATGATGAAATATTTGAGTCTATAAGGAGTGATTAAACATTGTGTTAGCTTCCTATGTGCAAACAGGATGAGCTAGTGTTGAAACACTTATTTTACTTACAATTTAGCATTTTCACAAAACTGTGAAAGGTCCTCAAAATTAAAATAGATTTTAGATTAGAATTTTATTTGGATTTTTGGAACATCAATTCAATGAGTGATCTTGGAATATTTTCCAGGGAAGCTCAAAATAATTTAGGAACGGGGTGCCTAAGCCACCCGTAGCACCCCCTTAGCACCTGGAATTAATAAAAGTAACTGTATTCTTAAACTAATTATTTTTGAACTTTCATTGCTATTTTTCAAAGTACCTTAAGAAATCTGAATATGATTTAGTATCTTCTGTTCTAAAACATGCTGATGTTGTCTTTTCAGCTCTAAAACTGTTTTCGTCAATCAGTCAGCAAGAAATAAGAAACTGACGCTTAAAAGTTTGTTGACCAATGCAAAAGAGCAGATTTCCTGGCTACAGAAAGCTTTGATTCATATATTTTTTTAAACATACAGTTTCTTTGTCAAGGTCGGCTATTATATGTAGAGAGATAATACATCTCACGGTAAATCTATATGCAGACTATTTCCTTAGATCAATGTTTCTTTCTCATTGGAATTCTTTTATTTCGAGTCCCGTGGATATTTGAGGGAAGAGCAGAGAGGCATTGGAAGATTTTGATGTTATCATGGGTCTTTACATAATAATGGCAATTTTTGTCCTTGAATTTTTCAACCGGAGAATTTAAAAATAAATAACAAGATTTTGAAGGGCAAATTTTTTATGTATTTACTACGGATGCACCAAATAGTGATTTTGGCCGAATACCGAATATTCGGCCGAGAGGTGAACCGAATACCGAATTTTCGGCTAGCCGAATGGTAATTGTTAGGCCGAATACCGAGTATTCGGCCAGCCGAATAATTAACTATTTGGCCGAATACCGAATATTCGGCTTTCGAGATACTTTTTATATTTCAAAATTTAAAGATATTAAAATGTTACTTTTTAAAAAAGTTTTACAAAATATTTAATAAAAGAAACTTACATTTTGATAAACAATAGCTTTTTATAAGAAGATTTAGTATTGAAAAAAATCTGCCTTGAGTTATTTAAAAAGCGCAATTATGAAACATTCATTGATAAAATTTTCTACGAATCAAAACGAACATTTTAAAATCAAATAATGAAAATGGCCGAAGAAAAGTTTTACAGTCTGATAATTGTCCTTTTTAAATAACTTAAGGCATATTTTTTTCAATATAAAGTTCAAATACTTTCAACTTAATTCTGAATAAAGGCATATTTGGCTCATAGTTCTTTTCTTATGAAATGAATGGTGGTATTTTTTACCCTTCCCATCATATCATATTTTACAGAAATCAAAGCATGTGAGTTGAAAATATATTATCTTATTTACTGTTAATGTAATAAATGAACACACAAATTTTGACCTAGAGTGAGATGAAATACAATGTACTTATGACTCAATAAGTTAATTGTGATTATGGTTTCATAAACAAAAATTGTCTGCCTTGATAGCTAGTACTAATCTCAAAAGTTGTTTTTATTTCTTTTAAAGTGTGTGTAATATTATAATAAAATGTGCTACCCAGAGTTAATAAAAGCGACTCTGTTCTTGAAAAAGTTATTTGTGGACATTCAATGCATCTTTCTCGCTTGAATTCTTTTATTTCGAGTCTCATTGATATTTAGGGAAAGAGCAGAGGAATATTGAAAAGTTTTGACTTTCACCTGGGATTTTACATAATAATGGCAATTTTTGTCATTGAATTATTCAACCGGAGCCATTTTTAATTAAATTAATGGATTTTGAAGGGCAGATTTTTTATGTTTTTTTTTTTTTTTTTTTTTTTTTTTTTTTTGCACTGTAATTTTGTCTTTACAAATGCATTTAGGGAACTATAGTAAAATTCGTAATTTTGTATGAATTTAAATGAATATGAAAAATATTGGAAAAGGTTTTTTAGACTGATTAGCATCAAATTTGAAGGGTTCCACACCTCAATCCATCGAAGTGTCTCCACAGAACCTTTATGCTCATCAGTCCCCTAGAAGTGCTATCTCTCTCCCGAATTTCAAAGTGACCTTTCCAGAATTGCGAAAATCCCTCCCACAGAAAAATGTCTCAGTCATCTGGAATGACCAGAATTACGACTTGTGAGACTTAACATTGCTCACAGAAACTTCACGGATGGACAGACAGTTGTGCCTGAAGTTGGTGATGGTGATGTTTTTTAACAATGAGTTATCATTGGATGCCTATTATTACAGTTTTTTTTATTTCATTTCGAAACAACCGGTTGTCAAAAAAGAAAGAAACTGATTATTTTACCAGGAAATGTTTGCATTTGTATATCATTAACTCTTATGAAGATCATTTTTAAGTAGTACAGTAGACTTCCACAAATCCGCACATCATTTAGGAATGTAAACAATGAAACAGTCAGTTCAGATAAAGGGACAAAATTTGATTTTTTTAGTTTCACACCCATTTCATATGTGTTTCAATTTGTAACTTTTATTAATATTACTGAATTCATGTTTTTTGAAGAATAAATTGATTTCTGAAAAAAAATTCAAGATAATGCTGATATTATTGGTAATCACAATCTTCTTACCAAATACATTTGCCTGGTTATACCTGAAATAAAACTTCCTTATTTTATTATTTTAATGTGAATCACTAATGTACCTTTGCCATACAAGTTTCATTAAAGAATTTAGGAAAAAAACATTTCATGTTGTAATAAATGTTTAATCATACATTATTAATTATAAGGTATACATTATACTGCATTCATTATAATGTATACAATGTCATACATTATTAATTATAACTTTTAATTTGTTATATACATTATCTAAATTTTTATTACTTTAATTTATTACTTATATTAATGTTTTATTATATTGTAAACATTCATTACAGTTTCAATTGCATTATTAATTACATTGAAATTATTGTTTAAAAAATGTAAAAAAAAAACCAAGACCAGAAATCCACAAAATTACAAAATCTACATGACCTCTGGTTCTAAGCTGTGTAGATTTGAGTGCATGTACTGTAATATTGTAGACTCCCTCGAATGCGCAGTGCAATCCTAAAATCTGCACATAATTTTTAATGTTTAAAATGTCATTAAGTGATTTTTATTCCAACTTTTTAATAATATTTTTATTAATATTCTACTAATTGTTTGTTTTTTTAAATAAAAATTATGTCAACATGTATAATTTGGCTATTAGTTTAACGATTTGTATAATTTGGCGAAATTGGTCGAGGGATAACCTAGAAGTGCCATATTTTCATTTGTATTTTTGTTCAGTTTCATTTATAATTTCATTTCTAAATTCATATTCATTCATGAAAGAAGAAAAAAAAAATTCTGAAAACTCAAGATATTTTAGTTATTATTGTAATCACAATCTTCTTACCCAATACAATTATGTATTAATCAAGCATTTTTGAAATACATCTTCCTTATTTTTTGATTTTGCTGTGAATTAGTAATGTACCTATATGGGGAAGCTTCATTCAATAATTTAAGAAAAATACATTTAATCCTTATATTGAATATTCAATCATAGATTATTGATTATTAACTTTTAATATTTTAATCATGTTAAAAATTATCTAAATTTTTATTATTTTAGTTTATTTTTTTTAATATTTTATTATATTGTAATTATTTATTATAGCTTTAATTGCATTATTAATTACATTCAAATTATTGTTTAAAAAATGTAAACAGAGCAATGACCAGAAATCCACAAAACCTCTGATCCCAAGCTTTGCGGATTTGAAGGAGCCTATTGTAATACTTTTAAAACAGCAAATAAATATAAAACCATTCTCTTTTGTTTAAAGATGATTCTGCCCAATTATTCAGAGTACCTTATTTATTTTCAAATAAGAATAGAACTGGTATAAGGTTAAAAAAAATATTTTTTTAAAGTTTTCTAAGTATTTGGTTTAGCTGCATAGGTTTAGATTCAGCAGACTGAATGGTTTGATATTTGGTAGTATAACCAAATACCGAAAAGATATTGAATATTCGGTGCAGCCCTATTCAAAATCTATGTGAAGAAAAGACAATTTTTAGGACAAGTATTCTTCCTTAATTAAAGAAAATTCATCGTCTGTCATAAATTTCAGCAATGTCTCTTATTTGATTATTATTATTATTATTATTGAGATATAATAATTAATCAGAACCCAATAAAAAAAATACAAGCCTGTTTGTTTCTAAAGACTACACATAGAACACACATACGGTAGCATAACCATATCATAGAAACTTCCACAAAATCCAATTAGCAACAATAATACTGTTGCCACTTACAATAATATAATTTACTATAAGGTATTAAATACAGTTAATGTGCGATTACATTCTCAACATTTTTAACTCGTAGATATATCTTCTATACTAATGATAGTTTAGTATTTTTCTAAATTTTAATACTTTTCGATACTTTAATATTCTTCTGGCAAGTAAAATATAGTACCAATATGACAGTAAAATTTCTCTTCAAAAAAAAAAAAAATCCTTTGATTTTAAATAATTCGTTTTATAATTTAAGAAAATTACATTCACAGCCATTAAATTTAAAATTTTGTAAATTAAATATGTTTTGTTAAATTATAACTCATAAAGATGATTTTAATAGTGTAAAGTTTACTTCTAAAAAAAAAAAATCATGCTTATCAGAAGGAAAGCATCTGTTTCAAATATTATGCTAAATTGTTTAAAAATTTAACACCTTAAAGTACTGGGCTTGATAGATACTATTCGGCTTGTCAAATGTTCAGTTTATCTGTACGCCGAATATTTTAAATGATTGTAAATGTAAGCATAAATTAAAATTGCCACTCTTAAAATTTTGTGCCAATGTATCTTCAACTCACGGGTTGTAAAAATTTTCAAAAGAAAAGTAACGACAAAATAAATTTTAAAAAATGCTTACCATTAATTTATATAATTAAAGAGGATGAATTAGAAAATTGGTTAATAAAATTAGCTATTTTTAATATCAGAACACACTTATTTCCTAGATGCTATCACAAGAGTAAAAAGATACTTACACAATGAATGAATCGAAAGAAATAAATGACTCAATAGAAATCATTTAAGTATAGTGAACCAATCAAAAAATATCTGTAACAGAAATATTCAAAAATATTTATCTATAAATCAGGATTAAATAGCGCTAGTCAATATAGCACTTAAACATGGTATCGGGTTTCATTTTTGACACAATTTGATTTTGAAAAACTAACAGGAAAATTTGTTGGTAAAGTTTGTTTCTTATAACATCTGGTCTGAAAACTAGCATTATAAACAGGGACGAAAAAAAAAAAAATGTAATATTTATACTGTCATTGCAACATTTTTATTAATAAAAATAACAGCTTAATCATCAATTGATTAACTAAATGGGAATTTCTCCATTTAAGGAATGAATCCTTTTCAATAAATCATGATGTAAAATTCTATGATTCATTTCTGCATTTGGGAGTCTTGTCTTACGACTTCTTTAATTTATCAGGTAACATTTAAAAAAACAGTTTATTTATCCAATCCTCTTTACTAAAATAAGATTATGCTAAAATAGTTTTCTTGATTACGCTTCAGCTAAAATTTCTAAAAAACGCGATTTACGCGATTCCCTCATCAGAAGGAAAGCATCTGTATTCCAATATTATGCAATTTTTTTAAAAAATTTAACAATTATAAAATATAAAACTTTAAAGTACTGGGCTTGATAGTTACTATTCGGCTTGTGAAATATTCAATTTATCTGTGTGCCGATTATTTTAAAGGATTGTATATGTAAGCAAAAATTAAAATTGCCACACTTAAAATTTTGTGCCATTATACCTTCAACTCACAAATTGTAGAATATTTTAGAAGAAGAGTATCGACGAAATAAATAAAAAAAGCTTACCATTAAATTATTTTAATGGAAAGGATGAGTTAGAAAATAGGTTTAAAAAATGAGCCATTGTTAATATCAGAACACACTTATTTCCTAGATGTTATCACAAGAATAAAGCGATGCTAACAGGATGAATGATTCGCCAGAAATGAATGACTCGCAAGAATTCATTCAGATACAGTGAACCGCTCAATAAATCTCTGCAACAGAAATGTTCGAAAATATTTATTTAAAAACAAGAAGAGATAGCATTAGTCAAAATCCGTGAATATAGCACTTAAAGAAAGTATCGGGCTTAAATTTTGACACAATTTGATTTTAAAAATCTAACAGGAAAATTTATTTCTAAAGCTTGTTTCTGATAATGTCTGATCTCATAACTAACTTTATAAACAGGAATAAAAAAAGGAATATTTATTCTGTCTTTGCAACATTTTTATTAATAAATAGCAGCTTAATCATTAATTAATTAAGTGGGAGTTTTTCCATTTAAGGTATGAATCCTTCTCAATAAATCATGATGTAAAAATCCGTGAATCATTCCTGTATTTGGCGTCTTGTATTTTGCCGTTTTCGTTTTATCAGGTAACATTTGAAAAATCTATTTATCCCACCCTCTTACCTAAAATAAGATTATGCTAAAAATAGTTTCTTTTATTACGCTTGTGCTAAAATTTTTAAAAACCGCGATTTGATCATATTTTTGCCGATAATTAGTAATTTCAACCATTATTAAAATGCTTTACGTATACTGATAATTTTATTTTTTTATTTATTTGTGATTAGTTCGGAAAATATTCTTTAATTTAAATTTAAAAACAAGAAATAGTTTTTCTTTAATTTAAAACAATACATTGCTTGTAGACTCTGGTTATATTCTGTTCATTTGAAAGTAAATGTTCTTTTAAATAATTCATTGCACACTGATGTTCTATATAAATTTCATCAAAATTCAACCAAAATAATAAAGGAATCTAACAAGCCAAGAATCTGGCATTCCAATATCTTCGTGGTTGCATTGAATTTTTAAACAATCGTTTTTTCTTTTCATACGTTTAGGAAAATGATACCTACTTGTGTGTTCCCGTGCTAGAAGTTTCACACTCTACCAACAATTTCACTACTTTCAACATTTTATTTTATTTGTAACTAGCTGACCTGCCCGGCGTTGCCAGGGTCCGTATTAACAATATTAAACGAACTTGAAATTTGTATGATTTTATCATTAACTCGTTACATGCAGAAATGCATTGTTTGAAATACTTAGCCACTGATTGTGTGAAAAATCGGTTTTAAAAACAAAAACTAACATTAAGCTCTAAAAATACTCAAAATGGGCAATGAGAAACATGGGAGGGAATATGTATCCAATGACTGCGTGATTTTCGTGTTAAAAAGTTGATATTTACCCGTAAAAACCATTGTTAAGTCACGTAACTAATTATTATTTTCACATACAAATCCCAAGTGAAATATTTTGAATTTCAAACTAATTATATCACTCTTAAATCCGACTACCGTAAAATACCGTTAATCCGCCCTTTCCGATCAAACGCCCCCTCCCCACTTTATAAAGAATTTGAACTTTTCAAAAAATCCCGAGAAAGCGCCCTCCCTCCCGATTCTCAAAGGCAAATGAGAGTTGGGTGAATCATTTTGAAATGAATGAATCATGAATCTTTGATGAAATGTGCATTTTTTCAAGATTTTTTAATTGATTTCATGCTTGTTTTGGCTTTTTTTACTAATTTCTCCTTTATTCTCTGTTTTTTCGACAGAATTTACGTTTTTAAATAAAAAAAACCTCAAATTTTTTCAAGTATCAAAAGGCATGAACCGTTCAACGAATCATTCATTTCATGATGATTCATTCCTGTAAATTTTGTTGAACGATCGTGAAAAAATCCCGTGAAAGCGCCCCCCTCTAACTATTGTACGATTTTTCTTTTTGTTTGGGGGGGCGGATTAACGGTATACTAAATTAAACATTTATGTCAACATGTATAATTTGGCTGTTAGTTTGGCGATTTGTATAATTTGGCAAAATTGGTCAATGGTATAACCAAATAGTACCAAATTTTCTTTTTTTATACTTCAACTTGTAAGAATATCTGTCTCACCTCATCCCATGACATAATTTTTACTGATAAACACATTTTAAACATTATAATAACTAATTTATTTCAAAGTTTTTTTTCTTTTTTCAATTTTTACAACAAAATATATTTCCATTAAAGTGCAGTATTTGGAAACACAATAAGAAAATTCTCTTAAATATGAAAATATAGTTGATAATCCACGCACCCATAATCTGCAATTTTCTATAATTTACGTGACTTTACAAATGTAAATAGTTAAGAAAGTTATAAATTCGTAATCCAAAAATAAATTTTAAAACAAATAATAAAAAATTTGAAAAAAAAAATCACAATAAAATATCTACTTTTTAATAACACAACTTTTTTATTTTATTAACTGAGAAAAACAAAATTTGCAGAACTTATGTATAATTATTTTCGTTAATTGATTTAAATGCACATATAATTTTTTTAATAAAATATCCTGATGTTTTTTAAGATAGCATATTAAATTAATTATTATCTTTTCATTTTAAACTGATTATAGAATTAAAATGCTGTTCTAAGAATAATAAAATGACCTATAATCCAAAATATTCCATAATTCGCACAACCTCTGGCCTGAACTTGTGTGGATTATAAAACTTTGACTGTTCAGTCAAGGATTGATGATTCATGCACCATGTTCCTTAGCAGAAAGTAAATTTTAGGAATTTTGCCAATTTATCGCTAAAAATACTACAATATTCGACAAATGGTCAGGAGTTCCATCAGTCGATTGAGGAAAAAAACCCCTCAATTTTCCTTATACAGTAGACTATGTCAGATATACAACCCTAAAATCTGCAGTTCTCTAAAATCCGCACATAACTTATAAATGTAAATAATGGAACTTCCAGGTTCAGGTGTATGGACAAATTTTAGCTTATTTATTTTTATATAAATTTCAAATATTTTTTAACATGTAACCTTTGTTAATATTACTGAATTCATACATTTTTTTAATAAAGAAAGACTAAATTCAAGAATTCTTGAAAAAATTCAAGAATTGGCAGATATCACTGGTCATCACAATCTTTACACCAAATATACTGATGTATTAATCAATCTTTTTTTGGTTAATAAGTCTGAGTAAACCTGAAATAAAACTTCCTTATTTAAAGACTTTGATGTGAATTAGTAGTGTACCTTTATGAGGAAAGTTTTGTAGCTACCGATTTTAGTACGTGTAGCTAACAAGAGTAATAATTTTTATAACTAATCTTTAAAACCAATCTTATTCACACTACATACTTTTTAAATAAAAATAACGATAAAATTAAGTTTTTAGAACAAGCACGCAAAATTTATTAGGTCAAAAAATGTTAACTGGTAGAAGGTACAGTTACAGTCAAAAGATGCACAATAATACACAGTTAAATAAGTGAAATATAAAAATACAAATTATTTTACAAAAACTATTTTAAATATTAGAAATGCATTTTAAAGTAAAGAAACATTATTTTGAATTATTATGTTAGCAAAGAATTATTATAAAACATTTTAATTTGAAAAGATGAATATCATTTTAAAAGTTACTATTTGCGATGCGATACAGCTTACGATTCCAGCTATTTTCGCTGGACCAGTATCACCAACTGTCGGCATATAATGACCCGACATTACTCCCCTACCAGTAACTAAGTTACGATAACAGAAATCATGGTAGAGAATAATTAATTACAGTTTCATTAAATAATTTAGATAGTAAATTTTATTTAATTTTTTTATGAATATTTAACTATACATTTTTAGTTATTTACTTGACTTTTGCTTTTAATATTTTAAAAATTATTTTAATCTTTATTATTCTAGTTTATTTACTTAATTATTTTAATATCTTATCATTGTGAATTCGGTTGCACTATTAATTTCATTCAAATTACTCTTTAAAAATGCAAATAAAGCAATAACACAAAATCTATGAAATTCTAAAATCCATACAAACTCTGGTCCGAAGGATAGCGGATTTAAGAGAGTCTGCTGTTAATCAAATTTCAATGTATAAATGTATATTTTCTGTAATAAATAAACTTTATGAAATAATATATTAGCCAAAGTATTATATTTCATATTTATATTATACAGTAAACTCCCTCAAATCTGCACAGCTTGGGACCAGAGGTTGTGCAAATTTTTGAATTTTGCAGAATTCTGGTCATTGCTTTATTTACATTTTTTAAACAGCAATTTGAAAGTAATTAATAATGCAACTGAAATTAGTAAAACAGTCAAATTCAGTCCCTAATTCAAAATTGAAAGTTTCATTGTTTACATCTGTAAATTATATGACGATTTTAGTTTTGTGTGATTTTAGAGTAATAGATTTGAACAAGTCTACTGTACTTATTATTGGAAATCATTCTCTCCTTACCGACTATGTATTAAGCAAGCTTTTTTGGTTTTTAAATCTGGCTATATCTGAAATAAAACTTTCGTATTTTATGATTTAGATTTGAATTAGTAATGTGCTTCATGAGGCCAGTATCATTGAATAATATCGGAAAAATGCAGTTCATCTTTATAATGAATGTTTAATTATACATTATCGATTATTAACTTGATCTTTGCTTTTAATACTTTAAGCATTTAAAAAATTATCTAAATTTTTATTATTTTAGTTTATTACTTAATTTAATATATTATTATTTTGTAAGCTTTCATTATATTCTCAACTGCATTGATTATTCCATTCAAATGACTGTTTAAAAAATTAAAACAAAACAATGACCTGAAATCTGCAAAATTCTAAAATCCACACAACCTCTGGTCCCAAGCTGTGCGGATTTGAGGGAATCGACTGTATTAATATATCATATACAATACAGTCAGCAAAGTACAGAGATGATGAATCTGAAATTTGTAAATGATAATTAGAATTTTTTGACTGCCATTAATTTTATTTTGTCAGTTGATGACAATTCCAATCAATCTAAGTAAAGTTACTGGATATTTTGAAATAGCAGAAGAAAAATTTTTCGGTAGAAGTTGGCAAAGATCACTTTCTCATGTATAAAAAATTTTCTTGCTAAAGGAAACATAAAACATTTTTTGGACTTCTGCACATTAAACAAAAATAGTTTTCTCTTTACACAATTACAAGTTAAATGTATACAGTCAAAGATTGATAATCCGCACACCCATAATCTGCAATTAATGTATAATTTGCATTATTTTACGAATGTAAACAATAAAATAAACAGTTAAGAAAATTTAGAAATTTGTGATCCAAAAATGATTTTTAAAATAAATCATGATAAAAAATTGAAACAAATTATAATAAAACATTCATTTTTTTGTTACTAATAACTCTTTTATTTTATTAACAGTAAAAAACGGATTACAGCATTATGAAATATATGTAATTATTTTTATTTAAATGGACTTATATATAAATTTTTTAATAAAGTAACTTTAAAAAGACATTTTTTCAGATAGCATATTAAATTAATTATCAGATTTTATAATTACCTTTTCATATTATACTGATTAAAGGATTAAAATGCTGTCTAGGAATAATAAAACCCATAATATTCTATAATCCACATTATTCCATAATCCACATCGTGCGCAGATTATAGAACTTTAACTGTATATAAAAAAGATAGAACTAAAAATTTAGGTTTTTAATCTCAGAGTTTACACAGATTTTCCATGCTGAAGCCAGTGCATGCCACACTTATATACCTAATGAACCCATTAGGAAAAACAGAATTAGTTCAAATACAATAAAATCAAGCTGAATGCGATACAATTAAAAAATTGTTTTGAAAACTAGTATTTTTTTTTATCTTAATTTATAAAAATCGAGAAATTTTTTTAAATATCAAATAAAAACTAATGAGTTTTAAATGTGGTTGGTAAATTATTGTAATTTCTGTATACTTTTAAGCTACAGCCGAACTCATTAACATGAACCTCAGGGGGAATCAAAATGTTGTTCATGTTAACAGTAATTCATGTTATCAGTATCATATCTTTGTATTCATCTTTACAGCAGATTGCAAAAACAATTCATATTAAAAGTAATTCACGTTAAGCATGTTCATGTTAGCAAAGTTTGATTTATTTGGAAAATAGTTGTTGTCCTTGGTAATGAACTGAAAAATCTGAATCTTTTTATTGGTTGAATTTTGCAACTTTTTTTAATTTTATTTATTTTTTGATGAGTCCATATTTAGTATCCAGAAATGAAATATTTCTGTTACCACAATGACAAATAAAGTACAAGAAAGCCTGCAAAAAACTTAATAATAACATAAAAATAAATTGAGATACAGATTTAAAAAAAAATTGCATTTAAAAGTACATTTTTTTTTCTATATGACAAAGTAAAAACTGAAAATGTAGGATATATAGATGTTTAAAAATTTGAAGTACCGAAATTTGTAAAACTGAAATTTCATTTAAAATTTGTATTTGATTGTTACAGGAACATTAATTTTTAATCCATGGTGTACAAAATATAGGACTCATTTATTACGTAAATCACATTTTGATCATTATAAAAATGATGTTTATTTATTAATTTTTTTTAATGTAGAATTTATTTACAAGTCTTGAAAATTTTTTTCTTTGAAATTATAATTTACCAACTGATTAATTTGAAATTATAATTTACATCATAATTTGTTAAATTACATTTTTTTAATTGGTCTATTGTGGAATAATAATATGAAAAAGAAAAGTATACCGTAAAATACCGTTAATCCGCCCCCCCCCAAATGTGAAGAAAAATCGTGCAATAGTTAGAGGGGGGCGCTTACACGGGATTTTTCTGCGATCTTTCAACAAAATTTACAAGAATGAATCATGAATTTTAATACTTCAAAAAATCTGGGTTAAAAAAAAAAAAAAACATAAATTCTGTCGAAAAAACGCAGAAAAAAGGAGAAATTAGTAAAAAAAAAGGGCCAAAACAAGCATGAAATCAATTGAAAAATCTCGAAAAACGCACATTTCATCAGAGATTAATGATTCATTCATTTCATAATGATTCATCTCATTCTCAATCACATTTGAGAATGGGGAGGGAGGGCGCTTTCTCGGGATTTTTTGAAAATTTCAAATTCTTTATAAAGTTGGAAGGGGCCATTTGATTGGGAAGGGCGGATTAACGGGAATTTACGGTATTTTTCTATAAAAGATTTGTAGCATAAACTTATACCGATATTTTTTTCCTACATAAAGATCATGCAATGAAAATCTTAGAATAATGAGGGTGGGGGCAGGAGGAATATCACTTGAATTCACATTATTATACAGCTCATATTCAAAATATTAGAATAATTGAGAAAAAGTAATAAGAAAAAATTATTTATCATTTATTTATTTTTTATACTAAGTAAATGCAATTAAATTTCTTATAAATTAAATCTGGAATGCTTAGATAAGATTTTAACATTTATAAAATATAAAATACAGCACAATAAATTAGGTATACAGCTTCCTTAAACACACCAGAATATTAGAATAAAATTTAGATTGGTTCAAAATATTAGAATATTTTATTTTACGCAACAATATTACCTTATGAATATGAAGTAAATGGTAGTTAATATTTTGTAGCATCCCCTTTAGCTTATATAACAGCGTACAATCGATCTTGCATACTATATACAAGGTGTTTACAAACATTTCTATCAATATTAGC
This sequence comes from Maratus speculifer, assembly GCA_964019185.1. Lineage (NCBI taxonomy): Eukaryota > Metazoa > Arthropoda > Arachnida > Araneae > Salticidae > Maratus > Maratus speculifer. Next base: position 368,106,153 of record OZ025296.1, read on the forward strand.
CCAAATAGACTTTATACGTGCCACTAACTCAGTTTTACTTGAAGGAGGATTTTCTTGAAGTTTTTCCTTCATTATACACCATAAGTTTTCAATGGGATTATGATCTGGTGAATTTGGTGGCCAAGGAAGTACCTTAATGTTACGTTGGTGGAACCAATTCTTAGTTGAGGTATGCGGGGACGCTAAATCTTGTTGAAAGATGAAATCATCTTCAAATAAATCTTCTGATGATGGAATCATGTAATATTCTAAAATTTCTTGATATATCAGAGAGTTAACCTTTTCGTAGACGATGCATAACTTTCCAGGTCCTTCTGCACTCATACAACCCCAAACCATGACACTAGCAGCAAATTTTACGGAACGTTAAAGGCATTCTTTATCAAATGCTTCTTGCTTCATTCTCCAAACTCGAATACCTTGATTACCATATGAAACACAAAGCATACTTTCATCACTAAATAATATATTTTTCCAATCTTCATTGCTCCATAAACGTCTTGATTTACACCAATTCAATCTTATACGCTTTTGTCTTGCAGTCATGAGAGGTTTTGTTTTCGGTACACGAGACTCAAATTTAAATTTATGGAGACGTCTTAATGTTGTCGATGTAGAAACTTCAACTCCTTCTTTCCATTTTCGGTGCAAGAATCGCACACTTTTAAAACTGTTTTTCTTAACTATATGCTTCAGTTTCCTGTCATCTCTAGCAGATGTTTTTGGTTTTCGGCCACCATTTCGGCGATTATTTTGAAATTTTCTAATTTTTGAATATTGTGTTAGTATTTTACTAACGCTGGATTGCGAACAATGTAAATAATTCGCTATAAAACATTGATTTTTACCGTGCCGATACAAATCAACCATACGAAGTTTAGTAGATTCAGGAATATCACTCACACGGGCCACTTTAAGACGAAAAAGAAACAAACTGCAAAAAAGAATACTGATTTTAAATAAAATAGTCTGAATTTAATCAATGATGCCACCAGTTAAGAATTGGTAATAATTAAAGGAGAATTAATGTGAAATATTCTAATATTTTGAACCACTTGAATAAATATTCTAATATTTTGACTTTTCAAAATAATTTTTTTTTGCAATTAATCTTTTCAAAAATGATATTAAATTTAAGATAACAAGTAAGTTTAATCACAATAAGTTCTTAATAAAAATATCATTTGCATATTTTCATTAAAAGACATTAAATTACCAAACGATATTTTCAATTTCTAAAAAAAAGGTAATTATTCTAATATTTTGAATATGAGCTGTACATTACAACAATTTACAATGCTTTTAGTTTGTCCTGCTATCAATTTTAAGAAAATAAAAAAATCATCCAGCTTAACTTATAACCATACTCATAAAAAAGTACAGCAAAAGGTTTGTTTACATGCATAGTGACATCAAAGCTGTTTTTATAACGTGACAAGGCTTTCTCCAGTCAAGAATAAAACTGCAATGTTTAATTTTAATTTAATATATTTTCCAAGATAAAAAAAAAAACTAAATGGTGACAAAACTCTCTCTCTCTCTCTCTTTTTTTTTTTTTTTTTTTTTTTTTGTATTCTATAAAATGCAAGTTAAATGGAAAAATGTACAATTTCCCTTAAAGATTTCTAATGCATAGTGCATAGAAAAGTTCTCGGCTGCTGAGCTCAACAAACACAAAATTTTTTGACACATTCACAAATGTCTGACTATGGAAACGATTTTGAATGGAGCTTAGTTTCCCATTGTATAATCATAAAACTACTAATTGAATTATAAAGGATTTTGATCACATCTCTTTTTTTTTCTCATTGTGTTGCAATCTGCTTTGATAGGGAAAAGCAATTCAAAACCGCTAAACAATAGAATGTGATAGGTCATTGTTATATCTTATTTATTTTTGGCATCATTATAACATTATCTTTTGCATTGTGGTTTTTGGCAACAATCTGATCAATTCCAAAAATTAAAAATAAAATGTATGTTGTTTCGTTTTAGCTGTGGCTTTTCATTTCTTTATTAAATACACAACAAATTTTTGGCGACGAGTATTAAAAAATGACTGAAATCGGTGAATTAATACGAACTTTGAATGATTTGCTACTTAAAGTAAACACAACACCGCCACCGCCGCCGGAAAGAAATGAAAATCATTCAAGCATCAAAGGTATACTTCAAAGTCAAAATCTTCATTTTGAATGTTATGATGAGACCTGTGAAACTTTTGATGAATATGTTCAACGCCTAGAAAATTACTATCAATTAAAGAGACTTATAGACGATTCTCCAGAAACTGCGGAAGCCAAGAAGATGAACCTTATCAATTGCTTAGGTTCCAAATATTATCATCTACTGTCCAGTGTCACGGCACCTGATTTGCCAGCTTCAAAATCGTATGATGAAATTCTGAAGCTATTGAAAGATCATCTTTGTAAAAGGATAAACATCTTGACTGAGCAGCATAAGTTCTTTTGTAGAAAACAACATCCAGTTGAGTCAATAAATTCTTATGTAACGGCTTTAAAAGAACTTTCTAAAAACGCTATTAGATCTTAAATCTAATTACGAAAGTAACGAATGTTCAAAATCTATTATTAATTTGTTACTAAGGGCTCAGTTTATTCGTGGTTTATATGATACGGACATTCGCGAAAAAATTTTGCAGCAATCAGATATTTCATTTGAACAAACCTTAGAAATTGCTTTAGCAATCGAAGCTTCGAAATTTGAAAACAAAGAAATATATAAGAGCTTACCATCAACTAATGTATTTAAGGTTACAAATGCTTATTCTAAAGAAAATAACAAAACGTTTCGAAGGAGATCAAGATCTAAACATCATCAAAGAAATGATCGTTCAGCGAGTCGAAATAAAGGTACTTTAAACTTGAAAGAGTTAGGCTTAGACAACATTTGTTTGCATTGCGGAAAAAATCATTTAACTTCACAAAGCCGAATAAAAAATAAGTTAAAGTGTAGATTTTGTTCAAAAAGCGGCCATATTGAGAAGGTCTGTATATCAAAACATATGAAGCGAAAATCGGACATGGGAAATTGAGTTCAATATTTAGATAACACCGAGCAAGTTCCATTTCAAATAAGTGAAATATATGACATTAATTTAAATACTCTAGAAAATGATGGCAGAATTTTTGTAAATATTCAATTAAATGGAAAATCTGCTCATTTTGAATGCGATTCCGGAAGTTGAGTTAGCATTATGAACATTGAAGATTTTAAACAACTTAAAATAAACACCCCTATACTAAAGACAAGGATACTATTTAGAAGTTATACGGGAGATACTTTCAAACCAGTTGGAGTTGTCAAACTAAATGCAAAATATAAAGGATATTCCTCTATGGAAGACTTATACCTAGTTAACTTAAGAAAAGACGCTATCTTAGGTAGAAACTGGATTCGAAGCCTAAAAATTAACTTACACGATTCTGATACAGTTAATGTAAATCAAATTCCAGTCAATAACATTAAAAACTCCATTGATAACATTCTAAAGCATTATTCGGATGTCTTTGAACCGAAAGTTGGTAAGGTTCCAGATTACATATGCTCTTTAAAATTGCGCAATGATGCTAAGCCAGTCTACTTAAAACCACGACTTGTCCCATATGCACTAAAAGAAAGCGTAGATCTTGAATTAGATAAACTTCTGGCTGAAGGAATAATTGAAAAGGTTGGTCATTCTGAATGGGGAACACCACTTGTAGTTATTCCTAAGTCTGACGGCTCAGTACGCTTATGCGCCGATTACAAAGTTACAGTAAATAAACAATTGCATGATTCAAGACACCCTATACCAAAAATAGAGGATATTTTCAACAAACTTCATGGTGGATCGTATTTTTGCACATTAGATATTCATAAGGCATACTTACATTTGCAAGTGGATGAAGACAGCGCGAAAGTTCAAGCAATATCTACACATCGTGGAACTTATTTAGCCAAGCACTTATTTTTTGGGATCAAAACAGCCCCTAATGAATTTCATGCATTCATAGATCAATTTATTCAAGATTTAGATGGAGTAAGTGCGTATTTTGATGATTTAATTATTCAAGGTAAAATACTTGAGGAATGCACAGATCGTTTAACTAAAGTTTTAGAAAAAGCTAGGAAATATAATCTTCATCTCAATGTTAATAAATGCAAATTTTTTGAGAAAAAGGTGCAATATTTAGGTCATATAATCAGTTCTGAAGGACTTAGTAAATCTCCTGAAAAAGTAAAAGCTATTCAAAACGCTGCTAGACCGAAAAATGTAGACGAATTAAAGAAATTTTTAGGTCTTGTAATGTATTATTCAAAATTTATTAGAAACGCCTCAACAATTCTTAGCCCCTTAAATGAACTTTTACGGAAAGATACTCCATTTAGATGGACTGCTAGGTGTGAAGCTGCTTGGATAAAAGCTAAAAGTGAAATTGCTAGTGATAATGTTTTAATTCCTTACACACCCGAATTGCCAGTTACTTTAGCAACGGATGCCAGTCCATATGGGTTATCTGGAATACTTTCTCACAGAATGCCTGATGGAAGTGAAAGGCCGATAGCATTTGCGTCTAGATCCCTCACAGCTGCAGAAAAGAATTATAGCCAGTTAGATAGAGAAGCTACGGTTGTTTATTGGGCTTGTAGAAAATTCTACGACTATATATTTGGTAGAAAATTTACATTAGTAGTAGACAACAAACCAATGATGACCATCTTACATCCTGAAAAGAAGCTCCCTACATTATCTGCTACAAGGATGCTTCGTTATGCGCATTTTTTATCAAATTTTCATTATGAAATCGAATATCGCAAGTCAACTGAACATGTCAACGTAGATTATTTATCTCGAAATCCCCTACCTATTAGTGATCAAGAAATACGAACAATAGATGACGAATATCTTCTTCAAGAAAATGTAATAAAACATATTTCCACTGATACTGTGACAGCTTCTACGATAAGGCGAGAAACAGCTCTTGATGAAGAACTTTCAAATATTAAAGAAAATCTTTTGAATGGAAAGGTTCGTGATCCAGAGTTAACTTTACAAGAAGGAATTTTATTTAGAGGCCAGCGAGTAATCATTCCTAAGAAACTTCAACCTGCCGTTCTCCAAGAACTTCATTCAACACACGTGGGAATAGTAAAAATGAAAGCTCTTGCTCGAAATTATTGCTACTGGAAGAATATTGATTCAGATATCGAGAATTTAGTCAAGAGTTGCAAAGAATGCTGTGATGTTAAAAACAACCCACAAAAGGCTCCTATACATAACTGGGATGCGCCTACAAAAAATTGGCAGAGAGTTCACATGGATTATGCCGGACCACTAATGGGACACTTTTTTCTATTGGTGATAGATGCTAAATCAAAGTGGCCTGAAATTTACTCAATGAAGAAAACTCCAGATACTGCATCAACTGTTTATTACCTCAGAGAAATATTTAGTCGACATGGATTACCAGAAATTTTGGTTAGCGATAATGCATCTATTTTCAAATCAAGAGAATTTATAGATTTTTGCAGAAGGAATGGTATTCGACAAAGATTTATAGCTCCTGGTCATCCAGCAACAAACGGTCAAGCAGAAAGATATTGCCAGACATTAAAAACAAAATTGAAATGCATGCGATTCCAATCGGGTACTCTTCAAGAAAAATTACAGGAATTATTATTTCGCTACAGAGCGACCCCACTTTCATGTGGGAAAACACCTGCTGAATTAATGCTGGGGAGAAATCTTAGAACGAAATTAGATCTTCTTAAACCTGAAACGAAAGAATATTTCAAAAATAAGGCTCCTCAGCCATATTTTAACTAGTATTTTCGAGTTGGTTCTCGAGTCCAATGCAGAAATTATACAAATTCAATATTATGGAAATATGGAACTGTAGTTGAACGTTTGGGTCATGTTCACTACCTTACTGAATTGGACGACGGTTATGTCATAAAACGACATTATAATCAACTTCGTGCATGCGAAGTTCCAATTCTGAAACCAGTTATCCATACAGCATCTCCTGTTCCTCGGAAACGACGATTCGTAACATTCAGCAATGATGTGCAGCAAAGAGAAATTCCAGTAAAACCCGAAGCATGTGCACCAAATGACAACGAGGAAGTTCAAATTAATCCTAGTGCAGATCAAGTTGATTCCAGAATAAATACTTCAAATGTCGAACCAAATACCAGCCAAAAGACGACTGTTAGACTTCAGCCCTCTGCAGATACCAATTTACCGCAAGTACCAAATACAGGTTTGTGACGTTCAACGTGTATACAAAAACCTCCACAGAGACTAAATCTTTGATGAGTATCAACAAATAAAATTTTATTTCATTTTCAATATGTAAATTTTTTGTTATATTCAATGTTATAACATTTTTCAAAAATTATGTTCTCCAGTCTACGCCTCTTCCATTAGTGGGAGAGAATTGTTATATCTTATTTATTTTTGGCATCATTATAACATTATCTTTTGCATTCTGGTTTTTGGCAACAATCTGATCAATTCCAAAAATTAAAAATAAAATGTATGTTGTTTCGTTTTAGCTGTGGCTTTTCATTTCTTTATTAAATACACAACAGTCATAAGGAAGGCGATGGAGTATGTATCAGTATTATAAATACAAATAATTACTTCGAATTATAAAAAACACACATAAAAACAAGCAAGTTCCAGGAATGTAATTTCAGAATGGAATAAAAATAATAACAAAAAAAAAACTGATGCCAGATGTAAGAATATAATATTTGCATAAATGTTGTTAAACAATATACAATAAATTAAGTACGAAGCACAATACATTTGAAGCATGATAAATCACAATAAAAACACCAATTTTGTTGGCTTGTATTGAGATATTTAATGCGTTTGCAAAAAAATTGAAAAATGAGTCCAGTTAGATAGTTTCTGACCAACAACACTTGCTAGTTTCATTCATTGCCAAACAAAAATAGATGAAAACTTGTGTCATAAAGTTGCTTTTTTTTATTTAAGAATACCCTTAATCCCAACAAGTAAATCTGCAAATCAGTGTATCACTTGTTCTAGGATTCATAAATAGTTTCTTAAATGGACTCGACACATACATGAATACACCCACTCCTTAATGTTAAACCATTGAACAGGTTATTTTAGAACTTCTTGCTTAAATTTCAATATTTTTAAATTTCTTTTGCACAAGATAGCTGAGTTAGATCGTTAATACGTCTATTTTTTACTTTATAGATTCTGGTTGCAGATTTAAAAAGGTACTTTCAATTTCAAGAACGGTTTTGAAATTGAAAATACATTTTAAGAAATATTAAAAAAAAAAAAAAAAAAAAAAATCAAAAAAAAAAAATATATATATATATCATATTGAAGATGAAACTCAGCTATCATATGCAGAAAGAAATGGCGTGTAAAAATATTCAAATTTAAGTGAGAAATTCGAAAATAACTTGCCCATTGCATTAATATTACGAAGAGGGTGTTTTCAAGTGAGTGATGAGTCTTCTTAAGTGCATATGTTCTTATATATAAATTTTGATAAACAGCATAAAGGTGCTTCATTATACGATCACTTACATTTAAAAATCAAATTTCAGTTGAACAGAATACGATCACATTCAGTTTATGAGCAACAAAATGTTTTAAAAGTAAACTAAAAAAAAAAAAAATCAAACCAATTTGTTGCATCGGAATTAAAATTTGAATAATATTAAACTAAATTATTTAAAAATAAATAGTAATAAGCGAAATTATCTATTATAAATGAAAGATTTTAATAATTACTCAATGACTGATCAGCAAAAATTAAAGTTGTGTCACATTAAATTTCGTGCAATCATTATCAAATAGCAAATTGTAAAGTATTGAGTTGAAGAAAAACGTAAGAAACTACCCTACCTTAGCATTAACAAGAAGTTGAATACAATAAATTTATGTTTTAAAAGTTCCCTAATATTACAAACAACGGAAGACACAACGACGCCAATAACAGAATGAATCGTGAATGAAATAATGATTCATTAAAAGTGGTATTGATTCTTATGAATCAACATCAAGTACTTTTGTATTTGATTCATCTATCATTCTAATTCAGCCAACGGGATTCATTCACTGCGCTTCTCTTTGCCTAAAGAAAAAATATATAATTTTCAACGCGCATCCTCTGATTCTAATAATGTCTAATTTTTAAAATATAAACGTGGTGATCCATTCTCTTTGCTAAAGTAATTTAATGGTAGGATGTGTTTCTTCTTTTACTCTTCACTAAAAATTCTTCAACTTATGACTTGATCCTGTTATAGCAACAAAATTTCATGTATCACAACTTTTATTTTTACTGATATTTGACCATTTAAAATATTATGAAAAAGTTTTTTCTAGCAATCGCTTATCTATTTATCTAAATATAGTTGAAGTTACGATTTTTGGGTTAAACACGAGGAATAATTCTTTTGAATTTTGATCAAGAGTTTGATTTAAATGTTTAATTTTAGGTCATTGTATTCCTCACATACATGATACATAATTTTCCATAATTGATGCAAAATACTGTGAACTAAAGAAATATATATATATATATTTTTTAAACTTTTATAAATTAATAAAGTTGTGGCCAAATGTTGTGTGGATTATGGAATCATGTGGATTATATAGTAATTATGGATTATGCATAATTTCATTATTCCTAGACAGCATTTTAATTCTATAATCAGAGTAATATGGAAAGATAAATATGAAATGTCAAATTAATTTAATAAGCTATCTCAAAAAATACCTTTTTAAAGTTACTTTATTAAAAAATTGGTATAGTATATGTGCATTTAAATAAAAATAATTATATATGTTCCGTAATACAGTTTGTTTTTTACTGTTAATAAAATAAAAGAGTTATATTTAAAAAAAGTTTTATTATGATTTTTTTAATTTGTTCTAAAAAATCACTTTTGGATCACAAATTTGAAAATTTTCTCAACTGTTTACATTAAAAAAGTAACACAGATTATGAATCCTTTATATTATTTAAACTACAATTTTTAAAAAATGATGTTATGCAAAGAACGCTTTTTTTTTTATCAATATTCTGAAGCTTTTAATATTATTTTTATTAAATAAGAAATTAATTTACATAGAATTGTTCTTACAACAAAAATCAAATGAACAAACTAAAAAGATTCATAATTTTTTTAAAAATAAAATTATTGGGCAGATGTGCCAGTAATGGACTGCCTTGCAGTTTTTGGTTCATAAAAAATAAATAATTGTTAACCTTTAATTTTTTCTTTTCTTAACTCCCTGTTGTATGCTTTATAATCTAAAAAAAAGTAAAAAACTAGCTTTGTACCTGTACAAAGGTAGTTTCAATGTCTGTGACATTGATCTCAGCTATCCAATGCAAAATAATTATTTAAAAAATTATAATAAGAGTAGGGAAATGAGAATGACATATTAAAAAAAAAAATTCCCATTGGAATAATATTAGCAAGGTGATGTTTTTGTGTGATTGAAAAAGCCTCTTGGGATGCATACATTAAAGATTCATGCAATGACATTGTACAAAATATAGATTCATCAAGACATTTCCTAACAAAAAACAGGATGAGAAGGGGTGATTCCCAATCAACGAGTTTCCAGGGTAATTAATGGTCACCCACCTTATATCATAATAGTATGATTAAATTAAGATTTGAAAATATTGTAAACAATCCGTGAGTGAAAATGAAAAAAAGTTTCCAATTTTGCTGGAAATTATCAAAATTTTTGGCTTTATATCTGCGATTTATGTGCTAAAAAAGTCCCTTTTTTTTTTTTTTTTTTTTTTTTTTTTTTTTTTTTTTTTGCATAGGCTAATGTTTATAATCCAAGATTTTTTTTTTCTTGAATTGCTAATCTGAATAATTGTGAAAGAGCTAATGTTTCTCAGATACAACAACAGATGGTGCCAGCTGATTTCAACAATGTACATTGGAAAATAAGAAATTCATTCGACACTGTAGTCTTTGTAATGACTCTTTTTTTGCAACTCAAGGTTGCACGCCATAGAACAGTAGCAAAGCATGATCTTCAGACATGTGGAGACATTTGCATTACCACAGCATCAAATGCAAAGAGAGGTCAATTTATAGTCTCATTTTCTAATCCCTTGTACTTCAGGCTACGAAAATGACATACAAGCAAATTTGTTACCATTTTCTCTGAAAGATTTCATATTATTAATCTGTAATTCGCAAAGCCTTTAAAAAAAAATCTGTTAATTATAAACATGAATTTAATACCAGAAATATAAAAGTTTAATGCATTTTTTTTTAAATACAATAGAGGATCTATTATTCTGAACTACAAAATCTAAAAACAAAAAATATTCATAAATTTACTAAATTTGTAAATTTTAACTAAAATTTTGCAATTTCTTGAATTTTTCGAGAACTTTACAGGTTTATAATTTTTTTCTGTCTATTGTTTCCATGTGCAACCACTAAAATAAGTTATTTTGTTGGCAAGTGAACGCAGACCCCCACCCCATTTATTCCTGAAATTAGGAAAAAGAACATCTTTTTGTCAAATTTTAGTTTAAAATTAATTTATATTATGATTTATTTTTTAAAATATCAGATATTTCTTTGCCTCTTTTGAAAAAATATTATGGCTATGTCTTTGCATTATTTAATTCCTTCTCAAACATTCCAAAACAGTTTACCTAGGATTTGTAATTTTTTCCAACAGAATTCATGAAAATGGTAAAAAAATTTCATAGAAAAAGTTTTCCTACATAGTCAACAAATGAAATTATTTAAGAAATAAGATTCATTATAATAATCTATCAAATTTTTTTATGTAAATTATGTTGATATAAACAAGAAAAATTTAAAGGCTTGTAGATAGAATATTAGTTACATTTTTTATTTATTTTTTTTATTTTTTATTGTTGTTATTACTGAATAATGCAATAACTTTTGTTTACATAATTTATAACATAAATTTTATTCAAATTCTGTATGGAATTGATTTAATTTTTGTACTTTTATGTTTTGAAAAACTCTATCTGAGTTTTAGAAACACCCAAAATCCAGAAAATTCTCAACTCTGGAAAGCCCTCGGTCCCAAGGATAGAACATGTATATCTTCAAGCAATCAGCCCCTCTTTCACGATTCAATTAAAGCTAGCTTCAAAAATACATGAAAAAAATTATCTTTATTACTCAGAACACAAACAAAACACAAAAATCTTCTTTCTTATCTTTCCCATCTACTAATAAACAAAAAATTGGACCTAAAAAATAGACTTGCTCATTCCACACAACAAAAGTTAAAATTACTCATAAATATACTTATTTGAAAAAAAATATCTTCAATATACGCAAAATCTACTAAAACAATTTTTCAATAACATTACTGACAAAACCACGCACAAACTTTCTTTAACTGCTGTATGTCAGACTATCACCTCACAAAATACAGAAATACTGAACACAAAACTCATGCCATAAATGCACTTAAATAAAACTTATTATTAAAAGGAATCAATCATTTGATCAAACTAATCCAAATTTCATATATATTCACAATAGGCATGGTAACAGTTTAAGAAACAAAATAGTAGCAACAAAATTTTTTTATATTTCCTTGAAAAGTTCAACAGTACCAAGTGTCTCTCGCTTTTTGTAAGATTCAGCCGTAGTTTCTTAAGTGTACGTGTCTTTTGTTTCGATAAACTTTATAGAATCACGTCATCATGCGATCAATCATTAAAAAAAATATTTACTTTCATCTTTCATTTCAATAGAATACAATAAAATTCGGCTTATGAGTTATCAACACAGTGTTTTTAAATTAAACAATAAAATATTTTCAAACTAATTTGTTCTTTCTAAATTAAAGTACTTAAAACTAAATAACAATAATAAAAGAAATTGTCTGCTATAAAAAAGACATTTTAATAAGGCTTTAAAATGATTCAGTGATAAGCCAGCAAAAATGAAAGCTGAGACACATGAAATTTCGTGTTGTCATTATCAAATTGTAGAGTTTTTAATTGAAGATTAATGAAACAAACTACATTACATTAACATTAACTTATTTTAGTAAACAGGTTGGGTACAATCTGAGAAGAAAATTAAATGTGGGCTTATATGAGAAATCTACAGGTACTATAATTTTTTTACGTTTTAAAAGATATCTGATATTACTCAGAACGAAAGAGACAAGACGCCAATCTAAGAAAGAGTTGTGGATTACAAGATGATTCTTTCAGAAAGATTCGCGAATACTAATTACTAATATTATTTATCAATTAAACTGTACTATATCAGTAGCATAAGTTTTTTAAATTACTGGTTGAAATACTGTTTACCAGACAGTTATTAAAAGAAACAAGCTTTATCAAAGAATCAAAGCTAGATTTCCTTAGTTATTCTGAAATCAAATTTCTAATTCCAGAGGATATTTAAGAAATAGATTCATGAATTTGAATAAATGCTTTTTATTTCTTTTTTATAAATAAATATTTCAGCCTTAAAATTATTACTACAAGAGATTCATTATTCATGAACGATTCTTTTTATCGCGATTCATTCTTTGTGTTGGCGTCTGTGATGAAAAAGACGTAATGAGTTTACCGTAAAATACCGTTAATCCGCCCCCCCAAACGAAAAGAAAAATCGTACAATAGTTAGGGGAGGGCGCTTACACGGGATTTTTTCGCAATCGTTCAACAAAATTTACAGGAATGAATCATCATAAAATGAATGAATCGTTGAATGAATCATAAATATTTATACATGAAAAAATTTCGGTTTTTTTCTTTTTTAAACGTAAATTCTGTCGAAAAAACGCAGAAAAATGGAGAAATTAGTAAAAAAAAGCCAAAACAAGCATGAAATCAATTAAAAAATCTTGAAAAAACGCGCATTTCATCAAAGATTCATGATTCGTTCATTTCAAAATGATTGATCTCGCTCTCAATCGCCTTTGAGAATCGGGAGGGAGGGCGCTTTCTCGGGATTTTTTGAAAATTGAAATTCTTTATAAAGTGGGGAGGGGGCGTTTTATCGGGAAGGGCGGATTAACGGTATTTTACGGTACTCTGTTTGTAACAATAGGTGTTTTTCTTTCAAATATATTTACTGACCTTTTCTCTTTATTCAAATAAATTAATGATAAAGTGTTTTTCTTTAGCTATTCTTCTATTTGTGATTAGATCGTATGATGAGCTCAGTGATGATGACTAACAATTTTAAGTGTCCAGCCCTGGACTGGCTCCTTTGGGCCCCCCCCCCCCCGGCTAGAGACTGAAAAGGGGCTCCTTACGGGAAATTTAGTGAAAACTGAATATTATATTTTATTTTAAAATTTAGGCTTGGATGGCAAAATAACACATTTAGGCTATTTTCTCACTTGGAAAATAGTTCAGTGAAATGTAAGCTTTTTGTAATGTTATGTAATGTTTGTAACTACTTTCACAATATATATTTATATTATTTTTATACACCATATCTAAACTAATTCCATGCTAAAAAAAAAAAAAAAAATAAGAAGAATTATTCATTTTAAGTGGTTATTACTTAAAAATGAGCGTGAGGTATATTTTTAGTTTTCGGCAATCAAATGACTGTGCCGAAGTCATAATAATCTAAATCCTACTATAATACCTAAGTAAGTACTAAAAGTGACATAACAGTAATAAAAAAATGGGTACGTTTGATCGCAGATCGCTCAGAATATTTCCTTTAATATAGCTTTCAAAACAACTTATCCTTTAATTAATAAATCCAAATTGTTGATTTATAATTATTAATGGTAGCATCAATAAATTTAAAGTAAGTCATTTATTTTAATTAAATTAAAAATGTTCAAATTAATTTATTTAAATAAAATTCAAAATGCAAAATTCGTTAAAAACTCGAAATAAAAAGAAAAATAGCGGAAATAGAAATAAAATTTTAAATTTTTAAAAACGAAAAAAAAAATGCTAAACGAAATTTAAATATGTAATGATATTTAGGGGTATTCCTGCCACAACAAAACGATACGACGAAATGAAAATGATGGCCCAAACAAAGTCGATGGTCGACCTGTGATAATCAATCACATCATTTTCCAATACTTTCGGCCCGAAGCAAGTTAACAGATGGAACTCGATGAATGGTGTGGTCATTTCAATAATTAAAATTCTATGAAGCATCAATGAATATCACATTTTATTATAATTCAATTGCAATGTTATTCCATCATCAAAAGTAGATTTCCCCTTCAAGCGAATGTCAATCCAAGCTAAGCCTTAACAATTTAAAGGTGAATAAATTCTGATCGCTCCGTAAAAAAACTGACTGTCTCAAAAATTCTCAGATGAATTGTCCCCTCCTGTCTGACGCATTGCTTTTCAAAACCCACTAATATTGGTTTGAATGTAGTTGTAATCTACTTCGAGCCCTTTCATTGGTTCATCAGTGGGGCTAGAAGGTCTGTCCAACGACATGATACGACGAAACTATATAAGTTACCATGAAAAAACTATCAATTGTTTAAAATTTATTGTAAACGCATATTATTATTGGTAAATAATCAATTTTTTTCTTATGTAAGTAGTAGTTATAAAATCGTATATTAATTTTTTGAGTTGCACTTCCGGGGCCCACTTGGGTCGAGGCCCTCGGCAATCGCCGACCAGCCGACCTGGCCAGTCCGGGCCTGTAAGTGTCACAACTTACTATTATTATTTATTATTATTATTATTGTCGTTACTATTATTATTTATTAATTAAACTGCTGTAATGGCTATATCAGTAGTATAATTTTTTTTATTACTGGTTGTAATATTGTTTACTATACAGTTATTAAAAGAAACAAGCTTACAGAATAAAGAATCAAAATTTGAATAGTTTCTAGTTTTGAATCTTAAAGAATCAAAACTAGATTTCCCTTAGTTATTACTAAATCAAATTTGTAACTCCTGAAGATATTTAAGAAATAGATTCGTGAATTTGAATTAATTCTTTTTATTTCTTTTTTATAAATAAATATTCTTTTAAAATTATTTCTGCAAGAGATTCATTATTTATGTACGATTCTTTTTGCGATTCTTGATTCATTCTTTGTATTGGCGTCTCCGATAAAAAAAGAGGATATGAGTTTATACTGATTGTAACAATAGGTATTTTTCTTTCAAATATGTTTACTGACCTTTTCTCTTTATTGAAATAAATTAATGATAAGGTATTTTTCTTTAGTTATTCTTCTACCGAAAATTCTGGAACTTGTGATTCTATCAGATGATGACTTACAATTTCATGTGTCGCAACTTTCATTTTTGCTGGGATTTATGGTAATTTAAAATCGACGGCATACAGATAAACTGAATATTTAGCCAGGCGAATACTTTAATATTTTAGACTTTATAGGTATCAAAAGTAAAATTTAACATAATATTTAAAACAAATATTTTTATTTACATAAATAAAATATTTTGTTTGTTTGTTTTTCTTTTACAAGTAATCTCCCTATAAGTAACTAATATATACCATAAGTAAAATACAGTATAAGAAGTATGCTTTGACTTATTATTTAAGAAACCTTTTTTTTATATACTAATAAATTTTGTAATTTCATGATTGTGAACATAATTTTTTTATATTCTAAAAGGTATTTTAAAATCAAAGAAAATTTTTGAAGGATTTAGTAGAAAAATTTTACTGACAATTGTTTGTTTGTAAGAAAAGCATTGAAGTAAAAAATATATAAATGATACAATTTATTTAAAAGATGGTAACTTATATTAACTATGCAGTATCCGTGCCAAGTACATTTGTGCTGTGAATGACACCAATTATGCTGATTAAATTAATCTTTTCTTACAGCAATATAGATTAGAACAGCCAACAAGAAACTGTAATGTTATAATAATATTCATAATATAGTTTATTTACTTATCATTGCTTAGCTTTTCTATTTTTTTAATAATTCACTTTTATTTTTTTATAGGTTTTGCTCCAAATTCTTTGTTTGATTTATTTTAAGAAGAGAGTACTACAGTAGAAGATCTATATAACGCAAACCTAAAAACGCAAGGTTGTGCGTTATATAGAATTTTGCGTTATATGGATCACATATCACGCGTCATCAAATTTACCTCATAAATTTAGACAAATATGTCTGAAACACATACATTACAATTACCTTAGAAATACATTAGAATTACCTTTATACTTCATTCCTTATCCAGATTATAAATTTTTCTATTATTGCGATCATTCAACATTTTGTTAAATATACGTTTTAAAAATGGTCCAGATACACCTGGATCCAATTTATTCATTATATTGCTCATTTTCAAAAACATTTATTGTAATAATAATTTTTGTTCCTTTAAAAGTTCTAAATTAAAGAGGTAAAATTGTACTAATGCATTAAATTTAGTTTTCAGACAGTAGCAGTTTTTTAGTGTCTTAAAATTCAGGTACTCCTTCATGGCAAAATTCATTGTTTACATCTGAAAGGTTGTGCGTTATATGGAGAATTGCGTTATATGGAATTGCGTTATAAAGATCTTCCACTGTAGTTTTAAAACCTTTTTTAATTTTATAAAATTTTTAATTTAATTGTTTCTTTTGTTAATTAAAGCACGTAAAGAAAATTTGGTACTATTTGGTTATCCTGTAGATATAGGGCAAAATTGGGAAATTTCTTTAGCGGCCACTGGCCGGTAAGACTAGTTTTTTAAGTAGACACTTTCTTTAAACTACTAGCCATCTCCCTAGAGTTTTTTTATTTAAAAATACTAAATAGTAAAAATTTTATAAGTATTAATCTAAAACTGAATAGCCCAAATAAATGTTAATATAAATATATTGGAATAAAAAAAAATATAGAATCTTTGATGAAATACAAGAAAATTTTATTCTCTCCATTTGAAAAAGTGGCCGGGAGGTGGCCACTGATAGACAATTTTTTACGAGCCACTTTTTCTCATTTAATGGCCCTGTGGCTGATGGCTAGTGCTAATTTTGTCCTTTACCTGATGACCAATTTCACCAAATTATACAAATCACTCAACTAATAGCCACATTATACATATTGACATAATGTTTTTTTTTTTTTTGAATAATAAAAAAAACCAAATAATTAATAGAATATTAATAAAAAGTCGAAATAAAAATCACTTAATAATGTATTAAACACGTATATCATATTTCTGTGGCTTCCAGTAATAACTAGGTAAGGCACATTTTTAAAATTTGAGTAATTAATTTTAAAGTTTTCGAAAAGGCCTTTTTATCATTACTTTAAAAAACAGATTAGAGTTTAATAATTTTCACTACATTCAATTAGGTATAAGAACCTGTTTTTTTGGCATAATAGTTATATAAAAATGGTTTATATTAATTGAGAAACCATTAAAAATGTACCTTTATCTGGTTATTACCGTTTTACATTTATTTTCGATAAATGTAAACGGCAATAACCAGATACAGTTACATTTATTTTTAATAAATGTAAATAAAATTAAGGCGTTATTTACATTTTAAACATTAATTTCGCAACAATTAAATATATTGCCAATTTTTTATTAAATTAAAATTAACATATCTGTAGAGCTGTCTAAAAAAAAAGATTTTTTAAATTAATAATTAATTTAAATTTAAAATTTCTTGTTTAATTATGATAAAAAAATTGCAATGCTTTTCAGAGATTATAAACATACAATTTGTTCTTAAAATCTTTGAACAAATTAATAATGTGGTGCACACAAACATCTAAATTCACTTATTTCATCAAAAATAAAATACATTCAAAAAACAGCCTGTGTCACTGCAGTTTGAAACCGGATTATCGTTATTCAAAAGTATTTTGATGAGCTGAATGATCTATCAAATATTGATTTTTATAACATATCACCTCGACCAATTTCAATCTTTATTAAATGTCAATAGATTGGCCCTCATTATATCCATACAATGCAATTTCTCACATTCTAATGTAAAAACTTGGAGAAAATAAAGCTGATTTTTTCCATTTTTCCATCCCCTGCCTCTACCATATTTTGAGATTTCTCATCGGCTTGTGGATACAGGATGAGGAAACACAAAAAAATGTAGATAATTCATTATTTAAAGTCATTAGAAATCGAGATGACAATTATAGCAGGAAAATTAAACTTTGTGTGCTGGCATTCAAAAGGGAAAAGTAATTATTTTCTGGGGGTGGTGGGTGCTTTTGTTTTCTTTAGTGGTAAACCAAAGAGTAAAAAAAAAAAAAAAAAAAAAAAAAAATATACAGAGGAAGTATAGTGGTTGGGGATGACACTGAAATTGTACCCTAAATTAGGCCCAAACAAAATCATGTGCTTTGTCATGCCTATCAGTTCAAACTGATTTAAATTGTTTGCTTTCATTTTGAACAATTTTCAACAAAGTTGAAAAGTGTTTATGCATTCGGTTTGTCTGTCTGTGCTCAAACTTCTGTAAATATATTCAGATTGCTATGAAATTTTTAGATGTTATTTGCTGTAATTTTGAATAGTTCAGAAAACTGATGTTAAAAGTGTACCTTGCATTAGTCTCAATATGCAACTTATAATAAAATCAGGTTTATCATCTCGTCATCTGAGAATAATAAGGTTCTATGTTTGTTTTTGAAAAAAAATGACTTACTGATATAGAAATGTTCTATTTGTATCTATGAAGGCATTTTTGCATCAAAATGATGTCATATGATTGTAGGGTCATATGTAAATTATATATAACACCATTTTGATGCAAAAATGCCTTCATAGATACAAATAGAACCTATCTATGTCAATTAGTCATTTTTTCCCAAAACACAGATAGAACTTTATTATTCTCAGGCAACGATCTAACAGGATGTTTGAGGCATGTTAGCCTACAGTTAAAAACATTGGGAGACATTTTGACCACTCCATATATAGCTGTTTGCTTAAATTTTCAAATGGTTCAGTTTCCTTTCCTGGATACAAAAGAAGAGAAAAGAATTACCAGAGTAATTAGCAGTAATCAAGTATAAGATGGAAATCAATTTATTATATATTGAAAATATTGCATCATTTAATACAGTGTGTATTTGCCCTTATGGTGCTGAAAGTAAAATAAATTCTACTGCAGTTTAATGACAATTACCATGAAGTATAATGAAACTGTTATTACCATTCAGAGTAATCATAAAATGGATGAACTTAAATGAATTGATCATATTAGAAGTAGCGTTACCACCAATTAAAACATTGCTACATTATTTGGAAAAGGAAAGTTTCAGTCGTTTTGACTGTGGTACAATGAAAGGGGGATTATAAGGTGAACTGGGAGGGGGGGGGGAAGAATTTGCATTTGTGTTTTTTTTTAATTTTCCATATTTTGTAGACATATACTAAATAAATGATTTTTATCAATAAATTCAAAAGTTATACATTTATTTTCAAATAACTTTTACTGATCAGTTATAAATTCCTTTGTATTCAATAATGCTGTAAATAAATCAAAAACATTTAAAGCATCGAAACATTTTGTTTCTTCTTGCAAATTAGTTTCAGTAGCCATAGCATGCCATCCCCAGTGCAAAATATAAAGATGACGTCATGCTATGGCTTCTAAAACTGGTTTGCAATAAGATATGAAGTCTTCTGGTGCTTTAAACATTGATTTTATTCATTTACAATATTAAATACCTAGTACTCGGCAAATTGGTCGAATGCTGAATAAATACCGAGTACTTGGTATGGCCCTTTTTGATACATGACACTTTATAAGCTTGCCAATGGTTTTGTCAAAACTGTAACTACAAGCATGACATAATTTTGATTGCTAGATTTCTATAATAAAGAAGTACCTTTTTTCTTCACTTTTCTCTTATGTATTATCGGTTTCAATGTTCCTTAATTTTATTCTTATCATTTCTAAGGATTTTTTTTTAATAACGCAACCATGAAACTTATAATGTCAATCTTTTTATCTAGTAATAATATTTTTTTTACACATGCTACTGACCATTCATAAGTTCTTTTATTCTCTCATGCAAATAATTAAAACTTTATGAGCTAGCCAATCCATTGCTATATACATTTTCTATAAGAAGAAAAAAAAACGACGCTAAAAACCTTTTTAAATAATTAGGGTCTAACTTCGGATAATGGCACGTTTGGTGGTTAAATTTTCTAATTTTTTTTATTAAAAGTTCGAATATGTATTACTTTGTATAAAAAAATGACCACCATTTCAATTAAGAAATATCAAGGAAAATTTTTACAATTTTATCAAAAGTCTCTTCATAGATATTCTCATAATACACCATTCATTCCTGTGTGTTTTGTATGCACACAAAAAATGAGGATTTTGATAAACTAACAGATGTGAACGAAATTTCTTGCTTTATTCATAGCTTCTTCAACCAGTAACGAAAAATCTAAGAATGAACCCATGAAACACTCTGTCATGCGCCCGAAGTTATTTGAAAGGGAGATATTCAGAAGCTGCATTTTGACACAAACTGTCAAATTCTGTCATCATCCAGATTTGAAAACCGGTAGTTAGTTCTAAATACAGCACGCCATTTGCAAATTCCATTCCATTTTTTAAAATTTGATGTGTCATAAATGTATCATTTTAGGAAAATTAATGTTTCATGTTGAGTTTGTTGGGACATAATTATTAATAATTTTTGTGGCAACACCAAGTTTGTATTGCCAGTTTGTCAACATTATGTTTTGTTATTATTTAAGAGTTAAAAATGTAAAAACGATATCAGCTGTTGTAGCGATGTTTAGATTCGATATGAGATGTTAGTGTAGAAACTTTATTTAAGTGTTCTTCTTTTGTAAATAAACCATTCTTTTTCTTACTTGCTCACTTAGCTCCTACTTTAAAAACTACACAGTTAACCTAAAACATCTAGTTGAAATTGTGAAACTAGAAAGAAGCTCAAGCCTAGCTTATTTATTTTAACAAAAATGTCTTATTTTGTATTTTAAAAAAATTAATCGCACGCTGTTTTAGAAAGCAGGGATACACTCTTCTTTACAACAGTCAAAAACATCAAAAGATATTACTTAACTTGGGTTAATTTTCTTTTTCTAGAAATATTCGACAATGAACTTAAATAAAGTTTTTGATGTTAAAAAAATAATTGAATAAGAAAGACTCTGTTCCTGTCCCCCTGTAGATCTGTGACTATCACTTTTTGCTGGCTGTGTACATAATATATAAAATAAGCTGTAACTTTCAGTTCAAGAATTAACATGTTTTACAACTTCACCCCTGAAATTATGTTGATAGATGCTAATTTCACGTAATTTGCTTTAATAGGCATCTAAATTAAATTGGAATTAAATTAAAATTCTAAAATCACACAGTTGTAGTAGAAAAAAATGTTTTAATAATCTGTTTTTTATGAAATCTATTGATTTCAAGTTTACAATTATGGGTATCATCGACCAAAAAGTCATTGCCAAATTATAAGATTTAATGCCAACAATCGTGAATGTCACATTCAATGACATTAAATATGATAGACATATTTAAAACGCCATTAAGTGATTTTTATTTTGAGTTTTTATTTGTATTTTTATTTGTGTTCTACCAATTATTTGTCTTTTTTGTTATTTAAAATAAAAATTATGTCATCTATAATTAGGCTATTAGTTTGGTAATTTGTATAATTTGGTGAAATTGGTCGATCGGATAACCAAGTACTACCCATTTATGTAAAAATAGTTTAATGATATTGAAAATGAAAAGTAACACAGAAATTCCAAATAAATACATCTATATTCAAATTCTCATTAATGCAATTTTATATCATTTATTATATACTTTCTTAATAAATAAATTTTAATGTATTTTTCATAAGTATTGAATGTTCTTGCTGTACTTTAATTAAAAGAAATAATATTGTGATCTTCGTAAAACATTCCACTGTAAAAATTTAAGAGTGTATTCAATAAGTTTTTAAACATAGAACAATGGTTTTCGAGTGGGACAGGCATTGAATACATTGGAGGACTGCCATGTCTTCGAAATCTGTGGAAGGATACTAATCTGATACCAGGAATTTTGATGTAAATTATTTGTAAACATTTTTTGAAATATTTCATGAATTTCATAACTGTGAGTCTATGAATCAGGTCACTAAAACTCCCAAGTAGAAAGTATTCTTTATGATACGTTAAAAGGCTGGTATGTGACAAAATCACGTCATCAGTGAGAGAGATGAAAATTTTCAATTAACATTTATAATTTGAAAAATGCACGTGTAACAGTCGGTGGTGCTGTAAAAAAAAAGATTTATTGGAAAAGGATGCTAGAGAGGTTAAAAAAGAAATAAAATTATCAACTAAAAAATGAATAATAAAATTAGAAATATAAAGCTATTGCTCATAAAGAACATTGAAGATTTAAAACTATGAGATGTATGTGTGTGTAGACATGTATATACTGGGTGTCCCAAAAATGACTGATGGATTTTAAAATTCAATAACTTGCAAACGGTGACAGCTATTTAAAAAATTTTTGCAGGAGATTTATGTAGAATGTCAGGAATTTTTTACCGTAACTTTTGATTTCAGTTCGAATTTCAAACAATAGATGGCGCTGACGGCGATTGAAGGCCAGATCGACGCTTCACTCAGCATTGATCACCTGGCCTTCAATCGCCGTCAGCGCCACCTATTGTTTGAAATTTGAACTAAACTAAAAAATTACGATAAAAAAACTCCTGACATTATACATAACCCTCCTGCAAAAATTTTTTAAATAGCTATTACCGTTTGTAAGTTATTGAATTTTAAAATCTATCAGTCATTTTTGGGACACCTGGTGTATATATATATATATATATATATATATATACATTGTGTGTGTATTTATGTTTTTAATTAGTTTACCCTTTTTTGATATTAGTGAAATTTAAATGGTGTAATTAAAATTATTAAATCTTCTTAGTCCAAGAGCCGACCGCACAAAACCCTAAGTCATCGAGCACAAGAAAAATCCTTTATTTTACGGAAGAGTAGTCAAAGGAGAATTGAATGTTCCATGTCTGCCAGAAGCAAAGTGGTGCATCAACCAAAAATTGATTCCACTATTGGTTGACTCGTAGGTCTATTATTGTGTTTGCCTTACAATCATAAGTACGAAAACTGGGTGCGGGAAAAAATAATGCTAATCCTATAAATCAACAACTAGTGGTATTCATTTTTGGCTTATGCACCACTTCGCTTCCGGCAGACATGTATGATTAGATTCCTCTATTACCACTCTTCCGTAAAATGAAGGATTTTTTCTTGTGCTCATTGACATATGTTTTTGTGCAACCTGTTCTTGGACTATCATTAATGTTATCGACATGAACACTTTTTTTTCTTCAAATGTAATCTTACAGCACCCTTGTAACTCTTAAATAAATGGTTTGCATAAGTAAGTAAATATAAATTTTCTGGTTATTATTACTATTATTTTAAACATTGAAGTAAATTAAATTTATACCACTATAATTCGAATGTCTGCAATTTGTGAGTAAACAATAATAATAACTTTGTCAGTAATTGATTACACTGTCTTCCACTTCGTGCTCGTAATTCAGTCATGGCAAAGCATGTTCACAATACAGTTATTATTGATTATATTGGTATATAACCAATTAATGTTTTTATTGGTTATAACTGAAAAAAATTATTTATACAGTACTATTATTTTGTAGATAAATTAATTTACTTATGTCTATATGATTTCTAATAAAATTTCTTTGAGTGTATCTTTTCTTCATAAATGAATTTTGTTTATTGAAATACTGTTGCAGAAAAAAATTCTTTATTTTAGGGTTGATTTTAAAATAGGAAGAAATATTTGAGACCAACCTATGTCTACTAATCCTTTAAAGTAGCTAAAGTAAATTAGTTATTCAAAATCACTTTATGCACTTTCAAAATAAATTCTGCAATCGCCATTAAAAAAACATTTTACTTACCCATCATACGTAGTATAGGGTAAGTCTTGCAATCGTTTTGAAAATCGAAAATTTTTTTTTGACGGATTTACACGTTTCGGACACTGAAGATTCCGAAAAACATGTTTTTAGAAAAAAAAATTTGCCGTCCGTCCGTCTGTCTGTCTGTAACCGCTCTATCTCCCGAACAAATTGAGATAGAGACTTGAAATTTTGTATGTGCTTAGTATGTAAGAATGGGACGAAGCCAATTTAATATAAGTAACCTCGATTATCCGGAACTATTTTTTTCGGATTCTCGAAAAATTTGTTCTGATGAAAGGTATATAAAAATTTTCGAATTCTTTTAATTCAAGAAGTGGACGTAAAAAGCAATAAAATAACACAAGTTTTGCATGAAAAACAAAGTCAATCGGATTATTAGTTGTTGAGATATTTCTAATTCTATTTTCCACATTCTTTGGTTTTTCATGACCCTGTATTTCATTCAAATTTCAATTCAAAGATATCTTTTAATTGGAAATGAGATACTTAATTCGATGCGAGAAACCGTTAGTGAATATGATTAATACTTTTGGAGTTATAAGGATGTTTCTTTTACGCAATTCAGTGCTACTTGAATAGTTTGGCGTTTCATACAATTTATCGAAATTGGTTCATCAGAAATTCATTAATAGAGCTTGGTTATGTGTTAAAAATACTTAAATATACGTTTATATTTTATTTTGGAATTGTAATGCATTTTATAATTTGTTTACATATGTTATGTTTTCATATATTATGCTATGCATATCCATGATGGGTAAGTATTACGGTGGCCCCCAACGACTAGTTTACATTTTGGGTAGTTACTTTGTAATGGTAACAGCATTATAATAAATACTGTCGTTTTTTAGTTTTAATTTAATGATTACTATTATAAAAGTTTTATTGATTCATCTGTGTTTGAATAAAACATTTATATTTGAAAAATCCCCCCCCCCCCCCATCTAATTTTACAGTGTAACTTCAGTAGACTCCCTTAAATACTCAACTCTAAAATCCACATGTAATTTACAGATGTAAACAAGGAAAATTTCAGTTCAAATAAAGGGACAAAATTTGACTTCTTTATTTATGTATCAATTTTTTATATATTTTAATGTGCAATTTTCGTTTATATTACTGAATTCATGCTTTTTCATGAAGAAAGAATAAATTTATTTCTGGAAAAATTCAGATATTGCTAATACTATTATTGGTAATTACAATCTTTTCCCCAAAAATATTTATTCATTAATCAAACTTTTTTTATTATTAAATCTGGTCAAGCCTGAAATAAAACTTCCATTTTGATGTGAATTAGTTGTGCATCATTACGATGCAAGTTTAATTTAATGATTAAGGGAAAGTGCATCTCATCTTTAAAATGAATGTTTAACTGTACATTATTGATTATTTACTTGACCTTTGATTTTAATATTTTAATCATTTAAAGAAAAAAATATTTTAGTTTATTATTTTACTTAATTATTTTAATATTTTACTAAATTGCAAGCATTCATTATAATCTCAAATGCATTAATTATTACATTGAAACTACTGTTTAAAAAATGTAAACCAAGCAATGACTAGAAATGTGCAAAATTCTAAAATCCGCACAACCTCTGGTCCCAAGTTAAGCGGTATGAGAGAGTGTACTGTATTATACAATACATAGTTTATTATAAAGTATAACTGTTTAATCAATTCTCCTCACGTTTTATCATCATATTTGCAAAAAATATTTCCAGTTGCTGTCATTAATTGCACAACAAAATGCATACTATTACACTTACAATCATGTATATAGAGCTTTAAACATGTTGAAAATGACAATAAATGTTAAAATATTTCTATAATATTTATTTACAGTGGACATTAAATAATGCACAGTGTTTTAAAAATAGTCATTGAAATTAAGTATTTTTTTAATCTGGATTATTTGTGACTATGTGCATCTGGATACTCAAATTCCATTGCCCCCCCCCCCCAAAAAAAAAAAAACTATTCCTTGTAAAATTTATCACTGTTTTTGATGATATAAAATTAAAAAAAAATTCTATTAATTTTCTTTACTACTTGTGATAATTTATTAATTGTTTAAATTGTTGCTATTTACTTCAAATGCAACCTTTATGCGGTTAGGAAAAATATCGCACACACCTTTAATTCAGCTAACATCAGACAAATGGTATTCGAATAATGTGGTAGCAATTTTATTTTATTTAATTCTTAGATATTAATTTTCATTATAAGTTTATTTTCTTGTTAATTTATTGTTTCATGAATCATCATAAAATTAAATGATTGATTTATGAGGATTTTTTGCAGATGAATAAAACCATATTAGTGTGGATATGTGTTTTAGGAACCATAAATATATAGTACTAGCAATCTTTGCCCACTATGCTGGATGGATTCTCTAAAGCAATCTTGAATCAGCAGATGTATGTCTGTCATAAATTTGAAAAAAATAAACTTAATATTTAATCAAACAACTGTAATTGTTGTCTTATTAATATAATTTTACATTATCATGTTCAAAATCAATGTTGACGACATAATAGACAAAATAGCTCTAAAATGATTGAAGTACCTATGTTTAACTATTTTTTTAGTAGATGTAATATCTTGAATGTTTCGCTTCTACCTAAACTTGCTACTGAGAAATGGCGAAATATCAGAGAAACACTGAAGAATTATAGTTTTCAATAATGGTCAGAGAACTTTACCAGTGATATATCACATGAGGGATGAAGGCCAAAGTTAGAAACTGTTCCTCTCCCCAAAGCTCAAACTATCACGTCTGCTCGGTATAAAACATTCCCCTCTCTTTAAAATTTTCAAATGTTATAACTAATATTCATCAGAAGGCACCATTAAAAAATCTGATCTGTAATGATAAAACGATACAATTGCAAAATTTTTTTTCGAAAATTGTCCTTTGAGGAGGGGGGAGAATTAAGGTGATGGAAGAAAAGTTCATAATATGAAAGAGCGGACGGAGGACTTTCCGATTGTTTTCGTGTAATCCTGATTTTCTTTACATTTAATTAAGGTCACCTTCACAGATTCCATTGTAATATATTTAAATCCTCCAATGGTACAATACAGAGTGAAAGCGTTTTAATGGTTTTAGATGGTACAGTAAAAACGGAACATGTTTATGATGGAAATTTGTCTTTAACTTAAAAGTTCATAGTCTTGACAAAAGATGTAACTTTGAATTATTCCGTATAAGATTATACCATTCAGCACTTGTCTAAATTAGAATTTTTCATGGGTTCTTTGTGATTCCGATTTAGTAGCTTTGAGTCCTGTTGATTGCGCAATTCGGAAACACATATATATGTTTGAGGTGAGGATGTCCAAGGCAACCACTTTGTTATATCACTGATTAAGTTATTTAATTGCAGCGTAAATTATATTGGATGACGCAGAATATTTAAGCAATAAAAATTAACATTAAAAAAATAAGAAATCTAGAGAATTTCTTATTAAAAACATTTAAATATTAAAATTGCATCACCAAAAAGTAATTCATTTTCAAGCTATACTTTGTAAAATGTATCATAGTTTCCTGAGATGTTTTAAAGATACAGAATTTTTCCCTTAAATTTACTTTATATTTTATTTATAATCAGTTATTTATTTTTAAAATGTTGCTGTATATTTTATTTACAATTTAGTCTTTATACTGTTAGGAAAGGCATCTGAGACAAATTTGATTCCGCTAACTTGAGATAATTGCGACTGTACTGCGGTTTTTAATGCTATGGTGAGAATTTCATTACAAATTACTTTCTACATTGATTTTAAATTTTCGTATTTAGTTTATTTATTTATTTTTTAATGAAATGTAAAAACTGATATTAATTTTATTTAGTTGCAGATGCATAAATCCATCAATCTAACACATGACATCATTCAAAATATCTTCAATGTGTAAAACAATTGCAGCAAAATATTTCTTATCAGAATTTTTTTAAAAAGCAGCTTCTAATTCACAGTCTGGAAAACCTCTTATTTGTGAGTTATGCAAGAATTTCTGCCAAAACAGTCTTTTTTGTGTGAGGTATGCAAAAAAGAATTCTCTCACAAGGGCCAATTAAGCAGCCATCTGTTAATCCATACTGGTGAGAAACCTTTTGAATGTGATTTATGCAACAAGAAATTCTCTCAAAAGGGAGATTTAAGCAGACATATGTCAGGTCATACTGGTGAGAAACCTTTTGAATGTGAGGTATGCAACAAGAAATTCTCTCAAAAGGTAGATTTAAGCAGGCATATGTTAACTCATACTGGTGAGAAACCTTTTGAGTATGAGGTATGTAATAAGAAATTCTCTCAAAGGGGCCATTTAAGCAGCCACCTGTTAACTCATACTGGTGAGAAACCTTTTGAATGTGAGGTATGCAACAAGAAATTCTCTCGAAAAAGTTTTTTAAATACACATCTGCTAACTCATACTGGTGAGAAAGCATTCGAATGTGATTTATGCAACAAGAAATTCTCTCAAAAGGGCCATTTAAGCAGCCATCTGTTAATTCATACTGGGGAGAAACCATTTGTATGTGAGATATGCAACAAGAAATTCTCTCAAAAGAGCAGTTTAAGCAACCATCTGTTAACTCATACTTGTGAGAAACCTTTTGAATGTGAAGTATGCAACAAGAAATTCTCTCGAAAGGGCATTTTAAGCAAACATCTGTTAACTCATACTGGTGAGAAACCGTTTTCGTGTGATATATGCAACAAGAAATTCTCTCTAAAGGGCAATTTAAGCAGCCATCTGTTAACTCATAGTGGTGTTAAACCTTTTGTGTGTGAGATATGCAGCAAGAAATTTTCTGAAAAGAGTAATTTAACCAGGCATATCTTAATTCACACTGTTTGAAAACCTTGTATGCGAGATATGAAACTATAAATTTTCAAGCATCTTCAATTCATATTGGTGAGAGAGGTTTGTGTGTGTGTGATGCGTAACTGAAAATTTTCTCAGAAGTGTGCTTTAAGCAAGCATCATTTAGTTTATATTGAAGAGAAACATTTTGTGTGAGAAATATGTGTTAAAAGATTTGTTTAAATAAGCATCTGTTAATGTCATAGTAACGAGAAATATTTTATAAAAGACAAAGAAAAATAAATTCCAAAAAAACTATCTGTGATATATTTTGCACCTAAAATCTGTTTATTGCGGTTAACTAATCATAGCATTTTCCAGAAGTAAAGAAATCTTTTTTTCCATTTATTACAGTGCTCAAAAAAGTGAAGTGAACAAAAAATTTCACTATTTAAACCATAAAATTAGGAGATCAGGAACTATACCATGAGCCATGGTAAACAAATTTTATTTTTATCATGCTTTATATTATCTAAAAATATTACATATCTCTGTGTTTTTACATTTATAATCCTGTAAAATTTTGTAATGATTTATAGTATTAAAATTTAAAAAAAAACTTTTGTTAAACCTGATTTCTCACAAAGTTCTTTAATGGTAAAATTGATTTTCTTATAAATATTTAAGTTAAATTAGTAGTTTTTTAAAAGGAATAGTCCCCTGACTTACCTATAACGTTGAAAAAAATGAATGTGTGATATGAAATATAACAACTTTCTGATGACATTTGAAATGTAAGTAAAGATTGCTAAAAGTGTTTTAAAATTTTCCTTTTCTCATCAGGATCATATTAAAAGAAAGTGTTATAATTTATTTGTCATGTCCTTACTCATAGCTTAAGTAATTTTTTCAGTTCTTTAATTTCAAGATCGCCTTTTCTGATTCTTTATTAATAAGGAAATAACAGGCTGGTGTGATTTTTAAATACCAATAAATATTGGGGAAAAAAGAATGAAATATCTGCTTGCCTCAACCAATTCAATCTCTAACACTTTCCATCATACTTAAAAAATGTTCATGACTTTGGTATAGCTCATGCTCATCTTACTATGACTTAACTCTTTAGAATTACACAGATTACCAAGTAATTAATGTGAGATGCTGAGGTTTACTATGCCACATTTGTTATTGAAAAGGAATAATGTTACAGTCAATCAGGGTAACTTTGCTCCACCTTTACAAAGTTTTGATCCATTCTCCCATTGTGGCATCTTGACGAATTATTTCCAATGAGCTACAAACATCCACTAGAGCATCTGTCTCTATTTTGAGATCAAAACTTTGTCTTTAACTCAAGTGATGGAGCAGATTTTCATCTTTTTTTTCTCTTGATCCTAAGTTATCCTCATTGACTGTAGCATTTGTTGTTTGTTCAGAAAGATGGTTAGGTGCTACTTGTTTAGCCCGTCGACCAAAAAACTATCGCCATACTATAAAATTACATGCCAATAATGGATGATTGTAAATGTCACATTCACTTGACATTTACGACAACTACGACACAAGTGTCTATTGTGTCATCAAGTGAGTTTTAAATAAATTTTTTATTTTCATTTTTGATTATGTTTTGCTAGATTATTTGTTCTTTCGTTATTTAACATAAAAAATTACATCACTTTATTTAATTTGGCGTAATGGGTTGATAATCATGAAGTACCGATTCTCCAAATAATTTCATGCTATAATATCCTGCAAGGCATAGTGACGTCACTGCGATGTCATTGTGAAGTCGCACTGTAACTTTGTGACCATCGATTATCGATGTGACGTCGATATGAAGTCACAGTGACTCAAATGTGAAGTCATTATGGCCGTTTTAGAGCTCGCTTGTGACGTCACATTGTGACCCCTTTGTGAATTCACGGTGTGACAAATTTGTGAAAAGTGTGTCATTTGTGACTACTTTGAGATCAAAATCGTGTCAAAACTGTGCCAAATGCGACGTTATGACAAAAGTATTTTTTAAAGTAAATAACATGTTTTGAAGAATTTTTGTAATTTTCTAAAGTTTTTTAAAAAAAGTCGCATCTGTCACAATGTGACGTCACTGACAAGGGCACCACCAAACATGGTGCACACAGATTTTGATGATTTCTAAGTATGTTGTAGGGGCCATACCACTAATTATTCAGCTGAAAGGATTCTTTCAAATGGGCCTTGGTTTTTGAGAAATTGGGGGGGTCAAAGTTCAGCTTATATTTCAAATACTTATTAGTACGAACACCGCATGTGAATCCGTGGCGTCGTGGTATCGTACGATCCTACAAGTCGAAAGGTTCCGGGTTCGAATCAGTCATCGGCTTTTGTTTATTTATTTTTGTGTTTTTACACGTTACAAATTTTAAGTATTTTTATTACAAAATTGCTACAGCTTTTGATATTTTCTTAATAAATTACATTTACATTTTTAAATTTTTTCATGAAAATTTATTTTTTTCTGCAATTTTTAAACGAATATTTCTATTGACAAAACTACAAAACTAGTTTACACCTAGAACTTTTTTTTATTAATTATTATTCGCGTTTTTTATTTTAAGCACAATCCTGAAATAATGATTTTTTTTCCTATCGCTTTTTTATTTTATAGCATTCTAAATGAAAACTTGCCTTTTTTTGTGTATGTATAAATAATACAAAATAATTTTCGTGTGCAATTTTTTAAACGTCTTTAAGATTAGATTATTCAAATAATGCGTATCTTCGAAAAAATAATAAAATATTAATGCAGTAATGTTAAAATGCAAGTTGTTACCAGTTAATCAAAGTTTTTAATTTTCCAATTTTCTGTAAATACATTTATCTCCAAAGCGCAACATGAACATAAGTTATCGTTTGCACAAATAAGAAATGACAGATTACATCTATTTTTATAACAAATGAAAACACTCTTTCCGTAATTCAACTGAAGTACTAAAATTGTCTGTTTAATGAGGTAAATTTATAATACATATAAAAATACTTTTTTAATCGTCTGCTTTCCTCCGTAATTATCAGAATAAATGAAGATTTCTTTTTATTGGTCTTATTTTTCCACTTTTACAAATGATGATTAAACCCTTTTTTTTACTTTTAATATATTTTTAAACATATTTATCACGAATTAAGTATTTTAGTAGTATAAATTATATTAAATGCAGTATTAAATTATCTAAAAATCAAAGCACAATATTGTGTAATACACATTTGGAATGAAAAAAAGTGACTGATTTATCTAAAAATATTAATATTTAAAGTAGTGGAGATTTTAAAATATTGAAATTTTCTTATACTTTTTCAAAATTTTAATTAAATACAAATTTTTATTTATTTATTTGTTGCAAAATGTACTTTTAGTTGAACCCTGAAATGCAGTCAGTTCACTATATTTTGAAAATATAATAATAAAAAAATGTTGACAAAGTAAACTGTCCTCTTCAGAAAATATCAAAAGGTTCAAAGCTGTAGAATTTTCAAATCTGCTTATAATTTGCAAAATGTAAAAAAAAAAAAAAAAAAAAAAAAAAAAAAAAAAAAAAAAAAAAAACATAAAAATAAGTAAAAGGCCGAGGACTGATTCGAACCCGCAACCTTTCGACTTGCAGGCTCGTACGTTACCACGACGTCACAAATTCACATGCGGCGCTCGTACTAATAAGTATTTGAAATATACTCCGAACTTTGACCCCCAATTTCTCAAAAACTAAGGCCCATTTGAAAGAATCCTTTCAGCTGAACAATTAGTGGTGTGACCCCTACAACATACTTTGAAATCATCAAAATCTGTGCGCACCATGTTTGGTGGTGCCCTTGTGAGTGGTGGCATTTAGGGTCACAGATGTAATGTGACCGTAGTGACTCACAGTATCGTCATTGTGACCATGCATGCTATGAGGGATGGTGTATGTGGAAAATCGTTTGTGATTTTACTTTACATTAAATGAAGAAATATTACTAAATGTCACGAGTATGAAGTTTTTAGTTTTTCTGCAGAAGAGGGACTGCAAATTATTTATTATATGTTTACTTTTCGTATAGTGTCGATTGTAAGATTTCTTTTTTTTTTTTCAAAATAAAAAAAAATTAATTTTTAAGGGAAGCTTATAATTGATATTTAGAAACTTAAAATAGCTATTTTTATCTTTAATGTAAAAGAAAAGATGGCGAATAGAGAGATGAGGATCTTCTGCTTTTCACCCGATCCCTGTTTAAATAAAAAGAATATTGCCCAGTTAAACTAATGGCATTGAGCTTACACGCTATGCATACTAATTGTATATTACACACTTTTAGTTTCAAGGGTTAATTCCGTTCGAAAAACAAATTACGGGGGGAATCAGCTACCTCGATTTCCCCGTTTTGTACTTAATCATTGA
Organism: Maratus speculifer; assembly: GCA_964019185.1. Classification (NCBI taxonomy): domain Eukaryota; kingdom Metazoa; phylum Arthropoda; class Arachnida; order Araneae; family Salticidae; genus Maratus; species Maratus speculifer. The sequence goes on from OZ025296.1 coordinate 368,139,376, forward strand.
CCCCTTAAACTATTCAGGGATATGATTTATATAAAAATCTGCATGAATAATATTAATCTCGGAGGTGCCTCGTCAGAATGATCCTATATCAAAATTTTAAGCAAAAACTGATAATTCTGCATTTAAAACTCATTTATATCAATTAAGGAGTACGAGCCCCCGTTCCTCTCTTTATACTTATCCAATGAATACCTAATACTAATCTTGGAAATGCCTCATCAGAATGATCCTACAGCTAAATTTTAAACAAAAACTGATAATTCTGAGTGAGAAACTAAATATATTTCCTGTTATACATATCGAATGAACTCCAAAAATTAATCAGGGAACCGTCTTATAAGAATATACATATATCCAAAATTTCAAGTGAATTGGTTATTTTTATCATGAGTTATCGCATTACGCACATACAGAACGGACGAGCAAATAAGCTACCAGGCTTTAATAGCCTGTGAGCTAAAAAAGAATCTTCTAAAATCTTCGCCTAAAATACTTCATTTTTTAGCACACAGAATTTAAAAATCTTCTTTTTAATCCGTTAAAAAATATTTTAACAATAATAAATCTATCATCTAAATACTTCCGCTTTAAATTTTTTTCAACTTCTTTGTCCCGTCTAATAACAAACACACTTTGTGTAATCATTATAACACTTTATCCTTAAAATCACTTGGTTTCTGATTTATTTAAAAGAAATAAATATATGAAATAAATAAGCATACGTTTGTAACAGTGTATATGTATGTGTCCAACAATAGATCTTACCCAAAATTATCCCCTGCTGTCAAAATATCTGCTTGCCTGTTGTGTCCTCTTGCCCTTCCCTAATAACATGAAGATCTGTTTCTTCTACTAATAATTTTCATAAAATTAAAAAAAAAATCTTTATTTTTTCTGCTCTACTTGTGAATTTGTAGCAATGACATCTAATTGACAATCTACTTATTCTCTCCCCCAACTCATCACAAAAGTCCTTTTTTTCTCCTTCTCTCAGCAATCATGGTTTTGAAATTTTTATTGTCTTTCTTTATATGCTTTATTTTTGACTATCTAGTTACAATAATAAAAGGATCACTCAAGTTACATATCCCATCCAAAAAAATTCTAATTCTCAAACATAGAAACTTTAAAATTATTTTTTAAAGATTTTTATACAATATTGCTATTTTGTACTAACAATAAATAAATGATGATGTAACGCTACTATTAAATTTTCATTTTTCCAATACCAGAAAAATGGGTGAATTTTTAGACATGAGATAGTATAAGAGCCGACCACAAAAAAACCTAAGTCATCGAGCACAAGAAAAAATCTTTATTTCATGGAAGAGTAGCAATAGAGGAATCAAATGATTCGTGTCTGCCGGAAGCGAAGGGATGCACAAGCTAAAAATTGATACCACTAGTGGTTGACTCGTAAACTTAGCATTGTGTTTGCCGTACAATCAAAAGTATGAATACAAAGACAACTGGGTGCAGGAAAACATAATGCTAAGCCTAAGAATCAACCACTACTGATGAACCACGTTTGATAGGAACCTGAAGCGAACTGCGCATGACCAGAAAAGCTAGTCTATGTCGAAAATAGGGAAGTTCGTATCATCTCGGGAGGGATGTGTTTACTTATTAAAACATCACGGATATGTCATTTTCCCCCACTGAAAATACCTATTTGATTTTGTCATTCAATCATATATTCTAAAATATTATATTGGAATACTATCATATTAAAATAAGTTATAAAAAGACAAATGTAGTAAAAAATATTATTTAAAGATATGTAACAATAAAAATACATTTATTAATAGTAAAATAATAATAAAAAAACGAATCATAACATTTTTTGCAAATAATTTGCAACAATCTGATACTTTTTTGCCACAGATTTCATGTCATATATACACCATGTTGGCGTGAGTTTTTTTTTGTCGCCAATTTTAACTGAACTATCCGGAAACGCAATGTGACAGGAGATATTTGCATGTCAAAATTATTAGCATATTCACATGAAGCTATTGAAAATGTAACTATTGAACACTGGAAAGAATATTGTTCACAATTACTGTATGTGAAAACTTCTTTTTCAAATACAGTAACACACACACACATATATGTATATTAGTTATTTTCTATTATTTTAAAACGAAAATAATAATAAATAAAAGTTTAATTAATAATTATAGAAAAAAAGATAATTTATATCACTGTAAAAATAAAATCATAGTCGATAAACAATTTATTAACAGATAAACAACTATAGCCAGGTTTCGAAGTGAGTAATAAAATCGTTATTTAGTTGCAATCGCGCCAATATGATGCATATATGACATCCATGCCTGTCATTATTCATTGGATATTTTTATTAAATGGATTGTAGACAAGCGAAGAGACACATACTCTGTTCTGGTTGGCGCGATTGGCGAAAAAATTGAAATTGGTGACAAAAAGATATTTTAGCAACTTATTAGATTTCTCAAGATGGTGGATAAACAATATTTTTAAGTAATTTATAAAGATTTATTTATTTAATAAACGGGTACTACTCTGTTATCCCGTCGACTAAAATACTATCGTCAAATTATAAGATTAAATGCCAATAATAGGTGATGGTGAATGTCAATTCAATGACATTAAATACGATACACGTGTTTAAAACGTCATTGATTTTTATTTTGACTTTTTTGTATTTTTATTAATATTCTACTAATTATTTGTTTTTGTTTTTTATTATTTAAAATAAAAATTACGTCAATATGTATAATTTTTGGCTATTAATTTGGCGATTTGTATAATTTAGCGAAATCGGTAGACGGGATAACTAAGTAGTACCTTATATTATTTTTATAATTTTATATATTTATTAAATATGACAAATTTAAACAAAATCTATAAAATTTTCCGAAAAAATATGCTAAATAGATAAAAATACATAAAAAACAAATTGATAAATTTTCTTCTAGTAGTAAAAAACAACCCCAAAGGCTGGAGACTACAACCATGTGGATTCATTTAATGCCAAAAAAAAAAATCTCGCCATAAAAAACCAGAACAGGATATGGAACTCTTCCCGTAGACAATTATGAATCACTGGATTCAGATGATAAATCCCAAACAGAATCCATTTCATAAAGATGTGTTTCAAGTGTTCACACATTTCTTCAATTATGCCATAAATAGATTCTAACGATGACAATCGTTAGAATTTATGATGTGAACATTATTCTTTCCAGTGTTCAACTGTAACATTTTCAATGGCTTCTTGTGTATATGCAAATAATTTTGACATGCAAATTTCTCCTGTCACATTCTGTTTCCGGATTGATTTCTGCCCAAACATATTCTATAGCAATTAATATCAGTTTTCACTCAAAATAAAAAATTCAAAACAATATTTAAAACCATTGCCTTGGTTACGTGAAAAATATTTCGCCCGCTTTCGCCGGGCTATCTTCCCTATTCAGTGAATGGATTCGGCCTGGCATTTTGCCATCTGGGGCCACTGCAAGCACGGTACATCAGTAGTGGTTTAAATTTTTGGCTTATGCACCCCTTCGCTTCCGGCAAACATGGATCATTAGATTCCTCTTTTACTACTCTTTCATAAAGTAAAAGCTTTTTTCTTGTGCTCAACAACATAGAGTATTGTGCAGTTGGCTATTGCACTAAGAGAGAGGGGTAAAAATATTTTAATCTTGTGCTATTTGGTTATTCTCATTCTTGATAACATATTTTGTATAGAGGATTCGGGACATTATTTTAAAATTTAAATATGCAGGGTTATTATAAAAGAAGCATTATTCACTTTCAAAAATCGATTAATTCAAAAGTATTATGCTTACAAATATTATTGATATATGAAAATAATCACAAAATATCCAAGTTTGTACTGTAAGCCAGGTGGCGTGGCAGTACTAATTCAAATCTGTTAAGCAGGTAACATTACAGCACTAATTCAACATCAGTAACAAGTGCAGTTCTGTCTCTCTTGAAGTGGAGATTAAGCATGGAAAGAGTTTATGCATCTTAGGACATGCAAGATGTTCGTCTGTCATAGTGAAACGTCCACTTTTCGAAGCGGTGTCTATGACGTCTAGGCGGAACTTTCCAGACTTGTCTGGGGTCGCAACCGGAGTGCAGGACCCAATCTCGTAACCTCTGCGCAAGCAGGTGTGAAGGAGGGCGTGAGTGAAGTTTTTCCTCAGCTCTTCAGGTTCCGCTAGAGGCTCCTGGCTCGACCGGAATCGGTATCACGCAGCAGGCGCAACCTAAGGATTGTCCGTAAGTCGGTACACCGAGGAAGGGAAGGCTTCGATCCGAGTGGGGTGGCATCTGTGCTGTCAAGGAGAGTCTCTCTTCAGCTCTCCGGACTCCACCAGAGGTTCCTTGTTTGAGCTCTTGGGCGGTACGTAGCAAGTACACACTCACGGGTACTTCCGGGGGAGAGGATGCGTAGCCCCCAGCTAGGTGGAGCCACCAGAAGAGATTTACATCGTCTCACCGGAATCCAGCAAGAGCTCTCTGAAAATGCTCTGGTTTCTCTCTGAAAATGCTTTATTAGTTACTTTTAGTAGTTAATCTTTGAGAGACTCGTGACTGCTCTTTCGGGATCCACAGCAGTGGCTCGTAGGCTCTTTGTAGGTGTCCAGTTTCTGCAGGTAGTCCGGGCGAATCGAGAGTAAGGCTCTTTGAGCCAGGTGGGATTCTTATTGCTTCGTACGACTCTTGGGTGCAGGACGTGCGATTGGCAGTGTAAGTCCTTGGTCGACTGCTGGCTGGCAATATAGCGTCACATGGGGAAACCCATATCATGTCGACTGGCGCATCCGGGACTTCGCGGCCAGAGATATTTTTTCTACCAAGACAACTTTTTTTAGAAGGCAGTACGAAAAAGAACTGTCTTGTATCACGTTACAAACTGTGCGTATAGAAAACTACTACCTGGACGTGTGTTAAGTGCAAAGGGGCACACATAAACATTCGGACAGTGAGTATGAAACTTGGATATTATGCAGTTATTTTCATATATCTATCATATTTGTATATATAATATTTTGAATAAATTAGGTTTTGAAAAGGAATAATTCTCCCACATGTTCCTAGATCGCCCAATCCACAAAAAAACGGACATGAAGATGAAAATTTAAATTTCTTTAAATATGATTGAAATTTTGCATATTAACTGTTAAGAGTGTACTATTTCATATTTTATCAAAAAAGAATTAAATTTTTGTCATTAACATACTTATTTTAATTAATAAAGTGACACTATGACTTTGTCAAATAGACTGCGGCAAAAATCTTTACATTTCAAGGTTTCGTATAGCTGAACAAACATTCTGAAAATCTCCAAACTTGGATATATATGATTTGACAGCTATTATTGAGAGTTTTTGTCTACAGAGAAGTGTTCACTAATCTTCATTACAAAAGGTAAGCATATTTAATTTACTCTTAATTATTGTGTCACACCCGCAACAAAAAGTTACATTTATATCTCTACAGAAAAATATTTTTGATTTAAAGTTATGAAACTTTATATACAAAAATAGTTTATTAAGATACTTTGAATTACAGACACAAAAGAAATTAATTAATATTTTAATCATAATTATTGAGCGTTGCGGGCATGACATATCCCTGTTGCGGGTGTGATGTTTAATTAAAGTCACACCCGCAACGTCTTTTAAAATTGATTACAAATGTATATTTGAACAAATTATATGTAAATTTATAAAAGAATAATATGCTAGTAAACATGTACTTTGCAGCTTTAACTATACCCTTTGATTTAATAGAGGGGATTCCAATTAATAAATAAAAATTTGCATCATCTGAGCATGTGACATTGTGTGCAGTTGATTTAATTAGTTTGGATTGATAAAATTGTTGCTTTACTACAAGAAAATAATTTTATTAGTGATATATGATTGAGAAATTAATTTAAAAGGTAAGATTTTATAGAAATTAAAAAAAGAAAATTACGAAACAATATTTTAGCAATTTTCTTTAAATTTGTTAATTTTGTTTTATTTTTTATATACATTTTTTAAATTTTGTTTTTTGATAGTATTTATCAAATATATATTTTTTTAGTTTTTTAAAATAAGTAAATCAATATTAGGGGAAGATTTTTTTTCTCTTTTAATTCAAATTAAATAAAAAGTAGAAGTAAGAATAATAGAAACTGTTAACATGTTTATTAAGTTAGCATAATATGTATATAGTCAGTTTGAAATTAACCATAATTTAACATAATTAACTTTATGTAAGATTAGAAATTTCAAGGGATAAATATTAAAAATTTGTTAAGCTTATATTTTTGGACTGGAAGTGCTATATTTATTCAGTTTACACATTAATTTCTTCTCTTTTGCAGAGAATGAAGAGTACAGAAAGATCACGATATCATCGAAAAAAGATTAAGGAAACCCCTTTTAAATATGAAGGATATCTACAACAAGAGAAAGAAAGAGACAAAGCAAGGAGAGAAAAGAAGAGACTATTTAAAAAAAATCATGGTAAAGGATGGCAATCCTTTTGCATTTCATTTCATGGTAAAGGAATTGTCGAGAGGGTTGGTGCAGTTGCCAAGAAAATGGTAACATTAGCAACATTCTGCAACTATAAATTCAGCTTCAGATTTTGCCATGTATGTAGAAAAAGTTCTCAAAAATACAAAAAAACTTTGCTGAATGTGAAATTTCAGAAGATATTGTGAAAATGCTTCATGAATGCTGGCACCAAACACAATCGGAGCTCAATATTCAATCGATACATCATGTTGTTTTTATTGACGTAGGAACAATTAATGTAACAATAACTTCAGAAAGTGATCACAAGAGAATTTGTTTGTTACCATATTTTGTTAAAAATATAATATCCATGATAAGAGTGCAGTTGGAGATTTTGTAGAAGTTGTTTTGTTCTCTACATTTAAAAAAAAAGTGAAAACTTTGATGGACAAATAAGACAAATGAATGGGGATGTTATAGAATAAGAGTATCTGAATAAAAATCAAGAAAATGTGTATATTTGGCTCAGTCAGTTAGATGTATCCATACTTTGACAAGGATATAATATCCAACGATGAATGTGCAGTTGAAGATTTTGTAGAAGTTGTTTTGTTCTCGACATTAAAAAAGTGAAAACTTTGATGGACAAATAAGACAAATGGATGGTGACGATATAGAATTAGAATGTCTGAAAAAAATGTAAGAAAAAGTACATATTTGGCCCAGTCAGTCAGATGTATCCTAGGTAAAAAAAAAGAGCATTTTTGTAAAAATAGCTACCACCACCAGAAATTATAAATTCAAGATTGGAAATGAAATTTGTTTGATATTTTCCTCTCTAGATATTATAATTGTAATAGTGATTAATTCTTTAATTAAAAAAATCTGCCTTGAAAATATTTGTGTTTGTCATTATTTTATTGGCTATACAAGTCACACCCGCAACAGGGCGTCACACCCGCAATGAAAATTTTGAATATTTTCCACAAAAGCAAGAATTGGGTAAGTAATTTAATTTTTTCATAGAATAATTATTTAAGTATTACTGTCTAATATGTAAAAATATCAATTCACTCAGTTGTCATAATTCACAGAGTTTTGCATTTTTGCACTGAAAGATGAAAATGCATGTCCATTTAATGTCACACCCGCAACAGGTGGAAATTATTTTTTTTTTTATAAATAATTGATACATTGGACAATTTTCAGATTTGGATAAATGTATGTGTAAGTGGTCTACATTGAAATTCATACAAATTGAAACCAATGCTCAAAAATATTTTTGCTGGTGACTAAATTAAGTTGTGTAAATGTCACACCCGCAACTTTGGATTGGGCGAGATATCCTGTCTTTCCTGCTTGTTGAGAAAGGGTAAAGAAAAAATTTTAATCTCGATGAGAATATTAGATAAATCACCTTACTACATAATAAGAAATGGAGCAGAATTAAAAAAATACATTAAAAATGTTAAACTAAATTTTGTGCGTAAGGAGAGAAGTGAAATTGAATATTTGGGAGAAAGGAGAGTAATTTTCATGCTGTTTATACCTTTATTCTTATCTGAGAGCAGGAGATTGTTTTAAAATAAAGTTTTAGAAATTTTTAATTTAGGATATGTGTGGATGTATGAAGAGGGCTCATACATTTTAATGTTAAAGAGATAATTTAAGTGGCAGACTGTTTATTTATTCTTACTGGAGAACAATAAACAGGACAGAATTTCTTTGTGTAGACTAAAAATAATTTGTTGCGCTCGGATCGGTGTACGGTTTGTTGCATTTTTTTCATGTTCGGGTGGGGTTATGGTTCAAAAAGCCTAAAATAATCCCCCTAATTGAAAAATAAGTGATCATTTTCAAATTAGCCTAACTTTTTCGAGACTGATTGAAATAAGCCTAAAAAATACCAGACTGATTGAGAGAACCCAGTACTCAGTTTGTAATGCGCCCAATGCTCTTTAGGTTCTTTGCAAAATTCCGGGAATATTTTAGGCTAATTGAAAAAAAGGAGATGATTATCCAATTCACCCAGCTCTTTTTAAACAGTTCAGGCTCTTTGCAATGAGTCTAATTTCTCAATTAACGTACAACATATACATACATGTATACACTTATGAGCCAAAACATTATGACCACCTACTTAAAAGTATCCAAAGCCTAACTTTGATCCGAAAAACAGCTGCGAATCGCTTTGGCATGGATGCCACAAGTTCTATGTAGATGACCGAAGATAAATCGTATTAGTTGTTCAATCAGCGGTCATGCATAATCGGGACACTCAAAAATGGTTGTTTTTGAGCTCTGGGCTACCGTTGAATGACGCCCGAAATGTGCTCTGTCGGATTAAGATCCGTCGAGTTAGGTGACCAGGATGGTCTTCCTTGAATGTATACTAAGCATTAAATCATATTGCTTTTATTCATAATTTATTTTAATTGCTCATTTTTTGCCAAATTAGAAGTTTCTGCTAGAGAAATAGACACAGATGTCATATACGCACCACATTGTTGCGATTGCAACAAAATGAGAATTATATGTGCCTAACATGGTAACCCGGATATTGTTATATACTAATAAACTGTTTTTATACTTTTATTTTCTATTTTTAAATGATATAAATTGTTTTATTCTATAATTATTAACTAAACTTTTTAATTTATTGTTTTCTTTTTAAAATTATAGAAATTAGTTTAAAAAATATGTACGTAATTGGTCTTTGAAAACAAAGTTTTCGCGAAATTGGCGTCAGAAAAATAACGCGCCAATGTGGTGTAATAATATAATTCTTTCCCTCATTTCATTTACAATATATAGCTTTATTTTGAAACTGAAAAATTTTAAATTTATGTTTTTTATTTATTTATTTTTAGTAAAAAGAACAGAAAAAAGTTATATAAATGATATTTTGAAGCTCCATAATTGCAGCGAAGTAACAAAACATAAATAAATCCAATTTACCTCAGCCTAAATCTTTCCAAAGAACTTTTGCTTAGTAAGGCGCGCTTCATTTGGACGTTGCCATTAAACAATTAACAAATAATCGTGATTTTTGTACCACATACATTAGCGTAATATATATATAGATGTTTCCGGAACCAATTGAGCACAATTTGAGTCCTGTGACGTGGAGCGTTGTCTCGCACGAAGACTCCATTTCCATTTCGGAAGACAGATGGACAGATTAACATGGAATGGTAAATGTAAATGATTCGCAGTGATGTTAAGATAGTGCGTAGCGTTCGTAGACTGTTCTACAGCAAACACGGGACCTAGTGAGGCTCATGCGAACATTTTCCAAAGTTTAAGAACCCACACTACTGACTGAAAAAGACCCGGATAATAATGTTACGCTATGGGGGCGTTCTTTTCAAGTATCTTGCTTGAATTGTAATATTTTTAAAGGTGATTTTTTTTTCGTAGGATAGTTGAGGATGATCTACAACCGGGCTAGTTTTTACTTTTTCAATTTCGATTTTTTTAAAAATTACTTTAACTTTTTTAACTAACTCTGAAACTGAAACAATCATAATATAAAAAAATCGAAAATATAAAAACTAGACCGGTTGTAGATTCTTAGCTATCCTTTCCTAAAAAAATTCTGTAAAAATATTAAAATTGGAGCGAGATATTTGAAAAGAACGACACTATAAACTTAACATTACCATCCGGGTCTTTTACAGTCAGTAGTGTGGGCTCTTACTATCACCACAACCGACCTGCGTATGATCTGCTGTAGAACGGGGATTAACAGCTCGCATAGAAGACGGCGTACCTAAACACCTGCTAACAATGTGTTGAAGGATAAGTCGTGTTTCATCCAACTCACTCCCTATGTTCCAGTCATGATGTTCCCTGATCTGGTGTAGGAGTATTGGTCGATAATGCTTGGTCAACAGGGATACATAAGTGGGACGGTAGCCCTATCGTTTCACATTCAACAGTGTCAGATGAGTTCCGAAAGAATTCCGCCTTAGACCTGTATTATTTTGGAATGTAAATTGAGCCAGTGTATAATGTCGATTTTTCTTTACGAAGTGAGGGGGGTTCGACGGCATCCCTTTTATTCGATAACAACTGGGCGTCCAACGCAATGGCTTCTACTGATGGTTCCGCCGTCATTCATTCACTTTTTACGAGTAATTACAATGTTATACTCTGAACAATCCATGAGATGTGCCGTTTCGAAGTTACACATTCTGAATTGTTAGGAGACTGAAATCTGCCCTCAATCAAAGTAGTTCAGATATGCGGCCTTTAATCTCATAAGCAGACGTAAACTTAAAAATGATTCCTTAGACTCTTTAGCTACATTTTAAATACCATTCCCACCAGATTATGCGTTTTCAACGCCATCCAAGCGAGTTCATTACAAAATATGAGGGTGGTCAAAATGTTTTGGCTCTTGAGTGTAGATATAACTTTTTCTAATGCATATGTGTTGAATTTAAGTGCATGTGACTGAGTTCATGGTAAGAGATTTAGTGCATGTTTTTAACTTTTAAAACGACGAAAATGGACATTTGTACTGGTCGTACTAGGAAGACCAGAAAATTCTCTGCTTTGATTTTATTACAATTTAAGAAGAAAATTTGGCAGTAGGTCACCCACTTTTTTTTATTTAGCTTTTCTCATTTCGAATTCGACGAAAAATGGAATTTCTAATTAAAAAGAATTAATTTCTTTACTTGTTCTTTCACCTGAATCCATTTTGCATTGGTTCACAGATGATCTCATTACATATTCATATGGAATGCTAAGAACACAAAAATCAGCGTGAAAACCCCATCTATGTGCGTGTATGTGTGATGAAGATGGCTGGAAATTTCAACTACACATTCAAATCTGAAAATTTGACTGAGATAGTCCAAAGCTTATCCTGGTGTACATGAGTCTCAAATTTTTAATTTTTGAAAATTAGCCCAGAATATTAATTACAAACTCATGAAACACGCTTTTTTTTCACAAAATGGCAAAATCGCAACCATATTTTAACTTGATTCCACAGACGAAATAAAAGAAATTAAGAATTTACAGTAATCTGAAAAAAAGGAAACTAATTAAGATATCAATTTCAAACTTTTAGAGCACATATTTGAAAAAATATTTTGAACTTATGCATAAAATGTTTAAAATCATATGAAAACTGATGGTACAAGAAAGTAAAATAGAACTCGATTTAAAAAATGATACAGTAACAAATTGACAAATACTTTCAATATAAAAAAGTGCGTAAAAAAGAAATGGAATCAGATTGTCTGTAAAGCTCATGAAATTACCCAAATTTTTGTTAGCTGAAAATGTTTACTGGGCTTTACTGGTGCCTTAAACTCAATCATGGAAAAAGAAAGTATTTTTAACACACTCCATATCCCAATAATCCATAACCAATTTAAAAATTTAGGCTCACAACTATAAGTTACATGCTGACGTAATACAGAATGAGAACCTAAACACTCCATTCAGTACAAAGTGTGGACAAAATTTCATTCCAGGGGTTTTTGATTAGTGGAAGATGAAAGCTCAAAGAAAACGCAAAATATTAAACATATACGATTCAACCATATACTAAATATTCCTGTACAGAAATATTTTTCTATACCAATTTCTCAACAACCTGACTATATGAATGTTACACATTAATTATTACTTCATGTTTTATATTCGTTTAGCGTTCTGAATCTTAGCTGATTTGAGACAACATAACTATGCATTCTAGTAACTAGTTTGCCCAGTAATCATTTTGAGTGTATAATAGTATGACTCTGAATATGAAGCACCAGTAAAGCTCAGTCCACATTATCACTTAACAAAAATTAGGGCAATTTCATGAGCTTTACAGATAATTTGATTCCATTTTTTTCCTACGCACGTTTTTATATTGAAATTATTAGCCAATTTGTTACTGTATCATTTTTAAATCATTTTCACTCTGGTCCCACCAGTTTTTCATATGATCTCACAACTTTTTCTGATCCTCTCAGGAACTTGATGATGAATTAACTAACAATTTTAAACTTAGATTATTATTAGATTTTTTTATTATTGATTTTTTATTAGATATAATATTATTAGATTAAAATTAGACACACGCAACTATTGAAAATATTTGCCAGTTTGTAACTGTATCTATTTTAGATCGAGATCTACTTTTCTCTCGTTCCGTCAGTTTTTCATATGATTTCACAACTTTTTTTTTATCCTTTTAGGAACATGATGGTGAACTAACTTCAATTAACAAATTTAATCTAACATTAGTATTATATTAATGTTATTAGTAGACATATTAGTTTAGAAAAATATCAGAAATAGCGCCAAGTTGGCGTCACTTTTAGTTAATAATTTTGATCACCAGATATGACGATATATCGTCAAGTTGGTGACGCTTGATGAAAGAACCGCCCACCGTGATAGCCTCCCCCCCTACAGTTTAGTGGTATCTATGCAGATTTTCATTTGTCCATTAGTATCTATCTACATATATTTTCATTGCTCTATTTCGAAATTTTTTATTTTTATAAAAAAAAAATTATTTTTTTCTAAATTATCCCTTTGTAATGGAAATATCTGTACTATAGTAACTGTTTTTATATCGAAACCTTCAAATAAAGATGTATTGTTATTTTAACATAAGTTTAGTTTCAGTTTACTTATTTGTTTATGAAAGATATGCATTTTCTGTTTCGAATGACGTCAACTTCAAAAATGCAAAAATCTATCAGAAGAATCTGAATTTTTATTTATTTATAAGTAAAAGAACACATGCTATCATTTCTTTTTTAAATTACCATGCTGTTTTTTAGTTGATGGCAATTTGAAAGAAATGATTAAATTAGCAATTAAAAAGTGGAGATTTCTATAATATTAAATTATAGAAAGTATAGTGCTATATAAATTTTAAATGGATGTCATTTCTTTAGTATTGGATATTTTTGACAGGACTTTCAAAAGGCACGTACCTAAATTAAAAGCTTTCGAACAAGCTATTACACGTCGCTGAATGTTTTTTGGTTCGGGTTATAATTGAGCTGTTTGCCCTTTTATCATGTTTCACGAGAAAAAAGGGACAAAAGAGGGATTCTGTATCTCTATAACTAATCGGTGGATCTGGATGGAATTTGATAGACTTTGAGGTTTAGAGTTGGACACTTCGCCTTTTCAATTTCGTTGCAATTTGATGACTGGGTCCAATGTCATTAAGGGACAAACTTTGGACTTTATCATTAGAGATGCATCATACAGCAGTATCGCGCTGCATGATAAGTCGGTAAATTTTCTTTCTTTTTTAACAAAAAATTTTCGGCGATAGTACACAAGATTTCGAGGAACAACTATACTAGGATGATAGGACCTCTTTTCGATGGCCCCAATTTTAATTGAGCTTTTCTCCTTCAACTTGGTTTCGATTTCTTTATAGTTTTATTTTAGTATTACTTTCTACAGCCAGCGGTATTTTTAACTGAAGTTTCATGGACCTGATTTCTGCGAATTTGTTAGGTGCGTTCGTAATTATGTAAATACGTAGCACCTATAGTGATGGGTCCACCAATCCGTCCGTCTGTCTGTCCGCATATAACAACGCAAAAACTACCCAACCGAAACGTTTGAAATTTAAAATACATAATTATTACATAATTTTGTCGAGTCATTTCAAATTTTATGAAAATCGGATGAATAGATCAATTACAGGGGCAATCAAAAGTATTTCATTACATTACGTTCAATGAGGAAAAAATTTCAAAAGCAACTTAATTAATGGAAATTTAAAATATATAATTATTGCATAATTTTGTCGAGTTATTTCAAATTTTTTGATAATCAGGTGCATAGACCAATTACAGGGGCAATCAAAAATGTTCAATTACATTATGTCCAATGGGGAAACAGTTTCAAATATATTTTATACATTTGAAATTTAAAATACATAATTATTACATAATTTTGCCGAGTTATTTTAAATGTTATGAAAATCGGATGCTTAGATCAATTACAGGGACAATCAAAAGTATTCCGTTACATTATGATCAATAGGGAAAAATGTTTCAAATGCATTTTAAAGGTTTTATACTCATTCGAACTTAATAAAATTTAAATGCAGCTATAAAGTACATATTATAATATATATTTTACATAATCTGTGGTGCAAAGAACATTTGTTATTGATTTACAAGGCCACACAAAAGTATTCCATTACATAATGGTATACGGAGAACATTGTTTGATGAGCGTTTTAATTGTAATTCACTATTTACAATTTTATGAAATTGATATATGAGAGTAATGTTTTTAAAACTTCGTTATCGTACGAACGCACCTCATTTGCTACGCTACACGTGCAATTTCCAACTTGTTTTTCTTTAAACTCATTTTACGATTCTCTTAAGATTTTCCAGCTGATGCGCAGAACACCTGCTATGCCATATGCAGAAAGTGGAGCCCCGTGTCGGAGATTCATTTTGAAAACGATAAATTTCAATGTGGGTTTTTAGCGATTATAATGGTTAAAAAGTCCTGTATATGTTGCCGAAGACAATAAAGACCAATCCTTGAGATATATTTTTAGAGTTTCGTTATTACCTTTAGTATCATAGCAAACGCGGTAGCGTTTGGTATAATATGATTAAGAAATAGAAAGTGCAAACAACTTTCTAAAATTTCTGGCGAACCAGTTGAGATACGGCAGTGAAATTTTTTTTAAAGATAGAACTCGACGAGACGAATAAAATGATAGCATTCAAAAAATTACTGCAGCTTCCAATAGTTTTTTATTTAATTTTAAATGAAAAAATGAAGGCAAAAAATTCAACTAAGTCTAGCTAACGTTACCGTGGATGGATTAACTTCGTTTTTGGTTTATTTTAATCCTCATGGTAAAACTTAAAACAGTTTTTTCATCTTTATATGTTTGACGGTCGCTGAGAAAATCGAATTTCTGTCTGAAAACTCCAGCTGAACATAGTATTTTTCTTATATTTGTTTCTTGTTGTAATTGTTGCACGTAAGTTTAAATGAACATAAAAATTGCTATGTATGTAACACAAATAATAGATTAGATAAATCACGTGAAATACTTATTTGTTGTTATTTTCATGTATCAAATTCCCTATCTATTTTGACAAGCGAAGTGAAGTATTTTTCATTTATTAAATTCCTATTTATTTAGGCTACTAGCCGCCTCTGGCAACCAAATTGGTCTCCTTAAATTTAAGCTAAGCATTCTAATATTTATTAAATTCCCATTTTTAAAGTTACTAGCAGCCTCTGGCAACCAAATTGGTCTCCCCTTAAATTTATGCTAAGCATTGTAATATGATACTTTAATCATAATTTTATTTACTTGCTCATTTTACTAAATCTGAAGGTTCACATAACGAAATCAACAAATTTAAGCGATCAGGGCAACATTTAAGGGAAGAAAAAATTCATTATTTCTTTTCTGTTGGTGCGTTTGGCGAATAAATGTAAATTGGCGCCGAAAGACCATTTAGCAAATTCTTTTAAGAAGCGTAAAAATATGGTTTTAAATTTTTATAAACATATATTTGAGCCTTTGTGACGTAACTGAAGGACGTACCGGTAATATATCCGGTTTGGCGCGACACAAGAGCGGTGCACTCCCAGATGATTCGGACGTGAGAATGTGTCAGCTTTTTTTGAATGTACGTTAGATGATTCTAGATCAATTATTACTAATTTATGATGGTCAGATTAATACTCATCCATTTGCCAAAGCTTGGTGCTATTCTGACTTCAAAAAAGGAGGATATAATGCTAAAATATATAAATAGGTCTGAAAAAAAACTGATGAACTTTTTATTTTGTTTTCGTATAAATTATTTCTGTTTCTATTAAAAAAAAAGTGCGGCACAAATGTCATAAAGGAACCGCATTTTCGCGTTTTTTTCTGCCGCCAGTTTGACGAAAATATCGTTTTAGAATATCAGTTACATATATATTTTTAAAGAGGGAATAACAATAAAAAAAAAGTTTATTTAATAACTATAGAACAAAACGATTTATGTAATTTAAAAAAGAAATAAAAGTAAATAAACAATTTATGGTACTACTTGGTTATCCAGTCGACCAAAAAAACTATCGCCAAATGACAATACTAAATGCCAATAATGGTTGACCGTGAATGTTACATTCAATGATATTTGTCACGAAATGCATGTTTAAAACGTCATCAAGTGATTTTTATTTCGACTTTTTATTTGCATTTTTATTAATGTTTTACTAATTTATTTGTTCTTTCGTTATTTAAGATAAAAATTATGTAAATATGCAAAATTTGGCTATTTGTTTAGTGATTTGTATAATTTGGCGAAATTGGTCAACGGGATACTAAGTAGTACCCAATTTATTAATAAATAAACAATAACATCCGCGTTACCATATCAAACAAAATAACGACACTCCGGCACCAGTTAAATACTTCGATGATACTTATATGACATTAGCAGAAATCACGCCAACGTGGTGCGTATATGATATGTGTGCCAAAAATGCGTACTTGGTTTATTTACATTACATACAATGCTACTTCACCAATTTCATGAGTTTATAGAAATCGCCAAACTATTCGCCAATTTTCTCAAAAGGAAAAATGTTGCCATTCTAAAGTTTTAAGTTTAGAAAATTAATAAATTTAGCTTAAAAAAAATCCCTAACGAAAGGGATTATTTTAATGATGACGTTTACTTATGGCATATAGATGTACCAAATGTAAAATTTAATTTATTTAGATGATTTCGAATAAAATAATACTAATAAAAGTTTTCATAATTTAATCCAGAATTTATTAAATCAAACCATAAAGAGATATTTTTAAGATATCGCATATTTGAATAACATTAAAGTATTTTAAATGTATTAATATAATTTATTAAGGGACATAAAACATATCAATGTTTGCGGAAGTTGTAAGGCGTCAAATGCTTCTTATTTAGTCAAAAAAAATGTAGGTGAATATAACCATAAAATAGCATTAATAAAATATATTATATTTTTCTCACTTAATATCAAGAGCTATTCGTTTATTGGCATAAAATTTATTTTAAATAACAAAAGAAGAAATAAATAAAAAAGAACAAATAAATTAGTAAAACATTAATAAAAATACAAATAAAAAATCGAAATTAAAATAATTTGTTGACTCAAAAAACAAGTACAGAGTGTTTAATGTCAAGTGAGTGTAACATTTATGTACATCCATTATTGGCATTTATCTTACAGTTTCTTTATAGTTCTTTGTAGACCGGATAATCAAGTAGTACCATAAATACATTGTATTGACATCAGAAAAATAAATGCTTGTGTATATGAAACAGTAAATAGGTTGCTAGAATATACACTGCCAAATTTCTTTTTCCGCCAAGAACTTTGTCGTCGTGTATAACTACTGAAAAACTACATCAATTTATTTACTTATAGTATTTTTAATAAGATGAAAGAAAAACGAATAATTTAAATGTATCTGATATAAATATATTTTAAATTTATATGTTTTTAAATGAGAGTTGTGTATTTTAAATAAAGTCAGCAACAGCTTTATATTTAAATAAAATAATGGCAAAGGAAACCTATTTGGCGATTGAACCATTTGAGCTAGCTAAAATAAAAGTAGCAAAATAGCCACCTGGCATATAAAAAATGAAATAGTGAGACGGGAGCTCTTCATGACAGTCACATAAATTATAGGTATTTATGTAGGTACTACATTAAAATTGTCAGCATCTCTGGTGGGATACTGGGAGTCTCGTTGGTAACGTATTTAGCGGGTAGTGGTACTTACATCCTATTGGATGCAAGTTGCGTAAATTCGTTTTTGCTTAGAAATGCTTTCGTGTTTAGTTCTTATTCCTTCGGGAATATTCTTATGTTATTGTTATTCAATTTCTAGAATTATTCAATTTCTACAATTTTTTGTTATATTTATAGAAAGTACCTTGAATTTATTTAAATATTATAGTTTTCAATTCTTTGAATAAAATTGTGAACACATTATTTATTTTTCGTTCGACTCCATGGTTTATTTTTCATATCATGCATTTTATATGGCAATGCAATGACATGCAATGACTTTTTTGATTATTCTAATATATTAAATGGGCCTCCGTGGCCGAGTGGTTAAGACACCATGCCGCTAATCGCTTGCGAGCGTATGGGGTTGTGGGTTCAAATCCCGTTGGCTTCATTGCACACACATTTTGTGTTGAGCTTCCTGTTGTACTTTTCTTGTGCAGTAAAATTTCCTTGTGCTATCTCGTCCCTGCATATTGACGATGACTTTTAAGCAGGCTTTCATGTCGAGCACACAAGTCAGATGTATGTTGTTCAATAATAACAATATGTCAAAATTTTCTGCTGTTGTCATCATTTTATAAATTTTTTATAGCAGCAATTTTTTTTTATTTTTAAAATATTAGAAAATCTTCAGTTTTTATCAAAAAAATTAAATGACTAGTATTAAAAAATACTCTGACGAACACAAAAAAGTTTAATATGTTTTTAAGTATAAAAAAGGATTTGACAAGTGCTTCTGTTAACAGTTGAGCATGAGGAAGGACTAGGGATCCCTTCTTGGCTACAACTCACTTCAATGCCAACTTTGAAAAAATCATATTTGTACTTTTTCCATATAAAAGAATGTTGCGGTACTTTAATAGAGCTTCCCACCGAGTTTTACGTGTCAACTGCACTGTTCACTCTGCAGTATACTATAAATAAATTTTCTGTGCCATTCTACTCTGCGGACGTGCAGTGCATGAATGTGATACCTGCATAACTAGGTTTTTGGCACTATGTCGCCTTGCCTTACATTTATGTCTAATCAAGTCGCATCTTTACTTTTAACGTCTTTACACTGCACATTTTTATAGTAACTATGACTGTTTTTTTTATATGGAAAAAGTGCAAATATGATTTTTTCAAAGTTGGCATTGAAGTGAGTTGTAGCCAAGAAGGGATCCCTAGTCCTTCCTCATGCTCAATTGTTAACAGAAGCACTTGTCAAATCCTTTTTTATATTTAAAAACATATTAACCTTTTTTGTGCTCGTCAGAGCATTTTTTAATGCTAGTTTTAATATGAATAGAGGTTTTAATCATTCGCGGTACGTTTGGGAAAGTCTACGTCCGGGTCAGCTTGTATACAAGATTTCAAATCACTAAAAGGTTTTTTTGATTTATAAACTTGAGAGACAAAGCAGTTGGAGACCTTCATCAGCTAACAGCAATGCTGGATCTCTCCATTTCCGTCACCTACATTGTATTTTTCAAAATATTCACACACACACACAAAATCTAAGTCAAAAACTCATATTTATTTTCAAAGTATGTGAAATAATTTAAATTTATCGCTCCCCTTAATTTGGTACATCCTATTTAATCACTTTGCGCCCCAATTGAGGTGCATAATTTCTTGGGTACCAAGTGTGTTGAACCATCCTTCGAAATACGTACAGAGGTTTTTCCTTCTTCATTATTTGGATATAAATAATATAGTACTAAAGAAAACTTTCCATAATTCATACGAAAAACCTCATACAAAAAACAGTTTTTATTTTTTGTCAAAATATGTGAGATAATTTTTATTTAAACTTTTCTCAATTTGGCGCCCCATGGCCTCGGCGCTCAGGGCGACTGTCCTCCTTCCCCCTTTTTATCTACGCCAATGGGTATGTAGATTATTAACTGAATATCGTTATAAACAATCTACAAATAATGCAGAAAAAGCAAAGAATTTTTATGACTTATTTTATAAATTTTAAGAAATTTGTTGGTAGATTAAGTAGATCTTCATTATATGAGAGAAGGGCTAAGGGAGATAACAGACAAAAGAGGTTTTAGCAACAGGATATAATTTTATAAATGCTTGGAAATTTTTCCAGAGGGAAAATTCGCATTGAATATAACATTTCAAATGAAAATCCAATTTTGAATTGCTTAAAAGGCCCAAATGCCAACCTAATGAAAAAGATTCCATGCCGGGAATCGAACCCGGGCCATCAGTATAGCGCTCTGACTTTCTATCGACTAAACCACATGGAACGATTCCCAGCAAGGAACTTATCGCTATTACATGATTGCAAGGCTACAAACGCAGCACAAGATGAAATATAATCCGCGAGCCACCTATCTGGGGCAATCACAAAACTCAAATTAATCCAGCATTGATTGAATATATTAATGCG
The DNA here is from genome assembly GCA_964019185.1 of Maratus speculifer. Taxonomy (NCBI): domain Eukaryota; kingdom Metazoa; phylum Arthropoda; class Arachnida; order Araneae; family Salticidae; genus Maratus; species Maratus speculifer. The sequence continues at coordinate 368,160,079 of OZ025296.1, forward strand.
TGGAAATTTTTCCAGAGAGAAAATTCGCCTTCAATATAACATTTCAAATGAAAAAATGTTATATTCAAGGATTAATTTGGGTTTCGTGATTGCCCAGATCGGTGGCTCGCAGATTGTATTCCATCTAGTGCTGCGTTTGTAGCCTTGCCAACATGTAATAGCGATAAGTTCCTTGCTGGGAATCGTTCCATGTGGTTTAGTCGATAGAAAGTCAGTGCGCTATACTGATGGCCCGGGTTCGATTCCCGGCATGGAATCTTTTTCACTAGGTTGGCATTTGCGCCTTTTAAGCAATTCAAAATTGGATTTTCTTTGAAAGGAGATAATTTTAGTCAGTATATTTACTTATTTTTACATATATACCTATACACTGTTACAAACATATGCTCATTTATTTCATATTATCATCTATTCATTAAATAAGTCAGAAAACAAATTAATTTAAAAATAAAGAATTATCAAAATTAAACAAAGCATGTTTGTTATTAGATGGAACAAATAAGTTGGGAGTAATTTCAAGGGACTGATTTAGATGAGATTATTTATTATTAAGTCTTTTTGAACGAATTTAAAAAAAAATCAAACTTTGTGTGCTAAAGAATGCAGGATTTTAGGGAGAGAAATCAGATGATAACTTTTTAGGTGCGTTCGTAATTATACAAACAAATAGCACCTATAGTTGTCGTTCAGCTCCACCTGTCCACATATAAGAGAGAAAAAACTACCCATCCAAATCGCCTAAAATTTAAAATATATAACTGTTGTATAATTTTGTTGAGAAAATTTAAATTTCATGAAAATTGGATGTATAGTTTAATGACAGGGAGAATGAAAAGCATTCTGTTACATCACGGTCAATGAAAAAAAATATTTTCAAGGGAATTTTAATGTTCTTATATTCTTTCGAACATAATAGAATTGATATGTATCTAAGAAGTATATACTAAAAATACATTATACACAATCTATTGTGTTAAGGATATTTGTTATTAATTTACATGGTGACACAAAAGTATTCTCTTACACAATGGTATTGGGGGAAAATATTGGTTGTGGCGCGTCTTAATACTGTTAAACTATCTCACATTTTATGAAATTCATATACGGTGCTGAGGTTTACTACTAAATAATTCCTGTATAATAGAAAGCAGATGCTATTTACAAGGACACACAAAAGATTTCTGCCACTATACTTTATACTATTACATCAAAATCAGAATATTTTAAAGACACTGTTATAGTACGAACGCGCCTCATTTGCTACGCTTCACTCTCAATTTCCATTTATGCAGGGATCGGGTGAAAATCCTTAGTTTCTCATCCTTGTATTAAACTTCTTTACTTCTACATTAAAGATAACAATCAAGAAAAATCATGCGTTAAGCGTAGATTTTGCAATACTTTCTGAAATCTTTAACAACATTTCATTATCTAGGGAAGTAAGGCGTTACTGTCTATAGACAAATATGTAATATATATATATATGTATTATATAATGAGGAAATTCAGTTTAGTAAGAAAATGCATAGCTAGTTGAAAATTTTCTTTTGGCAATTTATACTAATAGATGGAAATATTACTTGAATATTTTTTGTTCAGCCCTGTAGTTTTCCTAATAACTTTATGATTCGAAACTATTTTACTAAAGTTTAGTTTAAAAAATACACTTTAAACTACTTAAATCACATTTCTTGAAATTATCATCCATAGGCGGCGATGTATCCAGTTCTTTGTGTGTCTCTGTATATTATTTTATCTATATTCTACAAAAATTCCTTAGAAAATTAGAATGCAGTTCAACATGCTATGCATAATCTATTTAAAAAACACCTTTAAATCAATTACGCACATATTCAGTAACATTTACGAGCTCTTTGTGTAACACTGCCTATCTAAATGGTGTAACAATTAGCATTCATACACACCATATAATGTACATACGTTTAGTGAAACTTAAAAGCGCATATTATAATTAAAAGTTCATTTAGTCTATCCAACAGCCATCATCCATAATATACAGTAATTCGGATAGAATATACTATTTTAAATCTTTTGTGTGTCTCTGTAAATTATATGTACTTTGTATTACACTTGAAATAACTCAAATTAAGCCTCAGCAACGCATATGAATTTGTTTATACGTGAAATCCTTTACCATAATTCAAATATATTGCAAACAATTCTCCCTTTTATTAGGTATGCAAAGGAATTCTTTTTTCTGGCCCTGTAAATGAATAATAACAATTGTTTTCACTGCATATTTTACAGAATACATATTTTAGTGAACCAAGCAGTTGCACATAACTTTGAATTTGTTTGTCCAGATGTAAAAAATTTAAAATTCTTTTGAAACGATTTTCCCCCATAAGTCGTAATGTACGGGAAAACTTTTGTCTTTCGCTGTAAATAAAGTAATTATGATAGAAGTTTCATTTTTATTAGAGTTCGTGCTAGAGTAAATGTAAATTACGTCTAAAAATTTCATGCTGATCCGAGTATATATACGAGAGTTAGAGCGTGGACATACAGAAAGACAAGCGAAAGCATAAATACTTTTCAACTCTGTCGGTAAGTGTTAAAAATGTGTTTTTCAATAATTTTTCTAAATCTCGAACTTAAGCTGCCCTTAGGTGAGACCATTGCCGACTATATACTAAAGGCCTATCCATTTCGCTAAAAACCGCCGAAAAAGTGAAGCTGGATTCAGCTTCAAACCCTGAACCATTTCAATGGATCACGTGTGAATCCACGTGACCCACAGGGTTTGTAACCCTGCCCAAATTAGCATCGAGTCAGCTGTTTTCTGCTCAGTGCACATGGCTCGATACATGGTCATTGTTTTGGTTCAGGGTTTGCACGATTGGTTAGAATAACTTGGGCTAGGTACCAGTCTCCTGTCGGAAGACTTCTTATTTTAATCTCAAATAGATGGGCCTGTAGATCTAGGTGGCCATGGGTGAGACTATTGAGCTTAAGCTATTTGGCAATCTCCTCTTAAAAATCAAACTGTTTTTGCTTTTGAAAAAAAAAAGAAATCTTACAATTGAAACTATATGAAATGTAAACATATAATAATAAATACTTTGCACTCCCTAATCAACATAATACATGTTTCAGGAGACCTCGGAAATTCGCACTCGTTTCATTCAATAACATTTTTTCAAATAATGCAAAGTAAAAGCAGAAATTATTTTCCACATAGACCATATTATAACATGGAATTATTTTGAGAATCGGTACTTCTTGGTTATCCCGTCGACAGATTTCGCCAAATTATAGAAATGGCCAAACTGTTCCCCATATTATATAAATTGATGAAATTTTTATGTTAAATAAGGAAAAAAATAAATAAGTAAAAAATAATCAAAAACACAAATAAAAAATTGAATTAAAAATCACTTGATGATATAACAAACACGTGTATTGTAGTCAATGTTAAGTGAATGTGGCAATTAAAATCATCCATTACTGGCATGTAATCTTATAGTTTGACGATGGTTTTTTGGACAATGGGGTAAACAAGTACCATATTTTCGGGTGTATAGCCCGCACTCCTAAATCCAGCAGTGCAGTAAAAAAGTTCGTGTATAAGCCGCGGAGATGCATCGGTGTATAGTCCGTGGGCTATACACCATTTACGAATGTATATTTCGATCAGGTTTCGAAGTTAGAAGCCATTAAAGTATATACGCGCGTATAAGTCGAGAAATTTTAGACAAAAAAGAATTTCAAAATGGGGGGGGGTCTACTTATACGCGAGACCTTAAAAAATCTATGAATAAAATATCGGAAAATAGTTTGCTAGCGAATCGGTGCTGCAGCACCCCTTTGTATTTGTAGAGTACAAAATTCAAAATCTGGAACCTTTCCTACATTGACAATTCTGAGTTTAAAATCATTTTTAGTTTATTTCTCAAAAAAAATTTACCCTGCCCTGTCGCAAAGAACAAAAAAAAGTGTGTGATTTATGTCATTTCGGAACGATGCAGAGGAGTCGGTCTTTTTCGGAACGATTCCGAGAAATCCTTCCTTTTCACAGTCGTTTCATTACGGAACGAGTCAGAGGAATTGTTCCTTTTCGGAACGAGTCCAAGGAATCGAACCTTTTCGGAGTTGTTTCATTTCGGAATGATCCGAGGATTTTGCTCTTTTCGAAGTTTCGGATTGATTCCGAGGATTCGAACCTTTAGGGAACCTTTCCAAAAAAGGACTGATTCCGTGATTTCGTTCCTTTTCGGAATCGTTCCGTTTGTTCCACTGCCGGATTCGTTCCTTTTGAATCCTTCTACAACAAATGACACATCTCTACTAAAAAACTGATTACAGTTAACTTTAAAATGACTTATTCAGCAAAAAGTAAGTTTAAAATAAGTATCATGTTGTTTATACCCTCTCAAATCAAGAGCAAACTGCGTTCGAGCGTCATTATTTCTCGCTGCCGGTTAGTGCAATACTTGGCGACAGTTGCGACAGTTCTTCCAAACCTAGAACTGTATTTAAGCAATAAAAAAAGCCTTTACAAACATGAGAACTCTCTATATTTCGCGGCATAGCAAAAAAAATTTACAAATATCGATGTTTTTTTTTTAATTTTTTGAGTTTTAAAAATTGTAGAAAAAATATCACGATTTCCAATTTAAAAAAATTCTTTGTATAATCCGCACCGTGTATAAGCCGCAGCGGCTTTTTTGAAGTTTTTTCTTGTATAAGCCGCGGACTATACACCCGAAAATACGGTAGTACCTGAGCGTCTTTCTGAACAAACTACAAATACTACAGTCTATCAAGGTAACTTTGGACAAGAGAGAAAAAAAAAGATTAAATCTGCTCCATCACTTGAGTTAACGGCAAAGTTTTGGTCTCAAAATAGAGACAGATGTAGCACTGTGTGTTTGGAAGCTCATTGTAAAAAATTCTTGAAGGTTCCACCACGCAGAATAGGATCAAGGTTTCGTAAGAGTGAAGCAAAGTAGCACTGATTGACTTTCCATAAGTCATTTTCTATAACGAATGTGGCATTGTAAACATCAGTAACTTACATCAATGGACCACTAGCATTTCTGACGTCAAAGAACGTCACAACAGATTTCAACTAATCAGCTTCTCTATTTATCCCACAAGCGTTCACCAAAAGCCAATCAAATACCGCAACGCTTGTGGGAAACATTGGAAACTCCGCCCCGCGCTAGTGGTCAATTAAATGTCAATCTGCGTAATTCTAAAGAGTTAAGTCATATTCATATGGGCGTGGGCTATATTGAAAACATAAACACCTTTTTTTAACATAAAAGGTGTTTGCGATTGAATTGACTGAGGTAAGCAAACATTTCAAGGGGTTTTGTTTCCGCAATATTTATTGACATTTAAAACTTACACCAAACTGATATTTCCTTACGAATAAACAATCAGATTAAGCGATTTTTCATTTAAGTAACTTAAAATATTACCATAGATATCAGTAATGACATGACAATTAAATTAGCATATTATCTTTTAATATAAGCCTGATGAGAAAAGCATAATTTTAAAACACATTTACTAACCTTTACTTATATTTCTAAAGTCACCAGACACTTCACACTTTTTCAAATAACAACCAGTGTATCAAACATATTAACACACATTTTTTTTTAATACTAAGGGTAAGTCAGGGGGACACAATCTTTTCAAAACGAATATTTTCAGCTTCAATATTGATAAGAAAATCAATTTTACCATCAAAGAACTTTATTGTGAGAAAACAGCTGCAACAAAAGTTTTTTAAATTTAAATACTAACGATCCTTAAAAAATTTTACAGGATTATCAGTGTAAAAAGAAACAGAAATATATAACATTTACAGATAATATAAAGCTTCTTAAAAATAAAATAGCATTTGCCAGGGCTCATGGTTATAGCCCCAAATCTGCTAATTTAACGGTTTAAATAGGCAAATTTTGTTCACCGTTTTTTTGTGCACTATAGTAAACGGAAAGAAATATTTCTTTACTTCTGGAATATGCTACGATTAGTTAACAGCAATCAACAAATTTTAGGAGCGAAATATAGCACAGATAGCTTTTTTGGAATTTATTTCATAAGTTTGTCTTTCTTAAAATAATTCTCGTTAGTATGACATTAACAGATGCTTTCTTAAACAATTTTTTTGAAAAAAATCGTTTAACATATATCTGTCACACAAAATGTTTCTCTTCAATATGAACTAAAGTAACTTCCGAGAAAATTTCTACTTGCATATCATACACACAAAGGGTTTCTCACCATTATAAATTGACAGATGGTTGCTTAAATCACCAATTTGAGAAAATTTATTGTTTCATATCTCGCACACCAGGTTTTTTACCAGTGTGTTTTAACACATGCCTGGTTAAATCACTGTTTTTAAAAAATTTCTTGCTGCATATATCACACACAAATGGTTTCTCACCAGTATGAATAAACATATGCCTGTTTAAATCTCCCTTTCGAGAGAATTTCTTGTTGCATATATCACACACAAACGATTTCTCACCACTATGAGTTAACAGATGGCTGCTTAAATGGCCCTTTTGAGAGAATTTTTTGTTGCATACCTCGCATTCAAAAGGTTTCTCACCAGTATGACTTAATAAATGTCTGCTTAAAGGGCTTTTCGCAGAGTATTTCTTGTTGCATACCTCACATTGATAAGGTTTCTCACCAGTATGAATTAATAGATGCTTTCTTAAATCTTCCTTTTGAGAGAATTTCTTGTTGCATATATCACACACAAACGGTTTCTCACCAGTATGAGTTAACAAATGTCTGTTTAAATGGCACTTTTCAGAGAATTTTTTATTGCACACTTTACATTCAAAAGGTTTCTCACCAGTATGACATAACAAATGTCTGTTTAAAGGGCTTTTTAGAGAGAATTTCTTGTTGCATACATTACACACAAACGGTTTCTCACTACTATGAGTTAACAAATGGCTGCTTAAATTGCCTTTTTGAGGGAATTTCTTTTTGCATACCTCACATTCAAAAGGTTTCTCATCACCATGAGTTAACAGATGCCTGCTTAAATCTCCCTTTCGAGATAATTTCTTGTTGCAGATATCACACACAAACGATTTCTCACCACTATGAGTTAACAGATGGCTGCTTAAATGGCCTTTTTGAGAGAATTTCTTGCTGCATACCTCACATTCAAAAGGTTTCTCATCAGTATGAATTAAGAGATGCCTGCTTAAATCTCCCATTCGAGAGAATTTCTTGTTGCATATATCGCACACAAACGGTTTCTCACTACAATGAGTTAACAGATGGTTGTTTAAACGGCTCTTGTGAGAAAATTCTTTGTTGCATACCTCACACAAAAAAGACTGTTTTGGGAGAAATTCTTGCATAGTTCACAAATAAAAAGTTTTCCTGGCCGTGAGTTAGAAGCTGCTTTTTTTCAGAAAGTTCTGATAAGACATATTTTGCTGCATTTGTTTTACACATTGAAGATATTTTAAGTGATGTGATGTGTTAGATTAATGGTTTTATGCAGCTGCAATAAAATAAAATTAATTAATAACAGTTTTTACATTTTATTTTAAAAATAAATAAGTAAATAAACTTATCACGAAAATTTAAAATAGCAATGTAAAAAATAAGTTATAGTAATGAAATTCTTAACTTTGTACTAAAAACTGCAGTAGAATCCCAATTATCTGAATTTAGCGGAATCAAAGGTGTGTCAGATGCCTTTCCAGCAGTATAAAGATTGAATTGTAAATAAAATAAATAGCAACATTATAAAAATAAATAACTTATTATAAATAAAGTATAAACTAAATTTAAGGAGAAAATTCGGTAACTTTATAACATCTGAAGAAATGATGATACATTTTACAAAATATAGAGAGAATTTTTTTTGTGTGTGTGTTGATGAAATTTTAAAATTCAAATGTGTTTAGTAAGAAATTCTACGGATTTCAGATTTTTTTAAATCTAATGTTATTGTCTATATGTCTTATTGTTGAAACACTCCGTCTCACTTAATTTAATTTACATTAGAATTAAATAATATAACTTGTTTCATAGATAATTGGCCGTTGCGTCGTGGATTCACCCACACCAAAATAATATCTAGGTTTCATTCAAAACTACTTAGAGAGAATCACTAATACTACATAATTTTTTTTTCGGGGGAACACGGCATTTCGTTCCCTGGCCAGTTCGGTTCCAAGACATTTCGGTCCCGTGACATTTCGGTTTCTTGACCATTTCGGTGCCATGCTATTTCCTATCTTCTTTCTTATAACTTGATTCTAATTGTTGTGGTCCCACTAAACTCTATAAGTTCAACATTTTTCGCGAATTTAAATTTTTTTTTGGTCTCCCTCTCCCCCTTCCCCCAAATTTTATAAAAACCTGAATATAATTGTCCGATAAACTTAAGCTTTTATAACTCGTGATAATGAAATCACAGCGAGTTGAAAATTTGTTTGATTAAACAATGTGATATAATTTTACAGGCGACACTGTCTTATTATTATTATTAATATTTATCAGAATAAATATTTTAAATTTTATTATTTAATATTATGTATTTTAAATACACTACAAACTGCCATAAATTTTTCTTGGTTGTTTTTGTACATTTTTAGACCCTTTAAATTATTATTAATTAAATAATAATAAAAAATCTGCAGATTTTCATTCTTTTTTTTTTTCAATTGGTTTGATATTAAATGTCTTTAATAAGTCATTTAGACACCTATAAGATAATATTTGTTCGTATTTCCTCGAATCACTCCTCAGCACCCTTTCTTTCAATAATTCAGAAATGAACTATATTTATTAAAGTACAAATATTTAATTTTTCTTATTAATTTTACTAATACAAAGTTATGTCATATAAATTTGTTTTTACCATTGTTACTTTGCGATATATGCATTAAATAAATGATAGTGATTTCGTAACTAGGCGTTCATTGAAAAATTTTTGTTTTCAGAAAACTGCCCCCACCAACCTCTTTTTTTTTCTTTTGTAATTATTGACTGCATATTTTTAACAGTTATCTCACCTCATAAAAACAGTTTTTGTGAGCTAATTTTACTGAAACTGGCTATTTGTTTTTAATACGATAATTATTTTTTAACTCATGTAATAATGTAATTATTATTTTATTTTATTTTTCAATTTTTAACTGCAAAACTATGTTTTTTTTCATGTATTTATTTATTTATTTGTTATACCTTTTCGCACCTACTTTCGCAGAAAAAAATTTAATAACACTTATTTTAGTTTTAATATTAATTATATTAATAGTTTTAAATTTCGGTAACTTTAAATATAAAATAAATAAACAGGTAAAAGATAAATTTCAATTTATAACTACTGTAAATAGAATGATGAATAAAAAATATATTACCGTATTTACTCGTGTGTAAGGCGCACCCCTACTTTAGAAGTAAAAATAGCGATTTCTTAAAATCTCGTGTATAAATGCACCATAAATTTGATACGCTAATGAAGAATGACTAAATAGATTTCAGTAAAAACAAGTTGGAAATTTTACGTGAACGTAGCAAATGAGGTGCGTTCGCACGATAACGAACTATTAAAAATATTCAGATCTTGCTGATATAGTAGAGCGTACTTCGGATACAGAATGGTAGTCGAAATCTTTGTGTTTCTGTAAATATGCAGGAAGTAATTTTTATTACACCTCAGCAACGTATATCTTATTAATAAAATGTGAAATAGTTGAATATAATTAAAACACGCCACAAACAATGTTTCCTCGTGTAGCATTATGTAGTGGAATACTTTTGTGTGGCTCTGTAATTTAATAACAAAAATTCTTTGCATCACAGATTGTACAGAATGCATATTTTAGCATATATTTCATAGATTCATGCCAATTCTATTATGTTCAAATGAGTGTAACGCCATTAAAATGCATTTGAAACTTTTTATCCCATTGACCGTAATGTAATGGAATACTTTTGATTCTCCCTGTAAATGATCTATGCATCCGACTTTCATAACATTTGAAATGACTCGACAAAATTACGTAATAATTATATGTTTTAATTTTCAAACGATTAAAATGCATTTGAAACTTTTTTCCCCATTGACCATAATGTAACAGAATCCTTTTGATTGTCCCTGTAATTGATCTATGCATCCGATTTTCATAACATTTGAAATGGCTCGACACAATTACGCAATAATTATGTTTTAAATTTTAAACGATTAAAACACATTTGAAACTTTTTTCCCCATTGACCGTAATGTAACGGAATCATTTTGATTGTCCCTGTAATTGATCTATCCATCCGATTTTCATAAAATTTGAAATAACTCGACAAAATTATGTTATAATTATGCATTTTAAATTTCAAACGATTCGGTTGGATAATTTCTGCGTTGTTATATGCGAACAGACAGACGGACGGACTGAGCGACAACAATAGGTGCTACGTATTTACATAATTACGAACGCACCTAAAAAGTCGAAACAAATATTACACCAGACCAGAAAGAAAGACGAAAATGCATTTTTAGACTTCGGGTTGTAAGAAAATTACGGGAAATAGGAATGACTGATGGTAAAGAGAATTGCTAATTAGATAATGTCACTAGCTCTGTTGCATAAAAAACTGCAAGGAGTGAAATAAATATGCAGTAATAAAATTAGGTAACATTTTCTGAGTTTTAATACCTTCTTTGAATAATTTCTTGTGTCATATGTGTATAGTTCGACTGCATCCAACAGTAAAAATTTATTCCGTGTATAAGGTGCACCTAGGAGTTTTGCCCTAATTTTTTGAAAAAAAAGTGCGCCTGATACACGAGTAAATACGGTATATATTGAATTTATTTGAAAGTAAAATTCGTAATATATATTAATAATGTTATTAATATAATAAATTCAGGAAATATTAAGTTATAAAAAATATATAAAATATTAATTAGATTTTAATATTAAAATTAGTGTAGATCAAGTTTTAAATTATTTAATTTATCAAGACCTTATACTTATGATACACTAAAATATAGAAAAAAGTAAACAGAACTCCCCTCCTCCCTCTGTTTTTTTTAAAACAATTAAGATTTTCTATTTAGAAGCTCCTAAAGTAAAAACCTTTTGAAGTAAAATAACAGAATTGAAGTGAAAAAACTTCTTTAAACACCATAAAATAAGTTAACTGCGCAAGGCCTTTCGAAAGAACTTAGTCTTTCTTCGTCAGGCGCAAAAAAGACGTGCGTCTACTATGAATGTAGCGGCACGACTGAGTCGTGCCGATACATTCATAGTAGACGCACGTCTTTTTTGCGCCTGACGAAGAAAGACTAAGTTCTTTCGAAAGGCCTTGCGTAGTTAACTTATTTTATGGTATTTAAAGAAGTTTTTTCACTTCAATTGTGTATAACACCAGCTTCAATTTTACACATTAAAATAACAGAACCCAATATTATTTTTTAAACAACCCAATATTTCTAGAAAAAGTGTTAATCAATCACAGTAAAATTGTTTAAAAAAAATTAGCATTCTTGAAGTTCACGACCAGCTATCGAAAGAAACTACTGAGGCCAATTAGGGTACCAAAATCAGGGAAACCTGAAACAGAGAAACCCAGAAGAAGTATGGCTGTGTTAGACAACTGTAACCAGACTATTTTTTCCAAGATAAAATATATTTGCTGGGTGTGCTTTTTATATCACTAGTTTCTTTAGCCAAAATCGAATGTTTTTTTCTAAAATATTAATCAGATAATAATTAAATATAAATCGGAAATTTCTTTAAAATAAACTAAACTAAAAAAACAGCCAGAAATAAGTTAAAAAGTTTTAAATAAAAATTCTGATGTGGAATATTTTAATAAGACTAGAATAACATTTTTGGTAGTTCTAGGGTTAAACTTTACCATTTAATTTTAATTTTTATGCAAGCAAATGTTTATGTTGTACAAAACTTGACTAAAAATGCATTTAACTTTTTAGTTACGTCTAAGTTTTTTAGTTCATAGCGTTTGTAAAATCTCTGGCATATCATCATGTAATTTCGTTGTAATACTAGCTACAATTATGGAGATAAATTAAAATTTATTTTACATGTGTTATTTTTTAAATTAAGATATTAAATAAAGATATACTTAAATTCTTAAAAAAATTCGAAATACTCAGGATTTCAGAAAAGCTGGATTAATTTTTAAAAAGCCACGCTGGTCGGTTTTACTGCTTTTAACCAGCTTTTTTTTTCTTTTTTACGAAATTTGTTTTTTTGGCCAAAACTGGCTTTTATACAATGATGCAAATTAATTATAAACTATACATTTTTATGTATTTTTTATTAGTTTTAAAGATATTTAATTGTGGTAGAATTCAGCATAACACAATTTCTCACCAATGAAGACATTAATATTAAAATAATGCGCAGTGATTTGTAGTCAGAATTGAAAATATGTCAACTGACTTTTAAAAGGTCAAACCACTTACATTCTCTGGATTTCACTGATCTTAACACCCTGTTTTAATTTTTCATTTCATGCTTTATGTAATTAAAAAGGACAACAGTTGCTTAGTCACAAAATTTATTACTCAACTAATTTTAAGGCAAATTAATATGAAAATCATAGTTTACTGTTCAAAATCATTTATGTAACATCACATTCAATGAAAACAGCAATTCTTTCTTATAAAACAGCATTATGAATAACTTATGCAATAATTAGTACAGCAATATGCACTCATTTAAATAGCAAAGAGCTTTTCAAAATTCTAATTCAATTTTTATTTTTTTTTTTTCTTTTAATTGCTCTTTTTTATGCACTTACATGCATTAAAGTCCCTTCAAAAAAATCTTTCCTAACTTTCTTTTCAACATAGTTCATTCTAGGAACTTAATCTGTCCTTTTTACATGATTATTTTTTTTAATTATCAGAATACAGATTACTTATTACCAAATGTTCTCAAAATTTACATAAGATAATTTCAATTATTAAATATACATAATCTATTGATTATCTTCATTATCAAGTGGCCAATTTTGCCAAATTATACAAATCGCCAAACTAATAGCCAAATTATTCATGTTGACATAATTTTTATTTTAAATAATAAAAAAAAACAAATATTTAGTAGAATATTCATAAAAGTCGAAATAAAATCAACTAATGACGTTTCAAACACATGTAGCATATTTAATGTCTTTGAATGTGACATTCACGATCATCCTTTATTCACATTTATTCTTATAGTTTGGCAATATTTTTTGGTCGACGGGTTAACTGGGTATTACCAATGTATTTAGTTTTACTCAATTTCAAAAGTAAATAGCATTATGTGATGAAAAATTCTATTCTGATGTTGATATTTTTTTATACTTTCATATAATCTTTTTAATTTATTGAATATGTAAAGATATAATACAACAAAGAATTCCAAACCTCCACTCTAGAGTCTAATGTATTCTTCTGAATATCTATAATTTCTTTTTAGACATAATGCCTTCACAGATGCATTCTAGAATTTATAAAGGCTTCTGTTTCTTGATAAAATTTACTATAAATATATATTTTTTAGTAAAAAAAAATATTTATAAATGTCTTTAAAAAAACAATTTTGGCCTGGCTAAACACAGTGAATCTTGTCAAGATATGATTGCAAGGAACTGGAAAAAAATACACCATTTTCGACTTCCGTTAAAAGGAGTGTAATCAATTATCGGTATCCTGAAAACTCTTCCATTTGAGACAGGATTATATTGTAGGAAGATTCCGATTTTACAGGTTTCAATGTATTTATAAGTACCTGTTAAAATCTTTTATGGAACCGCTGATAAGTGATGAAAAATCAATTACAGCCATATTTTCAGCAAATTGAATTTATATGCTAATCCATATCAGGACCATGTAATGCTTCTCTTTAAGGCAGGTTTCTGTTAAAGATAATTATTATTTTAACAAGTTTTACTTCAGGGTTGACTGGTACACAGTGAACCACATTTGCAGTTCACATTTTTCCCTCTTTCATAGAAAGTCCAATCTGCCTAAAAATATTCTGGAACATTCTTTAAGTAATTTTACATGTCTCAAGTTTTTTTCAGAACATAGTTTCAAATATTTTTTTTTGGAAAGTTACTTGTATAAGTTCATAAAGTGGACCAGTGTTGCACTGGTCTACTCACTGGAGCACATGGTCCTCTATTAAGCATTATTTGAATTACAATAAAAAAATTTTTATTAATATAAGTCCTGTTTACTTCTCCCTATATCTTTAAAATAACATAAAACTGCAAATGTTTCAAATAAAATTTTTAATCAAAACATTTACAAAAAAAAAAAAAAAAAAAAAAAAAAAAAAAAAAATACAGTAAAACCCCGATAATTCGAACTAATGGGGACCAGACTCAATCCGGATTATCGAGAATCCGGAGAATTAGAAAAAAAATGAAATAAAATAAAACATACTTACAGAAAATCACCTTTATGTTAAACGTATTGAATATTTACAGTCAGTAAAAATGCTTACTTTGTTTAATTCTTCCGAAAAGGTTTCAGAATAAGTTTTTTTTATTCAGAATACGACGAAAAAACAAATTAATGTTATGGAAATTAGCCAATTATCTTCTCAAAGTTAAAAAAAAATGACCAAACCAAACCGGATTAACGGGGTCCGAATTAGCGGGGCTCTATTGTATAAAAAAGAGCATTCATTATATATTTTAAATACCAACAGATTGATACATTGAAAATAAGGTGAAGTTATTAAATAAAATAAAGTCATCATCACGAAAACTTGGAAATGAAACTCCAAAATACTTATGAGCCTGAAATTTTTCTGAAATAGTTTTGGATCTGTGAGTGATCTTATGATAACACAGATACAAACAACAGATTAGTAACCATAAAAATTTGATTCCAAATTCGTTTTATGTTACTTCTAAAAGGATTAATGAAATTTTAGAAAATGCTAGATATTGTTTTAGTAATAACTGCTTTCATTTGATAAAATACTTGTATTGCTTTAAAAGTATTAAATACAAACAAAAATATTTCTTACTACGATACATAGACATTTTTCTTTGTTTACTTTATTTTACAGTTAAATAATTATTTTAAAACGGCAATTATTTGTAGAGAATAAGCAATTATTAACTATTTTGATAATTCAGAATTACATTAATAGAATACATTATGGTCCATTGTGTCCCATGTTGAAGTTTTAGACATTCTCATAAAATTATTATTTAAAATTTTCTTTTTAGCATATTAACTTTAATATTAAATAAAAACAAAAACTTACCTTTTAAACAAAAGCTGTTTTTACTTATTTAATTAATAATACAGAAAAGTACAATGATTAAAAATATTATTTTTTAAAACTTCAAAGCAACCAATCAGGATCAAATGAATCATTCTGAGGTAACGATGTGTTTAAAATGCTATAAATAATCAATTAGTTTAAAAAAAAAGCTTTAAAATTTTAAAAGTAAATAATATATAATTACTGGTCATCTATGTACTTAGGTCCAATGTAGCTCACTCTTCTCAACATGTACCATAAAAAGGATATTTATATAAATGAGACAAATTTGTAAAAACTTAACCTGTCTATAATGGAATGTTACCATAAATAAAAATATTCCATTGTCCCGTCTAAAAGAATATCATACAATTACACAAAACCTGTCCAAAACGGAATTTTTCAAAAAACACTGAGATTTCATCTTGACTATTTTCACTAAGACTCCATCAAATCCATAACCTTAAAATCTGCACATAATTTACAGATGTAGACAATAAATTTTTTACACCAGATGTATGTACAAAATTTGACTTTCATAACTTTATATCAATTCTTTTAAGAACTTTAATTTGCAATTCTTGTTAATATTATTGAAGCCATGTTTTTTCATGAAGGAAGAATAAATTTATTTCTAAAAAATTTCAAGATATTGCTGATATCACTGGTCACATATCACTCACTATATATATACAGGGTGTTTCGCTACTAGACCGACAAACTTTGAGGGATGATAGTAGACATGAAAACAAACATTATTAAATAGGGAACCATGGGGCGCAAACGTCTTCTGTAGGAGCTAGCGGCCATTAAAGTTTGAGGTCCAAAATTTCAAACGATGATAAAAAACGGAAAAAAGGGTCGATTCGTTTGCGGTTTTCACTAAAACATTCTTTATATCACGTTTTTCTTAGAAAAAAATTTCAAAGGTTATGTTCAAAAATTGTCGATAGAGGGCGCTTTAGACTTTAGAGTAACGAACAGTTACTTTTTACCGCTATTTTGTGTATGGGATTGAAATTATTCTAAAGTTTAGACTTTAACTTAAATTTTAAGCCCAAAATCGGAAACATTGGGATCGGGTAACAAGCAAATATTAAACTGTGAACAGAGGGGGAAATTTTAAACGCTCATAAATATTGGACAAACAAATGGATTTTGTTGCAGTTTGCGTGTAAGTCATTAACTTGGTAATTATTTGATTCAAAATGATGTACAGCTTTGGTGCCCTCATTTTTTGATAGAGGGCGCTTCCGACACATCTCTGACATTTCAAAGGCATTACTCCTGGGTGTTTTACTACCAGACCATCATACTTCCAGGAAGTGTTAGGGATACAAAGATGACTTGGAATCGCATAGAAATGTAACGTTGGAAATGCATTTTTTGCAAGTTACGGTTAAAGGAAACAGAGAAAAAAGTAACAGAAACAGCAGAGAAAGAATGACAAATTAATGTGACAGAAAACAGTTTATTTAAAGGTTTTACGAGAAAAGGTGTTCAAAATTACAACCAGAAGTAGTCCGGTATGCTTGACAGCGGTGTCACGTGGAATTCCTCACGCTTTGAAAGTTTCCTGGCATCTCTGATAATTTTCTGGCAGCTACAGAAATACCAGCTACGAGGTCTTCAACTGATGGTACGGGAGTCTCATATACCCAATTTTTTATTTGACTCCAGCAAAAGAAGTCCATACATGATAGATCCGGCGATCTGGCAGGCCGATGAACCGGGCTACCACGACCTATCCACCACTGTCCATATGTTGCTTTGAACTGTCGGTAAACGTCATTGGTAAAATGTGGAGGAGCCCTATCGTGCTGTTCATCGTTCAAATACTTCATTCTGCTACCTTTGGAACCGGTTCGCGAATGATCACTTCAAAGTGACATTTGCGCAGGCGCATTACCGTTTAGCGCCATCTAACGTCACTGTCAAACTTGCCGGACTACTTCTGGTCGTAATTTCAAACACCTTTTCTAGTAAAACCTTTAAATAAACTGGTTTCTGTGACATTAACGTGTCGCTCTTCTCGCACTAACGTGTCTCTCTGTTTCTGTTACTTTTTTCTCTGCTTCCTTTAACCGTAACTTGCAAAAAATGCATTTCCAACGTTACATTTCTATGCGATTCCAAGTCATCTTTGTATCCCTAACACTTCCTGGAAGTATGATGGTCTGGTAGTAAAACACCCAGGAGTAATGCCTTTGAAATGTCAGAGATGTGTCGGAAGCGCCCTCTATCAAAAAATGAGGGCACCAAAGCTGTACATCATTTTGAATCAAATAATTACCAAGTTAATGACTTACACGCAAACTGCAACAAAATCCATTTGTTTGTCCAATATTTATGAACGTTTAAAATTTCCCCCTCTGTTCACAGTTTAATATTTGCTTGTTACCCGATCCCAATGTTTCCGATTTTGGGCTTAAAATTTAAGTTAAAGTCTAAACTTTAGAATAATTTCAATCCCATACACAAAATAGCGGTAAAAAGTAACTGTTCGTTACTCTAAAGTCTAAAGCGCCCTCTATCGACAATTTTTGAACATAACCTTTGAAATTTTTTTCTAAGAAAAACGTGATATAAAGAATGTTTTAGTGAAAACCGCAAACGAATCGATCCTTTTTTCCGTTTTTTATCATCGTTTGAAATTTTGGACCTCAAACTTTAATGGCCGCTAGCTCCTACAGAAGACGTTTGCGCCCCATGGTTCCCTATTTAATAATGTTTGTTTTCATGTCTACTATCATCCCTCAAAGTTTGTCGGTCTGGTAGCGAAACACCCTGTATTTAGTGGGAACAAATATAGAAGATTAATATACAGTAGATTCCCATAATTCTGCAACCCTAAAATCCGCACATATTTTCTGGACGTAAACAATGAAACATTCATTTCAGAGAGAGGGACAAAATTTGACTCTTTTTTCCATTTTATATCAATTCCATATGTACAGTGGACTCCCTCAAATCCGCACTCCTAAAATCTGCAACTCTCTAAAATCCACACATATTTTACGGATGTAAACAATGAAACATTCAGTTCAGATGTAGGTGCAAAAATTGATTTTTTCAGTTTTATATCAATTCCGTACATTTTTAGGTGCGTTCGTAATTATGTAAATACGTAGCACCCATTGTTGTCGCTCAGTCCGTCCGTCCGCATATAACAATACAAAAACTACCCAACCGAATCGTGTGAAATTTAAAATACATAATTATTACATAATTTTGTAGAGTCATTTCAAATTTTATGAAAATCGGATGGGGAGATCAATTACAGGGACAATCAAAAGTATTCCGTTACATTACCGTTATATCAATATATCCGTTACATCAATGGGGAAAAAAGTTCCAAATGCATTTTAATGGTGTTACACTCATTTGAACATAACAGAATTGACAGGAATCTATGAAATATGTACTAAAAATACATTTTGTACAATCTGTGATGCAAAGAATATTTATTATTAAATTACAGGGCCACACAAATGTATTCCACTAAACAATGTTATACGGGGAAACTTTGTTTGAGGGGTGTTTAATTATATTAAACTACTTCACATTTTATGAATAAGATATACGTTAATGAAGTAGAAAAAAATTACTCCCTGCATATTTATAGGAACACAAAGATTTCGACCACTATACTGTATCCAAAGTACGTTCTACTATATCAGCAAGATCTGGATATTTTAAAACTTCGTTATCGTACGAACGCATCTCATTTGCTACGCTTCACGTGCAATTTCCAACTTGTTTAATTTATAATAATTTTTGTTAAGGTTATTGAATTCATGTTTTATCATGAAGAAAGAATAATTTATTTCTGAAAAAATAAAGATATTGCTAATATCATTGGTAATCACAATCTTACCAAATATATTTATCTATTAATCAAGCTTTTCTAGTTATTAAGTCTGGCTAAACCTGAAATAAAGTTTCATTATTTTATGATCCTGATGTGAATTAGTAATGTACCTTTATGAGGCATGTTTTATTGAATAATTTAGGAACAACACATTTCCTCTTTTATAATGAATATTTAATTGTACATTATTGATTATTAACTTTATTTTTCATTTTAGTATTTTAATCATTTAAAAAAATATCTGAATTTTTATTATTTTAGTTTACTACTTTTTTTAATATTTTAGTATATTGTATGCATTCATTATACTTTTGATTTCATTATTAATTACATTCAAATTATTTTTTAAAAAATGTAAACAAAGCAATGACCAGAAATCCACAAAATTCTAAAATCCGCAAAACCTCTGGTCCCAAGCTGTGCGGATTTGAGGGAGTCTACTGTAATTTAATTTGTAATTTTTATGTATATTACTGAATTCATATTTTTTCATGAAGGAAGGATAAATTTATTTCTGAAAAAATTCAACATATTGCTGAAATCACTGGTAATCACAATCTTTTTACAAAATATATTTACGTTTTCCAATTATTTATTCAAGCTTTTTATTTATTAAGTCTAATAAAATTTCGGAAATAAAACTTCCTTATTTCAGTATTTTCATGTGAATTTCTAAAGTACTTTTCTGAGGCAAGTTTCATTGAATAATTTAGGAAAAATATGTTCAATCTTTATCATGAATATTTAATCATGCATTATAGATTATTAACTTGACCTTTGCTTTTAAAATTTTAAAACTTATCTAAATTTTATTATTTTAGTTTATTACATTCTTAATAATTTATTACTAAATTATAAGCATGTATTATAGTGTCAATTGCATTATTAATTACTTTGAATTATTGTTTAGAAACATAAACAAACAATGACCAGAAATTTACAAAATTTTAAAATCCCCACAACCCTAAATTGCGGGGATTGGAGAGAGTCTACTGTACATATAAAATAAATGAAAATTCAATTGTGACATTCCTTTGCGATTTCATCTTGACAGCTTTTATCACTACATTCATACATAACATATATATACATATAATAACATGAATGAAAATTCTTAATCAATATCTAAAAATATCCTGGCTACACTACTGAAAATAACAATATTTTAATCATTTATTTGCTTTTTTTATCATGTTTAAAACTTCTTATAGTCGATTCTAAGTATAAAAATATGCATTTTTGTTAAGAGTACAACTATAGGTTGTTTAATATGTATTTTTTTATATTAAGGGGGGGGGGGAGGGGTAAATGATATAAAAAGAAAATGGCACTGCAGCAGAAGGATTATATTCTTTCTTTATAAACTGTTTCCCTTTTAAAATTTACAAGGTAATTATTTTGCATACGATTAAAACGTAAAAACTTAATATTAAATTTATGAAACTTACATTCCCATTTGAACATTATTATTGTTATTATTATTAAATTATATCATAATTTTATAGTGAAAGTAATAAAAACACAGTTCAATGCATGTCAATACTTATATGTATGACATATACTCACATTCAATCGAATTTAATATTAATTCCATTTATACTGTCTTGTTAAATATAAATAAAAGCGCATTTAGAAGCATAAATTATTGAAAATACATTTTTAATTCTAATATAATATTCTACATAAACATAGGTACATGCAACTTATTAACCTTTTAATATATGACATACTTAAATGTCGTTAATTATTTTTTCTGATATTTTTGCATGAAACCAAACTATTATAACTATTACAGCAGTGTAACCTATAACCTGGGGGAAACTCTGTAATATTCTACAAAAACATAGCTACATGTAACTATTTTATCTTTTAATATATCCCATGCTTAAATATCTTAATTATTTTTTCTGATATTTTTGTATGAGTCTAAACTATTATTTTATTGGAGCAGTGTAACTAGGGAAGAATTCCATATCCTGTTCTGCATTTTTTTTTTTTTTTTTTTTTTTTTTTTTGGTGATATAGGTTTTAAAGAGGTTGTTGTGTTCTTCAGCATTGGAGTTTGCATTTTTTATTTACTTGATACTACTAGTGGATAAATAGTAACTTTGCATGCATATTTTCGTTTTAATTATTTTTTTTTCAAATTTATAATTTTCTGGCTTTTTTTTTCAGACATATTTAACTCGCAGATGTAATATTATAAACATATCTAAATATTTGTAATATAATTTTCTTTTACTTTCGCATGCATAATAAATATATAAAATATGAAAGATATAAAATAGCTAATAAAAATATGTATAAGCATAAAGTACAGTATACTCCTTCAAATCTGCACAGCTTGGGAGCAGAGGTTGTGTGGATTTTAGAACTTTGCAGATTTCTGGTTATTGCTTTATTTATATTTTTTAGTCAATAATTTGAATGTAATTAAAAATGCAATCAAAGCTATACTGAATGCTTACAATATGATAAAATACTAAACTAATTAATAAAACCAAAATAATAAAAATTTAGATAATTTTTAAAATGATTAAAGTTTTATTTCCTGTTTAGCCAGACTTCATGACCAAAAAAGCTTGATTAACACATAAATATATTTGGAAAGAAGATTATGATTAACAACAATATCTGCAATATTTTAATTTTTCAGAAAAATATTTATTGTTCCTTCATAAAAAACTTGAGTTTAGTGATATTAACAAAAATGATAAATTTAAATATATATAGAATTGATATAAAACTAAAAAAGTCAAATTTTGTCCCTACATCTGAACTGAATGTTTCATTGTTTGCATCTGTAAATTATGTGCAGATTTTAGGTTTGTAGATTTAAGGGAGTCTACTATATATTTATTTATATGTCTGAATTTAATAAGCATTCCTAACGAAGTTATATCAACAAATGGGGAATAAGTATAGAATGAGATTTATAAATAGAAAAACCAGTCTGATGGAGTCTTTTGTTGTTATCTGTACAAAAAAAAAAAACTAAATCAGTAAAAGATCATTTTGTGTGTATGCCTGTCATAGGCATTTTACTCATAACCTAAATTTTTAGTACCATTATTTTTTTATATATACATTTAACTTGTAATATAGGAATTGAGGAAGGTTCCAACAGAACTGAAGTAGTAATGGTTTTTCGGACAAACCTATTTAGACCGCAGGATCAGGTTGGGGAGGGGGAGCGTATAATCAACTTTTTTCACTTAAAGTCAGACTAATACATTTATTTTAATGAAATTTTTGATGCATTTTACATATAACAATGGATTCCTATACATCAAGCATAACCATTTGATTTTTTTAGATTGTTTTCTACGGAGATACATTTAATTTTCTCATGGCCGCAAACTGATATCAGTTTTTTAAGCTACAATCTCCATTGCAATACATTTGACTTCCTCGAATCTGCAACCCTAAAATCGGCAACTCTCTGCACATAATTTAAGGATGTAAACAATGATATATTCTGTTCAGATAGAGGTATAAAATTTGACTTTTTTATTTTAATATCAATTCCATACCTATTTTAATTTGTAATTTTCGTTAATATTATTGAATTCGTATTTTTTTCATGAAGGAAGAATAAATTTGTTTTTGAAACAATTCAAGATATTGTTGATATTATTGGAAATCACACCCCCCTTCCCAAATATAAATCAATCAAGCTTTTTTGGTTGTTAAGTCTGGCTAAACCTGAAATAAAACTTCCTTATTTTATGATTTGGATGTGAATTAGTAATGTGCCTTTATGAGGCAAGTTTCATTGAATAATATCGGAAAAATGCAGTTCATCTTTATAATGAATGTTTAATTATACTTATACATTATGGATTATTAACTTGGTCTTTGCATTTAACATTTTAAGCATTTTAAAAATTATCTAAATTTTTACTATTTTAGTTTGTCACTTAATTTAGTACATTATTTTATTATAAGCTTTTATTATATTCTCAATTGCATTAATTATTATAGTCAAACTACTGTTTAAAAAAAATGTAAACAAAACAATGACCAGAAATCTGCAAAATTCTAAAATCTGCATAACCTCTTGTCCCCAGCTGTGTGGATTTAAGAGAGTCGACGGTATTAATATATCATATACAATACAGTCAACAAAGTACAGAGATTTTGAATCTGAAATTTATAAATGATAACAACAATTTTTTGACAGCCATTAATTTCCATTTGTCAATTAATGACAATGCTAGTCTAAAGTTACTGGAAATTTAGAAGTAGCACAAGAAAAATCTTTTATCAGATTTTTCTGGAGAAAGTGGAAAAGATCACTTTCTCATGTATAAAAAAACTTTCTCACAAAAGAAAATATAAAGCATTTTTTTGACTTCTGCACAATAAAAAAAAATAGTTTTCTCTTTACACAATTACAAGTTAAATGCATGTAAAAAATGGAACTAAAAATTTAGCTTTTTAATCTCAGATTTTACACAGGTTTTCCTTGCTGAACCACCACCTGCCTCACTTATGTCTAATGAACCCATTAGGAAAAACAGAATTAGTTCAAAAACAATGAAATCAAGCTGAATGTGATATAATTAAGAAACTGTTTTGAAAACTAGCATTTTTTTTCATCTTAATTTATAAAAATCTAGAAAAAATTTAAAATATCAAATAAAAACTAATACACTTTAAATGTGGTTGGTGAATTATTGCAATTTCTGTATGCTTTTTAAAAAAAATTATTCTATTTTGGAATTTTAATATTAGTGGCACACAACATGTGGCCTGCGGGCCACAAAGTTACCACTATTTTTATGCAGAATAATTTTCTTTATAATAATTGCAGAAATTTTGCTATTCAATAAAATAATGTCACTTTTCAAATATTCCGGTGGCAAGCAATTTTTTGGCAAAAAGGTTGTACATCACTATTATTATGAAAAAAAAGTAAATTTTTCTATAAAACATTTGTAGTATAAACTTATATCGATATTTTGGCTACCCTACAGCATTCGCTCCCAATCATCTGTGATGTTTTCTGGCAATTATCGTTGCCGATGTTAGTGCTGATTCAACCATGACGATTTTAGTGTTCTGGCAACCCTAGATTTTTTTTTTCTCCTGGCATATGTACATGGTTAAAGGTGTATGTTGAGGGTTTTGAGCTTAGATCAGGAATGAATGCAATATGAGATGTCTATGGTTTGAGTAATAGGTTTACTGTGAGTAAAATGGCAATCCGACTCGGCATTTTTGCACAGAGATGTTTAGAAATGTTATTGAGGGAGGTCAGTTTAATTAAAGCAAACATTGTTTACCCTTATTGTCGAGGAAATATGAGTATTTGAGAGAAGAAAGTGTCTGATGGTTCTTCTTGGCCTTGTAGGAATCACGTTTTTGATGAAAATGGAAAGATAGAATGGTGTAGTAAGTACTTTTTTGTATAAAAGATTGATTTAATTTTTGTTTTATTTGTGAATATAGCATTACAGATAACTGTAATTTGGATTCTATGTATTTGCTTTGTCAATGTAGGGTTAAATTTCTTTAATATATTTAATAATTAAATTGCCTTATGTGATTTTTGTTTTCGGATAAAAGTCAGTTTATTTTTCGTGAAAAAAAAGCATTTTTGTGACTTTTTTTACTTTCTGAATGTACCATTAGAGATTGCTTTAATGTGTTCCTTATGTATTTTGGCTGTCAATGTAGTCTTAGGTTATTCAATAAGATTTTTAGGTATTTTAGTTCGTGGATGTAGGCTTTAAAAATGCTTTATTGTAATTTTTATTGTCAGTTATTTATATATTTAAACGAGTTTTCATCTTACTTTATTATTTAAAAGTTCTTTATTGTTTGCTCATTATGACTCCCTTCTCCCTTCCTTCTTCCGGCCTGAAATGGCTATGAATTACTACTTGGCGACAATTGCCACTTGGCAAAAATGGGTTTTTCATGCCAAGAAAAAAAAAAAAAAAAAAGACAGACTGGAGGTGAATTCCAAAACTGTTCCAATATTTTATTTCTACATCAAGATCTTGAAATGATAATTCTTAGAACAATGAAGGGGAGGGGGAAGATCGCACATGAATTTACAATATCATTTATTCCAACAATTTACAATGCTTTTAGTTTGTTCTGCTATCATTTTTAAGAAAAGAAAAAAAATAATTCAGTGTAACGTAAACTATGCTCATAGAAAAGTACAGGGGAAAATAAAGCAAAAGGTTTGTTTACATGTGTAGTGGCATCAAAATTTCTTCATCATGTAACTTGGCTTTTTCATGTCATGACTAAAACTGCATTTTTTAATGTTAATTTAATGTATTTTCCAACATTAAAAAAAACATAAGAATGGTATCAAAGTGCTCATCCTTTTGCTTTCTATAAATATCCTTTTATATATACATTTTATCCATACATAGTGCACAATATAAAGTCATTAAGGTGGTCATTGTGGAAAGCTATTTAAACCAAAATAACATTTTATGGTACTAGTACTTGGTTATCCTGTCCACCGAATTTGCCAAATTGTACAAATCGCCAAATTACACATATTGATGTAATTTTTATTTTAAATAATGAAAAAATGAATAAATTAGTAGAATATTAATAAACATACAAATATAAATTATTTAATGACATTTTAAATACTTTTATCATATTTAATGTGATTGGATGCAATATTCATGATCATCCATTATTGGCATTTAAATTTATAGTTTGACTATGGTTCTTTGATCGACGGATAACCAAGTAGTACCCATTTTATTTATAAAATCCTTTTTTGTGGTGATTTTTTTAAAAAAATGTGCATTTTATTCGGTAATGGCTTTTTTTAAAAAAATCAAAAATAATCGACAAATCTGTTCTTTTTCTCAACAAACATAGTCAAACCTTGTGAATGTGAAATTTTGTATTTCGAACCGGTAACTCAGTAACCAGGGACTCTACACACATGTAAATACACCCGCTCCATAGTGTTAAATCAACAGGCAGGTTATTTTAGAACTTCTCATTTAGATTTCAATAACAGTAGACTCCCTCAAATCCACACAGCTTGGAATCAAAGATTGAGCGTATTTTAGAATTTTGCAGATTTCTAGTCACTGGTTTGTTTAGATTTTTTTAAACAGCAATTTGAATGCAATAAAAAATGCAATTGAAAGTACAGTAGACTCCTTCAAATTCGCAAAGCTTGGGACTAGAGGTTGTGAGGATTTTAGAATTTTGCGGATTTCTGGTCACAGCTTTGTTCACATTTTTTAACCAATAGTTTGAATGTGATTAATAATGCAATCGGAAATATAATGAATGCTTACAATATAATAAAATATTAAAATAAATAATGAACTAAAATAATAAAAATTTAGATAATTTTTAAAATGATTAAAGTACTGGTCAAGTTAATAATCAATAGTGTATTATTAAATATTCAATATAAAGATTAAATGTATTTTTCCAAAATTATTCAACAAAACTTGCCTCATAAAAGTACATTACTAATTCACATCAAAATCATAAAATAATGAAGCTTTATTTCAAGTTTAGCCAGGCTGAATGAGCAAAAAATCTTGATTAATGCATAAATATATTTGGTAAGAAGATTGCAGTGATATCAGCAATATCTTGAATTTTTCCCCAAAATATTTGTTCTACCTTCATGAAAATAACATGAATAGAGTATTATTAAGAAAATTACAAATTAAAAAATATATGAAATTGATACAAAACTAAAAAAAAGAAAAAAAATCAAATTTTGTCCCAATATCCGAACTGAAAGTTTCATTGTTTACATCCATAAAATATGTGCGGATTTTAGAGAGTTGCGGATTTCTGGTTTGTGGATTTCAGGGAGTCTACTGTATAATGAAAGCTTACAATATAATAAGATATTAAAATAAGTAATGAACTAAAATAATAAAAATTTTGATAATTTTTAAAATGTTTAAAGAAAAGATCTTTTGATAATCAACAATGTATGATTAATTAAATATTCATTATAGATATGAGATGCAGTTTTCCTAAATTATTCACTGAAACTTACCTCATAAAGGTAAATAACTAATTCACAACAAAATAATAAAATAGAGAAGTTTTATGTCAGGTTTAGTTCCCTTAATAACCAAAAAAAGCTTGATTCATACATAAATATATTGGTTAAGAAGATTGTGATGACCAGCGACGTCATCAATATCTTGAAGAATATTTTCAGAAATAGGTGCATTCTTCCTTCATGAATAATATTAAAAAAAGGAAACCTACAGTTACATTAACAAAAATTACAAATTAATCACTTAACCGGCGAAGGGTATGGGGAAACAGTGCTTTAACCCCCGACTTATCTCGGGGCAGCTTGTGAAGTGGTTAAAATATGTAAGGAATTGATATAAAACCAAAAAAATGAAATTTTGTCCCTCTATCTGAACTGAATGTTTCATTGTTTACATCTGTGAATTACATGCAGATTTGAGAGAGATGTGTACTTTAGTGTTGTGGATTTGAAGGAGGCTACTATATTTTTAAACTTTTTTTTTTATAAGATTACCGAGCTAGATCTTTAATATCGCTATTTTTTTTACTTTTTAGATTTTGAATCTAGATTTAAAGAGGTACTTTCATTTATTGAAAACAGTTTTGAAACTGAAAATACCTTTTTAAGAAAAATCTGTAACTAAAATCAAAAATGCAAAAAAAAAAAAAAAATATATATATATATATATATATATATATATATATCATATTAATGATGAAACTCAGCTATCATATGCAAAAAGAAATGGCATATAAAAATAATCAAATTTAAGTAAAAAATTGGAAAACAACCTGCTCGTTGAATTAACATTGCAGAAAGGGTGTTTTCAAGTGGGTAATGAGCCCCCTTAAGTTATGTGTTTTTATAAGTAAATTTCGATAAACAGCATAAAAGTACTGCATTATGCGATCAATTATTAAAAAATATTTAATTTCAATTGAACAGAATACAGTCAAATTAAATTTATGAGCAACAAAGCGTTTTAAAAGTAAATGTAATTATATATTCAAACCAATTTCCTGCATCTAAATTGAAATTTGAACAATGTCAAACTAAACTATAAAAAAATAAATAATAATAAGCGGAATTATCTGTTATGAATAAAACACTATAATAATGACTGGATGACAGATCAGCAAAAATGAAAATTGCGTCACATTAAATTTCGTGCCATCATTATCAAATAACAAATTGTAAAGTATTCAATTGAATATAAATCTAAGAAATTATCCTACCTTAGTATTAACAAGAAGTTGAATACGATAAACTTATGTTTTAAAAGTTACCTAATATTGCAAACAACGGAAGAGACAAGGACGCCGATAAAAGAATGAATTGTGAATTACTTAATGATTCATTAAAAGTAGTATTGATTCTTATGAATCAAACCTTTTGAATTGATTTATCTATCAGCCACGGTGATTCACTCACTTCGTTGGTGTCTCTTTGCTTTAAAAGAAAAAAATATATAATTTTCAACGCGTATCCTCTGATTGTAATAATGGGTAATTTTTAAAACGTAAACGTGGTGATCCATCCTCTGCTAAAATAATTTAATGGTAGGATGTGTTTCTTCTTTTACTCTTTATAAAAATTTTCCAACTTACGACTTGTCCATGTTATAGCAACAAAATTTTATTTACGCAACTTTTATTTTCACTGATATTTGACAATTTAAAATATTATGGAAAAGTTTTTCCTAGCAGACATTTTCACTTATCTATTTATTTAAATCTAGTTTATCTTACGATTTTAGGGTGAAACACAAGGAATTCATTTGAATTGTGATTAAGAGTTTGATTTAAATGTTTAATTTTAGATCATTCTATTCCTCACAAACTGAATTTGTCTGTATTGAGTTAAGTTAAATAAGAATATTTTTTAAATGATTAACCTTAAAATATCTGTTCCTAACAGTAATTAATCGCATAATATAATACATATGAAGGTTATAAAATTTACCCAAAATATTAGAACAGCTTAAAAAAAATAGCAAGAGTCTTAAGAATCTGAAATATTGAAATTCCATCATCTTCATGATGTAATTTATGTTGCAAGTTAGTGTTGTGGCTGCTTTGATAAAAAAATATTTTCTATTGTTTATTTACATTTGGCAAAAATATTCAGTACTACTTGGTTATGCTGTCGACCAAAAATCTGTCACCAAACTTCACTATAAGATTAATTGCCAATAATGAATATCGTCAATGTCACATTCAATGACATTAAATACAATACACATGTTTAAAACAACATTAAGTAATTTTTAATTTTGATTTTTAATTTTGATTTTTAATTTTGATTTTTAATTTGTATTTTTAATAATATTCTACAAGTTTTTTGTTATTTAAAATAAAATTATATTGATATGTATGATTTGTATAATTTGGCAAAATTGGTCGATGGGATAACCAAGTAGTACCAAATATCACCTATTCCAGAAAATTAAACTATACCAACCATGATTCCAGAATCACCAATTCAGGATTCCTGTTGGTCATCCAATTACAAAATTTGGACATTTTTTTTAATAATTGAAGTGGTGAGTGAATTTTTGATGTACTACTTTCCATCGGCATCTCGATTGTGGTTGTAAATGAAGAAAATTTGAATTCATTATTAATCAAACCTAAAATTTGTAAATAAAATGTATAAAAACTACAGAACTCTAGCATCACTTGATAATAATTAAAAACGGAAAATTCTTTCATTACATCCTTTTTTTAACATTTATCTAATTAAAAATTGTTTATTGTGTTGAGTTTTACAACAATACATAAGATGGATTTTTACTGAGAAAGATTAGGTAATTTTTTTTACCAGATTTATGTACGAACCATGCAATTACAGTAACCATTATATCTATACTAGTGTGAAAGAAGTATTTGATATACAATATGAAGTACAATAGAAGTAGACTCCCTCAAATCCGCAATCCTAAAATCTGCAACTCTCTAAAATCTACACATAATTTATGGATGTAAACAAAGTAACATTCAGTTCAGCTACAGGGACAAAACTGGACTTTTTTAGTTTTATATCAATTCCATTTTTATTTTAATTTTTAATTTTTGTTAATATTACTAAATTCATGCTTTTTTTTTTTTTTTTTTTTTTTTTTTTTTTTTTTTTTTCTATGACGGAAGAGTAAATTTATTTCTGAAAAAAATTCAAGATATTGCTAAAATTGGTATAATTACAATCTTCTTACCAAATATATTTATGTATTTATGAATCTTTTTTGGTTATTAAGTCTGGATAAACCTGAAATAAAACTGCCTTATTTCATGGTTTTTATGTGAATTAGTAATGTACCTTTATGAGGCATATTTCAATGAATAATTTAGGAAAAATACATTTCATCTTTATAATGAATATTTAATCATAGGTTATTGATTATTAACTTGACCTTTGATTTTAATAATTTATTCATTTTAAAAATTATTAATTTAGTTTATTACTTATTTTAATATTTTATTATATTGTAAACATTTTTTATAGTTTTGATTGCATTAAATATTACATTCAAATTACTGTTTAAAAGTTGTAAAGACTGCAATGACCAAAAATCCACAAAATTCTAAAATCAGCACAATCTCCAGTACCAAGTTCTATGGATTTGAAGGAGTCTACTGTATTTAGATGAGCAACATTCGACTAGTTTATTATCTGAACATGCCATTAACATTCACAATACTTCTGGATAAACCAGGTTTTTTGGCTAATACAGTAGACTCCCTGAGATCAGCACACCTTCAGACCAGAGATTGCATGGATTTCTGGTCATTACTTTGTTTACATTATTTAAACAATGATTTGAATGTAATTAATAATCCAATCAAAATAATTATGAATGCTTACAATATAGTAAAATATAAAAAATAAGTAAAGTAATAAACTAAAGTAATAAAATTTAAGATAATTTTTAAAATATTAAAAGCAAAGACCAAGTAATTAATCAGTAATACGTAATTAAATATTCATTATAAAGAATATGAAACATGCCTCACAAAGTTACATTAGTAATACATTTCAAAATCATAATATAAGGAAGTTTTATTTTATATTAGCCAGACTTAATAACAAAAAAAACTTTATTAATACATGGATATATTTGGTGAAAAGATTGTGATTACCAATGATTTTCAATGATAACTTGAACTTTTTTAGAAATGATTTATTCTTCCTGCATAAAAAAGCACAAATTCACTAATATTAATAAAAATTACATATAAAAAAATATATGGAATTGAATTAAAAATAAAAAAGTGAATATTTGTCCCTCCATCTGAACTAAAAGTTTCATTGTTTACATTTGTAAATTATGTGTGGATTTGAGGGAGTCTACTGTATACCATAACAAAGATAAGATTTCTTAATAGAACAATAATTTAACAAATATGCGATAAAGCTGCTATTAAAAAAGCCTGCTGCAACTACTGAAATGATGCTAATAATAATTGCTATTTTTTGTCACTTTAAAATTGTAGTTTTTTATTCAGCCCCCCCCCCCTCCAAATATATATACAGTAGACTCCCTCAAATCCGCACAGCTTGGGACCAGAGGTTTTGCGAATTTTAGAATTTTGCGGATTTCTGGTCATTGCTTTGTTTATATATTTTTTTAAAAATAATTTGAATGTAATTAATAATGAAATCAAAAGTATAATGAATTATGCTTTTAGCATAAATGTACTAAAATATTAAAAAAAGTAGCAAACTAAAATAATAAAAATTTAGATTTTTTTTTAAATGATTAAAATACTAAAAGGAAAGGTCAAGTTAATAATCAATAATGTACAATTAAATATTCATTATAAAAGAGGAAATGTGTTTTTCCTAAATTATTGAATGAAACTTGCTTCATAAAGGTACATTATTAATTCCCATCAGGATCATAAAATAATGAAATTTTATTTCAGGTTTAGCCATACTTAATAACTAAAAAAGCTTGATTAATACATAAATATATTTGGTAAGATTGTGATTACCAATGATATTAGCAATATCTTTATTTTTTGAGAAATAAATTATTCTTTCTTCATGAAAAAACATGAATTCAATAACCTTAACAAAAATTATAAATTAAAAAATGTATGGAATTGATATAAAACTGAAGAAATTCAATTTTTGCACCTACATCTGAATTGAATGTTTCATTGTTTACATAAGTAAAATATGTGTGGATTTTAGAGAATTGCGGAATTTATTAGTGCGGATTTGAGGGAGTGTACTGTATGTATATATAGCGGACGCGAAAGACATTGTCCTGTCACTGACAGATGTTGTGCTTACTGGCAACGATTCCAGAAAATAAAATAAATGTACGTAAATATAGTAATACACACGATAAATGTTACGTTTTTAATTTAGTTTCTTATTACAATTATGTAAGGAAATTATTTTTCACTCTTCAGTATTTTTTGAAGTCGGTTCAATTTTTGATAAAAAGTTTATTTTTCTCATTTTAGTTAAAAGTTAACGATTTTCTGATGTCGGTTAATCAAAATTATAATACAGGAAATATTATTGTAAAGCATACACATTTGTCAGGAGTGGGGTTCGAACACGCGATATTTTTCTTCAAGAAACAGAGCTTAAATCTGGCTCCTTAGACTGCTCGGACATTCTGTCCGCACTCTAATCATCGAACTTATGCAACACTTTAAATTAGCAAAAATTTACTAACTATTAGTTTTTGCCTAATTACTAAAAAGATACTGAATGAATTTCGATGAAATGTGAATCTAAATCTTTCTCGAATCCAGTGGAACACACACACAAAATTTCATTAAAATCGGTCGAGTCGTTTAGAAGGAGTTCAGTGACAAAAACACGCCTAGAAGATTTATATATGTAAAGATATGTCTTGATTAATTAATAGGATAAATTTTAAATAAATAAAATTGTTGAATTTATTCTCAAACTGTCAATAAAACTTGACAGGTATCAAGCATAATTCTAAGTGTATTAAGGTTGATCTTTTGCATATGACAAAAGACAAAAGCTATTTTTATTGAAGAATAAGTTTTATAAATGTCTTTTAGTACTTCATAATCTTATTTTTTTTACATGCCAATGTAGTTTTTAAATTATTGTGATACAAATAAGTATCAGACATAATTGATGTCCCTTTTTAAAGCTGTTCAATGATAATAATTGTTCATTTTTCTTTCTCAAATGATGCTAACTTTGTTGATAAACACAGAGCCTCATTTCCCCAGTATGTTTTCTTCTTTGATTCATATTTGAGAAATAAGGGAATCATCTTGGAAGCCCTCCCCCCTCGCTGAAAAAAGACTGGTTATTGAACAAACAGGAACATTTGTTAAAATGTTCTTCTTGGCCATTGGTGTTTTTCTTCTGTTTACCAACGGCAGATTTTACATCGGGTAAGCAGGGGCAAAACAGCTACTTGTCATTTATATGATATTGAAGCTTTATAATTCAATGGTCTATATATATATATATAGGGTACTACTTGGTTATTTCGTCAACCGATTTTGCCAAATTATACAAATTAAGATTATTTTCATTTTAAAAAACAGAAGAAGAATTAAATTGGTATAACATTAATAAAAATACATAAAATGTCAAAATAAAAATTGCTTGGTGATGTAAGAAACATGTGTAACATGTTTAATCTCAAAGGATTGTGGCATTCACGATCAACCATCATTGTCATTTAATCTCATATTTTGGTGATAGTTTTTTGGTCGACGGGATAATCAAGTAGTACCATATATATATATATATATTGAATTGAATCACAAAAGGAAATGACTCACTACCAAAGCGTCTTCTTTTGCAATGTTGCTTTCAACTCGATTTCAGAAATCATTTTAAACTGCACAAAGCATTCAAATTTTGAATCTTTTATAGAAATTTTTCTTAAACACAAAAGATAACAGGCAGAAAACATTCGTATTTGGGCACATAAGTGCTCTCATACTCATCTCAATTCAAAATTAAGCCTAACATGGCTCCATCAAAGACTGTTAAAATGGATGGGTTTGCTGTGTGATATATTTTATTATACAGTAGACTCCCTCAAATCTGCATCCCTAAAATGTGCACATAATTTATAGATGTAAACAATGAAAATTTCATTTCAGACGTTAAAGCAAAGTTCTAGTTTTTTTTAGTTTTATTTCATCCCTTATGTATTTTCATATGTAATTCATACTTAATATAAATGAACTTGTTATTTTCTATGAAAAGAGCAAATACAATTTTGTAAAATCAAGCTGTTGCTGATAACAGTGGTAATCACAATCTTTTGACGAAATATATTTATGTACTCTATTAATCAACCTTTTTTGTTTTTTATTGCAGTGATTTTAATGTAAATTAATAGAAAATACTTTTCATGAGAAAAGCGTCATAGAATAATTCAAGGTAATTGCATCTTATTTATGCAAATTCAAATATACATTATTAATTTTATTTACTTGACCTTTACTATTAATATTTCAATCAGTTTTAAGTTATCTTACTTTTTATCCTTTTAGTTTACTATTTTACTTAATTATTTTAATATTTTACTACAATATAATCAGTCATTATAATTTTGATTGCCTTATTAAATTTAAATTGCTGAGTAAAAAATGTAAACTAAGCAAAGACCAGAAATCTGCTAAATTCTGGTCCTAAGCTGTGTAGATTTGAGGGAGCCAACTGTACTAAAATAATTAAGTAAAGTAATAATAAACTAAAATGATAAAAAAAAAAAGATATTTTGTAAAATGATTAAATTATTGAAAAAACATGAGCTCAATAATATTATCAAGAATTACATTTTAAAATAGATATGGAACATTTTAAATTAAAAAAGTTCTGTAATTTTGTCCTTGTATCTAAACTCAGTTTCATTGTTTATATTTGTGAAGATGTGTGGATTTTAGGGTTGCGGATTTGAGCTGCTGTTTTAAATTTGACAACAAGAAATAAAAACAATGTATTTTTTTGAAATGTGAAATAATCTCTCATGAAGTGATATGAATAAAAATTGATAAGAAGATACTCTCAAGAAAGTGTCATATTTAAATGGCTATGCATAGTTTTTTATTTTATAAAATTCTTAAAAAAACTTTTATGCCTTTAACATAAATAGTGCTTAAAATAATTCCCTAAACACTTTCTGTTTCAACTTAATATTCAAAGATTTCTCTATAAAGCTACAAATTTTCATATCTTTATACACAATTATTTCCTTATTTATAAGTTATGAAAGATCTCCATCCACAATAAGTTCATTTACGATAGCGACAGCAGTAGGTAATCATTTCTCCTTTTAAAAGAAAAAACTGTTTGTTATCGAAATTCAAATATAATTATATGCATTTATAGACATGCATGTTTAATTTAATCATTTACAAATATTCTACAGTACAGAACCATTTATCCAGAGTGGTTGGAGTCAGATGTATTCCGGATAACTGGTTTTTCCGGTTAACTGGTAGGGCATTAAAGCAACATCCATTTGATAAGTTTTGTGAAACATATGTAGTTGTGGTATTACAGTAGACTCCCTCAAATCCGCATAGCTTGGGACCAGAGGTTTTGCAGATTTTAGAATTTTGCGGATTTCTGGTCATTGCTTTGTTTGCATTTTTTAAAAAGTAATTTGATTATAATTAATAATGAAATCAAAAATATAATGAGTGCTTACAATATGCTAAAATATTAAAATAAGTTATAAACTAAAATAATAAAAATTTAGATAGTTTTTAAAATGATAAAAATACTAAAAGCAAAGGTTAAATTAATAATCAATAATGTACAATTAAATATTCATTGTAAAGATCAAATGTTCCTAAATTATTCAATGAAACTTGCCTCATAAAGGCACATTGCTAATTCACATCAAGATTATAAAATAATGAAGCTTTATTTCAGATTTAGCCAGACTTAATAACTAAAAAAGCTTGATTAATATATAAATATATTTAGTAAGATTGTGATTACCAATAATATCAGCAATATCTTTATTTTTTCAGAAAAACATTATTCTTTCTTCATGAAAAAGCATGAATTCAATAACCTTAACAAAAATTACAAATTAAAAAATATATGGAATTGATATAAAACTAAAAAAGTCAAATTTTCTACCTACATCTGAACTGAACGTTTCATTGTTTACATCCGTAAAATATGTGTGGATTTTAGAGAGTTGCGGATTTGAGGGAGTCTACTGTACTTCTAATTTGAAATTGATTATTATATTACTTGAACCAAGAATCTGATGCAAGTAAGATTAATTGTTAGAGTTTGAAATAAGATAATTTATGGGAATTCCTTGAACAAAAATTCTTCTGCTTTCTCGGCATAAAAATGAAAACATCTATAATATTATTTATTAATCTATAATATGATTATATGCTTCTATTTCAAATACTAGATGGTGTTATCAAACTATGCAATTGTTTCAAGCAATGTATATGTCAAACTGATTATGTATGACACTTTTTCTAAAAAGATTCTAACATCAGTCTATTAGAAATATCATTCCGGATAACTGGTTTTCCAGTTAACTGGTTTCCGGATAAATGGTTCCATACTGTAGTTATATTGCACTAATCTAGAGTTTTTAATGGTTTGATGTTCAGAGAATTGGTGCCAGATACAGCATTATTTACACTGTAATTAAAAAAAAAATAAAAGAGTTGTGTTACACAAAGAACGAGCATATTTTTCCATCAATATTCTGAAACTTTTACTATTTTTTTTATTAAATAAGAAATTAATTTACAAAGAATTGTTCTTATAATGAAAATCAAATAAATAAACTAAAAGGACTCATAAAATTTATTTTCAATAAAATTATACCTGGTCATCCCTGTAAAATGTTAATGTTTCAGTGAATTTATGAAAGTTATCACATAATAATATAATAATAAAAATTTCTGCTACTAAAGCAAAAAATGAGCCAAAACCAATAAGTCAAAAGCTATCAAAACATTGAAAACAACATTTTCCAACCTATTCTAAAAATTATATTTGATATGAAGTAATTTATTTTTATTTGCAATACAGGGATCAGAGTTTTCCCATATTTCCTATATTTATAAAATAATCTTCAAAAATGTCCTATATTTCCTATATTTACTTACTCATATATTTCGTATTAATACCATTACCTGCTAGCATTTACAATTGCTTCTGCTTTTTTTTTTTTTTTTTTTTTTTTTTTTTTTTTTTTAGTATCTCCATGCAACAACAATAGTTCAATCCTGCACATATTGCTTTTGCTTTCAGTCAATACACAAAGTACAAATGAGAAGGATGCTGTGTAGGGCTGGGCGATATCAGAATTTTAATATCGTAATATATCGCTGACCAAATATCGATAATTTTCGATATATCGATATATTTCAATTCATATGTCACTCCATTATAGGGTCATAAATGTAACTGTCCTCTGTATAAAATACTACAAACACATAATAGTATATATATATATATATATATATATATATATATATATATATATATATATATATATATATATATATATATATATATATCTGTGTGTGTGTGTGTGTGTGTGTGTGTGTGTGTGTGTCTATGTTAATTATCAAGAAAAAACAAAAATATCAATATCTTAACATATTCCAAGGAACATAAATTTTAATTTTTATGTATTGATTCAAAATATGCAAACCTTTTACCTGCAAATCTGATCTAAAATATGTGTTATTGAAAACTCTTGGAAAGTTAAACATTATAAATCATTAAAATGAAACAAGAAAATGTATATAAGACAACAAATAGACATTAGATATATTGAAAGAAAATACATTAATTACCTATAATTGCATTTCTGCAATTTTGGGCAGTAAGGAACACCTTCTTTTCGTTGTTATAATAAATAATTCTATTATTAGCCAGTATACAAATGAAAGCATTAGAATAATCAAATAATTTTAAGAAAACACGAAATTTCTTTAATAGAGTACAAAGTCCCAAATCAAAACATTTTGCTAACTACCGTTTTTTTTTTTTTTTTTTTTTTTTTTTTTTTTTATAATGTTGAATTTATAATGATCTTTTACTTTTTCGATTTTGTTTACAGATTTTTTTTTTCCTAGGATGCTTTTACTTTCGAAACCAGTTTCAAAAATGAAAGTATTCCAGTAAAGAAAAAAAAACTTGAAAACAAATAATAAAAAACGGCTTTTGTTGAAAGAGATCCACCTCAGATGTGCAATGCAAAAAAAAAAAATAAATAAATAAATAAATAAATAAAAATAAATAAATAAACAAAAACATAGAAATTCAAACGATGTATAAAAAAAAATAAGATTAACATTGAGCGGAATTTTTTGCATTAGTGAACTCTTGAAATAAAAAGGAGCCATGATATTCAAAATCAAAACTATCCTCATTCTTTTATGAGAGATAAACTGTTCGATCTTTTTTTTTTTTAACTTATAAAAAGTGTTTTATGAAAGTATTAACTAGTTTCAGTTGTTTAAGTGCGCGAAAAACACATTCAACGGCACATACAAACGAAAAGGGGGGGGGGGAAGAAAAACAAAACCTTTTATTCTTTACCATTAAAAGGGAAAAAATTCATAACTCCTAAGTTAATTTACCGATTTTTTTCAAATTTTCAGCAATTTGCAACAATAGTAAATTAGGCTGTGTGACAAATTTTTATTAAAATATAATAAGTTATTACAAAATTTGAGCGTCTTTTACAAGTGTCCAGTACAGAAGAACCTCAAAGAAAACGTAGGAAACTATCCATCGTTTGTTTTTGTTTATCGAACTCAGCGAAATCGAAACTTGAATGTTTATACAATAATCATATTGTCATCTGCTGTGGATGGGTAATATGTTTTGCCAAGCAGAAAGACACCATCCATAGAGTTTTAGCGATCTTTCGAAATGAAAATTATTTTCCTTCCTAATTTGAGATAGATTTTCATTTTTTTTTTATTTATTTATTTTTTCTTTTGTGATTTTTTCAAACACCCGTACGCAAAACGGGTAAAAATACTAGTATCCAATAAACTTTAAAACTAAGGTGAATTACAATGAAAAAAGAAAAAACTTCCGCTTTAAGTAAAATTTCTGCTGAAAATAAATGACATAATAGAATTACCATACATGTAAATTATTAATGTTATTAATAAAAAATGTAAATACGTGATTTAATATAATTATTTATTAATACTATTAATAAATGAAAAACAAACATACAAGAAATATCGATTAATTGTGCTCACATTCTTGAAAATATGTCAATTCTGCATTCCAGCAGCAATAACTGTACACAAGCTCACAAGAAAACAACAGTCAGCCACCGATATGGAGTCAACACGTGATTGTATCGGAAATGCCCGATCCTCGAACGAGTGTTTCAACTTCGATTCTCGAACGAACTCCGATAAGTAAAGCGGTACATCAGAATAGTAGACTGTTGGCCCATATTCCGGTATGTGCGCGACACCAGTGCAAAGATTAGACGGTTCGCCCATATTCCGGTATGTGCGCGACACCAGCGCAAAGAGTAGACGATTCGCCCATATTCCGGTGTGTGCGCGACACCGGCTCAAAACCGGAAGTATCACGCAAGTGCCGATTACGGTGCGAACATTTGCAAAAGTAAACAACTTTTGCGCCGATAGAGGTAGATTCGAAATTCCGTAATTCCGAAAGTAGGATGAAATACCGTTTGAAACGATATATCGGAAGGATTGAAATCTCAATATCGTTACCGCGGTCTTAAAGAAATATCGATATATAACGATATTACGGTATATCGCCCAGCCCTAATGCTGTGGCATAGATTGCTAAATT
Organism: Maratus speculifer; assembly: GCA_964019185.1. Taxonomy (NCBI): domain Eukaryota; kingdom Metazoa; phylum Arthropoda; class Arachnida; order Araneae; family Salticidae; genus Maratus; species Maratus speculifer. The sequence goes on from OZ025296.1 coordinate 368,200,028, forward strand.
TTTAAACATGACTTTGTACCCAGGGAGATTAAACATTGATGTCTGTGGAGACTGCTTAGTTTCTTCAGTATCCATTTTTTTCTCTTGGATGTGACATCAGTAAAGAAATGTTTTCAAATGACTTGATGTTTTCATGTGCATCGGTTTGCTCGCTGAGTTAGTTCTAACGTTCTGTGTGATTCTGTGTTTCATTGCGATTAATTTAATTTCTCTTGTCCTGTATTCAGCTGCAATACATGGTTTTTATTTATTTTAATGTTGTAAAAGCATACTTATTTCATTACATTAACACAATGACACAATATAGTAAACATAGATTGATGAAATTCAGTGATGCTTGGATAGATCAGATTGGTGGATATGTAAAAAAAATAGTCGCCGAATTAGTGATGGATAAAAGTGATTACCATGTCCAGATCCCATCAGCAACAGTAGTTATTCACAATTAATGTATCATGCCAAAACAACAAAGCAGAAAGATAATTCAGAAAAACAAAGTGAATACTTTTAATCTCGCTTTGTGGATTCTACTGGTAGAAAAAAAAATTAATACCAAATTTAAAAAAAAAAAAAAAAAAAAAAAAAAAAAAAAAAAAAAAAAAAGGTTGTTGAATTTTAAATGAGAAAGGGATCTGCCGTTCCAAGATTTGATGAATATTTCATATGACCCTAAATATTTATTTTAATCATTAGATGAAATACAAAATTTATTTTTTGAATTCAAAATTTATTTTTTACCACAAGGTACGCAGATTAAGGTACACTCAAAGAAAGTATCATATGCCATATCTCATGACCTTGGGTCATTTTTTAAAGCAAATTAGAGAGAATTTCAAGCAGGAATTACATTTTTTTTTTTTTTTTTTTTTTTTTTTGCACCAAGAAGATTTAAGAACAACAGTGGAAAAATTCATCTTATGTTTTTTAATATTGCTTCTTGATTTAATATTGTTAATTAGTGAAAATTTATGAACACTCATGTTATACACACACATCAAATTTAGCACATATGGATTATGTGCTAAAAAAGTATTATATAGCAAAATATTTTCAATAATGTTATTTTCTAAATGTGCTATATTTTTTACAAAAAATGACCTATATTTTATGAATTGGTCACTTCTACCCCTGGCAATGGAAGAAAAATTAAAATTCAATAGATATAAGCTGAGTTCTTAAAAAACTGACAAAATAAGTTAAAATTTCATAAAAAAGTAATAATAATACCCCTTTTATATAGGGGAAGATGGGGATACTTGAGCCATTTTTTGAATTTTAATTTTTTTTAATTTTTTATATTTTTTTAGAATAAAATAAAATATTGAAAATGAAAATTTGATATTTTTCCTTCAATTAAAAACCACTTTCAATAAATTTTGAACTATTTTTCTATGTATAATAAATGTTTATTTTTTGTTTTACATCACGGCTCAAGTATCCCCATGGCGGGGATACTTGAGCCATAGTGAAGGGATACTTGAGCCACTACGGAAAAATACCTACAAAAGTAATTTTTTTCACTTTATTTTTGCACAAATATTTTACAGAATGATAAATTATGAAACGTAAAGTCTTTCAAAACCAATTGAGAAAACAAAGCTAGTAATACGATCATTTTTTGTCGTTAAAACTGGTTGTCGAAAGATAATTTGAACTTCAGTTATAACGACGGTAGAAACATCCTCAGTTCAGAGCCATTTAAATTTGGAATCTGCAATTCTTCGGGCACATTTCATTTTTAAAAATATTAAGCACTTATCCAACAAATATTTTTACAGTTTTCTTTCTGGCATATTTTATTAGTAACCAACCATCAATAGAAGGTTTTCTTTCACATCATCACCATCATTGACAGAAATTTCCTCTAATGATATTGTCGAACTCATGCTTTTAGTTTAGTAGCTGTCGGAATTTAAGCCAGATGTATCATTCTACTATTTCAAACACTTTTTTGATTTCACAATAAAAGATTTTGTCTTCCTCTTTGGCTCCATGTAGGTAAGTTTGAACTGGGATTTTTGTTGCTTTTCTTGTTTTTGTGCGCTCTTTTTACCAATTTTTCTTTAATTTTCTTAATTAATAAAAAAAAGTTACAGCAACAGAGGTTACGATTTCAATATAAAATACTAATCTTAATATGTTATATTAAAAAATAAATATTTTAATATGTTGGACCTAACTAATTAAAGTATTAGAGATTATAGCCTGTAAAACCGTTTTAAAAAGTTATTTTCATTTAATGAAAGTTAAATTGAAAACTATGTTTACATTTATCTAGACAGGCTATTTTGTTAGTCAAATCGAAAAATAAAATAGACATTTTCATTTAAAAAAATATACATTTTTAAACATTTCTAGGTCGTTATTTTTTTTTAAGAAAAAAAAAATAAAATGAAAAATTATTCTCCCTTTTCTCCAGAAAAATATCTATTAGTGAATATAAGGATGGAATTTTATTTTTTGTTTGTTTCACCCATGTTTAATTTCTAGTGGGGATGGTCAAGACATGGCTCAAGTATCCCCACTCTTATTGGCTCAAGTATCCCCACTATCACTATTTTTGTTTCCCAGAGTTTTACTAAATAAAGCATGCAGCAATTAGAACTATTTTAGACTCAAAATACAATCGAAATTATGCTTATTGAATGTATGTATATAGTTGCAACTTTAAACAAAACTTTGATTACAAAAAAAAAAACAAAAAAACCATGCACCCAAATATTTACTTCAGATAAGGAAAAGACAACTATTAATCACTATACTTTCAAAATGGTACCAAGATGTGTGATTTCTTTTTTACATGTTCAGTACTATAAATATGTTATCATATTGGCAGTTTTAGAAAGAAAAATTAAATAACTGTAGAGATAATAGGGGTGGCTCAAGTATCCTCTATGCTCAAGTATCCCCACTCTCCCCTATATTAAAAAATATTTTAAATTGTTTAAGTGAAGCATGTAAAAATAATCTCGAATTAAATCAAAACATCCTGAATTGTCTTATTTAAAAATTATATCTAAAAGTCTCTACTTTCAACAGAAAATTTGTTCATTTATGTTATTTACCGAAAGATGGCATCAAAACAATACATAGAATCTAAAGTACTCAATTCAAAAAAGTTACTCGATAATCAAGTTAATTTCAGATAATGAATAATCCGTAACTCAGTTAATCAATCTTTAAAATTGTTCATCAGGAAACTTTCATCTTTATTCAAAATTATTTCTCTTCTAGATTCTAATGGAGATGCTGCTGTAATGTAGGATGATAAGTGTCAATTTTTTCTCAAAATTCACTAGAGGGTGAATTCAAATAAAGGATTCCAGAATTTTGAGTAACGAATCAGTCATTTTTCATAAAAAAAACATTTTGTTTTGTTTTTAATTAAAAAGGATATTTTTCTTAATTCTTGAAACAAATGCTAATATTGGTAGATGTGAGAAAGTAAAAAGTCAGGAGTTTCTATTGCCGCTGATTTATTGATATGATTCGTTCAAATTCGGCCACCGTGGTTCATTCACGGCGTTGGCGTCTGTTTGCTTCTAAGTGAACTTGGATGATATGAAAGTTCTTTGCAAGTAGGGGGGAATTTTTTGAAATATGACCTACAGTGGCTCACAAAAGTGTTCGTACACATAGGAATTTCAATGAAATAGGGCTCTATCTATTAATTAAAATTAATATTTTAGAATGGGTATTTAAGGGTAAGATCTATGACTCATTATTAACAAAACTACATGAAATATTTTAAAAACATAGCAAAACTTTATTTTGAAAAAATCACTAATCAAAAAATAACAAAAAAATTACCTCACAAAAGTCTTCGTACACTTTAAAAAAATCGCTGTATATTTGTAAATACTGTAATATTTCGCTAAAGTTGTACTTAATAGGATATTATTTAGCATCCACAAAAGTTTTTCAAACACCTGGGAATAGATTTAATTAGTGTTTTTGTAATTTCTGCATGAAAGTTGATGCCTTCATCGAACATTGCTGTTTTTACATCGCTTTTTGTTTCAATGCTGTGTTTTTGTGTTCTAACTTCCAGTTATCTCCAAATATGTTTTACTAGGTTTAAATTCAGCAATTGAGGTGATGTTTTCAGAACTTGTGAACAATTATAAAGACGCCAGAGGCGAACGTTGAGAGCCATGTTCCTTGTATCCTTATCCTGATAAAAAACAAAGTTGTATCTGTTACCCATCTATTGGCCTGATAATTTTAAATTGTCATTTAAAATATTGGAACAAAGATCGTGATTTATTATGCTATCAATAGATACCAAATTACCAATCCTGATGCTGATATGCACCCTCACACAAGGACAACTCCACTGCCATACTTAACTGCTCCAACTAAGTTCTTTGAATTAAATTCTTAATTTTTTTTCTTCATACTATTATGCACTCATTGGACCAAGAATGACATACTAGATTTCATCTGTAAATAAAACATTATTTTAATATGATTCGGGTTTATTTATCATTGATTTTGCTAAAGAAAGCCTAAGCTTTCTGTTTTTCGTCCTAACAAGAAATTTTCTACCGGCAGAATACCTATATAATGCAGCAGGGCTTACCACTCGTCGAACAGTTTCAGGTGAAAATGAAGTAGAAACTGTTTCATTAAATTCTGTAACAATTTTTATAGCACTTACACACGGATTTTTTAAGACTTTTCTAATTGTAAGTATTTGATCTCATTGCGTTAAGTTAGATTGATGACCTTTTCATACCTAGTTTTCAATCCATTTTTTTTTTCTACAAAGACTTTTGTCGCATACTTCACCATAAAATAGAATAAATTATCTAATTTTGCAATATTTCGAATTGATTTACTACTATTATGAAGAAAAATAACTAATTTCAAACGCTATTAGTCATGACATTACGATTACAAACCTTTTTAAATTAATAAATAGAATATTACAGACCAATTCTGCAAAATATAAAGCCAAGCGATATTTTAAATGTCAATACAATGCAAAAATAAAAATAAAGCGACAAACAGTATTTTTAATAATGAAATTATCCGAAAATGTTTCTATGTACGAAGACTTTTGTGGCGTCTTCTTTCTGTGCATCTTCCGTTTTCATTTTTAGATTAAAAAAAAAATCCCTTAATGTTAAACAAAAAAGTTGTGTGTTATTTAGAATAACTTGGAGATAATATAAAAAATTTCTCAACTTCATATACGAATTTAATTTCAGGGAAATTTCTTTTTAGTATAAATTTTTAAAGTGTACAAACACTTTTGTGAGCCACTGTATAGAGATATAATGAAAAAACGTTCTTAGAATTTAATTAACTCTTTACAAAAATAAATTAATGGTAAGATATATCTCTTTTGCTTACTCTTTTACTAAAGTTTTTGTATTTTGTGATAAAAGTATTCTAAACTGTTAATGATTAACTGGTGAAAACTGTTAATTTTAGATCAGACTTGTTCTGGAACATTTAAAGGAATGAATAAATTTTAGAGTTCTATTTATTATGATTTGTTTTCTGGGGTATGGCTAGGCTTAACCTAAATATTGTATGATCGGCAAATATTCTATTTCTGTATTAATTTTCGTATATATCTAATGCTTTATATTTTATATTTAAATGATAATATATATATATATTTATAACACTAGGAAGTGTAATTTTAACTCTGAAAAACAATTTATTTTATGTTTTATTTTCTAAATTTAGTTAAGAAAGACAAGAATGATTTTTTTTAAAGTGTTATAAGTGATAACAATAAATATAATAAAAAACACAGTAGAAATTGAACAAGAAAAAAAATCTCAAGAAAAAGAAAGTTATAACATCCAAAATGCAAAGTGATTATGAAAACAGGTAATATAAAATTAGATTTCAAAAGAATAAAGCAAGCTTCATGAATGGAAGTTAAATACCTGTCAAAAAGTCAGACATGATTCCTTTAATTTAATTAATGTGTAAAAAATATTTTTTATAGATTTGTATGGTCGTGGAAAAAAAAGTAAACACTCTCTACTAACTTCTCAACAAATTATCGTGGAAGAAAGTTATTGATATCAAACAATTTGAAAAAAGTCTACTTTTAAATGGTGTGTATAAAATTTGCTTAGGGGGGGGGGGATATAAATACTAAAACAAAACTTTATTTTTTTTTTTCTATAGAAATATCAAAGTCTGACTGCATAAATGAACTCAGCACTCTTCAAGTATCTTAAAAACAAATTTCCATGAAATTCATACAATAGGTTTCTGAGAAATTAATTATTTTTAAACAAGTGTATGTTAGAGGCGGTTTCCAAATTGTAGCTCAGTATTTCATTCTTGACCAATAGAGCCCCGTGATCAAAGCATTTTAGGCACCACTCAAGTGGTGATTGAAGACTGCCAGATTATAAGATAGTATAAGAAGTTTCAGAACTACTTGGTTATTCCATGGACCAAAAAATTATCGCCAAACTATAACATAAAATGCCATTAATAAATGATTGTGACTGTTTCATTCGATGACATTAAATATGAACATGTTTAAAGTGTCATTAAGTAATTTTTATTTGTATTTTTATTAATATTCTACTATTAATTATTATTATTATTATTTATTTATGTTACTTAAAATAAAAGTTTTGTCAATAAATATAATTTGGCTATTAGTTTGGCGATTTGTATAATTTGGTGAAATTGGTCAATGGGATTACTAAGTAGTAAGGAAGTTTCAACCTTTCTATTTATTTCTATCATTGATGATACCTTAAACCTTCATTTTTCATTTTTTTAAGCATAATTTGAAAATTATTTGGAAGAAAATCTTTTTATTTTGGATTTCCCTAAAGCAGTTCTTAATAAATCTAAATCCATTAAAAAAAGTAGCTTGCAATTCATGATGCTTTCAAATAATAATTTCATAATTCATATCATAAAATTATAAAAAATTTAAATTCAGCATATTCATGTTTTACTATTAGTATTAGCACTGTATAAAAAATTTGCACATTAGGAGTATAATTTCAGTAAGATATTAATTAAAATATGAAAATGTAATTTGACATCAGAAGCACTAAATTTTGAATGCATATAATTCAAAAACTTATCATTCATGCTTGATCTATTGGAATCCACTGTATATGAAATGCATCAAATGTTTCATTAAAACAAACGTGTTAGTCTGGTTTTTAGTTCTTCTCAAAAGAAAAAAAAATCTTGGTTTTATGACTCATCTGATCTTGTATAAATAGATGAGTTAATAGCCTTTATTACATCAGCCTTGTTTAAACCTTCCCTAATTTATGAGTAAAATGTCTACGACAGACAGAAGCTGAAATGATCTTTTAAGGGTTCCAATTTTAATTTTTTAAGTACAAATAAAACAAGAGACTTCATCTGACTAGTTTTCCATTTGTAACTTTCATTATATGCTTATTCCAAATTTGTTTGTACAACTTGGTACATAAATGCATGTTATATATGCACACATGAAAAATATACTGCATATACTTAAATGTTTTTATCACTTTATATATTTATTATACATGTGAAATTAGAAGATAATATTATATGACAAATATTGGGTTGGGGAAAAATTAATTTCGCTTTTTTTCGTATTTTTTAAATGGAATTTATTTATATAAATTAAAAAGACTAATAAATAATGTATGAGCCGATTTGTTTGATTAACTTTTGCCACTTTTCTGGTAAAACCATAATTCCGTTACAATAAAACTTCTGGAATTCCTTGGCAAAAAATTGAACAAGGTGATTTTCACAAGTCATTTTTGAAGGCAGCTTAACACCATTAAGAGGGTTCTGCAGAGAGTTGAACAAGTGGTAATTGGTCGGAGCCAGGTACAGACTATACGGTGGGTGCATCAAAACCATCCAGCCAAGCTCTCTCAGTTTTTGCCGAGTGACTAGGTGATTTAGTGTTGTGATGAAAGACAACGCCTTTCCTATTGATCAATTCTAGCTGGGTTTTTTTAATAGCCTGCTTCAATTGCATTAGCTGTTCATAGTAGATAAATGAATTAATGGTTTGGCCAGGTTCGAGCAGCTCATGATGGATATTTCCTTTCCAATCCTGCCAAAAAGTCAGAATCACTTTCCTTGGCTCAATCCGGGCTTTGCCACCATTTGTGAAGCTTCTCCGGGCTTCGACCATGATCTTTTTCTCAGACTGTTGTCGTACCTGAACCACTTTTCATCACCCGTAATCATTCGTTTCAAAAATGGATTGATTTCGTTCCATTTCAGTAGTGATTCACGTATGTCCATTAAATGTTTCACTGTAAGTTCATGGGCAACACAAGAATCGAGTTTCTTTTGGTATCTAATCTTATGTAAATGGTTCAAAACTGTTTTATGGTCAATATTTAGCTCGTAGCAATGTCGCGGGAAAAAATACGTCGGTCTACCTCGATTCTTTTTTATTTTATTTCATCGACTTTTTCAACGATAGGCCGGCCAGAGAAAGAAAGGTTCTTCTTTAACATCAAAATTTCCGTACGAGAAAACGAGTAAACCAATTCTGACACTGGCGTTTACTTAAGAACTGATCCCCATAAACACCACTCAATTTTCGATGAGCCTGCTCCGCATTTTTCCCTTTTTGGAATTAAAAAAGCAAAATTTGTTGAAAATGATCTTCGGGAATCGCCATTTTTAAAACGCAATAACTTTTGACTGATTAATCAGATGACACTACCTTTATATCTAGAATTTTCTAGACACTGTTACCTTTCAAACGCTTTATAATATGGCTTAACTGAGTAAGTATTACTCGAGATATGCGATTTTAAAGTAATCTATTAGGAAAAAACGAAATTACTTTTTCCGCAACCCAATATTTAGATATGTGTATAATATGTTAACACAGTAAACCCTGTAAAAGGAGACTCTTTCTATAACATAATCCTGTCTCAATGGAAAGGTTTCAAAACACCGACGAAACAAACAAAAGATCATATTTAGACAGAGTATCTTAAAAATATAATTGATTACACCTCTTTTAACAAAAGTCTAAAATGATATTTTTTTTCTTTTGTTTCTCCTTGCAATCACATGACATGATTGACTGTGTGTGTGTATTGGTAATAAAAGTATTTTTAATAACTTAAAATTTTTATGTGTATATTTATTTAATTTCTTAATTTAAAAAAGTAGCATGCTTAAAATAAAGTTAGATTTATTTTCATAATTGTAACTAGTAATACAATCAGTGTTGAATCAAGGCGTTTGTCAGGGGGGGGGGGATATTCTCCCCCTGGAGTTATCAAACGTCCACCTCCCAGAAAATTTGAGATTTTGTGTTTTCAATGGTAAAAAAGTGTAATTTCCCCCCTGGAATTATTGTGTTCCTTCCGGAGAAAAATGTCTGAATTCAACACTGAATGCAATGAAGTTATATTGTGATTACCAAAGATTTTACAAACACTATGATTTAAAAAATTGAGCCCATACTGAAATGTTAAATATATATTCAAGTTTCGTACAATGTATACATTTGCTTACATTAAAATTAAAATTAAATAGTTAAATTTAACCTTAATCTTACCGAAAATATTACTCAAAATTTATTAAAATATTCTACATCAGAATTTTTATTGAAACAATTTAAATTATTTTTAATTGGTTTATAAATTTAGTTTATTTCAAAGAAATTTCTGATTTATATTTAACTGTTAGCTGGTTAATATTGAGGATACCAACATTAAATTTTGGCTAAAGAAACTAGTCTTATAACAAGGATGAACAACGTATATAGTTTATGTTGGAAAAAATAGTCTGATTACAGTTGTCTAACACAGTCACAATTCTTCTGGGTTTTCTCAGTTTTATGTTTTGCCGTTTTTGGTATCCTATTTGACCCCAACAGTTTCTTCCGATATCTGGTCGTAAACTTCAATGATGCTAGTTTTTTTTTAAACAATTTTATTTGCGGTCGATTAAATTTTTTTTAGAAATTTTGGGAGTAAAAAGTAATATTGAATTATGTTTTTTTCTTCTAAGGCAATTTACTATACGTGGTTCAAAACAATTTTAGAGCATTCTCCAAATTCAGTATGTGAATTAGGTTCAATTTAAACTTTGGATATCTCATTGTTAAAAAAAGAACCGCATTACCACCCTCTTCATGCACCACTTACCTTCCATCCGTGAAGTTTCTGTAAGCATTATTAACCCTTTCGGGTCTGTCGTACTGTTAATAGTACATGTCGTTTAATGGAGCATTATTTTGTTTTAAGAAATACTTTTGCCACCCTTTACATGTAGTAATGTTATTATATGTCTATGAGTTTATTATATATCATTTATTGTAGGCATTTAGTAATAATAATAATTATTATTATTTGCTTCATTTTCTTTTCGCTGTTTGTGATTCTTTTATTTTTCACACATTTCACTCTGTAAATTTAAAATAAAAGTTACTTTCTTCAAAGAATTATGTGTAAAAAAAAGCACAAAAGTATTAGCAAATTGTAATATCAGTTCGATTTTACTGTAAAACAATATTTTCCAATTTTCCAAACATCTCCAAAAATCCTTCCTTAGCCTACTGTCATATGAAAATGAATTGAGTAGTACCCAAAACAACAAAATTTGTGGTCTTTCAAACAGTTAAATACTCGTTGAATAATAGTTTATCTATTTGGATAGCTAGTGTTAATGCTGTTAATGTAAAAGTAATTTTTTCTAAAAATTGAAAAAAAAATGTCCCCGAAAGGGTTAAACTGCGCATTCACAAGTCACGACTGTGGTCATTTCAGATAACCGAGCGATTTTTCTGCGGGAGGCATTTTTTTTTTAACTCTCTAAAGAGCACCTTGAAATTCCGGAGAATATGGAGCACTTCTAGACGATTCATAAGCATAAAATCCCAAATGTTCCTAAGAGACATTTCGATGCTTCAAGGGGGAATACAGCCCTTAAATTTGACTCTAATCGGTTTAAAAAACCGTTTCCGACGTTTTTCGTATTATTTTGAACTCGTACAGAAATAATGAATTTTCCCACAGTTCCCTAACTGCATTAATAAAAACAAAATTAGAATTACAAAATACATAAAAAATCTGTCCTTCAAAATCCATTAATTTATTTTACAACGGCACCGGTTAAAAATTTCAATGACAAAAATTGCCATTATTTTTCAAAACCCTTATGAACATCAGAACCTTCTAATAATCCTCTTTTCTTTCCCTAAATATCAACAGGACTTGAAATAAAATAATTCCAACGAGAAGGAAAAATTAATATGTGGAAATATTCTTCAGATTTATCGTGAGATCTCTCTACATCGAATAGCCAACCTTGACAAGGAATCTGTAGGATTGAAAAAAAATATATGTCAAACTAACTTTTCTGTTGCAAGTGATTCTACCCTTTTGAATTGGTCAACAAACTTTTAAGCGCCAGTTCCTTATTTCTTGACGAAAACTGTTTTAGAGCTGAAATGACATCATCAGCATGTTTTAAAACAGAATATAAATCATATTTCAGATGAGAGTTTATGATGATTCTTAAGAATTTTTAAATTTGAGTATGAAAGCTCACAAATAACCAGGTCAAGAATAGGGTCGCTTTTATTAATTCCGGCTAGCACATTATGTTATGAATATTACAGTAGACTCCCTCAAATCCGCACAGCTTGGGACCAGAGTTTTTGTGAATTTTAGAATTTTGATGATTTTTGTTCATTGCTTTATTTACATTTTTTAAACAATCATTTGAATTTAATGAATGTTGCAATCGGAACTATAATGAATGCTTACAATAATATTATAAAATGTGAAAATAAGTAATAAATTAAAGTAATAAAAGATTAGATAATTTTTAATATGATTAAAAAGCAAAGGTCAAGTTAATTATCAATAATGTATGATTAAATAGTCATTATAAAAGTGAAATGTATTTTTCCTAAGTTATTCAGTACAACTTGCCTCATAAAAGTACATATAAAAATCATAAAGTAAGAAAGTTTTATATCACGTTTAGCCAGACTTAATAACCAAAAAAAAAACTTGGTTATATGTAAATATATTTGGTAAGAAGATTACGATTACCAATGAATATCTTGATTTTTTTCAAAAATAAATTTATTCTTCCTTCATAAAAAAAAAAACATGAATTCAGTAAAATAAAAAAATATATATATGTATGGAATTGATATAAAGCAAAAAACAGTCAAATTTTGCCTTTATATCTGAACTGAAATCTTCATTGTTTACATCTGTAAATTATGTGCGAATTTTAGAGAGTTGTGGATTTTAGGTTGCACATTTGAGGGAGTCCACTGCATTTGATATAAAATTATAAAAGGAACAAAGATAATGGTCTCGAAACTCGATCAGTGTGACGTTATTGCATTTGTATAAACTGGTCTTTTTCCCTTATTTGTCAGCGCCAGTTGGTCCCACCAAAAGCTCTCATTTCCCTCTTAGCAGGTATACTTGTGTACTTATCCTTCGGGACTTTCAAATGTTTCCATTTATGATTCCGTGTTCACTAAAAATCTGCCAAGAAGAGAACACAATTGCAAAATGTTCCATTTTAGATAGGTGTCAAGTTTTAAGAACTATAAATATATAGTACTAGCAGTCTTTGCCCGCTACGCTGGCTGGTTTCTCTAAAGAACTCTTGAATCAAACGAAGTACATCTTGCAAAAATTAGAAAAAATAAACTTAATATCTAATCAAGCATCTATAATTGTTGTTTTATTAATATAATCTTACATTAGCCTGTTCAAAGTCAATGTTGACGACATAATAGACAAAATAGATCTAAAAATGATTGAAGTACCTATGTTTAATTACTTTTTTAGTAGGTGTGCTATCTTGAATTTCTCGGTTCTACCTATACTTGCTGCTGAGAAATGGCGAAATACCTCAGAAACGCTGGAGGATTAAAATATGAAATAACGGTCAGAGAACTTTCCAATGATATATCACATGAGGAATGAAGGCAAAATTTAGAAAATTATCCCTTCCCCCAGAAATTCAACTATCACGTCTGCCCGGTATAAAACATTTCCCTCTCTTTAAAATTTTCATACATTATGCCTAATATTCGTCAGAGGACACCATTTAAAAAAGTCTGATCTGTAATGATAAAAAGATTCAATTGCAAAAAATTTCGAAAACTTCACTTTGGGGGGAGGGGTAATGGAAGAAAAGTTCATAGTGTCAAAGAGCGGACCGAGAGTAGTGATGGGCGATTCTCGAAAATTTCCTACTCGATAAAAATCGTAATCGTAAAAAAGCGCATTCGATAATAAAGTCATCGATTAATTTCGAAAATCTACAATCGAGATGTTTTTACAATCGATTATTAAAATCTTTGTTATTACATGTTTAAAAAGCATAATTTAATAAATACATGAAAACTGAAAACAAATGAATTTAAAAAACAACAACAAACCAAAAGGATGTTATAATGGAACCGCAATAGTAGAAAAGTCATGTAACGGCGTTCCTTGGTTTCAATAAGTTGTAAAGTCGCGAGTAGCAAAATGGCCAAAGAAAAAATAATCAAAAGCACTCCTAGTGAAAGAACATGAACTAAAAGGATATTAAAAGTGATCAAAATCTTTTATTGATTTTTGTACATATACTGAGATGCGATCTACAATTCTCCCATTATTAGAAGAGTCTCTATTGAAATTCATTAAACGGACCACTCGGGGGGGGGGGGGGCAAAGTAGTGCAGGAGCAATGAAAATGCATAAGTAAATGGTCATTAGGCTTTCCAACAATACTTGGCATGATGGGTGTCGGTTAAATTTATTAAAGAGTTTCCCGCGGGGGCAAAGTGGGGCGGGATGAGCGCGGGAGGTATATAAAATAAAATGGTAATTACAGAGCTTTCTAATGATATATCACGAAAGAAGAGTCAACAAAAGATATAAAAACACTACCCTTAGAATTCCAACTATTGCAACACCCGGAATACAGCCTGTCCTCACAGTTTGTGAATTTTTCATACATTATAAATTATATATTGGAAGTCTCTATAAAAAAAAAAAAATCAGATCTGAATTCATAAAAACGAAATGATTTCAAAAAAGTTTGAAAAGCGCTTCTGTAAGGAGGCCAAATTGAGGAAAAGAGAAGAAAGATTCATAATATGAAAGAGTGGTTTGAAAACTTCCGTTGATTTATCATATGACCGGTCCATAAAAAGCTTCATATTTACTCCTCACTATTCCACTATTTTTTTTTCTACCCTGAATACATCCGGAAATCACGCAGCCTCGCTTTTAAATGTTTATATTTAATAAAATATTTTTACCAAAGGGCTCCATCAAAAAATCACATTTAAAATGAAATTTATTTTCAAAATAGTTACGATTTAAAAAATTCACCCTCATCGCTCCCCTCCCCCCTGCGGAAATTCAACCCCAGGAGGAGAAACGTTCATAATGTGAAAGAGTGATTCGAAAAACATTCCAAAAATCAATCACATGAAGGGTCCAAAAAAAGTTTGGAATTTACTCCTCACCCGCAGGTTTAATTTTTCTTAGCAGAATACACCCGGAAATCACGCATCCCCTACTTTAAAATGTTTATAATTAGTAATTTTTATTAGAAGGTTCCATCAAGAAACCACTTCTAAAATGATAGTTATTCTCGAAATAGCTACGATTAAAAAAATTCACTCCCCGTTGCCCCTCTCCCCCGTCCTGAAATTAAACTGCAGGAAGAGAAAGGTCCATAATATGAAAGAGTATTCCGAAACTTTTCCTATGACATATCACATAACGGATCCAAAAAAAGTTTGAAATTTACTCCTCACCCGTGGCCGTAATGTTACTTTTTCTTCCCAGAATGCACCAGGAAATCACGCAGTCCCCTTTTTAAACTTTTGTATTTATGAAATAATATTTACCGGAGCGCTCCTCTGAAAACCACATCTAAAATGGTATTCATTGTCAAAATAGCTAAAATTAAAAAAAAAAAAAAAAAAAAAAACCTTCTTATTGTTTCTCTTCCCCCTCCTGAAATTCAACTCCAGGAGGAGAAATATTCGTAAAATGAAATAGAGGTTCGAAAAATTTCCGATGATATATATATAACATGACGGATCCAAAAAAGAGGTTGAAATTTACAGGTCACCTGTGGGCTCACTCATTTTTCCCAGACACACCTAAAAATGACGTACCCCCCCACTTTAAAATCTTTATATTTAATAAGTTATATTTACCGAAGAGTTCCATAAAAGAAACCTCCACATCTAAAATGATATTTATTGCCGAAATAGACACGGTTTAAAAAATTCACCCTCTTATCGGTTTCTCCCCCCCCCTTCCTCCTGAAATTCAACTCCAGGCGGAGAAAGATTCGTAAAATG
Organism: Maratus speculifer; assembly: GCA_964019185.1. Taxonomy (NCBI): domain Eukaryota; kingdom Metazoa; phylum Arthropoda; class Arachnida; order Araneae; family Salticidae; genus Maratus; species Maratus speculifer. Next base: position 368,215,353 of record OZ025296.1, read on the forward strand.
AGGTGCCAAAACATTCCGATTATGTACATATAACATGACGGGTTAAAAAAAAAAAAAAGGTTTGAAATTTACATGTCACCCGTGGGTTCACTTATTTTTCCTAGACTACACCTAAAAATGATGCAGCCCGCACTTGAAAATCTTTATATTTAATAAATAATATTTACCGGAGAGTTCCATAAAAAAATCCACACCAAAAATAACATTTATTGTCGAAATAGCTAAGATTTAAAAAATTCGCCCCCCCCCCTCCCCTCCCCTACCCCTCACCTCTCCCGCCCCTTAAAATTCAACTCCAAAAGTAGAAAGATTCATAATGTGAAAGAATGATTAAAAGAGCTTTCGAATATGCCTCACATTTCAACAAATTTCATCGTGATAAAGTCAGGCATAACGAGAAAATCATTTCATCACGATGAAAATTAACCTCGATTGAAATAGGTTTATCGAAGGACTTTAACTTCTTCCAGATGAAATTTAACCTTGATAAAAGCGGCACTCCGAGAATCTTGTGGTTTGCTGATGAATGCCTTTTTCGATAAGGATGATTTTCGTGCTCGCTAAGAATAGAGATGACGAGCTTTATCGAGGCGTTTTGTCGATGAAGCTTTGTGAAATGAAAGTTTTATCGAAAAACGAAGTACAGAAAGAAGCATGAGAATATATGACAATAACTTGTAAAATGAAGACCTAATTTTCAAAGTTTCTGGTATTTTAGTCTTACCATGCTGTCACGTACGTGGTACCCCCCAATAAATATTGTTTATTTAAAAAAAAAAATTTCAAAGAGAGGGTTGGAGAGGAGACGAACATATGTTTAAAACAGTAGCGATTTCTACAATACTTATCAATTTAAGTGTGGTTTTTTTTCATCAAATCATTCGGTAATTATTTATCAATCGTAAAAAATTTTAAATGTCTGCTGCAGGAAATTGGGGGCGAAAGGGTTGGACTGACGGGGGTCAGGGGAAAGGGACAATTTTCACATTTTAAGCCCGTCATATTGTATATCATCTTGAAGATCTCGAATTATTCTTTCATATTATGATGCTTTCTTACCCCCCCCCCTCCTTCCGAATTTGGTTCCCACGGCGGGAGGGGGGGGGGTTGGCATTTTTCGAAGCTTTTTGTGTTTTTATCATTTTAGATCGAATTTTTTAATTGAAAACGTCTTTAGGCGTATTGGAAATTTTTTTGAGATGGAAAAAACGATTGAACTAGCCACATTGTTACTGTAACCTAGGCACATTGTTTTAAAGTTCCCTCTTTGAGGACCTCTTCCAAAGGTGAGGGGCTTGACCCGCGCCCCCCCCCAAACATACACTTTAAAATATTGCTCATTTTTTTCTCTACCAATTTTAACTTAAAAGTAAAGCTGTATGGCACAAGCGGGGGTATTGACCCCCCCCCCTGTTGGTTATTCACCAACATAATTTTGCTCATTTCTTCACTTCATTTCAATTTTTAAAAGGCTATAACTTTGCTTGTATGGGAGCTACAGCAGCGAGAAAAACTGTAGCATAGCTAACTTTTCGTCGCCGCTCTTTTTGCAGTTTTACGGTTTTCCCGATAACGCCGGGGGGGTTTTTTGAGGGGGAGGGGGCCAGGGGGGGCATTTTTCATTTTTTGATGTAATATGTTTATGGAAAGCTTATGTTTCATACATTACCAATTTAGCATAAAAAAGTTTCTCCCGTCATTCTGAGTCACGTCTGGACATTCTGCGTTACGGACCCATAAGGGGTTGAAATTTAAATTTCTCTAAATTCTTCGAAGTTTTCACTAAATCGGCATCTGGAAAACATCGTGCCAATGTGGTGCGTGTATGACATCTGCATCATATAAATTTTGTTCACCACTGCTGGGACTCTGGCCTCCTCTCGTGTGTAGGCGTTATTTTACCGCGGTTACTTGGTCCTTGTATTTCCTGCACAATAAAATATTTCCTGATGATTAAAAAAATACACACGTAATTGTTCAAGTTTTGACTTCTGTCGGCAGTTCCAAAATGTTTTTTTTTCGGATTTTGCAATAAATAATATTTATAATATACATGGAATTTAGAAAATAAGGAAGTTGTTGTTTGGCATGTGACCACTTACTGATCTTATGCACCCGATGTTATATATTTCCCCCCCCCACTACGTTACCTTGGGGGGGGCAGTTTTCAAAATTTAATGTTCGATTCGAGCTTACGTTCGGTTGTTCGTTCAATTCGAAATTTTTTTTCTTTCTTTTTCTTTGTTTACAAGATTTTGCTGTGCGTGCACACCGCGTTTGGTATATGATGCCATATACAATGAGGACCCAGTTCGAGATTTCATATTAAAAGATTGCGTATAAATTGGATACACCAATGAAAGGAGGGGCTCACTAGCGAGTGAATCCGTCGTGTCTTTATTAACACCGACTCATTCACCTGTAGTAGACTCTTGATAAAATTGTATCCTGAATGGTATAAAAGCAATTGCAAACTAGAGTCATCGAGAAAAATTTTACACAATCGAAAATTAACGAGATGTTCATACAATCGAGAAAATCGAGAAAAACTTCTCGTTATCGCCCATCACTAACCGAGAGCTTCCCGATTGTTTTCGTGTAATCCTGGTTTTCTTTACCTCTAAGATAGATTACTTTCACAGATTCCACTGTAATAAATTTAAATTCTCCACAGGTACACTACAGAATGAAAACGTTATAATAGTTTTAGAGGATACAGTTAATATAGAACATGTTTATGATGGAAATATGGCTTCAACACAAAAGCTTATAGCCTAGACAAAAGATGTAACTTGGAATTATTCCGTTTACGATTATACGATTAAACAACTGTCTAAAATGGAATTTTTCATGGGTTCTGTGTGATTCCGATTTAGTAGTTTTGAGTGTTGTTTGTTGCGCGATTCATAAGCCCAGATTCTCCGTTTGAATGGGGGGAGGGGTGTCCACGGTATCCACTTGGCTATGCCACTGATTACATTATTTATATACGTTATAAATTATATTAAATGACGCAGAATGTTTCAACAATAAGCATTAACATTAGATTAAATAAAATTTGTAATCCGTAGAATTTCTTACTAAACACATTTGTATACTAAAATACCATCGCCACAAAAACAATTTATTTTCTCTCTATTCTTTGTTAAATGTATCATCGTTTCTTTGGCATAAAAACATATTAATTAATTTTATTTTATTGCAGATGCATAAAAACATTAATCTAACACATCACATCACTCAAAATATCTTCAATGTGTAAAACCAGTTCAGCAAAATATCTCTTATCAGACCTTTTTGAAAAAAAGCAGCTTCTAACTCACAGCCTCCAAAACGTTTTATTTGTGAGCTATGCAACAATTTCTGCCAAAACAGTCTTTTTTGTGTGAAACATGCCACAAAGAATTCACTTACAAGAGCCATTTAAGCAGACATCTTATAACTCATAGTGGTGAGAAACCGTTTGTGTGTGATATCTGCAACAAGAAATTCTCTCGAAAAGGAGATTTAAGCAGACATATGTTAATTCATATTGGGGAGAAACCTTTTGAGTGTGAAGTATGCAACAATAAATTCTCTCATAATGGCCGTTTAAGATCCCATCTGCTAACTCATACTGGCAAGAAAACTTTCGAATGTGAAGTATGCAACAAGAAATTCTCTCGAAAGGCCCATTTAAGCAGCCATCTGTTAATTCATAGTGGTGAGAAATCGTTTGAATGTGAGGTATGCTACAAGAAATTCTCTCAAATGGGTCATTTAAGCAGCCATCTGTTAACTCATAGTGGTGAGAAATCGTTTGTGTGTGATATTTGCAACAAGAAATTCTCTCGAAAGGGAGATTTAAGCAGACATCTGTTAATTCATACTGGGGAGAAACCGTTTGTGTGTGATATATGCAACAAGAAATTCTCTGAAAAGAGTTCTTTAAGGAAGCATCTGTTAATTCATTCTGGTGAGAAACCTTTTGAATGTGAATTATGCAACAAGAAATTCTCTCAAACGGGCCATTTAAGTAGCCATCTGTTAACTCACAGTGAAGAGAAACCGTTTGTTTGTGATATATGCAACAAGAAATTCTCTCTGAAAAGCAAGTTAAGCATACATATGTTAATTCATTCTGATGAGAAACCTTTTGTATGTGATATATGCAACAAGAAATTCTCTCAAAAAAGTTCTTTAAGCATACATTTGTTAATTCATACTGGTGAGAAAACTTTTGCATGTGAGGTATGTAACAAGAAATTTTCTAGAAAGAGTAGTTTAAACAGCCATCTGTTAATTCATAGTGATGAGAAACCTTTTGAATGTGAGGTATGCAACAAGAAATTCTCTCAAAAGTGCCATTTAAGCAGCCATCTGTTAACTCATAGTGGTGAGAAACCGTTTGTGTGTGATATATGCAACAAGAAATTCTTTCGAAATGGAGATTTAAGCAGGCATATCTTAAAACACACTGGTGAAAAGAACTTTGTATGTGAGATATGAAATAATGAATTCTCTCAAATGTGTTATTTAAGCAAACATCTGTCAATTCATAATGGGGAGAAACTTTCTGTGTGTTTGATATGCAACAAGACATTTTCTCGGAAATATGCTGTAATTCATATTGAAGAGAAATATTTTGTGTGAGAGATATGTGTTAAAAGATTTTTCCAAAAAAATTGTTAAAGGAAGCATCTGTTAATGTCGTACTAACGAGAAATATTTTATGAAAGATAAACAAAAATAAATTCCTAATAAGGTATATTTTGCTCCTAAAATTTCTTGATTGCAGTTAACTAATCGCAGCATATTCCAGAAGTGAAGAAATATTTCTTTCCGTTTATTACAGTGCGCAAAAAAGAGCAGTGAACAACAAAAATTTGATTATTTAAACCATTAGATTATGAGATCAGGAACTATTCTATGAGCCATGGCAAACACAATTTTATTTTTTTACTCTTTGTATTATCTGAAAAACATTACATATGTCTGTGTTTTTTACTCTTAATAAGCTTGTAAGATTTTATAATGATTGATAGTGTTTAAGTGGAAAAAATAACTTTTGTTAAATGTGATTTCTCACTGTAAAGTTCTTTGATTGTAAAACTCCTTTTCTTATCAATATTTAAGCAGGGCCGTAGCTAGAAGAGAACAATAGGGGGGTGGGGTCATATTTTTTTTCTCTCTGTCTTTGACACAAAAAGATAAATTAGTGCATATTCACACTGTAGGTACTATGTTTCTCATTAACTGTTGTAACAGCTCCATTTAATGCTAAGAAAAGTATGTGATGATAAAAATTTTGAGTGTATAACTTGCAAAATGAAACATCATGTTAACTTCATATGTACAAATAGGATGAGAGAGTGTTGAAACACATATTTTAGATACAATTTAGTAATTCTGCAAAGCTCTGAAGGGGTCTCAAAACTAAATTATACTTTTTAACAGAATTTCGTTTGAATTTTCGGAACAAAAGTTCATTGAGTGAAATTGGAATCTTTTCCAGGGGGGCTCAAAATATTTTAGGGGGGGTTTAGCCGCCCGTAGCACCCCTTTAGCTACTGCACTGTATTTAAGCTGAAAACAGTCGTTTTGAAAAGAGAATGTTCCCCTGACTTACCCATAATATTGAAACAAAATAGTGTGTGTAAGTGTGTTTGATAAATTTGTTGTTAATTTTTAAAAATATTAACTGTCTGATGACATTTGAAATATAAATAAAGGTTGATAAAAACTTTGCTTTTCTCATCAGGATTATAATAAAAAAAATTATCTTATTTAATTGTTATGTCATTATTGTTAGCTTAAGTATTTTTTTTCAGTTCCTTAATCGCTTATTCTGATTATTACTTCGTAAAGGATTAAAAGTCTGGTGTGATTTTTAAATGGCAATACATACGGTAGACTCCCTTAACCCTTTATCTACCGACGGTACTTATAAGTACCATTAAAATAACTTAATAAAATTCTTTTAATACGTCAGTTAGTCGTAATAATGTTTAGAATGAGTTACAGATACATTACTTTATCTTGTTCCAAAAACATTAATGGTTGCACAAAACAAAAATATTTTTAAAAGGGTGATTTTTTTTTTTTTGCCTTTGCATCTTTTCAGTATTCTTGGCCCTGCGGGTGGGGGATGAGGATTTTACAATGCGGGAAAATTTCTATATTTATATTGTAAGAACATTATATTTGTATATTTTATAATTCTGCAAAATTCTAAGAAAATAATTAAAAATAAATGATTGTTATTGATTTATTAATAAATTGGTTGTTTACTTTATTTTTTTAAATGATATATATTGTTTTATTCTATAATTATTAACTAAACTTTTTTTATTTATTATTAATTCCTTTTTAAAATAATAGAAATTAGTTTAAAAAATATGTATGTAACTGGCATTTGAAAGCGAAGTTTTTGCCAAATTGGCGTCAGAATAATAATGCACCAATGTGATGCATATATGATATCCATTGTTGTAGTCGTAAAATAATCAGTGAGTATACGGTATAGGCAGAAGTTATACGCTGATGTCATGCACATTCACAGATAGCGTATATGCTAATTCTTTATATGAGAAACAGAGAGTTTACGGAGCTTGTCAAAGAAATCTAGAAGCTATACGGCGTATACGCCCGTATATCCTGCACTACATCCCTGATCACATCTGTGCTGATAAATCAAGAACTCAGTATTTTTATACTAGCCCGGCGTAGATAATAAATCGCTAAATATTGTACCCGTGGCATTTTTTCGTATTTCATTAATTATTTAAAATATCATAACATAATCCTTTCATTCATTTCATTTATAAAACATAACTTTAATTTGAAAATGAAAAATTTAAAATGAACGACTTTTATTTTTTTTTATAAGTAAAAAGAACAGAAAAAAATAAAACTAATGATATTTTAAAGCTTCTTAATTGCAGCGAAAGAACAAAACATAAATACAATTTATCACAGTCTAAATCTTACAAAAGGAATTTTGCACAGTAACCATTAAGATGCGTTTCGTTTGGACATTGCCATTAAACAATTAACAAATAACCGTGATTTTTGTGCCACATATGTTAAAGTAATATATATAGAGAGATTTTCTTATATTGTTAGCATTTATTATAATCTGCATTGCATTATTTAACATTAAATATATCTTAAAATAACTCGTCGATATATAAGTTGTCTGCTTTAGCGTGTTTACCAAACATTTCTCTATGATACTATCCATCTTCATATTTTTGTTTACAGTATTTTTCTTAATAGTAACAAAGAAAGATCCCGGTCATAAAAAATTCATTGTCAGCGGCGGTGACAACGTTAGTTATTTTTTTAGAATAGAGAAATACTAAAAACATATTATATATATTTGTTGACTCTGAAAATTCATTACATTTTAAATATCACAGCTTACAAGGAGAGGGCCATCTTTCCTAACCACAGATTTTGAAGTTTTTTTTTGTACTACTTAATTATCCCACCGACCCATTTCGCCAATTTTTACAAATCACCAAACTTATAGCCAAATTAATCATATTGACGTACTTTTTATGTTAAATAAAAAAAAATAATTAACCGACTATTAACAAAATGCAAATAAAATTCGAGATAAAAATCACTTTATGACGTTTTAAGTACGTACGTTTAATAACATCGAATGTGACATTCACGATCGTCCATTACTGGCATTTAATCTTATAGTTTGGCGATCGTTTTCTGGTCTACGGGTTAACCAAGTATTACCGTTTTTTAATATATGTTGTAGGATAGATACCCCCTAGTCTCAGATTCAATGGATTTTATGCAACTTGTCTTATTTCTAGAGAAACCAGTGAGGTGGGGATGGGGTCTAATATTTTGAAACTTCTTAAATGCTTTTTAACGAAAGGATAACGTTGATCGTAGCTCACTTGGTACGGTATTGCTCTTCGTTCCGCGGTTGAAACGAAAAGCACACGGAGTATAACGAGCAATTCGCACAAGCGTAGTTAGTTGATATGAAAACAAACGCTTCAAATCTGCTGATACCTTAGATGAGGAATGGGCTAGATAACGGATCCCTTTGTTCTCTTCTCCGATTCTTGAAGCATTCACCCCCGAGATTTCATGGCCAAAAGGTTGCATATTTTTGGCGATGATCCCTGGGCAATTTCCTGCTCTCATTCTTATAACAAAAGAAGTGTAACGCAGACGAAATAAGTCTTGGTGGCTGGTGGGATGGCGGGAGAAACCGGTTTAGCGCAGAGTCTGTCCACCGTCACGTGATGGTGGGGAGGGGATCAATGCTTCAAGAAAAGGTTGCTATTTCTGATGAAGTTATAAGAGAAGTCTATGGCACATGCACAGATCCGTTTCTCTGAATGACAACTCAACAATGAAACCCTAGCAGATAGCTGCAAAAGATAATTTTGGAACTATTTTTGATGGGGAGGGGAAAGCTGTTTCATTTCTTCTTCAGTGTCTTATTTATATTCTTTAGTTCAATGCAACCTATTGCAGATGTAGATTCCATCTCTGATTACTTCAAATATTAATTTTGACGCTGAACATGAGGAACAATTTTTTACTAATATCAACATCTAGATGAAAGTACAGTCATGCACAGTAGACACCCTTAAATCCGCAAAGACTAGGATCAGAGGTTGTGCGGATTTTAGAATTTTCCGGATTTCTGGTCGTTGTTATTTGCATTTTTTAAACAATAATTTGAATGTAATAAATAATGTAATCGAAGTTATAAAAAATGTTAGCAATATAATACAATATTAAATTCAGCAATAAGCTAAAATAGTAATAATTTAGATTTTTTTTAAATGATTAAAGGATTAAAGAAAGGGCAAGTTAAAAATGAATAATGTATGACTAAATATTCACTTGTGAAATGTATTTTCCCTAAATTATTCAATAAAACTTTCCGCATAAAGGTACATTACTAATTCACATCAAAAGCATAAAATAAGGAAGTTTTCTTTCAGATATGTCCTGACTTGATACCCCAAAAGCTTGAGTAATACATAAATATTTTTGGTAAGAAGATTGTGATTGGCAGTGATATCAGCAATATCTTAGACCTTTTTCAGGTATAAATTTATTCTTCCTTCTTGGAAAAACATAAATTCGGTGATATTAAAAAATATTACAAATTAAAATATGTATGAAATTGATATAAAACTACAAAAATCAGATTTTTTCCCTCTATCTGAACTGAATATTTCATTGTTTATATTCGTAAATTATGTGCGGATTTTAGGTTTGCAGAGTTGAGGGAGTGTATTGTATTTCTATAATTCACAGTACTATATCTGCTCTAAGATCACATGATGAAAATCCATGAAAGCAGATACAGCTATTGCGAAATCATGAAAAATGCAGCATATCAGTGTTACCTGTAGGGCAATCTACACCAAGAACTAAACAACACTAATCTATGTCAGGAATTTACTGAATCTGAATTTTGATGAAAATTCGTTCTTGAGATAGTGCTATTGCGTTAATTATGAATAACGCAGTATAGCAGCGCCATCTCTTGAGCGATTTCCACCAAAAGGTATTTAACATCAAATCATATCAAAGACTAATTGAATCTAAATTTTTATGAAAGTCCGTGCATTAGTTCTTGATATAGCTAAAATGAAAACAGGGGCGTGCGAAAGGAGTACTGCGCCCGGTTCAAAGTTCCAATTTAGCCCCCCCCCCACCTATTAACTTTTCCTTGTGATAGGCCTGAAGTGAGTTGGTAATAAAAATTTGGCGTCCCCTAAATTTCCGCACCTGACGACCGCCCCCTTCGCCTCTCCTTTCACATGGCGCTGAGTGGAAATTGTGAAAAAGGCAGCATAGCAGAGCCATTTGAGAAGCGATATACATCAAAATGTAAAAAACATCAATTCATGTCAAGGACTAACTGATTCTGAAATTTGATGAAAATCCGTGCATTCGTTATTCAGATATAGCTGTTGCGCAAATCGCAAAACCTGCAGCGCAACAGCGCCACCTGTTAGGCTATAAACACCAAAAATTAATTAGTTTCAGTTTATATCAATGTCAAACTAAATCTAAAGTTTTGTGGAATTCTTGAGATAGAACGGTCAGAAATTTTTATCATATACTGACTCACAGAGTGACAGACACACAGACAGATATTTCTTAAAAACCACGAAATCATGTTAAAGACCTTCTAAAATATATAAATGTATCGAAAACGGGAAGTCGAAATTTTTTACGAATCTAATACTCTCTTGTTGTAAAGTTACAAAAGAAAGTAAAAATGTAAAATCGATTCTGCCCGTAAAATCGGTCTTTAGATTCGATTTCGATCTTTAGATTCGATTTCGATCTTTAGATTCGATGTCGATCTTTAGATTCGATTTCGATCTTTAGATTCGATTTCATTTTGATTTACTAAAATTGAAAGCGCATTTTGGAAGATTCTTAAATACCAATAGAATTGTAATTTTTTGGATTTACTTTAAATCGATCCGTGTTTCAGATCGAATCTATTTTTCCAATTTTATTGCTTTAATGATAGTATTAATGTAAAATTATGTATAAAAATGGATTATTTATTTATTTATTTATTTATTTATTGCCTAGGCTAAATCAGTGTTGAATGCAGATATTTCTGGTACTCCGGAGGAAGGCATCATGTTTTACAGCTCTGTAAGAGAGGCGGAATCGCAATTAGTGCATTAAAAAAAGCATAAAATCTCATAACGTCTGGGGGGGGTATCCCCTGCGGACCACCCCATTAATTCGACACTAGGTTAAATCGTTATATTTTTGTTTAGAAGTCCAGTTATTTGAAGTATTAGTTTATTATGTTTTATTTTTCACGCTCGTCTCTTCTAATCGCCCCCCTTCTTCCGCGTCAGTTTTAACTTACAAGACCGTTTGAAATATGCATACAGTTTTTAAAATGTCCAATTTTCGGTCTATTTTATTTTAGATCCACATTTTAAATCCTTGACAAGAGATAAATAAGGGACCGCTCTTCCGCCCGTTTGGGGTTTATCTGCGCCCCGCCGGGGGGCATATTTTTTTGTTTCTTCAAAAGAAACAAAAAAATGTTGAGGGGGCTTGCACCCTCCCCCAATATACACTTTAAAATTTCGCTCATTTAATTCTCTACCATTTTTAACTTAAAAGTTTAAGCTACATGGCAACCCCAGAGCTGTGGACCCCCCCCCTGTCTATCACTCACCTAATTTTGCTTATTTCTTCACTTCATTTCAATCTTTAAAAGGCTATAACTTTGCTTCTATAGCAGTTACAGTGGGGAAAAAAATTCTAGTATAGCTAACCATTTCTCGCTGTTCTTTTTGCTAATCCAGTTTCTCGGTTTTCCCTATAGGACCCTTTTTGGGAGGCAGAGGGGGAGGGGGTTCTCATTTCTTGATACAATATGTCTATTGAAAGCTTATGCTTCATACATTACAAATCTAGCATAAGAAATTTTCTCCCATCATTTTAGGTCACGTTACGGACCCATAATGGGTTAAAATTTTAATTTTTCAAACTTCTTCGAAAACAAAAAAACTGATACATTTCAGCGAAACTGGGGTTCGAACCCGCAATCTTTTGATTGCACACGTAATCCCTAAGCTTATTGGCCACTGAGTGCTCAGCAGCGCTATTATTTCTTTAGATTGTCATCTTTAAATTCGTAATAAATTTTGAATGGAATGTCCGATTTGAATAATTCAAAAAGCAATCTACAGATATTGTAACAGGCATGAATACAAAATGATTTATTGGGATAAGGATTAAGGTATCGATAGTATGGTCTAATTTTAGTTGGTGTATTTATCGCGTTTTAAAATGTAAGAAAGTAGTTATAGTGAGTTAACTAGAATAGCTGGACATATGGTACCGCGCGGTTTTTTTAGATACTGATATATTCTTTAATATTATAGAACCCTTTTTTTATGCATTTAAAAGTATTTCCTGACGATTCAAAATTATATATCCTAACGATTCAAAAAATACACACGCAATTGTTTAAGCTTTCACTTCTGTCAGCACTCTGAGAGTGCCACTATTTTTTTTTCATGTTCGCCCGTCTTAATCCCCCTATTCCTCACCACTCTTAGCTTACAGGATCATTCAAATTATGACTGCGATTTAAAAAAAGTCTAATCCTCGTTCTATTTTGTTATAAATCCATATTTTGAAACCTCAACAAAAGATATATTTGGGTCGGGGTCGACCTTCTGTCCGTTTGGGATTTACCTTGCCCCCCCTCCATTTTTTGTTTCTTCCACACCATCTCATGTAACATATCGTTATAAAGCTTTTATCTCCTCTTTTTTTCTGTTACTACCCCTCTCTCCACCTAGTTACATGCTATTGGCACTTTTTATAGTTTCAAAGAGTGCATGCTCCCCGCGGGCCACCCCATGAATTCAACACTAAGTTAAACACTATATTTTTGTTTAGAAGCTCAGTTATTTGGGTTATTAGTTTATTATTATTTTTTTAAGTTCGTCCGTTTTAATCCCTCGCCCCCTCCGCCCCGTTCCTTGCCAATCTTAATTAAATGGGCCGTTTAAAGTATGCATATAATTTTTAAAATGTCCAATTCTCGTTCTATTTTATTGTAAATCCTCAATTTAAAACTTCGGCAAAAGATACATTTGGGCTATGGTCGCCCTTCCGTCAAGTTTGGGGTTTACCTGGCACCTTTAAATGGGGCGTATTTTTTGTTCTTCCAAACTATTTCGTGTAACATTTGGTTGGCATAAAAAACATTTTTTTTCTTTTATTTATTTATTTATTTATTTATTTATTTATTTATTTGTCTATACTCCTTGTTTCCCACCCCAATTACACGCTCTTGGCACTCTTTATCCTCGGTTTAGTGCCAAGTTACTCAGTGTTGTAATTAGTTGAGTTATGTCTCTCAAATTTGTCAAAGTTTTTGTGTATGTGACAACCATAAGTGGTAATAATTTTAAAATTTAAAATTCTTATTATCCGACTCTAAATCTGTAATAGCTTAATTCTATGATTCCCGAAATGGGGATGGGGGGGCGGTAGTTACGGTCCTGCTGATTGTCTAAGTTTTTGAATCACTAATTTGGAGCTTCTCTGTGTGAATCTGTGAATATCGAAATATCGATTCTTGTATCGATTCTAGAACTGAGAAATCGATTCTTATTATGATCGATGTTGCTTTATACGATGTCGATTTTAATCGATTTTCAAAATTTCCAGAATCGCCCATCACTATGCAACAGTATGGCTTTTTCCCCCTTCTTTTCCTTTATGAACTGTATCAGAAAATTTAATTCCAGATTTTCATGAAATATCGATTATGGCACGTTTCATAATTTTTACACGGAATGTTTAAATTTGTGATTCATATGCCCACATCAACCATGAATATTTAAATACTGTTTTAAATCAGAATGAAAAGTCTACGCAGAGTTTATTCTTGACCTCATTTTGTAAAAAAATAATTTTTTTTCATGTATTATGTTTTTTAGGTAATATATTTTCTAACGGAAGATATTTAATATTTCCGTATCAAATTATGTGTAACATTTATTTAGATTTCTGTAATATTGTATTATAATTTGAATGCAATTTAGTGAAAATTTGATCAAATAGTGGCGCTGGAAATAGAGAAATGATGATGTTACATTCATTATAGAACATCAATTGTGTAGAAAAGACTTTCATTTTAGTTTGCATCTTTTGAAGGAAATATCCTTGATGTGAGTAGACATGTATTATGCACAACAGTGATTGGGCATACTGTTTAGTACATGAACAATCTATATAAAAAAAAGATCACATTTGCAGTAGTGTAGTCGTAAAAATAACAGACTATACGCTCTAAGCAGAGAGTTTATGCTCTGCCTTAAGCGTATATCTTGAGAGTATACATACTACAGATTTCATGAGAAACAGAGGGTATACAGTGCTTCTATTAAAAAATCCAAAAGGTGTATATCCGTGCTCAGATAATTCTTTACAGAAAATGTGTAAAATATGGAACTAGAAAATAAAAAAACTTTAGCAATGTTTAAAATAATAAGGAAGTGTAAACACTGGATATAAATCTTATTGAAGGAAAAAGTTTTTTAAATACACAGTTTTTAAAATACATCTACCCATACTGATAATTTCATTGGATTTGAAAAGGCAAGTCTGATTCACACTTAGTTTACAAGTGATAACCTTTATGTGCGTCACCAGGGTTCATACAGAGTTGGGAAGAAAAAATCCAAGGAGTACATAAAAAATCCAAGGAGTCCAAAAAATTTTAAGGACTTGCCACTTTTGTTGTTATTTATGCGGCATACACTTGCACAGCCCCAATTCCGCAGGGATTCTGCGAGTTACCCTCCGCAAAGAGGAGGAGGAGGCAGGTTATCTGCGATCTTCAGACGAAATCGGTGCTTTCCCGCGATCTTCAGGCATAATCAGCGATTCATCTGCGATATTTTAGCAAAATCGGCGATTGTTTACAATCTTTTGTTGAAATCGGCAGTTTTTGCGATCTTTTGACGAAATCGGAATTATCCTGTGTAATCCTTTTTATGAAATCGACGTTTTTTAGACAAAATTTACATTTCTACGCAATCTTTTATCGAAAACGCCGGTTTATCCCTGCAATCTTTTGACAAAATCGGCGTATTTTCCCGCAATCTTTTAGCGAAATCGGCCTTATATCTGCAATCTTTAGACGAAATCGACGTTTTCCAGCGGTCTTCAGATAAAGTTAGCGTTTTATCTGCGGTACTTGGTGAAATTGCCGTTTCAACTGCGATTCGCACAGGAAATTTGCATTTTTCAGCAATCTTTTGACAAAGTTTGTTGACAAAAACATTGACAAAATTGTCGTTTTTCCACGCAATATTGACGATATGTATGCTTTTTCGGCAATCCTTTCACGAAATTTGCATTTCTCCACGATTGTTTTTTCCGCTCGCAAAACCGTACAAGTTGACAACTATGCAGAACTGATAACCCAATTTCGGATTTTCGGAAGAGGATGCCTTAAATTTTTGAACGAGAATCACCCCTGAATCCACCGTTATCAGCAAAATTGAGGATGATGAATAGTATTATGAAGAAGAAATCAAAGTTGTATATCTAGATGTCAAGGAATTAAACAGTGTAATCACTTTTTGAATTTAGAAGCTTAGAGGTGTCTGGATTATTCTTTTCACTTTTTCCGTGAAAAGTAAATGACTTTGGTGACTATTAGTATGATCCCAACCAATCACTGCTGTGCTTCTGATGAATGACGTGCATAAAGGGTTTACCGTGTGTTTTACAATCCCGATTTTTTTTTTTTTTTTTTCGGGAGCAATATTGCTTGCGTGCAAAACCGCAGTATAATTTAAAGAGTTTCTAAGGAGTATTTTGGTTATCTAAGTAGTTCTAAGCACTACTTGGGAACGTTTTCATTTCTAAATAGTTTCAAAGGAGTCCAAGGAGTCTGTACGAACCCTGGTTACTGAAGACTTAAAGAAGTGTCAGATGATTGCAATAAAAAAAGCAATAATAGTTATATTTTTTTTCTCTCAATTGCAGGACATTTGGCTCGGTAATAATTACTTAAAAAGGTACATATTGCTTTTTATATCTAATAAACAACTTTCATTTTATGAAATCCTGAAAAAAACCCCATAATTTTAAACACTTTTTAAACACTTTTATTTATATTTTCAAACCTAATATTTGCATTGTCAGAATATTACACTATTAAAAAATGTTCTGACGAGCACCCAAAAGGTTAATGTGTTTTTAAGTAAAAACAAGTTTGAAATTGCACATCAAACGAGGCAAATGAGGTGCTTTCGTACTATAAATGTTTTAATAAATATTCATATTTTGATGCAATAATGTACAATTCTTGTGTAAAAATACATGAATATAAAATATGATACGATTATATATCAATTATAGATATATATATGTTTTACAGAGCAATCTAACTATATTAGTACAAGTTACAGTACGGACAGATAAACCAAATTCTTAATCATTTTCAACAATGTTGTAAAATGTTAAAACGCCTAATAGGTTGAAATTTGACATTCAGAAACTTATGCCCAATAAACGGTAGCATATTTTAATTCTTTTGTACAGCCATGTATTTTGTCTACGATCTTTATCTACATATGTGCCAACTATTTAAACAAAAATTAATTAAGCCCTAAAACACGTTTAAATCTAGTGAAATCGCACTTCCGCTGTTTATCTACCATAGAGAGCCATGTATTTAATTCTTTGTGTGGCCATTTATATCATTTTTCTTCATTCTATAAACATACAATCACCTCTCATTTATAAGCGTCTGTAAAAATTCATTTAAAATCTTGCATAAATGAGAACCGCGCATAACTGAATGTTGATGTAGCAAATTTTTATACAAATTATGCGAAAGGAAAACATTACGAAATATAAAAATTAGGATTAATAACATTTTATAAAATACAAAAGATGTAACATCAGTATATCGTACTTAGAAAATAAAATCTTTACACTTTCACTATAAAATTTAGCTCAAATGTACAATAAGTGTAAAATTTGATTTTAGATAAAAAGAGATATCCTTACAAAAAAAATGGTAATTGGTCCTGTTTAAAGAAGTCATCTATGACAGTTTGCTTTTGCCCAGGCTTTATTTGTACAATGCTTTTTTGGTACTATTTGGTTATCCCGTCGACAAATTTCGTCAAATTATATAAATCGCCAAACTGCTCGCCAAATTATATATTTTGACGTAATTTCCATCTTAAATAACAAAAAAAAAATTGGTACATTATTAATAAAAAATACAATTAAAACATCAGAAATTTTTTATGACATAACAAAATACGTAAATCATTTGATGACAAAACAAACATGCGTGACGTGCTTTGTCAAGTAAATGTAACATATACGATCAGCCATTATTGGCATTTAATGGTATAGTGTGAAGATAGATTTTGGTCGATTGGATAACCAAGTAGTATCGATTTTTTAAATGCATTTAAGTGCATCATTGTATCTGATGCTACATTCCAATTTTGAAGGTAACACCTCAAAGTGCCCAGGGCTCCTAAAGCAGCAGCATAAGATAGGTTACAGGAGCAGTTTCATCATCTTCTTTTTCAGCTATCACGCCTCTAAAAATAGTTTCAATACCTCCTGTTGCTGTTGATGTTAAATTTTCATGAACCATTCACGAAATCTTGACATGAAAGAGAATGGTTTGTTAAACCATTGCCAACTAAATATAACGGCCTGCGCATTTCGCTAAAAACCGCCGAAAAAGTAAAGCTGGATTCAGCTTCAAACCCTGCACCATTTCATTGGACCACGTGGCACAAACCCTGACCAAATTAGCTTAGTATGAGCTAATTTCTGTTCTGAGCACAAGGTCATTGTTTGGTTCAGGGTTTGCACGATTGGTCATAATAACTTGGGCAAGGTATCTAGAGTCCTATGGCGGAAGACTTCATACATTAATCTTAAATAAATGGGCCTTATAGATATAGTTGACCATGGTTAAACCGTGTCTCTTGTTTTTTTAGCTATCTCCAAGAAGCCGAAAAATTCCCGATTCCCAACTTTGATGACAAAGGGAGTGCCTTTTATTTAAATAACTCAATACTAATGGATAAATAAAAAGCTTTCATTTCTCTGAACCATTTAATTAAGATAGTTTCTAAAGTCTAAAATTTTTATTTTTGAATTCTTGATCGTTTCTTCGGTTGTGAAGAATATTCTCCGTTAATTTATTTTGATCGATTCCTTGTTCTTTAAAATCTCTCTAAACGTCGATTCTGACACATCAATTTTTCGAGCTAAACTTATTTTAGACAGATTAGGATCATTTTTTGCTGCTCATAAAACCTCTATTTCAAACGAAATTGTTAACTTTTTTTACTCATTTTTATTGCAAGCGAAAAAAATAAAATCTTGATACTACCGTAAAAGCATAGACAGAAAGAAACAGACAATAGCTTGATAAAAATAAAAGACAAAAAAAACGAAAGAATAAACCGTCAAAATTGAGGGGAGAGGTTGAAAAGTCAACTTGTCCACCCTTTCAGGCGCTTTGCGGAACGGTCTTTGACACCTGTAGAAAATTTATTACAGATTTTAACAAGTAAGAAGAATCATACGTTAAGCATAAGTAATGAAACACCTTTCCCATACTTCCTGAAATCTTAAAAAAACTTCGTAGTCGAAAGAAATGAGGTGTTATGGGTCCATAACCAAATATGTATTCCAATACATTTGAACGGCCCTGTATTTGATTTGTCGCTTGATAAGGTGAAATGTCAGCCTGTCCACTCTTTCAGGCGCTTTGCGGAACGGTCTTTTGACTTTGACACCTGTAGAAAATTTATGACAGATTTTTTTAAAAAGTTCCCACATCATTCACAGTTTGCGATTTGAGTTTTACTTTGGCGAATAACTGAGTGAGGCAGTTCAAAGTTGCGCCTATAAGTGAGAGATCTGTAGCATTATTTTCCTATTCCTTTTTGGCGAAACATTAGATAACTGACGTATAAGTAAGAGGAGTATACCGTATTTACTCGTGTATACCGCGCAATCGTATATAACGCGCACCCCTTACTTAACAAGAAAAAAATGGCGTTTTTTTAAAAATCTCGTATATAACGCGCATCATAAATGTGATATGCAAGTGAATGAATGACAGCATGAATTTCCGTAAAGAAAGTCGAAACGAACATTACACCAGGCCAGAAAACCAGGCGAAAATTACATTTTGAGATTTCATATAAGGAGTGAATGACGGGGTAGGGGTTTGAGGAGTGATTGACGGCACTGAGAATCGCTAATTAGCGCTTAAATAATATTACGAGCTCTATTGTATAAAAAAAGTGCAAGGAGGGAAATAAAGATGCAGTAATACTTCAATTAAATAAGATTTTTCGAGTTTTAATGTCTTCTGTGAATACATCTTTTGATTCATATAGTATATCGCGATATTACATCCAGCAGCAAAAAATATTCCGTGTATAACGCACACCTAGGAGTTCTGCCTTAATTTCTTGAAAAAAAATGTGCGCATTATGCATGAGTAAATACGGTAAGTGATAGGCGACTGTACGACCTCCTCGTTTTGAAATAGTTGAAAATGGTCAGAAAAAAATCGTGTTTTTTCCCTCCTGTTGGAGATAAATTTACGCCTCCCCCTATCTTTCGACAGACTAGTCGCTGCTTTCGCTCTATTAATTAGTACATATTAGCACTACATTATAGACACCTTGCACGTGATGTCACATGCTTCATCTGGCGCCCAAACATAAGGCAAATGTGGTGTTTTCACATTTGTAACCATAGTGATTTGCGCTTCATTTTTTAAGTACTTAGAAAAATTAAACAGAAAGACCACATGTGCATTAAACGGTAAACCGGGAGTTATAATGTTTTGTTTGAGCTCCAGATGTGCACCAGATTAGAGTATCAGCTGTTGCCGTGGTTTGTTTCTGGCGGCAATGTCATATATACATCTGGGTATTTAACTGACGCCAAAGTGTCTTTATTTTGCTTGATATGGTAACCCGGATGTTGTTGATTTACTAATAAATTGTTTATTTACTTTTATTTCCTTTTTTTCAATTATATAAACTATCATGATCAAGGCACATTTGTCATACATGCACCACATTTGCGCGACTGCGATAAAATGGCGATTTTATGCCTCACATGGTAACCCGGTTGTTGTTGTTTATTTACTTTTATTTTATTTTTTAAAGGATATAAATAGTTTTGTTATATAATTATTAAAACTAAACTTTTTTTATTTATTGTTATTTCCTTTAAAAATAATAGAAAATAATTGAAAATTATATGTGTAACTGGTACTTGAAAACAAAGTTTTCGCCAAATTGACATCAGAAAAAAAAACGCGCCAATGTGGTGCGTTTATACACTATACTACAGCATTCGAACTTGCCGTATAAATAACGATTACTGTTTTTTACAAAAATGGAATTTTCGGCATACACTGAGAAAAAAATATGGTTCTGGTTTATAGAATCTAAATTGTGGCTCTAGAAAAAATAGTTCCATGTCATCCTCATAAATTCTAGCTTCCTTTGCTCGAGAGTTCTAGAGTGTCTTACTAGAATTCAACAACGTTTTCCCATGTTCTCGTAAACAAATTTATTTAAAAATCCCTGCAAATAGAAGCAATCACAGGAGGTTTGATTTAGTAATTATAATTATAGTTTATGAAACCATTCCCGAAATCAAGCGAAAATTTCTAGTTACTGAAGAAATTCAATATCATTTCATCACCTAGAAAACAAGAAACTAGAAATGCTAGGTAATTTCGACTATTTAGCTTTGTTGCTTACCTTACTCGCACAGTTCGGGCATCTATAGTTCTAGTTTAGGTATTCAGAAAGTGACTAACTATTCATTCTAGGTGAAGGCGGTATATTTTTTTTCTGAGTGTAGATGTTATATACGCTGATCTGGTATCTGACTGTCGCCAAAACGGTGTTACTTTGCCTGATATGGTAACCCAGCTATAATTGTTTCTGTATTAATCAATTGTTTATTTACTTTCAATTTCTCCTTAGATATTGTATAAAATGTCTTGTGCTTTAGTTATTTTTTTATTTATTGATATTTTCGTTTTAAAATAACGGAAAATAATTTTTAGAATGTACATTTCTTCGCTATTCTAAAACGAGGATTTTGCCGCATTGCTGTTGAAAGGGAATCGGTATATAATATATCCTATCAAAAACATGAATGTGAAAGAATGCCAAGTTCGTTAAAGGTTTCGCTAATAAAAGAAGTGAGATCTAACAGCAAACCAAGTTCTTTCGAAACTCTTTAAATCATAGCCCCTGTCAAGCATAATATTCTTCAATTGCTTGAAATGATTTGGTATGTTACTTGTTATTCAATAGAGCGACTTAGCAAGTTTTCTCTTATTCAAATCTTTCTATTTAATTGATCAGAACTTAAAGTTGATCACTTAATTTACCAATACCTTAACATCAATCTACTTATTCGAACACTCAATTGAAAATCAGATTCTAGATTAAATTGTACTCTGTCTCAAACATTAAAATTGGCGACTGAAAACTTGCCAAGTCGCTCTATTGAATAACAAGTAATATACCAAATCATTTTAAGCAATTGAAGAATATTATGCATGACAGGGGCTATGATTTAAGGAGTTTCGAAAGAACTTGGTTTGCTGTTAGATCTCACTTCTTTTATTAGCGAAACCTTTAACGAACTTGGCATTCTTTCACATTCATGTTTTTGATAGGATATCATTATTTTTTGTCAGATCACTTCTTTTATTAGCGAAACCTTTAACGAACTTGGCTTTTTTTCACATTCATGTTTTTGATAGGATATCATTATTTTTTGTCAAATAAGTAGGTATTTGTTTCCTTTGTGAAATAAATAGGTTTAACATTAAGTTAGTTTTATTTAATATTAATTAATCTTACAGCTTTTTCCTGCGTTTATTCACTGTTTTTTTCAGTCAAATTTAAAAATTTTAACATTTGGACTGCTTATGTTCCTTTAAATTCCACTAATAAGGATGTTTTTTTATGTGATTGGGTACTACTTGATTATCTCGTCGACCAAAAAAGTTTGTCGCCAACTTGGTGATATATCGCCAAATTGACAACAAAAAATACCCGCGAAAAGTGATGCTAACTTGGCGCTATTTTTGGTATTTCGCCAAATTCCCATAGACTCCCATTGTAATCTGGCAATTTATCCAATACCTTTGTTAAAGCAAGGACTGTCGCCATCATTTTGACTTCTTTTTTTAAAAAAACAGTTCGCTAACTTCCCAATATTGCTTAAATATTGCTATATAGAAAGTTTTTAGAACGCTTTTCGCGCATTTTTACCTCTTTTAAATTTTGTATTTTTTAACAAATGTTCTTAGTGATCATTTATATCTTATAAGCAATGAACATGCCAAATTTGATGTTTCTAGGCCCTTAACATACAGACATCGCATTTTTAGAAATTTTTTTACTCTTTTAACCCCTTTGGATTAGTGGCATCGACATGAGATATAGCCTATATTGGAGCAAGGACTGTCACCATCATTTTGATATCATTACTTTTAAGATCGGTTTGTTGTTTGCTGTGAGATTGCTTAAAAATCCCAATTTAGAACGCTTTTCGTGCATTTTCACCCTTTTTGAATTCTGTATTTTTTACCAAATACCCTTAGAGATAATTTATATCTTATAAATAATTAACATGCCAAATTTTATATTTCTAGGTCCTTCAGTAATACAAAAGTGGCATTTTTATAATTTTTTTTGCTTTTTCACCCTCTTATGATTAATGGTATACACATAAAATATAGCCTATATTTGAACCGGGGTGAATACCATCATTTTGGTACCATTAATTTTGAAATCGGTTCATAGTTTCAGAGATTGGCCCTGATACTCGCTAAAAGTGACGTCAACTTGGCACTATTTCTGATATTTTGCAAAATTCCTATAAATTCTAAAATGCTAAACTTTATAATTCCAGTCCCTTAACATACAGACATTGCATTTTTAGAACTTTTTCTCTCTTTTACCCCTTTAGGGTTTTCTCCATTTGACAATAGTTTTTGGATTAAGGTTATAGTACTTGGAAAGCTTTGCTATGCTCTCTTTACTATTTTGTATTGCGGCATCGACATAAGATATAGCCTATGTTGGAGCAAGGACTGTCATCATCATTTTGATATCATTACTTTTAAGATCGGTTTGTTGTTTGCTGAGATTGTTTTAAAATCGCTATTTAGAACGTTTTCAGACAGCTCTTCGCGGATTTCCACCCTTTTTAAATTTGGTATTTTTTAGAAAATGCCATTAGTGGACATTTATATCTTATAAATAATTAACATGCAAAATTTTGTGCATCTAGGCCCTTCAGTAAAACAAAAATCACATTTTATAATGTTTTTTACTTCTGAAATCTCTTTTGGTTAGTGGCACAGACATAAGATATAGTCTATGTTTGAACCGGGGCGAATACCATAATTTTGGTACCATTACTTTTGAAATCGGTTTGGTAGTTTAAGAGATTAGCCCCGATACTAGCCAAAAGTGACGCCAACTTGGCACTATTTCTGTTATTTTGTGAAATTCTCATAAACTCCCATTGTAATCCAATATTTATCTTCTAACCAACCATTAATGTTTAATTAATGGTGATTTCTGATTTTTTCCTATTTATAGATCCAATAACCTACCTCCACACCAAATTTCAATTTCCTAAGTCACGTGGAAGTAGTCAAACATTTCTATGAGTGAGTCAGTGAGTCAGTGGTAAAAACAGTGATTTTCAGACGTCAATTTCTCGTGAACGGTAAAAGATTTTTAGAAAAATTTAAAGGATTCGGAAATTAGAATATGATCTTACACGACACGAAAAACTGCAAGTATGTAGGTCAAATAGAATTTAAGTTATTGAGGGGTCAAAAGGGGCTCGAAATGGTTCGGGTAATATAACCCACGGCCGGTGTGTCGCCTTTTACTTTGTGAACTTGGCTGACACACTGCCGTGTGTCTAGATGTGCCGGAGTGTTTTGTGAAATATGATATTTTCAACTGTAAATTGAGTGCTACTTGATTAACACGTCAGCCAGTTTCGCAAGCTTTACAAATCGCCAAACTATTCGCCAAATTATAGAAATTTACATAAATTAATTTTAAATAACGGAAGAACAGTAAAACATAAGAAAAAATACAAATTAAAAGTCGAATTAAAAATCACTCGATGACGTAAAAAATACGTGTATCGCGTGTAATATCGATTTTGTGTGACACTTACGATCATCGATTATTTGCATTTATTCTTATAATCTGTTATTAATTTTTTGCTCGGCAGAATAATTAAGTAGTACCGTAAATTGTATAAACAACAGTTAACATTATAAAAATAGAGTTAAATAACCAAATTTCGGTGCAAATGCCATGTTGTAAGAAAGAGGCGCTAATGTTACATATGCACCACGTTGGAGCGATATATTTCTAATA
Source organism: Maratus speculifer (assembly GCA_964019185.1). Taxonomy (NCBI): domain Eukaryota; kingdom Metazoa; phylum Arthropoda; class Arachnida; order Araneae; family Salticidae; genus Maratus; species Maratus speculifer. The sequence goes on from OZ025296.1 coordinate 368,239,349, forward strand.
GATATAACAATTTGTATCATTTAAAAATGCAAACGAAAGTAAATAAATAATTTATTAATTAATTAAAACCAAAGCTGGACTGCCATATGAGGCATAAAATGGTCATTTTGTTTTAATCACGCCAGATGCGTATATGACATCTGTACCAAAAAATTAATTTCACACCTACAAAAAACTTTCACCTTAATTTTCTAAGGAAAACTTTATTTATTTAACTTTATTTATCCTACTGGATTCCAAAGACGGAAATCTGTAATAGATTTGTCAAGAGAAAATGTACGTTGCGAAATATAATATAATATTGAGTGAGGATGTATTAAGGTTTCCACAGATACCCATATCGTCAAGTTGAGAGGTTCAGATTTCAAAAACTATCAAATGAAAATGAATCACTTGAAAATTGTTTGAACTCAATGGTCAATCTCTGAAATCATAATGCTCGCTAATTTAGAAGTATGGTGAATAGACAATATTCAAATTGGTGTTTTCATAATTGCCTCATTTATCTATCAAACTCTACTATAAATGATCAATTGAAAGGTTTCTTTCTTAACCTCCTGACTGCCGCTGGCTGATTTTTTCGCACACTATGCTGCAGGTTTCGCTGCAGCATAAGCAATATTTAAATTAATATAATTCTACAAATAAAACAGAGTTTTGAAAAATTAAGTTAGGATTAATACTCTCAAAGATTATACACCTATACATAATAAGATATTTTGTATCAGATTGAAAAAAAAAATCTTTTTATAATATTTTTAATAAATTACAGAGAAAACAACATTACAATTTTACCCTTTTGCCGGGCAGTCATGGGGTTAAAAGTCCGAATTTTGTCGAATGGATAAGTTGATACAACAACACAATATTTTAATATTATTTTAACATATTTGGCATCAACGGGCCTTGATTCCATTGTTGTTGCTTTTATTTTCGGCTAAATTTTGCTTTTTCTAGCTCGCACTGACGAGTTATGCACTGATGAAGAATCTCGATAGTAGATTCGAAACAGCTGTTTGCTACCTTTTCATGCATTATTTGTGCATCTATAACCGTTGGTTTTCTATTTTTAAACACAATGGCGTTTGTATCATTTTCAGAAATGTGAAAGAGCATTCGAGGTGAAGTTGCTTTAAAAAACACAATCAAATGTAGTATTTTGTTTGATTCATGTTTCGTTTTGAAAAATAGACCAGCGCAGCGGGCTTAGTCTGCTAGTCTGAAATAATTCGTGAAGGTGGCAAAATGGATCAAAGTTTTGTAAAAGTGGAGAAAAGTTACCCTATTTGACTATAACATAATTAATTTTCAATAACAAATGTGGCATAGTAGACCTCAGTTTCATATCAGTTACATGGCAATCTGTGTAATTCCAAAAAGTTATGTCATAATCAGATGGGCATGAGCTATATCGAAGTCATAAAATTTTTTTCAATACAATGGAAAATTTAAGAGATTAAATTGACCGTGGTAAGCAAATATTTTATTCTTTTTTTTCTGGTATTTATTGGTATTTAAAAATCACACCAAACTGTTATTCTCTTACGAATAAACAATCAGATTAAGCTATCTTGAAATTAAGGAACTTAAAAGATTACAACAGGTATCAGTACTGACGTGACAATTAAATTAGGACATTTTCTTGTGATATAAGCTGATGAGAAAAGCATAGTTTAAAAACATTATTACCACCACCCTTAACTTATGGGTAAGTCAGGGGGATATACACTTTGCAAAACAAATATTTTCAGATTAAATATTGATAAGAAAATCAATTTTACCATCAAAGAAATTTATTGTGAGAAATCGGGTTTAATATTTTTAATTTAAATACTGTCAAATGTTATGAAATTTTACAGGTCTTATAAATGTTTAAAAATAGACATTTGTAATATTTTCAGATAATATAAAGCATCATAAAAATAAAATGGTGTTTGCCAGGGCTCATGGTTATAGCTCCTGATCTGCTAATTTGGTTTAAGTAGTCAAATTGTGTTGTTCACTACTCTTTTTTGTGCACTGTAATAAACGGAAAGAAATATTTCTGTACTTCTGAAATATGCTATAATTAGTTAACTGCAATCAACAAATTTTAGGAGCAAAATATAGCACAGATAGCTTTTTTTAATTTATTTTTCTTTATTTTTCATGAGATGTTTCTCTTTATTATGACATTAACACATGAACAGATCAACAAATCTTTTGAAAAAACCTATTAACACATATATCTCATACAAAATATTTCTCTTCAATATGAATCGAAGCATACTCCAGAAAAAATTTCTAGCTGCATATAACACACAAAAGGATTCTTGCCATTATGAATTGACAGATGCTTGCTTGAATCACACATTTGAGCGAATTTCATGTTTCATATCTCGCATAAAAGGTTTTCCAACAGTGTGATTTAAGATATGCCTTTTTAAATAACTCTTTGTAGAAAATTTCTTGCTGCATATATCACACTCAAAAGGTTTCTCACCAGTATGAGTTAACAGATGGCTTCTTAAATTGCCCTTTTGAGAGAATTTCTTGTTGCACAACTCACATTCAAACGGTTTCTCACCAGTATGAGTTAACAGATGTCTGCTTGAATCAATCTTTCGAGAGAATTTCTTGTTGCATGTATCACAAGCAAACGGTTTCTCACCACTATGAGTTAAACAATGGCTGCTTAATCTGCTTTTGAGGGAGAATTTCTTGTTGCATATATCGCACACAAACGGTTTCTCACTAGAATGATTTAATACATGCCTCCTTAAAACATTCTTTCGAGAGAATTTCTTGTTGCATATATCACAAGCAAACGGTTTCTCACCACTATGAGTTATTAGGTGGCTGCTTAAATTGATCTTTTGAGAGAATTTACTATTGCATACTTTACATTCGAAAGGTTTCTCACCAGTATGAGTTAAAAGATGCTTGCTTAAATGGCTTTTTAGAGAGAATTTCTTGTTGCATATATCACACTCTAACGGTTTCTCACCACTATGAGTTAATAAATGGCTGCTTAAATGACCCTTTCGAGAGAATTTCTTATTGCATACCTTACATTCAAAAGGTTTCTCATCACTATGAGTTACCAGATGCCCGATTAAATTGCCTTTTTGAGAGAATTTCTTGTTGCATACCTCACATTCAAAAGGTTTCTCACCAGTATGAATTAACAGATGTTTCCTTAATTCTTCCTTTCGAGAGAATTTCTTGTTGCAGATATCACACACAAACGGTTTCTCATCACTATGAGTTATTAGATGGCTGCTTAAATTTCTCTTTTGAGAGAATTTCTTGTTGCATACTTCACATTCAAAAGATTTCTCACCAGTATGAATTAACAGATGGCTGCTTAAATGGCTCTTCTGAGAGTATTCTTTGCTGCATACCTCACATAAAAAAGACTGTTTTGGCAGAAATTCTTGCATATCTCACAAAAAAAAAGATTTTCCAGGCTTGTGAATTAAAAGCTGCTTTTTTCAAAAAGCTCTGATAAGAAATATTTTGCTGCATTTGTTTTACACATTCAAGATATTTTGAGTGATGTGATACGTTAGGTTAATGGTTTTATGCATCTGCAAGAAAATAAAATTATTTAATATCAGTTTTTACATTTCATTTAAAAAATAAATAAATAAACTCATCATGAAAATTTAAAATCACTGGAGAAAATAAATTGTAATACAATTACTACCAATCTATTAAAAACTGCAGTAGACTGCTAATTATCTTAAGTTGGAGGAATCAAAGGTGTGTCAGATGCCTTTTCTAAAAGTATAAAGATTAAATTGTAAATAATATTAAAAAAAAAGGGAAAGGAGTCACTAATATTCTCTCTACAAGCTTTACCTTTTTCTTCTTTACAACAACATAATTTACATAAAAAAATTTGATAGATTATTATAATGAATCTTATTTCTTAAATAATTTCATTTGTTGACTATGTAGGAAAACTTTTTCTTCGAAGAATTTGGCACCACAGCAAAAGTTGTGCTAAAAAAGAGTAATTCTTGTTGTTTGCATGTGAAAGCAGTTATCTTTTGGATTCCTCGTTGCTTGTTTATTTTTATGAATATGAAAACTTATATATTTTTTGTTTTTAGATTTTGTAGTTCAGAGTAATAGATTCTCTATTGCATATATATAAACATTTCGCATTAAATTTTTTTATTTCTGGTATTAAATTCGTGTTTGTAATTAACAGATTTCTTTTTAAAGGCTTTGTGAATTACAGATTAATAATATGAAATCTTTCAGGGAAAATGGTAACAAATTTGCTTGTTTGTAATTTTTGTAGCCTGAAGCACAAGGGATTAAAAAATGAGATTATAAATTCACCTCCCTTTGCATTTGATGCTGTGGTAGTGCAAATGTCTCCACATGTCGGAAGATCATGCTTTGCTACTGTTCTATGGCGTGCAACCTTGAGTTGCAAAAAAAAAAAAGAGTCATTACAAAGACTACAGTGTTGAATGAATTTCTTATTTTCCAATGTACATTGTTGAAATCAGCTGGAACCATCTGTTGTTGTATATGAGAAACATAAGCTCTTTCACAATTATTCAGATTAGCAATTCAAAAAAAAAAAACCTTTTAGATTATAAACATTAGCCTATGCAACAAAAAAAATTAGGGCTTTTTTAGCACATAAACCACAGATATAAAGCCAAAAATTTTGGTAATTTCCAGCAAAATTGGAAACTTTTTTCATTTTCACTCACAGATTGTTTACAATATTTTTAAATCTTAATTTAATCATACTATTATGATATAAGGTGGGTGTCCATTAATTACCCTGGAAACTCATTGATTGGGAATCACCTCTTCTTATCCTGTTTTTTCGCTAGGAAATGGCTTGATGAATCTATCTTTTGTACAGTGTGATTGCATAAATCTTTAATGTATGCATCCCAAGAGGCTTTTTCAGTCACACAAAAGCATCACCTTGCTAATATTATTCCAATGGGAAATTTTTTTTAACATGTCATTCGCATTTCCATACTCTTAGTATTATTATTATTTTTAATAATTATTTTGCATTGGATAGCTGAGATCAATGTCACAGACATTGAAATTTCCTTTGTACAGGTACAAAGGTAGTTTTTTACTTTTTTTCAGATTTTAAAGCATACAAGGGGGAGTTAAGAAAAAAAAATGAAAGATTAACTATTATTTATTTTTTATGAACCAAAAACTGCAAGGCAGTCCATTACTAGCACATCTGCCCTATAATTTTATTGAAAAAAAAATATATGAATCCTTTTAGTTTGTTCATTTGATTTTTGTTGTAAGAACAATTCTTTGTAAATTAATTTCTTATTTAATAAAAATAATCTTAAAAGCTTCAGAATATTGATGAAAAAAAAGCGTTCGTTGCATAACATTATTTTTTAAAAATTATAGTTTAAATAATGTAAAGGATTGACAATCTGTGTTACTTTTTTAATGTAAACAGTTGAGAAATTTTTCAAATTTGTGATCCAAAAATGATTTTTTAGAACAAATAAAAAAAATCATAATAAAATATATTTTTAAATATAACTCTTTTATTTTATTAACAGTAAAAAACAAACTGTATTACGGAACATATATAATTATTTTTATTTAAATGCACATAAACTATACCAATTTTTTAATAAAGTAACTTTAAAAAGGCATTTTTTGAGATAGCTTATGAAATTAATTATTACATTTCATATTTATCTTTCCATATTATACTGATTATAGAATTAAAATACTGTCTAGGAATAATGAAATATGCATAATCCATAATTACTATATAATCCACATGATTCCATAATCCACACAACCTTTGGCCCCAACTTTATTAATTTATAAAAGTTAAAAAAAAAAAAAAGATATATATATATATATTTTTTTAGTTCACAGTATTTTGCATCAATTATGGAAAATTATGTATCATTGTATGTGAGGAATACAATGATCTAAAATTAAACATTTAAATCAAACTCTTGATCAAAATTCAAAAGAATTATTCCTCGTGTTTAACCCAAAAATCGTAACTTCAACTATATTTAAATAAAGAGATAAGTGATTGCTAGAAAAAACTTTTTCATAATATTTTAAATGGTCAAATATCAGTAAAAATAAAAGTTGTGATACATGAAATTTTGTTGCTATAACATGATCAAGTCATAAGTTGGAGAATTATTAGTGAAGAGTAAAAGAAGAAACACATCCTACCATTCACTTACTTTCGCAAAGAGGATGGATCACCACCCCGTTTATGTTTAAAAAATTTCCTATTATTAGAATCGGAGGATACGCGTTGAATATTATATACTATTTTTTTCTTTAGGCAAAGAGACGCAAACGGTGTGAATGAATCACGATGGCTGAACTTGATTGATAGATGAATCAAATCAAAGATACTTGATTCACAAGAATCAATACCACTTTTAATGAATCATTACGTCATTCTCGATTCATTCTTTTATTGGCGTCGTTGTCTTATCCGTTGTTTACAATGTCAGTTAACATTTAAAACATAAATTTATTGTATTGAACTTCTTGATAATACTAAGATAGGGTATTTACTTAAGTTTCTATTCAACTAAATACTTTTCAATTTGCTATTTATAATGATAGATCGAAATTTAATGTGACGCAATTTTCATTTTTGCTGATCTATCATCGAGTCATTATGAAAATGATTTTTTTTTATAACAGATAATGCCGCTTATTATTATTTATTTTTAAATAGTTTTATTTAATATCATTCAAATTTTAATTTAGATACAGCAAATTAGTTTTATTATTATTTATTTTACATAAACTTTTGAAGCATTTTGTTTCTCATCAACTGAATAGGGTTGTTTTTTGTTCAGTTGAAACTAAATATAATTTAATCAATTGATCGCATAATGGAGCACCTTTAAGCTGTTAATCGAAATTTACATATAAAAACACATAACTTAAATGGACTCATCACTCATTTGAAAACATCCTTTCCACAATGTTAATCCTATGAGCAGGTTGCTTTCTCATTTCTTATTTAAATATAAATAATTGTAAACAATTTTTTTTGGAATGGAAAGCTGAATTCCATCTTTAACCCCTTAAGCGTCTGGCCAATTTTGTCTTTTATGTTTAACGATTCATAACATAATACCTATGAAAAATATTTGTATGGGAATTTGTATACAACTACCTTACACATTTATTTATCTTATGCACTGCAAAAAATAACATTAATATCAGTTTTGTAATTAATCAGATCTTGATTTCAAAGATTATGTGACAGAAAAACATAGTTAGGACGCTAAAAGGGCTAATATGACAATTTTTGGTACTACTTGGTTATGCCATAGACCAATTTCACCAAACTAATAGCCAAATTTTACATACTGTCATAATTTATGTTTTAACTAACGAAAAAACATATAATTAGTAGAATAATAGTAAAAATACAAATAAAAAGTCGAAATAAAAATCACTTAAGGATATTTTAAACATGTGTATCATATTTAATGTCATTGAATGTGACATTGACGATCATCCTTTATTGGCATTTAATCTTATAATTTGCCGATAGTTTATTTGTCTATGGCATAACCAAGTAGCACCCAGTTTTTTACTTTTTCGATTTTGGTTTCAGATTTTCTTAACCTGTAACAGGTATTGCCTGTCTCACAGACTTTTAGTAATTATTCAGTCTATTGCCCCTTGTTTTTTCTTTTGATTGATTGAATGATTTCTTCTGCCATCTTTTGTGACCTTGGAAAACCTCACTTTATAGGTGAAAGTTTTTGCACGTGGTTTTATTTTTATGAGAGAGGTCTAGCAGACTGTGGTGTACCTTTAACATAGCACATTTTTGCCATGTCAGAGAATGTCATTTGAAACTCGCACTAAAAAATACTGGTACCACTTGGTTATCCTGTCGACCAACTTCACCAGGTTGTACACATTGACATGTTTTTTATTTTAAATACGAAAAGAATAAATAAATTAGTAAACATTAATAAAAATACAAATAAAACATTGAAATAAAGATGACATTTATACATACATTTCGTGTATAATAATACTGAATGTGACATTCACGATCATCTATTTTTGGCATTTAATCCTGTAGTTTGGCAATAGTTTTAAGGTCTACAAGATAACCAAGTATTACGAAATATTTTAAATCCCTCTAATGTATGCCATGCAGAAAGAATTCAAAGACTTCTAGACGAAGCAGGTGGTGATTTTTTTGGGTGATGATGAGTGTCATAAATAATTCTGTTATGAAAGTTCGCATTCCACTGAGAGTGAAATTTCTGAATTTGTCAGCAAATGGACTGATGATTCAAAAAATAGTTGCTCTCAGTATTTCTATGGAAAAAATCATTTTAAATGGTAGTTTATTGTTGTTGTTTGCTGTCAAAAACCTGTATGCTTTGAATGCATCTAAAAATTTTCTCATGAATATGATAAGAAAATTTTTATATGATTTCAGTATTGCATGAAACGTGAATATATATATTTTTTTATTGCACAATTTTACGATGACTCATAGTTGCATAATTTTTTATGTAATTCATATAACCTTTATTGTTTTTCTATTAATTCATTCATAATAGTGTGACAGGATAACCCATAAAAATGAAGTAAAACACGATATTCATTCAGTAGGAATATAGTGCATTTCAAGTGGGTTTTGGTCCCAAATTTGTAATATTGATTGCACGATATTGATTCCTTTATGCTGCATTCATATTTTTTATAAATGATGTAAATTTAACTTGAATTCAAAAAATGCACATTCTCATAAATATGTAGATTGTATTTTGTTCTGGATATTTTAATTATAATATTAAAAAACAACAACAAAATAAAGCATGATTTGGGAAATCGTGCTGTACTTGTAGTGTACCAAAATTTCATCGTACTTTTTACAAATTAAAAAGAAAAAATGCATTTTCATTCATAAGATTAAAATATTTTATGAATTTTTTATTCTGCTGTTGTTGAAATAAGCTCAATAAAAATGAATTATATAGATACATATATTAGCAACTTTATAATATGACTGAACTCATTCTGTTTTATGAAGTTAGCATAAATTTATTCCTGAAAAGATATTGCTGATTTGATAATCTTTTTATATATCTATGTAACACAGTTATTATTTTTTTTAAAGGTATTTGAAATCATGTTCTGAAAAAATTCTGAGGCATGTAAATTTACTTAAGGAATAATTAAAAGCATTTTTAGAGATATTACTAGACTTTCCATTTAACAGAAAAAAAAATTAAACTGCAAAAGTTGTCAACTATGTGCCAGTTTCCCTATAGTAAAACCTGTCAAAATGGTGATTATCTTTAACAGAAACCTGCCTTAAAGAGAAGCATTGCATTGTCCTTATATGAATTGCCATACAATTAAATTTGCTGAAAACCTGGCTGTAAGTGATTTTTTATCACTTATTAGCATTTACATTGTAAAAGATTTTAACTGGTATTTATAAACACAGTGAAACCTGTAAAAGTGGAATCTTTCTATAACGTAATCCTGCCTAAAATGAAAGAGTTTTAGGATGCTGATAATTCATTACACTTCTTTTAATGGAAGTCTAAATTGATATTTTTTCGCCAGCTCCTTTCAATTGCATCTTGACAAGATTGACTGTTTTTAGCCAGGCAAAAATTAATTTATTTTAAATACACTTATAAATACTTTTCTACTAAAAAATATAAATTTATACTAAATTTTATTAAAATCAGAAGTCTTTATAATTTATAGAATACGTATGTGAAGGCATTATGCCTGAAAAGAAACTGTAAATATTCAAAAGACTCTAAAGTTATGGTTTGGAATTCTTTGTTGTAATACGTACACCACTACATGCATCATAAGTTTCAAAGATTATGTGAAAGTATAAGAAAATATTAACATCAAAATAGAATTTTTCATTAAGTACTGCTATTTACTTTTAAAATTGACTAGAACTAAATAGATTGGTACTACTTTGTTATACCCTCAACCCAAAAAATATCGCCAAACTGTGGGATTAAATCCCTGTAATGGATGATTGGGAATGTCACATTCAATGACATGAAATGCGATACATTTGTTTAAAATGTGATTAGGTGATTTTTATTTCTATCTTGTATTTTTATTAATATTCTTCTAAATATCTCTTTTTTCATTATTTAAAATAAAAAATTATTTCAATATGTATTATTTGGCTATGAGTTTGGCGATTTGTATAAATTTTGTGAAATTTTATAACCAAGTAGTACTAATAGATTATGCATATTTAATAATTAAAATTATTGTATATAATACTTCAAAACACCCAGTAATAAGGAATCTATATTCTGATAATTTATAAAAATATAATAATGTAAAAAGGACTGATTAAGATCCTAGAATGAACTATGTTGAAAGTAAAGTTAGGAAGGATATAACATTTGAGGAGACTTTAATATATGTCAGTGCATAAAAAAAAAGAACAATTAAAATAAAAATAAAAATTGAATTAGAATTTTGAAAAGCTTATTGCTATTTAAAAGAGTGCATATTGATGCACTAATTATTGCATAAGTTATTCATAATGCTGTTTTAAGTGAAAGAATTGCTGTTTTTATTCAATGTGATTTTACATAAATGTTTCTGAACAGTAAAATATGACTTGCATATTAATATGCCTTAAAAGTAGTTGAGTAATAAATTTTGTAACTAAACAACTATTGTTCTTTTTAATTATATAAAGCAGTAAAAATGGAAAAAAGGGGGGGAGAGTAGGTGTTAAGATCAGTGAAAATCAGGGAAAGCAATTGGTTTGACCTTTTAAAAGTTAGTTGACATATTTTCAATTCTGACTGCAAATCACTAGCAGATCCATATGTATCATCCCAATATTAATTGTTTAACTTCTTTGTTGAGAAATTGTGTTACATTTTCTACCACAATTAAATGTCTTTAAAACTAATTAAAAAATACATAAAAATGTATAGTTTATAATTAAATTGCATCGTTGGATAAAAGCCAGTTTTGGCCAAAAAAGCAAATTTTGTACAAAAAAAAAAAAAATAAACTGGTTAAAAGAAATAAAAGCCAACGCCATAGCTTTTTTAAAATTTAATCCAGCTTTTTTTAATGCTATTTCGAATTTTTTTTAAAGAATTTAAGCATATGTTTATTTCATTTCTTAATAAAAAAAATTAACAGGTATAAAATAAAGTTAGATTTATCTCCATAAATATAGCTAGTAATACAACAAAGTTACATTATGATACATCAAAGATTTTACAAAAACTATGAACTAAAAAACTAAAGCCGATACTGAAAAGTTAAATGTATTTTAGTCTTGATCCTGATTATAAATTTTAGATCATATATTTTATTTGTCTTATTTAGATCACTCTACATTTTGTTAAATATACTTCTTAAAAATGGTCCAAATACATCTGGAGCCAAATCATTCATTATATAGATCATTTTCAAAAGCATTTATTGTAATAGTAAATATTTTCATTAAAAAGTTCTAAATTAACCCTTTAGAGTCTGGTGTACTACTAATAGTACATCATCTTTCAAGTAACATATTTTTTCAGTATTTAGTAATTGTTTTTAAAGAGCCTTATATTCTATTTTAAAGTCTTTTGTTGAAAATGTGCATTTATTTTTTTCGCTAAAAGATAGCCCTACAAGTCCAGAAACACTCATTCAAGATGAATGAAACTTCGAATGCACATTGAGTGGGTAGTTCTTTTGAGTTTGCTCTCATTATTGATATAAATAATTAGAATTATTATTTAAAATTATTTTTATAATGTGTACTATTAGTAGTACAGTGGTCTTATAAAGAATTATATCACTACAAGACACATTATGTTAATTAATTTGTAGAAATGAAATTTGTAATTTAGGTTGAATATTTTTCGATTTTATGGCACTATTTCTTATTTTTTTTTTATCCTGTAATATTGTTATGTAATGTTATTAGCCTATAATTTTAAAGAAAATCTAGATTTATTAGACTTCACTTTATCAATTGCTGAAGCGCTGGCTTTCAGAAACCGAGCTACAAACTTTTGAAACATGATTGTCCAGTACTTCAACCATCATTGGCCATTCCATCTAAAAGAAGCCATCACTTCGCCTGAATGAGGATGTAAGATATGATAATGCTGGCCATATGACAGAGAGAAGCCAAGGTGTTACAAAGGTGCAAATTAGGAGGATGTAACTTTAGAACATCTTTTTGTGAAAAATGCCACATCTACTTATACTTCCATGGTGACAGGAATTGCATCGAAACTTTTCATACCAAATGAGAGAAGTCAACAAAATATACCAACAAATAACAATTTTATTTTTTTGCAATGTTAGAAGGTCTTTCCTGTTTAGAAGTGTGAATTGAGTGTCAACTATTGCAAATCATGTAATGCTAATTGCATATTTTTAAAAATATCTTTTACGTTTTATATATATCTTTAAAAATTTCGATTTGAAATTGTTCTACATTTATCTCTTTGAGCGTATTGTACTAATAATAGAATATCTGTAAATGACAACTTGTTCCTCGAAAGACCACTGTACATAATGTAATTCCTTAAATAATTGTATTATTTTAATAAAACTTAATTTTTGCCTTCTAGAGCAATACTTTTTCATATTTAAATTTAAAAAAATCAGACTCAAAAGGGATTTTAATTTATCTGAGATTTATTTGAATTTTATCTGAGCAGATAAAATTGAACTAATGCATTCAATTTAGTTTTCTAGACAGTGGCAGTTTTTTTATAATCTTGAAATTCAGGTTCTTCTTCCCGGCAAATTTCATTGTTTACATGTGAAAAGTTGTGCGTTATTGTGTTATATGGAATTGCATTATAAAAATATTTTACTGTAGGTAGAAGAGCGCCCCCCCCCCCTCATAAGGAAAAAAAATAGATTGAAGCAGTCCCAGTGATGTATTTAAGCTTGTCATTTTGGAGAGGGCTGAGATATGTTAAAAGTTTCTGAGAGAGAATCATTAGAAAGTTAACTTTTCCGCTTTAAATAGATTTTTATTGTAGTACGTAATGAATGCACCTATTATACACTACCTCCTAACATTGAACCGCATGGTACTGCAAAAAATTTCATTTCCAGCAGGTTTTCAACTAAATGAGTATAATTATTAGGGGATATCAAGATAGCGTGTGTATAATGGAAACTTGACTGAAATAGTTGTTTTGTGGCCTCTAAAAATTTTTCTTTTCAAATGTAAAGCTGCCTAAAACGAAATGTCATAATGCTTGCTCCCTATAAATTCCATCTGAGCATATTTCATCCCATTTTGACTTTAAACTTTCGTAATTAAATTTTATGTTTTTTTTTTTTTCAAATTTTACTGTAATATTGTTTGATATAAAATAAACAAAAATAATGGTCTCGAAACTCAATCAGTGTGACATTACTGCATTTGAAACTGTTTTTTTCTCTTAACCGTCAGCGACAGTTGGCTCTATCAAAAAATCATTTCCGGTTTAGCAGGTATACTTGTACACTTATTCTTCAAAACCGTCAAATGTTTCCATTTACGGGGTGATAATGTGTTCACCAAAATCCTCCCGAGAAGGAAACACGATTGCATTTTAGATAGGTTTAGAGTTTTAGGAACTATAAATATATAGTACAAGCAGTCTTTGCCCTCTATGCTAGTTGGTTTCTCTAAAGAAATCTTGAATCAGACGAAGTACATCTTGCAAAAATTAGAAAAAATAAACTTAATATCTAATCAAGCATCTATAATTGTTGTCTTATTATTGTAATCTTACATTATCCTTTTCGAAGTCAATGTTGACGACATATCAGACAAAATAGCTCTAAAATAATTGAAATACCTATGTTTAAATGTTTTTTTAGTAGATGTGCTATCTTGAATTTCTCGTTTCTACCTAACTCAAATGCAAAATATTCTATTTTAGATAGGCTTCAAGTTTTAGGCACTATAAATATTTAATGTTGTTTTCGTGTAATCCTGATTTTCTTTACCTTTTAAGAAAGGTCACCTTCGCAGAATTCATTGCAAAATATTTATACTCTTCACAGGTGCACTGCAGAGAGAATACGTTGTAATAGTTTTTGAGGATACAGTCAAACCGAACCATGTTTATGTTGAAAATTTGCCTAAAACAGAAAAGTTCAACGGCCTGGCAAAGGACGTAACTTTAAATTTTACCCATTTAAGACAAACATTTATCTAAAATGAAAATTTTCATGGGTTCTTTGTCATTCCGATTTAGTAGTTTTGAGTATTGTTGATTGCACAATTCAGAAACCCAGATGAGGAGGTTCCTCCCGCCCATTCAAGGGAGGGATACCCATGGCATGGACTTGGCTATGCCACTGACTACATTATTTAATTACAGTGTAAGGTATATTAAATGATAAGGCATGTTTCAGCAGTAAGCAAACACATTAGAAAAAAAATCTGAAATCCGAAGATTTCTTACTAAACACATTTACATATTAAAATGCCATAGCCACAATGAAATTTTATTTTCTCTCTATTCTTTGTAAAATGTATCATCGTTTCTTCAGATGTCATAAAGCTACAGAATTTTCTCCTTAAATTTACTTTATATTTTATTTGTAATGAGTTATTTATTTATTTACAATTTAATCTTTATACTGTTATAATAGGTATCTGACACACCTTTGATTCCGCTAACTTCACATAATTGGGTGTCTATTGTAGTTTTTAATATTATATTAAGAATTTCATTACAACTTTTTTTCTACATTGATAATAAATTTTCGTGATAAGTTCATTTAATTCTTTAAATGAAATATAAAAAGTGATATTAATTTTACTTTATTGCAGATGCATAAAACCATTAATTTAACACATCATATCACTCAAAATATCTTCAAAGTCAGTGTTGACGACATATCAGACAAAATAGCTCTAAAATGATTGAAATGCCTATGTTTAAACGTATTTTTAGTAGGTGTGCTATCTTGAATTTTTCGCCTCTACCTAACTCAATTGCAAAATTTTCCATTTTAGATAGGTTTCAAGTTTTAGGAACTATAATAATGTTATTTTCGTGTGATCCTGATTTTCTTTACCTTTTAAGATATGTCACCTTCACAGAATGCATTGCAATATATTTATACTCTTCACAGGTGCACTGCAGAGAGAACACGTTATAATAGTTTTTGAGGATACAGTAAAAACGAAACATGTTTATGTTGAAAATTTGTTTAAAACAGCCCTAGCCTGTTCGTAGCCCTAGCAAAAGACGTGACTTTGAATTATGCCCATTTAAGACAAACACTTGTTTAAAACGAAATTTTTCGTGGGTTCCTTGTCATTCCAGTTTAGTAGATTTGGATGTTGTTTATTGCGCGATTCAGAAACCCAGATAATCCGTTTGATGGGGGGGGGGGGAGGAGGATATCCATGCCATCCACTTGGCGATGCCACTGATTTACTAGGGTTGGCAAGTTTCTTATGCAGTGGAGAAAACTATGGAAAAGAAATAGGTTGGGCCAGAAGAAATAGGTTTCTTCTGCAGTGGAAGAAATTGTTATTTTTTATAAATTTACAATCTAACTTAAAACATTGTAAGATACAATAAATGTCTTTTTGCTATAACCTTAAGTACCGTAATTTTTGGAAGAAACGCCGCGGCGTTTACGTGTTTTTAACTAAAATTTCAAGCGATGCGGTGTTTCTACCGATGCGGCGTTTACGTGCATTTTTTTTTCAAACAAGCGTGATATTTTTCTGAATTTTTCCGAAAATTAAAAAAAAATCGGTCATCATTCCAAAATTTCGGGCATAAAATGTATTGCGAATTCCGACAAATGGTCGCAAAAACAAATTAATTTCGATTTCGTCAAAATATCGCGAAGAAATGGCAATTTTCATTAACAGACCACAAAAAGTTACGCAAATTTTGCATAAGATTACGAATAAACGAAAATTGCATTTTCGAATGAATTTCCTGAATTTCCCTCTTCTCTCCCCCTCCTCTTCTTTTATAACCTTTCAGAAAATTTGTTCTGAATCCGATTTTTTTCCCCTGTTCCAAAGATTCGGACATAGAATATTGAATCATGCAGATGAGCCGAAATTTTCAGATCCAGCCGAACGAAATATATTAACCCTGCCTGAAATGCTAAAAGTTTGCCTCACACAGCCAAGAAAACACAATGTAATCAAGTCCGGGCCATGTTATTGAGATTCCTGATATTTTTTTACATTTCAATTTTTTTTATTAATGACTGCCTTTTCACAATTTTGGGAACAGAATCACCTCTTTAATATATATTACCGTAAAATCCCGTTAATCCGCCCTTCCCGATCAAACACCCTCCCCACTTTAGAAAAAATTTGAAATTTTACAAAAATCTCGAGAAAACGCTCTCTCTCCCCATTCTCAAAGGTGATTGAGAATGATATGAATCATGATGAAACAAATGAATCATGAATCTTTGATGAAATGTGCGTTTTTCGAGATTTTTTAATTGATTTCATGCTTTTTTAACTTTTTTTTTTTCACAAATTTCTTTTTTTTAAATGCGTTTTTTCGACAGAATTTACATTTTAAAAAAAACCCCAATTTTTTCAAGTATTGCTTCAAGTATCAAAATTCCTGATTCATTCAAAGATTTACGATTCATTCATTTCATCATGATTCATTCCTGCAAATTTTGTGAAACTATCGCGGAAAAATCCCCTGTAAGCGATCCCCTCTAATTATTCTACGATTTTTTCGTTACGTTTGGGGGGGATTAACGGTACTGTTAGAAAAGAAAAAATCACCGTATCCGCCACGCCGCACTAAACATATTTTTACTTTTAAAATCGTATGCATCGCGGCGTTTATTCCCGAAAATACGGTATTTAAATAATATTATTAATTTTGTATTTAATTTATTAATTTCTGATTAATAATTTCATTTTTACGATTTCTTAATACACCTTATTAATGTGTTTCTGTTTAACACGTCACCCGCGATTACCACGGAAATTTCACCAGCGGCATTTACGACCATTGTCTAAATTTTTTGAGTGATTTTTCGCGATGCGGCGTTTTTTCCAGTTACGGTAAATTAATTCCATCAGATCTATACTAATTTAATTAATTGCATGCTTAGTTAATCATTACATAAGTTTTTAATCCAAGATCACATGATACCAGTTTAAAGATCTTCAACCATTTGCTAAATGAAGAAAAGAAATTTTTATTTCAAATGCACAAATATAATTAATTGTTATTCATATTAATTTAAACAACATATTTTTCAGTTATTAAAACTTTTGAAACTATTATTAAATAGAACAGATTATTTACCAAAAGTAGAATGAAACTCATTTAAATAAAATACACTGCTTTGAATTTACATCAATTTTACTAAGGAAAGTAATGTTGTACAATAATTACTCTATTAAAAAAATTCATTAAAATCCTCATTTTCCTTACTGCAGCAAAGTATTCTTACAGTAGACTACCTCAAATTCGCACATCTTGGGACCAGATGTTGCGCGGATTTTTGAATTTTGCAGATTTCTAGTCATTGCTTTGCTTAAATTTTTAAAATAGTAATTTGAATGTAATTAATAATGCAATAAAATTTTTTATGGATGCTTACAATATAATAAAATATTAAAATAAATAAAATTAAAACAATAAAAATTGAGATAATTTTTAAATTGATTAAAATATTAAAAACAAAGGTCAAGTCAATAATGTAGGACTGAATATTCATTATAAAGATAAAATGTATTTTTCCTAAATTATTCAAGGAAACTTATCTCATAAGAGTACATTACTAATTCACATCAAAATCCTAAAATGAGGAAGTTTTATGACAGGTTTAGCTAGATTTAATAACAAAAAAACTTCATTAATACATAAATATATTTGGTAAGAAGATTGTTATCAGTGATTTTAATCACCAATATCTTAAACTTTTTCAGAAATAAATTCATTTTGACCTCATGAAAAAAACATGAGTTCAGTAATATTAACAAAAATTACCAATTAAAATGTATTGATATAAAACTAAAAAAGTCAAATTTTTTTTCCTATATTTGAACTGAATGTTTCATTACTTACATCCATAAATTATGTGTGGATTTTATAGAGTCTACTGTATAACAAAAAAAAGTAGAATGCTGAAATCAGTTTCTTAACTTAGAATAGATAAATACAAAAGATGAAAAAATAAATATATGTGTAATAAATAAAAAAAAACGCCTTTTTGCCCGCCCTGAGTTTTATTCTAGCATTTTATGGAACATACTTTTATTCTCAGTTTCCGTAATGTATTAATATTTTTAATAGTTAAAGTTCTTTCATTTTATTTAAGTTAGTATAATCTATTGATTATTTTCTTAAAAAGACTTAGAATTTTTCTTGAATGCCAATATCTTATTGCGAAATGTTTTTTTCAGTACCCAAATCTATTTTTCTTTTTCGAATTAAAAACATTTATCGAAACTTTAATTTTGTTTTATTGTTTAATTAATCGTCTGACAGGAATTCATACGCCTTGCGCGTGGGCAAATTATTACGCGATTAGGTAATGAGTTCTTACATCTAGTCACGCCCAGCTTCCAATGAGCGAGAGTGGGTTGAATTATCTTTGCGTTGAAAATTATCCTAATGTATCTTTAAAAGCCTTACGTTAAAAAGGGGAGGGGCTAGATTGGCTTGGAATTTGAGAGACTCATTTTGCTTTGGAAGAGCGGACAGAATGCTTCTAACCTTTCAAATGCCAGGATGCCCGGCTCATCTTTGGAATCATTTCGCACGTTTCAGATGATACAGTCTTAGAGTACGTTGTCTAATGTGAATTTGTGCATATTGGTGCGATGTGGAATAACGGATGGTCGTGCTCTAAGTAATAAAATACTAAAAACTGATTGTCTTGCATTTTTATTGGAGAAACTCCCAACGAAAACAAATCCATTGCTTACTACGACGGCTGCTAAACCTGTTTATTATTTTCAAGTGAATCGACTTATTCTTACAGCAAAGATGTTATTCCACGAGAACCGATGTATTATTACAGCAAATTGCCATATTATTGCATATATGTATATATATATATATATATATATATATATATATATATATAATACACGTATGTGGCACAAAAATCACGGTTATTTGTCAATTGTTTAATGACAGTCCTTTTTTCGCTGCAATTATGGAGCTTCAAAATATTGTTATTTTTGTTTTTTATTATTCTATTGGCTTAAAAATAAATAAAAATCATGAATTTTAAACGTTTCAGTTTCAAATTGAAGTTATGCTATTATAAATGAAATGAGTGAAAGGATTATATTATTAAATATATTTCAAATGAAATTAATTAAATACAAAAATGCCACGGGTAAAATACCGAATGCTTGATTTATCGGCACAGATGTCATAAAGGCACCACATTGACGAGATTTTTTATGCCAATTTGGCAAAAACAATACCAGTTGCATACATATTTTTAAACTCTTTTCTCTTATTTTAAAAAGGAAATAATAATAAAGAAAGAAAAGCTTAGTTAATAATTGTAGAGCAAAACAATTTATATCATTTAAAAAAATAAAATAAGAGTAAATAAACAGTTTATTAAAAAATAAATAACGATTGCTCGGTTATCATGTAAGACATATATTTACCTTTTTATTGCAATTGCGCTAATATGGTGCGTATATGACATCTGTGCCTAACTGTTTAAAAGAAGATTCTAATTTGGAAAAAAAATCAAGCAATTAAGATAAATTATGAATAAAAGCAATTTGTTTTAATATTTAGTATACATTTAAGGGAGACCAAACTGGTTGCCATGGGCGGCTAGTAAATGAATAAAATCTTTTGGAAAATTTGGGGAGTTTAAAAGCATTTCGACATTCTCATAGACATGAATGTAAAAATTTAGGCTCCAATGGGCAAGTTTTTATCATTAAATTTTGTTTTCTTCTCTTAAATTTTATTAGACTTCTCGCAGAAAAATTTTATAAAAATTAAGAATAAAATTTAGTGGTGAAAAATTGCCCATTGGCGCTTTAAACTTTATACCCCTGCCCATAGATATTTAAAAAAAATAGACTTTTTAATTCCGCATTCAGATATGCGTGCAAGATGCTAATATAAATAATTGCAAATTTGTATATTTATTGTGTTCTGCTGTTTTCAATAATGCACTTTCATATGAAAAATATAAACGTTTAGTGGATAGTTTTTTTCTCTATTTTTACATAAATGGCATATTAATAAATAAAAAACATCCCTCTACTTCTAATGTTATAAAATTTATCAGCCGTAAATGTCTGCTGATCCCGAAGTTTGTCAATAAAAAGAATATTTTTCAAATATAACATTTTTTAACATTAATTACATTTTCCAATTTAGATTTCATATTACACTTTTAGTTTATTTTACATAGTTAATATATTTTAATTTTGAGTAGGTTTTGTTTTCTGTTGCTTTCTTCCATTTCTTCCGCTTTTCCGGTTTCTTCACTTCCTGGAAGAAATAGGTTTCTTCACGAAGAAACCCAACCCTGCTTATTATATTATTTAATTACACTGTAAGTTATATTAAATGATATGGAGTGTTTCATCAATAAGCATTTACATTAAATAAAAAAAATTAAAACCGCAGAATTCCTTATTAAACACATTTACGTATTAAAATTCCTATTCCTTGTTAAATGTATCATCGTTTCTTTAGATGATATTAAATTATAAAATTTTCTACTTAAATTTTATTTATATTTTATTTATAATAAATCATTTACTTTCAAAATGTTGCTATTTATTTTATTTATTTATAATTTAATCTTTATACTGTTAGGAAAGGTATCTGATTCACCATTGATTCCGCTAACTTGAGATAATTGGGATTCCACAGCAGTTTTTAATACTATGGTAGTAATTTTATTACAATCTTTTTTTTACATTGTTTTAAATTTTCGTGATAAGTTTATGTTTTTTGAATTATTTTTAATGAAACGTAAAAAATGATATTAATTTATTCTATTTCATTGCAGATGCATAAAACCATTAATCTAACACATCACATCAAGAAAAATATCTTGAATGTGTGAAACAAATGCAGCAAAGTAGCTCTTATCAGAACATTTTGTAAAAGCAGATTCTAACTCGCAGCCAGAAAAATCTTTTATGAGTTATGGAAGATTTTCTCCCAAATCAGTCTTTTTGCTGTAAGGTATGCAACAAAGAATTCTCTCACAAGAGCAATTTAAGCAAGCATCTATTAACTCATACTGGTGAGAAACCTTTTGTATGTGAGATATGCAACAAGAAATTCTCTCAAAAGAGTCATTTATGTAGTCATTTGTTAATTCATACTGATGAGAAACCATTTGTGTGTGAGATATGTAACAAGAAATTCTCTCACAAGGGCCTTTTAAAAAGACATATTTTAATTCATACTGATGAGAAACCTTTTGTGTGTGAAATATGCAACAAGAAATTCTCCCAAAAAGGAAATTTATGCAGCCATTTGTTAATTCATACTGATGAGAAACCATTTGTGTGTGAGATATGCAACAAGAAATTCTCTCATAAGAATCATTTAAGCAGACATCTGTTAATTCATACTGGTGAGAAACCTTTTGAATGTGAGGTATGCAACAAGAAATTCTCTCAAAAGGACCATTTAAGCAGCCATCTGTTAACTCATACTAGTGAGAAACCTTTTGAGTGTAAAATATGCAACAAGAAATTTACTCGGAAGTATGCTTTAAGCAAACATATTTTAATTCATTCTGAAGAGAAATCTTTTGTGTGAGAAATGAATGTCAAGATATTCTTTGAAAAAATTTGTTCAACGAAGCATCTGCTAATTCATATTGGCGAGAAAGATTTTGTGCGCGATAAACAAAAATAAACTCCAAAAAAGCTATCTAAGTGTTACATTTTTCTCCTAAAATTTGTTAATTGCAGATAACTAATCGTAGCATCTTCCAGGAATAAAGAAATAATTCTTTTCATTTTTTCAATGCACGAAAAGAACATTGACACACAAAACTTGCCTTTTAAACCAGTAAATCAACACTTCAGGAACTATATCATGAACCGTGGCAAACACAAATTATTTTTATCATTCATTATATTATTTGAAGAAAATTGCATATCTCTGTTTTTTTCTCTCTTATAAGCCTGTAATATTTTATAATGATTGATAGTATTTAAGTTAAAAAAAAAACTTTCGTGAAATCTGATTTCTCACAATAAAGTTCTATGATGGTAAAATCAATTTTCTTATGATAATATTTAAGCAGAAATTAGTAGTTTTGTAAAGGGAATTGTCCCCTTACTTACCTATAATATTGAAAAAAATGTGTATGTAAGTGTGTTTCACACATTAGTTGATAATTTAAAAAATAATAACTGTCTGATGATATTTGAAATATAAGTAAAGGTTGGTAAAAGTGCTTTAAAATTTTGCTATTCTCATCAGGATTATAATAAAAAAAATTATTCTAATTTAATTGTTATGTCATTACTTAGAGCTTAAGTTATTTTTTTCAATTCCTTAATTACCTATTCTGATTGTTATTTCATAAAGGAATTGGTGTGAAAGTGTGGTGTGATTTTTAAGTGGTAATAAATACGGTGGACTCCCTTAACCCTTTATCCACCGACGGTACCATTAAAATTACTTATTATAAACTCTTGGTACTACTTGGTTATCCTGTCGATCAATTTCGGGAAACTGTACAAATCGCCAAATTACACGTATTGACGTAATTTTTATTTTAAATAACGAAAAAAAAATCAGTAGAATATTAATAAAAATGCAAATAAAAAGTCGAAACAAATTTTTTTAATGACGTTTTAAACACGATCATATTTAATATTATTGGATTGTGACATTCACGGTTATCAATTATTGACATTTAATCTTAAGTTTGCCGATAAATTTTTGGTCGACGGGATAACCAAGTAGTGTCAAATTCCTTTAATGAGTCAGTTAGCTGTAATACTGTTTAGAATGAGTTAGTTACATTACTTTGATTTGTTCCAAAAGCATTACTAGTTACACAAAACAAAAATATTTTTAAAAGAATGATTTCTTTTGCCTTTGCATCTTTTCAGCTTTCTTGGCGCTGAGGGAGGGGAATAGGGATTTTTAAATGCGGAAATATTTCTATGTTTATATTGTAAGAACATTATATTTGTACATTTTATAATTCTACAAAATACTAAGATAATTAGTAAAAATAAAAGATTTGAGGGGTGTTATAAAATTGCACAAAATCCTTGTAAATTCAAAATCTTTCTAAATCCTTCTAAAATCCTTCAAATATTTATTAAATGATTGTGTAAATCTTTAAATTTAAACAATTTGCGTAGAATGCTTTAGAATGTAAAGTTTTCAAGAATCCATAATGCGGTTCATAAAGGGTTAAATCTACAACTCTCTAAAATCTGCACATAATTTACAAATGTAAACAATGAAACTTTCAGTTCAGATGCTGGGACAAAATTTGACTTTTTTATTTTTATATAAATTCTATATCTGTTTTAATCTGTAATTTTCGTTAGTATTGCTGACATCATGTTTATTCATGAAGGAAGAATAAATTTATTTCTGAAAAAATTTAAGATATTGCTGATATTAGTGGTAATCACAATCTTTTTACCCAATGTATGTATGCATTAATCAAACATTTTTAGTTATTAATTCTCGCCAAACTTGAAATAAAACTTCCTTATTTAATGATTTTTATGTGAATATGTAGTGCAACTTTATGAGGAAAGTTTCATTGAATAATTTAACAAAAACGCTATTGATTTAAAACTAAATAAATATAAATTGATATAAAACTAAAAAATTCAAATTTTGTCCCTAAATCTGAGCTGAATGTTCACATTCGTAAATTATGTGCGGATTTTAGGTTTGCGGAGTCGAGGGAATGTATTGTACTTATACAGGGTGATTCAGCTCGTCGGTGACAAACTTTAAGGATCGATAGAGCACACCTAGACGAACATTTTTGAATAGGGAATGTAGGGTCCCTGACGCAATGGTAAGGCGCTAGGCGCTTTCGAAAATTTGGGTGCCGAAATTCGAAACGTCATAAAAACTAGGGAAATGGTTAGATTTTCTTGCTTGTTGCGTCGAAATGATTCTGTTTGTTTAGACTTTCTTCAGTACCAATTTGATAAGCGTATCTCTTAAAACATGGATAGGGGGCGCTGCAGACTTTGGAAAGCTAGACAACAACTTTAAGCCCGTTATTTTGATAATTTAACACATGCTCGCCAAAGTTTATACTCTAACTTAAAGTTTGAACCCAAAAGTAGAGCCCTGCAAAAAGCGTAAGAGCCGGAATAAAATGTCAAAGTACAGGGTGGTCGAAACTCGAAGGCTCCTAAGAGATAAACAAACAGATTTCTTGACTTATGGCATGCATTTTCATGATTCTGTTTGCTGGGGCTCTCTGAAACTCAGTTGAACGGTACAAAAAGAAACATCGATAGGGGGCGCTTTGGGCAAAAAACATAATTCGTTGACATTTCGGACGCTAACTGGAAACGGGGCGCTACGATCAGTTAGAAACAAAACAAGAGAGTAATTTACTTATCATAAGAAGCTATTAAAACTGCAGTTTGTTTGTTTTTTTAACAAACATAGCTGGTTTCAATCATGCACAATGCGCGCAATAAAATTTACATAAGGTGCTTTTTGCTGATTTATGCAAAAGATATCGTACCATATCGATATGCAAAAGATACGTAATGCGTAGACGACAACGCGAGATGACGTAGTTGTATGCGCAGACACGTCTTTTGAACGTGCGGTACCTACTTAAGCTTCGGGTTACTTGTCTGCAGATCGGTAGTAGGATGGAACGGTACACAAACTCTGAATTGGCTGACATGCATTTGGCGTATGGCGCTGCTGGTTGTAATGGACGAGCCGCTCAGCGGTTGTACGCCGAGCGTTACCCCAACAGGCAAATCCCCTGCCATGCCTTCTTCGCTCGAGTACACCAGAGGTTGTCCACAACGGGATCTTTCGACGGAGGCAGGCCTGAACGGGAGCGATCAGTGAGCACCCCCGACAACGAAGAGGCTGTGCTTAACCTGGTTGAGGACAACCCAGGTCTTAGCACGAGAGATATCGCCAGACATGTTGGCATTTCGCAAGCAACTGCGTGGCGCATCTTACGTTCCCGGAATCTGCACCCCTACCACATCCAGCGGGTGCAGTTGCTCAGAGAGCAGGATTTTGGCCCTCGAGTGGAATTCTCAAGATGGTACTTGGCGATGAGATCCAGGGATCCCCGTTTTGTAAACAGCATTTTGTTTACGGACGAGTCCACCTTCAGCCGGGAGGGAATGTGGAACGCCCACAACAGTCATGTGTGGTGTGATGAAAATCCACATGAAACCAGAAGCCGAGCAGCCCAGGAGCGTTTCTCAGTAAATGTGTGGGCCGGCATTCTGGGGGATTGCCTCATTGGCCCTTATTTGTTACCTGAACGGCTGACAGGTGGAAATTACCTGATTTTCCTGGATCAAGTGCTGCCGCAGCTTCTGGAGGAGGCGCACGTACCCGAAGGTTCGCGTCGCCAGATGTGGTTCCAGCACGATGGAGCTCCGGCCCATTACACGAACGACGTGCGTCTCCATCTAAACGCAAGGTATGGCCAGCGGTGGATCGGGCGTGGGGGTCCAGTTCACTGGCCTGCCCGATCACCAGACCTCACCTGCTTGGATTTCTTCCTTTGGGGTTACCTGAAGGCCGAGGTATACCATACACCTGTCAGCAGTGCTGAAGAACTTGTGGCGCGCATTGTGGCAGCTGCAGGGCAGATCAGAGATACTCCTGGCATTGTTGGAAACACACACTCCTCAATGCGACGGAGGTGCGAAGCCTGCATCATGGCCCAAGGTCAAAATTTCGAGCATCTTCTGTAGTGTTATTTTTTGTAAATAAATTTCCAGTATCATTGATGTTTTTGGTCTAAATTTATTCAGAAGTGTTGAGCAGAGGTAGAAAATGTGTTTTCATTATTACTAACTGATCGTAGCCCCCCGTTTCCAGTTAGCGTCCGAAATGTCAACGAATTATGTTTTTTGCCCAAAGCGCCCCCTATCGATGTTTCTTTTTGTACCGTTCAACTGAGTTTCAGAGAGCCCCAGCAAACAGAATCATGAAAATGCATGCCATAAGTCAAGAAATCTGTTTGTTTATCTCTTAGGAGCCTTCGAGTTTCGACCACCCTGTACTTTGACATTTTATTCCGGCTCTTACGCTTTTTGCAGGGCTCTACTTTTGGGTTCAAACTTCAAGTTAGAGTATAAACTTTGGCGAGCATGTGTTAAATTATCAAAATAACGGGCTTAAAGTTGTTGTCTAGCTCTCCAAAGTCTGCAGCGCCCCCTATCCATGTTTTAAGAGATACGCTTATCAAATTGGTACTGAAGAAAGTCTAAACAAACAGAATCATTTCGACGCAACAAGCAAGAAAATCTAACCATTTCCCTAGTTTTTATGACGTTTCGAATTTCGGCACCCAAATTTTCGAAAGCGCCTAGCGCCTTACCATCGCGTCAGGGACCCTACATTCCCTATTCAAAAATGTTCGTCTAGGTGTGCTCTATCGATCCTTAAAGTTTGTCACCGACGAGCTGAATCACCCTGTATAATTCACAGTATTATATGTCCTCTAAGGTCACGTTGAACAAAAAGATCCTCTTTTAAATAATATTTTTCATCATTTCCGTTTCCTTTCAAATTAATTGTTGTGTTGTAAAAATTTTTTGTCAGTAATTTGCTCACTGCGATTTCAGAGCTAAATACTGAGGTAAAATTAAACGCACATGTAACAGTATAGCGTTTTTTTCCTTCTTTTCCTGTGTGTACTGCAGCAGAAAATTCAATGCCAGATTTTCCTGAATTATCAATTATAGTGCGTTGCATAATTTTTTCACGAAATGTTTAAATTTGTGATTAATAGATCCCACATCAACCATAAATGCTGAAATAGACTGTTTTGAATCAGAAAGAAAAGCAAGTGAAGTGTTTTCCCTTGGCCTCATTTTGTAAAAAAATAGCTTTTTTTAATTTATTATATTTTTTAAGTAATGTATTTTCTAACGAAAGATATTTGATATTTCCATATCAAATTATGTGTAACACTGATGTATTGTTTAGGTTTCTGTAATACTGTATTACAATTCGAATGCAATTTAGTGAAAATTTGATCAAATAGTGGCGCTGGAAATAGAGAAATGATGGTATTACGTTCCTTATAAAACATCAATAATGTAGATAAAAATTTGCATTTTAGTGTGCATCCTTTGAAGGCAATAATCTCGATGTGAGTAGACATGTGATGGACAAAGGTGACAGGGGATACTGTTTAGTACATGAATAATCTTAAAATAAAAAGAATATTGCCCAGTTAAACTGATGGCATTGAGCTCACAGGCTACGCATACTAATTGTACATTACAGCCTTGTATTTTCGTTAATTCCGTTCGAAAAAAAATTAAGAAGGGGAAACAGCTCTCCCCTTTCTCCTTTTTTATACTTAATCATTGAACTTCCTAAACTATCAAGTACATGCTTTATCATATTAAAAAATCTATATCCAAAATTCAGAGCAAATCGGATAATTCTTAATAAAAACCCATTTAGCATTTATATAATTTAAGAGGAGTTATTCCCCTCTTTTATACTTAACCATTAAACTTCCAAAACTATTCAGAGATTTGAACGAAATCTGACTATCCTGATTGAAAAATCCATTTATGCAAGTTAAGGGGAGGGGCATTAGAACCCCCGTTCTCCCTGTTTATACTTATTCAATGAACACCTAATAACAGCCACGGACTCGGCTCATCAGAATGATCCTATATCTAAATTTTGAACGAAAACTGTTAATTCTGCATGAAAATCCCGTTTATATCAATTAAGGGGGAGGGGGCATGAGCCCCCCGTTCCCCCTGTTTATACTTATTCAATGAACACATAATAACAGTCACGGAATCGCCTCATCAGAATAATCCTATATCTAAATTTTGGACAAAAACTGTTAATTCTGCATGAAAAACCTGTTTATATCAATTAAGGGGAGGGGCATGAGCCCCCCGTTCCCCCTCTTATACATATCGAATGAACTCCAAAAACTAATCAGGGAAGCGCCTTATCGGGATATACCTATATACAAAATTTCAAGTGGATCCGATATTTTTATCATGAGTTATCGCGTTACGCACGAACGCACGTACATACAGACAAACGGGCACATAAGCTCTCAGGCTATGATAGCCTGTGAGCTAAAAATGAAAAAAAGAATGATTACATCTGCAGTAGTGTAGTCGTAAAAAATAACAGATTATACGCTCTAAGGAGAGAGTTTATGCTCTGCCTTAAGCGTATATCTTGAGAGTGTACACCCAGGTCAAAATTCATGCTAGTACCAGCAACAAAAATATGTTAGTTATTGCTATATTTTGCTTTGTCTGCTAGATATCCCTGCTATTATATGCTTGAAATTGCTAGCCAGCATCACATGCTATATAGCTGCTTACACAGCAATAGCATGGCAAGCTATGTACAAGCATTTTATGCTTATTTGCTGATTAAGCTTTTTCAAAAGCATGTAGAGGTAGGTACCTTAACATGCTATAATATGCTATTTTATGCTTTCCAGCATAATATGCTATGCAGCAAGATTTGGGAGAAATAGCATGATAAGCTATGTACAAGCATCGTTTGCTTATTTGCTATTTAAGCTATTTCCAAGCATGCACAATCAGGTACCTTAATATGCTATAATATGATCTTTATGCTTGCCAGCATAATATGCTATGTAGCCAGTTTGGGGATAAATAGCATGACACGCTATCTATAAGCTTTTTATGCTTGTTTTCTATTTAACCTTCTTCCAAAGCATGGAGAGGTAGGAATATTATATATGCTTTAAGCATTACATGCTTTTTGATGCTTACTAAAATGATATGCTAGGAAAACAGCATGACTCACCATGTGCCAATAAAATATTCTAAATCACTAAACAAGAATAGCAGCAAAAAATTATTTGTTGGTTATGAATTTCTGCTAGAATAACAGAATCTAACTTTATAAGCAATATTCTGCACGATTTTGCAAAAAATGGGGGATTGTATACAATAAATTCATAAAGAATAAATATTTTTTAATATTGCAAAAGCATATTTTTTGTGAAAACTATCTGAATTTTTTATGCCTTCATATCAGAGCATATTTTATGTTTCAGAAACTGGTCACATTCTTTGCATAATATACGTTCATATTCGATGTTTGCAAAATATGTGCAGATGTTTTTGAATAAAATAAGTGCATTTTCTATGTTTGCAAAAAATATGAATTTTTATGAAAAAAAGGCTGTGCAGTAAAACCGTTGAATAACGGAAGTCCCGGAAGTTTTTCACGTTGTTCGGTGGTGTTCTCATACAATAAAATAGAACTTTCTTTCTATGGGGATCTAACTATGGGTGATAGGGAATTTTGTGAAGTATTTACCTTCTGTGAGAAGTTTCTAGTAGAATATTCCACACATTCTTTAAAAGAAAAACATAATCCTTCTTTTCCTTAGTATTTATAAATTTTAGCTTAACTCGAAAAGAAAAAAATATGCAATTTGTCTTTGAAAATTAGAGAAAAAAATTCGTTCATAAAAATTAAAAATACAGGAGAAGGATTGTTATCGCCACTTAAATTCATGATTACCTTAAACCACCGATTTGGGATTAATTTTTAACTTATAAACAAAAAAAAAGATAAAAAAAAAGAACAAAGAATTTATTTTCATAGCGGATTTAAAATAGTAACTCTTCTCCTCTCCTAACGGAAAATTAACTGGCCTTTTAACTGATCTTTTAACTCATCTTTTTCTTAGTGTTGAATTATTTTAACTTACATGAAAATGATAAATTTATTATTTCTTTAAGAATAGGATGAAAATAAAATTTTGTTTATTGAATTTAAAAAGCTAGGCAAGGAAAAGAATAGCTATCCACCACCATGTGAATAAAACACTGCCTTTTGAACTCGTTGAAATAATGCTTTGACGCACAAACTTAACAAAAAATAATGACAATTAATTTTTATAGCCCCCCCCCCTTCATGTAATGGAAGAAAATCACCGTCACTTTCTCATAGTATTTAGTTCTTTTAAGTGATTTCAAAAGTAAAATTTTATGTGTTCATTAAAATACGGGAAAAAATATGTTTTTAAAATTTCAAAATCAAGAGGCTTTAGATCTTCTCTTCGGGCTAATACAACGTAAATTGAAAACTTCCTTCGTCCACCCGAAAATTATTAGCTTCCAATTTTGCTAGTGTTAATTAACTTAAGTTATTAAAAAATAATAAATGTGTTTTTCAAAATTGGTAAAAAACAAAATTTAGTCATTTGAAATTCAATATTCAAGGAAGAATTTTTCATTTCAGAAATATGTTTATAACAATCGATTTTAAAAACACGTATAATTGATTCCTCCCCTCTTTCAAATTTGCATTATAGTTTTAAAATCCCTCATCATCCATAAGTATTTATTTCTTGATTTATATTAATGTAATCATATTCTAATTACCCATTAATTATTTGAAAAAAAGTAACAATAAATTAATTTTATTCATTGAAAATTTAAGGAAATAGTTGCATCGATAAATTCACGCTTAACCTTGTAAAAATAATAGCGCATAGTAGAATTATCTTCGTCAAACTTTACTAGCAGTTACATGCGTCTATTGACAGGTCCTCGCTGGCAAAGTAAGTAGCGCGCGCGTCTCCTAAACCACAGGTACTGAGTTCAACCCTCAGGAGTAAAAAAGTCCCATGCAGTTTCTTCCACCAGTATCCGTAGATGCTTCCAGTGTATTCAATAGATGGCAGCACCTGCGTTTTTTTAACTAGCAACTGATGCTAGAAAGCAAAAATTTAAAGCAAATGATGGTAGAAAATAGAGCTAGACTAGCAGAAAATACTAGCAAGTGATGGTCTTTATTGCTGCTAGGCCAGCAACATATTCAAGCAACACATGCTGGATTATGTATGCTGGGCAAGCAGCAAAGTGGGCCAAAACACACCGTGACATGCTAGTAATTCTGCTAGAACCAGCAAATATGTAATGGTAGTTTGTGCTATTTTACTTGCTGGGATATAGCAAGTAATGCTTGTCTAGCAAACAAATACCAGCATGAATTTTGACTTGGGCATACTACAGCTTTCTTGAGAAACCGAAGGTATACGGCGCTTCTTTAAAAAAATCATTGATGTTGTTTTCGTTTTCTTATAGTGGAAAAATTTCAGCATCATCTGATTGACAAAAACCCGCTTTTCTAAGGCAGTTAGAAATTGTTGTGGTTGTAACGATATTCCAACATATGCATAGCAGGCAGAATAGAAATTTTCTGGAATTCCTTTTTCTGCTTTTGTGATAGGAATATTCTTCTCATCAAATCTTTCCTATGCAGCGCTTTAACTGCTCTTATTGTACCAAGGCTAAATTCTGCCAGCACAGTTTACAAGGAAAAATATAATTTCCCCCTTTTTTATAATTAATATAATATAATTTTATAATTTTTTTCTTTTTTGCCATCTTTATATCAAATTCTTTCAAAACGTCTGCAAAAATGTTCGATGCAATCCAGGCTTTGCTACTACTTTTATAGAGCTGTGCAAGGTGACGTCACAAACAGGTTTTTGCTGCTGCTGTAGGACAACCATCGCTACCTTTATCAATGCTTTTTGTGTTTGTGTGTCCTACAGCTTTCTTCATTGTTCTCCGATAGAAGTCACGTGATGTGAACTGCTCTATAAGAACATGGCATTTTCTTTAAATTTTAGAAGCATCGTGGTTTCTTGGATTTATCCGTCACTATTGGCGGTAACTTTTTTGAACCACCCACAATCGCAACATGAAAGCACAGTCACTCTTCCTTTACTGAGTTTGCCACCATGACATCGCGTTTCTACTATCAAATCCAGAATTTTGTTTGGTAAAATAAACCTGTTTCAATCACAGTTAAAAATTCTGTTAAACTCAAAGTTCTGAATAAATTTTGGAAGATCTGTTCAGAAGTTCATTAACAGTTGAATCTGAAACAGCAGCTCTTTCTCTACTCAGAAAATGGTTTGTTAAACCGTGTCTCTTCGGTTATTGCAGCAATCTCCAAGAAGCCAAAAAATTCTCGATTCCCAATTTTGTTTGCAAAGGGCGTGCCTTATCTTTAAATGACTCACCACTAATGGGCCATTAAAAGCTCTCATTTATCTGAACCGTTAAAGTGGTTTCTAAAATCTCAAATTTTCCTTTTCAAATTCTTGATCGTTTGTTTCCTTGTACTTTAAAATCCCTCTAAACGTCGATTCCGACAAATCAACTTTTCGAGCTAATTTTATTTTAGACAGTTTAGGATCATTTTCTGCTGCTTGTATAACCTCCATTTTGAACGAAATTGTTAACTTTTTTTTACACATTTTCATTGCAAGAAAAAATAAAAAAATCTTGATACTACCGTAAAAGCAAAGACAGAAAGAAACAGACAATAGCTTGATAAAAATAAAAGACAAAAAAGGGAAAGAATAAACCGTCAAAATGGAGGGGAGAGGGTGAAACGTCAACCTGTTCATCCTTTCAGGCGCTTTGCGGAACGGTCTTTTAACTTTGACATCTGTAGAAAATTTATTGCAGATTTTAAAAAACGTTCCCACATTATTCACAGTTTGCGATTTGCGTTTTATTTTCGCGTATAGCTGAGAGAGGCAATTAAAAGTTGCGCCTATAGGTGAGAGATATATAGCACTATTTTCCAATTCCTTGTGACGAAACATTAAAAGACTCGGATATAACTGAGAGGCGTATACCGTTTTTACTCGTGTATACCACGCATTCGTATATAATGTACACCCCCTACTTTACGAGAAAAAGATGGCGTTTTTTAAATCTCGTATATAACGCGCATCATAAATTTGATATGCAAGTGAATGAATGACAGCATGAATTTCCGTAAAGAAAGTCGAAACAAACATTACACCAGGCCAGAAAACAAGGCTAAAATGACATTTTTAGATTTTGGGTAGGGAGTGAATGACGGGGGGAGGGATTTGAGGCGTGAGTGATGGCACTGAGAACTGCTAATTAGCATTTAAGTAATATTACTAGCTCTGTTGTATAAAAAATAGCAAGGAGGGAATTAAAGATGAAGCAATACCTCAATTAAATAAGATTTTCCGCGTTTTAATGTCTTCTTTGAATACATTTTTTGATTCATATGTATATCGTGGGATTACATCCAGCAGCAAAAAATTATTTCGTGTATAACGCGCACCTAGGAGTTCTGCCCTAATTTTTCTTTTAAAAGTGCGCGTTATACAAGAGTAAATACGGTAAGTGAGAGGTGACTGTGCTACCTCCTCATCTTGAGATAATTGAAAATGATAAGAAAAAACAGTCCCGGATTTTTTCTTTCCTGTTTGAGATAAATTTACACCTTCCCCCTATCTTTCGACAGACTAGCCGCTTCTTTCGCTCTAATATTGATTAGAACATATTAACACTACATTATAGACACCTTGCACGTGACGCCACATGCTTCACCTGGCGCCCAAACATAAGGCAAATGTGGTGTTTTCACATTTGTAACCATAGTGATTTGCGCTTCATTTTTTAAGTACAGTGGAGCATCGTTTATACGACGCCGAAGGGACTACCGAAAAACGTAGTATAAACGATAACGACGTATAATCGATTTTCACTTCCAAAATTAGAATTAATTTTGTTTTCACTTAATTTTTATGTTTAACGTGAGATTTGCATTATTTTTTAAACAAACCAAAATAAACATATAATCTTAAAAACGGGGGGGGGGGATTAGTAAGCAATTTAAATATGCGTACCTTTATTTATGTTTCACCGAAAGGTTCCTCATTTGCAGTACATCATTTTCTTTCCATTTAAAGTTAGTGATCAAAAACCCCGCTTGACTGACTAAAAGTCGCCAATACTGATAACAGTTAGAAGGATAGTCTATTTGCAACTTAAAACAGGTCGGGAAAGCTGACCATCCCCTCCCAGTATAATCTGTTACACGTAAGCTGATTTTTCAGACTAATCGAACACCAGCCCACATTTTTATAATCTGAAGTGCATTTAAACACACTCTTTGGTGTCATTTATAGCTGCCAACTTCCGCTCTTTCGTAAAATACAGAAGAAAAATAAACAAAAATAAACCTATACAAAATCGAAAAATCGACGTATAAACGATTTTGGGCGTCGTATAGAAGATATATTTTTTACATTAAATGAATAGGAATGAATCGGGATTACATTAAAACGTCGTATAAATGTAAACGTCGTATAAGGGATCGTCGTATAAACGATGCTTTACTGTACTTAGAAAAATTAAACAGAAAGACCACATGTGCATTAAACGGTAAACGGGGTGTTATAATGTTTTGTTTAGCTCCAGATGTGCACCAGATTAGAGTATCAGCTGTTGCCGTCACGTCACTGCCAGGAGTCTATACTCCCAAAAGATTGTAATGACTTAATGGAGTTGTAGTCCCCTCTCGAAATAGTAAAAAATGAAATGAAAAAGATAGACGGAGCATCGCTAAACATCTCATCCAATACACGGCTGGAATTCCAGATTTAGTTACAACTCGATTCGCTTAGTAAAACGCAATCGGTCTGCCAAATTATATCTTGGTGGAAAGCACCTGAAAATCTGATTTTAGCAAGTTTTCCACCTAACCTGACCTAAACCTGATTTTAGCAAAGGTAGGTTTGCCACTGTACTTCACTGCACCCAAAAAGTATGAAAACTCGGAAGAATGGGAGCAGGAAAGATAAACCTATAAATGAACCGCTCAAATCGGGTTTTCGGGTGCATTATTCCACAAAGATATAACTTGGCAGACCGACTAAGTTTTAAGATGCGAATCGAGTTTTAACGATTATTGGAATTTCAGCCAAGAAATGGATGAGGTAATTCTATGTGCAGCCGTCTCGAGGTCTAAGTGCTTTTTATTTGAGATAAATTTGTGTTTTCCCTTATCATTCAACAGACTAGACGCTCTCTTCTCTTTTATTAGTGCAGAGTGACACCACATTATACCTATAGAGATAAAAAAAAGATTACTGCTCCCTCCTTCAAAATAGTCAAAAGAAATAAAAAAGGTTCTTTTTTTTCATTTCAGATAAATTTGTATTTTAACAGGCTAACCGCTCTCTTCTTTTTAGTTCCATATTCTATCCAAAGAAGTAAAAGAGGAAAATGGAGTCTATCAAAATCGTTGAAAATGAAACTGAATAATAGTGATTTTTTCTTTGTGTTTGAGATAAATTTGAACTTTGTTTTCTACAGTATAACGAATTAGACATTCTGGTTTGAGCCATATCACCTCACAGTATACCAGATGAGGAGAAGGGGGCGGGTGGAGTTACTGGTCCACTTTTTAATAATGGCAAAAATGAAATGAAAAAAGTTGATGAGTTTTTTTTCTGTTTAAGATAAATTTGTAATTAAGTTTTCTGTTTTATCACAGATTAGCCACTCTTGACTAAGACGCCACAGCAGACCCAATGAAGGCGAAGGAGACTTTATTTTGAGTAATGGAGAATTTTTTTATAAAAATTTTAATCTACAATGATATTTTTAATTGAAAGAAACACTTTTCAAATCATTTCTGCATGGGGCGGCCTCAGGTTCAGACCCTATCCCTCTCTCTCCCCAGCGCTGCATTATTCTGAAAAAAATGAAAATAATGAAATTCACAGCATATTTTCCAAAACAGGGGCAGAGGGGATACCAACTCGGCACTTATTATTTTTGTAGCAGTTTGTTTTAACTTTGATTTCATTTCAGATTTATAAGTTGGGTTCGAGTTAATCAGATTTTTGAAAAAAAATTAGTTCAGTATATTAATCAGTTGAAAAAAACTACACTTGTAATAATAAACATTGTTGTTTCTGTGGGTGCTGTTTTCTAAAGAAATTGCTGTGTAATGACCATTTCACGAAATTCTATTTTTCAACTATCGTTCAACGAAATTTGCTCATTTTTCCAGCAAACTTTTGACAAAATTCACGTTTTTTGTAATGCTTTAACGAAAATCTCTTTTTTCCGCGGCTTTTCGTGGTATACAAGTTTTTCTTCGACCTTTTGTGTCAAAATTCGCATTTTCAATGAAATCTGCCTTTTTTTCGCGATCTCTTTGAACAATTTCAGTTTATTTCAAAATCTTTGTCAAAAATTTTTCCACGATTTCTTGACAATTTTGACGTTTTTTCTCGATCTTTTGACGAAATATCCTTTTTACGCGATCTTTCAACGAAATTCTTCGTTTTTTCACGATTTTTTGACGAATGTCGTTTTCTTGCTGTATTTTGATAAAATTTGACGTTCTTCCGATATCTTTTGATGAAATTTGTCATGTTCTCCCAATCTTTTGACGAAATATGAACTTTTTTCGCGATCTTTAGACGAAATTTGTCATATTCTCACGATTTTTTCACGAAATTCGCCATTTTTTCGCGAAAGTTAGACGAAATTCGCGTTTTTCCATAATTGGCCAAAATGCGTTTTTTCGCGATCTTTTGACAAAATTCCAATTTTCGCAATCTTTGACAAATTTTACCGTTTCTCCAAGGTCTTTTGATCAATTTTGTCATTTTCTCGAATTTGTCATTTTCTCGAATTTGTCATTTTCTCGAATTTTTTGAAAGCTGTCCAAAATGCGTTTTTTCGTGATCGTTTGATAATTTTCTGTTTTTTACGGTTTTTGACGAATTGTGTCAAATTCCCGCGATTTTTTTTAATTTGCTGCGTTTTCGCGATATTTTGATGAAATTTAACGTCATTTCGCAATCTTTTGACTGATTTTGCTGTTTTTCAAGATTCTGGAAGTCATTTGTCTTGTTCTAGTGACCTTTTGACGAAATTCGCCATTTTCCCGCGAACGTTACACGAATATCGCATTTTTCGTGATATGTAGCCAAAATGCTTTTTTTCGCTATCTTTTGACTAATTTCTGTGATTAACGATTTTTTGACGAATTTTGTCGTTATCACGCGATTTTTTGAAGAAATTTGCCACTTTTTTCGCGTTTGACGAATTTTACCGTTTTACAACGGTCTTTAACGAATTTTGTCGTGTACTCGCGATCTAACGAAATTTGTCTTTTTTCGCTATTTGCTTACAAATCTTCTCTTTTCTTTTCGTGATCATTTTACGAAATTTGCCTTTATTTTCGTAATCTGTTTACAAAATTTGACGTTTTTCGAAATCTTTATTAAATTTTGCTGTGTTTTCGGGATCTTTTTTTACGAAATTTATCGTTTCTCGCATTGTCTTGACAAAATTTGCCGCGTTTTTTTGCAATCTCTTAACGAAATACCGTTTTTTTGCGAGCTTTTGACGAATTTTATCGTTTTCTGGCTATTTCTAAATGAAATTTGTCGTGTTCTCGCGATTTTTTTGTCGAAATTTGCCTTTTTTGCGATCTATTTACAAAATTTGAGATTTTTTCGTAATTTTTTCACAAAATTTGCCGTTTTTCGCGATCTTTTCGCGAATTTTGCCTATTTTCGAATCTTCTGTCGAAATTAGTCGTTTTCTCGCTCTCTTTTGATATTTGCTTTTTTTCGCGATCTGTTTACAAAGTTTCAAATTTTTCGGAATCTTTATCAATATTTGTAGTTTTCCACGATTTTCTAACGAATTTTGTCGTTTTCTAGCAATTTTTTCAACCATATGTGCCATTTTTTTCGTGATTTTTAATAAAATTTGTTGTTATTTCGCAATTTTTTGCAGAATTTTCTCGTTTTCTTGCGATTTTCTTTTAACAAGATTTGCCTTTTTTGCGATCTTTTTACAAAATTAGCCATTTTCTTCCCTTTTTGACGAATTTTGAAGTTTTTTGCGATTTTTTGACGAATCTTGTCGTTTTCTCGCGGTCTTTTGAGGAAATTTGTCGTTTTCGCTATCTTTTGACGAATTTTATCAGTTTAACACGAACTTTTTAAGAATTTTCTCGCGACCTTTTGATGAAATTTTTTTTGTTATCTCGACGAAATTTCCCTTTTTTCGCGATCATCTTACAAAATTTGCCTTTTTTTAACTTTGTCAGAATTCGCTGTTTTACGGGATCTTTTGCCAAAATTTGTCGTGTTCTCTCTATCTTTTGTCGAATTTTACCTTTTATTCGCGATGTTTTGAGGAAATTTGTCGATTTTTCACGATCTTTTGACGATTTCTACCAGTTTACCACGCTATTTTGGCAAATTTTCTCGTGACTTTTTGCTGAAATTTTTCTTGTTCTCTCGATCTTATGATGAAATTTGTTGTATTCTCGCGATATTTCAACGAAATTTGTCTTTTTTCGGAATCTTCTTACAAAATTTGTGTTTTTTTGTAATGTTTGTCAAAATTTGCTGTTTTTCGGTATTTTTTAACGAAATTTGTCGTTTTTCGCGGTCTTTTGAGGAATTTTGCGATCTTTTGTAAAAATTTGTCGTATTTTCGCTATTTCTTGACGAAACTTGCCTTTTATTCCCGATCTGTTTACAAAATGTCAGTTTTCTCACAATCTTTTTCAAAATTTGCCGTTTATCTACGATCTTTTGATGAATTTCGTAGTTTTCTCGCGATCTTATGAAGAAATTTGTCGTTTTTTGCGGTTTTTTTGACAAAAATTACCATTTTTCTTGCCGTAAATTTAAAAATTATATTTTAAAATTGATTTAATTTAAAAAACGGATTTGTCATATTGAAAAAGGTTACTCTCTCTATCCTATAACACAGTAGAAAAGCAATTAATCGAAATGGTTAAGACCAATAGATTTTAAATACAGTAGAACGCCGCTAATCCGCGGACCTGTAATTCGCAAAAAAATTAAGAATGTAAACAAAGAATCAGAATTCTTTAAAAATTCATTCAGTGGTGACAGAATTTTCAAATTTGAAATTCTTTTACACCAAATTTAATATTTTCCTTCTCTTTTTATTTATTAATATGAATACTAACAGTCTTCTTTATAAATTAAAGTAATAGTACATTTTATTGTAACATAATTTTATTTATTTATATTTGTTCAAGAAGTATTAAGAAAATACAGTTTGAACTCTTATGAAAAATTATTTATTTTTAATGAACGAGCTTAGACAATGTATTTAATCATTTATTATTTTTTAAAATTAATTCGCGATTATAAAATTGCAAAAAAAAAACATAAAAAAATATTACACATATTACATTTGAACTTAATGGTATATTGTAATGTAATTTTTTTTTAATATCTCTGATTTTCTTCAATAGAGGGCGATACCACATATGCATCTACTAGTAATCGGTCTTTATTGCAAAGTTATTATGAAAATGGTATTGAAATAGTGACTAAAATTATAAAATCCAAAATTTTTTTGAAAATATATTCATGATATTATTATGATTAATGGTTTTTTTTTTTTTTTACTTATTCTCATATTTGTCTTTATTTTTAAAAAATCCTCATTCTTTTGTTAATAAAAATTACCAGATTCTTCAATCTAAATTTTTCTAAAGATTTTAATTCCTACCCACAACACTATTAAATTATTAGAAATTTCAAAGCTTTTAAAAAACTAATTATTAAACTAATTAGGATTATTTTTATAGCACGTTGAAATATTAAAAGTAAGATTTAGTAATCTTCAATAATACAGTACTCTCCCTCAAATCCGCACAGAGGTTCTGCAGATTTCTGGTCATTGCTTTGTTTACTTTATTACACTGATAAACAAATTTTAACGAATTTTCGAATTCTCTATATACGTTGGGCAGGGCCGGTAACAGGTTTCACGGGCCCCTGGGCAGGCAAAAATTACGGGCCCCTATTAGAAAAAGTTCGAAAATCCGCCGCTTAATTGAATCACTGTATAATTGAATTAATGATTTATTTTACTTCAGAACGTAATGTTTACTATATTTTTTTTTTAATCAACGCTACCTACTCAAATTAAATCAGGTTCAGATTTACAAATTTTTTTTTAAAGGTGATTATCAAAATTTGATTGAATTTTGTCATAAAATGATTTATTTCAGGGTATTCTGAAATTTTACATTTCATCCACTTTACAACCCCATTGTTTATGACACAAAATATTTGCAAACAAAAGCAGCTAATTTCAATCAGCTGTTAAATAATTAATAAACGTGCTCCTCTTCTGAACTGAAAATTCTTTTGTTTAGCAAAAAGTATCACAAATCGCTGAAAAACGCGAAAGTATGCCAAAAAATGCATAATTTTTTTTCGAAGTTCACAGGAAACAAAATTTACTGTATTGGCCTAAAAGATTGAAGCTGGATTTTCTTTTTATCTATTTTAAAAATTATCTGTAAAAAGCTTTTAAAAAAATTAAAAGTTCTCGAAAAACTTGAAAATTGGCAAAAATGTTTGTAATTGAATTTCCTTTACAAATGTTAAAAAACGCCACAAAAACTCTAAATACTGCGCAAAAATAAACTAAACAAGAAAGGAAAAATCATGCATCAAACACTGATTATGAAGCACTTTCCGGCACATTCAGTATAATCTAACAAAACTGCACCGTTTAAAAACTTAAATATTATGTCTCTTTTTTCCATATGAAAATTTATAACGCATTTCAAACCGAATTTCAGCTGTTCCCATCTACAATCGGAAAATTCCCCGAATTTTTTAGCAGCCTTGTGTATGATTTAGAGATTTGTATCTATTAACAACATCTATTTCAAAATTTAGTTCATTTAAGAGATACTTCAGAAAATTCCCCTTCTGCAATTTCCTCTAATGAGGAGAATGGTATGCGAATACTTTTGTGCAGCGCAGTATATGAGATATAGAATTTATATATAAAAAGTAGAGAGATATGTGGCACATTTCAAAATTTTCCATTTCTTTAATTATAAATAGTGTTTCTAAAAACAACTTTTCTATATTGTTCAGGGACATTAAAAAATGTTTCAACTTGTATTCTATAAATCGATTTTTTTTTTCACGTGTGTGAAAAAAAATGTTGATTTTTTATTTTTTGTAAAAAGTGTCCCATTGCTCCTCACTCTCCCTTATATGTATGTACAGATTTACTAAATTAAAAAAAGAGAAAAAGAAAAGAAAAAGAAAGAAAGGAAAGAAAAGAAAGAAAAAAAAAGAAACTTTGGATGTCGTTTTCATATTTTTACGATTTTTTCCAGTATAAATTTATCATTCAAGTTGACCGGATAAAAATTTGAAAAGAAAAAAATACCTTCGGATAGTCTGTACCTTTCTGTGGGCAACGAAGACGGTTAGTTCTTGTAGACAACAATAAAGACAGCTGTATGACTGTAAAGAGTTTTTCTTTGTCTGAGAAGTAGAAGATGTTTTGCTGTCCAGGACAAAATTTGATAGGAAGGATACCTGTATGCTTGATGTTTTGTATCTCGAAACAGATTTTGGTTCAATTTTTTTAAATTTAATTTTTTAAGCTATTTATTACTATTTTTTCAAGTTTCGAGCTTTTCCCCTACATTAAAAAAAAACATCCATTTTCAATCCATATTTCCATTTTAGCCGAATATAGTAAAGTAGTTTTCTTTCAAATTTTGAATATTTCACAAACTTTTTAAATGATTTTTCACTTTTTTCGTGTTTTAGCGCGATTTTTTGACTATAGTAATCGGAATCAGGTCTCAGTCTTTTTACCCGAAGTACTAAATTTTGTCCTCAACTATTTTTCAAATTTTTGCGAACTTTTAATGCGATTTTCGAATTTTTCGCAAATATTTATGCAATTTTGAGCATTTCCCCCTCGTTTTGAAGCAGTGGTGAATTCAGACACTTTTCTCTGTGGCTCCAATGGGGACATTAGAGTTTCGGGGGGAAACTGCATTTTTTGACCAATGAAGACTTAAAATTTCAAAATTCCCGGGGGGGGGGGAATGTCCCCGTCCGGACAGGACCCACTGTCCCGCGCGTTTAGTGCGGGTTTACCGCACTAAACGCGCGGTAAACACTTTATGGACGTCATTCATCAGAAGCACAGCAGTGTTTGGTTGGGATCATGCTAATAGCCACCAAAGTGATTTATTTTTCACGGCCATAAGGAAAAAAATGATAAGAATAATCCAGACACAACTCTAATCTTCTGATTTCAAAAAGTGATTACACTGTTTAAATCTTTCACAGCTAGTTATAAAACTTTGATTTCTTCTTCATCATCCTCAATTTTGCTGATAACGGTGGATTCAGGGAGTGATTCTCTTCCGAAAATTTGAAATTGGGTTATCAGTTCCGCATAGTTGCCGACTTGTATGGTTATGTGAGCGGAAAAAACAATCGCGGAGAAATGCAAATTTCGTGAAAGGATCCCGAAAAAGCACACATTTCGTCAATATTTCGTAAAAAAAAGGACGATTTCGTCAATGTTTTTGTCAACGAGCTTTGTCAAAAGATTGTTGAAAAACGCAAATTTCCTGTGCGAATCGCAGTTAAAACAGCAATTTCACCAAATATCGCAAATAAAACACTAATTTCGTCTGAAGACCACGGGAAAACGTCGATTTCGTCTAAAGATTACAGACTAATGCCGATTCCGTTAAAATATCGCGGGAAAAAAACGGCGATTTCATCAAAAGATCACGGAAAAAACGGCGATTTCGTCAAAAGATTGTGAGAATAAAACGGCGTTTTCGAGAAAAGATCGCGTAAAATGCAAATTTTGTCTAAAAATCATGGGAAAAACATTGATTTCATAAAAAAGAAACACGGAAAAATCCCGATTTCGTCAAAAGATCGCAGAAAAAATGCCGGTTTCGACAAAAGATCGCAAACAATCGCCAATTTTGCTAAAATATCGCAGATAAATCGCTAATTTTGTCTGAAGATTGTGGGAAAGCACCGATTTCATCTGAAGATTGCGGATACCCCGCAGATACGCGAGTTACCAGAGTAATTCGCGGAGTCCCTGCGGAATTGGGACTGCGCAAGTGTATGCCACATAAATAACAACAAAAGTGGCAAGTCCTTAAAATTTTTTGGACTCCTTGGATTTTTTATGTATTCCTTGGATTTTTCTTCCCAACTCTGTATGAACCCTGAGTAAATTCTGACTTTGTGGTGTTTTTTTCGCAGTTTCTTGACACACCTAAAAAAAATCAGGTTTCAGTCTTTAAACTCAATGTAGAAAATTTTATCATTTGCAATTTCTGAATTTGTCTCGAACATTTTATGTGATTTTTAGCGATTTTCGTCTTTCGGGGTCATTTTTTAACATTCCGATTGCAATGTTTTCGCTAGATATAGTCAATTTTTGAATATTTGCCTAATGTTTTTATACAAATTTTAGCCCTTTTTTTGCGTTTTACGAAGTTTTCTTTTTTTGACGATTTTTTTCTAAAAACGAATAATTATCTGGTAGATTTTGCTGATCTCATATTTAAGCTAAAGTGGAAAATAACGAAATGGTTCCTGTAGCAACGTGAACGACGATGCTAGAAAATTTGAATTTTATCAAGAGATTATAACTTTTATCAGAAAGAAAATTTACAATAATTCAAAGATTGTTTGATTCAAGATCATAGCGGGGGATGCCCTGAGCGGATTTAAGCTGTGGAAGGCATTGGGACGTTCAAAAGGAAATGGAAAACGAAAAAGCCGTTTTTTTGGGTGGGGGGGAGGGGGCTGCATAAAAAAATTCAACCTGCGAAGCGAGCAATGCTCCGCTGATAGATTAAATAATTGCAGAACATAATTTATGTATAGTTATCATTAGTAATTTACGAAGACAAGAGAAGTGAAACATTAAAAAAGAAACAGGTCGAACATACGGGGTTGGGTGACAAATGCATTGCACACAGATACTCGCTTATTGCAACTCCCAATAAGATTAAAAAGCATATATTTTTTTAAGCAGTTGCATTCCAATTTTTCTTCACTTTTAATATAGGCCCTAAAAAAGACAATTTAAAAAGCATTCAGAGTCTGCCAAATGTCTTTCATCTGGGCACCTTTAAAATGAATGGCAGCTATAGCAAGAAAGGACATGTTTGTTTTGATTGAAAGAAGCAATAGTATTAAGGAAGTTTTGAACCTTATTGAAACCCCCATTGAGGTGAAAAAGCACATTATTCTAAACATTTTAATTAAAAAAATGGTGCCTAAAAGTTTTGAATGTTGCGTTCCATTTTTTTTTTACTTTTAGTAAGGGACCTAAATAAGTCAATTTAAAAAATTTAGAGCTTGCGATTTTTTTTTTCACCTTAGCACTTTTAAAAAAATTGCTGGCTGTAGAAATGAAACACGTTATCAGTTTTGGTTGAAGAAAGTAATAGTATTAAGGGTGTATTCGAAAAAACGCTTTTCCACCTTTAGCGGCTCGAAATTTTCCGATACAATTTCAGACATATTTTTAAAAGTAGAAACATGAAACTTTCTGAGGGGATTCTTGAAGGGACGTATGAGGTGCGGAGTAAAGTCTTTTTACGCTCAATTCATTAGAATTTGATTTATAAGCAATTAAATTCTCTGGAAGACCCCTTTTTTCGTTCCCTTATCTCCCACTTCGGAAAAATCGATTCAAAATTGCCGTTTTTGATTGCTTTTTTTGCAATATTTTGTACACTTATCAAAGAATTGACCTTTACGGCACCTTGTGCACTTTCTAAATAAGAGAATATGCGTGTTTCATGTGTTTGAGAGCAAAAGTGAATTAAAAAATAAATAGGAAAACAAGCAGTTTGAATTGAAATACACCCTTAAGGAAGTTTTGAGCCTTATTGGGGTCTCCCAATGAGATTAAAAAGCACATTATTTAAACATTTGAATTAGAAAATATACGTAG
This sequence comes from Maratus speculifer, assembly GCA_964019185.1. Taxonomy (NCBI): domain Eukaryota; kingdom Metazoa; phylum Arthropoda; class Arachnida; order Araneae; family Salticidae; genus Maratus; species Maratus speculifer. The sequence continues at coordinate 368,284,182 of OZ025296.1, forward strand.
CTTAACAATTTTGAATCATGGGTTCCATTTTGCTTCCGTTTTATAAGGGCCCCAAATAGACAATTTAAAAAGTACTTAGTCTGCAAAATTTTTTTTCATCTGGACGTCTTTAAAGAGAATCGTAGCTATACAGAGAAAGCGCATCTCTGTTTTGGTTCAAGGAAGTAATAAGATTAAGAAACTTTTGAACTTTATTGAAGCTTTTTGTTCTATTAATGAGATTAAAAAAGCCTATTTTTAAAACATTTGAACTATAAAAATAGGCTCTAAATGTTCTTAATTTTGAGTTTCAGCATTTTCTCACTTTTATATTAGGCCTTAAAAAAGACAATTTAAAACACATTTACAAACTTCTTTCATCTAGCAGCTTTAAAAAGAATGGGAACTATAGAAATAGCATATTTAGTTGAAGGATGTAATAGTATTAAAGAAGTTTAGAAACTTATTGGGCCCCCCAAAAAGATTAAAAAGCGTATTTTTTAAACATTTGATTAAAAAAAGGACCTAAATAGTTTTGAATTTTGGGCTTCAATTTTTCCTTACTTTTATAAGTAGCCCTAAAAAAAGGGAATTTAAAAAGAGTTTAGAGCCTGTAATATTATATATCCAATTTCGCTCACAGGCCCCTTTGAGCTTAGGACCTGGTACAACTGCATCCGCTATCGCCCACTGTGCATATCCCTGTCACTCGCACAATAATATTGTAACTAAAGTAATTACAGAAACTTACTGCCTATAATACCCAACGAGACATCAGGTTTCAATAATGAGACATGACGGATGCATATAACCCTATTTTTGCCTGAAGGCACAGACACCCACGGTGGTCGGCGATCCAGGAAAACAGGAAGTTCCCGAATATTTCACACTTTTTATGGTACTCTAAATGGGAAATTTCCGGTATCTTTGTTGGAAATATTCTAAATTACAATTCTGCGAAATGTTTTTCAGCTGGTAAAAGAAAAAAGTACGAAAAAGTTAAAATTTGGAATATCATGAAATGTAGGTACTTTTTTCACCCGAAACCGCGGGCCCTCTTTGGTTCTCGGGCCCCTGGGCAATTGCCCCCTGTGCCCCCCCCCCCTTTCACCGGCCCTGACGTTGGGTGTTTCTTATAGATTTCAAGCTGCTGAAAAAGAATATGTTTGTAAAAATTTTCTACCACCCTCTATTTTTGAGAAATTTCATTTATACGTTTTGGAGTATGTAGGCATCGTATATGCATTATAATTATATTATATTATTCTCTTTCATGTATTTGATTCACACAAACATTCCTTTTTCTTATTACAACGATAGACGATACAGCAAGAGAGTGGAAACAGATGTCCCCCTAATAAATTTTATGTTAGCGACCTTGAACAGACAGCTCTAGCCACCCCCACAGTATTTGACTTTAACGCAAATCCCTGACAGTGGAAACTTATCTTTCGGGGCGAATATACTACTATTTCTTTGTTCTATAAGACTTTTTAATTGAATTTTGATTATAATTAACATATCTTCCTCTACAATATGTAAAACATGTCTAGAGGATGCGTTAATGAACCCGATTCTTTTTGCTGTGTGTGTGGGGACCTAACTTTAAAAAAGCATCGATGCGCCTATCATATGTACTTTGGATATAAAGTAGTTGAACGAAATAAGAAATAAGCACCTCGTTCTTGTTATACACAACGTGCTACAAACCTCCGTGGATGAAAGGTACAAAAAAGTGTATGTCCTTTGCTATACCCATGATGTGACACGTGCCGAAGGATCAAATAACTGACTGCTACTAATGTATTACAAAAATTAAAAGATTCTTTGCAGGAAGCAAACATAAAATTAAGTACACGAACTTAGATTCAGCAATGTGACCAGCATTACATAATGATGATTTAAAAATACCGAAACCTCAAGAGAATTTCACATATGACGATGCAGCAGCAGAAATGGAAATCGGTGAAACTGAAACTTCCTCGACATCTGATGTGAACTAATCTCCTGGCTTAAATGAAGAACCACACCTAATAACTCAAAAAGAATTAAATGATTTTGTGAGAGACTTAAATTTATCAAAGAAAAACTCAGAATTACTTGATCAAGATATCAAGGTTGGAATCTCCTGAAAAACTATACAACGATATCTATTTATCGAGATTGATAGAAGAAATATTCAACATTTTTTAAAAGAAAAGATGATTTACGCTATTGTAATGATATAAGTGGCTTAATGACTGCTTTAAATTGACAATATAGCTCGGAACAATGACCTATAAGAGAGCACCCACAGATAAGACATTTACAGCTACATAAAGTATGAAATTTCTTATTAATATCATTTCTTTTTACAAAAAATCTATATTTTTCTGGAACTTTATAAACAATGCATACTTTCAGTGTTTTAAATATTAATTTTAAGCTTTATAAATGTTTATTTAAAAGTTTGTCATTACTAAAACACCAAATGATAAATTTCATAAGGTGTATGCATTGAATAAATACTACAAAATTGAGATTTTCAGGATTTTGAATTTTTTAAAAATCTGTGGGTGGTGGAAACTTTTTAATGGCATATTCTTTCACAGCACCACCTAAAATATAAAAGTCACCACATACTTAGTTAGAAACAGAAACCTTGTTTATCAGTGTTATTAACAGTAATTTGAATGTAATTAATAATACAAACGAAACTATAATCATAGCTTACATTATAATAAAATATTAAATACGTAATAAACTAAAATAATAAAAATTTAGATAATGTTTAAAATGATTAAAATATTAAAAGTAAAAGTCAAGTTGTAATAAAAAATGTTAAATATTCATGATAAAGATGAACTGTATTATTCCTAAATTATTAAAAAAATTGCCTTATAAAGGTACATTACTAATTCAAACTAAACTCATAAAATAAAAAAGTTTTATTTCAGGTTCAGCTTAATAACCAAAAAAAAAAAAATTCAATAATAAATATTATTATTATATTAATATTAACAAAAACTAGAAATTAAAATAGATATGAAAATGATAAAAAACTAATAAAGTCAAATTTGACCCTATATCTAGATTGAATATTTCATTGTTTACATCTTAAAAATATGTGTGGATTTTAGAGGGTTGCATATTTTAGGGTTAAGGATTTGTGGGAGTCTACCGTAATAGATTGTGAAACCAGTCATTTGTAACAAAGAATTGGTTGGAATAATTACTGACAATAAAAATTTTGCTCACTTGTAATTTTTTATTCGTTTAAGCATTATTCATAAACGGATTACTGAAAATTATTCATTAATTATAACTTAATAATACTGAATTGAATTAGAAAGAAAATAGACTTAAAAAATTACATGAAAGTCATTGCTTATTTCATCAGACCAGAAATTAAAAAAAAACTTCAAATTATTTATATTTGTAGAACTGAAGATAACGAAATTTCAAAATAAACAACAGTTGATGTATTTTTTAAAAATACTTTATTATCATTTAAAAAATAATTTTTACTTCATTTATGCATTAAAATGTGCTTTTTTAATTTATTTTTAAGCATTAACAATTTATTTTCATTTAAAACAGGAATTTAAAAAATTATAAACTAAGATCAGATAGACCCGAAATTCGTCAAAAGCTTTTTTTTCGCAGAGCCCTTGGTACAAAACTTTGCAAATTAGAGGCTTTCTACTGTAACTGATTTTTCTGGCACCCTGATTGTAAACAACCACCAATCAAACTTGTTGAAAACACATGGCTCTACTTTTGTTTCAGATTTAAAAATAAATCAGATTTAAAAAATCAAATTCAAACAAAATAAAGTATTAATTAGAATTTGAAAGGAGGTAGTAAGAATATCTTATTAATCTTACATAAAAATCGAAATCTTTTCTAATCTAAATGCTTTAAACAGTGAAGATTTTTTAAATCTTAAAATTCAATATGAAAAAAAATGAAAGTAGAATAGAAGACTGTACGTAAAATTTAAAATAGTGTACGCTTATTCTTTTTACTACTTAGAAAATATTTTTAGTTGATTGCATCTTCTAAAATTTGTTAGTGTTCAAAAGCTGAAGCTTTCAGATTAAGTAACAATAATAATGTATCAATTTCAAATAAACTAGAGGATACTACTACACCTTTTATTAATTATTTCCAATCAGATTCGCCTGGCATTGCCCGAGCCAAACTTTAGATTTCAGTTCCCGGTAGCTAAAAGTTATTGGTGCTTTGTTTTGCTACATGCCCATTGTCCCACTGAAAATAATTACTTGTGCACGGTGGGCTCTACATGCCCATAATACAAAATGGTTGTAAACCTTGGAGCTCACACAAGACCAGTGTTTGCTTTTTAAATGTAAAAACATGGAGAAAAAGTGGTAAAAGCATAACGATATATAATATACCCATTCCTGAAATTGTATTAATACTATTCATAAAAATTCCATTTTGATGTAATTAGTGCATTTATATATTTAACGAAAAGAAAAATAAAGAATAAGTCAGTTCTCTAAAGTTGCTGATACACTTTAATCACAGAGATTTTTTTACATATTCTGTAATTTTTCAAATATATACAACAGATATATACCAAATATATCACTAAACAAGTTTACTCATTTCCAGAGTTTCTTTAAACAAAAAGACGTAGAAATTAAAATTTGTAGAAAAGCATTACGGAAGACTTCATCCCTGGGCCTAAAACCAGAGAAAATGTGCAATTAAGTCTCTGCAAATAGAGATACTAATAAAGTGATTCCTTATCAATAGTTCTGCCGATAGAATTTCATTCGGTCATATTTATTTTTGTTGTAAGAAAGAAATTTCGATTTTCTAACAATCAAACTTCTTTTCGAGTACGTAGTTTGTGTTTCATATTTTTTGCTAAATAAAAATAAATTACTTAACTTTATGGATATAATATACTAACATTCCTTACTGCTTACATTTTGTTGTTTTAATCAAGTGAAGTTTCTTTACGTATAATTTAGCAATTCTTTTTCCCACCAAATGCACATTAGGGACACGTGATCCCCGTTGTATGGGAATATTGATCACCAGGATCAAGTGTCCTCAAAGTTAAACTAAATGCAATATTTTGTTACACTTCTATCCTCATTGCTACATTTAGATAATATCGGTATTGGTTAGATTAGGGTTGCCTTGATTATAGATGATTGACGAAAATACAAAGTTAATATATGACAGCATATGGTGTTTAGCAAGCACATAGTAGATGAATGCACCTTATTTTGTAAAATTTTTACAGCACTTCATAAAGAATGTAAGATATAATCAGAACAGTTAAAGTATCAATTATTAATAATTGGATAATCATGATAGCCATACAAAATTGTCAGTTGGAATTATGCCAAAGAAAATGTAATAATTTTGCTAACACTATACCACCGCACATTTCTCACATACTGCAGCCTCTGTAACATACAGTATATGGATCACTTAAAAGTTATTTTAATGCGGCTTATCCGACTGGATCATCCGGATAAAAGAAGAACAATTAATCATATTCCTGAATTGATTGGAATTATTTATCCTAATGTCACGGTGCCAACTAACAAAATAAATTGATTTAAAATCACTAGCATATATCCCTTAAACAAGAATATTTTTTCTGAAGATGACTTTTTATCATTATTCATCACAGATCAATTTTTAACTCCAACAAGAAGTAACACAATAATATTTAACCAAACATAATGAATTATGAAATAACAAATGCTAGATTAAATCACTTTTTTGAGAGACTTTATTGTTTTCATATTAAAAGAGATTTTTCACCAGTGTGAATTAAGAGATGCCTGGTTAAAACGCCCTTTAGAGAAAATTTCTTGTTGCATATATCACATACAAAAGGTTTCTCACCAGTATGATTTAACAGATGGCTGCTTAAACTGTCCTTTTGAGAGAATTTCTTGTTGCATATCTCACATACAAAGGGTTTCTCACCAGTATGAATAAACAGATGCTTGCTTAAATGACTCTTTCGAGAAAATTTCTTTTAGCATATCTCACATTCAAAAGGTTTCTCACCAGTATGAGCTAACAGGTGCCTGCTTAAATCTCCCTTTTGAGAGAATTTCTTGTTGCATGCCTCACATTCAAAAGGTTTCTCACCAGTATGAGTTAATAGATGACTGCTTAAGTATCCCTTTCGAGAGAATTTCTTGTTGCATACCTCACATTCAACAGGTTTCTCACCAGTATGAGTTAACAGATGACTGCTTAAATCTCCTTTTCGAGAAAATTTCTTGTTGCATACCTCACATTCAAAATGTTTCTCACCAGTATGAATTAACAGATGCTTCTTTAAAGAATTCTTTTCAGAGAATTTCTTGTTGCATATATCACACACAAACGGTTTCTTACCATTATGATTTAAATAATGTCTGCTTAAATTGTCCTTTCGAGAGAATGTCTTGTTGCAAATATCACACACAAACGGTTTTTCACCAGTATGAGTTAACAGATGATTGTTTAAACTTCCCTTTTGACAGAATTTCTTCTTGCATACCTCACATTCAAAAGGTTTCTCATCACTATGAGTTAACAGATGACTGCTTAAATGGCTCTTGCGTGAGAATTCTTTGTTGCATACCTCACACAAAAAAGACTGTTTTGACAGAAATTCTTGCATAACTCACAAATAAAAGGTTTTCCTGGCTGTGAGTTAGAAGCTGCTTTTTTCAAAAAATTCTGATAAGAAATATTTTGCTGTATTTGTTTAACATAGTGAAGATATCTTGAGTGAATGTGATGTGTTAGATTAATGATTTTATGTATCTGCAAGAAAATAAAATTAATGACAGTTTTTACATTTCATTTAAAAAAATTAATAAATAAACTTATCACGAAAATTGAAAATCAACATAGAAATTAAATTGTAATGAAATTACTACTATAGTATTAAAAACTGCAGTAGACTCCCAATTATCTGAAGTTTGCGGAATCAAAGGTGTGTCAGATGCCTTTTATAACAGTATAGAGATTAAATTGTAAACAGAACCCGATCAAGCTGAAGTTGTGTCCATGGCCTGTTAAAAAGTTGCCCCCCCCTATCTACTCATTCCCGACGACACTTTCAGAAAAAAGTAGGTTTTTTGAAAAATTGGCAAAGTTGTTCGAGTGAAAAGTGCTTAGGTTAAAAGCTTCTAAAATTTTACCTTTCATTCAGAATATTTTAATTTTCCTTTTCATATTTTATAAAACACGATTATTTGAAAAGTATTAAGAGAAAAAAATCAGCCACATAATTTTTCGGCCCAGTGCCAAGGCCCCAGAGGCCCGAGCATTAATCAGACCCTAATTGTAAATAAAATAAATAGCAACATTTAAAAAATAAATAAACTATTATAAATAAAATATAAAGTAAATTTAAGTAGAAAATTTTATAATTTAATATCATCTAAAGAAACGATGATACATTTAGCAAAGAATAGAACGAAAATAAAAATTTTTTGTGGCTATGGAATTTTAATATGTAATTAGGAATTAGTTGAGGAATTCTTTCAATTTTTTTTAAAACTTTTTTAACTAATTTAAATGTTTATTGCTAAAATTTGCCTAATCATTAACTTACACTGCAATTAAATAATGTAATCAGTGGTATAGCCAAGTGGATGCCATGGATATCACCCCCCCCCCCAAACGGAGTATCTGCGTTTCTGAATCGTGGAAACAAGAAAATTCAAAACTACTAAACTGGAATGACAAAGAAAGATTTTCAAAATTCTAATTCAATTTCTATTTATTTTTTTTCACTTAAATGTTCTTTTTTATGCACTTACTTGTATTAAAGTATCTTCAAATGTTATATCCTTCCTAACTTCACTTTCAACATGGTTCATTCTAGGATCTTAATCTGCCCTTTTCACATTATTATTTTTTATAAATTATCTGAATATAGATTACTTATTACCGGGTGTTCTCAAGTTTTACATAAGATAATTTCAATTATTAAATAAACATAATCTATTGTACTACTTCATTATCAAGTGGTCCAATTTCGTCAAATTATACAAATCGCCAAACTAACAGCCAAATTATACATATTGTCATAATTTTTATTTTAAATAACGAAAAAAACAAATATTTAGTAGAATATTAATAAAAATCGAAATAAAAATCACCTAATGACGTTTCAAACACATGTATCGTATTTAATGTCATTGAATGTGACATTCACGATACATCCGTTATTCACATTTATTCTTATAGTTTGACGACATTTTTGTGGTCTACGGGATAAAGAAATAGTACCAATCTAATTAGTTGTACTCAATTTCAAAAGTAAATAGCAATACGTAATGAAAAATTCTATTTCGTATAGTTCCTAACCTTTTCGTATAGTTTCATACAATCCTTTTAATTTATTGTGTACTAGCTGACCCGCCCGGCGTTGCCCGAGTCCGTATTAACAATATTAAACGAACTTGAAATTTGTATGATTTTATCATTAATTCGAAACATGTAGAAATGCACTGTTTGAAATACGTGGCCGCTGACTGTGTGAAAAATCGGTTTACAAAACAACTAATATTAAGCTCTAAAAATACTCAAAATGAACAATGGGAAACGCGGGAGAGAATATGTGTTCAACGATTGCGCAATTTTTGTGTGAAAGTGTTGACATTTATCCGTAAAAATCACAGTTAACCATTTGAGGGGCGGTGGTTTCATAGATATACCACTTAATTTTAATTCCCAAACGCCATATTCGCACCGGAATTTTGCTTAAGAAAATTACGGTTTATTGGATGCGTGAAGTATAGCGTTTTCTTATTTACAAATAAATTTGTTTTCAAATTCCGGTATAAGTCATTAATTTCAATACTTAAGCAATGAATTTGCCCTGCCCCGCAAAGGGTTAAATCACGTAACTAATTATTTTGTTTTCACATAGAAATCCCTAGTGAAATATTTTGAATTTTAAGCTAATTATATCACTCTTAAATCCGACTATACCGTTAATGAAATCGATACTCGATGTTAGCTAAAAGGTTTGTGTATGGTATTATAATTTCAGAGCCATTCAACAAAAATGTGTATTTTTTTAATCAAAGCATGCGTAATGTTCACTTTGTGGACAAATTCCTTAACGTAAACTTTTGTACCATAACCATAACCTGTCTTTAACCTAACTGTGACTAAACAGTACCCTACCGTTACTTAAATATAACATAACTGTAATCTAGACGTCACCTTATTGTAACTTATCCTTAATCTAACCCTAACACCCATACCGTAATGTAATTGCAACCTAAATGTTACCTAATCATATATTGGGTTCAAGTGCATGGAAATTATTTTGCCTTGTTCGGATCTTGTTATGGTTCTTTGGAATATTTTCGTCGGGTTCAAATTTGGTTCGATTCAGATTTCAGATATTTTTAAAAACTGGATTTTAATGTTCGGGTCGAATTCATGTCCAAAGAAATTATTTTGCTTTGCTCGAATCCAGTTATGGTTCTTTGGAATATTTTTGTCGGGTTCAGATTTCGGCTTTCTTTTCAAATGGAATTTTTAGGTTCGGGTCTTCTTGCGTGGCCACGGAAGTTATTTTGCCTTGTTCAAATAAGAACATGCTTCACTGGAATATTTTTGTCAAATTCAGATTTGGTTTACTTCAAATTTCGACATTTTTTCAAAAAAATTATTTTAGGTTTAGATTTGGTTCATGTCTATGGACATTTTTTGTCTTATTCGGATCCGGTTGCGGTTCTTTGATGTTTTTGTCAGATTCAGATTTGGTTCGATTCAAATTTCAGGTATTTTATTATATAGAAGTTTTAGGTTCGTACCGGGTATCAGTATTGTATTCGGGGTCAACGGAATTTATTTTGTCATACTCGTATCCGGTTATGGTTCTTTCGAATATTTTGGTCGGATTCAGATGTGTTTTGAGTCAAATTTCAGGTTTTTTCAATTCAAATTTCGGGTTTTTCTTCAAATAGAACATTTGGGTTCGGATCTTGTTGCATATTAATGAACATTATTCTGACTTGTTCGAGTAAGAGCATGCTTCCCTGGAATGTTTTTGTCAAGTTCAGATTTGGTTCAGTTTAGATTTTCAGAATTTTCCAATGAAATTTTTTGGGTTCGGATTGGGTTCAAGTCCATGAAAATTTTTTGTCTTGTTCGGATCCGGTTGCGGTTCTTTGAAATATTTTTCCCAGGTTCAGATTTGGTTCGATTAAAAATTCAGGTATTTTTTCAAATGGAAGTTTTATATTCGTATCGGGTTCATGTCCACGAAAATTATTTTGTCGTACTCGAATCCGTTTATGGTCCTTTCGAATATTTTTGTCGAATTCAGATGTGGTTTGGGTCAAAATTCAGGAGTTTTCAAATGGAATTTTTTGGTTTGAGTCGGGTTTATGACCACGGAAATTATTTTGTCTTGCTGGGATCGGGTTATAGTTTTCTGAAATATTTTTATTCGTTTCAGATTTCGTTCGGTTCGTATTTCGGGTTTTTTTTAAAAGAAATTTCTTTAGGTTCGGGTCAGGTTTCATGCCCGCGAAAATTATTTTTCCTTGTTCGGATAGGGTTATGCTTCATTTGAACATCTTTGTGAGATTCAGATTTGGTTCGGGTCAGTTATCAAATCCATAGGTTTTTCAAATAGAATTTTCATGTTCGGGTCATGTTTATGACCACGGAAATTATTTTGTCTTGCTGGGATCGGGTTATAGTTTTCTGAAATATTTTTATTCGTTTCAGATTTCGTTCGGTTCATATTTCGGGGTTTTTTAAGAAATTTCTTAAGTTCGGGTCAGGTTTCATGCCCGCGAAAATTATTTTTCCTTGTTCCGATAGGGTTATGCTTCATTTGAACATCTTTGCGAGATTCAGATTTGGTTCGGGTCAGTTATCAAATCCATAGGTTTTTCATATAGAATTTTTAGGTTCGAGTCATGTTTATACTCACAGAAATTTTGTCTCTCACGAATCGAAATGTAGTCTCTTTTTTTCCTTTTGTTGGGATCGGGTTATGTTTTAATTTGTCTAAACATTAGGGTTACAACCAGTTTTGCTACTATTCTTTTTATGTCAATTTCTGATAAATAATTTACTTTGCTATTTGATAATTTTTTATGGTGTATGAATCGTTTGCGGATTCGAACAATTGTACGCCAAACAGACATTTTATTTTCGTTTAAAAAAAAATTTTGCAATAAAATTTTAAATTGAATAGAATACATTTAAATTTAATCAATGACTTAAAAGAAACCTCTTAGAAAAGTGTTGTACACTTTTTTACTACAGCACAGCTAATCACCCATACATTCAAACGTTTAAAATGCCGAAAATCTGCGTACAACCATTGAATAAAGAGAAATAAATAGAGTGGAAGTATAATGTCTTGGAGTGACGCTAAAAACGTATCACTAAAATCCGCTTCATTAAGTCTAATTCAGAACCAACAAAACCATGTGCTTTGACACGCCGATCAATTCAAACTGGTTTAAACCAGAATATCTTTATTTTTTATCGCTTAAACTGTTATTGAACAGATGACTAAAATTTCGTTTAAAAAATGACGATTTGTGTCATTATTGGCAAAATACACGATCGGAATGCATAAAAAATACAAATAGATCAATCATTGGCAAGAATTATTTGATTATTTTTATATTGCTTTGAAATATCAATATCGAAGCATCATTTAAGATTTTTCTTGAAAAGTTAGCATTCTTTCGTTAATGTCTTAAAATCGTCTGCACTCTGAAATCTAGATTTTAGAATAATATTTGTTATTTAAGTTTTCGTGCATGATTTTAAAAGAATGTTTTCATCAATATATTTTGTTTACTGATATGCAATTATTAATACATTGTTAAGTCATAAACATTTTTCATCTACGTTATAAAGTATTAAAAAATTCTGAAAAAACTAAAACTTTTAGTAATGCAATTTTTAGTTAAAATCAAATGTTTTCAATATTTTATTTTGTTTTATTTTGACATTGAACTATTTCTAACTTTCCAATTACAATTATTTTAAAAGCAAACATTTTTTTAATAAAAAACTTGATAGAATATCAAGTTATATCACCATTTTAAAAAATTACTATTTTTTCTTAAAAAGTGCTTCAGCTGTAATCCATTTTTTTAAATTCATCTTATTAATACAAAATCCCTTCCTCGCACTTTTGATTGGTGTCATTAAAATTTGAACTATAAATGGTTTCATATTGCAAACCATTTTTGCGGCTTACTTCACTTACACCTAACATTTTCCTCCATGGCGTACAACAGCTGTGATAAAAAATCCTCAGTTAAACTGCTAGTCTATGGATTTTAAAGGTCTTTTGATAAAACTCTCACTTTGGGAACATTAAACACTCATATTTGTTTCTTTAATTCTGTCCCAGCTTTTTAAATTATTTCTGCGAAAATTTTATGCAACCAATCAACCATAAGCAAATAAAGGGGAAAAGTGGAAAAAAGGCGATCTTTTATGAGAGTGATCTTTGGTATTTAAATAATTACTCAGTTAATAATTGAATTTCGTAATTCTGAAGCTCAAGTGAATCAGGAGAGATTTGAGGCTACTCTCAAAAAAATTTTGAGCCTCGTACATGCTGTAGATTTTGCTAGCCATCGCAGACACATTCACACACACAGACAGAGCGTTTTGTTCTTTTATTAGTATAGATGTAAAGCTATATAACAAAGAATTCCAAACATCCACTTTAGAGTCTAATGTATTCTTCTCAATATCTATAATTTCTTTTCATACATAATGCCTTCACAGATGCATTCTAGCAATTATAAAAACTTCTGTTTCTTGATAAAATTTAGTATAAATTTATATTTTTTAGTAGAAAAGTATTTATAAATGTATTTAAAAAAAATAATTTTGGCTTCGCTAAACACAGTGAATCTTGTCAAGATATGATTGCAAGGAGCTGGAAAAAAAATATACCATTTTCGACTTCCATTAAATGAAGTGTAATCAATTATCGGTATCCTGAAAATTCTTCCATTTGAGACAGGATTATATTGTAGAAAGATTCTGGTTTTACAGGTTTCAATGTATTTATAAGTACCTGTTAAAATCTTTTATGATGAAAACGCTGATAAGTGATTAAAAATCAATTACAGCCATATTTTCAGAAAATTTAATTGTATGCCAATCCATATCAGGACCATGTAATGCTTCTGTTTAAGGCAGGTTTCTGTTAAAGATAATCACCATTTTGACAGATTTTACTATAGGGGAGACTGGTCCACAGTGGACCACTTTTGCAGTTTACATTTTTTTTTCTTTCATGGAATGTTCAATCTGCCTAAAAATATTCTGGAACATTCCTTAAGTAATTTTACATGCCTCAAATTTTGTTTCAGAACATAGTTTCAAATACATTTTTTTAAAATTATTTTGTATACGTTCATAAAGTGGATCATTGTGCCCCAGAAGCGGGGTGCACTGGCCCACTCACTGGAACACATGGTCCTCTATTAAGCATTATTTGAATTACAATATAAATTCATTTTTTATTAATTTAAGTCCTGTTTATTTCCCCTATATCTTCAAAATAACATAAAAGTGCAAATGTTTCAAATAAAATTTTTAATAAAAACATTTACAAAAACAAAAAAATTACAGTAAAACCCCAATAATTCGAACTAATTGGGACCAGAACCAATCTGGATTAGCCGGAGAATTAGAAAAAAAATCAAATAAAATAAAACATACTTACAGAAAATCACATTTATGTTAAACGTATTGAATATTTACAGTCAGTAAAAATGCTTATTTTATTTAATTCTTCCGAAAAGATTTCAGAAAAAGTTTTTTTTTATTCATAATACGACGATGAAACAAGTTAATGTTATGGAAATTAGCCAATCGCTTCTCAAACTTGAAAAAAAAATGACTAAACCGATCCGGATTAACGGAGTTCTACTGTATCAAAAAGAGCATTATATATTTTAAATACCAACAGATTGATACAATAACATTGAAAATAAGGTGAAGTTATTAAATAAAATAAAGTCATCATCACGAAAACTTGAAAAAGAAACTCCAAAATACTTATGAGTTGTAAATAGTTTTGGAACTGTGAGTGATCTTATGATAACACGGATACAAACAACAGATTAGTAACTGATTAGTAACAAATAATTTGATTCCGAATGTTTTATGTTACTTCTAAAATAATTAATGAAATTTTAGAAAATGCTAGATATTGTTTTAGTAATAACTGGTTACAATTGAGAAAATACTTTTATTGCTTTAAAAGCATTAAATACAAACAAAAATATTTCTTACTATGATATATAGATATTTTTCTTTGTTTACTTTATTTTACAATTAAATAATTATTTTAATACGGCATTTATTTGTAGAGAATAAGCAATTATTAACTATTTTGATAATTCAGAATTACATTAATAGAATACACTATGGTCCATTGTGTCCCATGTTGAAGTTTTATACATTCTCATAAAATTATTATTTAAAACTTTCTTTTTAGCATATTAACTTTAATATTAAATAAAAACAACGATCTTACCTTTAAAAGAAAGCTGTTTTTACTTACATTCATACATAACATATATATACATATAATAACATGAGTGAAAATTCTTAATCAATACCTAAAAAAATCCTGGCTACACTACTGAAAATAACAATATTTTAATAATTTATTTGCTTTTTTTAGCATGTTTAAAACTTCTTATAGTCTATTCTAAGTATAAAAATATGCATTTTTGCTAAGAGTACAACTATAGGTTGTTTAATATGTACTTTTTTTTAATATTAAGGAGGGGGAGGGGTAAATGATATAAAAAGAAAATGGCATTGCAGCAGAAGGATTTTACTCTTTCTTTATAAACTGTTTCCCTTCTAAAATTTACAAGTAATTATTTTGCATACGATTAAAACGTAAAAACTTGATATTAAACTTATGAAACTTACATTCCCATTTGAACATTATTATTATTATTATTATTAAATTATATCATAATTCCATAGTGAAAGTAATAAAAACATAGTTCAATGCATGTGAATACTTATATGTATGACGTATACTCACATTCAATCGAATTTAATATCAATTCCATTTATACTTTTTTATTAAACACATTTAGAAGCATAAATTATTGAAAATACATTTTTAATTCTAATATAATATTCTACAAAAACATAGCTACATGCAATTTTTTTATCTTTTAATATATCCCATGCTTAAGTATCTTAATTATTTTTTCTGATTTTTTGTATGAGACTAAACTATTATTTTATTGGAGCAGTGTAACTTGGGAAGAATTCCATATCCTGTTCTGCCTTTTTTTTGTGATATAGGTTTCAAAGTGGTTGTTTTGTTCTTCAGCATTGGAGTTTGTATTTTTATTTACTTGATACTACTAGTGGATAAATAGTAACTTTGCATACATATTTTCGTTATAATTATTTTTTTTCAAATTTATAATTTTCTGGCTTTTTCTTTTCAGATATATTTAACTCGTAGATGTAATACTATAAAGATATCTAAATATTTGTAATATAATTTTCTTTTACTTTCGCAGGCATAATAAATATATACAATATGAAAGATATAAAATAGCTAATAAAAATATGTATAAGCATATAGTACAGCATATACTACTTCAAATCTGAACAGCTTGGGAGCAGAGGTTGTGCGGATTTTAGAATTTTGCAGATTTCTGGTTATTGCTTTGTTTATATTTTTTAGTCAATAATTTGAATGTAATTAATAATGCAATCGAAATATTAAACTAAGTAATAAAACCAAAATAATAAAAATTTAGATAATTTTTAAAATGATTAAAATATAAAAAGCAAAGATCAAGTAAATCATAAATAATATATGATTAAATATCCATTATAAAGATGAAACGTGTTTTTCTTAAATTATTGTTGTCCCATAAAGGTACATTAATAATTTACATCAAAATTATAAAATAAGGAAGTTTTTTTTCCTGTTTACCCAGACTTAATTACCAAAAAAGCTTGATTAACACATAAATATATTTGAAAAGAAGATTATGATTACCAATGATATCTGCAATATTTTAATTTTTCAGAAAAATATTTATTCTTCCTTCATAAAAAACGTGAGTTTAGTGATATTAACAAAAATGACAAATTTAAATATATATAGAATTGGTATAAAACTAAAAAAGTTAAATTTTGTCCCTACATCTGAACTGGATGTTTCATTGTTTACATATGTAAATTATGTGCTGATTTAAGTTTGTGGATTTATGGGAGTCTACTGTATCAGGGCTTGAATTTCAGGGCGGGATGGCGGGATTCGCGGCCAAAATTTTGAAATCCCGCCCAAAAGAATAGCGTGGACGGGAGGCTCCCGCCCAAAGAATTTTGCATTTTGAAACTATGATCAACTCCCACGACCGTTTTGCGAATTTTATATTTTCGTGCGAGTAATCGATACATTTTGAGAGTTTTTTTTGCAGCGAAAAATCATTGAAAATCACGATTTTTTCCGCGACTGTTTGACAAATTTTGCAATTTTTTCCTGCAATCAATTGACGAGTTTCGTTGTATTTTCCGCGGCGAAATAGAGGTGATTCTGTTCGGAATTTCCACTCCCCCCCCCCCCACACACACACAAAAAATAACGCATTCAATTCCAAAAAATATGAAACAGTGATGCCGCGGACGCATTATTGCGCATAAATTACTCAAAAGATCGGAGATAACACACAAAAGAAACAGCTCTTACACGTTTCACAAAACGCGTGATTTCGTAAAAGTTTGCTAAAAACGGCAAATATTGTTAAAAGATCGCGAAAAACAACTAATTTCCGGCAAATTTCGTCAAAAGATTCACGAAAGAATGCCTAATTTCGTCACAGAATTCTGTAAAACGGCAGTTTTTGTCAAAAAAGTCACGAGAGAACGTCCAATTTCGTCCAAAAATCACGAAAAACGACAAATTTCGACAAAAGATTCACTATAAATGACAAATTCCCCCAAAATATCACGGAAAACGGCAATTTTCGTAAAAAAAATCGCGATAAAACATCAGATTTCATCAAAAGATTGCGAAAAAACGGCAAATTTCCTCAGAAAATTCACGAAAAAACATCAAAAATCGCAAAAACGACAAATTTTGACAAGAGTCACTAGAAACAACAAATTTCCCGAAAATATCGCGAAAAACGGCAATTTTCGTAAAAAAAATCGCGATAAAACATCAGATTTCATCAAAAGATCGCGAAAAAACGGCAATTTTTCTCAGAAAATTCACGAAAAAAAGGCAAATTTCGTCAAAAAAATCCCGAAAAAACGGCAGATTTCGTGAAAAGATCGTAAAAAAAGACACATTTCATCAAAAGATAGCGAAAAAATGCAACTTTCGTCAAAGGGAACCTCTCCCTCCTTCCTCCCCCCAAAAATAATATAACGGGGAGTTCATTTTTCTGTTCAACAAACTAATTTTCCTGCTTCAATATATATATTTTTTTCTTTGCTACTCTCAAATCAGTTTCTGACAGCTCCAAATCTTTCTGAGTGAGTGCAATTCCTGAAAGCAGCCATATATTAAACAAAAAGCCTTTACTTAACAAAGTATTCATTTTTTAAGAAAATCTTTTTCAATGAATTTCACTTGCCCCTTTTTTAAAGAAATGCAAACAATAGTGATACTTTTATCTTCTACACTCAAATAAGTATTATTTTATGATTAAATTTGTATCTTGCACATTTAAAATACAGAAAAATAACATTATTAATTATAATTATTAATCATTAATTATAAATATAAATTTATTAAATTAATTAGAAGTTTTATTAATTATTATTAAAATAATAGTTAGACCTGTGACAAAAATAATTAGCAATGGGAGGGAATTTACCACCAGTAAAAGCTAGACAGTAAACAGTTTTTTTTACACATTTCGCATAATTATTCTGAATTGTTGATAAAAATTGCTTCAGTGATATTTTTTTATGTCTGTATTCTGCTAATTCTTTAAATAGCAATAAAATAATGGCGGATTTTAAACATTTTTTCTCCCTCCCAAACAGCCAAACTCCCCTCCATTTATAAATGTTGGTAGGGAGACTCCCCTCCTTCGAAAAATTGAATTTCAAGCCCTGTGTATATTTATTTATATGTCTGAATTTAATAGGCATTCCTAACGAAGTTATACCAACAAATGGAGAATAAGTATAGAACGAGATTTATAAATAGAAAAATCAGTCAGATAGAGTCTTTTGTTGTTATCTGTACGAATAAAAACGAAATCATTAAAAGATCATCTTGTGCGTATGCCTGTCATAGGCATTTTACACATAACCTAAATTTTTGGTACTATTATTTTTTTATATACATTTAACTTGTAATCGTAGGAATTGAGGAAAGTTCCAACAGAACTAAAGTAGTACAGTAGAGGACTTATTATCCGGAATTCCGAAATCCGGAAATGAAGGCGATTGAGAACGATATAAATCATTATGAAATGAATGAATCATGAATCTTTGATGAAATGTCTGTTTTTTCAAGATTTTAAAATAGATTTCATGCTTTTTTGGCTTTTTTTTTTACAAAATTCATCTTCTTTCTGAGTTTTTTACCCAGAATTTGCGTTATTTATTAAAAACGTAAATTTTTTTAAGAATTGCTTCAAGTATCAAAATTCATGATTCATTCAAGAATTTATGATTCATTTATTTCATCATGATTCATTCCCATAAAAAACGCAATTTTATTCAAGTGTCGCGAAAAAACTCTGCAAATAAGTAAAATATCGCTATAAAACCCTGCAAATTTCGTCATCCCGCTAAAAATCTGCAAATCACGTCAAATATCGCGAAAAAATCCTGCAGATATCTCGCAAAAAATGCAAATTTTGTGAAACGATCGCAGAAAAATCCTGTGCAAGCGCCCCCTCTAATTATTTTACGATTTTTTCGTCACGTTGGGGGGGGGGGAGCGCGGATTAACGGTATTTTACGGTAATATATATATATATATATTACAAATTAAAAATTTTTTCGCCAAAACTAACCTCTATCGCCCAATCCACGAAAAAATGGACATGAGGATGAAAATTTAAATATCTTTAAATATGATTGAAATTTTGCATATTAACTGTTAAGAGTGTACTATTTAATATTTTATCAAAAAAGAATTAAATTTTTGTCATTAACATACTTATTTTAATTAATAAAGTGACACTATGACTTTGTAAAATAGACTGCGGCAAAAATCTTTACATTTCATGGTCTCGTACAGCTGAATAAACATTCTGAAAATCTCCAAACTTGGATATATATGATCTGACAGCTATTGTTGAGAGTTTTTGTCTGTAGAGAAGTGTTCACTAATCTTCATTACAAAAGGTAAGCATATTTAATTACTCTTAATTATTGTGTCACACCCGCAACAAAAAATTACATTTATATCTCTGCAGAAAAATATTTTTGATTTAAAGTTATGAAACTTTATATTCAAAAATAGTTTATTAAGATACTTTGAATTACAGACACAAAAGAAATTAATTAATATTTTAATTATAATTATTGAGCGTTGCGGGCGTGACATGTCCCTGTTGCGGGTGTGATATTTAATTAAAGTCACACCCGCAATGTCTTTTAAAATTGATTACAAATGCATATTTGAACAAATTATATGTAAATTTATAAAAGAATAATATGCTGGAAAACATGTACTTGGCAGCTTTAACTATACCCTTTGATTTAATAGAGAGAATTCCAGTTAATAAATAAAAATTTGCATCATCTGAGCATGTGACACTGTGTGCAGTTGATTTATTCAGTTTGGATTGATAAAATTGTTGCTTTACTGCAAGAAAATAATTTTATTAGTGATATATGATTAAGAAATTAATATAAAAGGTAAGATTTTTATAGAAATTAAAAAAAGAAAATTACAAAACAATATTTTAGCAATTTTTTTTTAATTTGTCAATTTTGTTTTGTTTTTCACATACATTTTTTTAATTTTGTTATTTGATATTATTTATCTAATATATATATATTTAGTTTTTAAAAATAAGTAAATCAATATTAGGGGAAGATTTTTTTTTCTCTTTTAATTCAAATTAAATAAAAAGTAGACGTAATAATAATAGGAACTGTTAAAATGTTTATTAAGTTAGCATAAAATGTATACAGTCAGTTTGAAATTAACCAAAATTTAACATAATTAACTCTATGTAAGATTAGAAATTTCAAGGGATAACTATTAAAAATTTGTCAAGCTTATATTTTTGGACTGGAAGTACTATATTTATTCAGTTTACACATTAATTTCTTCTCTTTTGCAGAGAATGAAGAGTACAGAAAGATCACGATATCATTGAAAAAAGATCACAATATCATTGAAAAAAGATCACGATATCATTGAAAACCCTTTATGAAGGATATCTACAACAAGAGAAAGAAAGAGACAAAGCAAGGAGAGTAAAGAAGAGACTATTTTTAAAAAATCACAGTAAAGGATGGCAATCCTTTTGCATTTCATCTCATGGTAAAGGAGTTGTCGATGGGGTGGGTGCAGTTTCCAAGAAAATGGTAACACTAGCAACGCTCTGCAACTATAAATTCAGCTTCAGATTTTGCCATGTGTCTAGAAAAAGTCCTAAAAAATATAAAAGTACTTTGCTGAATGTGAAATTTCAGAAGATATTATGAAAATGCTTCATGAATGCTGGCACCAAGCACAATCGGAGCTCAACATTCAATCGATACATCATGTTGTTTTTATTGACGTAGGAACAATTAATGTAGCAATAACTTCAAAATGTGATCAAAAGAGAATTTTTTTGTTACCATATTTTGTCAAAAATATAATATCCAATAATAAGAGTTCAGTTGGAGATTTTGTAGAAGTTGTTTTATTTTCCACATTAAATAAAAAGTGAAAATTTTGTTGGACAAATAAGACAAATGAATGGGGATATTATGGAATAAGAGTATCGGAATAAAAATCAAGAAAATGTGTATATTTGGCTCAGTCAGTTAGATGTATCCATACTTTGACAAGGATATAATATCCAACGATGAATGTGCAGTTGGAGATTTTGTAGAAGTTGTTTTATTCTCGACATTAAAAAAGTGAAAACTTTGATGGACAAATAAAACAAATGGATGGTGACGATATAGAATTAGAATGTTTGAAAAAAATTTAAGAAAACGTGCATATTTGGCCCAGTCAGTCAGATGCATCCTAGGAAAAAAAAGAGCATTTTTGTAAAAAAGCTACCACCCCCCAGAAATTATAAATTCAAGATTGGAAATGAAATTTTTTTTATATTTTCCTATCTAGATATTATAATTGTAATATTGATTAATTCTTTAATTAAAAAAATCTGCTTTGAAAATATTTGTGTATGTCATTATTTTATTGGCTACACAAGTCACACCCGCAACGAAAATTTTGAATATTTTCCACAAAAGCAAGAATTGAGTAAGTAATTTAATTTTTTCATAGAATAATTATTTAAGTATTGCTGTTTAATATATAAAAATATCAATTCACTCAGTTGTCATAATTCACAGAGTTTTGCATTTTTGCACTGAAAGAAGAAAATGGTTGTCCTTTTTATGTCACACCCGCAACAGGCGGAAATAATTTTTTTTTATAAATAAATGATACATCGGACTATTTTCAGATTTGTATAAATGTATGTGTAAGTGGTCTACAATGAAATTCATACAAATTGAAACCAATGCTCAAAAATTTTTTTGCTAGTGACTAAATTAAGTTGTGTAAATGTCACACCCGCAACTTTGGATTGGGCGCTATACTACCTTAAGTTTCTTATAATAATGTTCCGTACTTACTTCAAATTATTAATTTAAATCTTGTTTCTAGATCTAATCTGTTAATCTGTATGCAGACGATATAAATTCTTAATTTGCCTTAAAAAACATTATTCCAGTATGCGTAAATTTAAAAAGATGGCTCTAAATTAAAAATATTCTTAATTAAAAGTTTATTTCTTAATATTCCAAATAAAACTGATTTCTTCTATGTTTTTATCAACCCTTTTTAAGAAAATCTTATTAAATTTATTCCTAAACCATACCTTTCAAAAAATATCATTATTTTATTTTATCTATTTATTTATTTTTCTGCCGTCAAAATTTGATGTGTGCATTAATAAATTCATTTCTTTTCTTTTTCTCTTAAAATTAATCATTTATAAAAATCGTCTGCCTAAGAAATTATGAGTCGATTATAAATTGGTTAAATAATACTTTTTTAAAATAAATTTATCGTTTGTGGAAAATAATCTCGTAGCTGGACAAGAATTCTGTTTACATAAAAGTATGATGGTTTGAGATTACAGAAAGTTCTAGAATTTTCTTTTTAGTTTTAAAGGTGGAAGTCTCGAGATGAGAAGGGGAGAGATTCTGGAGTTCTTTCGTCGATGAGTACGGCTGGTTGAAGTAAATGATGGAATATTTTTTGGACATTTCGGTAAAAGATCGTTTGCAAAAAGGAGTTTTTCCCTCTATAATGACTACAGTTGAATAAATAAACTTACAGCCACCAATGAGTGATTTATTGGATATTCTACATTTATTTATTTTTTATTTTTTCCCTCGCTGGCCATGACTTCTGTGCAAAGAACGGGGACCCTGGCGATGATGTTTCTGGCTCCTAACTTTAAAATGTCACAGTCTTTTCTAGAGCCGACAGGATCTTTTATGCCTGCGCTGCCTTTTTTGGTTTTTAAAGAAACTTGCTATGGAACGAAGTGATAATAAAAACTGTGGATCACTGAATAATTTGCCCGTCATTATTGGATGTGTTCTTAAACAAAAACTGCCATAGTCTCATGATTTCTGGAGTGACAAAAACAGAGGAATTGTTCCTGTAAAATGCTTTGAGTCGGCTTGATTTTCCTGAAGCCATGATTTCTTGAATGACTGCAGAAAAGGAGATTTTCTTGATTAAGATTTTCAAATCTATGCTGAGGAAGATACTAATCTGAAATAATTGCTAGTCGCTTCGAGTCTGATGTGGATTTCCTGACGCTTGATGTTGATCTGTGTGCATAAATTTTGATTCAGTATTCATAGTCATAGTGAAAATTTTTGAAAATTAATGACTTCAAAGTTGTGAGTATGCAAGAAGTATTTGATGAGGAATTTAAAGACGATTGAATTTATTGAAGATTTTTCAAAAATCTGTAAGTTATTTTATTAAATGTTTTGATTATTATTATTTGTATACTTTTTATGTATTTATTTAAATTAATTATTCTCTGTTTGTCAGGTTTATTTATTGATTATTTATCTGTGAATTTTATTTACTTACCTATTTATGAGTATTATTATTATAATTATTATGTGTTAGAGATTGAAATATTTTTGTTCTTAAGGATTAAATTGAAGAGTATGATATTCTTAGACAATTACTGTTAATTATTAAGACAATTATGATATTTTTATGCACGATTAAAGGCAAGTTTGTAATAATTATGAAGTATAAAAGAATTTAGAAGCTAAAGTTATTTTTTAAAAAATGTACATTTTCTAATTTATTGATATTTGTTTGTTATCAAGAACTATTCTCTGAATGCAGTATTTTCATGATAATGTTCCTACAACTAGACATTTGAGCTGAAAATTAAGTTAACATTTATGTTTTTTTTCTTTATTTGTTAGAATTTCTAGTTACAGTGAGCTTTGGTTCCCGGATTCTTATAACTTATTTAAATTCAGTAAGAAATATGGAACTGTGCAAGGCTGTTGCTAGAATTTTAACTGATAAAGATGATTAATTTTTTCAGTAAATTTTGTGATTTTAAGTAAGAAATTACCTATAATTAAAATTTTTGAATCTATAAAATAATAGAATTAAAAGTTGATCCCATTTTAAGGTATATCTATGATATTTACAATTTCTGTTTTATTAAATAAAATTTCTGGTTAAAGTTAGCAGCTAAATATAGTAATTTTGAAAAAATATGTAATTGATATAAATCATTAACTTTGAAATTTATTGCGAATGATTTTACGATCAGGATTTAATAAAGAAAATAGAAGTGCTTCATTTATTCTAATGAGTAAAAATAAAAAAAAAATAAAAAAATATGGAAGATCCTAAATTTGTACCGTTTGACCCGAGTTCTGGAATGAACATTTTGTCTTGGTTAATTTATTTTGATAAAACATGTGATAGGGAACAGAAAAATCTAGAATGGAAATTTAATTTTATTGCACAATATTTGAAAGGTGAAGCGCAAAAAATTTATATCAATGACTGCTTAAATTGTACGGATTATGAACAAATTAAGAAAATTTTGATAGAAAGACTCATTGAATTAGACTTCCCAAATTTTTCTGATTTTTCAAATCTGAAATTAGATAATTTAGACAATTTAGAAACTTATTTTCGTAAAAAAGTGGAAATTGGTAGAAAATTACATCTTAGCGAAAATATACTATTACAAGGTTTAACTGATGGTTTAAAACCAGAATTCAAAAACAATATTATTATAAATCCTCCTAGTAGTACCACAGAATGGTACCGTGTTGTCAAACAATTCGTGGAAGTTTCCACCCCACTAGTTTCAAACGAAGTAATAAATCAACCATCAGCTAGACAAAATTTTCAACCTTTTCAACCAACTAGGCCCTGGATTCAGCCAGTTAGGCCCAATAATACACCTAGGAATTGGATTTTTGCACAGAGATGTTTAGAAATGTTTTTGAGGGAGGTCAGTTTAATTAAAGCAAACATTGTTTGCCCTTATTGTCGAGGAAATATGAGTATTTGAGAGAAGAAAGTGTCTGATGGTTATTCTTGGCCTTGTAGGAATCACGTTTTTGATGAAAATGGAAAGATAGAATGGTGTAGTAAGTACTTTTTTGTATAAAAGATTGATTTAATTTTTGTTTTATTTGTGAATATAGCATTACAGATAACTGTAATTTGGATTCTATGTATTTGCTTTGTCAATGTAGGGTTAAATTTCTTTAATATATTTAATAACTAAATTGCCTTATGTGATTTTTGTTTTCGGATAAAATCAGTTTATTTTTCGTGAAAAAAAAATATTTTTGTGACTTTTTTTACTTTCTGAATGTACCATTAGAGATTGCTTTAATGTGTTCCTTATGTATTTTGGCTGTCAATGTAGTCTTAGGTTATTCAATAAGATTTTTAGGTATTTTAGTTTGTGGATGTAGGCTTTAAAAATGCTTTATTGTGATTTTTATTGTCAATTATTTATATATTTAAACAAGTTTTCACCTTACTTTATTATTTAAAAGTTCTTTATTGTTTGCTAATTATGACTCCCTTCTCCTTTCCGGCCTGAAATGGCTATGAATTACTACTTGGCGACAATTGCTACTTGGCAAAAATGGGTTTTTCATGCCAAGAAAAAAAAGACAGATGACAGATTGGAGGCGAATTCCAAAACTGTTCCGATATTTTATTTCTACATCAAGATCTTGAAATGATAATTCTTAGAACAAGGAAGGGGAGGGGGAAGATCTCACATGAATTTACAGTATCATTTATTCCAACAATTTACAATGCTTTTAGTTTGTTCTGCTATCATTTTTAAGAAAAGAAAAAAAAATAATTCAGTGTAACGTAAACTATGCTCATAGAAAAGTACAGGGGAAAATAAAGCAAAAGGTTTGTTTACAGG
This sequence comes from Maratus speculifer, assembly GCA_964019185.1. Lineage (NCBI taxonomy): Eukaryota > Metazoa > Arthropoda > Arachnida > Araneae > Salticidae > Maratus > Maratus speculifer. The sequence continues at coordinate 368,309,816 of OZ025296.1, forward strand.
TGTAGTGGCATCAAAATTTCTTCATCGAGTAACTTAGCTTTCTCCTGTCATGACTAAAACTGCATTTTTAATGTTAATTTAATGTATTTTCCAACATAAAAAAAACATAAGAATGGTATCAAAGTGCTCATCCTTTTGCTTTCTATAAATATCCTTTTATATATGCATTTTATCCATACATAGTGCATGATATAAAGTCATTAGGTGGTCATTGTGGCAAGCTATCTAAACCAAAATAACATTTTATGGGTATAACCAAAAATAATACTAATAATAACCAAAATAATATTTTACTTGGTTATTCTGTCGACCAAATTTGCCAAATTACGCATATTGATGTAATTTTTATTTTAAATAATGAAAAAACGAATAAATTAGTAGAATATTAATAAACTTACAAATAAAAATCATTTAATAACATTTTAAATACTTTTATCATATTTAATGTGATTGGATGCAACATTCATGATCATCCATTATTGGCATTTAAATTTATAGTTTGACTATGGCTCTTTGATCGACGGATAACCAAGTAGTACCCATTTTATTTACAAAATGCAGTGACTTTTTTATAAAAAAATGTGCATTTTATTCGGTAATGGCTTTTTAAAAAAATCAAAAATAATCGACAAATCTGTTCTTTTTTTTTAGAAATACAGTCAAACCTTGTGAATGTGAAATTTCGTATTCTGAACAGTTAACTCAAAAACCAGGGACTCTACACACATGTAAATACACCCGCTCCATAGTGTTAAATCTACAGGCAGGTTATTTTAGAACTTCTAACTTAGATTTCAATACAGTAGACTCCCTCAAATCCACACAGCTTGGGACCAAAGATTGTGCGAATTTTAGAATTTTGCAGATTTCTGGTCACTGGTTTGTTTAAAATTTTTTAACAGCAATTTGAATGCAATAAAAAATGCAATTGAAAGTATAATGAAAGCTTACAGTATAATAAGACATTAAAATAAGTAATGAACTCAAACAATAAAAATTTTGATAATTTTTAAAATGTTTAAAGAAAAGACCTTATTAATAATCAACAATGTATGATTAGTTAAATATTCATTATAAATATGAGATGCAGTTTTCCTAAATTATTCAGTGAAACTTACCTCATAAAGGTACATAACTAATTCACAACAAAATAATAAAATAGGGATGTTTTATGTCAGGTTTAGTTCACTTAATAACCAAAAAAGCTTGATTCATACATAAATATACTGGTTAAGAAGATTGTGATGACCAGTGATATCATCAATATCATGAAGAATATTTTCAGAAATAGATGCATTCTTCCTTCATGAATAATAAAAAAAAAGGAATACAGTTACATTAACAAAAATTACAAATTAAAATATGTAAGGAATTGATATAAAACCAAAAAAATGAAATTTTGCCCCTCTATCTGAACTGAATGTTTCATTGTTTACATCTGTAAATTATATGCAGATTTTAGAGAGATGTGTACTTTAGGATTCTGGATTTGAGAAGAGGCTACTGTATTTTTAAAATTTTTTTTTTATAAGATTACCGAGCTAGATCTTTAATATCGCTATTTTTTACTTTTTAGATTTTGAATTTAGATTTAAAGAGGTACTTTCATTTATTGAGAACAGTTTTGAAACTGAAAATACCATTTTAAGAAAAATCTGTAACCAAAATCAAAAAAGTAAAAAAAAAAATATCATATTAAAGATGAAACTCAGCTATCATATGCAAAAAGAAATGGCATATAAAAAAAATCAAATTTAAGTGAGAAATTGGAAAACAACCTTCTTGTTGAATTAACATTGTGGAAAGGGTGTTTTCAGGTGATTTATGAGTTCCCGTAAGTTATACGTTTTATATGTAAATTTCGATAAACAGCGTAAAGGTACTATCAATTATTAAAAATTATTTAATTTCAATTGAACAGAATACAATCAAATTCAGCTTATAAGCAACAAAATGTTTTAAAAGTAAACGTAAATATACATTCAAACCAATTTTTTGCATCTAAATTGAAATTTGAACAATATTAAATCAAACTATTTAAATATAAATAATAATAAGCAGAATTATCTGCTATGAATAAAACATTATAATAATGACTTAATGACACATCAGCAAAAATGAAAATTGCGGCACATGTAATTTGTGCCATTATTATCAAATAGCAAATTGTAAAGTATTGAGTTGAAGAAAAAACTAAGAAACAACCTACCATATCATTAACAAAAAGTTCAATGGAATAAATTTTTGTTTTAAATGTTACCTGACATTACAAACAACGGAAGAGACAACAACGCCAATAAAAGAATGAATCTTGAATTACTTAATGATTCATTAAAAGTAATATTGATTCTCATGAATGAAGTACTTTTGTATTTGATTCATTTAACATTTCGTGATTCATTCAATGCTTTGGCGTCCCTTTGCTTAAAGAAATAAAATATGTAATATTCAAAGCGTATGCTCTGATTCTAATAATGGCTAATTTTTAAAACGTAAACGTGGTGATCCATCCTTCTTTGCTAAAGTAAGTGAATGGTAGGATGTGTTTCTTCTTTCACTCTTTAGTAATAATTTTCCCATTTATGACTTGATCCTGTTATACCAACAAAATTTCATTTACCCAACTTTTATTATCACTGATATTTGATCTTAAAAATATTATTAAAAAGCTCTTTTCAGCAGGCATTTTCATTTATCTTTTTATTTAAATATAGTTTAAATTACGATTTTTGTGTTAAACACGAGGAATTCATTCGAATTGTGATTAAGAGTTTGATTTAAATGTTTAATTTTAGATCATTGCATTCCTTACAAACTGAATTTGTCTGTATTGAACTAAGTTAAATAAGAATATTTTTTAAATGATTAACCCTAAAATACTTGTTCCAAACAGTAATTAATCACATAATATAATACATATGACGGTTATAAAATTTACCCAAAATATTAGAACAGCTTAAAAAATAGCAAGGGTTTTAAAAATCTGAAATGTTGAAATTCCATCATCTTCATGATGGAATTTAGGTTGCTCTGATAAAAAATATTTTTGATTGTTTCTTTACATTTGGCAAAAAATGTTCGGAACATGAATACGTGCTTATCCCGTCGACCGAAAATCAGTCATCAAACTAACTAAAGATTAAAGACTAAATGAATTAAAGACTACTAAAGATTAAATGCCAATAATGAATGATCATGAATGTCACATTCAATTACTTGAAATATGATACACATGTTTAAAACAGCATCAAGTGATTTTTAATTTGAATTTTTATTATTTTTTTATTAATATTCTACTGAGTTTTTGTTATTTTAAATAAAATTATATCGATATGTATGATTTAGTGATCTGTATAATTTGGCAAAGTTGGTCGATGGGATAACTAAAACGTACCAAATGTTCTTATCTTACCTGTTTAAGAAAAATACTCTGTACCAACATTGATGCCAGGATCACTAATTCAGGATTCCTGCTGGTCATGCATTTAAAAAATTTAGTGAAAAATCAGGGCATTTTTTAAATAATTGAAATGGTGAGGGAATTTTTGATGTGATACTTTCCATCAGCATCTCGATTGTGATTGTAAATGAAGAAAGTTTGAATTCATTATTAATCTAATCCAAAATTTGAAAATAAAATGTAAAAACACTACAGAACACTAGCATCATAATGAAAATAATTAAAAAATTCTTTCATTGCATAGTTTAAAAAATAATAATACTAATTTAAGATTGTCTATTGTGTTGAGTTTTACAACAATATATAAGATGGATTTTTACTGAGAAAGGCAAGTAATTTTTTTTACCAGAATTGTGTACAAATCATGTAATTACAGTAACCATTATATCTATATTAGTGTCAATGAAGTACAGTCACAGTTGTATAATCTGCAGAAGTTGGGGCCAAAGGTTATGTGGATTATGGAATATTGCAGATTATAGATTGTTATGGATTATGTGTCATTTTATTATTCCTAGACATCATTCTAATTTTATAAACTGTATAATTTGAAAAGATAGAATATGAAATCTAATAATTAATTTAATATGCTATCTCAATATATCATTTTATTAAAAAATTGAGTGTGCTTAAATAAAAATAATTACATATACATATGTTCTATAATATAGTTTGTTTTTTTAATTTGTATAAAATATAAGAGTTATATTAAAAAAATATCTGTTTTATTATGATTTTTTTCTCAATTTTTTTTTTTTGTATTTGCTTTAAAAAATCAAACTTGGACCACAAATTTGTAAATTTCTTAACTGTTTACATTTGTAAATTAACGCGAATTCTAGAAAATTGCAGATTATAGGTACGCACATTATCGATTCTTAACTGTATTTGATGTACAATATTTTTTATATTTGATGTACAATATGAAGTACAATAGAAGCAGACTCCCCCAATTCCGCAACTCTCTAAACTCTGCACATAATTTATGGATGTAAACAAAGAAACATTCAGTTTAGATACAGAGACAAAATTGGACTTTTATACTTTTATATCAATTTCATTTTTAATGTAATTTGTAATTTTTATTTTTTTTATATTACTAAATTCATGTTTTTTTTTATGATGGAAGAATAAATTTATTATTGAAAAATATTCAACATATTGGTAATTACAATCTTTTTACCAAATATATTTATGTATTTATCAAGATTTTTTCTTATTACGTCTTGTTAAACCTGAAATAAAACTTTCTTATTTCATGATTTTGATGTCAATCAGTTATGTATCTTTATGAGGCATGTTTCATTGAATAATTGTGTAACAATACATTTCGTCTTTATAATGAATAAATATTCAATATAAAGACGAAATGTATACATTATTGATTTACTTTACCTTTGCTTTTAATATTTTAACCATTTTAAAAATTATTATTTACATTACTTTGATATTTTATTACTGTAAAATCCTGTTAATCCGCCCTTCCCGATCAAAAGCCTACTCCCCACTTCATAAAGAATTTGATTTTTCAAAAAATCCCGAGAAAGCGCCCCCCCCCCTCCCCATTCTCAAACGCGATTGAGAATGAGATGAATCATTATGAAATGAATGCATCATGAATCTTTAATGAAATGTGCTTTTTTTTCGAGATTTTTTAATTGATTTCATGCTTGTTTTGGCTTTATTTTACAAATTTTTCTTTTTTTCTGCGTTTTTTCGACAGATTTTACATTTTTTTTAAACAAAATCCAAATTTTTTCAAGTATCAAAATTCATTTTTCATTCAACGTTTCATTCATTTCATTATGATTCATTCCTGTAAATTTGTGTTGAACGATTGTGGAAAAATCCTGTGTAAGCGCCCCCCCTCTAACTATTGTATGATTTTCCGTCATGTTTGGGGGGGGGCGGACTAACGGTATTTTACGGTATATTGTAAGCATTTTTTATAGTTTTATTTGGATGAAATGTTACATTTAAATTACTGTTTAAAAATTGTAAACTGTGCAATGACCAGAAATCCACAAAATTCTGAAATCCACACAGTCTTTGGTATCAAGTTTTATGGATTTAAGGGAGCCTACTATATTTAGATGAGCAAAATTCAACAAGTTTATGATCTAAGCATGCCATTAACATTTACAATACTTCTGGGTAAACCAAGCTTTTTGCCTGATACTGTAAGACTCCCTGAAATCCATACACCTTCAGATCAGAGGTTGTGTGGTTTTCTGGTCATTGCTTTGTTTATATTTTTTAAACAATGATTTGAATGTAATTAATAATCCAATCAAAGTTATAATGAAAAAAATAAGCATTTGGAAAAAAAATTAAACATCTGTTTTTGTTTTTCAACTTTTCTGGGGTTTTTCCGAGCATTCCCATCTCTATTCATGCTTTAACTTGTAAGAATATCTGCCTCATCACATCCCGTGACATAATGTTTAGTTATAAACACATTTTGAACATAAGTAATTTCTTTCAAAGTTTTTTCCTTAAATAAATATAAATATGACAGAATAAAAATTTTGCCTTGCTTTTAACATAAAATGAATAATATGAACTTTTAAATGTTCATGCTTACTTAAAAGGCAATTAAATAATTAACTACAGATGTCAAAAAGTAAATTTTATTTAAAAATCTTAGTACAGTAGACTCCCTCAAATCCGCACTCCTAAAATCCGCAACTCTCTAAAATCCGCACATATTTTACGTATGTAAACAATGAAACATTCAGTTCAGATGTAGGTGCAAAAATTGATTTTTTCAGTTTTTTATCAATTCCATACATTTTTTAATTTATAATTTTTGTTAAGGTTATTGAATTCATGTTTTTTCATGAAGAAAGAATAATTTATTTCTGAAAAAATAAAGATATTGCTAATATCATTGGTAATCACAATCTTACCAAATATATTTATGTATTAATCAAGCTTTTTTAGTTATTAAGTCTAACTAAACCTGAAATAAAGTTTCATTATTTTATGATCCTGATGTAAATTAGTAATGTACCTTTACAAGGCAAGTTTCATTGAATAATTTAGGAAAACACATTTCCTCTTTTATAATGAATATTTAATTGCACATTATTGATTATTAACTTTACCTTTCCTTTTAGTATTTTAATCATTTTAAAAAAATATCTAAATTTTTATTATTTTAGTTTATTACTTTTTTAATATTTTAGTATATTGCATGTATTCATTACCGTAAAATACCGTTAATCCGCCCCCCCAAACGAAAAGAAAAATCGTACAATAGTTAGAGGGGGGCGCTTACACTGGATTTTTTTCGGGATCGTTCAACAAAATTTACAGGAATGAATCATCATGAAATGAATGATTAGTTGAATGAATCATGAATTTTGATACTTAAAAAAATTAGGGTTCTTTTTATTTAAAAACGTAAATTCTGTCGAAAAAACGCAGAATAAAGGAGAAATTAGTAAAAAAGCCAAAACAAGCATGAAATCAATTAAAAAATCTTAAAAAAACGCACATTTCATCAAAGATTCATGATTCATTCATTTCAAAATGATTCTTCCCATTCTCAATTACCTGTGAGAATCAGGAGGGAGGGCGCTTTCTCGGGAATTTTTGAAAAGTTCAAATCCTTTATAAAGTGGGGAGGGGGCGTTTGATAGGGAAGGGCGGATTAACGGGATTTTACGGTATACTTTTGATTTCATTATTAATTACATTCAAATTATTTTTTTTAAATGTAAACAAAGCAATGACCAGAAATCTGCAAAATTCTAAAATCCGCAAAACCTCTGGTCCCAAGCTGTGTGGATTTGAGGGAGTCTACTGTACTTTCAAACCTTTTCCAAACAGGTTCTTCCTCAGAGAATATTTTCTTTTCAAAAGAGAATATTTTTCAAAACAAAATCTGATATTTGTATTTATAAAAAAAAAATATTCTCTGAGGAAGAACCTGTTTGGAAAAGGTTTGAAAGTACAGTAGACTCCCTCAAATCCGCACAGCTTGGAACCAGAGGTTTTGCGGATTTTAGAATTTTGCGGATTTCTGGTCATTGCTTTGTTTACATTTTTTAAACAGTACTTTGAGTGCAATTAATAATGCATTCAGAACTATAATGAATGCTTACAATATAATAAAATATTAAAATAATAAAAATTTAGATAATTTTTAAAATGATTAAAGTATTAATAGGAAAGGTCAAGTTAATAATCAATAGTGTATATGATTAAATATTCATTATAAAGATTAAATGTATTTTTCCAAAATTATTCAACAAAACTTACCTCATAAAAGTACATTACTAATTTACATCAAAATCATGAAATAAGGACTTTTTCTAAGTTAAGTCAGGCTTAGTAACCAAAAAATCTTGATTATTGCATAAATATATTTGGTAAGAAGATTGTGATTACCAGTGATATCAGCAATATCTTGAATTTTTTTCAAAAAAATTATTATTCTTCCTTCTTGAAAAAAACAAGAATAGAGTATTATTAAGAAAATTACAAATAAAAAATATATGGAAATGATACAAAAGTAAAAATATAAAATTATGTCCCAATATCTGAACTGAAAGTTTCATTGTTTACATCCATAAAATATGTGCGGATTTTAGAGTTGCAGATTTCTGGTTTGCAGATTTAAGGGAGTCTACTGTACTAAGATTTTTAAATAAAATTAACTTTTTGGCATCTATAGTTGATTATTTAATCGCCTTTTAAGTAAGCATGAACATTTTAAAGTTCATAATATTCATTTTATGTTTTTTTACTTTTTTCAATGTTTACAAAAAATATATTTCAATTTAAGAAACAGGATATTGCCCTAAACAGCATTGATAAAATTTTTAAATTCCCGCAGATTTGCTGTTTAAATTCCTATTTAATGATACTGAAGAGAAAATCAAGGTTATTTTATGATTGTTTAAAAATTACTGAATAAGCTATAGAAATTGAAGGTAGAAGAATACCATTATTAAGTAAGACACCTTTTTAACTTATTTTATTAGAATCAATAAATAGTCTCTTCTGAGATTGTTCATGATCAGGGGTAAAAAATAAATAAGTCATAAGTCCAGGATAATCTGTACAGTATAAAAGTACGCTTTCTTGGGAAAAATATTTAATAAATTCTTTTTCTTTATTTCTATAGCAAGAATATGTTGTTCCTGAAGCGAGTAATTTTTAATCTTACGAAAACAACAAAACTAATGCAAGATATCAATAAACAAATAAAATAAATATATGTTCTCACTACAGATGCACAGGAGAAAATTGTACCTTCTCAGGCTATTATCAACGCGTAACAAGATGCCATGTAGTTTTACCTTTCACATCCTTTAGTGATGTGTTGTATTACTGCATTTATTAATGCCATTTTACTACGAAATTTATTTTTATTTTTATTAAGATGTTTTTACTATGCAATAAATATTACACAATGATTTTATTAAAAGGCATCCCACCTTATTAAAAATGTAGATGATATCAAAAATCTAATGTCATGTCTGTGATAAGCGTGCCAGATTTACTAAGAAAAAAGTGCTATTCTGCAAATCCCAGATCTGTGTGGACCTGTGTTAAATAGCAATTACTTTTAAATTTCCAGAGTATATAAGCAATATATTGTTTTAAATTTAAAGAAAAACCAATTTGTTGTTTTCAAATTTAAATTCGAATAATATTTGCCAAACTAATTACAAATAAATAAATAAACAAATTTATCAGCCATTAAATAAAGCAGTTTGATAATGCCTGAAATCACTAATAATCCACAAAAAAGATCAAATCGCGGTTTTTAGAAATTTTAGTAGACGCTTTAATCAAAGAAACTATTTTAGCATAATCTTATTTTAGTAAAGAGGGTGGTATAAATAAACTGATTTTTTAAATGTTACCTGATGAAACAAAAAAGGCAAAAGACAAGACACCAAATGCAGGAATGAATCATGGATTTTTACATCATGATTTTCTGAAAAGAATTCATTCCTTAAATGGGGAAACTCCCATGTAGTTAACTAATTAATCATTAAGCTGCTATTTATTTTTTAAAATGTTGCAGTAACAGCATAAATATTATTTTTTTTTTATCCCTGTTTATAATGTCAGTTATCAGATCAGACATTATCAGAAACAAGTTTTACAATAAATTTTCCTGTTAGTTTTTTAAAATCAAATTGTATCAAAATTAAAACCCGATACCTTGTTTAATAATTACATTCACGGATTTTGACTAATGCTATCTATTGTTTTATAAATAAATGCTTTTGAATATTTCTGTTGCAGAGATTTATTGAATGGTTCACTATACCTCAATGAATTCTTTCGAGTCATTCATTTCTTCCGATTCATTCATCTTGTTAGCGGCGCTTTACTCTTGCAGTAACATGTAGGAAATAAGTGTGTTCTGATATTAACAATACCTAATGTTTTAAACCAATTTTCTAACTCATCCTCTTTAATAAAATAAATTAAGGGTAAGCTATTTTTATTTATTTATTTATTTTGTCTTTACTCTTCTGAAAAATTCCACAACTTGTGAGTTGAAGGTATGTGTAACATTTTGTCCTTCTGGTATTTTATACAAGCTTTTATCTTATATATATTAAGACAATAATTAAACACAACCTTCTATCAGGCGACATAACTTTATTCTGAATTTCAGTGCAAGAGTGTTGCCACAAGATACAAGTATAATATCTAACATGCCCCTTTTTACAAAAAACATAAAAATATTTAAACATATTCTTTTAAGTTTAAATTTAGGAACAAGTAAAAATTATTAACCTTTAGAGTCCAAAAGAGACATTAAGTTAAGTTAGCTTTAAAGTTCTAGGGCTAAATTATTTGAAATTAATGAAAAGTTTAAGAGTCTCTATAGCGAATTGGTTTAACAATATTTCTGTTTGATCTTCTTGGAACTGGAGATGTTGTTTGAGTATTAACAGTTGAGGAATCATCTGGATTATTTCTATTGTTGATATTGGAATCAGGCTCTGCAATACTGTCAAATGGATAAAGATCTTCGACTGTTAATGTGTTTCTGTTGTTCTTGTCTTCTTGAGAATGATCGAGTTTAATATGATATCTATTTCTTCTGTACAGTCCTCCATCTCTTCCCTTAATTAAATATGATCTAGGTTGAGGACCTACTTGAACAATGGTACCTTGCTTCCAAGGACTTTTCATTTTATGCCGGAACCACACTTTTACGTTGTTGGATAGTTTTGGCAGATTTGTTGCTTGTCTGTTGGCATATTTATTTTGAACAACTTGCCTCTTTTTCAGAGACTTAGAAGCTTCTTTGATTTCAAATTTCGGTGTTAATCGTGCAGGATGTGCTGGTAAAAAGGATCTTAATCTTCTGCCCATTAACAATTCAGCAGGAGAGGGGAGATCTTTAGCTGGCTGAATTCTATAATCCAGTAGTACTACGTAAATATCTTTTCCATCTTCTTCAGCTTTTCTGAGAGAATTTTTAATTGTTTGTACCGCTCTTTCGACTTGGCCATTAGCTCTTGGAAAATGAGGTGAAGTAATGCTATGCAAAATTTTCCATTCTTTAAAAAATTTCTTCACTTCGTAAGAATCGAAGGGTGGACCACCGTCACTGACAAGTTCTTCAGGTATTCCATGAGTACAAAAAATGGATTTCATGACAGGTATAATAGCTTGAGCTGTTGTGCTTTTCAGAGGTTTCAGTTCGACATACTTTGAAAAATAATCAATCATTAAAAGATTTTGTTGCCCTTTTAAATAGAAAAAGTCACAGGATACTTTTTGCCATGGTCTTTCCGGTAGATCAATATCTAGTAAAACTTCTTTTTGATTTTCTCGTTGATACATTTGGCAAATTTTGCATTTGGAGATGAAATTTTCTACATCTCTGTTAATGTTAGGCCAATAAAAATATTCTCTTGCTTTAATTTTAGTGGATACTACTCCTTTATGTGAAATGCGTAATCTTTTCAAAATTTCTTCTCTAGCTGCAGCTGGTACAACAAGTTTTTGTCCTCTACAAATTATACCTTCCTTTGTTACATATAATTCTTCTTTACAATGCCAATAAGCTTGTGCAGCTCTTTTTGTTTTGGTTTTTTCAGGCCAACCATTCTTAATATGATACAAAACATCTTGTAATTCTTCATCATCAGCTGACATTTTTGCCAATTCATTCCATTTTTCATGAGAAGCTTGTGTCAAAAGATTAACTCTGGCAAATGATTCTAGATAATCTCCTTCATCAAACATTTCTGTAGCTGATTGTGCTCTAGAAAGAGTATCGGCTATAATAAGTTGTTTTCCAGGAACATACTCAAGTTTTGCATTGTATCTATTTAACCTAAGCAACAGGCGTTGCAGACGAGGAGAAATTGAGTCATATGGTTTTTTACTAAGCCCTAGCAGGGGTTTATGATCAGTCTGTACTACAACAGGTCTACCATAAGTATAATAATGAAAGTGTTCTAATCCATAGATAACAGCTAAGAGTTCTTTTTCAATTTGTGCATACCGTTGTTGAGCATCAGTTAAGGAAGCTGACGCAAAAGCAACTGGTTTGTTTTCTTGAAGAAGAGTAGCACCTAATCCATTTTTACTAGCATCAACAGATACAATTACATTTTTATTTTCATCAAAGTATTGTAAACACGGAGCTTTGCTTATAGTTTCTTTTATAAGTTGAAAATCTTTTTGAATATTACTGTCCCACAACCATTCAGTGTCCTTTTTCAAAAGTTGTCGTAAAGAATGAGTCATATTTGACAAATGTGGTGTAAATTTTGCGAGATATGTTACCATACCTAAGAATCGTTGTAAATCTTCCTTATTTTTCGGAATGGCAAACTCATGAATGGCTTGTACTTTATTTGGATCAGGTTCAATACCTTTATCAGAGATAACATGTCCTAAATAATTTAGAGAAGATAGGGAAAGTTGAGTTTTTGTTATGTTGAATTTTAAATTTGCTTTCCTAGACAGTTCAAGTGTTCTGCGCAACAATTTACAGTGTTCTTCGATTGTCGATGAACCTAAAGCAATATCATCAAAATACGGATTTATTTGTGGCTCATTTTCAAAAATTTCATCCATAGCTCTCTGGAATTCTTCAGGAGCATTATTTAATCCGAATGGAAGAACAAGGTATCTGTACCTTCCCCAAGGAGTAGTAAAGGTAGTTAAATAAGAGGATTCTTGATCAAGTGGCAGTTGCCAAAATCCATTCTTAGCATCCAATATTGTGAAAATTTTACAGCCTTGAAGTTTTGTTATGAGCGAATCTGCAGTGGGTATTGGGTAATGAGGTCTTTGAATTGCCTCATTCAATGGTCTAGGGTCTAAACAAATACGCAATTTTTTAGGTGTATTAATTATAACCATATTACTAACCCATTCAGTTGGTTCATTAACTTTCGTAATGATACCAGTCTCAACCATTCTTTCAAGTTCTTCTTTAACTTTGTTATGCAAAGCCAATGGAACTTTTCTAGGGGCTGCAACATGAGGAGTAGAATTTACTTTTAATCTAATGTGAACTGTTTTATTTACACGTCCACAACCAGTAAAAACATCAGAAAATTCTTTTATAATTTGTTGTGGTGTTTCAGGCAACTTTGGATTATTATTAATTAAATTCACTCGCTTTATTAAACCTAACTTTTTACAAGCATCAAGGCCTAAAATTGGACAAGAATCAAGAGTAGTAACTAAAAATTTAAATTCACTTTCAACTTTATCGGTTTTACAATGTAAATAGCACTCACCTATAATTGGAACAACATTATCACTGTAATCCAAAACAGAAGTGTAATTTTTTCTTACTACTGGTTTATCTTTCCATTTAAGTAGTTCTGCCTTTGGTATTACATTCACTTGGGATCCGGAGTCCAACTTGAATACCACTTGATTATTGTTGACTATAAGCTTTTGAAGCCAGACAGAATCCAAATCTTCCGAATTTATTTGATGAAGTGATTTTAATTCTCCAATATAAACAACATCGGAATCATTTTCTTCAATAGTGTTCACTCTTTTCAAATTACGATTTTTGTTTATCTTTGTTTTACACACTATTGCCCAGTGATTAGTGCCATTACATCGCTTGCATTTTGTACCATATGCAGGACATTTCCTCGGCTCATGATAATTTCCACAGCATCTACAATTCTTCTTTTGATCACAGTTAGTTTTATGTTGAGAAAATTTAGGCGGCGTCGATCGATTTTTTACTTGCTTGATGGCATTTAAAGATTTATTCTCAGCATTCATTTCAGAAACTTGAGCTTTGCTGTGCTCAGCTGCTTTACATTCACTTATAATATCTGTAAGGGTTTTTTCCTTTCTACTAGTTTCTCGTATTAATCTTTCTTGCAATGGCTTATCCCCAAGACCTTGAATTATTTTATCCCTAAGCATTATATCTTGTAAAGCCCCATAATTGCATTCAACTACCGCGCTACGAAGTCTTGAATAATAATCAGAAAAATATTCTCCACTTGCCTGTTTAATTTCTAAAAACTTGAAAGATGCGTACACTTCATTTTGATAATCCTTGAAATATTTATCAAATTCATCTAAAATCTGTTTTAAACTAACTTGATCGGTCTCAGCGGCCGGTTGAAGATCAAATGCACGTAACTGCTTTTTCAGTTCTTCTTTCATACATGACGAAATAGTGCGGTTTTCGTTTTTTCAGATTCAGAACTATATTTTAAAGCTTCCAAATAATCTAAAAAATCAGCCTTCCAGTATCTCCATGCTTCTGATGGATTCGCACTTGATACAAACGGCGAAATCGTCGGCAAACTGTTAGCCATTTTCATTTAATTTCCAATTTCTGAAGACTTGAGATCAGGCGAAAAAATTCGTATTCTACGATAAATTTTCCCGTCAAGACACGTGAGTAATCTTAAAAGCTTCTGACGCCATGTAACATTTTGTCCTTCTGGTATTTTATACAAGCTTTTATCTTATATATATTAAGACAATAATTAAACACAACCTTCTATCAGGCGACATAACTTTATTCTGAATTTCAGTGCAAGAGTGTTGCCACAAGATACAAGTATAATATCTAACAGTATGATGGCACAAAATTTTTAGTGTGGCAATTTTAATTTTGCTTACATTTACAATCATTTAAAATATTCGGCCCACATATAAACTGAATATTTGACAAGCCGAATAGTAACTATCAAGCCCAGTATTTTAAGGTTTTACTTTTTATGGGTGCTAAATTTGTAAAGAATTTTGTATGATATTGGATTACAGATGCATTCCTTCTGATAAGCATGATTTTTTTTTTTTTTTTTTTTTTTTTTTTTAGAAGTAAACTTTACACTATTATAATCATCATTTGATTTGTTTTCAAATTTGAATTGAATAATATTTGCCGTACTAATAACAAATAAATAAATAAATAAAATTATCAACCATAAATAAAGCATTTTGATAATGCTTGAAATTACTAATTATCCGCAAAAAGAAGATCAAATCGCGGTTCCAAGAAATTTTAGCAGAAGCGTAATCAAAGAAACTATTTTAGCATAATCTTATATTAGTAAAGACGGTGGGATAAATAAACTGATTTTTTAAACGTTACCTGATAAAACAAAAAAGGCAAAAGACAAGACCCTCAAATGAAGGAATGAATCACGGATTTTTACATCATAACTTATTGAAAAAGATTCTTTCCTTAAATCTAGAAACTCCGATTTAGCTAACTAATTAATGATTAAGTTGCTACATTTATGAATAAAAGAATGTTGCAATGACAGTATGAATATTCCTTTTTTTTTTATCCCTGTTTATAATGTTAGTTATCAGACCAGATAATATCAGAAACAAGTTTTTACCAATAAATTTTTCTATAAGTTTTTCAAAATCAAATTGTGTCAAAAATTAAACCGGATACCAAGTTTAAGTGCTATATTCGGGGATTTTGACTAACGCTATCTATTCCTGTTTTATAAATAAATATTTTTGAACGTTTCTTTTGCAGATATTTATTGAATGATACACTAAACTTGAATGAATTCTTTCGAGTCATTCATTTCTTCCGATTCATTCATCGTATTAGCGTCGCTTCACTCTTGTGATAACATCTAGGAAATAAGTGTGTTCTGATATTAACAATAGCAAATTTTATAAACCAATTTTCTGACCTATCCTCTTTATTAAATTAATTAAGGGTAAGCAATTTTTATTTATTCATTTATATTGTCGATACTCTTCTTCTGAAAAATTCCACAACTTGTGAGTTGAAGGTATGATGACACAAAATTTTAAGTGTCCCAACTTTAAATTTTGCTTACATTTACAATCATTTAAAATATCTGGCTTACATATAAACTGAATATTTGACAAGCCGAATAGTAACTATCAAGCCCAGTACTTTAAGGTGTAAATTTTATAGGTATTGCATAATATTTGAAACTGATGCTTTTCTTTTTATAAGCATTTTTTTTTTTTTTTTTTAGAAGTAAACTTTACACTATTAAAATTATCATTTAGTTTATTAAACAAAAGATATTCAATTTATAAAATTTTAAATTTCATGGCTGTGAATGTAATTTTCTTCTACTCTAAAACAAATAATTTAAAATCAAAGGATTTTTTGAAAGAGAAATTTTACTGTCATGTAGGTGTTACATTTTACTTGTCAGAAAAATATTAAAGTATAGACAAGTATTAAAGTTTTGTAAAATATTAAACTATGTTAGTATAGAAGATAAATCTACGGGTTAAAATTGTTGAGAATGTAATCACACATTAACTGTACTTAATATCCTATAACAAATTATATTATTATAAGTGGCAACAGTATTATTCTTGTTAGTTTGATTTTGTGGAAGTTTCTATGTTATGTTACTGTATGTATGTTCTATGTCAGGGTCGACGAACCTATGGCATGTGAGACAATATTTTTGGGACGCCATTAATTGAAGTTTCAAATCAAAATTTATTCACATTCTTTAAAACTCTGCACCTCGTTATTATTATTTTTTTAATAATGCACATGCTTAGCTGAAAATAGTTTTATTTATTTCTTAAGTACTAGTGTACTTGTCGTGCCACTGAACTACTTATTGAGAAATACCCCCCCCCCCACCTACACATACCAATTTCGTTCTGTTGACAGCAGTAATTTGCATACAGAGAAATCCAATAAATATGTGTATTTTTTTGCTTTAATATTTCTTAAGTTTCTGCATCAGTTAACATATTTTGATCTATATATAAGGCTTTATTCAACTGTTTCTGTAATTTTCTAATTAATTAGTTTGTCAAAATAACAAGAATATTAAGAAAACTAATAAAATATGATTTTTCTGGCAAGAAAAATAAGAATTTGATTGAAAGCATTTGTGAAATAGAATGAAAACTATAATTTCACAATCACGCTTTCAAAGATTTTTATCCTTTTATGTGTCAGCCTCATAAAGTGGTCAGAGTAATTTATCTGGCAGATGACTGATTGCTGACACAATTCTGTTATTTACATATGAAACTCAGAAAACTCAGTGGCTAGTCATTTCATTATTATTCTGATTTGCTTTTCTTGCATGATTTTTTGTTATTAAATTTTCTACTGGTAAGGCTGATTAGATAAAAACATTAAGGAAGTATTTATTAAATATGGCCAATTTGTCTAAAAAAACAGAAAGTACAAGGTGGTAGAGATTTTCAATGTGTTGGACTGACTGAGAAATGTGGTATGTTTAATAAATATGGTAAGGCTCTTCGCATTTTATGTTCTGGGACCGTGGTCTTCAGCTTGTCATCTGTAAAATGGCATTATGAAATTAATCACAAATCTCAAAGAAGTTACGATGAGCAAAAAGAATTCATTGCCAATGCAATTAAAGAGAAAAATAAACTGTCCAAATCTATAATTAAATATATCAGCAAGGATTCTCAAATTACTGTCGCAAGTTTCGTGGCTGCGAATGTCATTTCCCAGCATGGTAAACTTTTCTGCGATGGGAGTTTTTTGAAGGGTGAGTTCGAATTCAGTTAAATGATATTTCAATAAAAAAGTATATAAGTTGAGGCCTACCTTGCTAGGAATCTTCTTTGAAGATAATAACTTTCTTCTTCACTACGCCCGCATGGAATGTTGCTGGAATAATAAGACGTTATTTTTTCATTAGTGTGTTCTGTGGAACAAATAATTTGTGCATTTCCGTTTTGGGAAAGATTTCTTCCTTAATTACATAAATATGAAAACACAGCGCAGTATACGTAAATACAAAAATAAGAAAAGTTTTAAATCTTGAATTTTAGAGTTCTTTAAAAAGAAATATTATCGGAGCTGAAAATTTTGCTTCCGATTTAACAGTATGCGAGAATATCATCATCACCCGCCCAGAATCATTTCTGAAAAAGGTAAGAACAGCTCTGCAGAAAATGTGACGTAAGTGGAATGTTTTTAGTGAATTCCTTTTCGTCTCAGGAAAAGATTTTCATAGTGCTGCCATCTTGCGCGGCGCATTGGAAACAAACAAGTTTTTAATGAAAAAAAGTGTTTTTCCATTACCCCCACTTTTGTTTTCAAAGTGCTAGCCTCAGTTGCAGCTGAGATCTCAAAGTTTCAAACTGAGGTTTCGCAAGGGGCTTTGTCATGATGTCAGCAATCATTTGCTTTGAAGGGCAATAATGTAGACACATTGTTCCGTTTTCTATCATAGTCTTTACGTTGTAATACTTGACACTTACATGCTTACTTCTGGATGGTTATCTTCATGGAATGTTATCTTCAGAAATCACGATCGGTAAGGTTTGTGGTAGATCTAAATCTGTTAACAATGCGAGTAAACACTCCATTTCTTGACAGGTGTTTGAGACAGAAATATATTCTGCCTCAGTAGAGGACAGTGCGACACTGGTCTGTTTTCTGCTTGACCAACTTAACAAGTTGTTGCCCAATTGGAAGATATTGCCGGTAGTAGACTTCCGGTCAGTTTTATCCGATGCCCAATCAGCATCACAATATGCTGTTAAGACGGGCTCTTTATTTTTATCAATAATTAATTTGAGGTCTTTAGTTGTTTTCAATTAGCGAATTACCTTTTCAACTGCTAGCCAATCTACTTCTCTAGGTTTTTCATTTCTTCTACCTAATAAGTTCACACAGGCTGATATATCCGGTCTAGTAATGGTGGAAATATATAAGAGTGCCCCCACTGCTTGTCGATAAAGGGCATTATTACTCATTAGTTTACTATCAGGATCTAAATTAAAATAATCCGTATTCATGGGAGTATAAGTTGGTTTAGAATTTACTAAGTTAAATTTCCTAACAATTTCGTTAATTTTATTTTCCTGATCTAACATTAGACTTCCATCTTCTGTTTGTTTGATATTTATCCCCAAATAATGCGATACTTTACCTAACGATTTTATTTCATATTCCCTTGATAACTCTCTGTATATCTCTTCTGTATCCCGTTTCTTTCCTGCTACTAAAATGTCATCGACATATACTATAATATATGACATGTTTCCGTTTTTATTTCGTTTGAACAAGCATAAATCTGATGTACACTGATTAAATCCCATGTTTTTGAGTGTTTGACTGAGTTTTAGGTGCCAGGCTCTAGCAGCCTGTTTTAGCCCGTAAATAGCTTTATTCAGTTTACATACCTTTTCCTTTTGATCTTCTATTATATATCCCTCGGGTTGTGTCATGAATACTTCCTCGTCTAAGTTTCCATGCAAAAATGCTGTTTTTACATCTAAATGAATTATATCTAAATTTTTATATACAGCAGCATTTAGGAAACTTCTTATTGTGGTGTGTGCCATGACAGGGGCAAAAGTTTCATCATAATCACACCTGAATTTTTGCGAATAACCCTTCGCAACGAGTCTCGCCTTGTAGCGTTCTATTTCTCCGTGTGCATTGCGTTTTGTTTTAAAAGTCCATTTACAACCTATAATATGTTTTCCCGGAGGTGGGTCGACTAGTTCCCAAGTTTTATTTTGCATAAGTGAATTGAATTCCTCATCTGTTGTTGCTAGCCAATTATTTTTAATTTTTGGGTCTTTCATATTTTCTATATCTTCCCAGGTTTTGGGTTCCTCAACTTGACACATGTTTGCGCTAATTCCATACCTATCGGGAGGTACTCATCTGTTTTCTCTTCCCGATCTTCTAAGCTGTATTTGATGTGGAATTGCTTCCGCGTCATGTTTATCACCATCTAATTCAATTTGAACAACTTCGGTTGGGGTCGAAATGTTATTTTGGCCTTGTTTAGTGTCATTTTTCACGTTTTCTAGAAATTTTACTGATCTAGATATCATTACTCTATTATTCCCGATGTATATTCTATACCCCTTGCTCCTTTGGTCATATCCCAAGAAAATGCCTTCAATGGCTTTCTCATCGAATTTAGCCCTTTTAGATTTTTCTACATAGGCGTATGCCTTGCAGCCAAATGTTTTTATGTGTGACAAATTTGGTTTACGATTATTTCAAAGTTCAAATGGGATTACGTTATTGTTTGCTTTAGTTGGCAGTCTATTTGTTAAATAAGTGGCAGTGAGAATTGCTTCAACCCAAAATTGTCTTGGTAGTTTGCGTCTGACAGCATTGTGCGTGCCATTTCTACAAGGGTACGGTTTTTTCTTTCAGCAACACCATTTCGAGGTGAGCAAAATGGTACACTTAATTGGCGTTCAATACCGTTAAGGGTTAAATAATCTTCAAAATTTTCCCCAAGATATTCCCCTGCATTATCCGATCTAAAGGCTTTTATTTGTTTACCAAATTTATTTTTTATTAGTGCAGAGAAATCTTTAAATTTTTCTAGGGCTTCCGATTTGTGTGAAAGTAAATAAACCGTAGTAAACCTGCTAAAATCATCAATGAAAGTAATAAAGTACCTTTTACCTGAGAATGTTTCCGTTTTCATGGGACCGCAGATGTCACTGTGGATTAGTGAAAGGAATTCGTTAGATCTATTTGATGCTACCTTTAGAAAAGGTAATTGTGACATTTTCCCTTCAATACATTTAGTACATATATTATCATGTTTACACTTACTTAAAGTTATACCATCCGCTAACTTATGGTTCAGAAGATATCTAATCAATTCAAAATTTTTGTGTCCTAGGCGTTTATGCCAATTTGTAATACAATTCGGATTATCACAAAACATTTGTGTTTTGACAGCATATCCGTACTCATCTTTAGGATAAATTTCATATAGATTATTATTTAACTCGGCTGTTAAAACTATGTTATTGTCTTTAACAAGGTTACAAGAATCTTTTTCAAAAATGACTTTAAAGTCGTTTTCTGTTGCTTTCTTTACCGATAATAAATTACTTTGTAATTCAGGACAATAAAGATCATCTTTAAGTATAATTTGATGTGGTGAATTTGTGCAAAGTTTAATATCATCCATACCATGTGAATCTAGTTTATTTCCATCCGCTATCATTATGCTACCAAAATTTCCGGTTTTAAAGTTTATGAAATTTTCTTTTGCGAATCCTACATGTCTTGTGCAGCCGGAATCGATAACGAATTTATTTACATTAAGTTCTTGTGCGCTATTAGCTGACATTAAATCGCACGCAGGATAATTTTGTTCGGAGAACTTATAAATGTTTTCTTCCGAATTTGTTAAGGTAGAAAGTTATTTGAACCTATTTCTGCGTCAACATTACCTTTAAAACAGAAGTTGGAAGTATCCTTTACTTTACCTTGATTACCTTTGTAATTTCCCGAATTATTTCTGAAAGAGTTTGAATTATTATAAAACTTATTTCGATTCGGATTATTTCTCGGGTTATTATTTTGCACTTTATTCTTTAAATGATAACAATCTTCGCGTACATGGTTGTCTCGTTTGCAAAACGTGCAAAATTTCTTATTCCTAGCGTTTTTATTTACTACCTTATATGCTGAGTCGCGTGAGCTCGAAACAGCTTCATGATTCTCAGATCTATTTATTGTTTTGTAAGCCGAATCTCGCGAATTTGAACTCGCATCTATGTTTATATTCATCGATCAATTTATTTTTTACATAATTTAAAGTTAGATCCGTCTCGCTAGCTTCTAACGCGGTAACCATCGGGTTAAAAATCTAGGAAGCGAACAAAGCAGGAGGGCACATATATGCGAGTCAGGGATTTCCTCGCCAATAGCAAATAATTTATCTTTAATAGATAAAATGTTGTTGATATGGGAGATCATGTCTCCCCCCTCACTTAATTTTTGAGAGTAGAGTTTTCTGAGAAGAAAAAGTTTGGAAGAAAGGCTACTTTTCATGTGTACATTTTTCAAAGCTTCCCATATATCTTTGGCATTTATCAAATGTTTCACGTGAATAATCTGAGAGTCTTCGATACATAGGTTTATTATCGATTTAGCTTTAATATTATCTTTGATTCATTGAGCAGTGACAGGATCCGGTGGGGGATCTGTAATTACTGAAAACACATTTTCTTTTTGAAGCAGATTTTAGAGCTTAACGGCCCAATTACTGTAATTTTGATTGATTAACTTTTCAATGAGGGCTATATCTTTACTGGACTTTTTATTTATTCAATCAACATCAGTCATTTATTCAACAATCGTAATTATATATATTTTCAAAACTGTTTATAGTTTATTACTTTCAAATAAAATCATGGGCAAGCTATTTTATTTAGATACATAAGAACATTTCAGAACTCATAATCTGAAGGATGAGTTCGAATTCAGTTAAATGATATTTCAATAAAAAAGTTTATAAGTTGAGGCCTACCTTGCTAAGAATCTTCTTTGAAGATAATAACTTTCTTCTTCACTTGGCCCGCGTGGAATGTTGCTGGAATAATAAGACGTTATTATTTCATTAGTGTGTTCTATGGAACAAATAATTTGTGCACTTCCGTTTTGGGAAAGATATCTTCTTTAATTACATAAATATTAAAACACGGCACAGTATACGTAAATACAAAAATAAGAAGAGTTTTAAATCTTGAATTTTAGAGTTCTTTAAAAAGAAATATTATCGGAGCTGAAAATTTTGCTTCCGATTTAACAGTAT
The DNA here is from genome assembly GCA_964019185.1 of Maratus speculifer. NCBI lineage: Eukaryota > Metazoa > Arthropoda > Arachnida > Araneae > Salticidae > Maratus > Maratus speculifer. The sequence goes on from OZ025296.1 coordinate 368,332,301, forward strand.
GCGAGAATATCAACATCACCCGCTCAAATTCATTTCTGAAAAAGGTAAGAACAGCTCTGCAGAAAATGTGACGTAAGTGGAATGTTTTTAGTGAATTCCTTTTCGTCTCAGGAAAAGATTTTCATAGTGCTGCCATCTTGCTCGGCGCTTTGGAAACAAACAAGGTTTTAATGAAGAAAAGTCTTTTTCCATTATTTTTGAAGGAAGCCTGGTTAACACGTTGATTCTTTTTTTGACCATTTTGAAAATAAAGATAAAATAATTTAACAGATTAAAGATATTCCTTTATTAAGAAATACAGTCAAAAATAGAACCATAAAAATGGCAGAAAATGTAAGAGAGCAACAAAAATCTTATACAAATCTTTTCATTTCTTTGTGTCTTGACGAAAGTACAGATATAACTGAATCTGCTCGTTGAGCTGTTTTTATACGATGTTTTGTTAAAAATGATGTTAAAATGGAATTATGATCGTTATTATCACTATCCACTACAACCAAGAGTGCAGATATTTGGACAGCAGTTATAAATTCCCTTACTGAAAATGAAATAAATGCATCTAAAATAGTTTCTGTTACAAGTGATGAGGACCTCAGTATGGTGGATAATATATAATTTTTTTAATAAAAGAGCATTTTACAATGCTTATGAAATGAGAACATAAAAATGAATCAACGAAAACCAAAAAGCTAAACAGCATTCCTTTAACATTCTTTTGTAATTTCTTTATATATATATATATATATATTTGCCAATGTTTTCTTTATGCATTGTAATATATTTTTAAGACAATAATTTCCTATTTAAAAGTATGTGTGAAAAAATATTATACAGATATAAGTTGTAATTTTTTTTCAAATATTTATTTTAAGTTTGTCTGTCTGTTTTAAGATAAAATTACATCCAATATAAAACTATCATCAGCTTAAAAATGCCAAAATCAACGCCATGTATTACCATAATTTTTACAATCATTTGGTAAGTTGTTTCAAGTTTATTTTTTTTTTTCGATTACTAAATTTATTTCTTATATATTACCATATTTATGTGATTATATAATAAAATAATCTTATCATGTGATAAGATGTTTTGATTACACTTTTCAATATGATACATTATTAAATTTTAATGTGCACCGTAAAATCCCGTTAATCCGCCCTTCCTCCGCCTTTCAAACGCCCTCTCTCCACTTTATAAAGAATTTGAAATTTTCAAAAAATCCCGAGAAAGTGCCCTCCCTTCCGATTCTCGAAGGCGATTGAGAGTGAGATGAATCATTATGAAATGAATGAATCATGAATCTTTGATGAAATGTGCGTTTTTTAAAGATTTTTTAATTGATTTCATGCTTGTTTTGGCTTTTTTTTACTAATTTCTCCTTTTTTCTGAGTTTTTTTCGACAGAATTTACGTTTAAAAAAACCAAATTTTTTCAAGTATCAAAATTTATGATTCATTCAACGATTCATTCATTTCAGGATGATTCATTCTTGTAAATTTTCTTGAACTATCGCGAAAAAATCCCGTGTTCTTCCCCCCCTCTAACTATTGTACGATTTTTCGTTTTGTTTGGGGGAGGCGGATTAACGGTATTTTACGGTATGTTATTAATAACTTCAGGTATATTATCCATTTTTACTGTATTCTAATAATAGTAAAAATAAATAATTTTGATTCATTATTTTTATATTTTGAGGGGGAATTGTGGGAGAAGGGGATGGCACACTATGGTCTTTTGAAAATTATTCTGAAGAAAATTGGTACGCAGGCGTGAAAAAGGTTTGCTGATAGATATAAAATTTGTTTAGATATAAAATTTGTTTGTCTTTAGATATCAAATTTATGATGTTTTTCATCAGTTTCTGATTGATTATTATATATATATATGTTTAAAAAAATCAAGTAAGAGACTTAGCTGAAATTTGTGACAGACGAGAGATTTATTCTTTAATTAGGGGAGAGCATTTGCCCTAAACAATGTTTTTTCCATGACATAGATTTTGAATAGGGCTGCACTGAACAATCGATAGCTATTCAAAATTCAGTTATACTACCAAACATCAAACTATTCAGTCTGCCAAACCTAAAACTATGCAGCCAAACTGATTACTTAGAAAACTTGTTTAAAATATTTTTTAAACCTTATGCCAGTTGTACTCTTATTTACAAATAATTAAGGCATACTCAGAATAATTGGGCAGAATCATCTTTAAACAAAAGAGAATGCATTTATATTTATTTACTGTTTTAAAAATATGTGTAATTATATGTAGACTCCCTCAAATTCGCACAGCTTGGGACCAGAGGTCATGCAGATTTTAGAATTGTATGGATTTCTGGTCATTGTTTGTTTGCAATTTTTAAACAATATTTTCAATGTAATTAGTAATGCAATTGAAACTATAATGAATGCTTACAATATAATAAAATATCAAAATAAGTAATAAACTAAAATAAAAAAAATAGATAATTTTAATGTATATAACGTATTAAAAGCAAAGGTCAAGTTAATAATTAATAATGTATGATTATACATTAATTACAAAGATGAAATGTATTTTTTTTTTAATTATTTAATGAAACTTGTCTCACAAAGATACATTGTTGATTCACATCATAATCATAAAATTAGGAAGTTTTATTTCAGGTTTAACCGGACTTAATAACCAAATAAGCTTGCAACTATATTTGGTAAGAAGATTGCGACTACCAATAATATCAGCACTATCTTGAATTTTTTTCAGAAATCAATGTATTCTTCCTTCATGAAAAAACATGAATTCAATAATATTAACAAAAATTACAAATTTAAATATGCATAAAGTTGATGTAAACTAAACAAGTCAAATTTTGTCCCTCTATCGGAGCTGACTGTTTCATTGTTTACATGCCTAAATTATGTGCAGGTATGAGGGAGTCTACTGTAACTTTTAATGATTATCTTCGTAAGAAGTAATGACATAAAAAATGCAAACATTTCCTGGTAAAAAAAATCAGTTTCTTTCTTTTTCAAAAATCGGTTGTTTCGGAATGAAATGAAAAAACTATCGGAGGTAATATTATGGAATTAATGATAACTCTTTATAAAAAAAAATATCACCATCACCCTCCTCATGCACAACTATCCATTAAATCAGGGAAGTTTCTGTAAACAATGTTAAGTCTCACAAGTCATAATTGTGGTCATTTCAGATGACTGAGACAGTTTTCTGAGAGAGGGATTTTTGCAATTCTGTAACGGTCACTTTGAAATTCCAGAAAGAGGTAGCACCCCTAAGTGATTCATAAGCATGAAGGTTCTGGGGAGACATTTCGATGCTTCAAAAAGGGGAGCTCCTTTTAAATTTGATGCTAATTAGCGTAAAAAATGTTTCAGCTAATTTTGAATTCATACAAAAATTATGAATTTTCATGTAGTTCCCTAACTGCATTCATGAACAAAAACAAAATTACAATGCTAAATAAATACATTAAAAATCTGTCCTTCAAAATCCATTTATTTATTTTAAAATTAATCCAGTTGAAAAATTCAATGACAAAATTTGCCATTATTTTGTAAATTCCCAGGTGAATATCAAAACCTCCCAATATCCTTTCTGTTCTTTCCCCAAATATCAACGAGACTCGAAATAAAAGAATTTTACGCGCTAGTTTCTTATTTCTTGCTCAATGATTGACGAAAACTTTTTTTGAGCTGGAAAGACATCATCAGCATGTTTTAAAACAGAATATAAATCATACTTCAGAGTTGTTAAGGTAATTTAAAAAAGACAATAAAAGCTCACAAATAGCCAGTTAAAGAATACCCTTACGAAAATGGCTTTTAGAGTTCTATAGAATAATTTTCATAGAATTATGGCCCATTTTTCTATATGCTAGATAAAAAGCTATAGAAATGTCTGTAGAGCAGAAATTTCTATTAAACACCTTTTCCTTGCCGGTATTTCGATTAATCTTTTACAGTTATTTCTACAGCTTTTAAACTAGCTTATAGAAAAAAGGGCTATTGTTCTATAGGATTCTATAAAGGTTTTTCTATAGAATTCTAAAAGACATTTTCGTGTGGATAGCGTTACTTTTAATAAATCCAGTTAGCACATTACATTATAATATTCTTTGACAAAAAAATTATAAAAGGAACAAAGATAAGGATCTCGAAAATGGTTTTTAGAAATCTATAGAATAATTTTTATAGAATCTTTTATAATTATGGCCTGTTTTTCTATATGTTAGATTAAAAGCTACAGAAATGTCTGTAGAGCAGAAATTTCTATTAAACACTTTTTCTCTACAGGTATTTCTATAACTTTTAAACTAGCTTATAGAAAAACGGGCCATAATTCTATAGGATTCTTTAAAACTTTTCTTAGGGAATTCTAAAAGACATTTTCGTAATGATAGAATTACATTTATTAATTCCAGCCATCACAATACGTTAGAATATTGTTTGACATAAAATTATAAAATGAACAAAGATAAAGTCTCGAAACTCAATCAGTGGGCCGTTGATGCATTTGCATAAACTGGTCTTTTCCCTTAACTGTCAGTGCCAGTTGGACCCATCAAAACCCATTTCAATCTCAGTAGGTATACTTGTATACTTATTCTTCAGAACAGTCAAATGTTTCCATTTGAGGGGTGATTCCGTGTTCACCAAAAATTTGCCAAGAAGTAAACACACATTCAAAATGTTCCATTTTAAATAGATTTCAAGTTTTAGGAATGTAAATATGTAGTACTAGCAGAATTTGCCCGCTAATCTGGTTGGTTTCTCTAAAGAAATGTTGAATGAGACGAAGTACATCTTGCAAAAATTAAAAAAAATATTCTTAATATCTAAACAAACATCTATAATTGTTGTTTTATTAATATAATCTTTCATTATCCTGGTCAAAATCAATGTTGTCGACATAATAGACAAAATAGCTCTGAAATAATTGAAGTACCTATGTTTAACTATTTTTTAGTGTCCTATCTTGTATTTCTCGCTTCTACGTAAACTTGATGCTGAGAAATGGCGAAATACCTCAGAAACGCTGGAGGAATATAATTTGAAATAATGGTCAGAAAACTTTGCAATGATATATCACATGAGGGATGAAAGCTAAATTTAGAAAATTGTCCCTCCCCCCCCTCCAGATTTCCAACAATCACGTCTCAGCAATATGAAACATTCCCCTCTCTTTAAAATTTTCAAACATAATGACTAATATTCAACAGAGGGCATCATTATAAAAAATCTGATCTGTGATGATAGAGCAATACAATTGCAATTTTTTTTGAAAACTGCTCTTTGGGGGGGGGGGGTAAGAGAAACTGAGGTGATGGAAGAAAAGTTCATGATATGAACGAACGGACCGAGGGCTTTCCAATTTATTTTTTCAGTAATACTGATTTTCGTTATTTCTAAGATAGATCACATTCACAGATTCCATTGTAATATATTTAAATTCTTCACAGGTACACTACAGAGTGAAACGTTATAATAGGTGATACAGTTAAAACGGAATATGTTTATGATGGAAATATGCCTTCAACAGAAAAGTATATAGCCTAGGCAAGAGATGTAACTTTGAATTATTCCGTTTAAGATTATACCATTCAACAACTGTCTAAAATGTAATTTTTCATGGCTTCTTTATGATTCCGATTTAGTAGTTTTGAAGGTTGTTGATTGTGCGATTCATAAGCCCAGATACGCCGTTTAAGGAGGCGGGGGTGTCCATGGTATCCACTTGGCAATGTCACTGATTACATTATTTATGTACATTTTAAATTATATTAAATGACGCAGAATGTTTCAACAATAAGCATTAATATTAGATTAAATAAAATTTGTAATCCGGAGAATTTCTTACTAAACACATTTACATACTAAAATTCCACCGCCACAAAAACAATTTATTACCTTTCTATTCTTTGTAAAATGTATCTCCGTTCCTTTATAATTTAGATAGAACTAGTTATAAAAGATCATTAGATGGAATTATACCCTTAAGTTTTTCTTATATTGTATTTATAATAAGTTATTTATTTTTAAAATGTTGCTATTTATATTTTATTTACAATATAATTTTTATACTGTTAGGAAAGGCATCTGACACAACTTTGATTCCGCTGACTTCAGATAAATGGGATTCTACTGCAGTTTTTAATACTATGGTGAGAATTTCATTACAAATTCTTTCTATATTGATAATAAATTTTCGTGATAAATTTATTTAATTTTTTTAAGGAAATGTAAAAACTGATACTAATTTATTTTATTTAATTACAGATGCATAAAATCATTAATTTAACATATCACATCACTCAAAATATCTTCAATGTTTAAAACAAGTGCAGCAAAATATTTCTTATCAGAACTTTTTGAAAAAAGCAGCTTCTAAATCAAAGCCTGGATAACCTTTTATTTGTGAGCTATGGACGAATTTCTCCAAAAACAGACTTTTTTGTGTGAGGCATGCAATAAAGAATTCTCTAAAAAGAGCCATTTAAACAACCATCTGTTAACTCATAGTGGTGAGAAACCGTTTGTGTGCGATATATGCAAAAAGAGATTCTGTCACAAGAGCTATTTAAGCAGCCATCTGTTAAGTCATTCTGCTAAGAAACCATTTCAATGTGAGGTTTGCAACAAGACATTCTCTCAAAAGGTACATTTAAGCAACCATCTGTTAACTCATACTGGTGAGAAACCTTTTGAATGTGAGGTATGCAACAAGAAATTCTCTCAAAGGAGCATTTTAAAAAGACATCTGTTAATTCATACTGGTGAGAAATCTTTTGAATATGAGGTATGCAATAAGAAATTCTCTCGAAAAAGAGATTTAAGCAATCATCTGTTAACTCATACTGGTGAGAAACCGTTTGTGTGTGATATCTGCAACAAGAAATTCTCTCTAAAGAATAATTTAAGCCGACATCTGTTAACTCATACTGGTGAAAAACCGTTTGTGTGTGATATATGTAACAAAACATTCTCTCAAAAGGGCTATTTAAGCAGCCATCTGTTAACTCATACTGGTGAGAAACCTTTTGAATGTGAGGTATGCAACAAGAAATTCTCTCAAAAGAGCATATTAAAAAGACATCTGTTAATTCATACTGGTGAGAAACCTTTTGAATGTGAGATATGCAATAAGAAATTCTCTGAAAAGGGCCATTTAGGCAAACATTTGTTAACTCATACTGGTGAGAAACCGTTTATGTGTGATATATGCAACAAGAAATTCTCTCGAAAGGACAGATTAAATAGCCATCTGTTAAATCATTCTGCTGAGAAACCATTTTAATGTGAGGTTTGCAACAAGAAATTCTCTCAAAAGGGCAATTTAATCAGCCATCTCTTAACTCACACTGGTGAGAAACCGATTGAGTGTCATATATGCAACAAGAAATTCTCTCGAAAGACAGATTTACGCGGGCATCTGTTAAATCATAGTGATGAGAAACCTTTCGTATGTGAGGTATGTAAAATGAAATTCTCACATATGGGTGATTTTAGGAAGCATCTGTTAACTCATACTGGTGAGAAACCTTTTAAATGTGAGGTATGCAACAAGAAATTCTCTCGAAAGAGCAATTTAAGCAGCTATATGTTAACTCATAGTGGTGAGAAACCGTTTGTATGTGAGGTATGTAACAAGAAATTTTTTCTAAAGAGTAGTTTAAGCAGTCATATGCTAACTCACACTGGTGAGAAAACTTTTGAATGCGAGTTATGCAACAAGAAATTTACTCGGAAGTATGCTTTAAGCAAACATCTTTTAGTTCATTCTGAAGACAAACCTTTTGTGTGAGAGAGATGTGTCAAGATATTCTTCCAAAAGACATGTATAACGAAGCATCTGTTAATTCATACTGGAGTGTTAAACTTTGCTCCTAAAATTTGTTAATTGCAGATAACTAATCGTAGCATACTCCAGAAATAAATAAACGATTCTTTCAATTTATTACAATGCACAAAAGGAACAGTGACACACAAAAATTTGAAACAGTACATCACCACATAAGGAACTATACCATGAGACATGGCAAACACAATTTTATTTCTATCATTCTTTATAACATGTAAAAAATTTTACATATCTCTGTTTTTTTTTTTTTTTTGCACTTATAAACTTGTAACATTTTATATCTACTGGTAGTATTTAAGTGAAAAAAACACCTTTGTTAAACCTAATTTCTCACAATAAAGTTCTTTGTTAGTAAAATTGATTTTTTTTATCAATATTTAAGCTGAGAATATTTGTTTTGAAAAGGAAATAATCCTTTGACTTAACCAGAATATTGAAAAAAAAATAGTGTGGTATGGTGTTTGATACATTAGTAGTTAATTTAAAAAATAATAACTGTCTGATGACATTTTAAATATAAGTAAAGGATGGTAAAAGTATTTTAAAATTATGCATTTCTCGCCAGGATCATATTAAAAGAAAGTATTCTAATTTAATTGTCTTGTCATTGTTGTGAATTGTAGGTGAGCTGTGATTACTCATTTCCTTTTTAACAAAATAAATCTTTATTAAACATATAAAAACTCAATTGTATAAATAACAGAACATATTGTAAATAAAACATATTAAATATTATATTAGATGGCCGATCCATGGTCTTTAACAACACGACGCTTCATGGACGAAGTCTTGCAGCAAGTGATTGAAAAGTTCCACTGAGTTCTTCAGTCAATCTGCATTCTCGCCAAAAGCGTGCTACCAGGACCGGAGGACGCCAAACCGGATAATGCCAATGTCCCATTCCACTCGCTATCCGCTAAAACTCAAATGTTCTTGTCCCGTTCCATTCACTCTCCGCTACAAGACTGAACTGAACTGTGATTCACTTTCCATTTTTCAGATCAGGAAAATAAACGTCGCTACATCATTACTGATACCTGTAGTAATCTATTAAGTTCCTTAACTTCAAAATCGCGTGTTTTTATTTGTTTATTCGTATAGGAATAAGAGTCTGGTGTGAGTTTTAAATGTCAATAAACATCGGAAAAAAAATGATATATTTGCTTACCACAGCTAATTCAATCTCTCAAACTCTCCATCATAGCTAAAAATTGTTTGACTTCGATATAATTGAATATGAATTCTGTTATAATCATTCGAAAATTAATTATGTTATAGTCAATCAGGGTAAATTTGCTCCACTTTTTCAAAACTTTGATCCATTCTGCCATCTTCACCAATTCTTTCCGATGAGGTGCCAAACACACACTAGTGCATCTGTCTATATTTTTTAGACTAAAACTTTTGCCGTCAACTCAAGTGATGGAGCAGATTTTAATTTTTTTTCTCTCTCTTGGTCCTAAGTTACCCTGATTGACTGTAGTATTTGTATTTTCTTCAGAAAGACGCTCAGGTACTACTTGTTTATCCCGTCGACCAAAAAACTATCGCCAAACTACAAGATTGCATGAAAATAATGGATGATTGTAACAGTCACATTCACTTGACATTAACTACGTTACACGTGTTTGTTATGTCATCAAGTAATTTTTAATTAAATTTTTCATTTGTATTTTTGATTATGTTCTGCTAATTTATTTATTCTTCCGTTATTTAACATAAAAATTACATCAGTTTATAGAATTTAGGTTACAATTTGTCGATTTCTATAATTTGGCGAAATGGGTCGATGGGATTGACACGAAGTACCGACGCTCAAAGCAATTTTATGTTATAATATGGTCTATGTGGAAAATCGTTTGTGATTTTACTTTGTAATATTTGAAGAAATATTCTGGAATGAAACGAGTACGAATTTCTGAGACTTTCTGAAACATGTTTTCTATAGAACAGGGATTGCAAAGTATTTGTTACATGTTTTTTATTTCGTATAGTGGCGATTGTAAAAATTCTCTTTTTCAAAAGCAAATAAAGTTTAATATTTAATTTGTAAGGGGAGCTTATAGTTTCAGTTAGGTGGAGAGGGCTGCCAACTAGCTTAAGCGCAACAAGTCCCACTTAAGAGGAGCTAATAATCGAGATTTAGAAAAACTATTACAAAACCGATTTTTAACACTTTCCAACAAAGTTGAAAAATGTTTATGCTTTACTCGGTTTGTCTGGCCGTCTGTCCACGCTGTAACTCTCGTAAATATACTCGTATTAGCATGAAATTTTTGACGTTATTGACGTTTATTCTAGTACAAACAGTATTGAAAATGAAGCTTTTATAGTAATTACTTTATTTACAGGGAGAGTCAAAAATTTTCCGATATGTTACGGCCTACAGGGGAAAATTGCTTCAAATGAATTTTAAAGTTGTTACACCTGGTCAGATGTATTGAAAATTATATGCAACTGCATAGTTCACTAAAATATGTATTCTGTGAAATATGCCGTGAAAAGAATAGTTATTATTCATTTACAGGGCCAGACAAATAATTCCATTGCATAATAAAGGGGAGAATTGTTTGCGGCATATTTGAATTATGATAAACGACTGCATGTATAAACAAGTTGATATAGTCACTGAAGCTTAATATGAGTTATTTCAATCATAATACATAGCATTTACAGAGACACAAAAAAATTTGAAATAGTATATTCTATCCGAATTACTGTTTTATTATTGATTGTGACTGTTGAACAAACTAAATGTATTTTTAACTATAATACACACTTTTTGATTTCACTATATGTATGCGCATTAAATTGTGTGTATAAATACTAATAGTTACACATTTCAGATATACAGGATTACACAAAGGACTCGTAAATGTTACCGTTTATGAACGTAATTTACTTCAAGGTGGTTTTAAAATAGATTATGCATAGCACGTTGAACTGCATTCAGTTTACAGAGAAATGTTTGTAGATTATAGATAAAATGATATATAGAGTCACGCAAAGAACTGGATACAGGTCGTCTATAGATGATAATTTCTGGAAATGTGATTTAAGTATTTTAAAGAGTGTTTTGTTTAAATTAAATTTTAGTGAAATACTTTCGAGTAATAAAGGAATTAGGTAAACTACAGGGCTGAACAAAAAATATTCTAGTATATTTCCATGTGTTAGTATAAATTTCCGAAAGAAACATTTCAACCAGCTATGCATCTTCTTGCTAAACTAAATTACTTCATTACATAATATATAAATAAACCGACAGATCAAATACAGGGTTGTTCAAAAGTATTGGATTACATATTTGTCTATAGACAGTAACACCTTATTTCCCTAGATAACGAAGCGTTGTTAATGATTTCAAGGAAGTTTTTGAAAATGTTTCATAATCTATGCTTAACGCATGATTTTTCTTACTTGTTAACTTTAAAGTTTAATACGAAAATGAGAATCTTCGGCTTTTCACCCGATCCCTGCATAAGTTTGAAATTGCACGTGAAGCATAGCAAATGAGGAACGAGTACTGTAACAATGTTTTAAAAATATTCAGATTTTGGTGTAATAGTATATAGTATATTGGAAATGTAGCAAATGAGGTGCTTTCGTACTATAACAAAGTTTTCTAAATATTCAGATTTTGGTGTAATAATATATAGTACATCAGATTGTGTGTCTTTGTGAATAGTATGTGCTTTCTATTATACAGGAAGTAACTAGTAAACCTCAGCACCGTACATGAATTTCATTAAATGTGAAATAGTTTAATAGTATTAATACGCGCTACAAACAGTGTTCACCCCTCCTCCTATACTATTTTGTAAGAGAATACTTTTGCGCCGCCGTGTAAATTAATATTCTTAGCACAACAGATTGTGCAGAATGTATTTTTAGTATATACTTCTTAGATAAATATCAATTCCATTATGTTCGAAAGAGTATAAGAGCATTTAAATTCCCTTTCTTTTATTTTTTTCCATTGATCGTAATGTAACAGAACTATTTTCATTGTTCCCGTGATTAAACTATGCATCCGATTTGTAGTTTTTGCTCTATTATGTGCAGACAGATGGCCTGAACGACGGCTATAGATGTTACTTGTTTATATAATTATGAATGCACATATAAATGAATCATCCGAATTCTCTCCCTAAACTCCTCAATTCTTTAGCACACACAATTTGAAATCTTTTTTTTTTTAATTCGTTAAAAAAATGTAACAATAAATAATCTCCTCTAAATCTTTCCTCTTGAAATTACTTTCAACTTATTTGTCTCATCTGATAACAATCAGGTTTGTTTAATCTTGACAATTCTCTATTTTTAAATTCATTTGTTTTCTGACTTATTTAAGGAATAGATAATAATATGAAATAAATGAGCATATGTTTGTAACAATGTATATATGTAACAATTAATAAATATCTTACCTCCAAAATTATCCCCTACTGTCAAAATCTGTTGCCTCCCCTTGCACCTTTCCTTATATCATGAAGATCTGTTTCGACTACCAGAAAATTTCATAAAATTTCAAATTTTAAAAATTCTTTATTTTTTTACTTTATTTGTGAATTTGTTGTAACGATATTTATTAATAATCTAAATTCCCTCTCCCAACCGATTCACAAAAGTCCTTTTTTAGGTGTGTTCGTAATTATGTAAATACGTAGCATCTATAGTAGTCGCTCGGTCCGTCCGTCTGTCTATCCGCATATAACAACGCAAAAACTATTCAACCGAATCGTTTGAAATTTAAAATATGTATTTATTACATAGTTTTGTCGAGTCATTTCAAATTTTAGGAAAATCGGATGCATAGATCAAATTGCAGGGACAATCAAAAGTAATCCATTACATTACGGTCAATGGGGAGAAAAGTTTCAAATGCATTTTAATCGTTTGAAATTTATAATGCATATTTGTTAAATAATTTTGGCGAGTTATTTCGAACTTTATCAAAATCGGGTGTATAGTTCAATTACAGGGACAATCAAAAGTATTCCGTTACTTACGGTCAATGGGGAAAAATGTTTTAAATGCATTTTAATGGTGTTACACCCATTCGAACATAAGAAAAAATTAATATGCATCTATAAAGTACATATTATAATAAACATTTTGCATAATCTGTTGTGCAAAGAACATTTGTTATAGATTTACAAGGTCACACAAAAGTATTCCATTACATAAGGGTATAGGGAGAACATTGTTTGATGCGCATTTTAAATGTAATTAACTATTTACAATTTTATGAGATTGATATTTTTAAAACTTCGTTATCATACGAACGCCCTTCATTTGCTACGCTTCACGTGCAATTTCCAACTTGTTTTCTCCCACTCTCAGTAAACATGGTTTAAAATCTTTTTTCATTTTCTTGCTATTGTCTTTTCACAAAGTTTTTTTTTCAATTTATTTCTATGTAGGTACATAAATTTTCCTAATACAATATGCTGATGTTTAGGTAAATGACTAGGGTAAGCATGTATTTTCCATTGGCATGCAGTACACTGAATATTTTTAAGAGGATTTTTTTAATTGCTTATTACGATGTCTTCTGCTTCATTTAAATCTCAGTCTTTAAAACAGATATATTTAAGTGGCTACTTCAGTCAGGAGAAAGCATTTGTTTGCTCATATTAATCCATTGCACGAAACATTTAAAGGTAACTCTTTTGCATTTCAATATATTTAAATGCATAGCTGGCAACTTTTACGCATTTTTGCTTCCATTAAAATTGTACAGAGATTTTCCATTTGTTTAATCATCAGATTTCGACGATGAAATAAAACACTATTTACTATAAAATTTTTGTGGTAGGAAAAATTCGTAAATATTGCGAGCTATGTAAATGTTTGTTTTTTGTTGTTGTTCTTTTTATTTCGCTTTGGATAACTCAGATTTATCTTTAAATCACCGTTTTGTATTTTGTCGATTTTGTATTCAGATACTTCTAATTAAAACACTACCACTTTCAGAACCGGTTTTGAAAGTGAAATTATGATCATAAAAAACTGCAAACAAATTTTTAAAAAAGAAAAAAAATATCTTATCTTTGTACAAACCAACTTTAAATGAAAAAAAAAGGAAAGAAATTTTTTAAAATATTGAAATGCAAACAAGATATCATTAAAATTTTCTTCTATAGGATTACCATTAGCCAGAAGGTCTTTTCGCGTGATTGAAGTAGCCTCATCCAGGAAGCCTTGCAAATGCAAATGGAAACATCGATTTTCTAATGATTATAAGCAAAGCTAGAATGAAAAAAAACAAGGTACTACCGTCTGTTCAACCCCACACACCTACAGTGTTGCCACGTGTACCACATAAATCTGAGCTCCAAATACCACTCATTTCTAACAGTTTTTTTTACATCTTTAAATACCGATAATTCTGCCTTTAGATAGGTTGAAGAAAATTACTTTAAAATAAATAAATTTCGAGACTGGATTGTCATGGGACACGTGGGAAAGACTACAACATAGATCAAGCTTTTAAATCGATGGAGACGTAACCATTATAGTGTTGATAACACTTTTCGCGGCATTTTAACACGTTCTCTGCAGCTCACGCGAAAGCGCGAGATATGGCGCCAACGTTAAGGGGGCACTCATGCACCAGCGCGTGATGTCCAATAGATAGTCATGCGCTGGCGCGGGAAAATCTTTCACTGATTCTTTGTTATAAAAAGTAAATCGTCTTCTGGGAAAAATCCACTTCTACAGTGCGGCATTAACTATTATCACATCTTCATATAAGCGGCAGCGAACGTAATAAGGGATTTTTTTCAATTCATGCCTTTTTCGATGAACTAAAGTAGACTTTACTATTATATGTGTTTCTAAAAAATAACACTTAAAATCATCTTAATTTTGAGGGTCACATTGTTGTTCTCATAATAATAATCGTTCATTTGAAAGTTTGCTAAAATATGTTTTTGTCTGTAAAAACTGTGTCACAACTTATTCATGAACCCTCAACAATGCCACTTCACAAACACACACATACACACAAAATGTTTACCAACATACGCATTTTAACATTTGAACAAAACACCAATCAGTTTCAAAAACCCGTAACGTTAGAAAAACAATAATGTATAATGCTTTATGAACAAAGAGTGTAGTGAAGGATATACGGGTGTATAAGCCGTATACCCTCTGGATTTTTAAGGAACACCGTATACCCTCTGTTTCCTAACAAAACTATATTATACATACTCTAGGGTATACCCTCTGGCTTGAGCGAATATCCTCTGCTTAGACCGTATAACCTCTGTTGTCTTTACGCCTACACCACTGTTATGAAATGAAATAAATAAAAGCACATAAAATTTTTTTGGAGAAGATAAAGGACATTTGGAGACACATTTTCAGAAGATAAAGGATGAATAAGTGACAATTTTCTCCTGCGAAGTTTACTTTCAGTTCAGGAATGCGCAAAAACAAACAGTCACCCTCCTCCTTTCATCACGATATATTTACGACTGTTCTGCACAATTTCGTAAAAAGCAACTACAGTGGACTCTCTCTATCTGAACACTCTCTAATGTGAACACCCCGGTATTATGAATATATTTTGACGGTCCTGCCGAAACTGCACAGATTTAACAAAAGATGAACTCTCTGTATTCTGAACGCCCTCTAATCCGAACATCTCACTGTTATGAATGCTACTTTTGGTCCCCATTTATATCCCATCTCTCTATAAACTGAACACGTGTTTGCAATCTAAATTCAAATTCTGATCATGGAAATTCGGAGAAATTGTTACAAAAGATTATAAAGGTTCAACGAACTCGATTAAAAAAAGAGTCAAAATTTCTGCTAGGTTGCAAGTATGTACTTGAAATTCCAATTTGTTTGAATACTTCAATTTGTTTGATAGAACCTTCAGTTAAATATTGAAGCACCTGTTGTCACATTCCTGTCAGCTGTCTTCTGTAAGAAAAGCTATTTTATGAATTTTTTTTAATTAGAAAATATAAAAATTTAGTTTTTGATTAGTTGTAGAAAATTCCGGTAAGTTAAAATAATCCTCTTCCATCGTTCTTATTTCAAATAATAGTTCTAGATGAAATATTTTTAATCACAGCTTAAGCATGATATTTTAAAGATTAATTTTGGAACTTTAGACTGATTTCTTTGATATATCAACTACTAAGAAAAATGGCAACTAAAGAAACGATTTGGTTATAATTTTGTTGCTATTTATTTCATTAGATTTCATTTTTGCCCATGATAGAATATTCATTAATCCTCTAAGTGGCATAACTGAGTTTTTCCGTCACATAGTTTTTTCATTCAAAGGTTTATTTAACATAAAATTGATATCATATTAATTTTTTAAAGTGTATATGATAAATAAATATCTAAGATTATAAAATGAAAATCTCCATATCTATAATCTCCATAGCTGTGATTTTATGAATTGTTTAACCTGCATGCAAAATTCTGCAACACACTTAAAGGTTTAAGGCTTGCAGAAATCATGTTTATTTTTATACTAATAAAAAGGAAATATAATAAACCCTCTTAACACCGACCTTATTTGATCAACTACCGGCTCTGTCACCCTACATAGTAGTAGTAGTAGTTGTACATTTCCAATCCCTTTCTATACTGAACACCCCCATAATCCGAACACTTTCGGTCGGTCCGGTGACTGTTCAGAATAGAGAGAATCCACTGTATTTTAAAAAAATGTTTAACAACTTAATAACCGTTACAATATTTTATTCCAATTGAATTGGCAGTGACATTTAAATGGCCTACTCAACAAACTTTCTCGAACATTTAAGGCTTCTCCTACTCCAAAAGGGTAGGATACAAAATTTAGCCAAAATCATTAGCATATTTTTCAGATAAAATTTGCATACAAGCACAAACATTTGGTCATGTTGTAACATAACAGGAGGAAAGACTAAGCTTAGCTTAGTCAAAATTAATTTTAAGTTCAACTCGACAAAACAATAAACTCTCGGCCGGTTAACAATTATATATTGGTGTTAAATTCAGAGATATTTCTTTTTATGCCAAGCATTCATTTCAGCATTGAAAATATTAAAAGTCGGTTCTCCTGCCAAATCGAGTGAAATGTTGTCAGCTTTGAGACTTCCTTTACTGCCAACTTTTTAAACTACTTAATCACTGCTCGAAACTTCATTTCTATTAAAATCCAATGACTCATCGTGCTGCCAAAATATCTCCTTATCGAATTTTCTCAGTCATGTGATCTCACTCAGTCATCCCAATGGTCTTCTTGTACCTCAATAAGGTAGGATACAAAGTTTAATCAAGATTATCAGAAACGTTTTATAGATAAAATTTCCAAACACACAAGATTTGATCATATTCATGCTGAATAAATATTAAATTAAGTATTTATATATTAAAAAAATACTTAGCTCATGATGCGTGCAAAGAATACCTGATAACGAGCAACGGTGGGTAATTACTATAAAATCTTACCAGCCAAAGATTTATTTTATTAGACAGCAAAATGCAACATGCAGTTGGTTTTGTAGAAAAAATAAAAATTTACTGACTACTGGCGAATAAAATGGAACATTTATCCACCCCTGATAATGAGATAGATTTCATTCAAATGCTTGGGAAATTTTAACAAATAAGAAAGATATGTTTTTCATACAAGCACATTTTTAGCACACTTCTCATATTTTTTCTAAATTATTCTAAAGTAAAATCCGATAAAGTCTTTTCTATTCCATAAGATACTGGACACAATTTAAACTTTTAGGTCAGAATAATTTCTTATTTTAGGGGAAAATAACTTTATAGTGAAATAAAAAAACTACCAAAAAGTTTTTTCATAAGGTTTGTTGAAATCTAATGAATATGTAAATAGTTATTTTCTTATTATCAAAAAGACACTAAGCCATAGAAGAAGTGTAAGTTTATTTATTATAAAAAAACATAAAAAGCAGTTATATAAATGCAATGAGATATACATGATTCATATTCAATTTTTGAAATAAAAATGTAGGAGATGTTCAAGAATTGTCTATTTCATATGAGACAAATATTTCTTAAATAACGATTTTCAGGTAACCTTATGGAACATATTTCACAAAGATAAGATTTCCTTCCTCAAAAGTGATTAAAGCGATGGGCTCTTAGGTTACGCTTGTCAGAAATTTTTTTGGATCTTACTTTACAAACAAAAGGGTTTCATCTTGCATGCATCAAGAGATGGATTCTTAGACTAACATTTTCAGAAAATCCTTTGAAACATATTTCACAAACAAAAAGTTTTCTTCCTGTATTCTTCAAAAGATGAGTTTTTAAATATTGACTATAAGAAAATGTTTTGGAACATATTTCACAAATAAGGGCTTTTTCTCTTGCAGTATTATTTTGAGTGAAGAGATGGGTATTTAGAATACTATAACGAGAAAATCCTTTAAAACATATTTCACAAACAAAAAGTTTTTTCCTGTATGAGTCAAGAGATGTTTTCTTAAACTGCTCTTATCACTAATTGCTTAGGAACATACTTCACAAACAAAGGTTTTTACACCTATATGAATCGAGAAATGTCTTCTTAGATCATAATTACGAGAAAAACCTTTGAAACACATTTTAAGAATAAAGGGTTTTTCACCTGTATGAATTAAGAGATAATTTCTTATCTGATAATTATGACGAAATGCTTTGGAACATATTTCAATAACAAAGGGCTTCTTCTCTTGTATGACTCAAGAGATGTCTTCTTAGATAGCTATTCTTGGAAAATGTTTTGGAACATACTTTACAAATAAAAGTTTTTTCTTCTGCATTAAAGGAGGAATGTTTTTCTTTATCACCCTTTTGAGGATCTAAGAGCTGTTCATTTGAGGAAGAAATTGCTTCTCTAATTGATGGCATTTTCTTAAGTGAAAAAATTTAGTTTCGGTTGATAACAAACTTTTTCAAATTATCAGTATCGAGACATTGTAGACATTTTCATCCAAGAAAATGACTTATGGAACTTCGGTAAAAGAGTTTTATCTAACTTTGAATCTAAAGACAAAAAGAAAAATAATAAAACCACACATTTTTTAATAAATAGCACTAAATTTTAATTCTGAATTAAGTATGGGAATTCACAAGTTTCATTTCTTTAAAAAGTACAAATTCATAGATTAAACTATCACATTGCACATTCTTAAGTGCTACAGAATTCGAGTATTTCATCAGAGATATAGATTACATATGCAGGTAAGCATGCGAATCATAGAAACAAACATATCTGACTTTTTGATATTTAGATAGATAAAAATGCAAAATTTATTTCTTTGCATGCCAGTAAATTTACTTTTTTCTCCCATAAAATTTTTCTTGCTTGTTTAGGATATTCACAATCGGTATTAAAACTAAATTTTTGCCTCTTTGCTGCCCATATGTTCAGTCTGAACTCAAATTTCACTTGTATGTCTTACAAATTTTACAAATAATTAACCATATTGTGCATGTATGCATTTATTCCTTACTTTTTAGAGTTTTTATGATATTGACAGTGAGTTTTATACATTTTTAATTACTTTTTATAATAATTGACTTACGATTCATAGATCACTATCACTAACTTTTTTGTAATTTCGGACACCGCTCTTAACATCATCTCCCCTCCACCTCAATAATAATGTTATCCATGTCTAAAAATTCGATTTTTTTTCAATCAATTATCAAATGACATTTACTTACTTTATAGTCTCAAATAAAAAGAAATCAATAAAATATCATTTTATATATGAAATAATTTGAACTAAAAATAAGACTTGATGATGTGAAACAAGTTTACCGTGTTTAATATCAAGTGAATGTGGCATTTACGATCATCCATTATTGGAATTTAGTCCTATAATTTTATGATAGTTTTTTAATCGACAGGATAATGAAGTAGTAGTACCCCTGCATGTATCATTTATCAGACCTGTAATAAATAACTCACTACAAATTAATCTATTAAAAAGTATGCACTATTCTATTCATTGAAAGGAATAAAATAGTGCATGATACTTTGAATTATTTTTTTAAACGTCAAGCTAAAAGTACATAACAAAAAATGTGTAGTCAGATAAACATGTGACAAGCATCTAGGCATTTATTTTTGTATATTTTTTATGAAAGTTGTTCATATTCTGGAATATTTTTATTTAAAATGAAGTCTTCTAGTTATTCATAGTAAGAAAATATCATGGTAACTGTTAGAAATATTACATCTGATTTTCTTAAAAATATATAACTGTTTTAATATCATTAAATCTACTTCATAAGCAAAAATCTAATATTATATATTTAAGTATCATTACAAGAAAATACAGGATGGGATGCGGGGTTGGACATATTAACCCTTAGTGTGACATCCATCAAAACAACAACCTAATGTAATTATTGATGTCTTTATTATTGCATATAAAATTTTTATACTGATAGAATGGGGGAGAATAAAATTAAATTATTTTAAAAGGGGAGAATTTTTAAAGTGACATTTAATATTGCAAAACAAAATAATATAAATATCTATACTTTAATTATTAAACATTAAAATCTCACAAGACTTTAAGAGAAGGAAATATAGCTTAAAAATACATTTTTGAGGGGTAGAAAAATGTATTTTGAAAATCTCACAAGACTAACAGAAGAAAATATAGCTTAAAAATACGTTTTTGAGGGGTAGAAAAATGACAATCTCCAATAATATACTGTTATTTTTATTTATTGTATATTAAAAATGTATTCATATTTTAATTATAATATCTTTATAATGCAATTAGTCCTTGAACCAGATAATTGTTTTAATGCTTGTTGATTTTAAGTTACTTTAAATCTTCTTAGAACAAATAACAGACAATGAAATTAATAAAATTTTCGACTTTTTATCTTATTCAAATATGCCTTTTAATGATTGAGATAATAAAAGTTCACAATTGGAGAATCTAAAACTTTAAGTAATCTCTAAGTTTAATATTAGTTAATAAAAAATTCATAATTTGAGTATTTTTATTCACCAACGCGCATAAATATTGAGTTATATATAGTTTATAAGATCTATACTTTGTTAAACAATGTATTATGAAAAAAACAGCGTAACTTAATATTTTTAAACTTCATTAGTAGAGATGTAAATTTTCCAGAAAAATATAAGTGGCGGAAAAAAACTGGTTTTTTACCGGTTTTTTTTTTTTTTGAAAAAACGGAAAAGTTGGAAAAATTGATTTTTCATGACTGTTTCTCCCAAATAAATGATATTTTCTTATAGAATATTAAGTAATAAGCATTTTTTCCCATTAAATGAAAATTATTTTCACTTTATATTACAAAATAAAAAAAAAGTAGCAAAGCCAGCTTTTAAAAGTTTATTTTTTTTCCACTGCCTAAGAATTTTTATTAAACAGCATTGTTTGTTTTATCATATCTCTGTTGAAATGATTTTTCAGTCACATATTTAACTACCAAATGATCTAATGTAAAAACCTGAGCCAATATGTCTGTCAGATTGGAATGAAATAAATTATGCATTCCATTTATGTAAGTATAGTTTTTAAGTAAATGATACTATTTTAAAGAAATTATTGCAGTTTTGTCATTATCATGAATATCAGTATTAAAAAATTCCATTTTTTGTTTAAAAAATGTATATTTTTACATTATTACTTTTTTTTCTTACAATTATAATTTTATTGTCTTTAAAAAAATATGTTTAGTTTTGGTATAGCTTTCCAATCTGAACTCAAAAAAGTTTTGATTTAGTTTTATAATCTAAATTCAAACAAAACTAAGTTTTAGTTTGGCTTACTCAGATCTGCAACTAAAAAAATAGCATAGGATTTATTGACGTTATTATTTTACTCACTGAAACCAGAAAAATAATTTTTTTAAAGTTTAATTAAACATAATTTTTTTTCTTTTTATCCTGAAATCTGTATTCTATTCTTGAGTAAGAAACCATATTCAATAAAGTTTCTACATGGTAATTTTATATTTCTAAGACTGGAACTCAAAAGTTATTAAACAGAGCACTACAAATAGAAAATGCTTGCTATTTAAGGAATTAACAAACGCAGTTACATACAGAGATAAACTTCTACTGTGCTTTAGAAAACTACAAAAATTCAAAGTTTAATCAAGAGGGAAAGTATAATTTGGAACATAGTTACTTGTCATAAAATATGGGGTTTTTTTCATCGCAGTTGTACTTTTCTAATGCAAACTGCCCATTTTTTTGCAACATTACAGTACATCATGGAGATAAAATAGAGGTCAATTTTAGATTCAACACTTTGAAAAAACATTCAATTAATCAGCTATAACAAAATCTTGAAAAATGCAGCATAGTAGTGCCACCTATGGGCCAATTTACACCAAAAACTAAACAACATTAATAGATATCAGGAACTGTCTGAAGCTGTAGTTTGATTTTTTTTTTAAATCGTCCTTTAGTCCTTGAGATAGAGCTACTGCAATAATCATGAATAATATGAATAATGCCGCATAGCACCCTCATCTGTTCAGCAATTTACACCAAAAAGTAATGAACACGAAGTTTTAATCAAAGATTAACTTAATCTGAAATTTTATGAAAATACATACATTAGTTCTTGAGATAGAGCTATTGTGGAAATTATGAATAATGCAGCATAGCAGCGCCATCGGTTGGGCGATATTCACTACAGTATAGGATCCGTTATCTCGCATCCCGGTATCCGGAACGCTCCGAAAACCGGAATGCAAATCGGTATCGTTTTTTTTTTCCAGCGATGCCGCGGACGTGCATTACACAAAAGATCGGCAACGGGACGCGAAAAAATAGCTCTTACGCGTCCCAGGAGGCGCGTAATCCTGTCAAAGAATTGCGAAAAACGACAAATTTCGTTAAAAATCACGAAATGTCGACTATTTTTCGGTAAATTATGTCAAAAGATGTGCGAGAAAATGGGTAATTCCGTCACAAAATCCCCCCCAAAAATCGCGAAAAAATAACAAATATGGTTAAAAAAATCGTGATAAACAGTAAATTTTGACAAAAGATTCGCAAAAACGACAAATTTCGTCAAAAAATCACGAAAAAACAGCAAATTTGTCAAAAAAAATCCCGAAAAACGGCAGATTTCGAAAAAAAATTATGGAAAAATGGCAAAATTCGTTAAAAATCAGCTAATTTTCAGCGATAATCACGATATTAGATTAATAAGTTTTTTTTTCAGCGATGCTGTGGACGCGCTGTAGCCCGTAAATTACGCAAAAGATCGGCGAAGGGACGCAAAAAAATCGCTCTTACGCGTCCCAAGGGACACGTAATCTCGTCAAAGAATCGCGAAAAAACGACAAATTTCATTAAAAATCACGAAATATCGACTATTTTTTGGCAAATTATGTCAAAAGATTTGCGAAAAAATGGGTAATTCCGTCGCAAAATCCCCCAAAAGATCGCGAAAAAATAACAAATATGGTCCAAAAAATCGCGATAAAACGGCAAATTTTGGCAAAAGATTCACGAAAAACAGCAAATTTCAACAAAAGATCACTAAAAACGGCAACTTTTGTCAAAAATTCGCGACAAAAGGCTAATTTCTTCAAAAGATCACAAAAAACAAAAAAAAAAAAACCCAGCCCATCCTGAAACATCCATTCTTATAAATGGATGTGTTTGCCTCCAAATTGTACATAACAGATCTTTAAAAACTCACTATAAAAATGACTTCTTAAAAAGTATGCTCACAGAGTGCAACAAAGGAATTGGGATAAAAAATTTCCAGAGAAGCTTCACAATCAAAGATGCTTTGTGGAGTGCTGCTAAAGCATGGCAGGCAGTGGATAAGGATACACTTATTCATGGATGGTACAATCTGTGGCCACCTGCATTATTTTTCGATGACGAAAATGAGCCTTTTCAGGCTTCAAGATTTCGAAAGAGAAGCAAATTATTGCTGATCTGTTGGAATATGCCAAAGGCTTTAACCACTTCAACGGCTGCCCCGAGATAAGTCGGGGGTTAAAGCACTGTTTCCCCATACCCGTCGCCGGTTAAGAGGTTAATTGTCCAGAAGCTAAACTGCTTAATCAAGAAGCAGTGGAAGATTGTTTAGAAGCCGATGGAAACATTCCTGACACTAATCACATGACTGCCAGTGAGATTTGTGAAATTATGACAAACAATATATCTGATGAAAGTGATAATGAGAAGGACAACCAGCAGAATGAATCAGTTGAAAAGGTATCAAATGAAAAATTAGTATTTTATACCAAACAATTAATTTCAGGCATGCAACATAGGAGCTACTTCCATGAGCAGCAAATCATGTCTCAGTACAAAATACAAGAATAATTAGTGCAAGAGACACACTGTAAGCAAAAGACTATCATAGAAAGCTTGCTAAATCCCAATCAAAAGATTCTGTTTCAGAATCTCAAAATTAAATTTCATATGTATATTTTTTTTCTTTATTATAATTATTTTTTTTATTTTGTGTAAATTAATCTATAAATTAATGTATTTATATGTATTAGTATTTATATTTACCTACTTATGAAATTATTTCGTGCATTTTTTATACTTACGGTAAAGTGTTCCGAATTACGGAAAAACCCCTTATCCAGAATGCTCTGGGTCCCAAGCATTCTGGATAACGGATCCTATACTGTAATAACTAAACATCTCGAGTTTATATCAAGGTGTAACTGGATCTAAAGTTTTGTGAAATTATGTGCATCAGCTCTTGAGATAGAGTGCCCATAAAATTTTTGTCACATACAGACTCAGAGTGACAGATATTTTCTAAAAACCATCAACTCGTGTTCAGGACCTTCTAAAACATTTAAATACCCCAAAAACTGAAAGTCAAGTTTTTCACGAATTCAATACTTACTTCTTGAAAAGATAGATAAAAGTAATAAATGCATGCTTCAAATTTTATGTTAAATTTTTAATTTTACCATTTCCATTATTCGGCATATTATTGAAATATTTTTGCATATGAATTAATTTTTAAAAAGAGCAGTTGCATTTAATTATGTATCTAGATTTTTTTCATGTAATCCTGTTTTTGTGAAATTGTGAACTTCTTGTATATACTTATACAAAATATAATCAGAATTTATTATTTAGAAATTATTACAATATTTAGCTTTCTATTTAGACATTTTGAATAAGGTTATTTATACATCTATACAATTTGATAACATTCAGCTGCTATATGGCATAAGATTTTTTTTCAATCACTGCATTTACGAAAGATTCAATTTGTTGATTAAACTGTTTTCTGAAATGTCTATTTTTAAGAGAAATTTTGCGAAGGGTGTTGTGTTTGGTTTCGTAAAGGGACTTGTGTTTCAAATAAGAAAAAAATGTGAAGGATCCTTTCAAGTCTTCTCAAACAGATTTCTACTAAGAGATCAGATTACCCACATTAAAATTTTCATGTGGGACACACAACATAAAAATAAATAAAATAAAAAGTATGAGAATGTAGCTATTACAAAATTCTCACTATATTATATCATAAATGAAATTTCAATTTTTCCTGTTCGGAAAAATTGAAAAAAAGCCTTTGGAAAAAAACTGAAAAAAACTCTTTTTTTCCCAATTTTTCCAGTTTTTTTCCGAGCATTCCCATCTCTATACATTAGTATTAATATCTGAAAATTACTTACTCCTACATGTAAAAAAATGTAATTTTATTTGAACAGAAAAAAGAGAAATACTTAAAGCAACTGAACTTTTTGTCAAAAAATTTCATAATTTAGTTTCACTCTATAATATTCTGCATGCATTGATAGGAGGAAAAAATCATTCCGAATAAAGGCGTTCCTATTTACAAATCACACGTTTAAATAACTCTGATAACAATGCACATGATTAACTTTAGAATATAAACGCTAGATTGATGTGATTTTTTTTTAATTTTGGCATCTTTACTCTCTTGAGACAGAAAGGCGGGGGGGGGGTTAAATGTTATCTCAACAACTGTCATTGCCTAAGTGGTAAAATTTTGTAAAGTACGGAGAGTTAGAATATAAAATTAGGCATTTCATATATTTTTTAAAAATTGAGTCTCCCTTTTTTTTGGGGGGGGGGGGGTGAGAGAGAGGTAACAAACTCCAAATCTATAACGGCTTTAGATGGTTACATTTTATCAGGGTGTTTTCGAAGAGTATAAACATCAGATCGGATGAGTTTCTCTTAACTTACCATTCTCCTTCTTCTCAGGAGAGGGAGTTTAAAATCAATGATTATTTTCCTCATAAAAATGTACAAGAGGCCATTATTATTTTATATTCACCCTGCAATTTTTATAAAAAGCTGAATATAAGAGTCCGAGAATTTTTGTTATAACAAGTGATCAAATTGTCTCAACGCGCTGAAATTTTGTGTTCGTGAGCAATGTCATATAATTTTATATGGGAAATTGACCGTTTCTTTTTAACTGAAGTCCCCTAAATTTTAAGGCAGCGCAAACATAAGAGAGTCACCGAGAACAACCAGTAACGTAATGGTGAATTTGATGGTGAATAAAAATATTGTTCAAATCTTAGGCAGCTAAGTATTAATAATCTGAAAATTCTTTGCTTCTAAATGTAAAAATATATCCCGCTGCTTGATTAGAGAGAGAAAAAGAGAGAAATCCTGCAAGGCAATGAACTCAATAATCAAAATATTTAATAATTTAGTAACAATATTTATTTTTATGTGCATATGTAATTATGTAAATACGTAGCATCTATAGTTGTCATTCAATCCGTCCGTCTGTCTGTCCGCATATAACAACGTAAAAACTACCCAACAGAATCGTTTGAAATTTAAAATACATAATTATTACATAATTTTGTTGAGTCATTTCAAATTTTATGAAAATCGGATGAATAGATCAATTACAGAGACAATCAAAATATTCCGTTATATTACGGTCAATGGAAAAAAAGTTTCAAATGCATTCTAATGGTGTTGCACACATTCGAAGATAATAAAATTGAAATGAACCTATGAAATATATATACTAAAATATACATTATGTACAATCTGTGATGCAAAAAATATTTATTATTAAATTACAGGGTCACACAAAAATATTCCACTACATAATGGTATACGGGAAAACATTGTTTGGGGCGTGTTGTAATTAAATTAAACTATTTTACATTTTATGACTGTGATATACGTTGCTGTGGTGTAATAAAAATTCTTTCCTATATATTTACAGGAACACAAGGATTTTGACCACTATACTGTATACGAAGTACTGTCTATTGTAACACCAAGATATTTTTAAAATTTCGTTATCGTACTAACGTTATTTGCTACGCTTCACGTGCAATTTCCAACTTGTTAATTTTTGTGCTATTGTAGTCTATATGTATTGTGTCTTTATGTTGAACCTTTCAAATATTGATGCTTGGTCGTATCTTGATTTAAATATTTAAATTATTTCTATTTGAACATTATATTGTTTGAGAATTATTTAAAAATCTTATTTGGAATAAAGATTTATTTATATTTTCCCCTCCGCTTTCAAGTATTTTACTTTTTTCGTTAATGATACGTAAATGTTAGAAACCGATTGAAATATGATTAATATCTTGCGGCGCGGTGGTATATCTATGAAACCATTTAATTTTAATTCACAAATCCCACATTGGCATCGGCATTTTGTTTTAAAAAAATTGCGGTTCATTTAACCCTTTTCGATACGGACAATTTCTGTTAACAAAATGAGGTTCTAATAATATATTATATTCCATAAATATAAAATTATGGAAAAGATACTAAAATGAAACATGTATTCTATTAATTCGTCAAGTTTCACCCAAAGAAACTAAAACTCTTCACTTGTATGTTGGATTTACATTAGTATTTATTTGGCAATAGGATGCTATTCTTAACCATTTACAGAAAACGTTATTCTCTAAGCATTTTTAGCCAAATCTCTAAAGCATTCGACTACAATAAGCACAAGCAACTTGACAAATGGTCTACCTAAGTACACCTATTGTGTCGCGGAAGGAAGGAGTGTTTGAAAAAACATCTTCTTTATTCCCAGACTCGAACAACGGGGGAAGGCAAAAATGCGAATAAGCTCCTTTAACCATTTCGAGGCAATGAAATGCTGACCGTCTAAATGTGGTTTTAACCATCTAAAAAGATAATACTCTGAGCGTGTATAGATGCCCATAACGATTTAGAACAGCAACATTCTGGGCACGAATACGCGCTCATAACCTTAAAAGAGTTAAAAATATTTTGTTTTGTTTAACCAATAATAATTTTGAAACAAGATAAAGTAATGTATCTGTAAGTCATTCTAAACATTATTACAACTAACTGAAGAATTTTAGAATAAGTTATTTTAATGATACTTATAGGTACCATCGGGTAGATAAAGGGTTAAGGAAGTCTACCTTAGTTATTGCCATTTTAAAATCGCACTAGACTGCTATTTCTTTATAACATAATAATCAGAATGTGCAATTAAAGAGCTGAAAAAAATTACATAAGCTATTAGAATTGACATAACAATTAAATTAGGATAATTGCTTTATTCTGATGAGAAAGGCAAAATTATAAAACACTTATACCAACCTTTATTTGTATTTCAAATGTCATCAGAAGTTATTATTTTTTAAATTATCATCTAATGTATGAAACACATTTACACACATATTTTTTTTTTCAAGATTATAGGTAAGTCAGGGGACCTTTACAAAACTAATATTTTCAGCTTAAATAAGAGAATCAATTTTACCATCAAAGAACTTTATTGTAATAAATCAGGTTTAACAAAGACTTTTTTCACTTAAATACATCTTTATAAAAATAATCATTATAAAAGCTTATAAGTGTAAAAAAAAACCGATATATGTAATATTTTTCAGGTAAAATAAAGAATGATAAAAATAAAATTGTTTTTGCCACGGCTTATGATATAGTACCTGATGTGTTGATTTACTCGTTTAATAGGCAAATTTTTGTGTGTCACTGTTTTTTTGTGCATTGTGATAAATGGAAAGAATTATTTCTATATTTTTGGAGTATGCTACGATTAGTTATCTGCAATTAACAAATTTTAGGAGCAAAATGTAGCACTTAGATTGCTTTTTTGGAGTTTATTTTTTTTTAATCCTTCATAACATATTTCCCGCTATTATGATATTAACAGATGAACAGACCAACAAGTCTTTTGAAAAAATCTTTTAACACATATCCATCACACAAAATGTTTCTCTTCAATATTTTAAACCATACTTCTGAGAAAATTTCTAGTAGCATATCAACACACACAAAAGGTTTCTCCCCATTATGAATCGACAGATGATTGCTTAAATCACACGTTTGAGAGAATTTATTGTTTCATATCTGGCATACAAAGTTTTTCACCAGTGTGTTTTACGATATGCCTGGTTAAATCTCTCTTTCGAGAGAATTTATTGTTGCATATATCACACACAAACGGTTTCTCACCACTATGAGTAACCAAATGGCTGCTTAAATTGCCCTTTTGAGAGAATTTCTTGTTGCATACCTCACATTCATATGGTTTCTCACCAGAATGAGTTAACAAATGTCTGCTTAAAGGGCCTTTTAGAGAGAATTTCTTGTTACATATATCACACGAAAACGGTTTCTCACCACTATGAATTTTTAGATGGCTCCTTAAATGGCCATTTTGAGAGAATTTCTTGTTGCATACCTCACATTCAAAAGGTTTTTCACCAGTATGAGTTAACAAATGTCTGCTTAAATGGCTCTTTAGAGAGAATTTTTTGTTGCATATATCACACACAAACGGTTTCTCATATGTATGAGTTAACAGATGGTTGCTTAAACTACCTAGTCGAGAGAATTTCTTCTTGCATATATCACACACAAACGATTTCTCATCTCTATGAGTTAAGAGATGGCTTCTTAAATCTCCCTTTCGAGAGAATTTCTTGTTGCAGATATCACACACAAACGGTTTCTCACCACTATGGGTTAACAAATGGCTGCTTAAACTGCTCTTTTGAGAGAATTTATTGTTGCATATCTCACATACAAAAGGTTTCTCACCAGTATGAACTATAAGATGTCTGCTTAAATGGCTCCAATAAAAGAATTCTTTGTTGCATACCTCACACAAAAAAGACTGTTTTGGGAGAAATTCTTGCATAGCTCACAAATAAAGATTTCCTGGCCGTTAGTTAGAAACTGCTTTTTTCAAAAAGTTCTGATAAGAAATATTTTGCTACACTGGTTTTACACATTGAAGATATTTTGAGTGATGTGTTGTGTTAGATTAATGGTTTTATGCATCTGCAATAAGATAAAATTAATTAATATCAGTTTTTACACTTCATTTAAAAAATAAATAAATAAACTTATCAGGAAATTTTTAAACCTATGTAGAAAATAATTTGTAATGAAATTCTCACCTTTGTATTAAAAACTACAATAGACTCCCAATTAGTGATGGGCGATAACGAGTTTTTCTCGATTGTATGAACATCTCGATAACTTTCGATTATTTAAGATTTTTCTCGATGACTCCAATTTGCAATTGCTTTTATACCATACAGGATTCGATTTTATCAAAAGTCGTCTGCAGGTGAATGAGTCGATGTTAATAAAGACACGACAGATTTACTCGCTAGTGAGCCCCTCTTTTCATTGCTGTCTCTAATTTATACGCAATGTTGTAATATGAAATCTCGAATTGGGTCCTCGTTGTACATGACATAATATACCAAACGCGGTGTGCACGCACAATAAAATCTCTTAAATAATAAAAAAAATTCTCGAACCGAACGAACCTTGGGGGTGTGAAATGTGGGGAGAGAAGCATAAGAGCTGCATAATATGAATAAGTGCGCATACTGCTTCCCAACTATATATCACAAGAAGAGTATTGGCAAAATTTAGAAAAAGTGCCCCAGAGAGGGCAAAGTGGAGTAAGATTCGCCGAATGTGTATGACACCAATAACAAGAGTAATGGTCACAGCCCTTTCCAAAACTGTACACACGAGGGGTCTCGGCTAAATTTTGACTCCCCCACAAGGTAGGGATTTAGGGGCAAATTAATGAGATCGAGGTACATAAGATCAATAAGTAGTCACAGGCCAAACTACAACTTCCTGCTTTTCTAAATTCTATATATTATAAAAATTATTTACTGGAAGCTCTGTAAAAAGTAAAAAATAAATAATGGCATTTCGGGTGTGCCGACAGAAGTGAAAACTTAAAAAATTACATGTGTAAATTTTTTATCGCCAGGCAATGTTTTATTGCAAGAAAATACAAGGAATAAGTATTCGCGGTAAATCAACGCCTAAACGTGAGAGGAGGCCAGAGTCCCAGCAGTAGTGAACAATATTTATATGGTACAGATGTCATACACACACCACATTGGCACGATTTTTTTCAGATGCCGATTTGGCGAAAATCTGTTAGAAGTTTGAGAAGTTTAAATTTCAACACATTATGGGTCCGTAACGTGACCCAGAATGAGGGGAGAAAATTTTTTATGCTAGATTTGTAATATATGAAGCATAAGCTTTCAATAGATATATTACATCAAAAATTGCGAAACAGTCACCCCCCCCCCAAAAAAAAACCGGTGCAATGGTGAAAACACTGAAAAAAGAGCGGCGAAGAAAAGTTAGCTATGCCATAATTTTTCTCCCCGCTGTAACTCCCAAAGAAGCAAAGTTATAGACTTTTAAAAATTGAAATGAAGTGAAGAAATGAGCAAAATTAGGTGAATAGCAGACAGGGGTGTCCACAGCCCGGGGGTGCCATGTAGCTTAAACTTTTAAGTTAAAATTGGTAGAGAATCAAATGAGCTATATTTTAAGGTGTATATAGGGGGAAGAGGAGAGTTCAAGCTCCTCTTCCACAAAAGAGGCCTTCAAAGAGAGAACATCAAAATAATGTGCCTAAGTTATGGTAACAATGTGACGAGTTCAATGGGTTTTTTCCATCTCAAAAAAAATTCCCAATACGCCTAAGGACATTTTCAATTCAACAATTCGATCTAAAATGATAAAAACGCAAAAAGTTTCGAAAACTGCCTCCCCCGCCCCTCCTCCGTGGAAACCCAATTGGGAAGGGGAGGAAGAAAGTATGTAATATGAAGAGTAATCCGAGATCTTTAAGATGATATACCACAAAACGGGTTTAAAAAAGTCAAAATTGTCCCCCGCCCCCAAGTGTCAACCCTTTCGCCCCCAAATTCCTGCAGCCCGCACTTTAATTTTTTTTACATTTGATAAATATTGTTTATCCAATGCTTCAATCAAAAAACCACACCTAAAATGATAGATATTATAGACACAGCTACGGTTTTAATCATACGTTCGTACTCTGTCTTGAAAATTTTTTAATAAATAATATTTATTGGAGGATTTCAAGTACGTGACAGCTTAGTATGGCTGAAATACGTGAAACTTTGAAAATTAGGTCTTCATTTCACAAACCATTGTCACATTCTCATACTTCTTTCTGTATCTCGTTTCTCGATAAACGTTTCATTTCACAAAGCTTCATCGAAAAACTCTGCTCAATAAACCTTCTCATCTCTATTCTCAGCGAGAAGGAAAATCATCCTTATCGAAAAGGCATTCACCATGAAACCACAAGCTTCTCAAAATGTCGCTTTTATCAAGGTTAAATTTTATCGCGAAGTTACAAATCCTTGGATAAACCTATTTTATCGTGGTAAATTTTCATCGCGAAGAAATGAGTTTCTTGAAATACCTGACTTATCGGGATGAGATTTGCTGAAATGAGAGACATATACGAAAGCTCTTTTAACCATTCTTTCATAACATGAATCTTTCTACTTTTGGAGTTGAATTTTAAGGGGCGGGAGGAGGGGAAGAGGGAGGGGGAGGGGAGAGGGGAGCGATGGGGTGAATTTTTTAAATCGTAGCTATTTTGACAATAAATGTTATTTTTGGTGCGGATTTTTTATGGAAATCTCCGGTAATAATTATTTATTAAATATAAAGATTTTAAAGTGGGGGCTGCCTCATTTTTAGGTGTATTCTGGGAAAAATGAGTGAACCCCAGGATGACATGTAAATTTCAAACCTTTTTTTAAAACCGTCATGTTATATATACATCATCGGAATGTTTTGGCACCTCCCTTTCATTTTACGAATCTTTCTCCTCCTGGAATTGAATTTCAGGAGGGGAGAAAGAGTGATAAGAGGGGGATTTTTTTAAATCTTAGCTATTTCGACAATGAATATCATTTTAGATGTGGTTTTGAGAGGAGCGCTCCGGTAAATATTATTTTATAAATATAAAAGTTTAAAATGGGGACTGCGTGATTTCCGGGTGCATTCGGGTAAGAAAAAGTAACATTACGGCCACGGGTGAGGAGTAAATTTCAAACTTTTTAGGACCCGTCATGTGATATGTCACACGAAAGATTTCGGAATACTCTTTCATATTATGGACTTTTCTTTTCCTGCAGTTTAATTTCAGGACGGGGAGTGAATTTTTTTAATCGTAGCTATTTAGAGAATAACTATCCTTTTAGAAATAGTTTCTTGAAGGAACCTTATAGTAAAAATTGTTAATTATAAACCTAAGTGAGGGATGCGTGATTTCCAGGTGTGTTCTGTTAAGAAAAAGTAAACCTGCAGCTGAGGAGTAAATTCCAAACTTTTTTTGGACCTTTCATGTGAATGATTATTGGAATGTTTTTCGAATCACTCTTTCATATTATGAACGTTTCTCCTCCTGGGGTTGAATTTCCGCAGGGGGAGGGAGCGACGAGGGGTGAATTTTTTAAATCGTTGCTATTTTGAGAATAAATTTCCTTTTAAATGTGATTTTTTGATGGATCCCTTTGGTAAAAATATTTTATTAAATATAAACATTTTAAAGCAAGGCTGCGTGATTTCCGAATGTATTCAGGGAAGAAAAAAAATAGTGGAGTAGTGAGTAAATTTCAAGCTTTTTATGGACCCGTCATATGACGTATCATCGGAAAGTTTTCAAACCACTTTTTCATATAATGACTCTTTCTTCTCCTTTCCTCAATTTGGCTTCCTTACAGAAGCGCTTTTCAAAATTTTTTGAAATCCTTTCGTTTTTGTGAATTCAGATCTGATTTTTTTTTATGGAGACTTCCAATATATAATGTATGAAAAATTCGTAAACAGTGAGGATAGGCTGTATTCCGGGTGTTGCAATAGTTGGAATTCTAAGGGGAGTGTTTCATATCTTTTGTTGAATCCTCTTTCGTGATATATCATTAGAAAGCTCTATAATTACCATTTTATTTTATATACCTCCCGCGCTCATCACTCCCCTCACTTTGCCCCAGCGGGAAGCTCTTTAATAAATTTAACCGACACCCATCATGCTATGTATTGTTGGAAAGCCTAATGACCATTTACTCATATTATGACCATTTACTCGCATTTTCATTGCTCCTGCACTACTTTGCCCCCGGGTGGTCCGTTTAATGTATTTCAATTGAGAGTCTTCTAATAATGGGGGAATTGTAGATCGTAACTCAATTGATGTACAAAGATCAATAAAAGATTTTGATCACTTTTAATATCCTTTTAGTTCATGTTCTTTACACTAGGAGTGCTTTTGATTATTTTTTCTTTGGCCATTTTTCTACTCGCGAACTACTTTTGGCAACCAAGGAACGCCGTTACATGACTTATCTACTATTGCGTCTCCATTATAGCATCCTTTTGGTTTGCTGTTGTTATTTAAATTCATTTGTTTTCAGTTACCATGTATTTATTAAATTATGCATAATCTGTTGTAAAACATCTCGATTGTAGATTCTCGAAATTAATCGATGACTTTATCGAATGTGCTTTTTTACAATTATGATTTTTATCGAATAGGAAATTTTCGAGAATCGCCCATCATTACTCCCAATTATGTGAAGTTAGCTGAATCAAAGATGTGTCAGATGCCTTTCCTAACAGTATAAAGATTAAATTGTAAATAAAATGAATAGCAACATTTTAAAAATAAATAACTTATTATAAATAAAATACAAAGAAAACTTAACCCACTGACCGTCGTGCAAAAGGGAAAAATTGTAAGGGTTTTTTCTCTGCACTTTTTTAAAAATATTAATAAAAGAGGGATTTTTTCTAATGACACAATTTTTTTGTTACGTATATGTAAAGCATCAATCATAACTTAATTTCTTAAAACTAGATTATATTTGTATAACTATATTAATTTAAATAAATCTTCAACTGCAGTGAAACCTACAGCCTAGTTAACGGATGTATCCGGTTGCGGCAGTGGGAAGGTTAAGGAAAAAATTCTATCTAAAGATCTTCTATCACTATTTCTATCTAAATTCTAAAGGAACTAAGATACATTTTGCAAAGAATCGAGAGACAATAAGTTATTTTTGTGATGGAATTTTAGAATGCAAATGTGTTTAATAAGAAATTCTCTGGATTTCAGATTTTTTTTATCTAAATGTTAATGTTTATTGCTAAAACATTTTGTATCATTCAATATAATTTATTCAGCAATTAAATAATGTAACCAAATGGACGTCGTGGACATTCCCATTTCAAACGAATATCTGGGTTTCTGTATCTTGCATTCAACAACACTCAAAACTACTAAAACGGAATCACAAAGAAGGCATGAAAATGTCTATTTTAGACAGGTGTTGAATGGTATAATCTTAAACGGAATAATTCAAAGATGCATCTTTTGCCAAGTTTATGAACTTTTCTGTTTTGGGCAAATTTTCATCATTAACATGATGTGTTTTAACTGTACCATCTAAAACTATTTTAACGTTTTCACTCTGTAGTGTACCTGTGAAGAATTTAAAATTATTACAATGGAATCAGTGAAGGTGACCTATCTTAGAGGTAAAGAAAATCAGGATTCATGAAAATAATCGAAAAACCCTTGGTCCGCTCTTTCATATTATGAACTTTTCTTCCATCACCCCAGTTTTCCCCCTCCCCTTCAAAGGACAGTTTTCGAATATATATATATTTTGCAATTGTATCATTTTATTATTACAGATCAGATTTTTTAAGGTGCCCTCTGATGAATATTAGTCATACTATTTGAAGATTTTAAAGAGAGGGAAATGTTTTATACTGGGAAGATGTGATTGTTGGAACTCTGGGGGGGGGGGGCAATTTTTTTAATTTGGCCTCCATCCCTCATGTGATATATCATTGGAAAGTTTTCTGGCCATTAATTCAAATTATATTCCTCTAATGTTTTTGAGGTACTTCGCTGCTTCTCAGCAACAAGTTTAGGCAGACGCGATAAATTCAAGGAAGCATACTTACTAAAAAATAGCTAAACATAGGTACTTCAATCATTTTAGAGCTATTTTGTCTATTATTTCGTCAACATTGACTTTGAACAAGATAATGAAAAATTATATTAATGCGACAACAATTATAGATGTTTGATTAGATATTAAGTTTATTTTTTCTATTTTCTGCAAGATGTACTTCGTTTGATTCAAGATTTCTTTAGAAAAACCAACCAGCGTAGAGGGAAAAAACTGCTAGTACTATATATTTATAATTCCTAAAACTTGAAACCTACATAAAATGGAACATTTTGCAATTGTCTTTACTTCTTGACAGGTTTTTGGTTAACACAAAATCACCCTGCAAATGGAAACATTTGACTGTCCCGAAGAACAAGTATACAAGTATACCTGCTGAGATAAAAATGGGCTTTGATGGGTCCAACTGGCTCTGACAGTTAAGGGAAAAGACTAATTTATGCAAATGCAATAATGGCAAACTGATTGAGTTTTGAGATTTTATCTTTGTTCACTTTATAATTTTATGCCAAACAATATTCTAACATGATTTGCTAGCTGAAATTAATAAAAGTAATTCTACCCT
The DNA here is from genome assembly GCA_964019185.1 of Maratus speculifer. Classification (NCBI taxonomy): domain Eukaryota; kingdom Metazoa; phylum Arthropoda; class Arachnida; order Araneae; family Salticidae; genus Maratus; species Maratus speculifer. Next base: position 368,369,020 of record OZ025296.1, read on the forward strand.
TACGAAAATGTCTTTTAGAATTCTATGGAAAAAGCTTTACAGAATCCTATAGAATTATGGCCCATTTTACTATAAGCCAGTTTAAAAGCTGTATAACTTTAATTGAAATACCTGTAGAGAAAAAGTATTTAATAAAAATTTCTGCTTTTCAGACATTTCTATAGCTTTTAATCTAGCATATAGAATAATTCTATAAAAATTATTCTATAGAATTCTAAAAGCCATTTTTGTAAGGGTATTCTTGAACTGTTTATTTGTGAACTTTTATTGTCTCTTTTAAAGTAACTTAAGAAATCTGAAATATGATTTATATTCTGTTCAAAAACATGCTGATGATGTCTTTTCAGCTCTAAAAGAGTTTTTGTCAATTATTGGGCGAGAAATAAGAAAGTGGCGCTTAAAAGTTTGTTGACCAATTAAGAAAGAGCATAATTCCTTGTGACAGAAAACTTTAGTGTATCTTTTTTAATCATACAGATTCCTTGTCAAGGTTGCCTATTCGATGTAGAGAGATCTTACGATAAATATGAAGAATATTTCTACAAATCAATGAATTTCTCGATTGAATTCTTTTATTTCGAGTCACGTTTATATTTAGGAAAAGAGCAGATGGATATTGGAAGGTTTTGATGTCTGCCTGGGTTTTTACAAAATAATGGCAATTTTGCCATTTAATTTTTCAACTGGAGCTATTTTAAAATAAATAAATGGATTTTGAAGGACAGATTTTTTATGTGTTTATTTAGTATTGTAATTTTGCTTTTACTTATTAATGCAGTTAGGGATCTATGGGAAAATTCATAATTTTTGTATGAATTCATAATAATACAAAAATCATCTGAAATTTTTTTATACTGATTAGCGTCAAATGTAAAGGGTGCTCCCCTCCTCAAAGCATTGAAATGTGTCCCCAGAACCTTTAGTCCTTTATGCTTATGATTCGTTTAGGGGTGCTAATTTTATGGGAATTTCAAAGTGCTCTTTCCAGAATTGCAAAAATCCCTCCCACATAAAAATGTCTCAGTCATCTGAAATGACCACAATTGTTACTTGTGAGACTTTACATTGCTCACAGAAACTTCAGTGATTGGATGGACAGTTGTGCATTAGGAGGTTGATGGTGATGCTTTTAAACAATGAGTTATCATGGATGCCTAGTATTACCTCTGATAGTTTTTTCATTTCATTTCGAAACAACTGGTTTGTGAAAAAAAAAAGAAATTGATTATTTTACCAGGAAATTTTTGCATTTTTATATCATTAACTTTTATGAAGATGATCATTAAAGGTTACAGTAGACTCCTTCAAATCCGCACATAATTGAGGGATGTAAACAATGAAACATTCAGTTCAGATAGAAAAACAAAATTTGTACATTACTTTTATATCAGTTATATACACATTTAAATTTGTAACTTTTGTTAATATAATTGAATTAATGTTTTTTAAAAAATAAGAATAAATTGATTTCTGAAAGAAATTCAAAATAGTGCTGTTATTATTGGTAGTTGCAGTCTTCTTGCAAAATCCATTTGCAAGCTTATTTGGTTAATAAGTCTGGTTAAACCTGAAATAAAACCTCCATTTTTATATGATTTTGATGTGAATCAGTCATGTACCTTTGTGAGACAAATTTCATTAATTAATTTAGGAAAAGTACATTTCATCTTTGTGATGAATGTATAATCATACATTATTGATAATTAACTTGACCTTTGCTTTTAATATGTTACATGCGTTAAAATTATTAAATTTTTTATTTATTCTGTTTATTACTTATTTTAATATTTTATTATATTGGAAGCATTCTTTATAGTTTCCATTGCATTACTAATTACATTAAAATTATTGTTTAAAAATTTTAAACAAAGCAATGAACAGAAATCTGCAAAAATCTAAAGTCTGCACGAGTCTCTGGTCCCAAACTGTGTGGATTTAAGGGAGTCTACTGTAATACTTTTAAAACAGCAAATAAATATAAATGCATTCTCTTTTGTGTAAAGATGATTCTTCATAATTATACTGAGTATCTTAATTATTTTTAAATAAGAGTAGAACTGGTTTAAGGTTTAAAATATATTTTAAAGAAGTTTTCTAAGTATTTGTTTTGGCTGCATTGTTTTAAGTTCGGCAGACTGAATACTTGTATATTCGATAGATAACCGAATATTTAGCGCAGTCCTATTCAAAATCTATGTGATGGAAAAAACATTGTTTAGGACAAATATTCTCCACTAATTAAAGAAAATCCTTCCTCTGTCATGAATTTCAGCAAAGTCTTTTATTTGATCTTTTTTTTAGTAATAATTAATCAGAGCCCGATGAAAAACATCACAAGACTATATTTCTAAAGACTTACACATAGAACAAACATACGGTAACATAAAAACTTCCACAAAATATAACTAACAACAATAATTCTGTTGACACTTATAATAATGTAATTTACTAAAAGGTATTAAGTACAGTTAATGTGCGATTACATTCTCAACAATTTTAACTTGCAGTTTTATCTTCCATAATAATGATTCTTTAGTATTTTGCTAAACTTTAATATTTTCTGATAAGTAAAATGTAGTACAGTAGACTCCCTCAAATCCGCGCAACTTGGGACCAGAAGTTTTGCAGATTTTAGAATTTTTTGGATTTCTGGTCATTGATTTGTTTACATTTCTTGTCATTGCTTTGTTTATATTTCTTAAAAAGTAATTTGAATGTAATTAATAATGAAATCAAAAGTATAATAAATGCTTACAATATGCTAAATTATTAAAATAAGTAATAAACTAAAATAATAAAAATTTAGATAGTTTTTAAAAGGATAAAAATACTAAAAGCAAAGGTGAAATTAATAATCATTAATGTACAGTTAAATATTCATTATAAAGATGAAATGTGTTTTTCCTATATTATTCAATGAAATTTGCCTCATAAAGGTACATTACTAATTCACATCAAGATCATAAAATAATGAAGCTTTATTTCAGGTTTAGCCAGATTTAATAACTAAAAGAGCTTGATTAATACATAAATATATTTGGTAAGTTTGTGATTACCAATGATATCAGCAATATCTTTATTTTTTCAGAAATAAATCATTCTTTCTTCATGAAAAAAACATGAATTTAATAACCTAAACAAAAATTACAAATTAAAAAATATATGGAATTGATATAAAACTAAAAAAGTCAAATTTTGCACCTAAATCTGAACTGAATGTTTCATTGTTTATATCCGTAAAATATGTGTGGATATTAGAAATGCGGATTTGAAGGAGTCTACTATATCTATTTGATGGCAAAATTTCTCTTCCAAAAAAATCCTTTGATTTTAAATTATTTGTTTTAGAATATAAAAGAATTACATTCACAGCCAAGAAATTTAAATTTTATATATTAAATTTGTTTTTTTAAATAATAACTCAAATAATAATTTTAATAGTGGAAATATATATATATATATATGCTTATCAAAAAGAAAACCACTGTTTCAAATATTATGCAAAATTGTTTAAATATTTTACAACTTAAAGTACTGGGCTAGATAGTTACTATTCGGCTTATCAAATTTATCTGAGTGCCGAATATTTTAAATGATTGTAAATGTAAGCAAAAATTAAAGTTGCCACACTTCAACTCACAAGTTGCAGAATTTTTTAGAAGAAGAGTAACGACAAAATAAATGAATAAATAAAAATTGCTTACCATTAATTTATTTTAAGAAAGAGGATGGGTCAGAAAATTGGTTTAAAAAATTAGCTATTGTTAATATCAGAACACTTATTTCCTAGATGTTATCACAAGACTATAGCGACGCTAACACAATGAATGAATTTTAAGAAATGAATGACTCGAAAGATTCCTTCAGGTATAGTGAACCATTCAATAAATCTCAGCAACAGAAATGTTCAAAAACATTTATTTATAAAACAAGAATAGATAACGTTAGTCAAAATCCGTGAATACAGCACTTAAACAAAGTATAGGGCTAAATTTTGACACAATTGGATTTTGAATAACCAACAGGAAAATTTATCTGTAAAGCCTGTTTCTGATAATGTCTGGACTGATAACTAAAATTATAAACAGGGATAAAAAAAAGTAATAATTCATACTGTTATTGAAACATTTTTATTAATAAATAGCTGCTTAATCATTAATTAGTTAACTAAATGGGAATTTCTCCATTTAAGGAATGAATCCTTTTCAATAAATCATTATGTAAAAATCCATGATTCATTCCTGTATTTGGCATCTTCTATTTTTCCTTTTTTGTTTTATCAAATAACAATAAACAAATCAGTTTATTTATGCCCCCCCCCCTTTTAACTAAAATAAGATTAAGCTAAAATAGTTTAATTGATCACGTTTGTGTTAAAATTTCTAAAAACAGCGATTTGATCTTCTTTTTGTCGTTAATTAGTAATTTCAAACATTAACAAAATGCAGATAATTTTATCTTAATATTTGTAGCAGATAATTTTTTTTATTTAGTTATTTGTAATTAGTTCGGCAAATGTTATTCCAAAACAATAAAATATTTTTTCTTTAAATTTAAAACAATATATTTCTAATAGACTGTGGTAGTTTAAAAGTAAATGTTATTTAACACAGATCTCGAATTTGCAGAATAGCACTTTTTTCTTAGTAAAATCAGACATGCTGATCACAGAAATGACATTATTTTTTGATATCACCTACATTTTTTTTTCACAAAAGAAAAAATAATGGGGTGCCTTTTAAAAAATTATTGTGTAATATTTATTGAATAGTAACAACATCTTAATAATAATATAAAAAATTCTTAGTAAAATGACATTAATAAATGCAATAATACAATACTGCACTAAAGGATGTGAAATTTAAAACTAGATGGCATATCAATATGTGTTGATAATTGCCTGAAAAGGTGCAATTTGCTGCTGTGCATTTGTAGTGAGAACATACATTTATTTCGTTCGTTTATTGATATCTTGCATTAGTTTTGTCATTTTCATAAGATTAAAAATTACTTGCTTCAGGAACAATGTATTCTTGCTATAGAAATCAAGAAAAAGACTTTACCAAATATTTTTTCCAAGAAAGCACACTTGTATACAGTACAGATATTCCTGGACTAATGACTCATTTATTTTCCACCCCAGATCATGAACAATCTCAGTAGAGACTATTTATTGATTCTAATAAAAGAAGTTAGAAAGGTCTCTTACTTAATAATGGTAATGTTCTACCGTCAATTCCTATAGCTCATTCAGTAATTTTTAAACAATCATATGATAACCTGGATTTTCTCCTCAGTATTATTAAATATCCAGAATTTAAACAGCAAATCTGTGGGAATTTAAAAATTTTATTAATGCTATTTGGGCAATACCTTGTTTCTTATGCTGAAATATATTTTGTTTTAAACATTGAAAAAAGAAAAAAAAAACTTTTAAATAAGTTAGTTAAGTACTACTCTGTTATTCTGTCAACTAATTTCGCCAAATTATGCAAATCACCAAACTAATAGCCAAATTTTACATCTTGACATAATTTTTATTTAAAATAATGGAAAAACAAATAATTAGTGGAATATTAATAAAAATACAAATAAAAAGTTGAAATAAAAACTGCTTAATGACATTTTAAACATGTGAATCGTATTTAATGTCATTGAATGTGACATACACAATCATCCATTATTGGCATTTCATCTTATAGTTTGGTGATAATTTTTTGGTCGATAGGTTAACTTAGTAGTACCCTTAGTTATGTTCAAAATGTATTTATAACTAAAAATTATATTGCGGGATGGGATAAGATAGATACTTTTACAATTTAAAGCATGAATAGAGATGGGAGTGCTCAGAAAAAACCCGGAAAAGTTGAAAAAAAAAAAAAATGTTATTTTTGTTTCTTTCCAAAGGCTTATTTTTATTCATTATAATTTTGATTGGGTTATTAATTACATTCAAATCATTGTTTAAAAAATGTAAATAAAGCAATGATCAGAAATTTACACATCCCCTGGCCTGAAAGTGTGCAGATTTCTGGGAGTCTACTGTATCAGCCGAAAAATGTGGATTACCCAGAAGTATTGTAAATGTTAATGGCACTTTTAGATCATAAACTTAGTGAATTTTGCTCATCTAAATATAGTAGGCTCCCTCAAATCCATAAAACTTGGTAGCAGAGATTGCGTGGATTTTAGAATTTTGTGGATTTCTGGTCATTGCACTGTTTACAATTTTTAAACAGTATTTTGAATGTAATACTTAATGCAATTGAAACTATAAAAAAATGCTTATAATATAATAAAATATTAAAATAAGTAATAAACAAAAAATAATAATTTTTAAAATGTTTAAAATTTTAAAAGCAAAGGTCAAGTTAATAATCAATAATGTATGATTAAATATTCATTATAAAGATGAAATGTATTTTCCTAAATTATTCAATGAAACATGCCTCATAAAGGTACATTTCTAATTCACATCAAAATCATGAAATAAGGAAGTTTTATTTCAGGTTTAGCCAGAGTTAATAAACAAAATAAATACATAAATATATTTGGTAAAAAGATTGAAATAACCAATATGTTGAATTTTTTTTCAGAAATAAATTTATTCTTCCATCATGAAAAAAAAAACATGAATTTAGTAATATTAAAAAAAGTTACAAATAAAAATAAAAATGGAATTGATATAAAAGTAAAAAAGTCCAATTTTGTCCTTGTATCTAAACTGAATGTTTCTTTGTTTACATCCATAAATTACGTGCTGAGTTTAGAGAGTTGCGGATTTGAGGGAGTCTGCTTCTATTGTACATCAAATATCAAAAATATTGTATATCATATATTGTCAAGGATCGATAATGTGCACACCCATAATCTGCAATTTTCTATAATCCGCGTTACTTTACAAATGTACACAGTTAAGAAAAGTTACAAATTTGTGGTCCAAGATGGATTTTTTAAAGCAAATAATAAAAAATTTGACAAAAGAAATCATAATAAATCAGATATTTTTTCAATAAAACTCTTATATTTTATAAAAATTAAAAAAACAAACTGTATTATAGAACATATGTATATGTAACTATTTTTATTTAAGCGCACATATATCAATTTTTTAATAAAATGATATATTGAGATAGCATATTAAACTAATTATTAGATTTCATATTTATCTTTTCATATTATACAGTTTATAAAATTAAAATGTTGTCTAGGAATAATAAAATGACACATAATGCATAACAATCTATAATCCGCAATATTCCATAATTCACACAAACTTTGATCCCAACTTCTGCAGATTATAGAAATTTGACTGTACTTCATTCATACTAGTATAGATATAATGGTTACTGTATTTACATGGTTTGTACACATTTCTGATAGAAAAAAATTACCTGATCTTTCTCAGTAAAAATCCATCTTATATAATGTTCTAAAACTCAACACAATGGACAATTTTAAACTAGATAAACGTAAAAATAAAAGTACGCAATGAAAAGAATTTTCAATTTTTAATTATTTTCATGTGATGCTAGAGTTCTGTAGTTTTTATACATTTTATTTACAAATTTTAGATTGCATTAATAATGAATTCAATTTTTTTTTTATTTACAACCACAGTCGAGATGCTGATGGAAAGTAGCACAGCAAAATTCTCCCACCACTTCAATAATTAAAAAAATGCCCTGACTTTTTGCCCAAATTTTTTAACTGCATGACCAGCAGGAATCCTGAATGTGTGATTCTGGCATCACTGTTGGTGCAGGTAAAATAAGAACATTTTCGCCAAATGTAAAGAAACAATAGAAAATATTTTTTATCAAAGCAGCCACAACACTTACTTGCAACCTAAACTACATCATGAAGACAACAGAATTTCAATATTTCAGATTCTTAAAACTAAAACCCTTGCTATTTTTTTAAGCTGCTCTAATATTTTGGGTAAATTTTATAACCTTCATATGTATTATATTATGCGATTAATTACTGTTAGGAACAAATATTTTAGGGTTATTTATTTAAAAAATATTCTTATTTAACTTATTTTAATGCAGACAAATTCAGTTTATGAGGAATACAATAATCTAAAAATTAAACATTTAAATCAAAATCTTTATCATAATTCAAATGAATTCCCCGTGTTTAACATAAAAATCGTAACTTAAACTATATTTAAATAAATAGATAAGGGAAAATGTCTGCTAGAAAAAACGTTTTCAGAATATTTTAAATGATCAAATATCAGCAAAAATAAAAAATGCGATACATGAAATTTTGTTACTATTATACGATCAAGTAACAATTTGGAGAATTTTTAATGAAGAGTTAAAAGAAGAAACACATCCTACCATTCACTTACTTTAGCAAAGAGAATGGATCACCACTTTTATATCTTAAAAATTAGCCATTATTAGAATCAGATGATACGCGTTGATTATTACTATGTAAATTTTTTCTTTACGCAAAGAGACGCCAACGCTGCGAATGATTCATGATGGCTGAAATAGCCTCTTTTAATGAGTCATTATGTCTTTCACGATTCATTCTTTTATTGGCGTCGTTGTCTCTTCCGTTGTTTGTAATGTTAGGAACTTTTAAAATTCTTTTTAACTTCTTGTTAATGCTAAGGTAGGGTGTTCTTATGTTTCTATTCAACTCAAAATTTTTAATTTACTTTTTGATAATGATGGCACGAAATTTAATGTGATGCAACTTTCATATTTGCAGTTCTGTCATCCACTCATTTTTAAATTGTTTCATTCACAACAGATAATTCTGCTTATTATTATTAATTTTTAAATAGTTTAGTTTAATATTATTCAGATTTCAATTTAGAGACAGCAGATTTTTTTTAATATTTTTTTTTTATGTTTACTTTTAAAACATTTATTGCTTATAAAATGAATTTGATTATATTCAGTTCAATTGATACTAAATACTTAAACAATTCATCTCATAATGAAGTATCAGTACTGTTTGATTATCCCTTCGATCAATGTCGCCAAACTGTTCGACAAATTATATAAACTGAGATAATTTTTATTTTAAGTGACAGAACAACAAAACTTATTTTAAAACATAATCAAAAATACAAATAAAAAGTTGAATTAAAAATCATTTGATGACGTAACACACAAGTGTATCGTAGTTAATGTCAAGTAAATATGACATTTACAATAATCCATTATTGGCGATAATTTTTTTTGGTTGACGGAATAACTAAGTTGTACCTAAGTACCTTTATGTTATTAACAAAATTTACATATAAGACATTCTTAAGGGGGTTTCATCACTCACTTGAAAATACTTTCATCACCCTTCCCTCAATGTTAATCCTATGGGCAGTTTGTTTTCAAATTTCTCCTTTATGTATGAATATTTTAAAATATATTTTTGTATATGATAGCTGAGTTTCATCTTCAATATGGCAATTTTTTACTTTTTTTATTATTGTTGCAGATTTTCTTAACCCATAACAGGTATTGCCGGTCTCAGTGACCTTTATAATAATCAATCAATTGCTGTTCTTTTTTCCTTTTGATCGATTGAATGAATTCTTCTGGTATCTTTTGTGATCTCCCTTAATAGCTGAAAGTTTTTACGCATGATTTTATTTTTATGAGAGAGGTCTCTAACAGACTGTCATGCAACTTTAACATAGAACATTTTTGCCGTGTCAGAGAATGTCAATTGAAACTTGGATTAAGAAATATTGAAACTACTTGGTTTATCCCATCGACCAATTTCACCAGATATATATATTGACATGTTTTTTATTTTAAATAACAAAAGAATAAATAAATTAGTAAGAATTAATAAAAATACATATAAAAAATTTAAATAAAAATCACTTGAAAGCTTTATACACACATATCATGTTTAATAATACTGAATGTGACATTCATGTGCAATTCGTGTTTAATAATACTGAATGTGACATTAACGTGCAATTTGTGTTTAATAATACTGAATGTGACATGTACAATCATCTATTATTGGCATTTAATCCTGTAGTTTGCCGATAGTTTTAAGCTCGACAAGATAACCAAGTAGTATGAAATATTTTAAATCCCTCTGATGCATGCCATGCAGAAACAATTCAAAGACTTCCAGACAAAGTGGGTAGTGAATTTTTTATAAATGAAGGTGAATGTGATAAATAATACTGTTATAAAAGTTTGCATTCCACTGAGAGTGAAATTTTTGCATTGAACAGCAATGTGACTGGTGGTTCAAAAAGTAGTTGCTCTCAGTATTTGTTGGGGAATCAACATTCTTTATTCATTATTTTTGCTCAAAATTACACAATTAGCAATGAACAGTGTAAAAAAGAAAACATTGAGTTAAATTGACATTTTAATATTCTGTTTTATTTGCACGTTCATATGTGATTGTCTCGTGTTAAAAAGAAATTGAGAAAAAATAAGTTTTGATGTATTTTGTGGAAACAGCCTTTTTTCTTGTATTCAAAGATAGAAAATTAAAATTGCTGGTAGCTTGTATTATATGCGTCTTTATTGTTTAACTCGTGTATTAGTGTATAACTCGTCGCAGGTGTTGTGATCTTATTTCAGCAATGTGCAAATGTACTAATTGTGAGTATTCTTTTCTATAAAAAATTTAAAGTTAAAGATATATAATCATAAAATTAAAGTCAATAACAATTACTATCATGTTATGTATAGTAGATTGTGCATACGGTTGTACTATGGAAAAAATCGTTTTAAATGTTAGTTTATTTATGTTGTTTGTTGTCAAAAACCTGTATGCTTTGAATGCATCTGAAAATTTTGTCATGAATATGGTAAGAAAATTTTAAATAACTTCAGTATTGCATGTAATGTGAATATATATATATTTTTATTGCACCAATTTTACGATGACTCATAGTTGCATAATTTTTTATGTAATTCATGCAACCTTTAATGTTTTTCTATTAATTCATCCATCATAGTGTGAAAGGATAACCTATAAAAATAAAGTAAAACATGATATTATTCATTCATTAGGAATATAGTGCAATTTAAATGGTTTTTGGTCAAAAATTTGTAATATTGATTGCGCGATATTGATTACTCTATGCTGCATTCATATTTTAATAAATGATATAAATTTAACTTGTATTAAAAAAAATACACATTCTCATAGATATGTAGATTTTATTTTGTTGTGGATATTTTAATTATAACATTAAAAACAACAACAAAATAAAGCATGGTTTGGGAGACCGTGCTGTACTTGTAATGTACAAAAATTTCACCGTACCTTTTACGGGTTAAAAAGAAAACATGCATTTTCATTCATGAGATTAAAATATTTTCTGAATTTTTTATTCTGCTATTGTTGAAATAAGTATAATAATAATGAATTGTATGAATACATATAGTAGCAACTTAATAATATGACTGAATTCATTCTGTTTTATGAAGCTAGCAAAAATTTATTTCTGAAAAGATATTGCTGATCTGACAGTCTTTTTATATATCTATGTAACACAGTTAAAAAAAGTATTTGGAATTATGTTCTGAAAAAATTCTGAGGCATGTAAAATTACTTAAGGAATGTTCAAGAACATTTTTAGGGAGATTAGACTATCCATTTAAGAGAGAGAAAAAAATGTAAACTGCAAAAGTTGTCGACTGTGTACCATTTTCCCCTATGGGTGGACAAATCCACCAAGGACCAAGATACCTGCCAAAATGGTGATTATCTTTAACAGAAACCTGCCTTAAACAGAAGCATTGCATGGTCCTTATATGGATTGCCATACAATTAAATTTGCTGAAAACTTGGCTGTGTTTTTTTATCACTTATTAGCATTTTCATCATAAAATATTTTAACAGGTATTTACAAACACTGTGAAACCTGTAAAATCGGAATCTTTCTATAACGTAATCCTGTCTAAAATGGAGGAGTTTCAAGATACCGATAATTCAATACACTTCTTTTAATGGAAGTCTAAAATGATATTTTTTTGCCAACTCTTTTCAATTGCTTCTTGACAAGATTGACTGTGTTTAGCCAGGCCAAAATTAATTTATTTTTCATACACTTATACACACTTTTCTACAAAAATATAAATTTATAATAAATTTTATCAAAATCAGAAGTCTTTATAATTGATAGAATAGATATGTGAAGACATTATGCCTGAAAAAAGAATTATATAAATATTCAGAAGAATCTAAAGTTATGGCTCGGAATTCTTTGTTGTATACGTACACCACTACATGCATCATGAATTTCAAAGATTATATGAAAGTATAAGAAAATATCAACATCAAAATAGAATTTTTCATTACGTACTGCTATTTACTTTTACAATGGAGTAGAACTAAATAGATTGGTACTACTTGGTCATACCGTCAACCCAAAAAATATAGCCAAACTGTGGGATTAAATGCCAATAATGGATGATCGTGAATGTCACATTCAGTGACATTAAATACAATATACGTGTTTAAAATGTCATTAGGTGATTTTTATTTCTATCTTTTGTTTGTATTTTTATTAATATTCTTCTAAGTATTTCTTTTTTCGTTATTTAAAATAAAAAATCATTTTAATATGTATAATTTGGCTATCAGTTTGGTGATCTGTATAAATTTTGCAGAATTGGAAAATCAAGTACAGTAGAATTCTGCAAATTCAGATCCCTGTGAATCCGGATTGGTTTGATATTTTATTTTATTTTTTCAAGTTTCAGAAGCGATAGGCTAATTTCCATAACATTAACTTGTTTCATCATTGTATTGTGAATAAAAAAACTTTTTCTGAAATCTTTTTGGAAGAATTAAGCAAAGTAAACATTTTTACAGTCTGCAAATATTCAGTAAGTTTAACATAAAGGTGATTTTGTGTAAGTGTGTTTTGTTTCATTTCTTTTTTTTCCTAATTCTCCAGATAATCCGGATTGGGTCTGGTTCCATTTAATCCGAATTATTAGGGTTTTACTGTAGTACGAATTGATTATGTATGTTTAATAATTGTAATTTATCTTATATAATACTTCAGAACACCCGGTAATAAAGAATCTATATTCTGATAAATTATAAGAGAATAATAATGTAAAAAAGACTGATTAAGATCCTAGAATGAACCATGTTCAGAGTAAAGTTAGGAAGGATATAACATTTCAGGAGACTTTAATACATGTCATTGCTTTAAAAAAAAAGAACAATTAAAAGAAAAAATAAATAAATAAAAATTCAATTAGAATTTGAAAAGCTTATTGCTATTTAAAAGAGTGCATATTGATGCACTAATTATTGCAAAAGTTATACATAATACTGTTTTAAAAGAAAGAATTGCTGTTTTAATTAAATGCGATTTTACATAAATGTTTCTGAAAAGTAAAATATGACTTGCATATTAATATGCCTTAAAAGTAGTTGAGTAATAAATTTTGTAACTAAACAAATATTGTTCTTTTTAATTATATAAAGAGTAAAAATGGAAAAAAAGGGGAGGGGAGTGGGTGTTAAGATCAGTGAAAACCAGGGAAAGTAATTGGTTTGACCTTTTAAAAGTTAGTTGACATATTTCCAATTCTGACTACAAATCAATAGCAGATCTATATGTATCATCCTAATATTAATGTCTTCATTGTTGAGAAATTGTGTTACATTGAATTGTACCACAATAAAATATCTTTAAAATTAATTAAAACATACATAAAAATGTATAGTTTATAATTAAATTGCATTGTTGTATAAAAGACAGTTTTGGCCAAAAAAGCTGATTTTGTACAAAAAAGGGGGGGGGGGGGGGTAAAAGCAATAAAAGCCATCAACGTAGCTTTTTTAAAATTTAATCCAGCTTTTTTGAATGCTATTTCGAATTTTTTTAAGAATTGTTGAATTTTAAGTATATGTTTTTTTAATTTCCTAATTTAAAAAAATAACATATATAAAATAAAGTTAGATTTATCTCCATAATTATAGCTATACAATGAAGTTACATTATCATAGACGAAAGATTTTACAAACACAATGATCTAAAAAACTGAGTCCATATTGAAAAGTTAAATGTATTTTAGTCATGCTTCATAAATGTTTTCTGACATTAAAATCGGGATTCAATGATTAAGCGTAACCCCAAAACCATCAAAAATGTTACTCAAGTCATATTAAAATATTCTAATCAGAATTTTCATTTAAAACCATTTAATTTTTTTTTTGGTTGGTTTATAAATTTACTTTATTTGAAAGAAATTTCTGATTTATATTTAACTGTTAGCTAGTTAATATTTAAGAAAATGACATTCTATTTTAGTTAAAGAAACTAGTGATATAACAAGCATGCACAATAAATATAGTTTATGTTGGAAGAAAAAAACTCTGGTTTTCAGTTGTCTAAAACAGTTATAATTCTTCTGCGTTTCTCAGTTTCATGTTCTGCTGTTTTTGGTACCATATTTCGTCTCAATGGGCGAGTTTTTTCCGATATCTGTTCATAAACTTAAAAAATGCTAATTTTTTTTAAATAATTTTATTTGTTATTGATTAACACTTTTTTAGAAACATTGGGTTTTGTAAAAAATAATTTTGGGTTCTGTTATTTTACTTCTAAGGCGTTTTATTTTAGATGGTTTGAAACATAGAGTGTTCTCCAAATTCAGTGGTTAGTATGTGAATTCGGTTCAATTTAAGCTTTGGATTTCTCATTGTTAAAAAACAGAACCTCATCACCTCCCACTTCATGCACAACTCACCTTCCATCCATGAATTTTTTGTAAGCATTATTAACCTCTCAAGTCTGATGTATTGTTAATAGTACATGTCTTTTAATGGAGTATTATTTTGTTTTGAGAAACACTTTTGCTACCCTTTACATGTAGTAATGTTAGTATATGTCTATGCATTCATTTTATGACATCATTTATTTAAGGCATTTAGTAATAGTAATAATTATTATTATTTGCTTAATTTCTTTTTTTACTGTTTGTGATTCTTTTATTTTAAATATATATTTCACTCTGTAAGTTTAAAATAAAAGTAATTTTCCTGAAAGAATCATGTGTAATAAAGCGTAAAAAGTATAAGAAAGTTTCAATATAAGATAAATCTTATTGTTATACAATATTTTCTAACAATCTACAAAAATTCTTCCTTAGCCTTTTGTGATATGAATATCACTTGAATAGTTTGCAAAACAACAACATTCGTTATCTTTCAGACAATGAAATATTCGATAAAACTCTTATTAATTTATTTGTATAGCTGGTGTTAATGTTATTAACGTAAAAGTATTTTACTAAAAATTGAAAAAAAATCGCACCCGAAAGGGTTAAACTGGGCAGTCACAAGTCACAATTGTGGTCAATTCAGATGACTGAGACATTTTTTGTGCGGGAGGGATTTTTGCAATTCTGTAAAGGGCACTTTGAAATTCTAGAGAGTGGTAGCAGTTCTAGATGAATGATAAGCATAAAATCCCAAATGTTCAGGGGAGACATTTTGATGCTTTGTGTGGGGTACCCTCTAAATTTGATTCTGTACTGTATCAATCTGTAAATCAATCAATTTGTAGTGTATCAATATCAATCAGTGTAAAACCCATTTTTGATGTTTTTCATATTATTTTAAATTTATGGGACAATTTCAAACTTTCTTATAGTTCTATAACTGCCTTAAATGTCTCATACAATGGGGAGAAACAAAATTTCATTACTGTATAAGTACATAAAAAATGTGTCCTTCGAAATGCAATAATTTATTTAAAAATGGCTCTAGTAGAAAAAATTAATAATAAAAATTATCATTATTTTGTAAAAACCCAGGTGAACATCAAAACCTTCCAATATCCCTCTGCTCTTTCCGTAAATATCAACGAAACTCGAAATAAAAGAATTCAAGCGAGAAAGATGCATTGATCCAGGGCCGTTGCTAAAGGGGCGCTATGGGCGGCTCTGCTCCCCCCTAAAATATTTTGGGCCCTCTCCCTGGAAAAGATTCCAAGGTCACTCAATGAATTTCTGTTCCAAAAATTCAAATGAAATGCTGTTCAAAAGTCTAATTTAGTTTTTATACCTTTTCACAGTTTTGCAGAGTTACTAAATTGTATCAAAAATAAGTGTTACAACACTCCCTCATCCAATTTGTACAAATGAAGCTAACCTGATGTTTAATTTTGCACCAGCTATATTACTCATAACTTTCATCATCATATACTTTTCTTAGCATAAAATGAAGTTATTATAATAGTTTAATAAGAAACAGAGTTCCTACAATGTGGATATGCACTCATTCATCTTTCTGCTTCAGAGAGAGAGGAAAAATTATGAGCCCCCCCCCCCCCTATCGTTCACTCCAAGCTACGGCCCTGCATTGATCACTGGAAATATTCTTCAGATTTATCTTGAGACTTATTAGCTCTCTACATCGAATAGTCAACTTTGACAAGGAATCTGTAGGATTAAAAATATATATGTGTCAAAGTTTTCTGTAGCAAGGGATTCTGCTCTTTTGAGCTGGTCAACAAACTGTTGAGCGCCAGTTTCTTATTTCTTGCACAATGATTGATGAAAACTTTTTTTGAGCTGAAAAGAAATCATCAGCATTTTTTAGAACAGAAGATACTAAATCATATTCAGATATCTTAAGGTACTTTAAAAATGGCAATATAAGTTCACAAATAAACAGTTTAAGAATAGAGTAGTCGCTTTTATTAATTATGGGTAGCAAGCACATGACGTTATAATATTACAGTAGACTCCCTGAAATCCACACAGCTTGGGACCAGAGGTTTTGCAGATTTCTGGTCATTTCTTTGTTTACATTTTTTAAGTGAATAGTCATTTGAATTTAATTAATGATGCAATCGAAACTATAATGAATGCTTACAATAGTACAATAAAATATTAAAATAAGTAATAAATTGAAATAATTAAAATTTAGATAATTTTTAATATGATAAAAATATTAAAAAGCGAAGGTCAAATTAATTATCAATAATATATGATTAAATAATCATTATAAAGATGAAATGTATTTTTCCTAAATTATTCAGTGCAACTTGCCTCATAAAAGTACAATATCATTCGTATAAAAATCATAAAATATGGAAGTTTTATTTCAGGTTTAACCAGACTTAATAAACAAAACAAAACAAAAAAAAAAAAAAAACTTGGTTAATGCATATATATATTTGGCAAAAAGATTGTGAACATCTTGAATTTTTTCAGAAATAAATATACAAAAAATTCCTTCATAATAAAAAACATGAATTCAGTAAAATTAAAAAAATATATGTGCAAATTAAAATATATATGGAATTAATATAAAGCAAAAAATGTCAAATTTTGCCCTTATATCTGAATTGAAATCTTCATCTGTAAATTATGTGCGAATTTTAGAGAATTGTGGATTTTAGGGTTGTACATATGAGGGATTCCACTGTATTTGATATAAAATTATAAAATAAACAAAAATAAGGAATTCGAAACTCAAACAGTGTGAGGTTATTGCATTTGTATAAACTGGTTTTTTTTCTTTAACTGCTAGCGCCAGTTGGTCCCGTCAAAAACCATTTCCATCTTAGCAGGTGTACTTGTAATACTTATTCTTCGGGACCGTCAAATGTTTCCATTTACGTGAAGATCTCCTATTCTCCGAAAACCTGCCAAGAAGGAAACACGATGGGTTTCAAGTTTTAGGAACTGTAAATATGTAATGTTGTTTTCGTGTAATCCTGATTTTCTTCGTAATATTCTATTTTATTAATTTTCATATTGTATCATTACATTTACTCAAAACATGAATTAGTTCTTACTAACTGTTAACTGTATAAGTAATTGTATAACTCAACTCATCAAATAAATAACTATACAACTCAACTCATCAAGTAAGTAAGTTTCCAACTTAACGATGGTAGTGGCATGCTGAAATAATTTTAATAAAGTCTATCTGCAAACTAATTTGAGAGTATCTTCTCAGTAACAAATATGTATTTCATTTAAGTATTTTATATTCTTTACTTTTTAAGATAGGTCACCTTCACAGAATTCATTGTGTTATATTTATAACTCTTCACAGGTACACTACAGAGTGAATGCGTTATAATAGTTTTTGAGGATACAGTCAAAACGAAACATATTTATGTTGAAAATTTGTCTAAAACAAAAAAGTTCATAGCCCTGACAAAAGACATAACTTTGAAATATACCCATTTAAGAAAAACACTTGTCTAAAATGAAAATTTTTATGCGTTCTTTGTCATTCCGGTTTAAAAATTTTAAGTGTTGTTAATTATGCGATTGAGAAACCCAGATATTCCATTTGAGGGGGGGGGGGGTGATGGCATCCACTTGGCTATGCCACTGATTACATCATTTGATTACAGTGTAAGTTATAATAAATGATACGGCATGTTTCAGCAGTAAGCAAACAGATTAGATTTAAAAAATCTAAAATCCGAATGCTTTCTTACTAAACACATTTACATATTAAAATGCCATAGGCACAATAAAATTTTATTTACTCTCTATTCTTTGCTAAATGTGTAGCGGTCCCATCTTGCACGGTCAGTAAAACGAGTTTCTGCAGTAAGCGGTTGAGCTAGCCTTTTGCTTGGCACTTAAGATTTCGCTTTCTGACAGTGGGTTCACCGGTTTGAACCCTGCCTGGGCACATAACCCGCATTGGTGACCTTGGACAAACGAACACGCACCTCACCATCTTCGCTCTTGATCAACAAGTGGCAGCACTGAAAACACCCCCAAAATCCTAAGTCTCTGAAACGCTCGCAGCAGGAAAGTCTGTGTAACGCTCCTTGCACACGACCAAGCCTGTGAAACGCTCACAGCACGCAAAACCTGCCACGCTGCGCGTCATTGAGAGGGCATACATGCAGAGCTTTCTTGATATACCCGGCTTGGACAGCAGTTCTATCTGGGAAAAGTCACGTGATCAAAGGAGGGAAGTAGAAAATAATTTGAAATCTTCACCCCACTTTGATTTCCACCTGGGCAGGCTTGTGTTGTATGTGTTGTTAGCACGTGCTTTGACATCTTTATATTAAAACATGCGTTTTCTCCCCGAAAGATACAAATTAATACACAACATGGATTTTAAAAATTGTTTAGAAGATTTAAAAATTGATTTAGTGATACATTTGCATCCGACTATGGAATTTTATTTGATTAATATCAAAGATAGGATACTATCTGAAATATCAGCTGAATCTTATCAACCATATTCAGAATCTGTAATTGCAAGTAACTGTCTTTACAGGTAAGCAAATAATTCATACTATTTATATTGTTTTAACTAATATCGTGAATTGTTTTGGAATGAATTAAAAAATATTTTAATTAGTATTCAAAATTAAGAAATTCCTGAATTTGATGGAAATTTGTTTTGGAGTGAATTACAAAATATTTTAATTAGTATTCTAAATTATGAAATCCCTGAATCTCATAAAAATAAAATATATAAATATCTAAAGTGGTTTTAGATAAAAATTATAATGGTGAAATTAATGATTAAATAACATTTATTTTAGAAAATTTTTTTATCAGCAATAATAATAATATGTAAATGACAGAAATGACAGCAGTAATGCTCAATTTTCTTATTTATTTAAAGATTTGTGAAACCTTTTCATTAGAGATGTTTTATACAATAAATATAATATGTTTTAATTCATTTAAGTGATTTTATTTTATTATTAATGTTAATCAAAGTCAATTGTATTCGTAATTTAAATTACTAACTCTTTAAATTGAAAAAAAAGATATAATTTTGCATTTTAAAAATTAGTAAATTCACAATTATTTTTTTTAGTTAAATAATACTGCATTTCATCAATTGAAATACATTTAGTATATTTGTAAATTTCTATTTTCTTTTCTTTCTTTCTTTTTCTTTTTTTCTTTTAATGGAATGATACTGTATTTCATCTATTGCAAAGTAAAAATTTGAAAATGTTTCTGTTAGAACTGTTTTATACAATAAATATATCTATATTACACAATATCTTTTCATTTGCATAGATGGTCTTTTTAGAATTTATATAAAACTTTGTTTTATTATTGATAATGATAAAAATTAATTGTATTCGTAATGTAAATAATTTTCTCTGTGAACCAAGAAAAAGTAAATCAAGATGTGATTTTATACATTAAACACATTAATATATTTATATAGTTTTTTTTTTTTTTTTGTATTTCATGAATTGCAAAGCAAAGAGGTAAAAATATTTTTGTTAGACTCTTATTAGAATAACTATATCTCGAATATACAATTTCTTTTCATTCCTTTATTTATTTTTAAATTCATGTGAATTTTTGTTTTGTTCTATTATTATTAATAATAATAAATAATGGTATTCGTAATATAAATTTCTTACTATCTGAACCGAGAAAAAAAAAATTATACATTAAACCTATTTGTATATTTATAATTCTTTTGCCTATTTTTTAAATCAAATAATACTATATTTCTATATATAGCAAAGGAAAGATTTTTAAAAGTTTCTGTTAGAGTTGTTTTGTATCATAAATATATCTATAATATACAGTATCTTTTCATTCGTTCAGATAATTCTTTTAAAATATATTCGAAATTTATTTTTATTATTAAGAATAATAAAAATCTATTGTATTCGTAATATAAATTATTTACTCTCCGAACCGAGGAAAAATAAATCAAGATATGATTTAAGCATTAAACATATAATTTCATTTATAAAAACATTTCTTTAAATTAAATAATACTGTATTTCATCAATTGCAAAGCAAAAGTTTACAGTCGTTTTTGTTAGAGCTGTTTTGCAAAGCACATTTAAAATAAACATTATCTTATCATTCATTTAGATATTTTTTCTTCTTATAATTCATGTGAAATTTTATTTTATTATTAATAATTATAAAAACGAATTGTATTTATAATATAAATTATTTACTCTTTGAAAAAAAAAAAGGTATAATTTTATACATTAAGCATGCCTGAAAGTTTATACGTATAGTTGTAAAAAAATTAAATAATATTGTATTTCATCTATTGCAAAGCAAAGGTTTAAAGACGCTCTTCACGCTGTTTTATACAATAAATATATCTAGAATACATAATAAATTTTCATTCATTTAGATGTTTTTTGATTTTTTGTGAAATTTAGTTTTATATTTATAACTTACTAATAATTATAAAGGATAGTTGTATTCATTATTCAATTTATTTTCTTTCTAAACTGAAGAAGAACAACAATAAAATAATAATAATAATAATAATTTTGTCTGACTGATTAAACTCCAATAACCTATTATTATTTGTAATATATTTTGATAAACGTAAATACATATGCAAATAAAAAAAAAAAAACAGAATAATAATTATCATGAGATTCAATTTCAAATTTATTAAAAAGACAAAATTTAAATTTTTGTTTGAGTTGAGTTACACAAATATTAAATAAATAAATAAATGCCTTTTTTCATTCATTCAAGTAGTTGTTAAACATTGATGTGATTTTAATGCATATATATATATATATATATATACATATATATAAGACCATTAATAGTAAACAATCCTTATATATATTGTAAATGTGAAAGTGTGTCCGAAAAATTGGAATGAACTTAGCTTCAAAACGGATGGATTAATGTGTTTGAATCTTTGCATATGTATAGATTATAGGAGTGGAATGAACATAGGCTAATTTTTATTTATTTTATTAAAATATTTTCCTTAATAATTCAAAATTAAATTATTTTTCATACAAAATCAATAGGCACTTTTCAGATAAAATTTAACCATTTTCCTTTCCTGTTGCCAAGAAAATAAAAAATTGGAATAATAATTTTTCAGCGGCAATGAATTTTTAATAAAAAACTTCCACGCGAAAACTATAATAAAATAATTTAAAAGAAAATAAACATGACGTCATGTTTGAAATTCAAATAAAAGGTGTATTTTTTATAATATATTTAACAAGGATATTTGTTTAGCTAATGGGAATTTTTGGGTAAAATATGGCGACATAAATTAAAAGTAAAAAGAATGAAAAAGAATTATATTTTTAATAAGATGGTTCACTTATGAAAATGTGACGTCATAGTTGAAATAAAACAGTTACTTTATAGCAGTCGTTAAAAATACAAGGGGTATGAATATCAGTAGCTAATGGAGCGAGATAAATAATGACGTCATATTTAAAATGAATCAGAAATATTTTTTACTTATACACTGCTCAAAACGATTAAAGGATATTGCAGTTTTAGGTGGATTTTGTACCTGGGAAACTTTTTAGCTGATTGATACATGGTCGACAGACATAGTAGGTTATATGAGAATACACATGTTTGGCAGAAAAAAATGCATTTTATTGCGCATTTGTATACAAAAGGGAAAAAACACAATTTGTGCATATGAGAAAAAAGAATAAGAAAATGTGTTTTCTTCAAAGAAAATCATTTTCAGTAGGGGGTATGGTTTCCACGGGCGGTCAGCAACGTTGAACACCTTTGAGGCATGGACTCAATGAGGCTATTAATGACGAGTTGGGGTATTCTGCCCCACTCTTCCAGAAGAGCTCTTTCCAGTTCTTGGAGAGTTTGTGGGGGTTGTTGGCGACCAGAAACTCGTCTTCCTAGAGCGTCCCAAACGTGCTCGATTGGATTCATGTCTGGAGAACACGCTGGCCATTCCATTCGAACGATTCCTTCCTCGAAAAGGAAATCCTCCACCAGGTTGCACGATGTGGCCTGCAGTTATCATCCATTAAAATGAAGTTATATCCGATTGCTGCAGCGTAAGGGACTACAATAGGTCTGAGAATCTTATCCCTATATCGGCGACCAGTCAGAGCTCCATCTCGAATGATGTAGAGGTCAGTGCGCCCGTCAATGGAGATGCCGCCATACACCAACACTCCTCCACCGCCAAATCTGACACTTTCGTGCACGAACGCAGGATTATTCCTACTGCCACGGTCCCTCCAGATGAAAATACGCCTATTATCCGGATGAACAGAAAAACGGGACTCGTCAGAAAACAGAATATGTCTCCATTCATTTCTCCTCCAGTTGACATGCTCGGTTGTCCACTCCCTGCGGTCGCAACGATGCCTTGATGTTAATCTAACACATACCATCGGTCGGCGAGCATACAGATCTACAGCATGGAGCCGGTTTCGGACAGTCTGAGTTGAAATCGTGGTGCCTGTAGCCGAGCGAAGGTGTTGTTGGAGAAGAGTAGCTTTCATGTTTCGGTGTCTCCGAGCTGTTAACGCTAAATACCGATCTTCATTGGGCGTTGTTGCCCGTCTACGACCTTGCCCTAGTCTTCGGCCTGCACATCCACTCTCCAAAAAACGGTTCCAGATCCAGGAAATTACACTTTGTGACACTCCAATGGCTTGCGCTACTTCGGCTTGAGTTTGGCTCCCTTCTAACCTACCAACAATTCTCCAAGCCTCTGAATCAGACAAATGACTTCGCTGAGACATCGTACTCATCGAAACAAAGCAATTACTGAATGCCGATCATCTTTGTCTTCGTTCTCTTTTATCCAGTTGAAAGTCAAACTTCATTCGCTGCCGCTGAAGCGACATTTT
Source organism: Maratus speculifer (assembly GCA_964019185.1). Classification (NCBI taxonomy): domain Eukaryota; kingdom Metazoa; phylum Arthropoda; class Arachnida; order Araneae; family Salticidae; genus Maratus; species Maratus speculifer. The sequence continues at coordinate 368,392,577 of OZ025296.1, forward strand.
TGACGTCGAACTCAAAATTTGCATACTCCACAGTTTGAAAACCAGAAAAATTTGCATTTGTGATTCTCTTCTTCTATTTTCGGCAAAAAAAATTTCGTTTATATCTTTATTTTATATGAAACTTCAAATATCCTTTAATTGTTTTGAGCAGTGTATTAATTAATAAGTTATAAGTTACATACAAATGAATATTTTTATTCAAAACTCATAATTAACAATGGAAGAATTTTTTTGTGGGGAAAAGGTGGAAAATAAAACTACTGACTAATATATTTTTGGCTCGATTTTTTAACACTTTCGAACAAAGTTGAAAAGTTATTATGCTTTCGGTTTGTCTGTCTGTCTGGTCGCTTTCTAACTTTCGTAAATATACTCCGATTTCCATGAAATTTTTGGACGTTCTTAACGTTTACCTAGCACGAATACTTATTGAAAATAAAGTTTCTACCATGATTAGTTTATTTACAGGGAGAGTCAAAAAATTTCCTTACATAACGGCATTATGGGGAAAAATCGTTTAAATTAAATGTAACGATGTTACACCCTGTGAAACATATTCAAATTTATATGCATTTACAAAGTGCACTAAAATATGCATTTTGTAAAGTATGTAGTGAAAAGGACACTTATTATTCATTTACAGGTTTACACAGAAAAATTCCATTGCATAAGAATAAAGGGAGGAACAGTTTCCGACACATTTTAATTATGGTAAACGATTTCATGTATAATCAAATTGATATATGTTGCTGAGGCTTAATGTGAGTTATTTCTTGCATAATACGACGTGCATAGCATTTACAGGGACACACAAAAGATTTCAAATATTATATATTCTATCCGAAGTACTGTATATGATGGATGATGACTGTTGCATGGATGAAATGCATTTTGAATTAAGATATGTGCTTTTAAGTTTCGCTAAATGTATGCGTATTAAATGGAGAGTAAAAATGGTAATAGTATAAATAGTTAAATTTATATATACAGGGTTACACAAAAGATCTCAGAAAGGTTACTGAATATGAGCGTAATTTACTTAAAGGTGGTTTTTAAATTAAATATGCATTTTCATTTTGAACTGCATTCAGTAAACTAAGAAATGTTTGTAGTATATATATAAAATGATATACAAAGTCCCGCAAAGGACTGGATACAAGGTTGTCTTTGGATGATAATTTCTGAAAATTTAATTTAGGTAGTACTAAGGAATATTTTTGTTTGAACTAAATTTTAGAAAGATACTTTCGTGTATTAAAGGCACTTGGAAAACTACAAGGCTGTACAAAAGTATTCAAGAATGTTTCTATCTATTAGTATTAATCGCTGAAAGGAAAATTTTAACCAGCAAAAAATTAGCAAATAGGGAGTACCAGAAGTTTTTTACCATAAATTCGCGATAAAAAGTTAATTACACATGCTTTTCATCATCAAAATTTTTTGCTTGATTGATCAATCATTTCTTCTTTAAATGTTATGTGAACGAAGTCACGGGTAACTGCTAGTATTATATATATATATATACTCTATGAATATTTACAAAATTGAAATAAAAAAATTAATTGTACTTAGTTTAAATGTGTAAAGATAAAGATAGCTTAATATTTGTATGATAGCCTTCTAACTATTACTATTTTAAATAATAAGAGTGACATTTAATATCTTCTAACTTCGAAGCTGTATATTTTAAAGTAATTATACAGTATATCTTTAATGTTTGGTCTTGAAAAATTTGTATTTATTTATTGTGTACTAATTTCTGCGAATTGATTTCCTATATGTTGATAAAGGGAATAAAATTTATATTTTCTAAATTTTTTTCCCTTTAAGTAAGAACAACAAAAACAAATAACAAAAATTATTTTTTTATAAACAAGGAAAAGGTATCACAAATCTTTAAATAAATAAGAAAATTATATGTTATTGCTGTAATTTCTGTCATTTACATATTATTATTATTATTATTGCTGATAAAATTTGTTTTTAAAATAAATGTTATTTAATCATTAATTTCACCATTATAATTTTTATCTAAAACCAGTTTAGATATTTATACATTTCATTTTTATGAGATTAAGAAATTTAATAATTCTGAATACTAATTAAAATATTTTGTAAATCACTTCAAAACAAATTTCCATCAAATTCAGGAACTTTATAATTTTGAATACTAATTCAAATATTTTGTAATTCACTCCAAAACAACTCACGATATTAGTTAAAATAATATAAATAGTATGAATTATTTGCTTAACTGTAAAGACAGTTACTTGCAATTACATATTCTGAATATGTTATTTTTATTTAGAAAATAAATGACAGTAAAATAATACCGGTGTTACTTCAGATATAAACTCCTTATTATAGCATGGTACTAATATATTTCAAACTTCCTTCCTTTCCCCCAGCGGTAAAAACGCTGTCCCGGCCTGTTATTATCAAGATGGCCTTGATACATGCGCTTTGCGGCAGCACGAAGCGACAGCATCAATCTGGCACGCGCCAGCACAACACGAGTGCACATCACTCGTTCAACGTCAACGTGACGGTCTTCTCACTAGGGATGGAGTAATGTAGCTAGAGTTGCAAAGGCTGGAAAAAACCGAGTTTATTCCCGGGAATAAATTCCCGGTTTTTTTGGGAAGGAAATTTTGGAAATTTCTGGGAGTTTTTAGAACGTTTTAAACATTGAAATATTTAGTTTAATATTTAATATTTTTGTAATGATTCCAATTGTTTTATTCTTAACTGTAATTGCAAGAATAACTCAACTTTTCTTATGAGCTAGCCAAGCGAAGATAATCAACATTAGAGATCGTTTTATCTGCTTTTCTCTGATTCCGTCCTGATTCTGTCCAATTTTATATTGAAAAGACAGGGCATCATTTCCCTTTTTTAATCTTATGAAAATTTGTTAAGATGAATCTTTTTATGATGAAATAAGATTTTTTTTACAATCCAAATAACATTTGTTTCACTGAAAAATTATTGATATGTAACGAGATTCTACTATATTCTTATTTAAACTAGTACACCGAACCCGGGGTTCCCGGGTCTCAGAGTAAAGGTGAAAAACTTTTTTAAAAATTAAAATTGAAAAGTCTAATAAATTTTTCCTACGTAATATGCTTTTTAAACTGCCAACTAATTCCAAACAGCAATTTTATATGAAAAATATTAATTATGTTATCATATAAAGCTTTGAAAATTATCGGTACTTCCGTATTAGACGCAAAGATAGAATTTATTAGCCAAAGATCTTGCCAAAGAATAAAATTGCATTATTTCAGTTTATAAAATCAACTAAGAAAATATGATACACAGATATTCTTTAAAATACATTTTTGTAAAGATTAATTGATGTATTTTTTGTAAATTAAGTTTGCAACGAACTAAAAGTTATTAAATTGATAAGAAAAAACGAAATAAAACCAACAACATTCACTGGGTTTTATAGCCGACGATATTTTGACATAACACGTTTTTAATTGCTATTTTTTTTCGGTTGCTATGAAAATAATGGCAACTAAAATATACAGTGATCTGTTATTTTTCTCGTAGAAAAGAGATAAATGGAGGTGAAGTATGCAATTAAAACGGTTTCATGGGCGTTGTTCCTCCAATTTAAGTCTCTTATTCGGACCAAACAAAACAATCTCTAAGAACAGAGACCGAATCCTTTAACATCATTTTTTTCTCTAAATGAAAAAAAAATAATAATTATATTTTAGCATTCTAAAATAGCATTTCATTGTATTATGAATTAAAACTGTATCGCTAAAAGTTTTCCTTTTTTGCGAAAGCACGTGGTTGTGTTTGATGCAATGCAGCGAATTTTAGAGATGATTTTTAGCGTCACCTGCAGCCACCAAACTGCATCTCTATTCATCTTCCTTTTTTTTTTACTCTATGGATATTTTCCCTTTTATTCCCACACAAATGCGATACTTAAGTTGCCACCATTAGAGAAAATGAACTAAAAACTATAAAAAAAATTAATATCTCAAAAACAAATTGAGATACAGTTTTCTAACAAACTGCATTTAAACGTGCATATTTTTCTGCATACGATGGTATAAATGTCGAAAACGTGCTATGTCTAGAAGTTTAAAATTTTACAATAGCGAAAATTGCAAAATTAAAATTTCATCGAAAAGTGTTGCCATTCAAAACATGACGTATGCGTTACGCACAGATACGTTTGGCCTTTATTATATAGATATAAATTCATCCATGGATATTCATTTTTAACCGACTTAAAGGATGAGGTTATGATTTCGACCTGCATGTATTTCTTGTTCACTCATAATTTCCCTAAATATGAACAGATTTTGATAATTCTTTTTTTGTTTGAAATTATAGGATACCCGTGTAGTCCCATTTTAATTTCATTAAATTCTGATGATTAGACTTTTTAAAAATAAAAAAATATGTGGATTTGATAAAAAAATGATTTATCGCAAATTATTTTTCATTGTTGCAACCGTGTTCAAATCATAAACATATTAAAACTATTTATTCATTTGCGTTAGCGCCAAGTTGTCACCAGGCTTGATTCTTTTTTTGAAATCGCTTAGTATTTTTTTTAAAAAGCATATTTTATTATATTTTCACTAAAATTAATGCAATAAGTGAACAAAACAGCGAAAAAATTTAATATTAAAAAAGCCCTTGTTTTCGAAAATTTAAAAGTAGAAAAGAATTCTGACTCTGAGATGCTTTCTTCACAAGGTTATTCTGGGTATGAAACTATAATAAATCTGTCTTTACAACTATTTGTGTATTATGAAACTTACTGATTGAGTGCATAAAAATATTTACAATAAGAAACGTAAACAAAACCAGTAGAGTTTAAGTGGGAACTAAATAGATTAAAATATTAATAAGTTAGAAAGGGAAATGACAGATTTATTTATAAATGTAAACATCACCTTTGTTCTCAGATTCAACGTAAACAGAAAAATTAAATAAAGAATATACGTCGGATATGCCAGGTAACAGAAAGTAAACAATTTTAATTTTTAAGAGAATAATTGAAATCTTCATTAATTCAGTCACCATTGTTGTCAAGCTGATGAATTTTAGGAATTTAAAAAGTTGCAAAGTGTTAAAATAATAAGTCTTGTTAATTAGTAAAAATTCCATTTAAATTTCTCAGAACAATGAGCAGTGATGTCTTCAAATAATAATTTAAAGTTGAAAAATGACTGGTTTTGTTTACTTTTAAAACTTCTTCAAAATTTCCAATATTTCCCAAAAATTCCGGGTTTGTTCCCCAAAATTTCCGGGTTTATTCCCGTCCCTCAAAAACTGTATGTTTTTTGCAACTCTAATGTAGCGCCGGCATCGTTCACGGTCAGTAAAACGAGTTTCTCACAGGAAGCGATTGAGCTAGCCTTTTGCTCGGCTTTAAGATCTCGCTTTCTGACCGTGGATTCTCCAATTCTAACCCTGCCTGGTCACATCACCTGCAAATTTTTCTTTAGATGATATTAAGTTATAGAATTTTCTCCTTAAATTTACTTTATATTTTATTTATAATAAGTTATTTATTTTTAAAATGTTACTATTTATATCATTTACAATTTAATTTTTAACTTCAGATAATTGGGAGTCTACTGCAGCTTTTAATACAAAGTTTAAAAATTTCATCACAACTTATTTTCTACATTGATTTTAAATTTTCGTTATAAGTTTATTTATTTATATTTTTAAATTAAATCTAAAAACATATTAATTCCTTTTTTTTATTGTAGATGCATAAAAGCATTAATCTTTCACATCACATCACTCAAAGTATCTTCAATGTGTAAAACAAATGCAGCAAAATATCTCTTATCAGAAATTTTTTACAAAAGCAGCTTCTAACTCAGAGCCACAAAAACTTTTATTTGTGAGCTATGCAAGAATTTCTTTCAAAACAGTCTTTTTTGTGTGAGGTATGCAACAAAGAATTCTCTAAAAAGAGCAACTTAAACACCCATCTGTTAACTCATACTGGTGAGAAACCGTTTGTGTGTGAGGTATGCAATAAGAAATTCTCTCAAAAGGGCAATTTAAGCAGTCATCAGTTAATTCATACTGGGGAGAAACCGTTTGTGTGTGAGGTATGTAACCAGAAATTCTCTCAAAAGGGCCATTTAAGCAGCCATCTGTTAACTCATAGTGGTGTGAAACCGTTTGTTTGTGCTATATGCAACAAGAAATTCTCTCGAAACGGCCATTTAATCAGCCATCTGTTAACTCATAGTGGTGAGAAACCGTTTGTGTGTAATATATGCAACAAGAAATTCTCTCTAAAAAGCCCTTTAAGAAGACATCTGCTAATTCATGCTGGTAATAAACCTTTTGAATGTGAGATATGCAACAAGAAATTCTCTGAAAAGAGTGCTTTAAGGAAGCATCTGTTAATTCATACTGCTGAGAAACCTTTTGAATGTGAGATATGCAACAAGAAATTCTCTCGAAAGGGTCATTTAAGCATACATCTGTTAACTCATACTGATTAGAAACCGTTTGTGTGTGATATATGCAACAAGAAATTCTTTCGAAAAGGAGATTTAAGCAGGCATCTGTTAATTCATACTGGTGAGAAACCTTTTGAATGTGAGGTATGCAACAAAAAATTCTCTCAAAGGGGCAGTTTAAGCAGCCATCTAATAACCCATAGTGGTGAGAAACCGTTTGTGTGCGATACATGCAACAAGAAATTTTCTCGAAAGAGTCATTTAACCAGGCATATCTTAATTCACACTGGTGAAAAACCTTGTATGCGAGATATGAAAGAATAAATACTCTCAAATGTGTGATTCAAGCAAGCATCTGTCATTTCATATTGAAGAAAAACATTTTGTGTGAGAAATATGTGTTAAAAGATTTTTTTCAAAAGATTTGTTTAAGGAAGCATCTGTTGATGTCTTCCTAACGAGGAATATTTTAAGAAAGATAAACTTATGACATAAATTTAAAAAAAACTATCTGTGCTATATTTTGCTCCTAAAATTTGTTAATTGCATTTAACTAATCGTAGCATATTTCAGAAGTAAATAAATATTTCATACCTTTCATTAAAGTGCACAAAAAGAGCATCGAACAAAAATTTGACTATTTAAACCATTAAATTTGCAGAACACGAGCTATAACCATGAGCCTTGGCAAACACCATTTTATTTTTAGGATGCTTCATATTACACTGATAAACAAAGTTTCTGTTTCTAACTAAGTATGTAGTGACTTTTATATTTTAGGTGGTGCTGTGAAAGAATATGCCATTAAAAAGTTTCCATCACCCACAGATTTTTAAAAAATTCAAAATCCTGAAAATTTTTGTAGTATTTATTCAACGCATACATCTTATGAAATTTATCATTTGGTATTTTAGTAATGACAAACTTTTAAATAAACATTTATAAAGCTTAAAATTAATATTTAAAACACTGAAAGTATGCATTGTTTATAAAGTTCCAGAAAAATATAGATTTTTTGTAAAAAGAAATGATATTAATAAGAAATTTCATCCTTTATGTTATGTAAATGTCTTATCTGTGGGTGCTCTCTTATAGGTCATTGTTCCGAGTTATATTGTCAATTTAAAGCAGACATTAAGCCACTTATATCATTACAATAGCGTAAAACATCTTTTCTTTTAAAAAAATGTTGAATATTTCTTATATCAATCTCGATAAATAGATATCTTTATATAGTTTTTCAGGAGATTCCAACCTTGCAATCTTGATCAAGTAATTCTGAGTTTTTCTTTGATAAATTTAAGTCTCTCACAAAATCATTTAATTCTTTTTGAGTTATTAGGTGTGGTTCTTCATTTATGCCAGGAGATTAGTTCACATCAGATGTCGAGGAAGTTTGTTTCACTGATTTCCATTTCTACTGCTACATCATCATATGTGAAACTCGCTGGAGGTTTCGGTATTTTTAAATCATCATTATGTAATGCTAGTCACATTGCTGAATTTAAGTTCGTGTACTTAATTTTATGTTTACTTCTTGCAAAGAATCCTTTAATTTTTGTAATACATTAGTAGCAGTCAGTTATTTGATCCTTCGGCACGTGTCACATCATGGGTATAGCAAAGGACATACACTTTTTTGTACCTTTCATCAACGTCCGGAGGTTTGTAGCACGTTGTGTATAACAAGAACGAGGTGCTTATTTCTTATCTCGTTCAACTACTTTATATCCAAAGTACATATGATAGGCGCATCGATGCTTTTTCAAAGTTAGCTCCCCGCACACACAGCTTCGGGTTCATTAACGCATCCTCTAGACATGTTTTACATATTGTAGAGGAAGATATGATAATTATAATCAAAATTCAATTAAAAAGTCTTATAGAACAAAGAAATAGTAGTATATTCGCCCCGAAAGATAAGTTTGCACTGTCAGGGATTTGCGTTAAAGTCGAATCCTGTGAGGGTGGCTAGCGCTGTCTGTTCAAGGTCGCTAACATAAAATTTATTAGGGGGACGTCTGTTTCTACTCTCTTGCTGTATCTTCTATAGTTGTAATAAGAAAAAAGAATATTTGTGTGGAACAAATACATGAAAGAGAATAATATAATATAATAGGCTAGTTCCATGGGTTTTGTAGTGTAAGTCACATTACCTTATAATTGCTATGCTTGTTTGCCACCGTTATTTTCGAAAAGTCTGCTTGGTCTTATTCAATTAATGAGAATGTGCCGATAAAATAAATCACATTTTTTCGTACTAAAATACTGCTAGCCAAAAATCGTAGCCTGTGACTTACACTACAAGTACTCATGGAAATAGCCAATAATTATAATGCCTATAGGATGCCTACATACTCCAAAACGTATAAATGAATTTTCTCAAAAATGGAAGGTGATAGAAAATTTCTACAAACATATTCTTTTTCAGCAGCTTGAAATCTATAAGAAACACCCAATGTATATAGAGAAATCGAAAATTCGTTAAAATTTGTTTATCAGTGTTATCTGAAAATATTAGAAAATATCTATTTTTTACATATATAAGCCTGTAAAATTTTATAATGATTCATAGTATTTAAGTGAAAAAGAAAAACCTTTGCTAAACATGATTTCTCACAATAAAGTTCTTTAATGGTTAAATTGTTTTTCTTATCAATATTGAAGCTGAGAATATTAGTTTTGAAAAGGGTATGGTCCCCTTGACATAGCCATAATATTAAGAAAAAATGTGTCTTAGTGTGTTTGACACACTGGTTGATATTTTAAAAGGTAGGAACTGTCTCGTGACATTTGATATATAAGTTAAGGTTGGAAAAAATATTTTAAAATTAAGCTTTTCTCATAAGGCTTATAATAAAAGAAAGTATTCTAATTTAATTGTCATGTCATTACTGATACCTGTTGCATTATTTTAATTTTCTTAATTTCTAAATAGGCTGTCCTGATTGTTTATTCGTAAGGGAATAACAGACTGGTATGAGTTTTAAATGTCAATAAATATTGGAAAAACAAGAATGAAATATTTTTGCCATATCCAATTCAATCTCCAAAATTTTCCATTGTATTGAAAAACAATTATGACATCGGTATAGCTCGTGCCCATCTGACTATGTCTTAACTCTTTCGAATTACACAGATTACCATGTAATTGATGTAACCTGCTGAGGTTTTCTATGCCACATTTGTTAATCAAAATGAATTATGTACAGTCAGTCAGGATAACTTTGCTCCACATTTACGAAACCTTTATCCATTATGTCATTGTGGAATTTTCACGAATTATTTACAATGAGCTGCCAAACACACACTAGTGCATGTGTCTATATTTTGAGACCAAAACTTTGCCGTCAACGCATGTGATGGAGTAGATATTAATTTTTTTCCTCTCTTGGACCAAACTTAACCTGATGATTGTAGCATTTGTTGTTTGTCCAGAAAGTCGCTCAAGTATTAATTGTTTAACCCGTCGACCAAAAAGCTATCGCCAAACTACAAGATTGCATGAAAATAATGGATGATTGTAAATGTCTCATTTACCTGACATTGACTACGATACACGTGTTTGTTATGTCATGAAGTGACTTTTAATTCAATTTTTTATTTGTGTTGTTTGATTATGTGTTGCTAATTTATTTGTTCTTTCGTTTTTTAACATAAAAATTACATCAATTTATATAGTTTGGCAATTTCTATAATTTGGCGAAATGGATTGACGGGATAACCAAGAAGTACTGATGCTCAAAATAATTCCAAGTTTTAATGTGGTTAGTGTGGAAAATCGTTTGTGGTTTTAGTTTGCGTTATTGGAAGAAATATTATTGAATGAAACGAGTAGGAATTTCTGAGGTCTCCTGAAACATATTTTCGGTAAAATAGGAAGTACAAAGTATTTATTTTTCTTTTACATTTCGTATAATGTCGATGGTAAGAATTCTCTTTTACAAATAGTTTAATTTTTAGAGGAGCCTATAGTTTCAGCTATGAGGGGAAGCCCACTAAATTGCTTAAGCTCATCAAGCCCCACTTAAGGGGAGCTTATAATCGAGATTTAGAAAAATTACTGAAAAACCTATTTTTATCACTACAACAAAGTTGACAAGTGTTAATGCTTTCGGTTTGCCTGACCGTATGTCCACATTCTAACTGTCGTAAATAGGCTCAGATTATCATGAAATTTTTAGACGTTATTGACGTTTACTCTAGCTCAAACCCTATTGAAAATGAATAGTCTATCCTAATTACTCTATTTCTGTAAATACATTTCTGTTAAAACAGAACATAGCTCATAGTTTTCCATTACATTATGAGCTATGGGGGAAAATTGTTTCAGATGAATTTTAAAGTTATTACACCTGGTGAATCATATACTATTTTATAAGCTACTGCATAGTTCGCTAAAATATGTATTCTGTAAAATATGCAGTAAAAAGAAGTTATTATTCATTTACAAGGCCAGAATAAATTATTAAGAATTATAATTAATGATTATATATTAAGAAATGATTTATAGTAGTATTACAGATATTTCTCTTGTATCTTCACTAAGAAATGGTTAGTAGCAGTGGCGTAGCTAGAATGGATGACACCCGGGCGGATGTAAATGGTGTCACCCCCACCCTATCTGTCATATTTTTTCAATCACAATCATGTGTTATTACAACAAATGGCCATACCATTCCTTATTTACTTTTTGTCCTCCTGCGTTAAAAAACACAGGAACGACTCATCATTCAACCCATAATCCGCATAAGTCAATGCGATGTCTATATGTAGAAGATGAGTCTTTCTTTTAAAGTTTGCTTTCGCTACACATTCGTTGTATATCTATGAATGAATATGCTGCGTATGCTGTGTGTGTGCTTTTGTTCTCTTGTGCGTATCTTATTTAGAGAATTTTCATTTTATTTAAGAATTCTTTTCCAAAATCTTATACGATTGTACATATATAGATTCGCAAAAAGAGATTGGGATCACCCATAAGAAGATGACATCCGAGGAGGACCCCCCCCCGCTCGCATATAAGCAACCTTTACATGGATACGGACATGGGGGAAAATCCTGTGTTGTGATTGGCTTAAGTTATGGAGCAGTGTCGTGCGTCACAAACACGTTACTCATCGTAGTGCAGAGGAGAGAGAACAACAAACCGATATGGTTTTATGATGTCCAGTATTATAGACTTCTAGTCACAATATTTTTATTTATACAAATGTGAAATTTCAAAGAAAAAATATCAATTTTTGGACGATTATTCATTTTTGTTCACCGTAATATCGTCTGATTAAATGATTTAAAATGGAATGATCTCCAGAAATCAAACGTTAGTTAAATGAACATTTAAAAAATTTTATCTATATTTTTACGACGTAGCTGCAACGATAAGGAATTATTGTTTTACGAAACTAAGTTTATTCAATTTAATACTACGTAAAAAAAAAAAAAAAAAAAAAAAAAAAAATCTAGCTTTAATGTAAATGTGTGTGAAGCTTTAATGGCTGCAAAGTTCATTTCAGTCTCAAAATGCATGCTTGCTAGGTGGTTGCAATATCTAATTTTAAATGAAAATGGACATTTTAATCATAAATACAATCATTCTGTTATCTTCAAGAAATATTATGTTTTCTTGTTAGATAAAGTAATTTTAACTATTCCTTTTTGGATGACTTTTATATTTTGTGATTTGTGCAACCATTGCTTATTTGGGCAAAATTATACTGAATGCACATTTTTTTAGACTTAATTTCTGAGCCAATGCATTACTTAAACATTAAAATTAGAAATACACGTGTATGCAATTATGAAAATTGTAAAAAATAAATAAGAAAAAATTATGTTAAAATATGTTTGTTATTATGCACACACTACACAAATTATTCCATAGCCACTGGTTCTATTAAAAAACACTTTATTAAAGGAATAACACTCACTCGCAGCTCACTGCTGCATTATCGTCTGCATTTATCTCAAAACAACTTTAGAATAAAAACAGAAAAAACACTTCACTTCTCTTCAGTTTCTCAACACTGACATTTTAATTTAGGTAGCACGGTATCGTCTGCCTACATGGAACATACCGGCCCCCATTGACATGTTTCACATTCAATAATAACTCTTTTTTTTTACTAAGTACACTAATTACACAAATAAATACAAAAGTTCACTATATATGTTACTTAAATATAAAATTGAAAGAAAAAACAATATAACTCTCACACACACATTTATATATATACACTTTTTTTAAGTACTATGGGTTTCAGGCATAGGTAAAATACATATTTTACTAATCGATCTTTTAAAAATTCCATTCTGAGTTTTTACCTGAACTACGCGAATTTTCTTATCATTACCATAATATACTTCAATAATTCTGCCTAAAGGCCACTTATTGCTTGATATATTTTCCTCTACTAACAACACTAGATCTCCTATTTTTACATTATCCTTTTCAAATCTCTTCTTACCCCTCTGTTGTAATTCACTTAAATAATTATGGTGCCGTTTGCGCCAAAAAAGTTGTACAATTTTAGTTATTCTTTGCCATTTTTTGAGGCGATTTTCTCTTATATTGGTTAAATCAGGCTCAATAATGACATTTAATGGTCTGTTTATAAGAAAATGAGCTGGAGTTAGGACTCCAAAATCATCTGCGTCATCTGATAATGGACTCAAAGGCCTCGAATTTAATATTCCCTCTATTTGTATCACTACTGTAAGAAGTTCCTCATAAGTGAGATTAGCACCTCCCACAATTCTCTTAAAATGAAATTTAAAGGATTTTATTGCGGCCTCCCAAAGACCCCCGAAATTGGGTGATCTGGGGGGAATAAATTTCCACTCAATGCCTTCACTAGACAAATATGCTGCTAATTTCTCATCAGGTTTTCTTACTAATTCATAAAAGACCCTAAGTGTTTTATCTGCCCCAATAAAATTATTGCATTATCAGAATACAATTTGGCACATTTACCCCTGCGTGCTATGAATCTTTTCAGTGCCGCAATAAATGATTCGGAAGTTAAATCTGAAACAATTTCTATGTGTATAGCCTTAAATACAAAACAAACAAAAATACAGACATAAATTTTTTGTAAGATGGTCCTACGTGCATAACCAATTTTGATCATAAATGGCCCACACAGATCAACACCCGAAATATTAAAGCAATAGTCTAATTGGACTCTATCCCTGGGCAAGTCGCCCATCAATTGATTTGCAATAACTGGTTTAGCTTTAAAACATGGAATGCACTGATGAACCACCTTTCGACACATTGCACGACCATTTATTGGCCAAAATTTATTTCTTACTAAGGATAGTAAAGTTGACGCACCAACATGCAAATATTTCTTATGATAATAATTTATAACAATTACAGTAAATTTATTACTCTTTGGTAAAATCGCCGGGTGCTTTTTTGAAAAATTTAAATTACTATTATTTAACCTGCCACCAACCCTTAAAATTCCAAATTCATCTAAGTAAGGGTTGAGGCCTTTTAACTTGCTACTCGGACTTACCGATCCTTTTGTCTGAAGACTATGTATGTCTTCACTGAATTCATTATTTTGTATTGATTTAACTAAATGTCTCTCTGCAAGCTCCAATTCTGACGTACTCAAGGGTCCATTACACTTATAAAGAGGGTTTCTTGTATTCATCACAAATCTGAAAATATAACTAAGAATACGCACAATCGTTAAATAATTATTACTAAGATTAATCAAGTTATATACAAAACAATTCTCGGTGATATTACAACTTATAACATTAAATTCATTCGAGGATTTAACATTAAATTTGAGCTCTTTATTGAACTCATCATTTGTTTCTGGTATGGTTATTGTACGTTGAGGATAATCACTGTTCTGTAGAAATGAAGGTCCCTTCCACCACAACTCACAGTTTGCAAGTTTGTCAGGATCCATACCTCTGGAAAGTTTGTCAGCAGGATTTTCTTCTGAGCAAATATGATGCCACTGTTCAGCACTAGAGATTTCTTGTATGTTAGCCACTCGATTTTGAACAAATTGCTTAAGGTCGATAGGTTCCTTTTGAATCCATGCTAACACAATCATTGAATCTGACCAAAGGAAAACATTAGTCACTATTACTTTCATGGATGATAATACTCTGTTTACCAGTTTGGTTAGCAACACTGCTGCACATAACTCCAATCTTGGAATAGTTAGACTCTTTATCGGTGTAACTCGCGACTTGCTAGCGATTAAATTCACCATCACATTTAGGAATAACTGGATTTGCAATAAACTGCTGCCCCATAGCAACGTTCTGAGGCGTCAGCAAACCCGTGTATTTCTATAATTTCTGGGTTTTCAATTATAATACGCCTACAAATTTTTATATTATTTACACATTTAAATGACATAAGAAATTGATGCCACTCATGAAACTCTGATTCAGGAAGCTCGTCATCCCAGTCAATATTGATTCTCCACAATTTTTGCATTAGTATTTTGGCTTTAGATATAACTGGACCAAGAAGTCCCAATGGATCAAAGAGTCTCGCGATTGTTGACAATACTTCTCGCTTTGTGTAGGAATTGCACAGTTCCACCTTAACTCGAAAAGTGAAACAATCATCTCTTGGGTTCCACGAAACCCCTAACGTTTTAGTTTCAATTTCATTTTCAAATTTGTACCCTTCTTCATATGTCAGCGAAAGATTTTTATCACTTGTACACCACTTATGGAGTCTCATACCTGCTTTATGCATAATCGCTATGAGCTGCTGCTGCAACTCTTTGGCTTCTTCAAGCGTAGGTGCACCGCACAAAATATCATCCATGTAAATATTTTCTCGAAGAACCGATGCTGCCATCGGATAATTATCTCCTTCATCAATCGATAGCTGGTTGAGAGTTTTCATTGCTAAATAAGACGCACTAACCGTACCGTATGTAACGGTCTGTAGTTCAAAAATTTTAGGCTCTTCTTCGAAATTATCGTTCCACAAAATTCTCTGCAATGCGTGCTGACTAGGATCAATATTGATCATTCGATACATCATTTGAATATCCGCAGTCAGTGCATAAGTATGCTCTCGAAAACTAACCATAATCGTGAATAAATCATTCTGAATAACACCGCCATTATATTGCAATGAATTAAGTGATGTGCCATTTGTTGTTGTGGCAGAACAGTTAAATACAACTCTCAGTTTTGTGGTGGACTTTTCTGGTCTAAAAATGCCATGATGTGGAGCATAATACACGACGTCAGGTTCTTTCACTTCCTTAACCTGTTTCATATGCCCCAACATTTCATATTCATTTAAAAAAATCTTTATACAATTTGAAGTATTTCTTATCTTTTGATAAGCGAGTCCACAGCGATTTGAGTTTTTTAAGAGCAAGCTCCCTAGATTGGCCTAAACACGAAGGATTTTCCTTTAAAGGCATTTTCACCACGTATCTCCCTTCCTCATTTCTCCAATGCGTACGCGCAAAATGCTGCTCACATATCTCAAATTCCTTACTTTTTGATAACACTACTTCGACGTTTTCAACTTCCCAAAACTTTTTTAATGTTTGGTTTAAATCTTCCTCCCTAATTAGCCCACAATGAACTTTTACATCACTTTCCTGCTCTATGCATCCACTAGCCACATACCCAAATACGGTATTTTGCAAAAGTAAATTTGAACTCTGAGAATATATTTGTCCCGGTCTTAATAACTCATAAAATATTTCTGCCCCCAACAACATATCAATTTTATCAGGGAAATTAAATCTATAATCTGCTAATATAGTTAAATCTGGTACTTCAACATTTATGTTAACCACTTGTTGCGGAATTAAATCTGTAATTTTCCTTACTACTAGCATAGTCAATTCTCTTTCAAAACTTTTATCTCTATTCGCGATTTTTGAATTTACGCAGCCTTTTATTGTCATAGAAGTGTCATCCAAACATGAAATTAAAGTATTCGTTTTATTAATTCTAAGCTGCAATCGATTAGCACACTGCGAAGTAATCAAAAATGCTTGTGAACCGACATCTAGTAAGCATCTAACTTCCTGCCATTCCGAAAACTTATCTTTAATGAGGATACGTGCCGTACTTAATAAAACGGATTTTGTTTTATTTTTCACAAAACTAGAGGCGACAGTCTGACTCGGAGGGTAGGAAAGGATTTCCTCGCGTTGTGAATTTTTTATTCCTGCAGTCGATTGAAACACATGACCAACATTTTTATTTTTATTATTTAATTCCTTTTCTTCTCTAGAAAAATGTATTAGCTCAGAATGCGGTAGGTTACATCTACCACAATTTTTAGACTTACATTTCTGTGCGCAACAATTATAATTTAAACATTTGAAACATGCTTTATTTAATTTCACAACTTCTACTCTATCTTTAATGGACAGTTTTTTGAATTGCGGACAAGAATGTAAACCGTGATATTCATTAGATTTACACAAGACACATTTGACATTTTTTGTTTCCGAAAAAAATATATTTGAAGCGCTCCTTTGTGGCCGATTTTGAAATTTATTTGTCGCTATACGTTTATTTTCATTTATCATGTTTCTCGAATACACATTTGATTCACCTTTAGATTTATTTTTAATCGACAAAAAAATATCGCATTCTCTTCCTAGTTGCTGTGGTTTAAAATATGACTCTGATTGTTTAATTGCGATATGATTCATTAATTCGCGATCTAAAGAACTGAAAATTTTATCTGAAACATTCAGATCGCATAATGATTTAAAATCATTTACCTCACGCAAATTACAGTAATACTGAAAAATTGAACTCAGCCTAGCTGCAAATTGAACGTAACTTTCCGACGGTAATTTTTGCGCACTCTTGAAATTGTTTAAACATTCTTTTGCAGTAGGTTGAAATTCCCTTAACACTATATTTTTCAATTTATCATAACTAATCAACTCTTCCTCTGATAAATAGATCATTAAATTGCTCGCTTTTTCGCCGAGAATATTTAACAGAATTTCGGCCTTAAACTCTTCAGGTACATTTTTAGTTCGAAACGCTTTCTCAAGAGATTGAAAAAAAAGATTAAATGACTCAGCTCTCGTTGGTAAAGGAATAGTTAAAGTTTTAATACTTTTAATAAAACTTTCCAAGTTATTGTTCCCTATTTCCGTTTCCGATTTTTCTGTTACGGACGGCAAATTTTCCCGAGATTCTTTACGCAATTTGGCTATTTCTAATTCTTTCTCTAACTGAGCTAGTTTAATTTATTAAGCTCTATAGCTTAAGCTCTAAGCTTAATTAAGCTCTATAATATTTCTTAAATCAATAATTTTACTACTTTCAGGAGCAGTTAAACCCAATTCCTCAACTACAAGCTTAAGCTCGTGTTTATTTAGATTATCAATAACAGACATAATTAAATCAAAATAAACTAAAAAATTGCTCTTACCTCACTCAAATCGCTGCGAAATTCCGAGGAAGACTCATTATAATTCTTAAATTTATCATCTTCAACACAATATTTCACTTGTTTGTGCACGATATTATTCGAAGATTCTCATGTTGAACGTTGACAGATCTATAATAGAACTCTTAATATCACATCAGCACATCGTTCAAATTCCATGATTTTCACTCTCATAAATAATTATTTTCACCTCCGGCTCGACGGACCATGTTTGTTATTATGCACACACTACACAAATTATTCCATAGCCACTGGTTCTATTAAAAAACACTTTATTACAGGAATAACACTCACTCGCAGCTCACTGCTGCATTATCGTCTGCATTTATCTCAAAACAACTTTAGAATAAAAACAGAAAAAACACTTCACTTCTCTTCAGTTTCTCAACACTGACATTTTAATTTAGGTAGCACGGTATCGTCTGCCTACATGGAACAAAATATTTCTATGACGAAGTCTTGTCTATGACACAGATCCGAATAACAACTTTTTTATGACAAATATAAACAAAACAAATGCCTTTTTATTTGAGGTTAAAAGGATGAAAGAAAACGTCATTTAAATTTCCGTTAAAGGGACGAGAGAACCGATTGGCCAATCACAGCACAGAATTCTTTCCCATGTCCGTATCCATGTAAAGGTTGCTAACATGCCCCCCACTCGCTACGCCACTGGTTAGTCGTATTACAGATACTTCTATTGTATCTTTACTAAGAAATGCCTAATAGTAGTATTACAGATACTTATTTTTGTATCTTTACTAAGAAATTTTTAGTAGTAGTATTACAGATACTACTCTTGTATCTTTACTAAGAAATTTTTAGAAGTAATATTACAGATACTTCTCTTGTATCTTTACTAAGAAATGGTTAGTAGTAATATTACAGATACTTCTCTTGTATCTTTACTAAGAAATGGTTAGTAGTAATATTACAGATACTTCTCTTGTATCTTTACTAATAAATGGTTAGTAGTAATATTACAGATACTTCTCTTGTACCTTTACTAAGAAATGGTTAGTAGTAATATTACAGATACTTCTCTTGTATCTTTACTAAGAAATGGTTAGTAGTAATATTACAGATACTTGTCTTGTAACTTTACTAATAAATGTTAGTAGTAATATTACAGATACTTCTCTTGTACCTTTACTAAGAAATGGTTAGTAGTAATATTACAGATACTTCTCTTGTATTTTTACTAAGAAATGGTTAGTAGTAATATTACAGATACTTCTCTTGTATCTTTACTAAGAAATGGCTAATAGTAGTTTTATAGATACTTCTCTTGTATCTCGATAAGTAGTTCTTAGTAGCCGTTACAGGCGCTTTAGTATGTTTACTAAGAAATGGTTAGTACTATTACAGATACTTCTTTTTAGCCTAACTAAGAAATTGTTAGCAGCCGTTACAGGTATTTTTTTAGAGGTTTACTAAGAAACTTTTAATAGCATTACAAAGACTTTTATATATTCATTTTCAATTTAGAACATTTATAAGAAAAATCTGTAACACTTCTAAGAAATTGTAGTAATGTTACAGCTACTTTTCTCATAATTTACACTAGAATTTTAATTTTAAGGGTACAGTGGACTCTCAAAACTAATTTTTTAAATTTTCAATAAATTTTTTAAAAATTTTCTGGAAGTAGTCATAGTGTATATATCTCTTATTTCATAATTTTTTAAAATATATTCAATAGTTTTTGAGATGCAGATTTTTCTTTTTTAAAACTAACGAAAAATGCCAATATTTCAAAGTGCTCCATGCGAAATTCTTTATGCCTAATTTTTCTGATTTTTTGTTTATAATGCTCTCTATGTATGTGTTAATAAATGTTACTAAGCAATTTTAGCATATTACTTGTAAAACATAAAAAAAGATTTTAACTTAATTATTTTGTACTTTTCGTTAAAAAATCATTAAAAATTCCATATAACTGAAAATTTAAAAATTTAAATGCTCCTAAAAAGTTTATTTTTAGTAACATTTGTTAACACATACATAGAGAGCATTTTAAACAAAAAAATCAGAAAAATTGGGCATAAAGAATTTCGCATGGATCATTTTGAAATCATGAAAACGACGAAAATATTCATTCTGAAAAAACAGGTTTTAGTAACTATAATGGTTATAATTGCTTAATATTTTCCTACTTACATAGTTTCAGTTATATATGTGACATTTTAAAGTTAGGAGCCAGAGACATCGCCAGGGTCCCCGTTCTACCGCACAGAAATCATGGCAAGCGAGGAAAAAAACAAAATAAATAGATGTAGAGGATCCAATAAATTACTCATTGGCTGCTGTAAATTAACTTATTAATCTGTAGTCATGATAACGGAAAAGTCTCCTTTTGTAAACTGTCTTTTACCGAAATATTCCATCATTATTTCAGCGAGCCGTACTCATCGAAGAAAAAACCCAAGAATCTTCCTTCTCATCTCGAGGCTTCCCCTCTTCAATCTAAAAAGAAAATTCTAGAACATTCTTTACTCTCGAACCATCATTCTTTTATGTAAATATAACTCATGCCCAGAGTCGAGACAATATTCCACAGACGATAATTTATTTGAAAATAATATTATTTAACTAATTTATAATCGATTCAGAATTTTAAATATCCTGTGCAAAAGATCTTTTTTTGCAGACGATAAATTTTAAGAGAAAAAGAAAAAAAAATGAATTTATTGTTATGCACACATATCGAATGTTGAAGGGGGAAAAATAAATAAATAAAAATAATGATTTTTTTTAAAGGTATGGTTTTGGAATAATTTTAATTAGACTTTCTTAAAAAGGGTTGATAAAAACATACAAAAAATGAATTTTATTTGGAATATTAAGAAATAAAGTTTAATTAAGAATATTTTTAAGTTAGAGCCATCTTTTAAAATTACGCGTATTGGAATAAATGTTCTTTTTAAGGCGAATTAGAAATTTATATCGTTTCCATAAAGATTAACAGATTAGATCTAGAAACAAGATTTTAATTTAACAAGTTAAACTAAATACGAAATATTGTTATAAGGAAATTAATGTAGTATAAAGGTTAATTTTGGCGAAAAAAAATTAAAATTTATAATAATATAAGGCATATAATATCATTTCTAGCTTATATGTAAGTGTTTTATGTTTTTATGGTAAATTCACATAAAATATGTGGAATACTTCGACAGTAATTCATGCAAATACGTGAAATATCTGAATTTTAAAAAATCTTCTCAAAAATAACTTTTTGTATTTTCTAATGATTTTTTTTTCTAGAAATATTCATGGTATAAATACATATTATTCTACAAATTTTTGTGAAATATATGAATATATTTCTTTTATTTTACACTTAAAAGATTGGGGACAAAAAGCAATTCCTCTAAATACATTGTAAACAAACGCTAAAAGAAACAGTTAAAAGTTACAGTTAAAGTATTGTTTTGCGATCACAAAATTAACAAGTATTCCGTGCAAAATAATAACATTTCGTAAGGTAATACTAAAAACTAGGCTGCATTTTACGGATGCGAATCGGCAAAAAAGTAAACAAAGTAGAGTGGCAGAATCAGCTGATTGGATAAAAATGCTTGTAGCTCCAGTAAAAATAGTCGAAATTGAAAAATGTTTTTGTGTTCAATAGCCGGGAGTTCATATAATGTTATTATGCTAAAAATGAAAATTCGACATTTTGATGATTTTTTACAATTTTAAAAGTCCACTGTACCCTTAAAGACGTAAGCTAATACCAATTAGGGAAGTTTGAAAGAATAACAAATATCTAATAAATACTAAGCCAAATATTCTGCAACAATTTCTGTATGCCTTTCATGTTTTATGCTACAAAACTTTATAAATATCAACTTTTTTTACATTAAATATAGAGCCATCCTTTAATATAACTTCCATGAGTTTATTATTATTATTAAATTTTCAATATAAAGATCTAAATCTGTAATAAGTGCATCTGTATTTAGTATAAAAAATATTTTAATGTTAGTAATTGTATTTAAACTAAATTAGCTTTGTAGAATAAAATATTAAAGAAATATTTTGCTTACTATATTGCATATGCTTTTTAAATGTTCTAAGTAACATTCTCAATGTAAATGGAAATATATATATATATATATATTTTAATTGCCGATTATCACTACTCTGCCCTCGAAAATTCTGTAACATTTTTTTTAGTTATTTATAATATAATTGCTTTATTGGTTAACATTAACATTTAACAAATTACAAATGTTTGTAATAAACACATATTTTACAAGTAATTTTCTTTGATTTAAATATGTATCTTGTTTTATTATCTTTTAATTTAGATCCAGAAAATAAAATATCTTTTTACTAAACAATGCTTGTATGTTTAGTAATTTCTTTAAAAATGGATTTTTGCACTGAAATAGAAATAACAGCACCATTATAGAGAAGTGTCCTACCCCACTCCATATTTCATTTAAAACAGTATTATTCTATTTAAAAAAAAAAAAAAAAAAAAAAAAAAAAAAAAAAAAAAAAACAGGAACATATTTTGACTTTTAAATAAAATTTACAATTCCTGTCAAGGTCTTCAATTCTGAGAAATCACTAATGCATATACTTAGAAACTAGCTTCAAATAAAAGTGTTACTTAGATCAAAATTACTGAAGCTCTTTTAAGTTTGTGCAATAAACTAGAGATATTTTTTACAAATTAAAAACATAATGCTGTGTTTATAAAGCATGTCTGTGAGTAAAGCTGACACATATAGACAGTGCCAACAATTCATTTCTCCTTTTTCTCAAATTTAATAATATCTAACCATAAAATAAAGCAAACAATGCACTAAGTTATTTGAAAACTATTTTAACTGATTTTTCAAGATATTTAAAATAATTTTCTAGCACAATTCCTTTAAAAAATTAATCTCCATCATATGAGCTAGACTAACTCATTTGCATTTTTCCATACTGATAAAAGAGAATTCCGGGTGTCAAGATTGTTATGTTTCATATAAAAAATCATAAAAGTTGTGAATTGGAGAATGAAATTTTTGCATCGTTCTGAATGAGACTATTGATGTTTTAGACATTTTCTTACAATTTTTACTAAATTGTTTAAACCCAGTATATATATATATATTTACAAACCGGATTGATATATGAAAATAACTGCATAATATCCAAGTTTTATGCTCACTCTACGAATGTTTTATGTGTGCCCCTGGGTCACAAGTCCAGGCAGTAGGTAGTTCAATTCAATCCACTTAATACAAGGCGGTTATTTTTGTACCGCCTTCTGAAAGGATGTTGCACTGGTACGACAGACGGACATTTTTCATCTTCTAAGATGCAGAAACACTTTCCTTGCTTTACCTCCATTTCGAAGGAGACTGAAATGAATTATTTACAGATACTGAACTAGTGCTGCCATGTAAACTGGTTTACAAATTTGAACTAGTGCTGCCAAATCATCTGGTGTACACACTCGAACTAGTGTTTTCACTCCACCGGCTGTACAAGCTTGGATATTTTATGGTTATTTTATATATCAATCATATTTGTAAATATAATACTTTTGAATAAATCAAGTTACGAAACTGAATGATTACCGTATTTTCGGGTTATAGTCCGCGGCTTATGCAAGAAAAAAACCTTCCAAAAAGCCGCTGCGGTTTATACACGGTGCGGTTTATACAAAGACTTTTTTAAAAATTGGATACCGTGATATCTTTTCTACAACTTTTAAATCTCAAAAAATTTGAAAAAAAAACCCATCAAGGTTTGTAAATTTTTTTCGCTATGCCGCGAAATTTAGAGAGTTCTCCCATGTTTGTAAAGGTTTTTTTTACTGCTTAAATACAGTTATTTCTGGGTTTGGAAGAACTGTCGCAACTATCGCCAAGTATTGCACTGATAGATCTATAATAGCTACCGTATATACTCGCGTATAAGTCGTGAAATTTTAGACAAAAAAAGAACTTCTAAGTGGGGGGCCGACTTATACGCGAGACCTAAAAAAAATTCCATAAAGAAAATATCAGAAAATAAATTGCTAGCGAATCGGTGCTGCAGCACCCCATTGTGTTTGTAGAGTACAAAATCCAAAATCCGGAACCCTTCCAACCTCGACGATTCTGCATTTAAGCTCATTTAAGATTTAGTTTATTTTTCAAAAAAAAATAATAATCTACCCTACCCTGTTGCAAAGAACAAAAAAAAAAGTGCGTGATTTATGTCATTTCGGAACGATTCAGAGCAGTCGGTCTTTTCCGAAACGAATCCAAGGAATCGTTCCTTTACAGAGTCGTTTCATTTCCGACGAGTTCAAGGAATCGAACTTTTTTGGAGTAGTTTTATTTCAGATAGAGTCTGAGGAATCGTTTCTTTTCGGAGTTGGTACCCTACCCTGTTGCAAAGAACAAAAAAAAAGGTGCGTGATATATGTCATTTCAGAACCATTTAGAGCAGTCGGATTTTTTCGAAACGATTCAGAGGAATCGTTCCTTTACGGAGTCGTTTCATTTCGGAACGATTTCAAGGAATCGAACTTTTCCGGAGTCGTTTCATTTCAGATAGAGTCCGAGAAATCGTTTTTTTTTCGGAGTTGGCACCCTACCCTGTTGCAAAAACAAAAAAAAGGGCATGATTTATGTCATTTCGGAACGATTCAGAGCAGTTGGTCTTTTTTGAAACGATTTCTAGGAATCGTTCCCTTACAGAGTCGTTTCATTTCGGAACGAGTTCAAGGAATCGAAGTCATTTCATTTCAGATAGAGTCCGAGGAATCGTTCCTTTTCGAAGTTGGTGCATTTCGGTCCGATTCCGAGGATTCGATCCTTTTGGGAATCAATGACCTAAGATACGTATACATTTTATGTCCAAAATTTTAAATTTATCACCGATTTTTTTTCGGAAAAATTCAGAAAAAATATCACGCTTGTTTGAAAAAAAAAATGCGCTTTAACGCCGGATCGAATGAAATTTTATCTTTAAACACGTAAACGTCGCGGCGTTTCTTCCGAAAATTACGGTACTGATAATCTTATTTTTTTAGCCGAATTACTGTAGGTATTACGCATCACGAAAAAATTTGGTAATTTTGTGTTAAAAATTATGTCTAATGGCTTCTAATTTCGAACCCTGAACGAAATATAAGTTCTTAAATGGTGTATAGCCCGCGGACTATACACCGATGCACCTCCGCGGGTTATACACGAACTTCTTTTACTGCACTGCTCGATTTAGGGGTGCGGGTTATACACCGGGTGCGGGCTATACTCCCGAAAATACGGTATTTTATAGTAACCTTGTAAATTATAGATTTTAGGTTAATGTACCCATCCCTCTTTACAGAATATATAATCAAAAATGAGAATTACCAAATAACACAAGGTTTTTGCCCCCCCCCCCCTCATGTCTAGAAATCCATCCAGTTTTCTGGAGATAAAGATTGAAAATTTAATGGGAGCGTTAGATCATTATATATTTATTGTTGCAACAAAATAACAGTACAGTATAAAAGTCTTTAAAAAATAATTTTTAATTTTGTATGTGGGAGAAACAAAATTTTTTGAATGCGGGGGAATACTTAACTTAAATAATCCTCTTAATATTGTAACAAAATATCTACGAATAAAGCAAAGAAAAAAAGTTTTAAAACCATGTTTACTGAGAGTTAGAGAAACAAGTTGGAAATTGCACCTTAAGCGTAGCAAGTGAGGTGCGTTTGTAGTTCAACGAAATTTAAAAATATCCAGATCTTGCTATTATAGTATACAGTACTTCGGATACAATATAATCGTCGAAATCTTTTGTGTCTTCCTGTAAATACTATCTGCTTTCTATTATACAGGAAATAACTTGTATTAAACCGCAACAACGTATATTTATTTCATAAAATATGAAATAATTTAATATAATTAAAACACGCCACAAGCAATATTTCTCCTTAAACCCTAATGCAGTGGAATACTTTTGAGTAGCTCTGTAAATTAGTAATAAATAATATTTGTATCACAGATTGTACAGAATGTATATTTTAGTATCCACTTCATAGATTCATGTCAATTCTATTACATTCGAAAGAGCATAACTTCATTGAAATATACTTTAACCCTTTCAGGCACACTGTGCGCGGTCTGGGATACCTAATTTTCATTGCAAACTTGCAAACGGCACCAATAATATTTTAGTGAAATTTTACACTTACAATAAAAGCTTAAATTAAGGAATTCAAAATATCTAAAAAATTCTTTTGTGAATTCCGGTGTCATTTAATAATTTCTCATTATACTAACGGATTTTGCCCTTTCCGAAATTAAATTATTCCTTACTATTGATCGCAATGAGATGAAATACTTTTGATTGTTCTATAATTAAACTATACATCCGATTTTTATAAAATTATGCAAAAATTATATATTTTAAATCTCAAACGATTTGGTTGGATAGTTTTTGCTCTGTTACATGCGGGCAGACAGACGGACGGACAGATGTACGGATCGATCAACAATAGGTGCTACGTATGTACATAATTACGAACGCACCTAAAAATATTCAGATCTTGGGGCAATAGTATACAGTATTTCAGATTAGTAGCCAAAATATTTTATCAATCCCTGTAAATACTGTCTGCTTACTATTATACAGTAAATAACTTTCAGTAATCCTCAGCAACGTATTTCGATTTCTTACAACGTTAAATATTTTAATACGAATAAAACGCGCACCAAACAATGTCTCAATATATAATTATGTAATGGGATACTTTTGTGTGGCCTTGTAAATCAATAACAAACATTCTCTGCACCACAGATTGTACAGAATATATATTATAGTATATACTTCATATATGCATACCAATTTTATCATGTTCGAAAGAGTGTAAGAACAATAAAACACACTAGAAACTTTTTTCTCTCCATTGACCGTAATGTATCGGAATCCTTTAGATTGTCACTGTAATTAAATTATGCGTCCGATTTTCATAAAATTTGAAATGACTAGACAAAATTATCTAATAATTATATATTTTAAATTTCTAACGATTCCGTTGGTAGATTTTGAGTTGTTATATGCGGACGGACGGATTGAACGAAAACTATAGGTGCTACGTATTTACATAATTACGAACGCACCTAAAAAATGCATTTTTGGGAGGAGGCTGGGGGAGGTAATATAGATTATTAATTAAATATCGTTACAATAAATTCGCAAATGGTGCAGAAAAAAATAATTAAAAATTTTATGACATTTGACAGTAGAATATGATATAAGGGAAGTGCAAAGGGGGACAACAAACAGAGATTTTGGTGATAGGAGATAATTTTAGTGAAGATATTTACTTATTCTTAAATATATACATACATATACACTGTTATAAACATATGATTATTTATTTCATATTATTATTTATTTATTTATGAAGTCAGAAAGTAAATCAATACTAAAATAAAAAATTATAAACATTAAACAATGCGTGTTTGTTATATGGGACAAATAAGTTGGAAGCAATTTCAAAGGCAAGTATTTAGAAGATAGATTCTTTATTGTTAAAATATTTTTAACGAATTAAAAAGAAATATTTGAAATTTTGTGTGCTAAAGAATGGAAGATTTCTAAGGGGATAATTCAAATTATTTCTTTTTAGGTGCGTTTTATAATTATATAAAGAAGTAGCACCTATTGTCGTCGTTCATGTCCATCTCTCCGGATATAAGAGCAAAAACTACCCAAGCATATCGCCTGAAATTTTAAATATATAGTTATTGTACAATTTTGTTGAGTCATTTTAAATTTCATGAAAATCGGATGAATAGTTTAAATGATAGGGACAATCAAAAGCATTCCGTTACATTTCAGTCAATGGGAAAAAATTAGCTTCAAGGGAATTTTAATGATCTTATACTATTTCGAACATAATAGAATTGATATGTATCTAAGAAGTATATACTAAAAATACATTCTCCACAATCTGTTGTGCTAGTAATATTTTTTATTAATTTAGACAGACACACAAAAGTATTCTATTACACAAAGGTATGGGGGAACAGCGTTTGGAGGGCGTCTTTATTCGTATTAAACTATTTCACATCTTAGGAAATTCATATACGGTGCTGAGTTTTATTATCAGTTACTTCCAGTATAATAGAAAGCAGATATTATTTACAAGGACACACAAAAGATTTCGGATCCGATGTACTATGTATATTATTACACATAATCTGAATATTTTAATAAACATTGTTATAGTACGAACGCGCCTCATTTGTTACGTTTGACGTGCAATTTCCAACTTTATTTATGCAGGGATCGGGTGAAAAGCCGAAGTTTCCCATCCTTGAATTACACATTTTTACTTTTGGTCAATAAAAATGGGTTTTTTAATATTTTTTCTAAACCTATATTAAATGCTCCTCTCTTAAATAACACTTTTTTTTATTTTAAAAAAAGAAGGCTTACCATCGACACTGTACGAAATGTAAGCATATAATAAATAATTTGCATTCTCTATTCAACAGAATGCATGTTTTAGGAGACTTCAGAAATTTATACTCGATTCCTTAAATAATATTTCTTCAAATAATACAAAATAAAACCGCAATATTATAACATGGAATTATTTTGAGCATCGGTACTTCTTGGTTATTCCGTCGACCCATTTCGCCAAATTATAGAAATCGCCAAACTGTTCCCCAAATTACATAAACTGATGTAATTTTTGCGTTAAATAACGGAAGAACAAATAAAATAGTAAAACATAATCAAAAACACAAATAAAAAATTTAATTTAAAATCCCTTAATGATATAACAAACACATGTATCGTACTTAATGTCAAGTGAATGTGACATTTACAATCATCCATTATTGGCATGTAATCTTATAGTTTGGCGATAGCTTTTTGGTCGACGGGTAAACAAGTAGTACCTGAGCGTCTTTCTGAAGAAACTACAAATGATACAGTCACCAGGGTAACTTTGGACACAAAGAGAGAAAAAAGATTTTATCTGATCCATCACTTGACTTAACGACAAAGAGTTTGGTCTGAAAAATACAGACAGATGCACTAGTGTGTGTTCGGAAGCTCATTGGAAAGAATTCGTGAAGGTGGCAGAATGGATCAAAGGTTAGTAAAAGTGGAGCAAAGTTACCGTTACTGACTATAACATAATTCCTCTTCAATAACAAATGTGGCA
Organism: Maratus speculifer; assembly: GCA_964019185.1. Taxonomy (NCBI): domain Eukaryota; kingdom Metazoa; phylum Arthropoda; class Arachnida; order Araneae; family Salticidae; genus Maratus; species Maratus speculifer. The sequence continues at coordinate 368,421,651 of OZ025296.1, forward strand.
TAACAAACCTCAGTATCTCACATCCATTACATGGTAATCTGTGTAATTCCAAAGAGTTAAGTCATAGTTAGATGGGCATGAGCTATACACATAGCTTCAAACTTTTACTCATTTTTCCTATCACTAATATTTTATAGTTAATATTGTCTTACTTAACCGTCAAAATCTTATGATTAAACAAATGGAAAATTTCTGTACAATTTTAGTGTTATCAAAAATTCGTAAAAGATGGCAGCTATGTATACCGAACATTTTTTAAGTATGATGGAAAGTCCTGGACATTGAATTGGTTGTGGTAAACAAATATTTTATTCTTTTATATTTCAAAATTTATTGACATTTAAAACAAACACCAACGTGTTATTCGCTTACGAATAAACAATCAGAACAGGCTATTTTTAAATTAAGAAGCTTAAAAGGTTACTACAGGTACCTGTAATGACATGACAATTAAATTAGAATATTTTCTTTTAATATGATCCATATGAGAAATGCATATTTTTAAAATACTTTTACCATCCTTTACTTACATTTGCGGTCAATAGTTTCCGGCCAACAAAATTATAACAGACATAATAGTTCGGAACTTACTTATAGAAGAACATGTAAGTATCAATAAATATAACTGACAAAATTAAGTATAAAGGAAAACGCATGTTCTCAAAGGTTTACGACCACCTTCACAAGTTTGTAAAAAAGTGGCATCGTAATAGAAAATTACAGTTATCATCAACATTTACAGTTAGTATTTTATCGTATTACTATTTTATTAGCTTTAGTAATAAGTACTGCAGCTCAGCAATGTGACATTCATACAATCAACGGTTAAAGATCGTCAATGGTACGTTTTTCCCACATTTCTTGCAATTTTGGCGAAATTTCGACTGAGTTGGAATATTTATAGTTCCGCTGACTTTTGTCAACTTGTTTTTAAAGATTTTCTATTGGATTCATGTTTAGCGCTTGGGCTGATCATTTCAAAAACGAAATTTTTTGTGCGAAAACCATTGATTATCGAGATTTCCAAACATTATTTATGTCGTTATCATGTTAAGTAAAATAATTGCGACCAAATTTTTCCTCTAATAAGGCAGAAAATAGACTTGCAAGATATCGTTATACATTATATCATTCACCTGGCTGTGGATTTCAAATAACGGACCGACACTTTTTTGAAGAAAATACTCCCCACGGCATAACGTGTCCTCCGCCATGCTTCATTGTAGGAATAACGTAGGTCGAATCATATCTTTTGCTGTTAAGTCATCGGACGTTGTGTCTGCTACCATTTTCAAAACTATTTACAATTCCTTTGATGAGAAAATAGAACTTTTTTCCAGTTTTCACATGACCAGACTTTTTCTTTTTTGGAAAACGCCAGTCGGGTACGTTTGTATTTTTTTTAACTCTGAAGAAATTTTAACACTGACTCTTCCATAAAGTTATACATCACGTCAGCATGTTTATACGGTATACGGACTTATTTCAGCAATAATTTCATTCCGTAAATCGCAGTATATTGCAGCGGAATTTAAATGCGGATTATCAATTGTTTTTCTTCTGATAATTCTGTCCACAGGAATAGCAATTTTCTGGAATCTCCCAGACCTCTGAAAGCTCTAAAGGCCACAGTCATCTTTATATAATTTTTAAATATCATTTACGGTCGATTATACAGATCGATAACTATGCCGCAATATGTCGAGTAAAAAAAACTAAAGAATGATAAATGGCCGGAAACTTTTGCACACGCGAGCTTCGAATTTTATTTCTTTGGATGAAGCATCGTCAGTATCCAGTAAAAATGATCATGTGGTCAGAGGTCATTCACATATTCCTAACTTTTGAAGCAATCGTGCTTCTTCCTTGCTGCAACCTTTTGGTAAATAAATCGAAGAAACTAAATGGCCGGAAACGCATGACCGCCACTGTATATTTAAAATGTCATCAGACAGTTGTTATTTTTTAAATTAACGACTAATGTATCAAACACATTATTACACTATTTTCTTCCAATATTATGAGTAATTCAGGGGACCATTACCTTGACAAAACTACTAATTTCAGGTTAATTATTTACAAAAAAAATCAATTTTACCATCAAAAAACTTTATTGTGAGAAATCAGGTTTAACAAAGGGTTTTTTTCACTTAAATACTACCAATCGTTATAAAATCTTACAAGTTTATAAGTGCAAAAAAAAACAGAGATATGTAAATTTTTTCAGATAATATAAAGAATGATAAAAATAAAATTGTGTTTGCCATGGCTCATGGAATAGTTCCTAATGTGCTAATTTACTGTTTTAATAGGCAAGTTTTTGTGTGTCACTGTTCTTTTTGTGCATTGTAATAAAATGAAAGAATTATTTCTTTATTTCTGGAATATGCTACGATTAGTTATCTGCAATTAACAAATTTAAGGAGTAAAGTGTAACACTTTGACAGCTTTTTTGGAGTTTATTTTTGTTTATCGCACACAGCAATTTTCTCTCCAGTATGAATTAACAGATGCTTTGTTTAACAATTCTTTTGAAGGAATATTTTGACATATCTCTCACGCAAAAGATTTCTCTTCAGAATGAATTAAAAGATGTTTGCTTAAAGCATACTTTCGAGTAAATTTCTCGTTGCATATCTCACATTCAAACGGTTTCTCACCAGTATGAAGTAACAGATGGCTGCTTAAACTGCCCTTTTGAGAGAATTTCTTCTTGCATACCTCACATTCAAAAGGTTTCTCACCAGTATGAGTTAGCATATGACTGATTAAACTACTCTTTACAGAAAATTTCTTGCTACATACCTCACATACAAAAGGTTTCTCACCAGTATGAATTAACAGATGCCTCCTTAAATCACTCTTTCGAGAGAATTTCTTGTTGCATACCTCACATTCAAAAGGTTTGTCACCAGCATGAGTTAAGAGATGCCTGCTTAAATCTCCCATTTGTGAGAATTTCTTGTTGCATAGCTCACATACGAAAGGTTTCTCACCAGTATGAGTTAACAGATGTTTGCTTAAATTGCCCTTGAGAGAATTTCCTGTTGCATCTATCGCATTCAAAAGATTTCTCATCACTATGAGTTAACAGATGGATGTTTAAACTACACTTATGAGAGAATTTCTTGTGACATACCTCACACTCAAAAGGTTTTTTATCACTATGAGTTAAGAGATGGCTGCTCAAATAGCCCTTCCGAGAGAATTTCCTGTTGCATACCTCACATTCAAAAGGTTTCTCACCAGTATGAGTTAACAGATGGCTGCTTAAACTGACCTTTTGAGAAAATTTCTTGTTGCATACCTCACATTCAAAAGGTTTCTCACCAGTATGAACTAACAGATGCTTCCTTAAAGCACTCTTTCTAGAGAATGTCTTGTTGCAGATATCACACGTAAACGGTTTCTCAGCAGAATGAATTCTTAGATGTGTTCTTAAGTTATGCTTATGAGAGAATTTCTTGTTGCATATCTCACACATAAAACGTTTTTCACCAGTATGAGTTAAGAGATGCCTACTTAAATAGCTCTTATAAATGAATTCTTTGTTGCATACCTCACACAAAAAAGACTGTTTTGGGATAAATTCTTGCATAATTCACAAATAAAAGGTTTTTCTGGCTATGAGTTAGAAACTGTTTCTTTCTAAAAGCTTTGTTAAAAAAATTGTTGTATTTGTTTCACACATTTAAGATATTTTGTTTGATGTGATGTGTTAGGTTAATGTCTTTATGCATCTGCAATAAAATAAAATAAATTAATATCAGTTTTTACGTTTTACTAAATAACAAACATAACTACATAAACTTATCACGAAAATAGAAAAAAATAAATTTTAATAAAATTGCTCCCAAAGTATTAAAAACTTCAGCAGACTCCCAGTTATGTGAAGTTAGCGGAAACAAAGTTGAGTCAGATGCCTTTCCTAACAGTACAAAGACTTAATTGTAAATAAAATAAATAGCAAAACTGTAAAAATAAATAACTCATTATAAACATAATATAAATTTAATGAGAAAATTCTGTAACTTTATAACATCTAAATAAACGATGATATATTTTACAAAAAATATAGAATTTTTTTTTGTGGCTATGGAATTTTAATATGTAAATTTGTTTAGTAAGAAATTCTTCCGATTTCAAATTTTTTTTTATGTATTCTCTTTTTTATGCACTTACATGTACTAAAGTACCTTCAAATGTTATATCCTTCCTAACTTTACTTTCAACTTGGTTCATTCTAGGATCTTAATCTGTCTTTTAAACACTATTATTTTTTATAAATTATCTGAATATAGATTACTTATTACCGGGTGTTCTCAAGTTCTACATAAGATAGTTTCAATTATTAAATAAATATAATCTATTGGTATTACTTCATTATCAAGTGGTCCAATTTCGCCAAATTATACAAATCGCCAAACTAATAGTCACATTTTACATACTGTCATAATTTTTATTCTAAATAACAAAAAAACAAATATTTAGTAGAATATTAATAAAAATCACCTAATGACATTTCCAACACATGGTTCGTATTTGATGTCATTAAATGTGACATTCACGATCATTCATTATTAATATTTATTCTTACAGTTTGACGATATTTTTTCGTCGACGGGATAACCAAGTAGTACCAATCTATTTAGTTCTACTCAATTTCAAAAGTAAATATCAGTACGTAATGAAAAATTCTATTCTGATGTTGATATTTTTATAATTTCATATAATCTTTTAAATTTATTGAGTATGTTAAGCTATAATACAACAAAGAATTCCAAACCTCCATTTTAGAGTCTAATGTATTCTTCTGAATATCTATAATTTCTTTTTAGACATAATGCCTTCACAGATGCATTTTAGAAATTATAAAGACTTCTGTTTCTTGATAAAATTTACTATAAATTTATATTTTTAGTAGAAAAATATTTATAAATGTATTTAAAAAAATAATTTTGGCCTGGCTGAACACAGTGAATCTTGTCAAGATATGATTGCAAGGAACTGGAAAAAAATACAGCATTTTCGATTTCCATTAAATGAAGTGTAATCAATTATCGGTATCCTGAAAACGCTTCCATTTGAGACAGGATTATATTGTAGAAAGATTCCGGTTTTACAGGTTTCAATGTATTTAGAAGCACCTGTTAAAATCTTTTATGATGGAACCGCTGGATAAGTGATGAAAACTCAATTACAGCCATATTTTCAGCAAATTGTATTTGTATGCCAATCCATATCAGGACCATGTAATGCTTCTGTTTAAGGCAGGTTTCTGTTAAAGATAATCACCATTTTGGCAAGTTTTACTATAGGGGAGACTGGTCCACAGTGGACCACTTTTGAAGTTTACATTTTTTTTTCTCTTTCATAGAAGTCCAATCTGCCTAAAAATATTCTGGAACATTCCTTAAGTAATTTTACATATCTCAATTTTTTTTTCAGAACATAGTTTCAAATACATTTTTTAAAAATTATTTTGTATACGTTCATAAAGTGGACCATTGTGCCCCAGAAGCGGGGTGCACTGGTCCACTCACTGGAGCACATGGTCCTCTATTAGCATTATTTGAATTACAATATAAATTTATTTTTTATTAATTTAAGTCCTGTTTACTTCCACCTACATCTTTAAAATAACATAAAACTGCAAATGTTTCAAATAAAATTTTTAATCAATACATTTACCAAAAAAAAAAAAAAAAATACAGTAAAACTCCGATAATTCGAACTAATTGGGACCAGACCCAATCCGGATTATCCGGAGAACTAGAAAAAAATGAAATAAAATAAAACATACTTACAGAAAATCACCTTTATGTTAAAAGTAATGAATATTTACAATCAGTAATAATGCTTATTTTATTTAATTCTTCCGAAAAGATTTCAGAAAAAGTTTTTTTTTTTTTTTAATTCAGAATACGACAATGAAACAAGTTAATGTTATGGAAATTAGCCAATTGCTTCTCAAACTTGAAAAAAAAAATGACCAAACCGATCCGGATTAACGGGGTTCTACTGTATCAAAACGTGCATTGTATTTTTTAAATACCAACAGATTGATATAATAACATTGAAAATCAGGTGAAGTTATTAAATGAAATAAAGTCATCATCACGGAAATGAAACTCCAAAATACTTATGAGCCTGAAATAATTTTGGATTTGTGAGTGGTTTTACAATAACACAGATACAAACAACAGATTAGTAACCATAAAAATTAGATTCCAAATTTGTTTTATGTTGCTTCTAAAATGATGAATGAAATTTTAGGAAGTACTAGAAATTGTTTTAGTAATAACTGGTTACATTTAATAAAATACTTGCATTGCTTTGAAAGCATTACATACAAACAAAAATATTCCTTACTATGATACATAGACATTTTTCTTTGTTTACTTTATTTTACAGTTAAATAATTATTTTAAAACGGTATTTATTTGTAGAGAATAGGCAATTATTAAATAGTTTGATAATTGAGCATTACATTAACAGAATAGATTATGGTCCATCAGTGGCGCAGCCCAGGGGGCGGTTTTGGGGTTAAAATCCCTCCCAGAGCTAAAAATGATCGCTAGGATTGCCACTTATATGAATCAAAACCAAACTAATTATTGAGGTGTATTTCGGAATCCACCACTTTATTGAATCAGATTTCATTTAATAATGTGATTCAATTAAATGGCGAAAATTCTACTTAAATAGTGAAAGTGGAGATTACATGGATTAGTTAAGTAAAAATTGGTTATTTTGAACTAAATCACTTTTTTGCGGTATATTAGGAAAGAAAAAGAATGGTGATTTCCAGCCACACAGATGCGTTTTGAATTTCAGTATTACACAGTGATTATTCTAATTAGTACAGATTCTACTAACTCAGAAACTCAACCCCCCCCCCCCCCAGAACAAAATTCTGGCTGCGCCACTGTGGTCCATTGTGTCCCATGTTGAAGTTCATATATTCTCATAAAATTATTGCTTAAAGCTTTCTTTTTAGCATATTAATTTTAACATTAAATAAAAACAAGGATAATACCTTTAAAAAAGCTGTTTTTACTTATTTAATTAATAGTAAAGAAAAGTACAATGATTAAAAATTTGATTTTTAGAATCTCAAAACAACCAATCAGGGTCAAATGAATCATTCTGAGGTAATGTGTTTTAAAGATCATAAATAATCAATTCAGTGATTTAATAATAAGTCTAAAATAATATCTTTAAAAATTTAAAAATAAATAATATACAAGGGCTGGTCATCTGTGTACTTAGATCCAATGTAGCTCACTCTTCCTAACATGTACCATAAAAAGTACATTTATACAAAGGAGGCAAAACTTGGAAAAAAATTAATCTGCCTATAACAGAATGCAGACATAAATAGAAATATTCCATTGTCCCATCAAAATGAATACCATATACTTACACATAACACAAAACCGGTCTAAAACGGAATTTTTTCAAAACTCTTTGCGATTTCATCTTGGCTGGTTTTACTATACAGAAGATTCCCTCAAGTCCACAACCTTGTAATCCTCACATATTTTCCGAATGTAAACAATGAAATATTCAATTCAGATAGATGGACAAAATTTGACTCTTTTTAATTTTATATCAAATACAGTGGACTCCCTTAAATGTGCAACTCTAAAATCAACAACTTCCAAAAATTCGCACATAATTTACAGATGTAAATAATGAACGTTTCAGTTCAGATATAAGGGCAAATTAAACTTTTTTCGCTTTGTACCAATTCCATATATATTTTAATTTGTAATTTTCATTAATATTAGAGAATTCATATTTTTTTCATGAAGGAAAAAATATAATAATTATATTCAGAATATTTTTCAGAAATAAATTTATAGAATAATTTCATTCAATAAATTTATTTCTGAAAAAAATTCAAGATATTGCTGAAATCACTTGCCATCACACTCTCCTAACTAAATATGTATTAATCAAAATTTTTTGTTTGTTAAGTCTGGTTAAACCTGAAATAAAACTTCCTTATTTTATGATTTGGATGTGAATTAGTAATGTGCCTTTATAAGGCAAGTTTCATTGAATGATTTCGGAAAAATTGATGATTTCGCAGTTCATCTTTATAATGAATATTTAATTATACATTATCGATTATTAACTTGATCTTTGCTTTTAATAATTTAAACATTTTAAAAAATGATCTAAATTATTATTATTTTAGTTTATTAATTAATGTAATACATTATTTTATTGTAAGCTTTTATTATATTCTCAATTGCATTAAATATTACATCCAAATTACTGTTTAAAAAATGTAAACAAAACAATGACCAGAAATCTGCAAAATTCTAAAATCCACACAACCTCTGGTCCCCAGCTGTGTGGATTTAAGGGCGTCAACTGTATCAATATATCATATACAATACAGTCGCCAAAGTATGGAGATGTTGAATCTGAAATGCATAAATGATAATTACATTTTTTTACTGCTATTAATTTCCTTTTGTCAATTGATAGCAATCCCAATCAATGTAAGTAAAGTTACTTTTTACTAAATATATTTATGTATTAATCAAGCTGTATTAATCAAGCTTTTGTGGTTATTAAGTCTGGCTGAACCTGAAATAAAACTTCCTTATTTTATGATTTTGTTGTAAATTTGTAATGTACTTTTCTGTGGCAAGTTTCATTCAATAATTAGGAAAAATATGTTTCATCTTTATCATGAATATTTAATCATAAATTATTGATTATTAACTTGACCTTTGCTTTTAAAATTTTAATAATATTAAAACTTATCTAAATTTTATTATTTTAGTTTATTACTTTCTTAATAACTTATTATATTGTAAGCATTCATTATAGTGTCGATTGGATTATTAATTACATTCAATTAGGGGAGAGTGGGGATACTTGAGCATAGGGGATACTTGAGCCACCCCTATTATCTCTACAGTTGGTTAATTTTTCTTTCTAAAACTGCCAATATGATAACATATTTATAGTTCTGAACACGTAAAAAAGAAATCACACATCTTGGTACCATTTTGAAAGTATAGTGATTAATAGTTGTCTTTTCCCTTTCTGAAGTAAATATTTGGATGCACGGCTTTTTTGTTTTTTTGTAATCAAAGTTTTGTTCAAAGTTGCAACTATATACATACATTCAATAAGCATAATTTCAATTGTATTTTGAGTCTAAAATAGTTCTAATAGCTGTATGCTTTATTTAGTAAAACTCTGGGAAACAAAAATAGTGATAGTGGGGATACTTGAGCCAATGAGAGTGGGGATACTTGAGCCATGCCTCAACCATCCCCACTAGAAATTAAACATGTGTGAAACAAACAAAAAATAAGTTTACAACCTTATATTCACTAATAGATATTTTTCTGGATAAAAGGGAGAATAATTTTTCATTTTATTTTTTTTTCTTAAAAAAATAACGACCTAAAAATGTTTAAAAATTTATATTTTTTAAATGAAAATATCTATTTTATTTTTCATTTTGACTAACAAAATAGCCTGTCTAGATAAATGTAAACATAGTTTTCAATTTAACTTTCATTAAATTAAAATAACTTTTTAAAACGGTTTTACAGGCTATAATCTCTAATACTTTAATTAGTTAGGTCCAACATATTAAAATATTTATTTTTTAATATAACGTATTAAGATTAATATTTTATATTGAAATCGTAACCTCTGTTGCTGTAACTTTTTTTAACTAAGAAAATTGAAGAAAAATTGGTAAAAAGAGCGCACAAAAAACAAGAAAAGCAACAAAAATCCCAGTTCAAACTTACCTGCATGGAGCCAAAGAGGAAGACAAAATCTTTTCCTGTGAAATCAAAAAAGTGTTTGAAATAGTAGAATGATACATCTGGCTTAAATTCCGACAGCTACTAAATTAAAAGCATGAGTTCGACAATATCATTAGAGGAAAATTCTGTCAATGATGGTGATGATGTAAAAAGAAAACCTTCTATTGATGGTTGGTTACTAATAAAATATGCCAGAAAGAAAACTGTAAAAATATTTGTTGGATAAGTGCTTAATATTTTGAAAATGAAATTTGCACGAAGAATTGCAGATTCCAAATTTAAATGGCTCTGAACTGAGGATGTTTCTACCGTCGTTATAACTCAAGTTGAAATTATCCTTCGACAACCAGTTTTAACGACAAAAAATGATCATATACTAGCTTTGTTTTCTCAATTGGTCTTGAAGGACTTTACGTTTCATAATTTATCATTCTGTAAAATGTTTGTGCAAAAATAAAGCGAAAAAAATTACTTTTATAGGTATTTTTCCTTAGTGGCTCAAGTATCCCTTCAGCATGGTTCAAGTATCCCCGCCATGGGGATACTTGAGCCACGATGTAAAACAAAAAATAAACATTTATTATACATAGAAAAATAAATCAAAATTAATTGAAAGTGGTTTTTAGTTGAAGAAAAAATATCAAATTTTCATTTTCAGTATTTTATTTTATTCTAAAAAAATATAAAAAATTAAAAACAATTAAAATTCAAAAAATGGCTCAAGTATTCCCATCTTCCCCTACTGTTTAAAAATGTAAACAAAGCAATGACCAGAAATCCACAAAATTCTGAAATCCCCACAACCTATTGTCCCAAGATGTGCTGATTTGAGAGAGTCTACTGTATATATAAAATAAATGAAAATTCATTTGTGTCATTCCTTTGGGAATTCATCTTGACAGGTTTTATCACATACAATCATACATAACATATATATACATATAATAACATGAATGAAAATTCTGAATCCCTTCCTAAAACAATCCTGGCTACACTACTAAAAATAACAATATTTTGATCATTTATTCTCGTTTTTTAAGTCTATTTAAAGCTTCTTTTAGTCAATTCTAAGTATAAAAATATGCACTTTTGCTAGGAAAACAACTATAGATTGTTTAATATGTATTTTTTTTTTAAATATTAAGGGGGGAGGGTGTAAATTGAAGTTAAAATAAAATGGCATGGCAGCAGAAGGATCTTGTTCTTTCTTTATAAATTGTTTCTAGGGTTTGACAAAAAACCCGGGGTTTTTTTTGAAAAAGCCCAACCCGCTGGATCCAGTATTCTAAAACCTGGGTTTTTTTGGGTTTTATCAAAATTTTCTAGAGAACTCTTCAAACTTCTAATTTGCATGTGCATAATACCTAAATTTTTCATTTATCAGTGAAAGAAAGGTAAAATTTTGCATTAAGTATGGATTAACAATAAAAATAAATATATATATAAAAAAACAAGTATATTTAAAATGATTACTTTGTATCTCATGGGACTAGATTACTGTAAAAATGATATTATGCCAAGTAGAACTGAATTTCTTTATATAAATCTTACATCAGTTAAACAGACTAATAATTTATACCATTTCTTTCATTTACTACAATCAGAAATCAGTTTAAAACAGCAACATTTATGTGTATATATATTTATTTTTGTGTTTTTAATAGAAAAAATTAGTTTTAGTGATTGTGATAGTTACACATACTTATAGAAAATTAAGTTACAATTATTTGTTTTAAAAATTGTCATTGGGATAATTAAGACTTTTTTTTTTCCTTGGAAGTGGGAGGGTGTTAAACTTTACACATGGTGTGCTTGTATTAAAAAATATATTGCCTTACGTAATTTAAAGTTGAAATTTTGAAAAAACCCAAATGGGTTTTTTCAGAAAAAAAGCCTTTTGGTTTGGGGAAAATTGTAATAATTCTGCCTTATTTTAAACACATCATATTTTATATTATTTCTTTCATTCACTTTAATTCAAAAATCAGTTGAATTTTTTTAAAGGGATTTATAATAATATTTTTGAAAATTTTAGTAAAATTTACTATATTAACAGTATTAGTTAGAATATGATGGAAAGTGTTGTTTTCAATATTTTGATCTCTTTTGACTTATTGGTTTTGGCTCATTCTTTGCTTTAATAGAACAACTTTTTTTTCTTTTTTAAATTATTATGTGGTAACTTTCGTTATTTAAATGAAACTTTAACATTTTATAAAGGTTGGTCAGATATAAATTTGTTAAAAATAAGTTTTAGTTAGTCCCATAAGAGTCCTCTTATTTTGTTTGTAGAATTTAGTTTATAGACTTTATTTCAAATTATTCAGTATCAATATCTTTCTTCTATGATAATTTATTGAGAAGTTAGTAGAGGGTGTTTACTTTTTTTCATGATTGTACAAATCCATAAAAAATATTTTTAACATATTAATTAAATTAAAGAAGTCTAACTTTTTGAATAGCATTTAACTTCCATTCCTGAACCTTGCTTTATTTCTTTAAAATCGAAATTTTTATATTGTCTGTTTTCATAATTTCTTTGCAATTCGGATGTTCTGCCTTTCATTTTCTTGTGTTTTTTATATTTGTTACTATCCCTTATAACACTCGAAAAAAAAAAAATCAATCTTGTCTTTTAAAATTAAATTTAGAAAATAAAAAATAAATTCTTTTTCCGAGTTAGAATTACACACCTCCTAGCGTTATAAATATGTATATATTTTTAATCATTTAGTATATGGAATTATTTTTATTTAAATGCACATATATCAATTTTTTTATAAAACAACTTTAAAAATGCATTTTTGAGATAACATATTAAATAATTATCAGATTTCATACACATCTTTTCATATTATATATTTTTTTTAAAATAAAAATGATGTCTAGAAATAATAAAAAGACGCATAATCCATAACAATCCACAATATTCCATAATCCACACCAATCTTTCGCCCCAACTTCTCTAAATTATAGAACTTTGACTGCAAGGGAATCATCTTGGAAACATTCCCCCCCCCCCCCTGAAAAAAAACTGGTTATTGAACAAAGAGGAACATTGTTAAAATGTTCTTCATGGCCTTTGATATTTTTCTTCTGTTTACCCATAGCTGAATTCCCATAGGTAAGCAAGGGTAGAACAGCTTCACGTCATTTATATAATCTTGAAGCTTTATACCTCAATGGTCTTTGTATATATGGTGCTATACTTGGTTATCCTGTTGACCAATTTCGCCACATTATATAAAACGACAAATTATTCAAATTAAGTTTATTTTCATTTTAAAAAACAGAAGAAGAATTAAATTAGTATAAGATTAATAAAAATACATAAAATGTTAAAATAAAAATTGCTTGGTAACGTAATAGACACGTGTAACGTGTTTAATCACAAAGGAATGTGGCATTCACGATCAGCCATCATTGGCATTTAATCTCATAGTTTGTTGATAGTTTTTTGGTTGACAGGATCTCTTTTATTTTATAAATAGTAAAAAACAAACTATATTACAGAATGTATGTAATTATCTTCATTTAAATGCACATCTATATACATCAATTTTTTAAATAAAATAACTTTAAAAAGGTATTTTTTGAGATAGCCTAATAAATTAATTATTAGATTTCATATTTAATTTTCCATATTATACTGATTATAGAATTAAAAAAACTGTCCAGGAATAATAAACTGATATATGATCCATTATACTCCATAATTCACATAACCTTCGGCCCCAACTGGTGCGGATTATAGAACTTTTACTGTATCTATACTAGTGTGAATGAAGTACAGTAAAGTTCTATAATCTGCAGAAGTTGGGGCCAAAGGTTGTGTGGATTATAGAATACAGTAGAGGACCTATTATCCGGAATCGTCGGGACCGAGGGCTTTCCGGATTTTTGAATTTTCCGGATTTCGGGTCCGTCCGAAACTCGACACTCCCCTCCCCCCTCCATAAAAACACGGAAAATTTTAAACTAATAACAAAATTATAGCACTGCCATCTAGAATATGAATGAAAAGTGTGTTCTATGAGAAGTCTGTGGAAAAAACACTATGCTACAACTTTGACTCTTGTACTACAGTACAAAAGTCTCAAATCCAGACATCCAAAATTCAGAACTCTTCAAAATCCGGACGTTTTGCTAACTATATATATATATATATATATATATATATATATATATTACCGTAAATACCGTTAATCCGCCTCCCCCCAACGTGACGGAAAATCGTAAAATAATTAGAGGGGGGCGCTTACACGGAATTTTTCCGCGATCGTTTCACAAGATTTGCATTTTTTTGTGAGATATCTGCAGGATTTTTTCGCGATATTTGACGTGATTTGCAGGGTTTTATCGCGATATTTGACGAAATTTGCAGGGTTTTATCGCGATATTTGACGAATTTGCAGAGTTTTTTCGCCATACTTGAAAAAATGTGCTTTTTTATGAGGATGAATCATGATGAAATGAATGAATCATGCATTTTGATACTTGAATTAATTCTTGAAAAAATTTGCGCTTTTTTTAAAAAAAAACGTAAATTCTGTCGAAAAAACGCAGAAAAAAGGTGAATTTTGTAAAAAAAAAAAAAAAAAAAAAAAAAAAAAAAAAAAAAAAAAAAGCCAAAAAAGCATGAAGTCTATTAAAAAATCTCGAAAAACGCACATTTCATCAAAGATTCATGATTCATTCATTTCATAATGATTCATATCGTTCTCAATCGCCTTCATTTCCGGATTTCGGAATTCCGGATAATAGGTTCTCTACTGTATTGCAGATTATAGAGTGTTATGGATTATGTGTCATTTTATTATTCCTAGACATCATTTTAATTCTATAAACTGTATATTATGAAAAGATAAATATGAAATCTAATAATTAATTTAATTTGCTATCTCAATATATCATTTTATTAAAAAATTGATATATGTGCGCTTAAATAATAATTACATATACATATGTTCTGTAATACAGTTTGTTTTTTTAATTTGTATAAAATATAAGAGATATATTGAAAAAATCTATGTTTTATTATGATTTTTTTTTCTTTTTTGTCAATTTTTTTATTATTTGCTTTAAAAAATCGATCTTGGACCACAAATTTGTAAATTTTCGTGTTTACATTTGTAAAGTAACGGGAATTATAGAAAATTGCAGATTTTGGGTGCACAGATCATCGATCCTTGACTGTATTTAATATACAATATTTTTGTTATTTGATGTACAATTTGAAGTACAATAGAAACAGTCTCTCTCAAATCCACAACTCTCTAAACTCTGCACATAATTTATAGATGTAAACAAAGAAACATTCAGTTCAGATACAGAGACAAAATTGGACTTTTTTACTTTTATATCAATTCCATTTTTATTTTTATTTTTATTTTTTTTTAATATTACTGAATTCATGTTTTTTTTTTTTTTTTTTTTTTTTTTCATGATGAAAAAATAAATTTATTTCTGAAAAAATTCAACATATTGGTAAATTACAATCTTTTTACCAAATAAATTTATGTATTTATCAAGATTTTTTTGTTTATTAAGTCTGGTTAACCCTGAAGTAAAACTTCCTTATTTCATGATTTTGATGTGAATTAGTAATGTACCTTTATGAGGCATGTTTCATTGAATAATTTAGGAATAATACATTTCATCGTTATAATGAATATTTAATCATACATTATTGATTAACTTGACCCTTGCTTTTAATGTTTTAACCATTTTTAAAATTATTATTTAGGTTATTTTAATATTTTATTTTATTGTAAGCATTTTTTATAGTTTCAATTGCATTAAATATAATATTCAAATTACTGTTTAAAAATTGTAAACAATGCAACGACGAGAAATGTGCAAAACTCTAAAATCCGCACTGTCTCTGGTACCCAGTTTTATGGAATTGAGGGAGCCTACTATATTTAGATGAGCCAAATTCAACTAGTTTATGATCTAAACATGCCATTAACATTTACAATACTTCTGGGTAAACCATTCTTCTTGGGTGATACAGTAGACTCCCTGAAATCTGCACGCCTTCAGATCAGAGGTTATGTGGATTTCTGGTCATTGTTTTGTTTATATTTTTTAAAGAATGACTTGAATGTAATTAATAATCCAATCAAAATTATAATGAATAAAAATAAGCCTTTGGAAAAACCCCAGAAAAAAACTGTTTTTTTTTCAACTTTTCCAGTTTTTTTCCGAGCATTCCCATCTCTATTCATGCTTTAACTTGTAACAGTATCTGTCTCATCCCCTCCCGTGACATAATTTTTAGTAATAAGCACATTTTGAACATAACTAATTTATTTTAAAGTTTTTTTTTCTTTTTTCAATGTTTACAACAAAATATATTTCAGTTTAAGAAACAGGGTATTGCCCTAATAGCATTGGTAAAATTTTCTGAATTCCCACAGATTTGCTGTTTAAATTCTGGATATTTAATAATACTGAGGAAAGAATCAAGGTTATCATATGATTGTTTAAAAATTACTGAATGAACTATAGGAATTGAAGGTAGAACATTACCATTATTAAGTAAGACACCTTTTTAACTTCTTTTATTAGAGTCAATAAATAGTCTCTACTGAGATTGTTCATGATCAGAGGTGGAAAATAAATGAGTTTTAAATCCAAAAATATCTGCACAGTATACAAGTGCACTTCCTTGGGAAAAATATTTGGTAAATTCTTTTTCTCAATTTCTATAGCAAGAATATGTTGTTCCTGAAGCGAGTAATTTTTAATCTTACAAAAATGACAAAACTAATGCAAGATATTAATAAATGAACAAAATAAATGTATGTTTTTACTACAAATGCACGGTAGAAAATTGCACCTTCTCAGGCAATTATCAAGGCATATCGAGATGCCATGTAGTTTTACATTTCACATCTTATAGTGCAGTATTGTATTACTGCATTTATTAATGCCTTTTTACTACAAAAATTTTTTTTGTTTTTATTAAGATGTTGTTACAATTCAATAAAATGTAGATGATATCAAAAAAACTAATGTTATATCTGTGATCAGCATGTCTGATTTTCTAAGAGAAAAGGTGCTATTATGCAAATCCCAGATCTGTATAGACCTGTGTTAAATAACATTTACTTTCAAATTACGAGAATTTATAAGCAATGTATTGTTTTAAATTTAAAGAAAAAACAATTCGTTGTTTTCAAATTTAAATTGAAATGATATTTGCCGAACTATTTACAAATAAATAAATAAACAAAATTATCAGCCATAAATAAAACGTTTTGATAATGCTTGAAATTACTAATTATCCACAAAAAGAAGATCAAATGGCGGTTTTAAGGAATTTTATCAGAAGCGTAATCAAAGAAACTATTTTAGCATAATTTTATTTTAGTAAAGAAAGTGGGATAAATAAACTGATTATTCAAAGGCTCAAATGCAATTGGTATTGGAATACCAACATGGACGTGATGCACATGTTAAATTCCATCGAACAAGAGACGATCTTAGCAGAATTCAAGTTCATTATGATGATAAAAAGGACTAATGTTCATCTCGCAGGCAGCTGCGGTGGTGAAGAGCAGATGATGTGCTGTCGAAAGGTCTGATTATTCAAATGCTACCTGATAAAATAAAAATTGCAAAACACAAGACTCCAAATGCAGAAATGAATCGCGGAAGATTTACATCATGATTTATTCAAAAGGTTTCATTCCTTAAATGGAGAAGCTCTCATTTAGTTAACTAATTAATGATTAAGTTGCTACTTATTAATAAAAATGTTTCAATGGCTGTATAAATATTACTTTTTTTTATCCCAGTTTATAATGTTATAAAACAGACATTATCAGAAACAAGCTTAACACATTAATTTTCCTGTAAGTTTTTCAAAATCAAATTGTGTCAAAATTTAAGCCTGATACCATGTATTAGGCTTAAATTTTGACCTGATACCATGGCCTTATTGATTCTGGCCTGATACCATGTATCAGTGCTTTATTCACGGATTTTGACCAATGCTCTCTATTCTTGTTTTATAAATAAATGTTTTAGAACATTTCTGTTACAGAGATTTATTGAATTGTTCACTATACCTGAATGAATTCTTTCGAGTCATTCAATTCCTACTATCTATTTATCGTGGTAGCGTCGCTTTACTCTAGGAAATAAGTGTGTTCTGATATTAACAATACCTCATTTTTTAAACCAATTTTCTGACCCATCGTCTCAATTAAAATAAATTAATTGTAAGCTTCATTTATTTATTTTGTCGTTACTGTTCTTCCCAAAAATTCTACAACTTCTGAGATAAAAATATAATGGCACAAAATTTTAAGTGTGGCAATTTTAATTTTTGCTTACATTTACAATCATTTAAAATATTTCGCACACAGATAAACTGAATATTTTACAAGCCGAATAGTATTTCTCAAGCCCAGTACTTTAAGGTATTACATTTTATTGGTGTTAAATTTTTAAACAATTTTGCCTAATATTGGAAACAGATAGATGCTTTACTTATGATAAGCATGATTTTTTTAGAAGTAAACTTTGCTCTATTAAAATTATCATTTGAATTGTTTTCAAATTTAAATTATATAATATTTGTAAATATTGTAAATATTACATATTATAACTAATTACAAATATAACACAAATAAAATTATCAACTACAAATAAAGCATTTTGATAATGCTTGAAATTACTAATTATCAGCAAAAAGAAGATCAAATCGTAGTTTTTAGAAATTTTAACAAAAGCGTAATCAAAGAAACTATTAGAGCATAATCGTATTTTAGTAAAGAGGTTGGAATAAGTAAACTGATTTTTTAAATGTTACCTGATAAAACAAAAAGGCAAAAGACAAGACGCTAAATGCTTTAACAAATCATGGATTTTAACATCATGATTTATTGAAAAGGATTCATTCCTTAAATTTAGAAACTCCCATTTAGTTAACTAATTTATGATGAAGCTGCTATTTATTAATAAGGATGTTCCAATAACTGTATAAATATTGCTTTTTTTTAACCCTGTTTATAATGTTAATTATAACTAGACATTATCAGAAACAAACTTTACCAATAAATTTTCCTGCTAGTTTTTCAACATTAAATTGTGCCAAAAATTAAACCAGATACCATGTTTAAGTGCTATATTTGCGGATTTTGACTAATAGCGTCTATTCCTGTTTTATAAATAAATGTTTTTCAGCATTTCTGTTGCAGAGATTTAATGAATTGTTTGCTATATTTGAATAAATGCTTACGAGTCATTCATTTCCTACGATTCATTCATTGTATTAGCATCTCTTTACTTTTGTGATAACATCTAGGAAATAAGTGTGTTCTGATATTAACAATAGCTAATTTTTTATATTAAATTTCTGGCCCATCCTACTTATTAAAATAAATTATTGGTAAGCAATTTTTATTTACTCATTTATTTTATCGTTACGCTTCTTCTAAAAAATTCTGTAACTTGTGAGTTAAAGGTATGATGGCACAAAATTCTAAGTCTCAAGGCTTTAATTTTTGCTTACATTTACAATCATTTAAAATAGTGGGCACACAGATAAACTGAATATTTGACAAGCCGAATAGTAACTATCAAGCTCAACACTTTCAGATGTTAAATTTTTAAACAATTTTGCATATTTGAAACAGATGCTTTCCTTCAAATAAGCATATATATACATTTTTTTTTAGAAGTAAACTTTACACTATTAAAATTATCATTTGAGTTATTATTAAACAAAACATATTAAGCCCAGTACTTTAAGATGTTAAATTTTTAAACAATTTTGCTTAATATTTGAAACAGATGCTTCTGTTTGATAAGCATGATTTTTTTTACAGTAAACTTTACGCTATTAAAATTATCATTTGAATCATTATTTAACAAAACATATTTAATTTATAAAATTTTAAATTACATGGCTGTGAATGTAATTTTCTTATATTCTAAAACAAATAATTTAAAATCAAAGGATTTTTTTTGGGAGAGAAATTTTACTGTTATATAGGTACTATATTTTATGTGTCAGAAAAATATTCAAATATAGAAAAGTACTAAAATTTAGAAAAATACTAAACTATCATTTGTAAAGAAGATAAAACTACGAGTTAAAATAGTTGAGAATGTAATCGCACATTAACTGTACTTAATACCTTATAATAAATTATCTTATTATAAGTGGCAAAAGTATTATTGCTGTTAGTTTGATTTTGTGGAAGTTTCTATGTTATGTTATGTTACCTTATGTGTGTTCTATGTTTAGTCTTTAGAAATAAATGCGTGCGATGTTTTTCATCGGGGTCTGATTAATTATTATATCTCAAGAAAAAAGATCAAATAAGAGACTATGCTGAAATTTATGGGAAACGAGGGATTTTCTTTAATTAGGGGAGAATATTTGTCCTAAACAATGTTTTTTCCATCACATAGATTTTTAATAGGGCTGCACTGAATATTCGAAATCTATTTCATATTCGGTCATCTTACTGAATATCTAACTATTCAGTGTGCTGAATTTAAATCTATACAGCGAAACCAAATACTTATAAAACTTCTTTAAAAATATTTTTAAAACCTTATACCAGAGTTGCATAATATAGACGCACGCGCGAACGCCGTGCGCAGAAAATTTTATGAAGTGTGCAGAAAATTTCTAAGAAAGAAAAAAATTTTAACTTTTTTTTAGTACCAAAAAATAAAATTATTCCGTCAATTTTATGAACTAATTATTTACTGTAAACGCCAATGTCGTCAAAAAACCTCGAAAAAATTGCAAATTTCAGTAAAGAATTGCTTAAAAACATGCATTTCGACAAAGAATCGCATAAAAAAACGCACATTTCAACAAAGAATAGTGCAAAAAACATTTCGACAAAATATCGCGCGAAAAACGTGAATTTTGTGTAAAGACCGCGCTTAAGACGTAATTTCCATCCTTGAATAGCGTAAAAAACGCGAATTTCGTGCATGAGTTTCGTAAAAAACGATAATTTCGTGCGTGAAGCGCATAAAAACGCGAATTACGTGAGTGAATTGCGTAAAAAATGCGAATTACACCCCTAAATCGTACAGGAAACGCGAATTACGGCCATGAATCGTGTTTAAAACGTGAAATACCTTCATAAATTGCATAAAAAACGTAAATTGCGTTTATAAATCGCATAAAAAACTCGAATTTTGTCGGCAGATAGCTCAAAAAAACACAAATTACGTCAATGAATCTCATAAAAATAGCGAATTACGCTCATAAATCGCATAACAAATGCGAATTACGTTCATGAATCGCATAAAAACGCGAATTATGATCTTGAATCGCATAAAAACGCGAATTGCGTCCATAAATCGCACAAAAAGCGCAAATTACATTCATAAATCGCGAAAAAACGTGAAATACATCCATGAATCATGCAAAAAACGCGAATTACACCCAACATTAATTTGCAGAAAGTTTTTGACCCAATATTCTGTGCCAGAAAGTTTTTGGTTCTATACAAGTCTGCCTTATACCAGTTCTACCCAATTATCTACAAATAATTAAGATACTCAGAATAATTCGACAGAATCGGTTTTAAACAAAAGAGAATGCTTTTATATTTATTTATATCTGTTTTAAAAGTATTACAGTAGACTCCCTCAAATCTGCACAGCTTGGGACCAGAGGTGTGCAGATTTTAGAACTTTGTGGATTTCTGGTTATTACTTTGTTTACATTTTTTAAACAATGATTTCAATGTAATTAGTAATGCAGTTGAAACTATGATGAATGCTTACAATATAATAAAATATTAAAATAGGATTTAAACTAAAATAATAAAAAATTAGATACTTTTGATGTATATACATATTAAAAGCAAAGGTCAAGAAGGATGTAAAAATGAAAATTGCAAAGGTCAGTAATGTATGATTATGCATTCATTACAAAGATGAAATGTATTTTTCCTAAATTATTTATTGAAACTTGTCTCAAAAAGGTATATTGATGATTCGAATCAAAATCATAAAATAAGGAAGTTTTATTTCAGGTTTAACCAGACTTAATAACCAAATTAGCTTGCAAATGTATTTGGTAAAAAGATTGCAACTACCATTGATATCAGCACTATCTTGAATTTCTTTCGGAAATAAATTTGTTCTTCCTTCATGAAGAAACACGAATTCAGTAATTTTAAGAAAAATTATAAATTTAAATATGCTTGTAGTTGATATATAAAACTAAAAAAAAGTCAATTTTTCTCCTTCTATCTGAACTAAATGTTTTATTGTTTACTTTCCTAAATTCAGTGCGGATTTGAGGGAGTCTACAGTAACCTTTAATGATGATCTTTGTAAGAGTTAATGACATACAAATGCAAACATTTCCTGGTAAAATAATTACTTTCTTTCTTTTTTCACAAACAGGTTGTTTTGAAATGAAATGAAAAAACTATCACAGGTAATAATAGACATCAATGATAACTCTTTGTTAAAAAACATCACCATCACCCTTCTCATACGTAACTGTCCGTCCAATCAATGAAGTTTCTGTGAGCAAAGCTAAATCTCGCATGTCGCAATTGTGGTCTTTTCAGATGACTGAGACATTTTTCTGCTAGAGGTATTTTTGCAGTTCTGGAAAGGGCACTTTGAAATTCCGGAGAGAGGTAGCACCCCTAAGCGATTCATAAGCATGAAATCCTAAATGATTTGGGGACACATTTCAATGCTTCGAGGAGGAGAGCACCCTTTAAATTTGACGCTAATCAGTGTAAAAAAAAAGTTTCAGTTGTTTTTTGTATTATTTTGAATTCATACAAAAATTATTAATTTTCCCACTTTTCTGTAACTGCATTCTTGTATAAAAGTAAAATTACGATACTTAATAAATACATAAAGAATCTGCCCTTAAGAATACATTAATTTATTTTAAAATGACTCCAGTTGAAAAATTCAATGATGTAATTTGCGATTATTTTGTAAACACCCAGGTGAACGTCAAAACCTGCCAATATCCCTCTGATCTTTCTCTAAGTATCAACGACATTCGAAATAAAAGAATTTAAGCGAGAAAGAATCATCGATTTGTGGAAATATTCTTCAGATTTATCCTGAGACATCTCTATTTCGAATAGCATACTCGATAAGTAATCTGTATGATTTTAAAAAATATATGTATCAAAGTTTTCTGTAGCAAGAAATTCTGCTCTTTTGAACTGGTCATAACAAATGTTTTAGCCACAGTTTCTTATTTCTTGACAAAAACTGTTTTAGAGCTGAAAAGACATCATCAGCATGATTTAGAACAGAAGATACTAAATCATAGTCACATATCTTAAGATTTTTAAAAAATAACTTTAAAAGTAAAATCTGAACTTTAAAATGTTCAGGCTTACTTAAAAGGTGATTCAATAATCAACTATAGATGTTACAAGTTAAATTTTTTTTTTGAAAAACATCTTAGTACTTTCGAACCTTTAAACAGGTTCTTCCTCAGAGAATATTTTCTTTTATAAATACAAATATAAGATTTCGTTTTGAAAATTTTATATTTGTATTTATAAAAGAAATACAAAACCTTTAAACATGTTTAAAGGTTTGAAAGTACTAAGATGTTTTTCAATAAAAATTAACTTTTAACACCTATAGTTAAAAGGCAGTTAAATAAACAACTATAGATGTTAAAAGTTAATTTTTTTTTTAAAAAAAAATTTGAGTACTTTCAAACCTTTAAACAGGTTCTTCCACAGAGAATATTTTCTTTTATAAATACAAATATAATTTTTTCAAAACGAAATCTTATATCTTATATTTGTATTTATAAAAGAAAATATTTTCTGAGGAAGAACCCGTTTAAAAGTTTGAAAGTACTAAGATGTTTTTCAAAAAAAAATTAAGTTTTAACACCTATAGTTGTTTATTTAACGGCCTTTTAAGTAAGCCTGAACATTTTAAAGTTCATATTATACATTTTAGGTTAAAAGCAAGGTGAAAATTTCATTCCATCGTAAATTTTATATTTATTTATCACTTTAAAAGTTCACAAATGATCAGTTCAAGAATAGAGTCGCTCTTATTAATTACAGGTAGCACATTACGTTATAATATTACAGTAGACTCCCTCAATTCCGCACAGCTTGGGCTCACAGATTTTGTGGATTTTAGAATTTTGCTGATTTCTGGTCACTGCTTTGTTTACATTTTTTAAACAATCATTAAAATTTAATTAATGATGCAATCGAAACTATAATGAATGCTTACAATAGCATAATAAAATATTAAAATAAGTAATAAATAAAATAATAAAAATTTCGATAATTTTTAGTATGATTAAAAAGCGAATGTCAAGTTGATTATCAATAATGTATGATTAAGTTGTCATTATAAAGATGAAATGTATTTTTCCTAAATTATTCAGTTCAACTTCCCTCATAACAATACATTACTAATTCATATCAAAATCATAAAATAAGGAAGTTTTATTTCAGGTTTTGCCAGATTTAATAACCAAAAAACTTTATCAATACATAAATATATTTGGGAAGAAGAATGCGAATAACTTGAATTTTTTCATAAACAAATTTATTCTTCCTTCATAAAAAAACATGAATGCAGTAAAATTAAAAAAATAAATAAAAATTGAAATACATGTGGAAATGATAGCAAGCGGAAAAAGTCAAATTCTGCTCTTATATCTGAACTGAAATCTTCATTTTCAATAACATCTGCAAATTATGTGCGGATTTTAAGGTTGCACATTTGAGGGAGTCAACTGTATTTGATATAAAATTATGAAATAAAGAAAATAATATTCTCGAAACTCAATCAGTGTGACGTTTATTGCATTTGTATAAACTGGTCTTTTCCTTTAACTGTCAGCGCCAGTTGATTCCATCAAAACCCATTTCCATCTTAGCAGGTGTATTTGTACACTTATTCTTCGGGACCGTCAAATGTTTCCATTTACGGGATGATTCCATATTCTCCGAAAACCTGCCAAGAAGGAAACACGATGGCAAAATGTTCTATTTTAGATAGGTTTCAAGTTTTAGGAACTGTAAATATGTAATGTTGTTTTCGTGTACTCCTGACTTTCTTTGTAATATTCTATTTTTTTAATTTTCATATTGTATCATAACATTTATTAAAACACAAATTAACTCTTACTAACTGTTAACTTTATAAGTAATTGTATAACTCAACTCATCAAATATGTAACTGTACAACTCAACTCATCAAGTAAGTAAGTTAAGAACTTAACGATGCCAGTGGCATGCTGAAGTAATTTTAATAAGGTCTATCGGCAAATTAATTTGAGAATATTTTCTCAGTAACAAATATGTATTTCATTTAAGTATTTTATATTACCTTTTAAGATAGGTCACCTTCACAGAATTCATTGTAATATATTTATACACTTTGCCGGTACACTTCAGAGTGAACTGAGTTTACAATAGTTTTTGAGGATACAATTAAAACGAAACATGTTTATGTTGTAAATTTGCCTAAAACAGAACAGTTTATAGCCTTGTCAAAAGACAAACCTTCAAATATACCCATTTAAAGAAAACCCTTGTCTAAAATTAATTTTTTCATGAGTTCTTTGTCATTCTGATTAAGTAGTTTTGAGTGTTGTTGATTCCACGATTCAGAAACCCGGATACACCGTTTGAAAGGGGGGGGGGTATACATGGCATCCACTTGGCTATGCGACTGATTACATTATTTAATTGCAGTGTAAGTTATATTAAATAATACGGAATGCCGCATTAGATTAGATTAAACAACATTAGATTAAAAAAAAATCTAAAATCCGGAGAATTCCTCATTAAACACATTTACATATTAAAATTCCATAGCCACAATAAAACTTTATTTTTTCTCTATTCTTTGTTAAATGTATCATCGTTTCTTTAGATGATATTAAATTATAAAATTGTTTACTTAAATTTACTTTATACTTTATTTATAATAAGTTATTTATTTTCAAAATGTTGCTATTTATTTTATTTATTTACAATTTAATCTTTATACTGTTAGAAAAGGCATCTCATTCACTACTGATTCCGCTAACTTGAGATAATTGGGATTTTACAGCAGGTTTTAATATTATGGTAGAAATTTTATTACAATTTTTTTTCTATATTGATTTTAAATTTTCATGATAAGTTTATTTATTTATTTAATGAAATATATAAACTGATATTAATTAATTTTATTTTATTACAGTTGCATAAAACCATTAATATAACACATCACATCACTCAAAATATCTTTAATGTGTGAAGCAAATGCAGCAAAGTATCTCTTATGAGAACTTTTTGAAAGAAGCAGCTTTCAACTCACAGCCAGAAAAATCTTTTATTTGTCAGTTATGCAAGAATTTATCCCAAAACAGTCTTTTTTCTGTGAGGTATGCAACAAAGAATTCCCTCACAAGAGTCATTTAAGCAGACATTTGTTAAGTCATACTGGTGAGAAACCTTTTGCATGTGAGGTATGCAACAAGAAATTCTCTCAAAAGAATGATTTAAGGAGGCATCTATTAACTCATACTAGTGAGAAACCTTTTGCATGTGAGGTATGCAACAACAAATTCTCTAGAAAGAATGGTTTAAGGAGGCATTTGTTAACTCATATTGGTGAGAAACCTTTTATGTGTGAGGTATGTAACAAGAAATTCTCTCGAAAGGGCCATTTAAGCGGACATCTTTTAAGTCACACTGGTGAGAAATCTTTTGCATGTGAAGTATGCAACAAGGAATTCTTTCGAAATGAAGCTTTAAGCTCGCATCTGTTAGCTCATACTGGTGAGAAACAATTTGTGTGTGATATATGCAACAAGAAATTCTCTCGAAAGGGAGATTTCAGCAGGCATCTGTTAATTCATACTGGTGAAAAACCGTTTGTATGTGAGGTATGCAACAAGAAATTCTCTCGAAAGGGCAATTTAAGCAGCCATCTGTTAACTCATAGTGATGAGGATCCGTTTGTGTGTGATATATGCAACAAGAAATTCTCTCAAAAAGGCCAGTTAAGCAAACATCTCTTAAGTCATACTGGTGAGAAACCTTTTGTATGTGAAGTTTGCAACACAAAATTCTCTCAAAAAGGCAATTTAAGCAGCCATCTGTTAATTCATACTCCCGAGAAACCCTTTGTATGTGAAATATGCAAGAAGAAATTCTCCCGAAAAGGCCATTTAAGCAGCCATCTGTTAACTCATACTGGTTTGAAACTTTTTTTATGTCAGGTATGTAACAAAAAATTCTCTCACAAGCGCCATTTAAGCAGACATCTGTTAACTCATACTGGTGATAAACCTTTTGTATGTGAGGTTTGCAGCACGAAATTCTCTGATAAGACTACTTTAAGGCGGCATCTGTTAATTCATACTGCTGAGAAACCTTTTGAATGTGAAGTATGCAACAAGAAATTCTCTCAAAAGGGCACTTTAAGCAGCCATCTGTTAACTCATACTGGTGAGAAACCTGTTGTATGTGAGGTATGCAACAAGAAATTTACTCAAAAAGGAAGTTTAGCTAAACATTTCTTAATCCATACTGGTGAGAAACTTTTTGTATGTGAGGTATGTAACACGAAATTCTCTCAAAAGGGCCACTTAAGCAGCCATCTGTTAACTCATACTGGTGAGAAACCATTTGTATGTGAGATATGCAACAAGAAATTTACTCGGAAGTATGCTTTAAGCAAACATCTTTTAATTCATTCTGAAAAGAAATCTTTTGTGTGACAGAGATGTGTCAAATTATTCTTTCAAAAGATTTGTTTAACGATGCATCTGTTAATTCATTACTTGCGAGAAAATTTTTATGTCCGATAACAAATATAAACTCCAAAAAAGCTATCTAACTGTTACATTTTGCTCTTAAAATTTGTTAATTGCAGCATATTGCAGAAATAAAGAAATAATGCTTTCCATTTATTATAATGTCGAAAAAAGAACAGCGATAGACGAAAATTTGCTTATTAATTCCTATACCGTGAACCATGGCAAACACAGTTTTATTTTTATCATGTTTCACATTATCTGAAAAATATTACATATCTCCATTTTATTACTTTATAATCTGCAAAAATTTTTAGTTTAAAAAAAAATCTTTGTTAAACCTGATTTTCTACAATAAAGTTTTTTATGGTAAAATTGATTTCCTTGTAAATATTTAACCTGAAATTAGTAGATTTGTAAAGGGAATGGTCCCCTAACTTACTCACAATATTGAAAAAAAAAATGTGCGTGTAGGTGTGTTTAAAAAATGATGATTTTTGAAGCGTAAGTAAAGATTGGTAAAAGTGTTTTAAAATTTTGCTTTTCTCACCAGGATCATATTAAAAGAAAGTGTCCTAATTTAAGTGTCATGTCATTACTGATACCTGTTGTAATCTTTTAAATTTCTTAATTTCAAAATCGTTTGTTCTGATTATTTATTTGTAAAGGATTAACAGGCTGGTGTGAGTTTTAAATGTCAATAAATATCGGAAAAAACATGAATGAAATATTTGCTTACCACATCCAATTCAATCTGTAAAATTTTCCATCGTATTAAAAACAAAATTATGGCTTCGGTAAAGCTCATGCTCATCTGACTATGACATAATTCTTTCGAATTACACAGCATTACCATGTAATGGATGTGAGACACTGAGATTTACTATGCCACATTTGTTAATCAAAATGAATTATTTGCAGTCAATTAGGGTAACTTTTTTCCCCTTTTATGAAACCTTGATCCATTCTGCTGTGGTGGAACCTTCACGAATTTTGTGTGTGAAATATGCAACAAGAAATTCTCCCGAAAAGCCGATTTAACCAGTCATATCTTTAAACACACTGGTGAAAAACCTTGTATGCGAGATATGATACAATAAATTATCTCGAATGTGTGATTCAATCAAGCATCTGTCAATTCATAATGGTCAGTTCATAACACACCTTTTGTGTGTTATATGCAATTAGAAATTTTCTCAGAAGTATGCTTTAATTCACACTGAAAAGAAATTTTTTGTGCGAGAGATATGTGTTAAAAGATTTTTTCAAAAGATTTGTTGATCTATTCATCTGTTAATGTCATAATTTTGAGAAATACCTTATAAAAGATAAGGAAAAATAAATTTCAAAAAAAGTATCTGTGCTATATTTTGCTTCTAAAATTTGTTGATTGTGGTTAACTAGTATTAGCATATTTCAGAAGTAAAGAAATATTACTTTCCGTTTACTATAGTGCACAAAAAAAACAGTGAACAAAAATATTTGACTATTTAAACTATTCAATTAGCAGGTCAGGAAATATAACCATGAGCCATGGCAAACACAATTTTATTTTTTATCATTCTTTATATTACCTCAAAAATATTATATGTCTATTTTTTTACACTTATAATCTTTTATAATGATTGATACTATTTAAGTGAAAATAAAAACCTTTGTTATACCTGATTTCCCACAATAAAGTTCTTTGATGGTAAAATTGATTTTCTTATCAATATTTAAGCTGAAAATAGAAGGGAGTAAAGGGAATGGTCCCCTGACTTACCCATAATATTGAAAAAAATATATGCGTGTGTAAGTGTGTTTCATACATTAGTTTATAATTTAAATATTAATAACTGTCTGATGACTTTTGAAGTATGAGTAAAGATTGGTAAAAGTGTTTTAAAATTTTGCTTTTCTCATCAGAATTAAAAAAATATCCTTAATGTTATGTCATTTCTTATAGCTTAAGTAGCTTTTCTTATAGCTTATAGGCTCTTATAGTTCCTGTGGCAGTCGGTAGATTCTCATTTTACTAACAGAAATTGTTCGTGTCGAAAAGGGTTAAATGAATCCCAAATTTTTTTTACCAAAATTCCGATGTCAATGTGGCCTTTGAAAATTAAAAAATTAAGTAGTTTCATAGATATACCACTGCGCCGCAAGATGTTAAACAGATTTCAATCGGTTGCTCCCCATATTACGCAATATTTAAAAATCATTAACTAAAAAAGTAAAATACTTAAATAAATAAATTAATAAAATGATAAATAAATCTTTATTCCAAATCAGATTTTTAAATAATTCTCAAAAAATATAATGTTCAAATAGAAATATTTTAAATATTTGAATCAATATACGACCAAGCATCAACATTTCAAAGGTTCAACATGAAGACACAATACATATAGAATACAACAGCACAAAAATTAAAAATATTGTTACTAAATTATAAAATTTTTTGATCAAAGGGTTTCAGTTCCTTGCAGGATTTCTCGCAGGATCTCTCTCTGATCAAGCAACAAGATTTTTTTTATATTTAGGAACAGAGAATTTTTAAATTATTAATGCTTAGCTGCCCAAGATTTGAATAATATTTTTATTCGCCATCAAAGGTATTACGTTACTTGTGGTTCTCGGTGACTCTCTTCCGTCTGCGCTGCATTTAAAATGTAGGGGGCTTCAGTTTAACCCTTTGCGGCGCAAGGCAAATTTATTGTTTAATTGTTAAAATTAATGACTGACATCGGAATTTGAAAACAACTTTATTTGTAAATAAGAAAAAGCTATATTTCATGCATTCAATAAACCGTAAATTTTTTTTATCAAATTTCCGGTGCCAATGTGGCGTTTGGGAATTAAAATTAAGTGGTTTCATTGGTATACCACTGCGCCGCCAAGGGTTTTTAAAAATGGTCAATTTCCTACATAAAATTATATGACATTGCTCACGAGCGCAAAATTTCAGCGTGTTGTGACAATTTGATCATTGATTATAACAAAAAATCTCGGGCTCTTATATTCAGCTTTTTATAAAAATTAGATGGGGAGGTATATAAAATAATAATGGCCTCCTGTACATGTACAGTTTTATGAGGAATATAATCAAAGATTTTGTACTCCCCCTCTTGAGAAGAGGGTAAATTAAGAGAAACTCATCCGATCTGATGTTTATACCCTTCGAAAACATCCTGATAAAATGTTACCGTCTAAAGCCGTTATAGATTCAGAGTTTGTAACCTCCCTCGCACACTCACAGCCGCCACCCCCAAAAAACATGGGAGACTCAATTAAAAAAAATATAGATATAACGTACCTAATTTTATATTTTAATTCTCCGTATTTCACAAAATTTTATCATTTAAGCAATTACAGGTGTTGAGATAACATTTAAAGCCCCCCCCCCCTGCCTCTCTTTCCCGAGAGACTAAAGATGCGAAATTTCAAAAAGTCATTTCAATCTAGTGTTTATAGTCAAAGGTTAATCATGTGTATTGTTATCAGAGTTATTTAAATATGTGATTTGTAAATAGGTACGCTTTTCTCCGGAGTGGTTTTTTTACGCCTATCAGTGCACGCAGATTATTATAACGTGAAACTAAATAACGATTTTTTTTGACAAAGAGTTCAGTTCCTTTCATGATTTCTCTTCTTTTCCATTCAAATAAAATCACATTATTTTATATGTAGGAGCAAGTAGTTTCCAGATATTAATACTAATGAAGTTGAAAAATATTAAGTTACACTGTTTTTCATAACACATTATTATTATAAATGACGCCATATTTGATAATTACTTCAAAAAAAATCGAATTTTTAGACATTGATAACAATATTACTGAGGAGGAGGGGAGATGATGTTAAGAGCGGTGTCCGAAATTAAAAAAATGTAAATGATAGTGATCTATGAATCGTAAGTCAATTATTATAAAAAGTAATTAAAATGTATATACTTCACAGTCAATTTCAAAAAGTTTTTTTTAAAAAAAGGAAAAATTCATAACTACACAATATGATTAATTATTTGTAAAATTTGTAAGAAATACAAGTGAAATTGAGTTCATACTGAACATATGGACAGCAAAGACGCAAAAATTTCGTTTTGATATCGATTATGAGTATGCTAAACAAGTAAGTAGAATTTTATGGGAGAGAAAAGTAAATTTACTGGCATGCAAAGAAGTAAATTTTGTATTTTTATCAATCTAAATATGAGAAAATCAGATAGTTTCTATGATTTACATGCTTATCTGCATACGTAATCTATATCTATGATGAAATGCTCGACTTCTGTTGCACTTAAGAATGTGATAGTTCATGAATTTGTACTTTTTAAAGAAATGAAACTTGTGAATTCCCATACTTAATTCAGAATTAAAATTTAGTGCTATTTTTTTTTAATGTGCGGTTTTATTATTTTTCTTTTTGTTCTTAAATTCAAAGTTAGATAAAACTCTTTTACTGAAGTTCCATAAGTCATTTCTTTCCATAAAAATGTCTATAATGTGTCCATATTGATAATTTGAAAAAGTTTCTGCTATCATCCGAAACTAAATTTTTACTTTCTTCTATCTTCAATAGAAGAAAGTATTGTAATCGAAATTTCTTTCAACTTCCGGTTTTCGACGGATTTACACATTTTAGGGGTCAGAGATTCCAAAAAACGTGTTTTTACAAAATGTCTGTCTGTGTGTCCGCATGTAGTCATTCTACCATCAAAAAGTGTATGAAGATATGCATAGAGTTGAACAAAATTTTTTGTGAATGTTTTTGGCTGTGGCAAGCAGGTCCTCTTTCAATTTTAAAATATTCCGCCGGAAGAGGGCGCTGCAATCGCGATTTTTGTGCTATTTTTAATATTGTACCTACGAAAAATGTATGAAGTTATGCAACGAATTGAACCAAATTTTTTGTGTAAGTATATAGCTATAGTTAGTTGATCGTCCCTGAATTAGAAAAAAAAAACGCCTTAAGGGGGTGCTGCAATACCGATTTTTATGAGATTTTCAATATTGCACCACCTAAAAGTGTATGAAGTTAGGCCTGGAACTGAACTAAAATTATTGTGTATGATCAATTTTTGGTATGGCACTTAGGTACTCCCTGAATTTTAAAAATAAATCTGCCAATCATTCTATTGTCCATCGGCTCGTGCAGTGATGGAAACTCGTTTTTACTCCGATTAATTTACTGGAGCAGAAATTTAAGATGAAAATCAAAGTTGGCGTAGTATTGAATTAAAATTATTAAAACAATAAAATGAGTCACTAAATTTTAAATATTAAAATGTGCGTATCAGATAGAAAAACTTTTTGAGATCCAACTTTTTTCACTTAAGAAAATTTCATCAATTACAGAAACGAATTTTTCCTCTAATGAACATCTCTTAAATCCTCAAAATGGTGATTAAAAAACAATCCTCATTTAATACAGAAGAAAAAACTTCCATTTGTAAAGCATGTTCCAAAACATTTTCCAAAATAACTATTTAAGAAAACATCTTTTGACTGATACAGGAGAGAAGCCCTTTCTTTGTGAAATATCTTCCAAAGCATTTCGTCATAATTATCAGCTAAGAAATCATCTCTTGATTCATACACGTGAAAAACCCTTTCTTTGTAAAATATTTTTTAAAAGTTTTTCTCGTAATTATGATCTAAGAAGACATCTCTCGATTCATACAGGTTAAAAACCTTTGTTTGTGAAGTATATTCGAAAGGATTTAATGATAAGAGCAGTTTGAGAAAACATCTCTTGTCGCAAACAAAAACAAACTTTTTGTTTGTGAAATATGTACCAAAGGATTTTCTCAGAATAGTAAACTAACATCTCTTGACGCATACAGGAGAAAAACTCTTTGTTTGTAAATTATGTTTCAAAGAATTTCTCTGAATAGTAATCTAAGAAAACATTTTTTAACACATGGATGAAAAAAAAATCGTTTATTTGTGAAATATGTTTTAAAGGATTTTCCCGTTATAGTATTCTAAGTACCCAACTTTTCACTCATAATAATACTGCTATAGAAAAACCCTTTGTTTTTGAAATATGTTCCAAAGCATTTTCTTATAAACAAAATATAAAAACTCATCTTTTGAAGCATACAAGAAGAAAACCCTTTGTTTGTGAAATATGTTCCAAAGGATTTTCTGGTAAAAGTAATCTAAGAACCCAGCTTTTGACACATACAGGAAAAAAAATATTTTGTCTTTTTTTTAAATATGTTCCAAAAGATTTTCTCAGAATAGCAGTCTAGGAACCCATCTCTTATTAAATACAGGTGAAAAACACTTTATTGTGAAATATGTTCCAAAGGATTTTCTCTAAATATTAATCTAAGAAAAAACCTTTTGACATATGGAGGAAAAAACACGTTTATTTGTGAAATATGTTTTAAAGAATTTTCTCGTTATAGTATTCTAAATACCCATCTCTTCACTCATACTGAGACTGCAAAGGAAAAAACCTTTTTTTTGTGAAATATGTTTCAAAGCATTTTTTTTTATAAAAGTAATCTAAGAACCCATCTCTTGACGCATACAGAAGAAAAAAAACTTGTTACGTTTTTGTAATAAAATAAAAAAACTACACTTTTTCCATGGCTTAGTGTTTTTTTATAATAAGAAAATAACTGTTTACATATTCATTAGATTTCAGCAAACCTTTCAGTAAAAACTTTTTGGTAGTTATTTTTTTATTTCACTATAAAGATTTTTTTCCCTAAGATAAGAAATTATTCTGACCTAAAATGTTAAATTGTACCTCACTATCTTATGGAATAGGAAAGACTTTATCGGATTTTACTTTACTTACTTTAGATTACTTTAGAATAAATATGAGAAGTATGCAAAAAATTATTTCTTAAAATTTCCCAAGCATTTGAATGAAACCTATCTCATTATCAGGGGTGGAGAAATGTTCCATTTTACTCGCCAGTAGTGAGTAAATTTTTATTTTGTCTTCAAAACCAACTGCATGTTGCATTTTGCTGGCTAATAAAATAAGTCTTTGTCTGGTAAGATTTTATAGTAATTACCCACCGTTGCTCGTTATCATGTATTCTTTGCACACATCATGAGCTAAGTATTGTTTTTATATATAAATACTTAATTCAATATTTATTCCGCATGAATATGACCAAATCTTGTGTGTTTGGAAATGTTATCTATAAAACGTCTCCGATAATTTTGATTAAACTTTGTATCCTAGATTATTGAGGTACGAGAAGACCATTGGTATAGGTCAAGTGGTTGAGAAAATCCGATAAATGAATCATTGTGGTAGCACGACGGGTCATTGAATTTTAAAAGAAATGAAGGTTCAAACAGTTATTAAGTAGTTATAAAAGTTGGCAGTAAAGGAAGTCGTAAAGCTGACATCATTTCACCAGATTTGGCAGGAGAACCGACTTTTAATATTACGAATGCTGAAATGAATGCTTGGCATGGAAAGAAAAATCTCTGAATTTAGCAGCAATATAAAGTTGTTAACCGGCCGAGAGTTTATTGTTTTATCGAGTTGAACTTAAAGTTAATTTTGACTAAGCTAAGCTTAGTCTTTCCTGCTGTTATGTTACAACATGACCAAATGTTTGTGCTTGTATGCAAATTTTATCTGAAAAATATGCTAATGATTTTGGCTAAATTTTGTATCCTACCCTTTTAGAATATGAGAAGCCTTAAATGTTCCAGAAAGTTTGTTGAAAAGGTCATTTAAATGTCACTGCCAATCAATTGAAATAAAATATTGAAACGGTTATTAAGTTGTTGAACATTTTTTAAAACACAGTGTACACTCTATTTGAACACTCACCGAACCGAGCGAAAGTGTTCAGATTATGGGGGTGTTCAGCATAGAGGGGGATTGGAAATGCATTACTACTACTATTATGTAGGGTGACAGGGCCGGTAGTTGATCACATGAGGTCGGTGTTAAGAGGGTTTATTATATTTCCTTTTTTTATTATAAAAATAAACAAACATGATTTCTGCAAGCCTTAAACCTTTAAGTGTGCTGCAGAATTTTGCATGCAAGTTAAACAATTCATAAAATAACAGCTATGGAAATTATAGATATGGAGATTTCCATTTTATATTCTTAGATATTTATGTATCATATGCAATTCAAAAAATTAACATAATATTTATTTTATGTTTAATAAACCTTTGAATAAAAAAATTATGCGACGGAAAAACCCAGTTATGTCACATACAGTGTTAATGAATGTCCTATCATGGGCGAAAATGAAATCTAATGAAATAATTAGCAACAAAATTATAACCAAATCGTTTCTTTAATTGCCTTTTTTCTTAGTAGTTGATCTTTCAAAGAAATCGATCTAAAGTTCCAAAATTAATCTTTAAAGTATCATGCTTAAGCTGTGATTAAAAATATTTCATGTAGAACTGTTATTTGAAATAAGAACGATTGAAGAGGATTATTTTAACTTACCGGAATTTTCTCCAACTAATCAAAAACTAAATTTTTATATTTTCTAATTAAAAAAAATCATAAAATAGTTTTTCTTACAGAAGACAGCTGACAGGAATGTGACAACAGGTGCTTCATTATTTAAATGAAGATTCTATCAAACAAATTGAAGTATTCAAACAAATTGAAATTTCAAGTCCATACTTGCAACCTAGCAAGGATTTTGACTGTTTTTTTTAATCGAGTCTGTTGAATCTTTATATTCTTTTGTAACAGTTTCTCCGAATTTCCATGATAAGAATTTGAATTTAGATTGCAAACACGTGTTCAGTTTGGGACATAAATGGGGAGCAAAAGTAGCGTTCATAATAGTGAGATGTTCAGACTAGAGGGCGTTCAGAATGTATAGAGTTCATCTTTTCTTAAGTCTGTGGAGTTTCGGCAGGACCGTCAAAATGTGTTCATAATACCGGGGTGTTCACCTTAGAGAGTGTCCAGATAGAGAGAGAGTCCACTGTAGTTAATTTTTACGAAATTGTACAGAGCAGCCGTAAATATATCGTGATGAAAAGAGGCGGTGAGTGACTTTGTTTTTATGCATTCCTGAACTAAAAGTAAACTTCGCAGGAAAGAATTGTAACTTATTCATCCTTTATCTTCTCAAAATGTGTCTCCAAATGTCCTTTATCTTCTCCAAAAAATTTTTATGTCCTTTTATTTATTTCATTTCATAACAGTGGTGTAGTCGTAAAGACAACAGAGGTTATACGGTCTAATCAGAGGATATACGCTCAAGCCAGAAGGTATAGCCTAGAGTATGTATAATATAGCTTTGTTAGGAAACAGAAGGTATACGGTGTTCCTTAAAAAAATCCAGAGGGTATACGGCGTATACCCCCACATATCCTCCACTACACCCCTGGTTCATAATGCATTATACATTATTGTTACTATTGTTTTTCTAACGTTACAGGTTTTTGAAACTGTTTGGTGTTTTGTGCAAATGCTAAAAATGCATATGTTGGTTAACATTTTTTTTTGTGTGTGTGTGTGTATGAAGTGGCTATGTTGAGGGTTCATGAAACAGTTTCTACAGAAAAAAAACATATTTTAACAAACTTTCAAATGAACGATTATTATTTTGAGGAACAACAATGTGACTACTCAAAAATAAGATGATTTCAAATGTTATTTTTTAGAAACACACATATAATAGCGTTGTCCACGTTAGTTCATCAAAAACGCATGAATTAATTTAAAAAAATGCCTTAAAATTCTGTTAACAGTGTTACCAATGCTATAATGATTACATCTCTATCGATTTAAAAACTTGATCCATGTAGTCTTTCCCACGTGTCCCATGACAATCCGATCTCGACATTTTCTGTGTTTTAAAGTAATTTTCTTCAACCTATCTAAAGGCAGAATTATCGGTGATTAAAGATGGCAAAAAACTATTAGAAATGAATGGTATTTGGAGTCTAGATTTTTGTGGTACACCTGGCAGCACTGTATGTGTATGATGCTGAACAGAGGGTAGTACCTTGTTTGTTGTCATTCTAGGTTTGTTTATAATCATTAGAAAACCGATGTTTCCATTTGCATTTGCAAGGCTTCCGGCATGAGGCTACTTCAATCACGCGAAAATACCTTCTCGCTAATGGTAATCTTGTGGAAGAAAATTTTAATGATATCTTGATTACATTTCAATATTTTGAAATGCTTTTTTTATTTAAAGTTGGTTTGTACAAAGGTATTTTTCTACGTTTTTAATTTTTTTTCTACGTCTTTTATAATCATGCTTTCACTTTCGAAACCGGTTCTGAAAGTGGTAGTATTTTAATTAAAAATATCTGAAAACAAAATCGAAAAAATACAAAACGGCAGATGTAAAGATAAATCTGAGTTATTCAATGCGAAAAAAAGAAACATTTAAATATATTAAAATGCAAAAGAGTTATCTTTAAAAGTTTCACTCAACGAATTGACATAAACAAACGGATGTTTTCTCCTGACTGAAGTAGCCACTTAAGTATTTTAAAGACTGAGATTTAAATGAAGCAGAAGACTCGTAACAAGCAAGTACTAAAAAAAATATAAAAAAATACTCTTAAAGTTATTCGGTGTTTTGCATGCCAATGGAAAATGCATGCGTGCCACTGTCATTTATCTAAACATCAGCATATTGTATTAGGAAAATTTATATACTTACATAGAAATAAATTGGACAAAAAAGGCCTTCATTATTGCAAAAAGGCAGTAACAAGAAAGAAAAGGAGGTACTATTTGGTTATCTCGTCGACAAAAATAATTTTGCCAAACTATAAGATTAAATATCAATAATTTTAAATGTCGCATTTAATGACATTAAATACGATAAACATGTTTAAAACGTCATCAAGTGATTTTTAATTCCACTTTTTACTTGAATTTTTATTAATCTTTTACTAATTTATTTGTTCTTTCGTTATTTGAAATAAAATATAAGACAGCATGTTTAATTTGGCGAAATTTGTCGACGGGATAACCAAAAAACATTTAAAACCATGTTTACTAGGATTGGGAGAAGAAAGGGGACTTTTGGGAGGAGATTGGGGAAAAGAATATAGATTATGTGTATATATACATTATTATACATAATACTTATATATTAGGGGTATTTAGATTATTAATTAAATATCGTTACAACAAATTCACAAATAGAAGCATAAAAAATAAAAAAATAAAAAAATGTTAAAATTTGAAATTTGTTTTATAGTCGAAAGAGATCTTCACGATATAAGGAGAGTGCAAGGGCAGACAAACAGAGATTTTGGCAGTAGGAGATAATTTTGGGTAAGATATTTATTTAACTGTTACTTACATACATACATATACATTGTTACAAACATATGTTTATTTATTTCATATTATTATCTATTTAATAAATAAGTCAGAAAACAAATGAATTTAAAAATAAAAATTTGTAAAGATTAAGCAAAGTGTGTTTGTTATTAGGCGGATTAAAAAAGCAAGTATTTTCAAGGGCAAGTATTTAGATGATAGATTATTTATTGTTAAAATATTTTTTTACGAATTAAAGAGAAATATTTGAAATTTTGTGTGCTAAAGAATGGAGGATTTTTAAGGGGATAATTCAAAATATTCCTTTTTAGGTGCGTT
The DNA here is from genome assembly GCA_964019185.1 of Maratus speculifer. Classification (NCBI taxonomy): domain Eukaryota; kingdom Metazoa; phylum Arthropoda; class Arachnida; order Araneae; family Salticidae; genus Maratus; species Maratus speculifer. Next base: position 368,460,798 of record OZ025296.1, read on the forward strand.
CGTAATTATATAAACATTATAATTAAATGATAATAACAAAATTAAATTAATACAAAATTAAATTAAACAAAATTAAATTAAAACAAAATTAAATTAAAACATAATTAAATTAAACCAAAATCAAATTAAAACAAAATCACAAATGATTCTCCACATACAATAGATTATAACGTGAAATCATTTTGAGCGTCTTTCTGAACAAACAACAAATGCTTTAGTCAACCGGGGTAACTTAGGACCAAGAGAGAGAAAAAAGGAGGAACTACTAGGTTATCATGTCGACCAAAAAATTATCTCCAAACTACAAGATGAAATGCCAGTAATGGATGATCGTGAATCTCACATTGAATGACATTAAATACGATTCACGTGTTTAAAATGACATTAAGTGATTTTTATTTCGACTTTTTATTAATATTTGTATTAATATTCTACTAATTATTTGTTCTTTTGTTATTTAAAATAAAAATTATGTCAATATGTATAACTTGGCTATTAGTTTGGCGATTTGTATAATTTGGCGAAATTGGTCGACGGGATAAAAGGGTAATACCAAAAAAGATAAAGGCTGGGATTATGGTGCCTTACTTAAGATCGACGTAGAGACTTACGATGTAAAGAAATTGTAAACGGTATTACGGTAGCCGCGAAACTTAAGAAAGGCTGAAAACAGTCGTAAATTTAAACACAAATGGATGAGCGCGCATTGGCTGAGAGGAAGAGTACTTACGCTGAAGCACCGTAATATGAAGTTACGATTGATCGCAGGAACGATCGAGCGTAAGACCAGACATACCGAGGCACGGTAATTCCAGCCTAAATCTGCTCCATCACTTAAGTTACGGCAAAGTTTTGGTCTCAAAAATATAGACAGATGCATTAGTGTGTTTGGCAGCTCATTGGAAAGAATCCGTCAAAGTTCCACCACGAAAGAATGGATCAAAGTTTTGTAAAAATGGAGCAAAGTTAACCTGGATGAATAATACATAATTCATTTTCGATTCACTATAACACTATTTGGTAGTACTTGGTTATCCCGTCGACCACAAAACTATCGCCATAGAATAAGATTAACTACCAATAATGAATGATATTTGAATCTCACATTCCATGACCTTAAATACGACACCTGGGTTTAAAACTTCATTAAGTTATTTTTATTTCGACCTTTTATTTGTATTTCATAGTATTTGGTTTTTTGTTGTTGTTTAAAATAAATATTATGTCAATATAGGTATAATTTGGTTATTAGTTTGGCGATTTGTATAATCTGGCGAAATTGATTGAGGGGATAACCAAATAGTACCCATAATTCATATTCAATTACATCGATGTCATAAACATTTTTTAAGTATGATGGAAAGTTTTAGAGATAGAATTGGCTATGGTAAGCAAATATTTCATTCTTTTTTTTTCCGATCTTCATTGACATATAAAACTCACACTAGGCTGTTATTTTCTCACGAGTAAACAAATAAGAACAGGCGATTTTGAAATGATGAAACTTATTAGATTACTACAGAAATCTGTAATATCATGTCAATTTAAATTAGTATACTTTCTTGTAATATGATCCTGGTGAGAAAAGCTAAATTTTAAAATACTTTTATCACACTTTACATAGATTTAAATTGTCATCAGATAGTTATTATTTTTTTAAATTAACGACTAATGTATGAAACACACTTACACACACATTTTTTTCCAATATTATGAGAAAGTCAAGGGATCATTCCCTTTACAAAACTACTAATTTCAGGTTAAATATTTACAAGAAAATCAATTTCACTAACAAAGAACTTTATTGAGAGAAATCAGGTTTAACAAAGGGTTTTTTCACTTAAATACTATGAATCATTATAAAATCTTATAAGTGTAAAAAAATAGAGATATGTAATATTTTTTAGATAATATAAGGAATGATAAAAATAAAATTGTATTTGCCATGGCTCATGGTATAGTTCCTGATGTGCTGATTTACTGGTTTAATAGGCAAATGTTTGTGTCTCACCTTTTATGCGTATTGTAATAAATGAAAAGAAGTATTTCTTTATTTCTGCAGTATGCTGCTATTAGGCTGCTATTAGGCAATTAAAAAAATTAGGAGAAAAATTTAACTCTTAGAGAGCTTTTATGAATTTTATTTTTATTTATCTGAGATAAATTCATATCGCAAGTATGAATTAACAGATGCTTCGTTAAACAAATCTTTTGAAAGAATATCTTGAAACACATCCCTCACACAAAAGATAGCTCTTTAGCATGAATTAAAAGGTGTTTGCTTAAAGTATACTTCTGAATAAATTTCTTGCTGCATATGTCACACTCAAAAGGTTTCTCACCAGTAAGAGTTAACAGATGGCACTTTAAATGGCCCTTATAGAGAATTTCTTGTTGCATATATCACGAACAAATGGTTTCTCACCAGCATGAATAAATAGGTGTGTACTTAAATGATGCTTATGAGAGAATTTTTTGTAACATATCTCACATACAAAAGATTTTGCACCAGTATAACTTAACAGATGTGTGCTTAAACTGCTCTTTACAGAAAATTTATTGTTACATAGCTCACATACAAAAGGTTTCTCGCCAGTATGAATTAACAGATGCTTCTTTAAACAAATCTTTTGAAAGAATATCTTGAAGCACATCTCTCATGCAAAAGATAACTCTTTAGCATGAACTAAAAGGTGTTTGTTTAAAGTATACTTCTGAATAAATTTCTTGTGTCATATGTCACACTCAAAAGGTTTCTCACCAGTATGAGTTAACCGATTGCTGTTGAAATGGCCCTTTTGAGAAAATTTCTTGTTTCATGTATCATACACAAATGGTTTCTCACCAGCATGAATTAACAGGTGTGTACTTAAGTGATGCTTATGAGAGAATTTCTTGTTGCATAGCTCACATACAAAAGATTTTGCACCAGTATGACTTAACAGATGTCTACTTAAATTGCTCTTAAAGGAAAATTTCTTGTTACATACCTCGCATACAAAAGGTTTCTGGCCAGTATGAATTAACAGATGCCTTCTTAAATAATTCTTTCCAGAGAATTTCTTGTTGCATACCTCACATTCAAAAGGTTTCTCACCAGTATGAACTAACAAATGTCTGCTTAATTCTCTCTTTCGAGAGAATTTGTTGTTGCATATATCACACACAAATGGTTTCTCACCAGTATGAGTTAACAGATGGCTGCTTAAACTGCTCTTTTGAGAGAATTTATTGTTGCATATCTCACATTCAAAAGGTTTCTCACCAGAATGAATTAACATATGTTTGCTTAAATTAGTTTTTAAAGAGAACTTCTTATTGCAAACCTCACACGCAAAAGGTTTCTCACCAGTATGAACTAACAGATGCTTTCTTAAAGAACTCTTTTCAGAGAATTTCTTATTGCATATATCACACACAAACGGTTTCTTACCATTATGAGTTAACAGATGGCTGTTTAAATTGCTCTTTCGAGAGAATTTCATGTTGCATACCACACATACAAAAGGTTTTTCATCACTATGAGTTAGCAGATGGCTGCTTAAATGGCTTTTTTGAGAGAATTTTTTGTTGCATACCTCACATTCAAAAGGTTTCTCACCAGTATGAATTAACCGATGCTTTTTTAAAGCACTCTTTTGAGAGAATTTCTTGTTACATACCTCACATTTAAAAGGTTTCTCACCAGTATGGATTAATAAATGTCTGCTTAGAGGGTTCTTGTAAGAAAATTTCTTGTTGCATACCTCACACAAAAAAAACTGTTTTGGCAGAAATTCTTGCATAACTCATAAATAAAAGTTTTTTGACCATGAGTTAGGAACTGCTTTTTTCAAAAACCTCTCATAAGAAATACTTTGCTGCACTGGTTTTACACATTGAAGATATTTTAAGTGGTGTAATGTGTTAGATTAATGGTTTTATGCATCTGCAATAAAATAAAATGAATTAATTTCAGTTTTTACACTTCATAAAAAATAAATAAAGATATCACGAAAATTTAAAATCGATGTAAAAAATAAATTGTAATAAAATTTCTACCTTAGCTTTAAAAACTACAATTAGACTCGCAATTATCTGAAGTTAGCGGAGTCACAGGTGTGTCAGATGTTTTTCCTCACAGTATAAAGATCAAATTGTAAATAAAATAAACAGCAACAATTTAAAAATAAATAACTTCTTATAAATATAATATAAAGTAAATTTCAGGCGAAAATTCTATAACTTAATATCATCTAAGTAAACGATAATACACTTTACAAATTATAGAGAGAAAATATTTTTTTTGTGGCTATAGAATTTTAATATGCAAATGTGTTTAGTAAGAAATTCTCCAGATAACAGATTTTTAAAAATCTAAATGTTAATGTTTATTGCTAAATCATTCTACATAATTTAATATAATTTATAATATATATAAATAATGTGATCACTGGCATAGCCTTTTTTCCATCACCTCAGTCCCCCCCCCCCCTCAAAGGGTAGTTTCCGATTCTTTTTTTTGCAATTTTATTGTTTTATCAGTACAAATCAGATTTTTTAATGATGTCTTCTGATGAATATTAGTCATAATATTTGAAAATTTTAAAGAGAAGGGAATGTTTTATACCAGAAAGATGTGTGTGTGTGATAGTTGTAATTCTGGGCGGAGGGTCAATTTTTTTAATTTGGCCTTTATCCCTCATTCGATACATCATTGGAAATTTCTCTGACAATTATTTCAAATTATATTCCTCCAGCGTTTCTGACGTATTTCGAAATTTCTCAGCAGCAAGTTTAGGTAGAAGCGAAAAATTCAAGATAGCACATCTACTAAAAAATATAGTTAAACATAGGTACATCAATCATTTTAGAGCTATTTTGTCTATTATGTCGTCAACATTGACTTTGAAGGGTAATCTTAGATTATATTAATAAGACAACAATTGTAGATGCTTGATTAGACATTAATTTTTTTCTAATTTATGCAAGATATACTTTGTTTGATTAAAGTTTTCTTTAGAGAAAACAACCAGCGTAGTGGTCAAAGACTGATAGCACTATATATTAATAGTACCTAAAACTTGAAACCTATTTAAAATGGAACATTTTGCCATCGTGTATACTTCATGGCAGGTTTTTGGAGAATATGGAATCATCCCGTAAATGAAAACATTTCACGCTCCTGAAGAATAAGTATACAAGTATACCTGCTAAGATGGAAATTGGCTTTGATGGGTCCAACTGGCACTGACAGTTAATGGAAAAGACGAATTTATGAAAATGCAATAATGGAACACTGATTGAGATCCGAGACTTTATCTTTGTTCATTTTATAATTTTACTAAATGAAACCTGTCAAAACTTGACGGCACCAAAGAAAGAAAAAGGTATTATCCAGCTATTAAAGGATTTTTTAACGACTAATCTTCAGCAAAAACTTCAATAAATAAAAGGAAAACCTGCATTTTACATCGAGGCAAGAGACCCACTGGCAGAGTTACATTCAAACATGCTGTCATAGAATTAGAATCTCTCTCATTTGATGATTTTCCATTTACAAATACAACACCAATAAATTGTACATTGTCGGGATTAGGACTTATTTTATATTCCTTTCATCCACCACCTGTCAGGGAAAAAACTTGCGCAATTTAAAAACTGAAACTCTGTTTTTTCTCTTACGTAAAGTTGCGGCGCATGCACCGAAATGTTTTATTCCGTCGAACTTTTTTATTAGACTAAGAACTTTTTGTTTATTAATTTTTATTCTCTTTTTTTTCTGTTTTGTAGTTCAGTTAGAAGGTAGAAGTTGTAGAACCAAGATGTAATATTGAAATTGTCACGGCCATTTGTAAATATTATTGTTGTGTGTGCCTTTTTAGTGAATCGTGTTCGTCCTTATTAAAATATGCAAGTGAAGACAGACTAGTGTTTTTTGAGTGAAAATAGTCTTTAATATTTATGCTGCAGAAGAAGGCCTAGCGCCTTTGGACACCCGATACCCCGACTTTCTCGAAGAATTGGAACTTTGGAGGTAAGAATTTTTATGTCTTACCTAATTTTCATGATATGATTTTTTATAGAATCAACGTATAATGTTGATGATTCTTTTGTGGCAGCTCTTGCTGTGATTATCTAATTTAGGCAGTCGGAGTTGTCACATAAAAGTGGCATCCTCTGCTGGGATCGGGTGCTCCGTAGTTTAGTGAATAAGAAATTAGAAAAAAATTTGATTTAGAATTATGGAAAAATTACGAAAGTTAAGAACACCAGTGCGTTCAAATTTCACGAAATAGACTAAAGAAATGAAGACCTTATACAGGCTAATTGTGATGATTTAGATAGCTTGTCTTCAATTCTAATTAGATTAGAAGCAAAACAAAAAGAACTTGAAAATTTAGATAAACAAATTCTTGATAATTTGTCTGAAGACCCAACCTGTAAGCAAGATGCTTTTGATACTGAATAGGATTCTATCGATAAGTATAACAAGATATTTCATGAAACCAAAAACAAACTATCGCGTTATATACAAAAATTAGAAAAAAGTCTTAATCCAGATAATTGCTTAACATTAGATAGCATGGCAACAAGAAGAAAATTTAAGTTACCTAAATTAGAGCTCCAGCCTTTCAACGGTGAAATTAAAAACTGGTTAACTTTTTGGGGGCAATTTGAGAAAATTCCTGAAGATAGGGACATAACAAATGAAGACAAAATTCAGTATCTAATAATGGCTACACAGAAAGGATCGCGAGCCAGAGAAATAGTGGATTCTTTTCCCCACACAGCCGAGAGCTATCCAGAAGCGGTGCAGTCGTTGAAGGCACGGTTTGGTAGGACAGATGTTTTAATTGAAGTATATATACGCGAAGTCTTAGGATTAGTTATTGATAATTCCTTGGGACAAGGGCAAAAACTGTCTCTTGTTAAATTATACGATAAAATCGAAACTTATCTTCGGTCATTGAAAACGTTAGGAGTATAGAGCGAAAATTATTCGTCGATTTTATATCCACTGGTCGAATCGGCATTGCCTTCAGATATTCTTAAATTATGGGAAAGACATCTTGGTACTTTAACTGTTAAGGATAAAGATAAAAATAAGGGAATTAATAAATTAGATGTTTTAATGCAATTTTTACAGATTGAAGTTGAGATGGAGCAAAAGGTTAAATTAGCTAAGAGTGGGTTTTCTTTCGATAAAGATGTTTCAGTAAACAGAGAAACAAAATTCGATCGAAAAGATAAACATTTTTCTCTTCCTACGGCGGCCGAACTGTGTAATGCGGATGATAAAAAATCGGAAGAACAGTGCGTTTTTTGCGAAACAAACACCGTAGTCAAAATTGTAGAGCGGTATGGAAAATGACACTGGCGAAAAGAAAAGATGCTTTATTAAGAAAAGGAGCATGCTTTCGTTGCTTCAATGTCAACCACTTAGCAAAAGTTTGTAAAACTAAAATCAACTGTTCTCATTGCGGGAAAAATCACCACCAGTTCATGTGCATAGAAAAGAGTAAAATTAATTTAGGCGAAAATTATAAATAGGATTCAACTGCTAATAAAGATTGTATGCTTGCGAATACAACTTCTAGAAAACGAGTTTTGCTCCAAACATTGGTTGTGCGTATATACAATGGGGATATCGTACGAAATGTTAGAATTTTATATGATACGTGTTCGCAGCGATCGTACATATCGAAATTTGCTGCTAAAATGTTAGGATATAGTAGCATAAGTAAAGAGAGAATAGTGCATAGCTTATTTGGGGGGCGGCAATGTGAAGAACTACACGATAGATATTTGATTAATTTGGGAAATATGGACAATAGTTTCCGATGTAAATTTGAGGTATTAGACCAACAAAAAATTTGCTCTGAAATTTCACCTATACCGAAAGGACCCTTTATTAAGGAAATAAAGCGGTACGGAATAGTTTTGACTGATAGAGTAACTAAAGTTAATGATTTGTTATATGAATTTTCTCCTGATGAGATACATGTGTTAATTGGTGCAGATGTCGCCGGGAAATTATTTACCGGACATTTAAAACAATTACAGGGCGAATTGGCTTGCATGGATACTCGTTTAGGTTGGACAATTCTTGGGAAAACTGAAAGTTATGAAAATAAGAATATGAACAATTTAATTTTTTCGCTGCATGTCAAAGAGGCAAAAATTACCGAGTTATGGCAACTTGACACTTTAGGAATTCGCGATCCTGGGGAGAAAAAGAGTAGAGAGGAAATAGAATTAGCCACTAAAGAACATTTTCTCAGTAACATTAGAGTAGATGACGAGGGTAGGTATGAGGTTAGTCTTCCATGGATACAGGGCCACCCTCGTTTACCCAGCTACGAAAATATCGCTCGGCGTAGATTAAAAACATGCGTCGATTCGTTAAAAAGTGTAGGAAAATTAAGTGATTATAATCAAGTATTCGATGACTGGTTAGATGAGAAATTAATAGAAAAAGTTGATCAGAGAAAAACATTAGGTGGTGAGCATTTCCTTCCTCATAGAGCGGTGTTTGAAGAAAACTCCACGACAAAGGTGCGGCCAGTTTTCGATGGTTCAGCTCGGGAAAAGGATTCGCCGTCTATAAATGACTGTATTAAAAAGGGGCCTAACCTCGTAGAACTGATTCCTTCTATATTAAATAGATTTAGTTTAGGAAAAATTGGGGTAATTGCTGACATAAAAAAGGCTTTTTTGCAAATTGGAATTACAGAAAAAGATCGCTCATTCTTGAAATTCCTGTGGTATGAAGAAGGGGACCCTCAAAAAATGATAACGCTTCAACATAGAAGAGTGGTATTTGGCATTTCTTGTAGCCCCTATCTTTTAGGTGCCACGTTAGAATATCATTTAAAAAACGCACCGGAACAATTTAAAAACACTGCGCTTAAATTGTTAGAATCATTTTATGTAGACAACTGTGTTACGAGTGTTGATAGTAAGGAACAACTGAACAGATTTATCGAAGAGTCAAAAGCCCTTCTTAGCGATGCAAAATTCGAGCTTCGCGGGTGGGAGCATAGTTTTCGTGAAATTTTGACAGGGGGAAAAGTCCCTGTTTTGGGTCTAATGTGGGATTTTAGTAGGGACACCTTTGCAGTTGATTTAAAGGAAATTTCCGAAGACGAACGCAAAGTAACCAAAAGAAACATTTTATCGGCTGTACACAAAATATTTGACCCTATTGGATACACGTGTCCTGTAACATTAGAACCTAAAATATTATTACAAGAGTGTTGGAAAGCTAAGGTGACATGGGATACGGAATTACCTATTTCTATCAAGAGAAAATTTGAAAAATGGAAAAAACAATTGGAAAAATTAGGGACTATTGAAATACCTAGGTGTTTTTCTCGGGATGCAAATAAACTGCATTCTTTGCACGTTTTTTGTGACGCTAGCAAAATAGCGTATGCTACGTGTATATTTATACGGTTTGAAGGTGAGAATGACAATTTCTGTCAATTGGTTCAAGCAAGAAGCCGAGTTGCTCCTATGAAAACAATTTCCATTCCGAGGTTGGAATTGTTGGCTTGCAATATTGGGGCTAGATTAGCAAATAGTGTCAAAACGGATTTAAAATTAGATGATATTGACATTTTTTATTGGACTGACTCGGCCAATGCACTTTATTCGATAAAAAGAAATGAAAATTGGGCGCCTTTTGTTTATAACCGTGTATCAGAAATCTGGTCTTTAAGTGATCCTTCAAAATGGCATTTTATTCCCGGCCATTTAAATCCTGCGAACCTGCCTTCAAGCGGTTGTACCGCTGAGGTTTTAGCGCGAGACAAATGGTGGGAGGGACCACAGTGGCTAAAGAAACCAATTAACGAGTGGCCACAATCAGAAATATTTCCAGATTTTGAAATTATAGATGCCGAAAGAAGAAAAACAATAATTAGCGCTAACCATATAGATATTCCCAATGAACAAATTTTTACAAAATTTTCATCGTATGAAAAATTAGTTAACGTAATTGGATGGATGTATAGATTTTACCAAAACTGCAAGAAAGCTAAAGAAGATAGAGAATATAGTACTTTAACTGTAAAAGAGAAGAATGAAGCTGAAAGTAAATTATTGAAATTAGTTCAAGAACAATCGTTTAGTGGCCCCCTAGATAATCGATTAAAATCGTTCCAGATTATCACGGATTCCGCTGGAGTTCTAAGGCTGAAATCGCGTATATTATTGAGAGAAGATACAATGAATTTTCGATACCCTGTCATACTTCCCCATGACTATCCCGTAGTTGAAAAAATAATTAGATCTAGACACCTAAAACTAGGACATGCCGGGATACAAACTTTAATGTCTAATTTGAGGGAAGATTTTTGGATCTTAAAATTTCGAAAAACTATAAAAAAATTATTAGAATGTGTAATATGCAGAAGATACGATTTTAAGCCACAAGAAATACCCCTCCTCCCTTACCTGTAGATAGAGTTCGAGAAGCTGCCATTTTTGAAATCGTTGGTCTGGATTATGCCGGCCCGCTTATTCTTAAAGAAAACAGGAAAATATGGCTAGTAATTCACACATGTGCAATTTTCAGAGCAGTTCATTTTGAGTTAACCACCTCTTTATCAACCGAAAACTTTCTATTAACTTTGAGAAGATTTATCGCACGTAGAGGCAGGCCTTCTATTATCTACACAGACAATGGGTTAAATTTCGTAGGGGCCGAAAATTTGTTGAAAGAAATAGATTGGAATTCAGTACAAAATAATAGTACATCCAGAAAAATTACTTGGAAATTTATTCCACCTTCAGCTCCATGGTGGGGAGGGTGGTGGGAGCGACTAATTGGAAAGACAAAAAGAATACTAAGAAAAGTTTTAGGAAAAAGTTCGCTAAATTATGAAGAGATGCTAACCGTGATGTGTGACATCGAAAGTATAATCAACAGCCGCCCTCTTACATACATTTCCGAAGACAACAACGATCTTGTGCCCCTCACTCCATCCATGTTTCTGCAAGAAGTAAAAGATAGTGGAACATCTGATATGAATATTTTGGATGCCGAATCGTTGAATAAAAGGCATGCCTACCAACAAAAACTAAGAGAAAACCTTCGTAAAAGATTTCGATCTGAATATTTAGGTCAATTGCGTCAACCAAATAAAAATAACAAAAAGGAAAAACCTTTTGCAATAGGCGACGTAGTGATTGTAACTAGTGACAATAACAAAAAAATCGATTGGCCTCTGGCCAAAATAACTGAAATTTTCCCATCTAAGGATGGACAAGTACGACTTGTCAAGGTAAAGATGAAAAGTGGTGAATTCATCAGAACGACAAGTAGACTAATACCTTTAGAGGTATCACAAAATGATGATATCATGAGAAGTCATCTCAACGACATGAAAAATTCACGTTCTTCGGACGAACAATCCAACGATCCTTCCAGTGGTTCGGTCATGAGCCGAGATTCAGACTCTTTAGTTCATCGTTCAAGATTTGGACGCATCATCAAACCGAAAAGTAAGTGGAAAATTTGAGTTCCAGCTGAACCCCTGAAACTCAAAGGTGGAAGGATGTCGGGATTTGGAACTTATTTTATATTCTTTTCATCCACCACCTGTCAGGGAAAAAACTGAAACTCTGTTTTTTCTCTTACGTAAAGGTGCGGCGCATGCGCCGAAATGTTTTATTCCGTCGAACTTTTTTATTAGACTAAGAACTTTTTTGTTTATTAATTTTTATTCTCTTTTTTTTCTGTTTTGTAGTTCAGTTAGAAGGTAGAAGTTGTAGAACCAAGATGTAATATTGAAATTGTCACGGCCATTTGTAAATATTATTGTTGTGTGTGCCTTTTTTGTGAATCGTGTTCGTCCTTATTAAAATATGCAAGTGAAGATAGACTAGTGTTTTTTGAGTGAAAATAGTCTTTAATATTTATGCTGCAGAAGAAGGCCTAGCGCATTTGGACACCCGATACCCCGACTTTCTCGAAGAATTGGAACTTTGGAGGTAAGAATTTTTATGTCTTACCTAATTTTCATGATATGATTTTTTATAGAATCAACGTATAATGATGATGATTCTTTTGTGGCAGCTCTTGCTGTGATTATCTAATTTAGGCAGTCGGAGTTGTCACATACATGACATGAATAAATCATAAATTACTGTCATTACTCATTTCATAAAAATATACATACTTCTCTTACTTCGCAGCAAAATAAGACTGAATTTATAGTTTGCCATTTAGCAACAACTATAACAATGATCCTCTCAGTGGTTAATTTATTGTTACATTACCCACCCCATTCAACAAATAAACATTTGCAATTTCAACTAACTTTTCTATTACCTTTTCATAAATCAAAAATACATGTAAATTTCACATATTAAAAAAATTAATAATAATATTTATTCTGGCTAGGTGAAATCCATCAAAACTTGATGGCAACAATATGAAAGAACCAAAGAAAAAAAAGTATTTTGCCGCTATAATTTTTTTTAAAGATTAATATAATATTTATTAAAAATTTCAATATGCTTTTCCATTTATCAACGTAACACCAACATGACATGATCCCGGGCACAGAATCGGTGCCACGCTGCGACACACATCACAGACTCTTGAAAATGTTTGAAGATTATTTTTCAACTGTTTAAGTTTTTTTAAGAAAAATGCTAGAAATCATTTGCTATGTACAAAAATTTGTCTAGGTACCATAAAAAATGCAAATTCTGGCAAATAATCACAAAAAAAATTTCGTCAAAATACCCCCCCCCCACCCCGCCCAAAAAAACATCACCCGGAAATTTTGTAAATAGATGTGGAAAAAAACAACAGATTTCAACAGATTGCAAAAAACAACAAATTTCATAAAAAAATATCTAAAATATTTTTCAAAAAACTGCAAAAAAAATTGTCTAGGTATCCCAAATAAAACAAATTTCGCGAAAGTATTGCGAAAAATCAAAATTCTGCCAAAACGTCTAAAAAATGGCAATTTTCATGAAAAAATTTCGAAAAAAAAGGCAAATTTTGACAAAAAAAATCCCTAAAAAATGGCAAATTTGTAAACATATTGTGAAAAAAAAATTCAAAATATTGTGAGAAAACCACAAATTTTAACAAATGATTGCGAGTAAGCAACAAAATTCGTCAAAGGATTGAGAAAAAGCAAATTTCATCAAATAATCACAAAAAGATAAATTTTGCAAAAAACAACAAATTTTTCAAAAAGATCTTCAAAAGAACGGCACATTACATCAAAAGAACTCGAGAAAAACGATAAACTTTGCCGAAAGTCCTCAAGATGACAAATTTTGTCCAGGTATCATAAAAGAAGCGAATTTCGTCCAAAGATCTCAAAAAGCACATAAAATTTGTCGAGGTAATCGCAAAAAAAACATAAATTTAGCTAAAAAAGCGAAAAAAAGACAAATTTCTCAAAAAAATAACAAAAAACGACAATTTTGCTAAAAAAAATCACGAAAAAAGGATAAATTCGATAAAACAGCAAATTACATCGAAAGACAGCGAGAAAAAACGACAAATTTCACAGAAAATCCCTGAGAAAAAAATAATTTTTTCCTGGTATCATAAAAGACGTGAATTTCGTCAAATGATCGTGAAAATACTTTAAAATTGTCTAGGTACTTCAAAAAATGCAAATATTGGTAAACAGATTGTGAGAAAACAACACATTTTGTCAAAAGATGAAAAAAAGAGGCACATTTCATCAAAAGATTACAAAAAAGGTAAATTTTGCAAAAAAAAAAAAAAAAAAAAAAAAAAAGTGAAAAAAATGACAAATTTCTGAAAATAACAAAAAAACGAAAATTTTCACAAAAAGTCATGAAAAAGGATAAATTCAATAAAACGGCAATTTACATCGAAAGATAGCGAGAAGAAACGACAAATTTGACCGAAAATCCCTGAGAAAACAAATAATTTTTTCCTTGTATCATAAAAGACGTGAATTTCATCAAAAGATCATGAAAATACTTTAAATTTGTCTAGGTACCTAAAAAAATGCAAATATTGGTAAACAGATTGTCAGAAAACAACACATTTTGTCAAAAGATGAAAAAAAGATGCACATTTCATCAAAAAAATCACAAAAAAGGTAATTTTTGAAAAAAAAAAAAAAAAGCAAAAATATGACAAATTTCTGAAAATAACGAAAAAACCAAATTTCACAAAAAATCACGAAAAAAGGATAAATTCGATATCCAACGACAAATTTCACCCAAAATTCCTGAGAAAACAAATAATTTTTGTCCTGGTATCATAAAAGACGTGAATTTTGTCAAAAGATCACGAAAATACATAAATTTGTCTAGGTACTTCTAAAAACGCAAATATTGGTAAATAGATTGTGAGAAAGCAACAAATTTTGTCAAAAGATGGAACAAAAGGCACATTTAATCAAAAGATCGCAAAAAATAGCAAAAGAAACGAAAAATTTTTAAAAAAGATAACGAAAAAACGACAAAATTCACAAAAAAATGATAAATTCGATAAAACAGCAAATTAAATCGAAAGATCGTGAGAAAAAAACGACAAATTTTTTCAAAAAACCTCGAGAAAAAGACTGATTTTCTCCAGGTATCATAAAAAACGTGATCTTCGTCAAAAGATCTCGAAAACACACAAAATTTGTCTTGGTACTACAAAAAATGCAAATTTTGCCAAATAATCATAAAAAAAGAGCTAGCAGTAAATATGGTACATAAGGTCTGCATTATCACGAATGAATGCTATGCAAAAAGAGTGATCTCTTGTGATAATTTTATTTTTCTTCGTTGATTATAATGATCTTCATATTTTTGGAACAACATTGTTGAGAGATCAAGAGATTGAAAAAAAAATATATATAGCAAATTTCATCAAATATTCTCCCCTCTGCCCCCCCCCCCCCCAAAAAAAAAAACTCAGCAAATTTCGTCACAGGAACACTTTTTAAAAAGGGTACTTTTTTTAAAAAGGGAACTTCGAGTCAACTCAAAACAAAAAAAGTGAAACATTAAATAAATATTAATGATTTACAAAGCTGTTTAAAACTGGGCTTTTTTTCGTTTCATATGCAATTCATCATTCTTCGGCAAAAACAATGTAATGTAAATACTTCCTAAACATTATGAGTTAGCTCAAAAATGAAATTTTAAGGGGGAAAAAAATCACAGATATTATACAGATATCGCAGATATATATATAAAAAAAACACAGTTTTCTTGACATGAGTATTATAGAAAATGAAGCAAAAAATAAATAGTAATTTGCGAATCTGTTTATATCCATAAAGTCAATAACATCGGTCAAAAATCCCTGCTTTTTTCTCCCTCCAAAAACAAAACAAACAAACAAACAACATAATATCTAACCAGGTTTTTTTACACATACTTAATACAAATTTGAAAATTACAATTCGGAAAATGCTTAATCGGCCTAGAAAATAAATAAAAACTTTAATCATTAACTATTGAATGTTTCAATTTCATAGAAAACTGTCGAAAAAAAATCGCTTATCTATATTAAGCCTAAACTCTGTTTGCTGGCTAAAAAATGGAATAGAAATGGAAATAAAATAACTTACGTAAAGTGAGCAACGGAAAAAAATGTTTTTCCAAAAAATGAAGATCATTATGTTAACCAAGAACAATAAAATTATGAAAAGAAAAAGAAATCCTTCTTTTCGCATTCATTTTCATTCAACACATGCGTTCCCAATGGTCGCAACGTATTTCTAGTCATGCATCTAGAGACAGGAAGTAGAGTCTCCTCCGATTGGTTCGGAGCGATTTTGGCGCAAGCACGTATGTGTAGAGACCAGTTTGAAGTATGCTGACTTTTTTCCTTATCGTTTTAAATATATAGATGTCAAATAATATTATAACGTAATGTCCTACCTGGAATTAGTAAAAGCAACTCTGTTATTGAACTGGTTATTTGTGAATTTTTATTACTTCTTTCAAATTACCTTAAGAGACTACTACTTCAGTCAAATGAAAAGACTCGTTTGCTAATTTTAATAGTATGGAAGAAATTTATAAAGATATCTTGGTTGCATTTCAATATTATTAAATTATTCAATTTGAATTGGTTAGCTGAGATCGTTCTGTATGCTTGCCGTCTTTTACTTTTTCAATTTTGATTGCAGATATTTTTTATGAGGATGCTTTCACTTTCCAAACTGGTTCCGAAACTGACAGTGTCCGCTTTAAAAATATTTGCAATGAAAATCAAAAAAGTAATAAACGGTCATTGTGCAGATCGACCACAGCTATCCAAAGAAAAAAATTATTTAAAAGTACTGAAATTCAACTGAAACATCTTTATGAATGTCTTCCATAGAATTAGCATTAACGAACGGGTCTTTTCATTTGACTGCAGTAGCCTCTGAAGAAATCTGAACATGATTTATCATCTCTTCAAAAACATGCTGGTGATGTCTTTTCAGCTCTAAAAGAGCTTTTGTCAATCATTGAGCAAGAAATAATAAACTGATGATTAAAAGTTTGTTGTGACCAGTTCAAAAGAGCAGAATTTCTCACTAAGAAAACTAATTCATATATATTTTTTAATCATACAGATTTTTTTTGTCAAGGTTGGCTATTCGATGTAGAGAGATCTCACGATAAATCTGAAGAATATTTCCACAAATCAATGCATCTTTCTCGCTTGAATTCCTTTCCCTTACGAAAATGTCTTTTAGAAAATGGCTATGGAAAAAGTTTTATAGAATCCTACAGAATTTTTTTATAATTTAGGTTAAAAGATAGAGAAATAGCTGTTGATGTTCAATAGACATGTCTTTAGAGAAGAAATTTCTATTAAACACTTTCTCTCTACAGACATTTCTATTTAACCTCTACAGCTCTTAAACTATCTTACAGAAAAACGAACCATAATTCTATCCTTTTTCCATAGAAATCTAAAAGATATTTTCCTAAGGGTTATTTCAAGGTCTCGTTAATATTAAGGAAAAGAGCAGATTGGAAGGTTCCTATGTTCTTCTGTGTTTTTTCAAAATAATGGCATTTTTTGTTATTGAGCATTTCAATCGCAGCCATTTTCTAAATAAATTAATGAATTTTGGAGGGCAGATTTTTTAATATTTATTAAGTATTGTAATTTTCTCTTTACAATTTGAATGGGACATTTAAGGCATTTACAAAACTATAGTAAAGTTTATAATGTTTGTACGAATTTAAATTATACGAGAAACATTGGAAACGGTTTTTACGCAGATTACACTACACCTTCAAATTTAGGGGGTACCCTCCTCAAAGCATCGAAATCTCTCCCCAGAAGATTTAGGATTTCGTGCTTATTAATCGTCTAGAAATGCTCCAGAATTTCAATTTACTCCTTCCAGAGTTGCAAAAATTCTTCCACCGAAAAATACCTCCATCACCTGAATTGACCTCAATCACGACGTGTGAATGCTCAGTTTAATATTACTCACTGAAATTTCATTGATGGAAGGGAAACTCTGAATGAAGAAAGTCGTGACGAAGTTCTATTTCGAACAATGAAAAATCTAAATCTTAAATTAAACCTAATTCACAAATCAAACTCAGAGAACTTAATGTGAAACTTCGAGAACGCTTTAAAATTGTTTTGAACCTCCAAATATAAATTGATTTTGAAGTATGGAACCGTTCAAGTATTACGTAAGAACTAAAAGAGCACGGAGGAAGGGGGGGTCTAGAGTCTGCTTATTTTTTCTGACAAGGGAGAGGAGGGGTCACGACAATTCTTACGTAAGCATAAAAAAAACGAAGCAACTGCAAATGAAATTCAACAAGCAAAGTATGACGGGGAAAGAGCGTTCTACAGTCCGTTCGAAATTCGCCGTTTATTTTCGATTTTATCCTTTGCTTATCCATCGGCAGTCGCGTGACCCGCATCACCCACTCGCCCTTTGTCTTCATTGTTGTCTGTTAAGTTGTGTGCCAAGTCAAGTACATTGTAAGACTAAAAAAACACAGGAACCTGTGTGGCTGGGTTGTGTTGCCAGGGTAACTGGTCAGTTGACTTTATTTTAGGTAAGTCCGGTATTTTCTTTTCTCCCGTTCAATCGGTCATGGAATTCCAGGAATTTTTGCAGAATTTCTGGAATTTTTTTTCTTTTCGCTCCTATTGTCGAACTTCCTTCTCTACAAGTTTTGGAACTTTAGAAAGCAGAAAACCTACTTGGGGTTTTTCTTGTCTCGGATACACAGCATAGATATGTATTGTTTTAATTCAGTTGCATAGTGAATTTACAAAGTGAATTTTTAGTGAAAGAGTATTACTTTTAGTTCCATAGAGAATTTAGTCGGATTTAATTATGGATACTAACATTGACAAATCCTTATTATATCAGAAACTTTATCAGGGCTTTAAAAATCTAGAAATGATACTCTTGCCCAAGTCGTGCAAAAAATGACGAATGGTGTGTGGCGACGGTACAAAAATGAAGCAAAGTGCGACAAAGATCTTGAAAGGCTTATTTTAAAGAGAATTGAGGAAGAACTGCAGATTGCAACCCAAAAGCAATCAACTTTTTTGAACTTTTCACTAAAGTAAGTGTATAATTTTATATTTGCTTTAGATAGGGAAATTGAAAAATGAAACGTGTTGTCTTCGGCTTAGAAGGGAAATTTTTAAGATTCTGAAATCACGATACTTGTCACCACCAGCTAAAATGAATCAAACATCACATGATCTCATCGTAAGTGATGAAGGAGAATTTCTAGACCTAAATCTCCGCCTTGCTCTAGATTAGAAATTTCTTCAGCAAGGTTCATTCAATTACCTTACGAATATTTCTCTCCAACAGTGAAACCGAAGCTATCAAAACTTATTTGTCAGGTTTTTGGACAATATAATGCGTCCAATAAATCAGCTGATCGCCATAGGGGAAATATTCATGGGAATGATAAACAAAATGTCCCTCAGACACGAGTGCGTCCACTGCGTATAGCGGCTCGGCGAGCCAATGAACTGATGTGCATTCTTCAAGATGGTGATGAGGACGTTGAGTGACTGAAGAAAGAAGAAGTGGAAGAACAAGGACCGGAAACCTGCAATACCCCAGGCCACTGTTCCAATGAAAACTTTATAATAGACAATGTTGAAACATAGGTTCAAGGATCCTGGACATTAGATTAAAATATGAACACCAAAATTTATATGATCATGTCAAAAATTTTAGTTATGATGCCTAAGTAAGTTAAGACTTCTTGTATATCTTGTTTTACTGTTCAATGTGCTAAATAACAAAACATTTAAACCATTTTGTATTCTGTGGTTTCTTTAATGCAATAAACAACAATATATTAAAACCATTTTATATGTTTTGATATCACAATCCCTGTATGCCTATATAAATTTGTAGGATTAATAATGTAATTGATTGGTAACTTTTTATGAATAAACTGTCATAAAATCTTACGAAAGCAAAGGGGAGGGGTTCTAGCATTTGTTTATATTTTCTTACAAGGGGGGGAGGGGGTACAAAATGACTAAAAATATGTTTACGTAATATTTGAACGGTCCCTATAATAATAGAAACCAATATTATTTTTACACAAACTATATTTCCAAAAGAAAAAAAAACTGTTCATCAATTACAAATAAAATTGCTTTAAAAAAATTAACCTGCTTGAACTTTATGATCAGATATCGGAAGAAACTGTTGAGGCGAAATATGAAACGAAGAAACACAGAAGTGTTATGGCTGTGTTAGACAACTGTAACCAGGCTGTTTTTTCCAACATATTCATTCTGTTTGATCTTTATGTCACTAGTTTCTTTAGCCAAAATTGAATATTAAATAAATAATAATGAAATACAAATAAGAAATTAAAAAACTATCGCCAAATTATAACATTAAATGCTAATAATAGATGATTGTGAATGTCATATTCAATGGCATTAAACATGATACACATGTTTAAAGTGTCATCAAGTGGTTTTTAATTACACTTTTTATTTGTATTTTTATTAATTTTTTATTAATTTATTTGTTCTTTTGTTATTTAAAATAAAAATTATGTCAACATATATAAATTGGCTATTGCTTTAGCGATTTTTTTTAATTTGACGAAAATGGTCGATGTTATAACCAAGTAGTACCGACATTTCTTTAAAATAACTAAATTTATGAACTAATCAATAATAAATCAAATGAATAAGATAAATAGTTTTAAATAAAAATTCTGATGCAGAATATCTTAGTAACATATGAGTAACATTTTTCGGTAATTCAAGGTTTAAACTTAACTATTTAATCCTAATTTTAATGCAAGCAAATGTATGTATTGTGTGAACTTGACTAAAATATATTTAACTTTTTAGTATGGGCTCAATATTTTAGATCATAGTGTTTCTAAAATCTTTAGTACATTATAATGTAATTTCATTGTATTCAGTGTTGAATTCAGATATTTTTCTCCAGGAAGGACACAATAATTCCATGGGGGAAATTACACTTTTTTACAATTGAAAACATAAAATCTCAAATTTTCTGGGGGTGGGGGCACATTTGATAGCTCTGAGAGGGGGAAATGTCCCCTCCTCCGGTCCACCCCCTTAATTTAACACTGATTGTATTACTAGCTTCAGTTATGGAGATAAATCTACCTTTATTTTAGGCATGCTCCTTTTTTTAAATTATGAAATTAAATAAATATATACATAAATTCTTTAAGTTATTGAAAATACTTCAATTACCAATACACACACACACAGTCAATCCTGTCATGTGATTGCAAGGAGATGGGGTAAAAAATACCATTTTAGACTTCCGTTAAAAGAAGTGTAATCAATTATATTTTTAAGATACTCTGTCTAAATATGATCTTTTGTTCGTTTCGTTGGTGCTTTAAAATTCTTCCATTTGAGACAGAATTACGTTATAGAAAGATTCCCCTTTTACAGGTTTTACTGTCTTGTAATATTATATACATATCTAAACATTTGTAATATAATATAATCTATTAATTTCATGTAAATAATAAATATATAAAATAATAAAAACATTTAAGTATACAACATGTTTTTTATGTGTATATATAATATACATTTATATACAAACAAATGAGGAATATGTATGTAATGAGATTTATATATAGAAAACCAGTCAGATGAAGTCTCTTGTTGTTCTTTGTACTTAAAAATACAAAAAAAGAACCATTAAAAGATCATTCCAGTGTCTGTCTGTCACCGACATTTTACTCATAAACTGGGAAAAGTTCAAACAAGGCTGATGTAATAAAGGCCATTAACTCACTCAAATGAGTGAGTTCCTACAACAGTGAGATTCCTACAACAAGATCAGGTCGGCCATAAAACCATTTTTTTAGAAGTTTTTAAAACCAGACTATTACATTTATTTTAATGAAACATTTGATGCATTTCATATACTGGATTCCTATAGATCAAGCATGAATGCTAATTTTTTGAATTATAAACATCCCAAATTTAGTGCTTCTCATGTTAAATTATATTTTCATATTTTAATTAATATCTTCTGAAATTATACTCCAAATGTGCTAATTTTTCTATATAGCGCTAACACTAATATAGCAAAAGACAAATATGTTGAATTTCCATCTTTTATAATTTTATGATATGAATTATAAAATTATTATTTGAAAACATTATGAATTGCAACCCACATTTTTTTAATGGATTTAGATTTATTAAGACCTGCTTTAGAAAAATCCAAAATAAAAAGATTTTCTTCCAAATTATTTTCAAATTATGCTTAAAAAATGCAAAATGATGGTTTCAGGCATCCTCCATGATAGAAATTACTGGATATGTTTAAACAGCAGTACTACTTAATTACCCCATTGGCCAATTTCACCAAATTATACAAATCTCCAACTTATATTTATTGACATAACTTTTATTTTAAATAACAATAAAAAAAAAATAATAATAATTAATAGAATATTAATATAAATACAGTCAAAGTTCGATAATCCGCAGAAGTTGGGGCCAAAGTTTGTGTGGATTATAGAGTATTATGGATTATACGTCGTTTTATTATTCCTAGATAGCATATTTATGCTATAATCAGTATGATATAAAAATGTAAATGTGAAATCTAAAATGAATTAATTTAGTAGGCTATCTCAAAAATTTCCTTTTAAAAGTTATTTTATTAGAAAAATTGATATGCGCGCATTTAAGAATAACTATATATGTTCCATAATACAGTTTGTTTTTTATTGTTAACAAAATAAAAGTGTTATATTAAAAAAAGTAGATGTTTTATTATGTTTTTTTTTTCAATTCTTTTATTATTTATTTTAAAAAATGATTTTTTGATCTCAAATTTGTTAATTTTCTTAACTGTTTATTTCACTGTTTACATTCATAAAATTATAAGAATTATAAAAAACTGCAGATTATGGGTGTGCAGAACCTTCACTGTAAAAATTACTTAATGACGTTTTAAACATATGTATCATATTTAATATCATGTAATTAGACATTGACGATCATCCATTACTGGTATATAATTTTATAGCTTGGCAATAGTTTTGAACCAAGCAGTACCAAAGCTTCTTATGCTATCCTATAATCTGGCAGTCTTCAATGACTTCTTGAGAGGTGCCTAAGATGTCTGGATTAAGAAGGGGATTCTATCTGTTTACAATCAAGTACTAAGCTTCAATTTGGATACAGCCTCTAAAATACACTTGTTTTAAATAATTAATATCTCAGAATCCTATTGTATGAATTGCATGAAAATTTGTTTTCAAGTTAATTGAAGGGTGTTGAATTCACTTACGCATTCAGAATTTGGTATTTCTATAGAAAAAATAAAGTTATCATTCGTTTTAACACGTAGATGCCCCCCCCTAAACAAATTTTATATACATCTTTTAAAAGAAGATTTTATTTCAAATTGTTCGTTATCAATAACTTTCCTCTACGATAATTTGTTGAGAAGTTATAGGCTGTTTACTTATTACCACGATTGTACAAAAACATAAAAACTATTTTTAACATATTAATAAAATTAAAGAAATAATGGCCAAATTTTTTAATAGTATTTAACTTTCATTAATAATACTCATTATAACCTTGCATTATTTCTTTAAAATTGAAATTTTTATATTGTCTGTTTTCATAATCATTTTGCAATTTGGATGTTCTGGCTTTCTTTTTATTGTTCAATTTCTTGTGTTTTTTATATTTGTTATTATCCCTTATACAATTAAAAAAAAAATTCTTGTTTTTTTAAACTAAATTTAGAAAATAAAACATAAGATAAATTGTTTTTCAGAGTTAAAATTACACTTCCTAGTATTATAAATACTATATATATATATATATTTATAATTTAATTATAAAATATAAAGCATTTTATATATATGAAAGTTAATATATATAAAATTATAATAGAAAATTTGCCTATCATACAATATTTAGGTTAAGCCTAATCATACCCCATAAACAGTGGCGTAGCTAGGATTTGTGACACCCGGGGCGGATGTAAATGGTGTCACCCCCCCCCCACACACACACACACCAAATCCGCCATATTTTTCAATCACAATTCTACGTTATTACAAATAAAATTTCAACATTTTTTGCATGCCTGATGTGATTTTATAGATAATTCAAAGAAATGGATACAAAATTAAACTTAAAAAAAAAAAAAAAAAAAAAAAAAAAAATTCTGTCGGCTTGGCCTATAGGCGGAGGTAGATTTCGAAGGGTGCTCATTTCAACAACAAAAAAATAAAATATGATTAGAGATAAATCCAGTTTAACAATCTGAAAATTTTTTAATTTACTTTTATGTAAGACCTGGTTTTTATCAAAATCATCTTAAGCGAAATTCGGCTCAAATGCCCATTTTGACAACATATTTTGAAATATATTCTGAATTTATTGTTAAAAAATCGACTAATACACAAATTATATAGTTCCTAAATAACAAAAAACTGTCAATTGAATGCTTTTGAGAGCAAAATCGAATTTAAAATGTGTCATAAATTAACCAGTTTGTTATTTAAATATATCCTCAATTCTTAAATCATGGTCGCTTTGGGACATTTTGTGCGAAGTGCTCACTTTGACAGCTTTAAAAATACATATATTTAACCTTTATCAAAAAACTGACCAATACGGCATATTACATACTTCCTAAATAACAAGTAACTGTCAATGGAACGCGTTTGAAAGCAAAATTGAATTTAAAAATCAGTCATAAAATAACCAATTTGTTATTTTAATACATCCTCAATTCTTAAATCATGATCGCTTTGGGAAATTTTGTGCGAAATGCCTACTTTGACAGCTTTTTTAAAAAATATATTTAGTCTTTATGAAAAAATCGACGAATTCTCACGTTATATAGTTCCTAAATAAAAAAAAACTGTCAATTCAATGCGTTTGAGAGCAAAATTGAATTTAAAAATGAGTCATAAAATAACCAATTTGTTATTTGAATACATCCTCAATTCTTTAATCATGATGGCTTTGGGAAATTTTGTGCGAAGTGCCCATTTTGGCAGCCTTTTTTAAAAATATATTTTGCCTTTATCAAAAAACTGGCCAATCCGTCACATTATATAGTTCCTATATCAAAGGACCTGTAAATTGGATGCATTTGAGAACAAAAATGGATTTAAAAATGAGTCAGAAAAAATGCAATTTGTTATACTTCCTCAATTTTTTAATCACCATCACTTTGGGAAATTCTGTTCAAAATACCATTTTTGGCAGTCTTTTTTGAAAAATATTCTAATTTTATCAAAAAACTAGCTAATAGGTCACATTATACAGTTCCTAAATAGGAGGATCTGCCATTTGGATGCGTTTAAAATCAAAAGTGTATTTAAAAATGATTCAGAATATAAGCACAGTTTGGATTTGAGTTTTTTTTTTCCCCAACTCCTATTTTTGTTTAATTTATTTTTGCTATAAGAATTGGTCCTAGGAAAAACTTGTTACTTTAAAAGTCGTAGATATTATTGAGAAGATGTAAAATAAATTTAATTAGATTTGATTGCTTAAGAATTGACTAAGTTATGGATTTTTTTTCTTTTTCCACCCCCCCCCCCCCTTTTTCTTTTCGTTTTTAATTTTTTTTCATCGGTAAAAATTGTTCCAATCAAAAACTTGTAAATACAAAAATTTTAGATAATTTTGAGAACATTTATAAAAAATTTAGTTGGATTTGACATCTAATAAATTGATGAAGTTTGATTTTTTTTCTCCCCAAAACCCTGTTTTTTTCCCCCCTTGAGCCCATTTTTAACTTTATCAAAAATCTGTCATGCATAAACTTTTGGCTCATTTTTTAGAAGTAATATGAACTTGATTGATTGACATGATGATATATATATATATATAAACTTTTTTACCAATGGTAGTTTTGGGGTCTAGTGGTCGTGATCGGTGGAGATCTGCAAAAATTTCTCAGAAATTCCAACATGGGAGCGATCGCAATAGGTAGTATTTCATACGAAATCTACCTAAAAAACTAAAAAAGTCCGTACATTTATAGGAAAGCCTATTTTGATTTTTTAACAAAATTTCTGTAAGCTTTTACTGTATTCTTTATCGGAATAAACTTATGCTACGATTCTTATCATTGCTTTTTTTTTTTTTTTCGTGATTATGGGTTCACTTTTGAACAATTATTTCAAAAAATTACCTGTCAATATACTTTTGAGATGCAATATAGTTTACAACCTAAAGTTTATGCATTTTTGGAAGTCAAGAGTGCTGACGCAGGCTAATGTATAGATTCTTATTACCTTTTAATATGGATTATACTGTATGCGAGTTTAATCTCTAAGAAAAAAAAGGGGGAGGGTGAATGCATGGCATCTATAACATGGGAAATGACGAAACCTTTTTTAGTTAATCTTCAGACCTCCCATATAAGAAATTACAGAGGCAATTCATAATTCATCCCATACTTCTCATAAATCAATGTGGTGCCTATATGTAAAAAAAAATAATCTCTTTTTGTGTGATAAGCTGTAAATTTCATTTTTTTTCCAGAATTCTTTTCCAAAATTTTATAAGATGATATATATATATGTACTTACAAATAAAGATTGGGTGTCACCCCTTAAAGGGTGACACCGGGGGCGGACCGCCCCCTCCGCCCCCCGCTAGCTACGCCACTGCCCATAAAACAAATCATAATAAATATAATTCTAAAATTTACTCTTTCCTTTTTATACAAATCAGCTATTTAGATGATCCAGATCAAGTCTGAACTATAATTAACAGTGTTCACCAGTTAATAATCATTAACAGTTTAGTATCACAAAATACAAAAACTTTAGTAGAAGAGTAAGCAAAAGAAATATATCTTACTATTGGCTTATTTTAGTAAAGAGTTCATTAAATTCTAAAAACGTTTTTCAATTATATCTCTATAGGTCATTATATTTCAAAAATTAACCGTCTACTTGCAGAGAACTTTCATATCGTCCAAATTCACACAGAAGCAAACAGACGCCAACGCCATGAATGAATCACGGTGGTCGAATTTGAATGAATCATACCAATAAATCAGCGGCAAAAGAAAGTTCAACTTCTGAATTTTTACGTTCTCACATCTACCGATATTAACATTTGTTTCAAGAATTAAGAAAAATATCCTCTTCAATTAAAAAACAAAACAAAACGATTATTTATGAAAAATGACTGATTCGTTACTCAAAATTCTGGAATCCTTTATTTGAATTCATTCTCTAGTGAATCCAGTGAAAAATTTTACACTTATCATCCTACATTACAGCAGCAAAATCTGAGTTCTAAAAAAACTAATAAAAATAATCTCGAATTAAAACAAAACATCCTGAATTATCTTATTTAAAAAATTTATCTAAATTTCTATACTTTCAACAGAAAATTTGTTCGTTTATGTTATTTACCGAAATATGGCGTCAAAACAATACATAAAATCTAAAGTACTCGATTCCCGAATGTTACTGGATAATCGAGTTAATTTCAGATAATTAAAGATCGATAACTCAATAAATCAATCTTTAAAATTGTTCATCAGGAAATTTTAATCTCTATTCAAAATTATTTCTCTTCTAGATTCTAATGAAGATGCTCTATCCATTGAATTTTAATCTTTCTTGCATTGCAAATAAAAATAAATTATTTCATATCAAATATAATTGTTAGAATATGTTGGAAAATGTTGTTTTTAATATTTTGATAGCTTTTGACTCATAGGTTTCGGCTCATTTTTTGCTTTAGTAGCACAAATTTTTATTATTATTATGTGATAACTTTCGTAAATTCACTGAAACATTAACATTTTACAGGGATGGCCAGGTATAATTTTATTGAAAATAAATTTTATGAGTCCTTTTTGTTTGTTTATTTGATTTTCGTTATAAGAACAATTCTTTGTAAATTAATTTCTTATTTAATAAAAATAATATTAAAAGCTTTGGAATATTGATGGAAAAAAATGCTTGTTCTTTGTGTGACACAACTTTTCTTTTTTTAATTACAGTGTAAATAATGCTGTATCTGGCTCCAATTCTCTGAACATCAAACCTTTAAAAACTCTAAGTATAATGCAATATAACTAGAATAATTATAAATAATTAAATTAAACATGCATGTCTATAAATATGTATAATTATATTTGAATTTCGATAACTAAACAGTTTTTTCTTTTAAAAAAAGAGAGGGATAACCTACTGCTGTCGCTATCATAAATGAACTTATTGTGGATGGAGAAAATTTGTAGTTTTATAGAGAAATCTTTGATTATTAAACCGATACAGAAAGTATTTAGGGGAATTATTTTAAGCACTATTTATGTGAAGGAATAAAACAGTTTTTTTAAAAAGAATTTTATAAAATAAAAAACTGCATAACCATTTAAATATGACAGTTTCTTGAGAGTTTCTTCTTGTCAATTTTTATTCATATCATTTCATGAGAGATTATTTCACGTTTCAAAAAAATGCATTTCTTTACTTGCTGTTTTCAAATTTAAAATATCAGCTCAAATCCGTAACCCTAAAATCCACACATCATCACAAATATAAAGAATGAAACTTTGAGTTTAGATACAAGGACAAAATTACAGAACTTTTTTTAATTTAAAACGTTCCATATATATTTTAATATGTAATTGTCGATAATATTATTGAACTTTCAATTGAACCTTTTCAATAATTTAATCATTTTATGAAATATCTTTTTTTTAAAAATCATTTTAGTTTATTATTACTTTACTTAATTATTTTAGTACAGTAGACTCTATCAAATCTACACTGCTTGAGTCCAGAGGTTGTGCAGATTTTTGGATTTTGCAGATTTCTGGTATTTGCTTAGTTTACATTTTTAAACAACAATTTAAATTTAATAAGGCAATCAAAATTATAATGACTGATTATAATGTAGTAAAATATTTAAATAATAAACTAAAAAGATAAAAAGTAAGTTAATTTAAAATTGATTGAATTATTAATAGTAAAGTCAATTAAATAAAATTAATAATGCATATTTCAATTCACATAAAAAAGATGTAATATCTTTTCCTTGAATTATTTTATGACACTTTTCTTATGAAAAGTGTTCTTTATTAATTTACATAAAAAACATTATAATAATAAACAAAAAAGCTTGATTAATAGGGTAAAGAATTATATTTGATCAAAAGATTATGATTACCACTGTTATTAATAATAGCTTCATTAAAAAAAATTATGTATCAACTTTTCATAGACAATAACAAGTTCATTTATATTACTATCAATTACATATTAAAATACATACAGAATGAAATAAAACTAAAAAGAACTACAAGTTTGCGCCTAAATCTGAAATGAAAGTTTAGTTGTTTACATCTGTAAGGATGTGCAGATTTTTGAGTTCCATATTTGAGGGAGTCTACAGTATTTTATAATATTTCAAGCTTTCATTATAATTTTTACTGTATTACATATTCAAATTACTGTTTAAAAAATGCAAAGAAATGAATGACCAGAAAACCACAAACTTCTAAAATCTACATAACCTCCGGTCCTGAGCTGTGCAGATTTGAGAGTGTCTACCATATTTTCTTTTGATTAAAAAATTTATGTATACACATGAATAATAAAATGAAACAAAAAATTGGTAAAAATTATATCACATTTAAAACAACACATGTTTCAACAGCAGTTAATGTGACCTTAACGCCCACATTAGGCACAGAAAAAGACCTGGCTGATAATGTAAAGTCTATGGGAGCTTTCTTTTCAAATATCTCGCTCAAATTTTAATATTTTTACAGGATTTTTTTTTGCTTAGGACAGCTGAGAACAATCCACAACCGGCCTAGTTTATAATTTTTCAATTTTGGTTTCAGATTAAAAAAAAAATTACTTTAAATTTCAAAACCGGTCCTGAAATTTAAACTATCATAATATAAAAAATATATAAACAAAATCGAAAAAGTAAAAACTAAGCCAGTTGTAGATCATCCTCAACTATTCTATGTAAAAAAATCAGATAAAAATATTAAAATTTAAGGGAGATATTTGAAAAGAACATCCTTATAGACTTTACATTATCATCCGGGTATTTTTCAGTGTCTAGTGTGGGGCCTTAAGAACCAAAAAAGTCCCTCAATAACAGGGAACTAAATGAACACATGATAACAGAAGATTGGCACTGCTCATTTAATTATACGTCAATATTCCACAATATTGTCACACTCGTGTAATAAATTTACCAAATTATTTCATTAAGTTAAAATAATAGTACAGTTGAACCTCGAAAATCCGGAACCGTCGGGACCGCGGCGATTCCGGATTTTCGAATTTTCCAGATTTTGGAGGTTTATTAAAAAATCTTTTTTGATGGCTATATAATACCGTAAAATCCCGTTAATCCGCTCTTCCCTATCAAATGCCCCCTCTCCACTTTATAAAGAATTTGAAATTTTCATAAAATCCCGAGAATGCGCCCTTCCTTCCGATTCTCAAAGGCGATTGAGAGTGAGACGAATCATTATGAAATGAATGAATCATGAATCTTTGATGAAATGTGCGTTTTTTTCAAGATTTTTTTAATTGATTTCATGCTTGTTTTGGCTTTCTTTTTTTTACAAATTTCTCCGTTTTTTCAAGAGAATTTACTTTTTTTTTTTTTTTTTTTTAACTCAAATTTTTTCAAGTATCAAAATTCATAATTAATTCAACGATTCATTCATTTCTTCATGATTCATTACTGTAAATTTTATTGAACGCTTTTTAACTTTTTAATTTTTGTAATAATAAAGTCTTTAATAAACGGCAAGTCATTACAATATTAACTAAAATATATCTATATATATTTTAGTATAGTTATCAGAATTTAACAGTAGTTGATGAAAATTACAGCTATGTCTTATTTTAAAAATTAATAAAACTGAAATCTGAAAAATGTCCGGATTTTAGAGATTTCCGGAATTTGGAGGTCCGGATTTTCGAGGTTCAACTGTATAGCTATATACCCATCATTATATGGAGTTCTTTTATGTGCGGTTTATTCTGTCAAGCTGTCTAAATGACAGACCAGATGTTATGACCAATAAGGTTATCTGGGCGAGAAATGTCTGCCAGTTGTTGCCCAGTTAGCTTAAATAGTAAAGCACTGGCCTTGTAAGCCAAGGATCTGGTTTTGATTTCTGGTCTGAGCAGGTTTTCACTCAGTTGTAAAATATTCAATTCATATAATAAACTTACCAATCAGTTTGATTGTGTTAAAATAATAGCATAAACAACCTCAGCTATTCTATGCAAAAAAAAAAAAAAAAAAAAAAAAAAAAAAAAAAATATCAGATAAAAATATTAAAATTTGAGGGAGATATTTGGAAAGAATGTCCCTATAGACTTTACATAATCATCCAGGTGTTTTTTTGTGCCTAGACATCATGAAATCTGCACTCCTAAAACCTGCAACTCTCTAAAACCCACACATATTTTACAGATGTAAACAATGAAACACTCATTTCAAAGGTAGGTGCAAAATTTGACTTTTTTTAGTTTTATATCAATTCTATACTTTTTTAATTTGTAATTTTTGTTAAGGTTATTGAATTCATGAGTTTTCAGGAAGGAAGAATAATTTATTTCTGAAAAAATCAAGATATTGCTGATATCATTGGTAATCATAATCTTACCAAATATATTTATGTGTTAGTCAAGCTTTTTTACTTATGAAGTCTGGGTAAACCTGAAATAAAGCTTCATTATTTTAAGATTTTGATGTGAATTAGAAATGTACTTTTATGAGGCAAATTTCATTGATTAATTTAGAAAAACACACTTCATCTTTATAATGAATATTTAATAACACATTATTGATTATTAACTTCACCTTTGCTTTTGATATTTTAATAATTTTAAAAATTATCTAAATTTTTATTATTTTAGTTTATTACTTGTTATAATATTTTAGTATATTGTAAGCATTCAATCTACTTTTGATTTCATTATTAATTACATTCGAATTACTTTAAAAAAAATATAAACAAAGCTATGACCAGAAATCCACAAAATTCTAAAATCCACATAATCCCTGGTCCCAAGCTGTGCGGATTTGAGGGAGTCTACTGTATTTATTATTGAAATTTGATATACAGCAGACTTTTGTAAATCTGCAATCCTTCAAACCACAGTTTGTGCAGATTTTAGAATTTCTTGAATCTCTGGTTATTGTTTTATTTGCATTTTTAAAGAGTAATTTGAAGGAAATTAATAATGCAATCGAAATTATAATGATAAAATATTAAAATAATCAAGTAAATAAATTAAAATAATAAAAATTAAAATAATTTTTAAAATATTAAAAGCAAAAGTCAAATAAATATTCAATCATGTATAGGTAAATATTCATTATAAAAATTGAATAAATATTTTTCTAAATTATTTAATGAATCTTTCCTCATAAAGGTACACTACTAATTCACATCAAAGTCTTTAAATAAGGAAGTTTTATTTCAGGTTTAGTCAGACTTATTAACTAAAAAAAGCTTGATTAATACATTAATACATTTGGTGAAAAGATTGTGATGACCAGTGATATCAGCCAATTCTTGAATTTTTTCAGAAATAAATTTCGTTTTCTTCATAAAAAAAGTATGAATTCAGTAATATTAACAAAGATTACATGTTAAAAAATATTTGAAATTTATATAAAAATAAATAAGCTAAAATTTGTCCATACATCTGAACCTGGAAGTTCCATTATTTACATTTATAAGTTATGTGCGGATTTAAGAGCACTGCAGATTTTAGGGTTGTATATCTTACAGAGTCTATTGTATAAGGAAAATTGAGGGGTTTTTTTCCTCAATCGACTGATGGAATTCCTGACCATTTGTCGAATATTGTAGTATTTTTAGCGATAAATTGGCAAAATTCCTAAAATTTACCTTCTGCTAAGGAACAGGGTGCGTGAATCACCAATCCTTGACTGTACAGTCAAAGTTTTATAATCCACACAAGTTCAGGCCAGAGGTTGTGCAAATTATGGAATATTTTGGATTATAGGTCATTTTATTATTCTTAGAACAGCATTTTAATTCTATAATCAGTTTAAAATGAAAAGATAATAATTAATTTAATATGCTATCTTAAAAAACACCAGGTTATTTTATTAAAAAATTTATATGTGCATTTAAATCAATTAACGAAAATAATTATACATAAGTTCTGCAATATATTTTGTTTTTCACAGGTTATAAAATAAAAGAGTTGTGTTATTAAAAAGTAGATATTTTATTGTGATTTTTTTTTTCAATTTTTTTATTATTTGTTTTAAAATTTATTTTTGGATTACGAATTTATAACTTTCTTAACCGTTTACATTTGTAAAGTAACGCAAATTATAGAAAATTGTTAATTTAATTGATAATTGTTGATTATGTGTGCGTGGATTATCAACTATATTTTCTTATAAGCTCACATTTAGTTAATTAATTAATGATTAAGTTGCTACTTATTAATAAAAATGTTTCAATGACAGAATAAATATTCCTTTTTTTATTCCTGTTTATAAAGTTAG
Organism: Maratus speculifer; assembly: GCA_964019185.1. NCBI lineage: Eukaryota > Metazoa > Arthropoda > Arachnida > Araneae > Salticidae > Maratus > Maratus speculifer. The sequence goes on from OZ025296.1 coordinate 368,493,802, forward strand.
TTATGAGACCAGACATTATCAGAAACAAACTTTAGAAATAAATTTTCCTGATAGATTTTTAAAATCAAATTGTGTCAAAATTTAAGCCCGATACTTTCTTTAAATGCTATATTCACGGATTTTGACTAATGCGATCTCTTCTTGTTTTTAAATAAATATTTTCGAACATTTCTGTTGCAGAGATTTATTGAGCGGTTCACTGTATCTGAATGAATTCTCGTGCGTCATTCATTTCTGGCGAATCATTCATCCTGGTAGCATCGCTTTATTCTTGTGATAACATCTAGGAAATAAGTGTGTTCTGATATTAACAATGGCTCATTTTTTAAACCTATTTTCTAACTCATCCTTTCCATTAAAATAATTTAATGGTAAGTTTTTTTTTATTTATTTCGTCGATACTCTTCTAAAATATTCTACAATTTGTGAGTTGAAGATATAATGCCACAAAATTTTAAGTGTGACAATTTTAATTTTTGCTTACATATACAATCATTTAAAATATTCGGCACACAGATAAATTGAATATTTGACAAGCCGAATAGTAACTATCAAGCCCAGTACTTTAAGGTTTTATATTTTATAGTTGTTAAATTTTTAAAGAATTTTGCATAATATTGGAATACAGATGCTTTCCTTCTGATGAGGGAACGCTTAAATCGCGTTTTTTAGAAATTTTAGCAGAAGCGTAATCAAGAAAACTATTTTAGCATAATCTTATTTTAGTAAAGAGAATTGGATAAATAAACTGGTCTTTTAAAAGTTACCTGATAAATTAAAGAAGTCATATGACAAGACTCCCAAATGCAGAAATGAATCATAGAATTTAACATCATGATTTATTGAAAAGGATTCATTCCTTAAATGGAGAAACTCCCATTTAGTTAATCAATTGATGATTAAGCTGTTATTTTTATTAATAAAAATGTTGCAATGACAGTATAAATATTACGTTTTTTTTTCATCCCTGTCTATAATGGTAGTTTTCAGACCAGATATTATCAGAAACAAACTTTACTAACAAATTTTCCTGTTAGTTTTTCAAAATCAAATTCTGTCAAAAATGAAACCCGATACCATGTTTAATTGCTATATTGACTAACGCTATTTAATCCTGATTTATAGATAAATATTTTTGAATATTTCTGTTGCAGATATTTTTTGATTGGTTCACTATACTTAAAGAATTCTATCGAGTCATTTATTTCTTTCGATTCATTCATTGTGTAAGTGTCTCTTTACTCTTGTGATAGCATCTAGGAAATAAGTGTGTTCTGATATTAAAAATAACTAATTTTACTAACCAATTTTCTAATTCATCCTCTTTAAATATATAAATTAATGGTAAGCATTTTTTAAAATTTATTTTGTTGTTACTTTTCTTTTGAAAAATTCTACAACCTGTGAGTTGAAGATACATTGGCACAAAATTTTAAGAGTGGCAATTTTAATTTATGCTTACATTTACAATCATTTAAAATATTCGGCGCACAGATAAACTGAGCATTTGACAAGCCGAATAGTAACTATCAACCCCCGTACTTAAAGGTGTTAAATTTTTAAACAATTTAGCACAATATTTGAAACAGATGCTTTCCTTCTGATAAGCATGATTTTTTTTTTTTTTTTTTAGAAGTAAACTTTACACTATTAAAATCATCTTTATGAGTTATAATTTAACAAAACATATTTAATTTACAAAATTTTAAATTTAATGGCTGTGAATGTAATTTTCTTAAATTATAAAACAAATTATTTAAAATCAAAGGTTTTTTTTTTTTTTTTTTTTTTTTTTTTTTTTTTTTTTTTTTTGAAGAGAAATTTTATTGTCATATTGGTACTATATTTTACTTGTCAGAAGAATATTAAAGTATCGAAAAGTATTAAAATTTAGAAAAATACTAAACTATCATTAGTATAGAAGATATATCTACGAGTTAAAAATGTTGAGAATGTAATCGCCCATTAACTGTATTTAATACCTTATAGTAAATTATATTATTATAAGTGGCAACAGTATTATTGTTGCTAATTGGATTTTTGGACGTTTCTATGATATGGTTATGCTACCGTATGTGTGTTCTATGTGTAGTCTTTAGAAACAAACAGGCTTGTATTTTTTTTATTGGGCTCTGATTAATTATTATATCTCAAAAATAATAATAATAATAATCAAATAAGAGACATTGCTGAAATTTATGACAGACGATGAATTTTCTTTAATTAAGGAAGAATACTTGTCCTAAAAATTGTCCTTTCTTCACATAGATTTTCAATAGGGCTGCACCGAATATTCGATATCTTTTCGGTATTTGGTTATACTACCAAATATCAAACCATTCAGTCTGCTGAATCTAAACCTATGCAGCTAGACCAAATACTTAGAAAACTTTTTAAAAATATTTTTTAACCTTATACCAGTTCTATTCTTATTTAAAAATAAATAAGGTACTCTGAATAATTGGGCAGAATCATCTTTAAACAAAAGAGAATGGTTTTATATTTATTTGCTGTTTTAAAAGTATTACAATAGGCTCCTTCAAATCTGCAAAGCTTGGGATCAGAGGTTTTGTGGATTTCTGGTCATTGCTCTGTTTACATTTTTTAAACAATAATTTGAATGTAATTAATAATGCAATTAAAGCTATAATAAATACTTACAATATAATAAAATATTAAAAATAAGAAATAAACTAAAAGAATAAAAATTTAGATAATTTTTAACATGATTAAAATATTAAAAGTTACTAATCAATAATCTATGATTAAATATTCAATATAAGGATTAAATGTATTTTTCTTAAATTATTGAATGAAGCTTCCTCATATAGCTACATTACTAATTCACAGCAAAATCAAAAAATAAGGAAGATTTATTTCAAAAATGCTTGATTAATGCATTATTGTATTGGGTAAGAAGATTTTGATTACAGTAATAACTAAAATATCTTGAATTTTCAGAATTTTTTTTTCTTCTTTCATGAATGAACATGAACTTAGAAATGAAATTATAAATGAAACTGAACAAAAATACAAATTAAAATATTAGTTACTATAATATTATTACAAATTAAAAATTCTAGGCTATCCCGTCGACCAATTTTGCCAAATTATGCAAATCGTCAAACTAATAGCCAAATTATACATGTTGACATAATTTTTATTCTAAAAAACGAAAAAACAAATAATTAGTAGAATATTAATAAAAAGTTGGAATAAAAATCACTTAATGACATTTTAAACATTAAAAATTCTGTGTGGATTTTAGGATTGCGCTGTGCATTTGAGGGAGTCTACAGTATGACAGTACATGCACTCAAATCTACACATCTTAGAACCAGAGCTCATGTAGATTTTGTAATTTTGTGGATTTCTGGTCTTGGCTTTTTTTACATTTTTTAAACAATAATTTCAATGTAATTAATAATGCAATTGAAACTGTAATGAATGCTTACAATATAAAAAAACATTAAAATAAGTAATAAATTAAAGTAATAAAAATTTAGATAATGTATATAATAAATTAAAAGTTATAATTAATAAGGTATGACATTGTATACATTATAATGTATGCAGTAATTATAATGTATACCTTATAATTAATAATGTATGATCAAACATTTATTACAACATGAAATGTATTTTTCCTAAATTATTTAATGAAACTTGTATGACAAAGGTACATTAGTGATTCACATTAAAATCATAAAATAAGGAAGTTTTATTTCAGGTTTAACCAGGCAAATGTATTTGGTAAGAAGATTGTGACTACCAATAATATCAGCATTATCTTGAATTTTTTTTTCAGAAATCAATTTATTCTTAAAAAAACATGAATTCAGTAATATTAATAAAAATTACAAATTGAAATACATATGGAATGGGTGTGAAACTAAAAAAATCAAATTTTGTCCCTCTATCTGAACTGATTGTTTCATTGTTTACATTCCTAAATGATGTGCGGATTTGAGGGAGTCTACTGTAATACTTAAAGATGATCTTCATAAGAGTTAATGATATACAAATGCAAACATTTCCTGGTAAAATAATCAATTTCTTTCTTTTTTGACAACCGGTTGTTTCGAAATGAAATAAAAAAACTGTAATAATAGGCATCCATGATAACTCATTGTTAAAAAACATCACCATCACCAACTTCAGGCACAACTGTCTGTCCATCCGTGAAGTTTCTGTGAGCAATGTTAAGTCTCACAAGTCGTAATTCTGGTCATTTCAGATGACTGAGACATTTTTCTGTGGGAGGGATTTTCGCAATTCTGGAAAGGTCACTTTGAAATTCGGGAGAGAGATAGCACTTCTAGGGGACTGATGAGCATAAAGGTTCTGTGGAGACACTTCGATGGATTGAGGTGTGGAACCCTTCAAATTTGATGCTAATCAGTCTAAAAAACCTTTTCCAATATTTTTCATATTCATTTAAATTCATACAAAATTACGAATTTTACTATAGTTCCCTAAATGCATTTGTAAAGACAAAATTACAGTGCAAAAAAATACATAAAAAAATCTGCCCTTCAAAATCCATTAATTTAATTAAAAATGGCTCCGGTTGAAAAATTCAATGACAAAAATTGCCATTATTATGTAAAATCCCAGGTGAACGTCAAAACTTTTCAATATTCCTCTGCTCTTTCCCTAAATATCAACGAGACTCGAAATAAAAGAATTCAAGCGAGAAAGATGCATTGAATGTCCACAAATAACTTTTTCAAGAACAGAGTCGCTTTTATTAATTCTGGGTAGCACATTTTATTATAATATTACACACACTTTAAAAGAAAAAAAACAACTTTTGTGATTAGTACTAGCTATCAAGGCAGACAATTTTTGTTTATGAAACCATAATCACAATTAACTTATTGAGTCATAAGTACATTGTATTTCATCTCACTCTAGGTCAAAACTTGTGTGTTCATTTATTACATTAACAGTAAATAAGATAATAAATGTTCAACTCACATGCTTTGATTTCTGTAAAATATGATATGATGGGAAGGGTAAAAAATACCATCATTCATAAGAAAAGAACTATGAGCCAAGCATGCCTTTATTCAGAATTAAGTTGAAAGTATTTGTACTTTATATTGAAAAAAATATGCCTTAAGTTATTTAAAAAGGACAATTATCAGACTGTAAAACTTTTCTTCGGCCATTTTCATTATTTGATTTTAAAATGTTCGTTTTGATTCGTAGAAAATTTTATTAATGAATGTTTCATAATTGCGCTTTTTAAATAACTCAAGGCAGATTTTTTTAATACTAAATCTTCTTATAAAAAGCTCTTGTTTATCAAAATGTAAGTTTATATTATTAAATATTTTGTAAAACTTTTTTAAAAAGTAACATTTTAATATCTTTAGATTTTGAAATATAAAAAGTATCTCAAAGCCGAATATTCGGTATTCGGCCAAATAGTTAACTATTCGGCTGGCCGAATACTCGGTATTCGGCCTAACAATTACCATTCGGCTAGCCGAAAATTCGGTATTTGGTTCACCTCTCGGCCGAATATTCGGTATTCGGCCAAAATCACTATTTGGTGCATCCGTAGTAAATACATAAAAAATTTGCCCTTCAAAATCTTGTTATTTATTTTTAAATTCTCCGGTTGAAAAATTCAAGGACAAAAATTGCCATTATTATGTAAAGACCCATGATAACATCAAAATCTTCCAATGCCTCTCTGCTCTTCCCTCAAATATCCATGGGACTCGAAATAAAAGAATTCCAATGAGAAAGAAACATTGATCTAAGGAAATAGTCTGCATATAGATTTATCGTGAGATGTATTATCTCTCTACATATAATAGCCGACCTTGACAAAGAAACTGTATGTTTAAAAAAATATATGAATCAAAGCTTTCTGTAGCCAGGAAATCTGCTCTTTTGCATTGGTCAACAAACTTTTAAGCGTCAGTTTCTTATTTCTTGCTGACTGATTGACGAAAACTGTTTTAGAGCTGAAAAGACAACATCAGCATGTTTTAGAACAGAAGATACTAAATCATATTCAGATTTCTTAAGGTACTTTGAAAAATAGCAATGAAAGTTCAAAAATAATTAGTTTAAGAATACAGTTACTTTTATTAATTCCAGGTGCTAAGGGGTTGCTACGGGTGGCTTAGGCACCCCGTTCCTAAATTATTTTGAGCTTCCCTGGAAAATATTCCAAGATCACTCATTGAATTGATGTTCCAAAAATCCAAATAAAATTCTAATCTAAAATCTATTTTAATTTTGAGGACCTTTCACAGTTTTGTGAAAATGCTAAATTGTAAGTAAAATAAGTGTTTCAACACTAGCTCATCCTGTTTGCACATAGGAAGCTAACACAATGTTTAATCACTCCTTATAGACTCAAATATTTCATCATCTTATTCTTTTGTTAGCTGAAAATGAAATTATTACAACAGTTTAATGAGAAACATAGTAACTATAGTTCGAATATGCACTAATTTATTTTTCTGCCTCACAGAGAGAGAAAATGTGAGCCCTCCCCTACATTTTATTGACCTTCCCCCCTATTATTCACTTCTAGCTACAGCCCTGAGAATACGTTATAATATTGTTTGATATAAAATTACTAAATAAACAAAAGTGATGGTCTCAACACTCAATCAGTGTGACTTCATTGCATTTATGTAAACTGGACTTTTTCTCTTAACTGTCTGGAACAGGTGGTTCCATCAAAGCCTATTTCCATTTTATCAGGTGTACTTGTAATACTTATTCTTCGGAACTGTCAAATGTTTCCATTTACGATTCCGTGTTCACCAAAAATCTCCCAAGAAGGTAACACCATTTCAAAATGTTCCAATTTAGATAGGTTTCAAGCCTTATGCACTGTCAATACATAGTGTTGTTTTCGCGTAATCCCTGTTTTCTTTACCTTTTAAGATAGACCTTCAGACAAGAATAAAGAAACTTTTATTCATCGTAATATATTTATACTCTTTACAAGTGCACTACAGAGAGAATATGCTATAATAAGTTTTGAGGGTACAGTCAAAACGAAACATACTTATGGTGAACTTTGAAATATACCCATTTAAGAAAAACATTTGTGTAAAAAGAAATTTTTCATGAGTTCTTTGACCGATTTAGTAGTTTCGAGGGTTGTTGATTCCGCGATTTAGAAACCCAGATACCCTCGTTTGAAGGGGGGGGGGTATCCATGGCATCCACTAGGCTATGCCACTGATTACATTATTTAATTGCAGTGTAAGTTATATTAAATGATACAGAAAATTTCCGCAATAAGTATTCACATTGGGTTAAAAGAAAATTCTGAAATTCGAAGAATTCTTTACTAAACACATTTATATATTAAAATTCCATAGCCACAATAAAATTTTATTTTCTCTCTATTCTTTGCTAAATGTGTCATCGTTTCTTTAGATGACATTAAATTATAAAATTTTCTACTTTTCTATTTATAATAAGTTATTTATTTTTTAAATGTTGCTCTTCATTTTATTAACAATTTTATCTTTATACTGTTAGGAAAAGCATCTGACACACCTTTGATTCTGCTAACTTCAGATAATTGGGAGTCTACTGCAGTTTTTAATACTATGGTAAAAATTTTATTGCAATTTATTTTCTACAATGATTTTAAATTTTCGTGATAACTTTATGTATTTTTGTTTGTTTTTAATGAAATGTAAAAACTAATATTAATTTATTTTATTTTATTGCAGATGCATAAAATCATTAATCTAAAACATCACATCACTCAAAATATCTTCAATGTGTGAAACAAATGCAGCAAAGTATTTCTTATCAGAACTTTTAGAAAAAAGGAGCTTCTAACTCACAGACTGGAAAACCTTTTATTTGTGAGTTATGCAAAAATTTCTGCCAAAACAGTCTTTTTTGTGTGATGTATGCAACAAAAAATTCTTTTATAAGAGCGATTTAAGCAGACATCTGTTGACTCATACTGGTGAAAAACCTTTTGTATGTGAGATATGCAACAAGAAATTCTCTCGAAAGAGTACTTTAAGCAGCCATCTGTTAATTCATACTGGTGAGAAACCTTTTGAATGTAAAATATGTAACAAGAAATTCTCTCAAGAGGGCCATCTAACCAAGCATTTGTTAAATCATACTGCTGAGAAACCTTTTGTATGTGAGGTATGTAACAAGAAATTCTCACAAATGGGAGATTTAAGAAGGCATCTGTTAGCTCATACTGGTGAGAAACCTTTTGAATGTGAGGTATGCAACAAGAAATTATCTCGAAAGAATGATTTAAGGAGACATCTGTTAATTCATACTGGTGAGAAACCTTTTGAATGTGAGGTATGCAATAAAGAATTCTCTCAAAAAAGCCATTTAAGCAGACATCTGTTGACTCATACTGGTGAAAAACCTTTTGAATGTGAGATATGCAACAAGAAATACTCTCAAAACAGCAGTTTAAGCAGCCATCTGTTAATTCATACTGGTGAGAAACCTTTTGTATGTGAGGTATGTAACAAGAAATTCTCACAAATGGGAGATTTAAGCAGGCATCTGTTAGCTCATACTGGTGAGAAACCTTTTGAATGTGAGGTATGCAACAAGAAATTATCTCGAAAGAATGATTTAAGGAGACATCTGTTAATTCATACTGGTGAGAAACCTTTTGAATGTCAGGTATGCAACAAGAAATTTACTCGGAAATATGCTTTAAGCAACCATCTTTTAATTCATTCTAAAGAGAAATCTTTTGTGTGAGAGAGATGTGCCAAGATATTCTTCCAAAAGATTTGTTTAACGAAGCATCTGTTATTTCATACTGGAGATAAAATTGTTGTGTGCGATAAACAAAAATAAACTAAAAAAAAGCTTTCTAAGTGTTACACATTGCTCCTAATATTTGTTAATTGCAGATAACTAATCGTAGCATACTCCAGAAATAATTCTTTCCATTTATTACAATGCACAAAAATGAACAGCGACACACAAAAATTTGCGCAGTAAATCAGCACATCAGGAACTATACCATGAGCCATGTCAAACAAAATTTTATTTTTATCATTCTTTATATTATCCATAGCTGCCAACTTTGAATTAATCTTCCGTAACACTTGGATTAGTTTGTTCCAGGTTAACGTCATTTCAAACCAGAAATTATATTTCATGAATCTTTATTTATTTAATTTCAGGATTGTTACTGGAACATTCTTAGTTTCATTTCTTTGGAAAAATTCTGGTTCGAAACTCATTAAACCAGGGTTAAATTAACGCATGTATTACTGATAATCGATGTCAGGTTGGCACCTATGTATTATCTGAAAAATATTATATATCTCTACTTTTTTATATTTATAAGCTTGTAAAATTTTATAATGATTGATAGTATTTAAATAAAAAAAAAATTGTTAAACTTGATTTCTCACAATAAAGCTCTTCGTTGGTAAAATTGATTTTCTTGTAAATATTTAACATGAAATTAGTAGTTTTATAAAAGGAATGGTCCCAAGAGTTTCTCATAATATTGAAAAGAAAATAGTGTGTTAATGTGTTTCATACATTAGTCGTTAATTTAAAAAATAATAACTGTCTGATGACATTTAAAATATAAGTTAAGGATGATAAAAGTATTTTAAATTTTGTTTTTCTCATCAAGGTCTTATTAAAAGAAAGTATTCTAATTTAAATTGACATGTCATTACTGATACCTGTAGTAATCTATTAAGTTTCTTAATTTCAAGATCGCCTCTTCTGATTTGTTTATTCGTGAGGGATTAACAGGCTTGTGAGAGTTTTGAATGTCAATAAATATTTATTTTTTAAAAAAAGGAATGAAATATTTGCTTGCCATAGCCAACTCTAACTTCAAAACTTTCCACCATACTTAAAAAAATGTTTATGACTTCGATATAATTGAATATGAATTATGTTATAATGAATCAGAAATGAATTGTGTTATAGCCAATCAGGGTCCTTTGCTCCACTTTTACGAAACATTGATCCATTCTGCGGTGGTGGAACTTTGATTCTTTCCAATGAGCTACCAAACACACACTAGTGCATCTGTCTTTGGGAAATGAAACTGCCTATAGAGACGCTTGCAGCTTTCGATTAAAAAAACTGTCCCTTTAATTTCCCTTTAACTAATATTAAATTGCCATTGAAATAATTATTTATTGCAAATGAAGTTGAAAGTTTTAAATATTCAAATTCGGATAACTTTTACTTTGCAATATAAGACAGAAGGCAAATATCACAGTAAATCTGAAATTGTGCAAAAGAATAATTATTCTGAACGATTTTAAAATACGCGTAACGCAAAGCGATTTCACAGCATTATCCTGAAACGAGAAGTTACATATTTTCTTCACCAGATGGTGTATTCGAGCGCTTGAATCGTCAATATTTTTGAGACCAAAACTTTGCCGTCAACTCAAGTAATGTAGCAAATTTTAATTTTTTTTCTCCCTCTTGTTCCTAAGTTACCCTGATTGACTGTAGCATTTGCAGTTCATTCAGAGAAACGCTGCAAATAACTCAACGTTATATATGGTGTATGTGGAAAATCGTTTGTGATTTTGCTTTGTATTATTTGAAGAAATATAATTGAATGAAACGAGTACGAATTTCCGAGGTCTCCTGAAAGAGGTTTTTTATAGAACAGGGAGTGCAAAGCATTCATTATATGTTTACATTTCGTATAGTGTAGGTAGATAGTAAGATTTCTTTTCTTTTATTTTACAAAATCATAAAAGGTTTAATTTTTGGGGAGAGCATTTAATACAGATTTAGAAAAAATTTGAAGAAACCATGTATAACACTTGAAAAGTGTTTATGCTTTCCGTTTGTCTGGCCGTCTGTTCAGGCTCTAACTCTCGTAAATAAACTCGGATTAGTATTTACTCTAGCACAAATCCTATTGAAAATGAAGCTTCTATCATGATTACTTTATTTGCAGGGACAGTTAAAAGTTTTTCATTACATTACGACGGGGAAAAACCGTTTCAAATGAAATTAAAAGTTGTTACACCTGATTATTCATATTCAAATTTATATCAACTGCATAGTTCACTAAAATAAGTATTCTATAAAGTATGCAGGGAAATGATGGATATCCACCATCCCGTCTCTAGGCCCTGTCAGGCACTTCCGGCTCTTCCACTGAGGGGCATCGAATGGGGTCAGGATTCGCAAACCGCTAGGCGGCTACTACTCCGGGTCCCCATCCGCACACCTCACCGTCCGAAACCTACGGCTATAGTGACCAGCCCGGAAGCCAGCCACGTTCCCAGCTATTGATGAAAGCGGCCGAAAGCGACAGCTCTCCTGCCCATTGAGTAACCTCAATGGTGAACGGACACCTGGGATTTGCACCCATTGAACCATGACGAGCCCCAGGATGACGACGCCCACAAGAACGCCGAAACCAGTGACCCATTGCCATGGGACGACGGATGCAAATTTGCTGTACGGCAGGCCCCACAAGATGTAACCACTATAACAGGGAACACATTGATGCGGGTTAGCCGTGAATGAAGGTACCCCTAGCAGGACCCTAGGAGGACGGGTAAAGTCCCTCCTGTACACATAGACATGTGCTGGTCTAGGGTTTTTCGCCCCCAAAGCCTGCACGTGACGACTTACGAACAACCCTTAGGTTGCACCTGCTGCGTACGGACACAGGGCTGGAGACTAGGTGCTCGTAACTGAAGCCTCGAGGGCCGAGAAAACCCCTCACGGTGGCTGGAGAAGCCACCCAGTCTAGGCTTTGGTCGCCCAAAACCTTCCCCACTCTCCCGGCAAGCCAGGAGGGGTCCAGAGTCTCGGGCTAGGTGCTGGTAGCGACCCCAGGCGTTCCCAGAAAGCTCCACCTTGACTGCATAGACACAGCCTCGCTAGAGGGTTGGCGCGAACGGAACCCCGCGCGCCTCGCTCCGCTCCCCCGCCCTCCGGCCGGGGACTATCGTTACCTCAGAGTCCTCGATGGTTCATAGACCCGAAGGTCCCTCACCGTGCAATGAGGACTCCTACCAGAAATGTGAAGGTACCTCTAGCCAAACCCTGGGGGACGAGGAAAGTCCTCCACGTTATCCGAAGCGACGACCGGCTCGGGGGTTAATAGCGGGAAAGTTAGTCTGAGGTACTGCTAAGTCTGTATCACTGGACGCAGAAAGCCCCAGTCCCGCCTAGACACGTCAGACTTGATCGGACCAAAGAGTTCACCTGGGGAAGATGTGCCACTGCTTTAACCAGTGAGCGTCCGGCCCAGGACTCTGTGGTGAGTAGATCAGGAGGCGAGCCTGCCAGCCAACCTCCTCCCATGGGTGCCAGGCCGTGTGGGACAAACGCCCCCACGGCGCCCTTCCGACTCGACCTGTCCCTTGGTACGAGCGGAGCACCCCCAGTCTCCCCCATCTAGGAGCTTGCACACCACTACTTCCGCTACAGAGGTGATGGGTGGCTAAGTTTCCCGGCGGATAAAAGTCACACCGGGCACTGGCCCAAAGCCTCTCCCATTGCTAACTCCAGAAGATGCTGCACGCCGATCCTGCGAGGTGCAATGACACTAGAGAGTCCCCACCACTTGTTCGACAAAGTCCACACTCTCCTTCCAGGCTCCCTCTCAGTCAAGTTATGTGTTCGATGTCCCGATCACCTTGGTTTCCCTTTGCCCAGAGTCACCGCGCAGATCCTAAGAGCCGACACCTTGACCCTCACATGAGGTTCGCTGGTGAACTCCTAAGACCCGCCACTGGGATAAGGCTATGAGCGTCCCTTGGTGGCTTCTCTCGAAAACCGAGGACCACGGGATTCCTACTACCCGTAGGTAGCCGAACCTGAGAATCCCCAGACACTCGTTATCCGTGGCCACCGGGCAAGAGCATCTTACGCTACTCCAGCCTCATTTGTAGGTGGTGATTCAGTCCCCGACCGGCCCCCGTCGAGCATCGTGTACTACGAGCGCTGCCCGGCTCTCGGTCACCTCTCCCACTGAAGGGAACGGATCGAGACCACCGGGAGGTGCGGCCACAAGTATGCAGGGAAGAATAGTTATTCATTTACAGGGCCAGACAAAAGAATTCCATTACCTAATAAAGGGGGAATTGTTTGCAACATATTTGAATTATAGTAAACTATTTCATTTATAAACAAATTGGCATACGTCGCTGAGGCTTAATATGAGTTATTTCAGGCATAATACAAAGTATATAGCATTTACAGCGATACACAAAAGATTTGAAATAATACTTTCTATCCGATCTATTGCATATTATGGATGATGGCTGTTGGATAGATTAGATTCATTTTTAATCATAATATGCGCTTATTGGCTTCACTAAATGTATGCGCATTACATGGTGTGTATAAATGCTAGTAATTACACAATTTAGATATACAGTGTTACACAGAGAGCTCGTAAATGTTACTGGATATGAGCGTAATTTACTTAAAGGTGTTTTTAAATAGATTATGCATAGCACGTTGAACTGCATTCAGTTTACTAAGAAATGTTTGTAGAATATAAATAAAATAATATAAAGGATCAGACAAAGCACTGGATACAGGATCGCCTATGGGTGATAATTTGTGGAAATGTGAATTAAGTAATTTAAAGAGCATTTTTTAAACTAAATTTTAGTAAAATTCTCTCGAGTAATAAAGGTGTAAGATAAACTACAGGGCTGAACAAAAATATTCAAGTATATTTCCATCTATTAGTACAAACTGCCGACAGAAAAATTTCAACGATCAATGCATTTTCTTGCTAAACTAAATTTCCTTATTATATAATATATATATATCAACAGACAGATCAAATACAGGGTTGTTCAGAAGTATTGGATTACATGTTTGTCTATAGACAACAACTCCTTATTTCCCTTGATAACGAAATGTTGTTAAAGATTTCAGAAATTGTTTCGTGATCTACGCTTAACGCAGGATTTTTCTTACTTTTTTTCTTTAATGTAGAAGTACAGAAGCTAATACAGGAATGAGAATCATAGGCTCTTCACCCGATCCCTGCATAAATCAAGTTAAATATTTCACGTCAAACGTAACAAATGAGGCGCGTTCGTACTATAACAATGCTTTCTAAAATATCCAGATTTTTGTGTAGTAATATATATGGTACATTGGCTATGGTACAGTGGCCGAAATCTTTTGTGTGTCCTTGTAAATAGTATCTGCTTTCTATTATACAGGAAGTAACTAGTAATAATCCTCAGCACCGTATATGAATTTCATAAAATGTGAAATATTTTAATAGTACACTGCTCAAAACAATTAAAGGATATTTGAAGTTTTATATAAAATAAAGACATAAACGAAATTTTTTTTGCCGAAAATAGAAGAAGAGAATCACAAATGCAAATTTTTCTGGTTTTCAAACTGTGGAGTATGCAAATTTTGAGTTCGACGTCAAAAACGTCGCTTCAGCGGCAGCGAATGAAATTTGACTTTCAACTGGATAAAAGAGAATGACGACAAGGATGATCGGCATTCAGTGATTGCTTTGTTTCGATGAGTACGATGTCTCAGCGAAGTCATTTGACAGATTCAGAAGCTTGGAGAATTGTTGGTAGGTTAGAAGGGGGCCAAACTCAAGCCGAAGTAGCGCAAGCCATTAGAGTGTCACAAAGTGTCTTTTCCAGGATCTGGAACCGTTTTTTGGAGAGTGGATGTGCAGGCCGAAGACCAGGGCAAGGTCGTAGACGGGCAACAACGCCCAATGAAGACCGGTATTTAGCGTTAACAGTTCGGAGACACCGAAACATGAACGCTACTCTTCTCCAACAACACCTTCGCTCGGCTACAGGCACCACGATTTCAACTCAGACTGTGCGAAACCGGCTGCATGCTGTAGGTCTGTATGCTCGCCGACCGATGGTATGTGTTAGATTAACATCAAGGCATCGTCGCGACCGCAGGGAGTGGGCAACCCAGCATGTCAACTGGAGGAGAAATGAATGGAGCAATATTCTGTTTTCTGACGAGTCCCGTTTTTCTGTGTACCCGGATAATAGGCGTATTTTCATCTGGAGGGACCGTGGCAGTACGAATAATCCTGCGTTCGTGCACGAAAGTGTCAGATTTGGCGGTGGAGGAGTGTTGGTGTATGGTGGCATCTCCATTGACGGGCGCACTGACCTCTACATCATTCGAGATGGAGCTCTGACTGGTCGCCGATATAGGGATGAGATCCTCAGACCTATTGTAGTCCCTTACGCTGCAGCAATCGGAGATAACTTCATTTTAATGGACGATAACTGCAGGCCACATCGTGCAAACCTGGTGGAGGATTTCCTTTTCGAGGAAGGAGTCGTTCGAATGGAATGGCCAGCGTGTTCTCCAGACATAAATCCAATCGAGCAGGTTTGGGACGCTCTAGGAAGACGAGTTTCTGGCCGCCAACAACCCCCACAAACTCTCCAAGAACTGGAAAGAGCTCTTCTGGAAGAGTGGGGCAGAATACCCCAACTCGTCATTAATAGCCTCATTGAGTCCATGTTTCAAAGGTGTTCAACGTTGCTGGCCGCCCGTGGAAACCATACCCCCTACTGAAAATGATTTTCTTTGAAGAAAACACATTTTCTTATTCTTTTTTTCTCATATGCACAAATTGTGTTTTTTTTCCTTTTGTACACAAATGCGCAATAAAATGCATTTTTTTCTGCCAAACATGTGTAATTTATTCTCATATAACCTACTATGTCTGTCGACCATGTATCAATCAGCTAAAAAGTTTCCCAGATACAAAATCCACCTAAAACTGCAATATCCTTTAATTGTTTTGAGCAGTGTATTAAGACGCGCTTCGAACGGTGTCCCCAACCTTATACTATTGTGTAACAGGTTACTTTTGTGTGGCCGTGTAATTGAATAACAAATATTCTTAGCACAACAGATTGTGCAGAATGTATTTTTAGTATATACTTCTTAGATACGTATCAATTCTATTATGTTCGAAAGAGTATAAGATCATTAAAATTCCCTTGAAAATATTTTTTCCTATTGACCGTAATGTAACGGAATGCTTTTGATTGTCCCTGTCATTAAACTATTCATCCGATTTTCATGAAATTTAAAATGACTCAACAAAGTTATACAACAGTTATATTATATTTTAAATTTCAGGCGATTCAGTTGAATAGTTTTGGCTCTGTTTTATACGGAAAGATGGAGTGAAGGACAACTATACACTGATAAAAATTTGCTGCATTTTGCTGCAACGCACTTCCCTGTTTGTATAGAAAACGGTTACTTGGCCGTGAAATGGAGCTTTCTCATTGGTTGGAATAGAGATATTATATACAAGAGGTAGAGTGCGTTGCAGCAAAATGCAGCAAATTTTTATCAGTGTAGGTGCTATTTGTTTGCATAATTACGAACGCACCTAAAAAGGAAACATCTAAATTCTCTCCCTAAAATCTTGCATTCTTTAGCACACAAAGTTTTAAATCTTTTTTTAAAAATTCGTTAAAAAAGGTTTAACAATAAATAATCTCATCTAAATCTTTCCCGTTGAAATTACTTTCAACTTACTTGTCCCATCTAATAACAAACACGCATTGTTTAATCGTTATAATTTTTTATTTTTTAATTGATTAACTTTCTCACTTAATAAGTAAATAAATAATAATATGAAATAAATAATCATATGTTTGTAACTGTGTATATGTCTATGTATTTTTAAGAATAAGTAAATATCTTCACCAAAATTATCTCCTATCGCCAAAATCTCTGTCTCTTGTCTCACCTTGCCTTTCCCTTTTATCATCTTCTACTGTCAAATTTCATAAAATTTTAAATTAATTTTCTTTCACATCTATTTGTGAATTTATTGTAACGATATTTAATCAATAATTTATATTTCCTCCCCCAATCTCCTCCCAAACACGTTCTTTTTTAGTTGCGTTCGTAATTATGTAAATACGTATCACCTATAATTGTCGTTCAATCCGTCCGTCTGTCTGTCTGTCCATCCGCATATAGCAACTCAAAAACTACCCAACGGAATCGTTTGAAATTTAAAATACATAATTATTAGATAATTTTGACGAGTCTTTTCAAATTTTATGAAAATTGGATCCATAGTTTAATTACAGTGACAATAAAAATGATTCTGATACATTACGGTCAATGGGGAAAAGTTTTCAAGTACATTTTAATGGGTCTTACACTCCAAACATAATAAAATTGATATGCATCTATGACGCATATACTCTGACATACATTCTGTTCAATCTGTGGTGCAAAGAATATTTGTTATTGATTTACAGGGCCACACAAAAGTATCCCATTACATAATTATATATTGAGACATTGTTTGGTGCGCGTTTTAATCGTATTAAAATATTTAACGCTGTAAGAAATCGATATACGTTGCTGCGGTTTAATACAAGTTATTTCCTCTATAATAGAAAGCAGATAGTATTTACATGAACACACAAAAGATTTCGGCGATTGTATTGTATACTTTAACTGGAAGTAAGAACGCACTTCATTTGCTGCGCTTTACGTGCAATTTCTAACTTGTTTCTCTTAATCTCAGTAAACATGGTTTTAAAACTTTTTTCTTTGCTTTGTTTGTAACTACCTTGTTACAATAATCAAAGGATCATTTAAGTTAAATATTCCCCCCCCCCATCCAAAAATTTTTTTTTCTCCCACATACAGACTTAAAAATTATTTTTAAAAGATTTTAATACTGTATTGTTACTTTGTTGCAACAATAAATAAATAATGATCTAACGCTCCCATTAAATTTTCAATCTTTATCTCCAGAAAACTGGGTGGATTTCTAGACATGAGGGGGGGGGGCGCAAAAATCTTGTGTTATTTAGTTATTCTCATCCTTGATAATATATTTTGTAATGAGGAATGGGGACATTATTCTAAAAATTAACATACACAGTGTTACTATAAAAGAATCATCCACTTTCATATCTTGATTTATTCAGAAGTATTATCCTTTCAAATATCATTGATATATGAAAATAACCACAAAATATCCAAGCTTGTACACCGAGTGGTGTGAAAGCACTAGTTCGAATATGCTCACCAGATGACCTGGCAGCTCTAGATTAAATTTGTAAAACAGTTCACGTGACATCACTAGTTCAGTATCTGTCAATAATTCATTCCAGTCTCCTTCGAAATAGAGGTAAAACAAGAAAAGAGTTTCTGCGTCATAGATGATGCAAAATGTCCGTCTGTCATACCAGTGCAGCATCTTTCAGAAGGCAGGACAAAAATAACCGCCTTGCATCAAGTGGATTGAATTGAAGTACCCACCGCCGCTCCAGGATTAATTGTTGTAGACATAAAACTTGCATATTATTTTCATGTAGCAATCGTGTTTGTAAGTTTAATACTTTTGTATAAATCAGGTTTTGAAAGTGAATGAGTCTTTCATAGCAACCCTGTGATTCAACTATAAGAATAGCAAAACTGCAAAAAAGTTCAAAATTATTGTTTTTTCCCCACATAGTCTTAGAAATTATCTAATCTTGTTTGTTGAGAAAGGGTCAAACAAAAATTTGAATTTCGTTGGGGTTTTTAGATAAGTCGCATTGCTACATAAGAAATAGAGCAGAATTAATAAAAAGTAATATTAAGCAGTGCCGTGCAAAATGGGAAAGCAAAGGGGGCGGTCGCCCTGGGCGCGGAAGTTCAAGGGGCGCCAAATTTATATTACCAACGTCATTTTTGGCCTGTCACAAGAAAAAGTTGGCCAAACTCTAACTTTGTCCCAGACGCAACTTTCTTTTCGCACGCCCCTGATATTAAAAATGTTGAACTAATTTCTGTGCTGAAGGACAGAAGTGGAAGTGAAAATTTGGGAGAAAGGAATTTTCATTTAGTTTATTCCATTATTCTTACCTGAGAACAACAGATTGTCTTAAAATAAAGTTTTAGAGATTTTTAATTTAGGATATGTGTGTATGTGTGAAAAGGGCTAATACATTTTAATGTTAAAGAAATAATTTAAGGGGCAGACTGTTTATTTATTCTTGCCAGAGAACAATAAACAGGATGGAATTTGTTTGTGTGTAGACTTAAATTAATTTCTAAGATATATAAACATTTTAACGTCTGAATTTAAAATATTCAATTAGAAAACACTAGACAGACTTTAATACAATTAAAAACAAAACAATTAAAATGAGAACAAATTTAATAAACGTTTCGCTATGCATCGCATAGCCTCATCAGTATTCGAATCAACTCACAACAAAAACAATGTACATATACCAGACTCAGTCAAAGTGAAAGTGAAAGTTAATGATCATTGATTTTTCAAAATCCCCCCTCTATCATCTTTCGAGTTGCCTAGCTAAATTATTAAAGCCTCTCACGCTCCATTCAGTTTATAGTTTGAATTCAGCCTTCAAGTTCTTGGAAGATTTGAGAAATCTTGAATTCCCAAATGACTGTGTTATGGCGTCGTTAGATGTCGTGGCTTTATTTACATCTATACCTATTCAATTAATTTGTGATACCGTTCAAAAAATTTGGCCTGAGTCTATTCAGGATACAGAATTAAATGCTGTTGATATTACTGATTTATTGAGATTTTGTTTAACTTCAACTTGTTTTGTTTTTAATGATTCCTTTTATAAGCAGGTGTCGGGTACCGCTATGGGCTCACCTCTTTCTGTGGTAGTTGCTGAAATAGTGTTGCAATCAGTGGAAGTAAATATTATCAATGCTCTCGGTCAACGTTTAATTTTCTGGCGTAGATACCTGGACGATGTTTACATAATAGCGAAAGATTGCGATTTAAACGACATCCTCTCTACTGCAAATTTGATTGCTGAACCTTTAAAGTTTACCATCGAACGTGAGTCTAATGGAGTGTTACCGTTTCTGGACATCCTCATTCAAAGAACAGATAATGATAATTCACAGTTAATTTCTACTTCTGTCTATAGAAAACCGACTTCAACAGGTCAGTACATCAATTTTAAGTCAATTTGCCCACTCAGTCATAAGATTTCAATTATTAAAAGTTTAGCTTATAGAGCGATAAAATATTGCAGTAGCATTGAAGCTTTTGAAATTTTAAGAAATAAAATTTATGAAGATTTAAAGAATAACGGTTTTCCTAAAAATCTCATTAGAAAAGTTTTCAAGAATACTTTAGATTTGATTAATTCAACTCCCCCACCTTTTCAACAGATTAAACCAAAATTTTTTGTTTGTTTACCATATTATACTAATGTTTCGGAGAAAATTTCATCAGTTTTGAAATCATTTAACATTGGGGTTTCTTATAAACCATTAAATAAATTAAGTTCTTTCGTGAATAGGCACAAGTTTAAATATGAAAAAGAAAAATTAAGTGGCGTTGTATACAAGATTCCATGTATTGATTGCAATAATGTTTACATAGGTGAAACAGGCAGATCCCTGGAAATACGGCTTAAAGAACATATCAGTGCCTTTAAAAAAGGTAGATTAAATTCTAGGTTAGTACAACATGCACTTGACATGGACCACACCCCATCTTTCACCGATTCTTCGATTTTAAAAAATAACTGCATAGACTATCACTACAGAATTTTTATGGAGGCGTGGTTTACTAAATTACATCATTTAACCTTGAACGAATCAAGTCCTGTTCCTAATGAATATTTTGTTTTCCTGAATCATTAACTTTCACTTTCACTTTGACTGAGTCTGGTATATGTACATTGTTTTTGTTGTGAGTTGATTCGAATACTGATGAGGCTATGCGATGCATAGCGAAACGTTTATTAAATTTGTTCTCATTTTAATTGTTTTGTTTTTAATTGTATTAAAGTCTGTCTAGTGTTTCCTAATTAAATTAATTTGTTGCGCTCGGATCAGTGAACCGTCTGTTGTAATTTTTTTCTGGTTATGGTTCAATAAGCCTAAAATAATCACCCATAATTGGAAGATAAGTGAACATTTTCAAATTTGACTAACTTTGTCAAGACAGATTGAAATAAGCCTAAAAAATACCAAACTGATTGTTAAACCCGGTAGTCAGTTTTTAATTCGCCCAGTGCTCAATAGGCTTGTAACGGTTGGGTGCTCGTGCTGGGAGTTAAATGCAGACATACTCAGGAATTAAGATGAAAAACACAGTTTATTAAAAACGATATGGGTTCAAGGGAAGTGGAGCAAGTCGAATTTTCACAACTGAGAATACTACTAAAAGACTAAACGTATACTCACAGCTCCGGAAACTAGCTCAATCGGGGCAACTCTGATTACTTCTCAGCTATCTTCGGCTAAGCTGCTAGATAAAACTAATTAGACAGCCCGTGGCTGTAGATATCCTTTATTCACTTGAGATAATCAAATGCAATTACTATTAAATTTCTTACCACAGGCCCACTTCTCTAATTGAATACCGAAACTCCTTCACAACTCACTGGATGCTCGATGCTACTTTCAATCTGCTAGATACCAGCGGGAAACACACTTCGCTGACTAATATCGCTAGTCACACTTAGTCTTGGCTGGCTAATGCCAGAGACACTGCCTGCTAGCTGGCTAATGCAGCCAGAGACACTGCTGGCTAATGCCAGAGACACACTACACACACTCAAACTCCAAGCTTTTATATGCTGCATACTGAGATACTTCAAATTAACATATTACTACTAACCGCGAGTTAACTGCAGAATCCGAAAGAGACACACACACTCTAGAAAGTTAAAGTAAAAGAGAGGATAGATGTCGCTTTTACGCTTACACATGTTAAATTATTGACGTCACGATCTTAGAAATACTAAAGTGCCTTTATAACAAAGGTCACTCCCTCACAGGCTCTTTGCAAAATGCCTGGAAAATGTCAGGCTAATTGAAAAAAGGGGCATGATTCTCTAATTCACCCATCTCTTTTCAAACAGCTCAGCCTCTTTGCAATGAGTCTAATTTCTCACTTAGCATACAACATCTACATACATGTATACACTTATAAGCCGAAACATTGTGACCTCCTACCTAAAAACATCCAAAGCCCAACTTTGATCCGAAAAACAGCTGAAAATTGCTTTGGTATGGATGCCACAAGTTCTATGTAGTTGACCGAAGATAAATCGTATTAGTTGTTCAAGCAGCGGTCATGCATATTCGGGACACTCAAAAAATGTTTGTTTTTGTGCTCTGGATTGCCGTTGATTGACACCCGAAATGTGCACTGTTGGATTAAGATCCGTCCAGTTAGGTGACCAGGAATGTTAATTGGTATTTAATATTCTGTTTCTGGAACCAGTCACGTCCTATAACATTTAACACCATTTCCATTTCAGAAGAGAGATGTCATGGAATGGTAATGTAAATGATCCGCAGTCATGTTAAGATAGTGCGTGGTCTGTTCTACATCAAACACAGGTTCCCAAGGGAGCTCATGGGAACGTTTCCCAAAGCTTAATATCGCCACAATTCGCCTGCGTATGATCTGCTGTAGAACGGGGATTAACAGTTCGCATAGAAGACGGCGTACCTAAACACCTGCCATCAATGTGTTGAAGGATAAGTCGTATTTCATCCAACTCTCTCCCTATGTTCCATGTTCCAGTCATGATGTTCCCCGTGCTCGTGCAGGACCCCAGAAATTAAATTTTTAATATATAATAATAATAATAATAATATAATAATTTTAAATAATAATTTAATCTAATAATAATAATTTTTAATATATAATAAGAAATTCATAATACATAATTCTTGTACAATTTTGTCGAGTCGTTTTCAAATTTTATGAAAATCGGATATGTATTTCAATTTCAGGGACAAAAAAATATTCCATTACATGTTGGCCATTGGGAAAAAATAGTTTCAAATGCATTTTAATGATATACTGTTTCGAGCATAATAAAACTGATATGCGTCTACGAAGTGTAAACTAAAATATATATTCTGTACAATATATAATGGAAAGAATAATTCTCATTAATTTAAAGGGCTGACAAAAGTATTCCATTTCATAACGTTATTGAGCGAACCATTGTTTGGGATGCCTTTTAATTATATTTAACTATTTTACATTTTATGAAACTGATATCCGTTGCTGCGGTTGGTTTACTACGAGTTTCTTCCTGTATAACATTAAACGGATGGTATTTACAGGGACATACAAAGGATTTCGGATAATATACTGTATCCGAAGTACTGTATACTATTTTACCGATATCTCAATATTTTTTAAACTTCGTTAAAGTACGAACGAACCTCATTCGCTACGTTTGAAGTGCAATTTCCAACTTTTTTTTTCAACTACTTGAGCGTCGGTGGGATATATTTTGTCCCGCCTACGATTAATGAAGATTTGCACAAGAAAAAAATTATTGCTTTTTTCTTTTCAAACTTTGGCAGATAAAAACAAGTTGTAAATTGCACGTAAAGCGTGGCAAATGACGTGCGTTCGTACGCTAACGAAGTTTCAAAAATATTCTCATATATCAATCTCATAAAATTGTAAACAGTTAACTAAAAATTAAAATGTGCACCAAACAATGTTCTCCCTATACCATTATGTAAAGGAATACATTTGCGTGGTCTTGTAAATCAATAAGAAATGTTCTTTGTACCACAGTTTATACAAAATGTACATTATAACATGTACTTTATGGATACATATCAATTTTATTACGTTAGAATGAGTGTAACATTATTGAAATACATTTGAAACATTTTTCCCTATTGACCATAATGTAACGGAATAATTTTCATTGTCCCTGCAATTGATCTATGCATCCGATTTTCATAAAATTTGAAATGACTCGACAAAATTATGTAATAATTATATATTTTACATTTCAAACGATTCGGTTGGGTAGTTTTTGTGTTTTTATATGCTGACGGACGACGGACTGAACGACAACAATAGGTGCTACGTATTTACATAATTACGAACGCACCTGAAAAAAGGGCGTGAAATAATTTTTTCCTGATTTTAATGCAAAAATTATCCAAATTTTCGTTGGAAGTTAAGGCTTACACAAACGCAATTGCTTGCTCCTCAAAGTGTTAATGTATTCCAAAAAACCTATTTTTTTAAACTTGCTTAAAAAAATAGAAATTCCATGATGCATTACAGAAACCATTAAAAATAAGTACGTTTTGAAAGGTCCCCCAAATGTATGAATCTTTCAGACTTTTTTGTAACAATCTCAATAAAAAAGACAACTTTAATTGTTTAAAATGTGAATTTTCATTTGATGGAATTAATCTGACTGACTTCTGAACGCGTCATATTACGTACGACATGGATTAAACATTAATATTCTTGGACTCATCATAAACAAATTTTAAATGAAATTTCAGTTTTACAATTTTTGGAGCTGCAAAATTTTCAACTTTAAAATATCGCACTTTTTAAATTTTTACACCATTCGGTAGAGAAAAAAATATGTACTTTTTAATGAAATTTGTTTGAATCTCTATCACAGTTTGTTGTTAATTTATTAATTTTTTTAAAAGTTTTAATTACTCTTTTTGTCATTGTGGCAACAGAAAAAAAATTTTTGGACATTAAACTTGGACCAATCATAGAAAACGAATAAAATAAAAAACAGAAGTATTGAATGTTTGGATATTAAACTTGGACCAATTAGGAAACGAATAAAATAAAGCAACTTTATTACGGAATTCAACCCATAAAAATATTCATATATGCTTTAAATTTCCCAGTTCTCTACTGAGAATAACAACTATTTTTTCCAAATAGTTAATAAAAATAGGTATTTTTGATTTGATGTTTTTGAAAATATACACTAAAAGTTGTATTGAGATCGATAGAAAAAATTTGACTCGCCAATGGTATTGAACTCATACCATAATGGCTAATAAACAGGGAGATTGCACCACAGATAATCACTTTATCGAGTTCACGGCCAAAATTTTAGAAAAGTGAAAACTTGATTCGCAAATTAAAATGCAATCTGTCAATCAAGTCATATCGTGATAAACATAAAAACCTGATTTTAGCGGTTGACTCGTAGGTTTATCCTTGTGTTTTCCTGTTCAGAGTCCGCCATGTTTTCATGCCTTGCGATGCAGAGAAACACTATGATAAACCTATAAGTCAACCGCGAAAACCGGATTTTTATATTTCCTCCAAGGGATTTTCCCACCAAGATATGACTTGGCAGACCGATTACGTTTTAATATGCAATTCGAGTTTTAACTTATTCTAAAATTTAACCCTTTCAGGCACAGGCAAAATTTGTTAGTAAAACGAGAAATTATCGACGGAAAGCGGAATTCACAAGCGAATTTTTTAGATATTTTGAATTCTTAATTAAAGCTTTTAATGTAAAAGCAATATTTTGCTAAAATATTATTGGTGCAGCTTGCAAGTTTGTAATTAAAATTAGTTATCCCAGACCGGGCACAATGTGCCGGAAAGGGTTAAGCAATGAATTCGATGCGGCAATTACTTGTGCTGCTGCCTCCTGGTCTATAATTTTAACAGCACGTTCTAGCAAATATTATTTCTATTTGCATCTAGATTACACTAATTTTGTTTATTGATTTTAATGGCGCAATGATAGGTAATGATTAAATTGCAATAAAAAAAAATAATAATAAAAAAAAAATAAAAACCTATCACATGATCTTTTTGGTGTCTTAAAGTGTTGCTAAACTGAATTGGTATCGATTTCTCATCTCTATAAAAAGAGCAAAGAAAATGGCATGATGCGGTTGAGCATGTTAAGCAAGGCCAATCGTTCGGTAATATAAATAAGAATCTGGACTGTATTGGCATACCACACACGGGCATTGAGTACTCGCATTTTAGCGAGTTTGATTGTTCGGTTACTCGCCAATTGAAGTATTTTGTCATGTTTTTTCGCAAATGCAAATGTCAGCGAGAACTCTGCCTATTATAGTTCATCGTTCAGGAGAAGGCGCCTGTCAATCATTCATGACGTAGTAGCGGACGAGTCCATTAGCCCTCGAACGGTCAAACGGTTATCGCAGGGAAGTGAAGTTTGCAATATTTAAAGCTCTTTTGCTATTTTGGCGCATTTTTTTTCTCTTTCTGGAAGAACAAGGTTTTTTTCTAATTATTATGTGGTAGCTGTTTATCATTTTGCTTTAATGACCAGAGACAAAAATAATTCTTTTATTTTGTGTATGTTTTTCTATTGTGAGAACATTTTTTTTTTTTTGTAAATTAATTTCATAGAAAAAATAAAAATTTTGGAATACTGATGAAGAAAAATGCATGTTCTTTGCCTAACATTTATTTTTGTGATTAGTTCGGTTTATATTAATAAAACTTTTGCATACAAAAATATGAAAAATGCTAGTTATAAACAGAAATGAAAATTATGAAACAGACAGTTTTTTAAATTGGGTTATTATTTATCGATGAATTTTGTAGAGATATTTCCGTTTAAGTTTAATAAAAACCAAAAACTGTGAACCGCCATTTAACAATCGTTCATACAGTGGAGTAGCTAAGAGGGGGCAAGGGGGCGCTTCCGCACTGGGCGCCGAGGCCTAGGGGCGCCAAATTGAGAGAAATTATTATATATCTATATTGGGGTGGGGGCGCAAAATTTCTTGCTGGCCCCGGGCGCCAAAAAACATAGCTACGCTACTGCGTTCATATGCATATATTTGAAGAGAATCTGTTGTATGCAGTGTGCAATCATTTTTAGATGTGACTAATTTTTGAAGTTTTTAGTTTTTAATTTTTAATTTTTATCGAAAATGTTATTATTTTGGCAGAGATTCATTTCATACAAACTGACCTGCCCGGTGTTCCCTCGTCCCGTGATAATAACTAAACCCCTTCGCGACGGGAAAATGTTACGAAATTTTTAATGTTTTGTCATCGGTTTTTACAAACAGAAATTTGTGTGTTAATAAATCGGAAAAATGCTCCGGTTAAATAAGGCAAATTTTATAACAAAATTTTACTGGTGAGTGTAAAAAAGGCCTTTTTGCAGTGCGTATACATATCACTCGTCCCCAAGGGGTTAAATATTAAATAAACTCAATTCAGTGTTGAATGATTTTATATATATGTTAACCGAAAAACTTTCTAAATGATCCTAATGCAGAAGAGTGGCCGAGAGTTTCTTCCCTCGAAACTCGTAGACAGCCGTCGGCCTAATCGTTCGGAGTTTTCAGTGGTTTTCTCCTAACTTGGATTTCTTTGTAAATACGAATTAGGTTCCCTTAGAAAGATCTCCATGGAGGGCAACCCCCTCCCCTTAGGGCCCATATCACAATCCAATTACAGAACATCTCAACTGGTCATTTAATTATATATCAATATTTTTAAAACAAAAGAGATTACCGCCTTTTTTAGACTCTGCGGCGTCGTAACAGGTATGACGAGAGTCGCTCGTGGGGATGCAAAATCTTTATGTCCTAGATTTCAATTGGAAGGGGGGGGGGAGGATATCAAGATTCAATTTTTATTTATTTATTTATTGAATAACAGTGCATATGAAATACTTCGTGAGGGAAATCTATACTAATAAAAGAACAAAACGCTCTGTCTGTCTGTGTGTGTGTGTGTCTGTGTGTCTGCGATACCTAGCAAAATCTACAGCACGTACGAAGCTCAAATTTTTTTTTAGAGTAGCCCAATGTCTCTCCTGATGCACCTGAAGCTCAGAATTTCAAAATTCTATTTATTAACTGAGTAATTAATTAAATTCCAAAGCTCACTCTCATAAAAAATCGCCTTTTTTTTCGTTTTTTTCACATTTATTTTCTATGGTTGATTGGTTGCATAAAATTTTCGCAGAAATAATTAAAAAAGCTGGGACAGACCTTTAAAATTCATAGACTGGCAAACTGTCAGTTTAAATGAGGATTTTTTTTTAAATCACAGCTGCTGTACACCATGGAGAAAAAGATATGTGGAGGCGAAGTAAACCGAAAAAAAAGGTTTCCAATATTAAACCATTTATCGCTGAAAATTTAATGTCTCAAACAAAAGCACGAGGAAGGAATTTTGTATTAATAAAACGAATTGAAAGAAATGAATTACAGTTGAAGCATATTTTACGAAGAAATAGTAATTTTTTTAAATGGTTTTTTCTATTGTACTATTTAGGTTAAAGTTAGGTTAAAGTTAAATTGCATTTATGTTATGCTTAGAATAAGAATATGTTACAATAAAGTGAAGTCTAGGTTACATTTCTGTTATATTTAATTTACGGTAGGGTACTGTTAAGTCGCTGGTAGGTTACAGACAGGTTCTGGTTACGGTACAAAAGTTTAAGGTTAGGAATTTATACATAGAGTGAACATTACGCAAGATTTGATTAAAAATAACACTTACTTTTGTTAAATAGCTCTGAAATTATAATACTATATGTGGGATTAAAGAATAAAGTATCCAGCAATAAAAGATAATAAACTCAATGATTTAATGAACGTGATATCCAAAATGAGACTCGTGTAATGATGCGTGGAAAGAAAGAGGTGTTCTATAGATTTCAGCGATGGCGAGTATGATGGATTTTTAATCCAAAGCTCAAAGATGCTTATTTATACTGAATATTATTCAGTTCTACTGTTATTTTTGAATGCTACGTGTATATTTTATGTCTATTAAACCTTTTTTATCTTATCAAGAATATTAGTTTTTCTTAAATCATAAGTTAATCACTCAATATCCCACAAGTTTTGGGGGTTCGTTGCCGCGATTGAAGGATTCGAATGATTTCGCTGATTTATATTTGAATTTGAATTTCACGATGAAAGCTATTTTGTACTAAGAAGATCTAAGTCTAAGAAGAATGTTTTGTTTTTAAAATAAAACGTATTATAAAAAAAAGGAACTGTTTGTTATATGTGTAATGATTAGAAATTATCCGTAATCAAACTTGCAAGATAGTACAATATATTGTTTTGTTGAAGTGTAAACAAAAATTATAATGTCTGTTCTGAATAAAGCTAGAAAGGCGGACTTGTTAACATTGTGTGATGATCTAGGTATAGTTGTGCCTCAGAGTCCAAGAATCATTGATTTGATAAAGTTGGTGACGGAATCGAAGGATTATGAAGAAAATTTTGTAAAAGTTCGACTTGAAGTCATTGCCGCGGAGAGAATAGAAAAAGAAAGACTAGAAGCAGAAAAAGAAGAAAGAAGACTAGAAGCAGAAAAAGAAGAAAGACGGTTAGAAGCAGAAAGAAGATTAGAGGAAAAGAAGGTGGAGATGGAGTACGAATTACGAAAAATTGAACTTCAAGGAAATATGACAAATACAAGTGACGGTTCGGCTGTAACTGGTTCAGGTAAGCAACCAGATTTGTCTAAATTAATGTCACACTTTGATGGGAAGGGTGATATTAGTATCTATTTAGTTCTATTCGAGAGACAGATTTCTAGGATGAATATAACAAAAGAGAATTGGGTCATGCACTTATTAAGTTTAATGCCGCTAGAAATTGCTAATGTTACAACTAGAGAACCAGAAACATTAACAAATAACTACGATTATGTAAAAAACTTGCTGCTCAAAAGATTCAAATTGACGCCAGAAGAGTTTAGGCAAAATTTAATGTCGCATAAGAAAGAAAACTCAGCCACTTGGCGCGATCTAGCATTTGAGTTAAGGAATTATTTAGAAGAATGGATTACCGGTCTTGATGTATCCAATTTTGAAGATTTAAAAGAATTAATATTAGTAGATCAAATCAAGAGAAGGTTACCGATAGAAATGAAAGAACATTTTATCGATGATCTTCCCAAAATTAAAAATGTTGATGTATTAGTTTGTAAACTAGATGATTATGAAACAGCAAGGCGTAATTTTAAAACCATGAATAGACACTCACACCACTTTGAAGATAGGAAGTCAAAAATGCGCGAAAATAACAATTCAAAACCGTGGTTACCATCTCAACGTTATGATACTTTAAGAAAACAACAATTTGCAGATAATACAGCTAATAGAAATGAATCTTCTAATTTAAATGAAAGAAACAGGGCACAAATTAGATGTTTTAAATGTAACCGTCTTGGCCACGTAATATCCCAGTGTAAAAATGGGAATAATAGTCAAATAAATTATGACAGCCAAAATCGGAGCCAAAACCCGCGATTATCCAATCACAAAGAAGTGAATTGTGCATTAATCAAAGAAACAAACAGCGCCAAACCGGATCACATGTTAGACACCGATATTAACGGGAGCCAAAACCCGCGATTATCCAATCACAAGGAGATAAATTTTGCAGTAATCAAACAAGCAAACAGCGCCAAGCAGGATCGCATGATAAATATTGATATTAACGGTGAAAAGACACAGATCTTTTTTGACACTGGACGTGATATCAGTCTAGTCAATTATGAATACTATACGAAGATTGGATCGCCAAGATTACGTTCAAATAATATTTCTTTGTCAGGCATAGAAAGAGTAGTTGTTTATCCTAAAGGATACTTTTCATATGAATTTAATATTGATGGTTTTCTAATCAAAGCAAATTTGTATGTGTTAGAATCTCTTTCATATGATATTTTATTGGGATATGATGTGATTAGCAAATTAAATTTGGCGATAGACGAGAACGGAATTAAGATCGCTGGCGAACGCAACAATATTGAAGTAGGTTACACTGAAGTTCAGAAGAATTCTGACATAAAATTGAATCATGCTGCCAGAAATAATAATGAAAAGAAAACGTCAACGTTAGATAATTCATGTGATGAAAATATTATAATTGTAAATGATAATAATGCAGGAGATAATTTCTTAATTAATTTAGCGAGTGTCATAGAAGATGATGAAATTTATTTAGATCACGTGAGAAATTTTAATATAAGAAAACAAATAAATGAATTATTAAAAGGATACAAGCCAAATAAATCAAAAGATACAGGATTACGGATGAATATAATTTTATCTGATGAAATTCCTGTTTGTCAACGGCCACGAAGATTTCCTTTTAAAGAGCAAGAAATAATCGAAAACCAGGTTCAGCAATGGTTGAAAGACGGAATTATAAGGCGCAGTTTTTCAGATTACGCTGCACCGGTAGTTTTAGTTAAAAAGAAAGACAACTCGTATAGATTATGCATAGATTACCGTAAACTGAATAAGAAAATAATCAAAGATCAGTACCCATTACCTTTAATTGAAGATGTTTTAGATAAATTAGAGAGATCAAAAGTATTTACGACTCTCGATCTAAAGAATGGTTTTTTTCATGATGAAATTGAGGAGAAAAGCAGGAAATACACCGCATTCGTGACACACGAAGGGGAATATGAGTTTTTGAAGTGTCCATTTGGTTTATGTACATCAGGAAACCAGTTCCAAAGATATGTAAACACGGTGTTTAGAAAGTTATTACGTGACGGCACAGTAGTTATTTATATGGATGATTTTATTATTCCATCACAAACTGAAGAAGAAGGTTTAGAGAAATTGAAACAAGTACTTGAAGTTGCAGCGGATTATGGGCTAGAGTTTAACTTCAAAAAATGCAAATTTTTAAGGAAAAAAATAGAATTTCTTGGTTATATAATTGAAAATGGGACGATACAGCCATCTGAATCGAAGACATCAGCTGTTTGGAATTTCCCTCTACCAAAAACGATAAAACAATTGCAATCATATTTAGAATTAACAGGTTATTTTCGTAAATTTGTTCCGAACTATGCTCGAATAGCCAAACCATTGACTGATTTATTGCGTAAAAATGTCACATTTGAATTTGGCACAGAACAAATACAGGCGTTTAAAAAATTACAAGAAATATTATCGCAAAAACCAGTATTGCATTTATTTAAACAAGGATCAGCACTAGAATTACACACCGACGCCAGTAGCCATGGTTTCGGAACAGTACTACTACAAAAAGCGGATGATGGAAAATTCCACCCTATACAATACATGAGCAAAAAGACAACCCCGCAACAAGAAAAATATTGTAGTTATGAATTGGAGGTATTGGCAATAATTGAAGCTCTTAAAAAATTCAGGAACTACTTACTTGGTACAAAATTCAAGATAGTAACTGATTGTGAAGCATTTCAGAAAACATAAAACAAAAAAGACTTCGCTCCAAAAGTCGCAAGATGGGCTTTATTCATGGAAGAATTTGATTATGAAATCACACATAGACCAGGGAATAAAATGAAACATGTAGATGCTTTGAGCAGGAATACTGTTTTAGTAATTACAAGATCACAGAGTGAGATGACAGCTAGAATAGCTATAGCACAGGAGAAAGATGAGCTCATAAAATCAATAAAATCTTTAGTTGAAAAAGGTGAAGAAAATGAATATCTTATCAAGAATAACGTGTTGTATAAGTTTGATAACGAAAGAGAGTTACTTGTAGTGCCTGAATAAATGCAAAAAGAGATTATTCGTAAAACACACGATAAAGGGCATTTTGCTGCAGTCAAAACAGAAGAATTAGTAAAAAAAGAGTTCTTCATCCCTAACCTGAGAAAACAAGTTGAAACAGTGGTAGTAAATTGCATCGAATGTATTCTATTTAACAAGAAACGAGGCAAAGCCGAAGGTTTTCTAACGCCCATACCAAAAGAGAATATACCATTAAGCACATACCACATTGATCATATTGGACCGCTGCCATCAACAAACAAGAAATATCAGCATATATTCACAGTTGTAGATGCCTTTACTAAGTTCGTATGGTTTTATCCGGTGAAATACACGACAGCTCAGGAAGTCATTGAAAAGTTATCATTGCAACAAACTGTGTTCGGGAATCCCAGCAAAATAATAACGGATCGGGGACCAGCGTTCAGATCAGATGAGTTTATAGAATACTGCAAAGAGCAAGGGATAGAACAAGACACAATGGTACAAGAACAAGGTAAAATTACTGCAGGGATGCCCAGGGGAAACGGACAGATCGAAAGAATTCATAGCATCCTGATTCCTGTACTAGCAAAGCTATGTGGGAATGAGCCCACAAAATGGTATAAATATGTGGCAGATGTGAAGAGAATTCTCAATAGTACAGTTACAAGAAGTACAAAATACCGCCCGTTTGAATTGATGATTGGCGTAAAAATGAAAAATAAAAATGACTTAAGGATTAAAGAAATACTAGAGGAAGAAGATATAAACCACATGATGATGGAACGGGAAAATGTAAGAGAAGAAGCGAGAAAAAATATTTTGAAAATACAAGAAGAAAATAGAAAACAATTTAACAAGAAGAGGAGAGAGCCCAGCAAATATAAATTAAATGATCTCGTGGCAATCCAAAGAACGCAGTAAGGCACAGGTCTGAAATTAAAGGAAAAATTCCATGGACCTTATAAAGTTACTAAAGTAAAGTCAAATGATCGTTATGATGTAGAAAAAATTGGAGACCATGATGGTCCCAACAAGACCTCAACTGCTGCAGAATATATGAAGCCCTGGAGTAACGCATCTGCATAACGTGACATGTTTTTGTTTTATGTTTACCTGTTTTGTATGTGTAAATTTGTGTCTAAATTTTTATAAACAGCTGCCGAGGACGTCAGAAACGTCAGGATGACCTAGAATGTGGGATTAAAGAATAAAGTATCCAGCAATAAAAGATAATAAACTCAATGATTTAATGAACGTGATATCCAAAATGAGACTCGTGTAATGATGCGTGGAAAGAACGAGGTGTTCTATAGATTTCAGCGATGGCGAGTATGATGGATTTTTAATCCAAAGCTCAAAGAAGCTTATTTATACTGAATATTATTCAGTTCTACTGTTATTTTTGAATGCTACGTGTATATTTTATGTCTATTAAACCTTTTTTAACTTATCAAGAATATTAGTTTTTCTTAAATCATAAGTTAATCACTTAATATCCCACACTATATACCAATCTTTTAGCTACCATCGTGTATCGATTTCACTCATGCTATAGTCGGATTTAAGAGTGATATAATTAGTTTGAAATTCAAAATATTTCACATGGGATTTGTATGTGAAAATGATAATTAGCTACGTGACTTAAGAGTGATTTTTACGGGTAAATATCAACTTTTTAACACGAAAATCATGCAATCGTTGGATACATATTCCCTCCCGCTTTTCTCATTGCTCATTTTGAGTATTTTTAGAGCTTAACATTAGTTGTTGTTTTGAAACCGATTTTTCACACAGTCAGTGGCTACGTATTTCAGACAATGCATTTCTGCATGTAACGAGTTAATGATAAATTCATACAAATTTCAAGTTCGTTTAATATTGTTAATACGGACCCGGGCAACGCCGGGCGGGGTAGCTAGTGTGAAATAATATACTGATTTATAGTTTCAAATTATGCCCCCCCCCTGGTTTTTGTTCAATAAAGACTATGCTGTTTCTTTAGACGTAACGGCTACATGGTACATATAGTGGATTATTAATTATTTTTCACAGAAGAATTAAAAATGGGTCATATGCCTTCAGGGAGGACTTTCAAGGGGAAAGTGACTCGAATTATTGCTTTCGTACAAGGAAAACCCTGAAAACTTTGCACAGTCAACCCGCGCTGGTATTGAACCTGCGAACGTAAGTCCAAGCTTCTCATTTTGTGGCCAGCATGCTAACCACAGGGCTGAGTGGAACCCGACTATATCAGTAAATTTGTTTGCTATAAAAGAAACTAACAATAATAATTTTTGTTTAAAAAAAATTGCATCATGGGTAAGTTTGAAAAGTGTTTCTGTGTTGAAATTGCTTTTCGTATTCCTTGCACGAATGTAAAGTTTTATTTCTGCCCAAACTAACTCTATTGGGTTCAGATCACAATGGTAGGGGGGCAGCCTGATGACTTCATGGCCATGTCGTTTCAAAAGTTCGTCGACACAATACTTTTTTGATGGACACGCATTGGTTGAAATAATTTCGAAAAGTTCTGCTTTTCTCATATTTTCATCGAATTTAATACTCTTTTGTTTCAACCACTCGAACATCACTTTTTTGTATCATATTTTTTTGGAACTGGATCTTCGATTTTCGTATGGTTAGAAGCGTTATCCATACAAACGACAGAATTTGGAGGAATGTTTGGCATTAATTTCTCTTTCAGCCACTTTTCAAAATTATCGTAGTTCATCTGGCCATGATAATCACCAGAAGCACTCCCTGCTTTGAAAACCATATCGGCATTTGGAATAAATCCAGATTCAGACCCAGCATGTAGGACAATTAAGCGGTGTCCGGATCTTTCTTTCACAAGAGTACCAATCTTTTCACTCTTCCAGCATTTTGAAAAAGTGAGATTACAGTCAATCCAAGTTTCATCTAGATATATTATATTTCGCTGGTTCTCTCCAGGCTCGGACTGGCCCGCCGGCCCATCGGCCCGAGGGCCGGCCCGCCCTCCTCCAGGGAAAACTTTGCGCCCCTGAGTGTCTTAGTATCTCCAATATTTTTTTCGTTCGTTGAACAGTGTACACATGAATTCTGACTACTGTACTAAATTTCGAGAATTCATTAGAGAATAATAATCATTCAACAGACACACGAGAGGTATTTTTTTTTATCATAACAAAGAAATTAAATATATACCGAAATAATTTCAGGGTCGGAAACCAACGTAGGCATCTTTGCATGCAGTTGAGGAGGAAACATGCGCCCAGGGAAATCTAGTTATGACGCCCTCAGTTGGATTTTTTTTTAATCGTTTCTATGAATGATATCGTTTAGAATTTAACCAATTATTTTGCATTTTTTCTGTCCTGTACCTTGTCTATCTTTTTGAATCCAGTCTTTAATGCACCTATAATTAAAACAGTTCTTTTTGAAAAAACTTGAGAAAAAAAAAGAATAGGTATCAAAAGGCAAAAAAGTGTGGATTTCGTTGTTGATTGGAAAACAATATCTTACTTTTCGAGTAATAGAAACTTGATGACACTTCTAGATTACAATCTTGCAAGTTTTGGAATCAACGAGGCTAGTATATTTTTATTCCCAAAATCTATACCATAATATCAGATTAGTAATCTTTGTTTAATTTAACGATACACTTTCCATGGGTAAATAACTTTTAGGAATTTCTAGTATGTAATTTAAATTTTTAAAAAAGTTAAATTTAATCACGGGAAAATCTACCATTAAATAAAGTGATGGACATAATAAGAAATTATTGCAGTTAAAAAAAAAAAAAAAAAAAAAAAAACGGTCACAGGATTTTGCATGTTCCAGGAATACAATCTTTAGGGCATTTCTCTCCATTTTCGAAACTTATATATTTCTTTTGATCTCTAATTATGATAAAAATTTTACGAATCTTGCGAAGAGCGTGCACAGAAGAGTAAATTAAAAGAAATGATTTTAATGATTTAAAACAAATAAGGCTTATTTTTTGTATACTAGTTTTATAGAGATCTAATATAATTTATTTTATGGATACATAAAAAATTTTAAGGGCAGAAAATTTCTCTTCCCACAAAGTATCGAATTTGCAAAAGAAATTACTGTTCAGATTGTAACAAATAAAATTTATTTCATTTTTAAGTGATTGATGACTAAATCTTATTACATTAAAGAGATAAAAACAAATTTGAAGCCCTTAACTGCAACATTATTTGGCGCCACGTGCAAAAAAAATCTTGTTAATTTTCTACTAGTTTTCTGTGCGACATTGATGATAATTCAAGAGCCGACAGCACAAAAACTTAAGGCATCGGACACAAGAAAAGAAAACCTTTATTTTTTATGAAAGAGGAGTAATAGGGGAATCTAATGATCCATGTCTGCCGGAAGCGAAGGGCTTCATAAGCCAAAAATTACAAATACCACTAATGATTTACACGTAGGCTAACAATCAAAGGTATGAAATGATTATACGGCATACACAATGCTAAACTTACGAATAAACCACTGGTAGTATTAATTTTTGGGTTATGCACCATTTCACTTCCGGCAGACATGGATCATTAGATTCCCCTATTACTTCTCTTCCATAAAATAAAGTTTTTTTTTATTTCTTGAGCTCGATATTTTGTTTTTATGTTGTCGACTCCTGGACTATTATAACTGGAATGAAAGTGATTGGCCCTTACCTTTTCTGCTAAAAATAATCATAAAAAATCTAAGTAAATAATTACTTTGAATATTCTCTGCTAATTATTGTTAAGTATAAATTATGTTTAAAAATTCAACTACATTTAAAAGTTGTACCAACTTTGAATTTTCAGGCAGAAACGCCCAGTTTTGTCATCTTATTTGAGTTTATTGGATCCAGTCAGGAAAAGTTATCCACATTTTTAAAAACCTTCATAGAATTACAAAAGTGTAAATTTAAGGACGCTAAAATAAACCCATTTCAGAATCATTAATTTATAAGATTTTAAAAATCATCTGATTCAATTTTATATTAACTTACTAGCTGACCCGCCCGGCGTTGCCCGGGTCCGTATTAACAATATTAAACGAACTTGAAATTTGTATGATTTTATCAATAACTGGAAGCATGCAGAAATGCATTGTCTGAAATACGTCGCAGCTGACTTTGTGAAAAATCGGTTTTAAAAACAACAACTAATATTAAGCTCTAGAAATACTTAAAATGAGCAATGAGAAACACGGGAGGGAACATGTATCCAACGATTGCGTTAGTTTCGTGTTAAAGTGTTGATATTTACCCGTAAAAATCACTGTTAAATCACGTAACTAATTATTTTTTTCGCATAGAAATCCCAAGTGAAAAATTTTGAATTTCAAACTAATTATATCATTCTTAAATCCGACTATACCGTGAATGAATCGATACGCGATGATAAAAGATTGGTATATAGTATTATAATTTCAGAGCCATTTAACAAAAGTGTATATTTTTAATCAAAGCATGCGTAATGTTGACTCTGTGGACAAATTCCTAACCGTAAACTTTTGTACCATAACCATAATCTGTCTGTAACCTAACTGCGACTTAACATTACCCTACCGTAACTTAAATATAACATAAATGTAACCTAGCCGTCACTTTGAAATATCAATATAGAAGAATCATTTAAGATTTTGCTTGAAAAGTTAACATTCTTTCGTTAATGTCTTAAAATCGTCTGCACTCTGAAATCTATATTTTAGACTAATATTTGTTATTTAAGTTTTCGCGCATGATTTTAAAAGAATGTTTTCATAAATATATTTTATATATTGACATAGAGTTATTAATATGTTGTTAAATTAAAAACATATTTTCATCTACGTTATAAAGTATTAAAAAGTTCTGAAAAAAAAAGAAAGCTTTTAGTAATACAATTTTTAGTTCAAATCAAATGTTTTCAATATTTTATTTAATTTTATTTTGACATTTAAATTATTTCGAATTTATCAATTTCAATTATTTTAAAAGCAAACATTTTTTAAAAATAAATAATATAATAGAAAAAAGACCATTTTAAAAAATTACTATTTCTTCATAAAATACGCTTCAGCTGTTATTCAATTCTTTCAATTCGTCTTATTAATACAAAATCCCTTCCACATGCTTTTGTTTGGGACATTAATATTTGAGCGATAAATGGTTTAATATTGCAACTCTTTTTTCGGTTTACTTCACCACCACCTATCTTTTTCCTCCATGGTTTGCAACCGCTGTGATAAAAAATCATTATTTAAACTGACAGTTTGCCAGTCTATGAATTTTAAAGGTCTGTTCCAGCTTTTTAAATTATTTATGCGAAAATTTTATGCAACCAACCAACCATAACTAAATGAAGAGAAAAAAAAGAAGAAAAAAGGCGATTTTTTATGAGAGTGATCTTTGGAATTTAATTAATTACTCAGTTAATAAATAGAATTTCGAAATTCTGAAGCTCAGGTGCATCAGGAGAGATATTGGGCTACTCTCATAAAAATTTTGAGCTTCGTACGTCCCATAGATTTTGCTAGCCATCGCAGACACACACACACACACACACACACACACGCAGACAGAGCGATTTGTTATTTTATTAGTATAGATTAAACAGATACACTGAATACACTAT
This sequence comes from Maratus speculifer, assembly GCA_964019185.1. Taxonomy (NCBI): domain Eukaryota; kingdom Metazoa; phylum Arthropoda; class Arachnida; order Araneae; family Salticidae; genus Maratus; species Maratus speculifer. Next base: position 368,532,698 of record OZ025296.1, read on the forward strand.
ATGGTCATTGATTATTGGACACTTGCGATTTTAGACATTTTACTAAATATCTAGAAAAATACATGAGGAATCATCTCGAAACTCTTAGTGTATAAATATACGTCATACATCTCCGTGAAGATTTTTTACCGAAACTCCATAGGGGACCGTCAACAAATTAAAAAAGAATGAATATCTTTTGAATAACCCTGACAAAACTAATGTAGCAAAAGCGCTCAAACTCTAGATTATAATTGAATGCCTTATTGTAATACACTGTGTTCATTTTTATGCAAATAGCATGCATACTTGCAGAGTAATTAAGGTTTTTATAAAAATGGTCCCAAATTTTTCCCTTATAATTTTCAGAGTTCTTAAAATAAAATAATATTTTTTTCAGAAAATATGACAAACAACATTGCACATAGTACCCTGTAATCAGAATTAAAAAATAATAAAAACTGTATGAAAAATGAGTAGGTTTACTAAATAATTTTTTACTGCGCATGCGTCAAAGATATCAAAATTTCATTTGCATATTATGTTAGATAAATGTATAGAGCAATTTTTGTAAAAGTCTCAAAATCATAGCTTGAAAATTCTGAAAGTAATCAACTATAGAAAAAGGACAAAATCCGTTGTCTCCAAAATGAAGCAAAAAACTGAGGGATTTTATCCAAATGTAGTAGTACATCCCATATTGTGTATTCTATATTGACACTAATCAATGAATATATGGATACAACCCCTCTTGTTTTTGCTTTATTTTGAGAATAGCGGATTTTCAACTTATTCAATTGACGATTATTTTCAGAATTTTCAAGTTATGATTTTGGGACTTTCACAAAAGTTGCTCTTTACATTTAGCTAAAATAATATGTAACTGAAATTTTGATATCGTTGACGCATGCGCAGTAAAAAATTATTTAGTAAACCAACTCATTTTGTATACAATTTTCATTATTTTTTAGTTCTGATTACAGGGTACTGTGTGCAATGTTGTTTGTCATATTTTCTGAAAAAAATATTATTTTATATTAAGAACACTGAAAATTATAAGGGAAAAACTTGGAAAAATTTGGGACCATTTTCATAAAAACCTTAATTACTCTGCGAGTATGCATACTATTTGCATAAAAATGAACAAGGCGTATTATAATAAGGCATTCAATCATAATCTAGAGTTTGAGCGCTTATGCTACATTAGTTTTGACAGGGTTATTCAAAAGATATTCATTTTTTTTAATTTGTTGACGGTCCCCTATGGAGTTTCGGGAAACAATCTTCACGGAGATGTATGACGTATACCATTATATTTATACACTAAGAGTTTCGAGATGATTCCTCATGTATTTTTCTAGATATTTAACAAAATGTCTAAAATTGCAAGTGTCCAATAATCAATGGCCATATAGTGTATATCTACACATATTACAGACTATTTTCTCTGTACAAAGTTTTTTTTTATTAATTAATATTAAAAAAATAAAATTTTGGATTATGACATACATTAATTATTGAATACAACGAACCATAATTGTCAAAAACATCGTTCGAATAATTAGTTTCAAGATTGAGAAAAGTTTTACCTTCATTAATTTAAGAGGGACCATCTTATTATTATTATTATTATTATTATTATTATAAATTTAAAATTTCTGTATAATTTTACTGGTGACTAATTGAGTGTTTTCGATGCGTTTTCTTGTAAGATCTTCATTTTCTTTTCCGAAGTTTATGGATCACTTTTTGTTTTATAATTTTATTAAGATTTAAGAAAATTATTTAAACTACTATGTATGTTTTTAGTATGGTAAGAGACTCTAATACGGCGTCAAACACATGTGGTACCATTTTAAAAGTCAATGTTCATGCACTTTTTAATGTGTAGACAATCTCCAAAGATGGTTTTGTATAGGCCCTAAGAGTGGGGATGCCCTCCGAGGTGGTTTTTCTAAAGGAAACTAATCCGTATTTACGCAAGGAAATCCAACGTTCGAATAAAACCACGGGAAATTCCGAACAATTAAACCGACGGGCGCGACTGGGTTCGAACCCGGCACCTCCCGTCAACCAATTTCGAGCGCGGAACCTTTCGACCACTAGTGAGGACAAGAAGTTCAAAGTAAAATTTATAAATAACATTTAAGGCCCCCGTCCTCGCTCGAGGAAACGCTCGCGAGCTAATGCTATTCCTATGGGGAAGCATTTTTCTAATAACTCTTTCGCATTTCGACATTTTTGAATAATATTTCTTGCATTGGATAGCTGAGGTGCATGCCGACAGCGCACCTTTTTTACTTTTTCGATTTTGGTTGCAGATATATCTTTTAAAAAGCACTTTTAGTTTCGAAACCGGTTTTGAAAGTGAAACTAACTTTGTAAAAAATATCTGCAACCAAAATGGAAAAAGTAAAAAAGGTACACTGTCGGCATGCACCTCAGCTATCCAATGCAGAAAAAATTATTCAAAAATGTCAAAATGCGAAAGAGTTATTAGAAAAATGCTTCCCCATAGGAATAGCATTAGCTCGCGAGCATTTCCTCGAGCGAGGACGGGTTGTCGATATTATCAGTCAGTTTTTACCTATGTCTTTTTCATACAGTCATTTGCAAGAGAATTAGTCGGAGGGGAGTGGGGATCACTTTTTTCGTCTTATGACCTTTTGGGAAAATAATAAAACCCAAAACCCCTAACCTACAAGCTAATCTGTATTCAATTTACTGAAACAGATGTTAAACGATTAGTTTCAGAACACTATAGCTTCGGAGAAATCGGAATAGCTTCGGTTCTGTAACTTCGGAAAAATAGAAGTCTTCTATTTAGATTCAGAAATTAAGCCAGCTTCATATTTAAGAGGCTACTTCAGTTAAAAGAAAATATCCGTTCGCTAATACTAATCCTATGGAAGAAATTTATAAAGATATTTCGGTTGAATTTCAATATTTTTAAATGATTTTCTCTTGCATTAAATAACAGAGATCGATCTGTATGCAGGCCATTTTTTTTTTTACCTTTTCGATTTTGATTACAGATATTTTCTATGAGGATGCTTTTACTTTCCAAATCGGTTCCGAAAATCAAAGTGTACACATTAAAATATCTGTAAACAAATTCAAAAAAGTAAAATCGAATCGATATCAACTATCCAGTGAAAAAAAAAACATTTAAAAATATTGAAATGCAATCGAGATATCTTTATAAATTTCTTCCGTATGATTAGCACTAGCGAACGGGTCTTTTTATTTGATTGAAGTGGCTACGCGAGTGTGTTAAATCTTATTAAGCTATAGGTACAACACAAGCAATTAAAATTGACGTGGGTTTATTAAATATTTTTGCGCCCTCTGAAAATTCAAGGTCTGCGCCCTTTACTCTGGTCCAGTCCGACCCTGGTTCTCTCTGTATTTTTTCATTGCCCTGAGAAATCGAAATCTCCAAGCGACAATGTCTCCTCTTTCGATCAGCGCACTTCTTTCGTTTTCACATCTTTTCTAACGAAAGCCAACTTTGTGGAGAAATTTTCTTAATGTATCCCTTTTCCATGGGAATTTTATTCTCTCTTTTACCACAGGGAGAAGCGAATCAAGAGATGTGTTTAAATATAAAAATGTACTTAAAGCAGCAGTTGTAGTAGAACTAAACTTGTTGATGTTGTAAGTTGACACTCCGTATCGGCACACGTAACGAGTGTGTGAGTGTCTGGATGTAGTCTGATAATTTTGCTAAGTTTAATTAAATAATCTCTGGATTTAAACAGTTAAGTCATTTTATTTTGAGTATTTAGTATAAGTTTACAAGATGGCACTCTGTTCGAAGCATAAAATTCGATTACAATACGTCTTAGGACGCACAAATTAAAATCGTCCAATACATTTCTTTCAGCATTTCGTTTAAGAATTTTTCCTGGTGACGAAAAAATTGTACTGGATTTGGATTCTTTCTTTATTCACTGTATCGTTCGAAGGGACATTCCAGTGGCAGCAGCCGCACGCTTTTGTGCTTGTGATAAAGGAAACAAAAGTTTCTGTGCGTTTCCTTCCATTACAAAAAATTTTGTGACATTATTCACAATCATTCTTTCCTTCGAACGAATGGTTTTTCCACTCGGAGGCATATCAGATTAATAACAAGTCAGTTATTTACAAATAACAGTTTGTGTTGAAAAAAAAGTGTTTAATAATAATAAATCAAGGACAGAAACGCAATACGCTGCCTATCGTAGAAGAAAAAACAGGTATATGGCAAGGCGAGCTCGTATAGTAAAGTCGAAGGAAAAATTGGCGATTTTTTTTATCCTAATGTAACCCTTGTTCCCAACCCACTCTGCCCTTTTCGAAGTGGACTTTCCTTCGGAAAGGGAAAAACCAGCCGCCATCTCCTGACCTACGGACTATACCGTATTTGGTTTGGCGCAAATTACTTTTGAATTATCTTCTATTATATTAAAAAGAAAATAACAATAAATAAAAACTCGATAAAATACAGATTAAATTAATATAGGAAAAAAATTGCCGGGTTACCATGTCATGCAAAATAACCATATTTCGATGCCAAATATGTGGAAGAGTTCCAAATATTGTTCTGGCTTTTTTGGTAGAATTTTATTTATTTATTTATTTATTTATTTTGCATTAAATGAGCCCGTTGTTTTTTTTATTTTCTAACAAAGTTGAAAAGTGTTTATGCATTCGGTTCGCCTGTCCCTCTGTCCACACTCTAACATCCGTAAATATACTCGGAATTTTATGCAATTGGTAAACCTTATTTAGGGTTCCCTAGGCATTGTTGGTATTGTATATGAAGTATGTGAGATTAATAGTTTATTTACAGGGACATCCAAAAGTTTTCCATGACATTATGGTCTATAAGCAAAAGCGTTAACAGTATTTTAATGAAATTATATTATTGCAAAGTATTGAAACTCATACTAGGACTTCCCTCAGAGGGATTAGCCGGGATATTGCCGGGAACACAGATTTAATAACTTGCGATAAGTAAAGAAAATGAGATGCTTCCTTTAATTTGTCATTCAGTATGACAAAATATAATGACGAAAATAAGCATATTAAATTGTAGAATTTTAAAATCTGATATATAAATATGCTTACACTGTTTTATTGCAAACCATGCATGGATACAAAATTGGTGATACACAATACATTACAAGTAATACAAACAATAAAACACAAAATTATCTTATATTGGAATTTTAACTCTTTCAGATGATGTCATGAGCATAAACAGGTGCTCTTCACCAATTTGAGTAACTCTAAACAATAAAACAAACATTATATTTGAAGAGAATGGACAGTATTTTAAATGGTGTGAAATCCTCCGAATAGTTTATATTGTTATATTTTATTCTAAACGAGCGTTTTAATCTTAATTTACTGCGAAGGCAAACGTGTAGTTCCTAACCCAACGGTATCCCACAAATTGCAATATTCCAAATGAACTGCGATTTAAAATCTTTCTAGAAAGTTGTATATACTAAAAAACATTTTTCAAAAGTAAAAAAAGCCAAGCAAGGAAAAAAAGGATGAAAGTTGTGTTTAAAAAAAGGTCTGATATCAAATTTCCAAGTTTATATTATGGTATTTATTTAACATTTTCTATTAAAAAAATTACTATTTGTAAGTCATTGCCTTTGCATATATTGATATATATCCTTTTCTCTTGCACTAAATACATCGTAACATGTTTTGAAAGTTTAAATGTTTTAAAATTATGCACGATGGGCTTAGGGGCTATCTTTCCATATTTTACACTAATTTCTATGTACCCAAATGCGTAGTTAAAATTTAAAATTCAAAATTGTCACTCAAGCAGACATCTCCGTACTTAAATATTGGTGTTAAAATATAAAAGTTTTGTTTAGTTGTAGGTAATCTATAAATATATCGCTAGCTGGTACTGAGTTAAATATATCTGTCCGTAGAAGTTTTAAATTGTACTTAATACAAACATATTACGCTTTTCTTTACAAACTTGGTTGCTTAGAAATTTGTGTAAAATACGGAAGAATGGCCGCCAAGCCCATCATGCATAATTTTAAAACATTTGAATTTTTAAAACACGTTACAATGTATTTAGTACAAGAGAAAATTATTTATATCAACATATGCAAAGGCATTCACTTACAAATAGTAATTTTTTAATGGAAAATGTTAAATAAATACCATAATATAAACTTGGAAATTTGATATCAGACCATTTTTTAAACACAACTTTCATATTTTTTTCCCTTGCTTGGCTTATTTTACTTTTAAAAAGTGTTTTTTAGTAGATACCATTTCTTTTTTAAAAGAGATTATTTAAAATTAAAATAATCTGCTCACTCAAACTAAAATGAGTTCTCGCAAAACCTCTGTAAGTAGGAAATAAAAAGTATAAGTGCATCTTAGACTAATTAATCATTTAAAAGCAGCGAGAATCAAATTTTTTTCTTAAAGTATCATTCTTCTTCAATTTATATGGTATTAAATTTTGATGAAGAATGAAAATTTTGTAAAAAAAACTGATAGAATCGAAATAAAATATAAATCTGTAGGTGGTATATTAGATATAACACGAAAATCGAAATAAAATATAAATTTATAGTTGGTATTTTAGTTATATACTAGTTGACCCGCCCGGCGTTGCCCGAGTCCGTATTAACAATATTAAACGAACTTGAAATTTGTATGATTTTATCATTTACTCGAAGCATGCAGAAATTCATTGTCTGAAATACGTGGCAGCTGACTGTGTGAAAAATCGGTTTAAAAAACAATTAATATTAAGCTCTAAAAATACTTAAAATAAGCAATGAGAAACCCGGGATGGAACATGTATCCAACGATTGTGTTATTTTCGTGTTAAATTGTTGATATTTACCCGTAAAAATCACTGTTATATCACGTAACTAATTATTTTTTTCACAACTAAATCTCAAGTGAAATATTTTGAATTTCATACTAATTATATCACTCTTAAATCCGACTATAACGTGAATGAAATCGATACTCGGTGATAAAAGGTTGGTATATAATATTATAACTTCAGAGCCCTTTAACAAAAGTAAGTGTATATTTTTAATCAAAGCATGCGTAATGTTCACTCTGTGGACAAATTCCTAACCGTAAGCTTTTTTACCGTAATCATAACCTGTCTGTAACCTAACTGCGACTTAACAGTATCCTACCGTAACTTAAATTAAACATAAATGTAACCTAGCCGTCACTTTATTGTAACCTATCTTTATTCTAACCATAACATAAATGCAATTTAACTTTGACCTAACTTTAAATTAACCATGATCTAATTGTAACCTAACGTGAAATTAAATAAAATCAAAGACTTGCCGTAATGTAATTGCAACCTAATTGCAACCCAAATGTTACCTAACCATATATTGGGTTCATGTCCATGGAAATTATTTTGTCTTGTTCGGAAATTGGTTATGATTCATTAGAATATTTTCGTCGGGTTCAGATTTGGTTCGATTCAGATTTCAGGTATTTTTTGAAATTCGATTTAAATGTTCGTGTCGGATTCAGATCCATGGAAATTATTTTGCCTTGCTCGGATCCAGTTATGGCTCTATGAAATATTTTTGTCGGGAACGGATTTGGTTCAATTCAGATTTCGGCGTTTCTTTCAAACGTTAACTCGTTACATGCAGAAATGCATTGTCTGAAATACGTAGCTACTGACTGTGTGAAAAATGTGCTCTAAAAACACTCAAAATGAGCAATGAAAAACGCGGGGGAGAATATGTATCCAACGATTGAATGATTTACGTGTAAAAAAGTTGATATTTATCCGTAAAAATCACTGTTAAGTCACGTAACTAATTATTATTTTCACATACAAATCCCAAGTGAAATGTTTTGAATTTCAAACTAATTATATCACTCTTAAATCCGACTATACCATGAATGAAATCGATACACGATGGTAGCTAAAAGATTGGTATATAGTACTATAATTTCAGAGCTATTTAACAAAAGTAAGTGTTATTTTTAATCAAATTTTGCGTATAGGTTCACTCTGTGTATAAATTCCTTACCTTAAACTTTTATACCGTAACCAGAACCTGTCTGTAACCTAACAGCGACTTAACAGTATCCTACCGTAAATTAAATATAACAGAAATGTAACCTAGCCTAAATGTATTCACTTTATTGTAACATATCCTTATTCTAACCATAACATAAATGCAATTTAACTTTAACCTAACTTTAACCTAAATAATATAATGAAAAAAAAACATTTAAAAAAATTACTATTTATTCGTAAAATATGCTTCAGCTGTAATTCGTTTCTTTCAATTCGTTTTATTAATATAAAATTCCTTCCTCGTGCTTTTGTTTGAGACATTAAAATTTCAGCGATAAATGGTTTAATATTGCAAACCACGGAGTAAGACACTTCTTACTCCGTGTTGCAAACCTTTTTTCGGTTTACTTCGCCTCCACCTATCTTTTTCTCCATGGTGTACAGCAGCTGTGATTAAAAAAATCCTCATTTAAACTGCCAGTTTGCCAAGTCTATGAATTTTAAAGGTCTGTCCCAGCTTTTTTAATTATTTTTGCGAAAAATTTATGCAACCAATCAACCATAAGAAAATGAAATGGAAAAAAAGCGAAAAAAGGCGATTTTTTATGAGAGTGAGCTTTGGAATTTAATTAATTACTCAGTTAATAAATAGAATTTTGAAATTCTGAGCTTCAGGTGCATCAGGAGAGACATTGAGCTACTCTCAAAAAATTTTTGAGCTTCGTACGTGCTGTAGATTTTGCTAGCCATCGCAGACACACACACAGACAGACAGAGCGTTTTGTTCTTTTATTAGTATAGATAATACGAAAATCCAGTTTAGCAAGCAAATGAATAATACACTGAGATTTCTCTTTCAGCAATTTGTACCAATACACAGACACTTGCTTGAACGCATTTGTACAGCCCTGTATTTCATCTGCTACCTTTACATTCACATTACTATTTAGCTTAAATTTAATCAGACTAAAATATTCTTAGAACTCGTAAAATTACACTTCCAAAAATTATCATCTATAGACGGCCATATGTCTAATTTTTTGCGTGGTCCTGTAAATCGTTTTATCTGTATTCAGTAAGCTTCATTTAGTATGCTAAATGTAATTCAGCATAAAAATGCATAACTAATTAAAAAAAGGAATAAATATATTCCTAAGAAAATGTAACCAAAGACATTTCGTGATTTGTTTGTCTGTTCGCGAACGAAATGCCTGACTTTTACTGTTAAACTGAAATTTGACTCAGACTAAAATACTCTCAAAACTAGTAAAATTACACTTTCAGAAATTGCCATTCGTTGACGGCCATATATCTATTTTTATTAATTAATTAATTTATTTATTGCGTGGTCATGTAAATCGTTTTATCAGTATTCAGTAAAAATCTTTTAGCATGCTAAATATAAGTCAGCTAAAAATTGAAAAACTAATTTAAAAACAAATTCTTTTTTCCTAGAAAAATAAAGTTAAAGCTACTTTCTGATTTGTTTGTCTGTCTGCGAACGCAATGCCTGACTTTTACAGTTCAGCTAAAATTTAACTCGGATCAAAATACTCTTAAAATTAGTGAAATCACACTTCCAGAAATTGTCATTTGTTGACGGCCATATATCTTTTTTTTCGCGTGGTCCTGTACATCGTTTTATCTGTATTCAGTAAACATCTTTTAGCTTGTCTTTCCGCGAACGAAATGCCAATCATTTATTATTGATTAATATAATTGGTGAATATTGACTGGAGACCATCTTTTCGTATTTGACACTAATTTCTATGTATCCAAATTCGTTGTTAGAATCCAAAATTGTTACTTATTCAGACATTTAGATAGCAGACACTTCCGTACTTAAATAATGGTGTTGAAATTTAAAAGTTTTGTCCAGTTGTAGGTAATCTATAAATAAATCGTTGGATGGTTATGGGTTAAATATTGCTTAGAAATTTGGGTAAAATATGGAAAGATGGCCATAAATTGATATGATATAAAATATTATTGGTTAATATAACTGTACAAATTGGTTCAGTAGTTCCAGAGATTACTCCCTTTAAATAAACATTTTATGGTAAAATCGTATTTCATGATACATTGGCGTCAAAGTTGTTATCTATGTTGATTCTCTGCTCAAACCCGAAGAGACTATCATTTACCATGTTTTTTTAATATAAAAATCACACTCAACTCATTTTTTTCAAAAGTTTTGTTTACATCAGGAATGAAATTTTAAATGCTAATATTTTAAATGACTGCACTTTAGAAGATATTTATTTCTTTAAAAGTTAATTTTATTTTAAAGATCTTTCTAAAAATGAACTTTTACACTGTTTTATTCGAAAAAATTATTGAAACTTGAAGTGGCAACATATAAAATGATTTGCTCTACTATAATGTAGCTAGTGCACGATTGGAAGGTCTATCGTACTGTGGCATAATTTGTTAATTAATTAGCAGTGTTTTGCTTATTAAATATAAAAATTTTATTTTTTTAAACTGAATTTTAGAAAAGCACATAGCTTGAATAATTAGCAGTCCGAAAATGCACTTTATAGCTTTTTCTGTCCCTTATTTTAGTCTTTACCTTGATTGAAAGAAAAATGTTTAACAAAGAAAAAAGGTGATCATTTTCAGTATCTCGACGTTTTTTGAAAAATCTTGCATCTTTCTTTATAATTATTTTATAAAGATGAGTTCGATGTCAAATTAAAGCTTTTCTTCATTAGATTCTTCTACCTTTCGTTTTATTTCTCTATGCTATTTGATTTCCTAAATATCTGAAAGTTTAAAATGCCATGTTTGGTCGATTTAACATGTAGAAGTTGTCTCGAGTATAATAAGCAGTTAAGCGGTCATTATGCTCTTGGCATTTGTTTGTTTGACGGGCATATTTTTTTCTAGCTTGGGTTGGCAGAACGACCATCCTCCTTGATATCTTCAGACTGTTCCGACCTTTCAAAATAAAAACAGTGTACCAAACACATTAACACACATTTTATTTTTCAGTATTATGCAGCGTTCGAAATCCTTGGTGGTCCGCTGGTCCGAGACCACCGATAATTCAATCGGACCACTAATTTGAAAAATTTAGTGGTCCGCAGCACCAGTGTTATTTTTCAGGCCCTGAGAAAACTGCAACCGATCGTACATAAGATTTTTTTTTATTATTTCAGCGATGCCGCGGACGCGCTATAGCGCGTAAATTACGCAAAAAATCGGCGCCGGGACGAAAAAAAAAGCTCTTACGCGTCCTACGGGACGCGTAATTTCGTTAAAGAATCGCGAAAAAACGGCAAATTTCGTTAAAATATCGCGAAATAACGACTAATCTCCGGCAAATTTTGTCAAACAATTATCGAAAAAATGGCTAATGTTATTTCAAAACCCGAAACAAAAGGCAGATTTCTTCAAAAGATCGCGAAAAAACGGTAAATTTTGCCCCAAAAAATCGCGAAAAACGGCAGATTTTTTCAAAAAATTGCGGAAAATGGCAGATTTCTTCAAAAAATTGCAAAAAAAGGACAGATTTCTTCAAAAAACCGCGAAAAAAAGACAAATATTCTTCGAAAATCGCGAAAAAACGACAAATATTCTCCGAAAATCGCGATAAAAAGATAAATTTCCTCAAAAACTTGTGAAAAAAACCGAGAAATTTTGTTAAAGAATCGCGAAAAAACGGCAAATTTCGTTAAAAAATCGCGAAATAACGACTAATCTCCGGCAAATTTTGTCAAACAATTATCGAAAAAATGGCTAATGTTATTTCAAAACCCGAAACAAAAGGCAGATTTCTTCAAAAGATCGCGAAAAAACGGTAAATTTTGCCCCAAAAAATCGCGAAAAACGGCAGATTTTTTCAAAAAATTGCGGAAAATGGCAGATTTCTTCAAAAAATTGCAAAAAAAGGACAGATTTCTTCAAAAAACCGCGAAAAAAAGACAAATATTCTTCGAAAATCGCGAAAAAACGACAAATATTCTCCGAAAATCGCGATAAAAAGATAAATTTCCTCAAAAACTTGTGAAAAAAACCGAGAAATTTTGTTAAAAAAGCGCTAAATAACGATTCATTCCAAACAAATATCGTCAAAAAATTTGTGAAAAAAAGGCTAATTTCATCCTAAAACCCAAAAAAATGGCAATTTCTTCAAAAGATCGCGAAAAAAACGGCAAATTTCGTCCAAAAATCGCGATAAAACGGCAAATTTTGTTACAATATAGCGAAAAACGGTGTATTTCGTCAATAAATCCCGAAAAAACAAAAGATTTCGTCAAAATAACACGAAAAAACTGACAAAAAAGCACGATAAAAAAAATAAATAAAAATAAGTTAATGCCAGGAGAGAATTTTTCTGTTTTAAAAACTAATTTTCCTGCTTCAAAATTGTTGTTGCTGCTCCAAAAACTGATTTTTCTGACTCAAAATTGGTTTTTTATTGCTCCAAATTTTTCTGAGTGAATGTGACTCCTGAAAGCATCATTTCATTAAGCAAAGTACCCATTTATTTACTCAACAAAAATATCCCTTTTTTCAGCAAATGTCTTTTTCAATAAATCTGTCTTGCCCTATTTTAAAAGAAATGCAAACAATAGCGATACTTGTTATCTTCTACACTTAAATAAGCATAATTTTATAATTAAATGAATATCTTGCACACTTATTCTTTAAAAAGCACAGAAAATTTCTCTTAAATCAATATTGGTTTTAATTTATTATTATTAAAACAATTATTGTTTTTTATTTTTCTTTTGCAAATGAACAAGTTCAATTTTTGCGTCAAAAAATATGACTTATTATTAGTGGAGATCTGCTTTTGTAGAAAAGGGACCCAGAATTTTAGAAGTTCTGGGTCCCAGGATTTTTTACGTCCAGCTGCATTATTGACACTAGTTACAATTCCACCACTCTGGCTACATTCTGGAGAAAAATCGAAAAAAATTTGCATTAAACCTTATAGTCAGTTGAAGTAAGTAATGGCAAATAAAATATCTAATTAATAATTTGATAGTTTTATTTACGTACTGTTTATTTATTTTTTAGCAAATTATAATTTTGCATTTTATTATGCTAAAAATTTTGAATATATGCAAAGTAAGATTGGTTTATTTTCCAGGGAGGGGGGGGGAAGAGGCCACTCTATAAGTGTTAAAATTATTTAATAGAATTTTATGTAGTGGACCAGTGATGATATCTGCGGACCAGTAAATTCTCATGCTTACTGGTCCTTAGGACCAGTGACTTTTTTTTAGGAATTCTAACGCTGTTATGGGTAAATTTGGGGACCATACTCTTTTCAAAACAAATATTTTCAGCTTAAATATTCATAAGAAAATAGATTTTAACATCAAAGAGCTTTATTGTGAGAAATCAGGTTTAACAAAGGTTTTTTTTTATTTAAATACTATCAATCACTATAAAATTTTACAGGCTTATAAATTAAAAAAAAATAGAGATTTTGTAACATTTTCGTATAATAATAAAGCATCATAAAAATTAAATGGTGTTTGCCAGGGCTCATAGTTATAGCTCCTGATCTGCAAATTTAATGGTTTAAATAGTCAAATTTTTGTTGTTCACTTTTTTTTGTGCACTGTTGTAAACGGAAAGAAATACTTCTTTTTTTCTGGAATATGCTATTAGTAGTTAACTGCAATCAACAAATTTTAGAAGAAAATATAGCACAGATAGCTTTTTTGGAAATTATTTCATTAGTTTACCTTTCATAAAATATTTCTCGTTATTATAACATTAACAGATGCTTCCTTAAACAAATCTTTTAACACATATCTCTCACAAAATGTTTCTCTTCAATATGAATTAAAGCATATTTCTGAAAAAATGTCTAGTTGTCTAGTTTGCACAAAAAAGGTTTATCACCATTATGAATTGACAGATGCTTGCTTAAATCACACATTTGAGGAATTTTATTGTTTCATATCTCGCATACAATGTTTCTCACCAGTGTGACGTAACAGATGGCTCCTTAAATGGCGCTTCTGAGAGAAATTCTTGTTACATACCTCACATTCGAAAAGTTTTTCATCACTATGAATTGAGAGATGGTTGCTTAAAGTACCCTTTTGAGAGAATTTCTTGTTACATAACTCACATACAAAAGGTTTCTCACCAGTATGAGTTAACAGATGTCTGCTTAAATCTCCCTTTCGAGAGAATTTATTGTTGCATACGCCACATGCAAACGGTTTCTCACCAGTATGAATTAACAGATGGCTGTTTAAACTGCCCTTTTGAGAGAATTTCTTGTTGCATACCTCACATACAAATGGTTTCTCACCAGTATGAGTTAACAGATGTCTGGTTAAATGGCCCTTTTGAGAGAATTTCTTGTTGCATACCTCACATTCAAAAGGTTTCTCACCAGCATGAATTAACAGATGTCTGCTGAAAGTGAGTTTTACAGAGAATTTCTTGTTGCATATATCACATGCAAAAGGTTTCTCACCAGTATGAATTAACAGATGCCTGCTCAAATCCCCCCTTTGAGAGAATTTCTTGTTGCATACCTCACATACAAATGGTTTCTCACCAGTATGAGTTAACAGATGGGTGCTTAAATTTCTCTTATGTGAGAATTTTCTATTGCATATCTCACATTCAAAAGGTTTCTCACCAGCATGAATTAACAGATGTCTGCTTAAAGTGATTTTTACAGAGAATTTCTTGTTGCATATATCACACACAAACGGTTTCTCATCACTATGAGTTAACAGATGGCTGCTTAAACTGCCCTTTTGAGAGAATTTCTTGTTGCATAACTCACATTCAAAAGGTTTCTCACCAGAATGAATTAATAGATGCTTCCTTAAACTAATCTTTTGAAAGAATTTCTTGTTGCATAGCTCACACATAAAATGTTTCTCACCAGTATGAGTTAACAGATGCCTGCTTAAATTGCTCTTGGATGAGAATTCTTTGTTGCATACCTCACACAAAAAAGACTGTTTTGGCAGAAATTTTTCCATAACTCACAAATAAAAGGTTTTCCAGGCTATGAGTTAGAAGCTGCTTTTTTCAAAAAGTTCTGATATTTTTTGCTGCATTTGTTTTACACATTGAAGATATTTTGAGTAATGTGATGTATTAGGTTAATGGTTTTATGCATCTGGAAGAAAATAAAATTAATTAGTATGAGTTTTTACATTTCATTTGAAAAAATAAATAAATAAATTTATCACGAAAATTTAAAATCAATCTAGAAAATAAATTGTTATAAAATTACTACAATAGTATTAAAAACTGCAGTAGACTCCCAATTATCTAAAGTTAGCGGAATTTAAGGTGCGTCAGATGCCTTTCTTAACAGTATGAAGATTGAATTGTAAATAAAATAAACAGCAACATTAAAAAATAAATAACTTATTGTAAATAAAATATAAAATAAATTGAAGTAGAAAATTTTATATTTTAATACCATCTAAAGAAACGATGATACATTTTACAAAGAATACAGAGAAAATAAAATATTATTGTGGCTATGGAATTTTAATATGTAAATGTGTTTAGTAAGGAATTCATCGGATTTTAGAATATTTTTTTTATCTAATGTGAATGTTTATTGCTGAAATTTGCTGTATCATTTAATACAACTTACACTCTAATTAAATTAACTTACAAGTAAAATTAACTTACAATGCAATCAGTGGCATAGCCAAGTGGATGCCATGGACATCCCCCCCAACTCAAACTGAATATCTGGGTTTGTGAATCATGCAATCAAAAACACTCAAAACTACGAAATCGAAATGACAAAACATCCATGAAAATTTTCATTTTAAACAAGTGTTTGTCTTAAATGGGTATAATTCAATGTTACATCTGCTGCTAATGCTATGAACTTTTCTGTTTTAGGCAAATTTTCAACATAATCATGTTTAGTTTTGACTGTATCCTCAAAAACTATCATAACATATTATCTCTGCATTGCTCTTGTGAAGAATATAAATATATTGCAATTAATTATGTGAAGGTGACCTATCTAAAAATGTAAAAAAAAAAATCAGAATTACACGAAAACAACATTACATATTTATAGTTTCTAAAACTCTAAATCTATCTAAAATGGAACATTTTGCCATCGTGTATCCTTCTTGGCCGGTTTTTGATGAACACGGAATCATTCCGCAAATGGAAACATTTGACGGTCCCGAAGAATAAGTACACAAGTACACATACTAAGATTGAGATGGGCTTTGATGGTACGTTTTATGCTATGAAAAGAATAAGATGATGAAAAATTCGAGTGTATAACGTGCACTATTAAACATCGTGTTAGCTTCCTATGTGCAAACAGAATGAGTGAGTGTTGAAACACTTATTTTAGTTACAATTTAATATTTTCAATAACTGTGAAAAATCTTCAAAATTAAATTAGATTTTTGATCAGAATTTCATTTGAATTTTCGGAATAAATTCATTGAGGGACCTTGGAATCTTTTCCAGGCGAGCTCAAAATATTTTAGAGGGGGGGGGGTGAGCCCCTTAGTGTGTCCTACCTGGAATTTATAAAAGCGACCCTATTCTTGAAATGATTATTTGTGAACTTTTATTGTCCCTTTTATATTACCTTAAGAAATCTGACTATGATTTAGTATCTTCTTTTCTAAAACATGCTGATGATGTCTTTTCAGCTGTAAAAGAGTTTTCGTCAATCAGAAAATAAGAAATAAGAAACTAGCGCTTAAAAGTTTGTCGACAAGTTCAAAAGAGTAGATTTCCTTGCGACAGAAAACTTTGATACATATATATATTAATCATACAGATTCCTTATCGAGTACGCTATTCGATGTAAAGAGATCTCACGATAAATCTGAAGAATATTTCCACAAATCGATGTTTCTTTCTCGCTTGAATTCTTTTATTTCGAGTCCCGTTGATATTTAGGTAAAGAACAGAGGGATATTGGAAGGTTTTGACCTTTTTCTGGGCTTTTACATAATAATGGTCATTTTTAACATTGATTTTTTTCGGCCGAATCCATTTTTAAAAACTACATAAATGGATTTTGAAGGGCAGACTTTTTATGCATTTATTTAGTACTGTAATTTTGCTTTTATTCATTAATGCAGCTTGGTAACTACGGGAAAATTCGTAATTTTTGTACAAATTCAAAATGATACGAAAAACATCGGAAATGGTTTACACTGATTAGCGTAAAATTTAAGGGGTGCCCCCTTCGAAGCATCGAAATGCCTCTAAGGAACATTCGGGATTTTATGCTTATGAATCACCTAGAAGTGCTACCTCTCTCTGGAATTTCAAAGTGCTGGAGTTCCAAAAATCCCACAAGCCGAATAATTTCTGAATCATCTGAAATACCACAATTACGACTTGTGAATGCCCAGTAAAATGAAGAATTATATTCTCCCCTTTGGTTCAAGGCTAACAAAATTCGTCTGCTTGGGAATTACATTCATTATTCTGCCATTGAAAATCATTGTGGTTAGAAAATGTATGCTTATATTTTACTTTCATAAGATTTTTTCAGGCACAGATATGAATTATAAATGAATTCTTTTCTCTATTTTAAAGCAATCGCCTGCACATTTTTCATTTTATTTATAAAATAGAAATTTTAAATTTTAATTAATAAGTATATATCGACTTAAATTAATAAGTATAAGAGTATTGATTGAATAATTGTATAAAATAAATATGAAGTATTTTACACATGCCTTTATCTGTATTTATGTTAAATCAAATGATAAAATAGCAAACCAAACGCGCTAGCAACTGCTATGTTTAACCACGTGATTCCCTGGATGTAAGGAGAGTTGTGCATGAAGAGGGCGGTGATAAAGTTCTGTTTTTTAACAATGGGAAATCGAAAGCTTAAATTGAACCTAATTCACATACCAAACTCCGAGAACTTACTGCTGAGTTTGAAGAATGCTCTAAAATTGTTTCGAATCTCCTAAAAGAAATTGCTTTTGAAGTAAATAACAGAAATTAATATTTTTTTACAAAACCAAATATTACCCCAAAAAAAGAGTTAATCACAAATAAAATTGTTTAATAAAGTTAACATCCTTGAATTTTATGACAAAGTATCGGAAGAAACTTTTGAGGTCAAATGGAGTATCAATAACGGCAAAACATGAAACAGAGAAACTCAGAAGAATTAAAACTGTTTTAGACAGTTGTAACCAGACTATTGTTTCAAACATAAACTATATTTGTTTTTCGTGCTTGTTATACCACTAATTTCTTTTGTCAAAATAGAATGTTTTTACCTTAAATATTAATCAGCTAACAATTAAATATAAATCAGAAATTTCTTTGAAATAAACTAAATTTATAAACCAATCAAAAATAATTTAAAAGGTTTTAAATAAAAATTCTGATGTAGAATATTTTAATAAGACTTGAATAACATTTTCGGTAATTCTAGGGTTAATCTTAATCATTTAATCCTAATTTTAATGTAAGCAAATGCCTAGGTTATATAAACTTGACTAAAATATATTAAACTTTTCAGTATGGACTCAATTTTTTAGATCATAACTAATCCCCCTCCTTTCCACGACCCTGTCTGCTTTCTGTATCAAGTCAATAGAAAAAAAAATGTATGTCCAGGAACGATTCAAATCCTGCATTTTTAATAAAATGTAAAAAAAAAGACCTAGTTTGTTTGATATTACGGGCCAGATCCAGTGCCGCATTTACGGCAGGGCACTCAGGGCACAGACCCAGGGTCCCTAATAAGGAAAGGGCAGCTGACGTCACTGTGGACGAATTACTGTGGATAAGGGAGAAAAACCAGTCCGTTCTTTAACGACTGACACTGTACGGATGAACAACGGGAATTTGATTGGTCTAAGTTTGCCATTGCATAAGTAAGTATGATATGATTGGGCTACGTCGTCAAGATGATTCCTACAATGATCGCTATGACAAAAAATGTAGCGGTAGATTGGTTGACAGAAGTGTTTGTTTGTAAACATGCCCTTTCCTTATAGAGGCCCAAAATGCTGCTGAACCTTTTTCATTTATTGTCTAAAATATGATGTAGTTTTAATATCCAATGAAATTTTACATTTCATTCTACATCCTATTACGTTAAAATTGTATTTTTTATATCATTGCATATTTTGTCTGAAACATACATTAATTATTTAATTATAGTGAATATTATTAAAATAGCAAATAATGCCTTTGTGCAAAAATGTTTAAAGATAAAAAAAACCAACGATTATAAATGCACAAATAAAGTAAGAAAAGGTAGCAAACAGCCGTTTCGAATCTACTATGGAGATTCTTCATCAGTGCAAAACTCAGCGAGCTAGAAAAAGCAAAACTGAGCTAAGAGACAGAGAGACGCAGGCTTATATACCCGCTACGGAAATGATCCCGCCTAAAGGAAAGCAACCAATCAGAAGAGAGCAGCCTAACAACTGACTGGACAAGTAGCGACATCTACCGGAGAATAAACAAAACAAAAACTAAAAAGCGAAGGAAAAAAAAGGGTTAAAATTAAATTAAAGATTTCCAAATGCTATGAAAATAAGGCGTACTTGATAAGTCATTGACTAAGGAGTGAGAATTTTTAATGATGTGGTAAGCTTCCCAAAAATCAAGATCAAGAATGGAAGGACACTTTTGGATAATGGTAGCTGAAGAAAAGTTAAACTTATGTTGTAAAGACCAACAATGTTGAGCAATGGAAGAGCGTTTAAGCTCTTGATTTTTGACATACCTTTTATGTTCCGTTAAACGAAATCTGAGAGCACGTTTAGTCAGACCAATATAAGAAAGGCCACATTGGCAAGAAATTCGGTAAATACCCCAGTTATCTAAACGATCAATGGGATGCTTAAGATTTGAAAAGGCAATTTTATTAACAGGAGAAAAAATAACATTGAAATCAAACCTTTTTAAAATTTTAGCAACTTGCTGACTGATTTTGGGGAAAAAAGGCAAAACAACCAAAGTATTGGAATTTGAATTAAAGTTTTTTCTTTCAGATTGGGTGGATTTTGTTAATTTTCTATGAATTGAATCTATAATATTAGGGGAATAACCACGATCAACAGCAATAGCCTTAAGATAATTAAGTTCATCACTGAGTAACTGAGGAGTTGAACAAATATTGGAAGCCCGGAAAACAAAAGTTTTAAAAGCCGCAACTTTCTGGTTAGGAGGATGAGAAGAATATCTATGAGGTGGAAGACTGACCGCAAAAGGTTTACGAAAGACAGTAGTCTGAAAATTATCACCATCGCGAATAACAAGGACATCAAGAAAAGAAAGGCAATTGTTCGATTCAACTTCAAAAGTAAATAGAATGTAAGAATCAGTAGAATTCATAATAGAGAGAATATGATTTATATCAGTATTCACATCAATTAAAGCAAAAATATCATCTACGTAACGAACATAAAACTGAAATTTTAAGACTTCAAACAATTTTATTTCAAAATAGTGCATGTAAAAATCACATAAAATCGGACTAAGAGGGTTACCCATAGCCAAACCGTCAGTCATACGAAAGAAATTCCCGTTAAATACAAAAGTATTTTGAGACAAGCAAACACGAGTGAGATGAATGAGCTCCCTAATTTCGAAAAAAGAAAAATGAAATTCACAGAGCCTTTTCTTCAGGCAATCTAAAGCCCCTTCGACAGGAACATTAGTAAATAATGATGTAACATCAAAAGAAACCATCATCTGGCCTTGTGGCTTAAAACTGTGAAGTTTCTTGACAAATTCAAAAGAATTTTTAACAGTGAAAGAAATACCGCTTGAAAGAGGAGAAAATATGGAAACAAGATATTTAGCAAGTTTATAAGAAGCCGTTCCGATATTGGAGACAATGGGTCTAAAAGGAATGTCAGGTTTATGAACCTTAGATAAAGCATAAAACCTGGCACAATGAGCAACTGAAGGAATAAGAGACCTCTTTAATTTAGCAGGAATAATGTGCGAAGACTTAATGGCGGATTTGATAGTATCAATTTCACTAGAGGAAGGGTCTTTGTGGATATCCACATAAGGACCATCATTAATTAATTTCTGGGATTTCTCCAAATATGTAGACTTGTCAAGAACAACAATCTGACCACCTTTGTCAGCCTTAGTTATGGTCAAATTCGGATCAGAACATAAACTTTTAAGACAATATTTAACTGAACTATTAATATTTGGCTTATAAACATTAGAATTAAAATCGACAGTATTGGCAATGAGATGCCTAATAGACTCTTTTTGAGAAGGAGAAATAGCGATATGCTTAAAGGCACGTTCAATAGGAGCAATCAGACGGGGTAACGAAGGAGTGGCAGATACAGAAAAATTGTTGGTTAATTTGAGAGCATTAAGCTGATTATTATTTAAAGTGACACTAGAAAGATTGACGACAGCATTTTGATTAGCAGTAGGTAAATTGTTGGAATTGTTAACGAAAGAATTGTTACAAAGAGTACTAAATTTCTTTTTTAGAACAGAACAATGAATCGAAGAAGCTTTGAGGACTCTATTCCATGAAATTCTGTCTATAGAATCAAAATTAGGTGACGAATTAGCAAGAGAGATATGTAAGTAATATAACTCATGCTCTATATGAGCAATTTTCTGACGAGTCTCTTGAATCAAAGCTCGTAAAAGAGCTAATTTAGAGCGAAATAAAACCTTATTTATCCTACTTGAATTAAATAAATTACACCGTAATGAAATGAACCTAGAAAAGACTTTTTTGCGTCTACAGTCACGTAGAAAATGTAAGTGCTCTAAAAACCTATACTTTTTCATTCGTAAATTACAAAACCTATTGATTAGTGACATAGCAAACAGAAGAAAAATAAAAACAACAAAGATGGAATCAAGGCCCGTTGACGCCAAATACATTAAAGTAGCAAATAATGCCTTTGTGCAAAAATGTTTAAAGATAAAAAAACCAACGATTATAAATGCACAAATAAAGTAAGAAAAGGTAGCAAACAGCCGTTTCGAATCTACTATGGAGATTCTTCATCAGTGCAAAACTCAGCGAGCTAGAAAAAGCAAAATTGAGCTAAGAGACAGAGAGGCGCAGGCTTATATACCCGCTACGGAAATGATCCCGCCTAAAGGAAAGCAACCAATCAGAAGAGAGCAGCCTAACAACTGGCTGGACAAGTAGCGACATCTACCGGAGAATAAACAAAACAAAAACTAAAAAGCGAAGAAAAAAAAGGGTTAAAATTAAATTAAAGATTTCCAAATGCTAGGAAAATAAGGCGTACTTGATAAGTCATTGACTAAGGAGTGAGAATTTCGTGTTTGCTTGTCTCAAAATACTTTTGTATTTAACGGGAATTTCTTTCGTATGACTGACGGTTTGGCTATGGGTAACCCTCTTAGTCCGATTTTATGTGATTTTTACATGCACTATTTTGAAATAAAATTGTTTGAAGTCTTAAAATTTCAGTTTTATGTTCGTTACGTAGATGATATTTTTGCTTTAATTGATGTGAATACTGATATAAATCATATTCTCTCTATTATGAATTCTATTGATTCTTACATTCTATTTACTTTTGAAGTTGAATCGAACAATTGCCTTTCTTTTCTTGATGTCCTTGTTATTCGCGATGATGATAATTTTCAGACTACTGTCTTTCGTAAACCTTTTGCGGTCAGTCTTCCACCTCATAGATATTCTTCTCATCCTCCTAACCAGAAAGTTACAGCTTTTAAAACTTTTGTTTTCCGGGCTTCCAATATTTGTTCAACTCCTCAGTTACTCAGTGATGAACTTAATTATCTTAAGGCTATTGCTGTTGATCGTGGTTATTCCCCTAATATTATAGATTCAATTCATAGAAAATTAACAAAATCCACTCAATCTGAAAGAAAAAACTTTAATTCAAATTCCAATACTTTGGTTGTTTTGCCTTTTTCCAAAATTAGTCAGCAAGTTGCTAAAATTTTAAAAAGGTTTGATTTCAATGTTATTTTTTCTCCTGTTAATAAAATTGCCTTTTCAAATCTTAAGCATCCCATTGATCGTTTAGATAACTGGGGTATTTACCGAATTTCTTGCCAATGTGGCCTTTCTTATATTGGTCAGACTAAACGTGCTCTCAGATTTCGTTTAATGGAACATAAAGGTATGTCAAAAATCAAGAGCTTAAACGCTCTCCCATTGCTCAACATTGTTGGTCTTTACAACATAAGTTTAACTTTTCTTCAGCTACCATTATCCAAAAGTGTCCTTCCATTCTTGATCTTGATTTTTGGGAAGCTTACCACATCATTAAAAATTCTCACTCCTTAGTCAATGACTTATCAAGTACGCCTTATTTTCCTAGCATTTGGAAATCTTTAATTTAATTTTAACCCTTTTTTTTTCCTTCGCTTTTAAGTTTTTGTTTTGTTTATTCTCCGGTAGATGTCGCTACTTGTCCAGCCAGTTGTTAGGCTGCTCTCTTCTGATTGGTTGCTTTCCTTTAGGCGGGATCATTTCCGTAGCGGGTATATAAGCCTGCGTCTCTCTGTCTCTTAGCTCAGTTTTGCTTTTTCTAGCTCGCTGAGTTTTGCACTGATGAAGAATCTCCATAGTAGATTCGAAACGGCTGTTTGCTAACTTTTCTTACTTTATTTGTGCATTTATAATCGTTGGTTTTTTTATCTTTAAATATAGTGAATAGTTTCTTTTATCTCTGTCACGTTACAAATGAATTGTATTTTTAATTCATGTTTAATCCTTTTTCTGTTAATATCAGATTACTTGAGTACTGGTGAGCTTAGCTTTCAAATATTAGCCAATAATATTTTAAATAATTATAGCTTGGAGTTTTCAAAAATTTATTATTAGTTGTTGCATACTTTATCATTCCAAATACATAGACTTTCATAGAAAAAAATAATTAAATACCACACAATTTATGATAAAATGTATACTCATTTAAATTTCATAATTGTGAAATAGTTAATTTTAAAGTGAGTTGCTGTTTATCATATTTATTTTTTAATGGATATTTTAAAGTCAATAACTATCTTTTTCATTTTTTAGAGAAATGAACTGAATTATCTCCCTGTAAGTGTTGGTGCAAGGGAGCTCCCATAAGCATCTCGGACCAGGGGCCCCAAATTAGTAAATTGGTCCTAGGCCATATCAGGAAATTACAGACCTCTAAAATATGCCAGCCCCCTCCAAAGCTTAATCCTGGGTACGTCAATTTCCCTCCATATCTCCAAAATAACATAATAATGCAATTTTTTTCAAAGTAAATTTTCAAACAAAACAAAACGGAAAAATTAACAAAAAAAGTATTATATTTTTTAAACAACAACAGATTGATACAGTAACATTGAAAATAACGTGAAGTTACTAAGTAACATAAAGTCATCATCACGAAAACTTGAAAATGAAACTCCAAAATACTCATGAGCCTGAATTTTCCTTAAATAGTTTTGGTTGTGAAGGTGACTTTACGATAACACCGATACAAACACAGATTAGTAGCCATAAAGTTTTGATTTCAAATTTGTTTTATGTTACTTCTAAAATGAATATTGAAATTTTAGAAAATGATAGAAATTGTTTTAATAATAAGTGGCTACAATTGAAAAAATACTTGTATTGCTTTAAAAGCATTAAATAAAAAACAAAAATATTTTTACAATGATATATAGACATTTTTCTTTGTTTACTTTATCTTACAGTTAAATAATTATTTTTAAAAGTTATTTATTTGTAGAGAATAAGCAATTATTAACTGAATAGAGTATGGTCCATTGTGCCTTGTTATTGAAGTTTTATACATTCTCCTAAATTATTACTTAAAGCTTTCTTTTTAGCATATGAACTTTAATATTAAATAAAAACAAGGATCTTACCTTTTAAAAAAGCTATTTTTACTTATTTATCTATAACATTTAATTAATAATAAAGAAAAGTACAATGATTAAAAATTTTATTTTTAGAAGCTCAAAACAACCAATCAGGATCAAATGAATCATTCTCAGGTAATGATGCGTTTTAAAGGCTATAAATAATCAATTCAGTGCTTTGATCAATTAGTCTAAAAGAAAATTCTTAAAAATTTAAAAATAAATAATATATAAGGGGTGGTCAACTGTATACTTAGGTCCAATGTAGCTCACTCGTAAAAGCAATGTAGCTCTCAACATATACCATAAAAAATATACTTATATAAATGAGGCAAAACTTGAAAAAAAAATCTGCCTATACTGGAAGGCTACCATAAAAAAAAATATTCCATTTTTCCTTCTAAAAGAATACCATACAATTACACACAAAAACCTGTCTAAAACGAAATTATTCAAAACCCTTTGCGATTTTATGTTCACAGGTTTTAATACAGTAGACTACCTCAAATCCACAACCCTAAAATCTGCACATAATTTATGGATGTAAACAATAAAATTTTTAGACCAGATGTATGCACAAAATTTGACTTTCTTAATTTTATATCAATTCCTTTAAGAATTTTAATTTGCAATTCTCGTAAATATTATTGAATTCGTGTTTTTACATGACATCACTGGCCACATATCACCTACTATATAATTATATATTTAGTGGGAACAAACATAGAAGATTAATATACAGTAGATTCCCTTAAATCTAGAACCCTAAAATCCTTACA
Organism: Maratus speculifer; assembly: GCA_964019185.1. Taxonomy (NCBI): domain Eukaryota; kingdom Metazoa; phylum Arthropoda; class Arachnida; order Araneae; family Salticidae; genus Maratus; species Maratus speculifer. Next base: position 368,558,318 of record OZ025296.1, read on the forward strand.
TATTTTACGAATGTAAACAATGATATATTCAGTTCAGATACAAGGAAAAAATATGACTCTTTTTTTAGTTTTATATCAATTCAATGCATATTTTAATTTGTAATTTTCCTTACTATTACTGAATTCACGTTGTTTGAAGAAGGAAGTAAAAATTTATTTCTGAAAAAATAATGCTACTATAAATATAAATATCCCATTGACCCATCTAAAAGAATACCATACAATTACACATAATAACACAAAAGCTGTATAAAACGGAATTTTTCAAACCCTTTGCAATTTCATCTTGGCTGGTTTTACTATACAGAAGACACCCTCAAATCCACAGCCCTAAAAGCCTCACATATTTTCCGGATGTAAACAATGAAATATTCAGTTCAGATATAGGGACAAAATTTGACCCTTTTTTAGTTTTATAACAATTCCATATATATTTTAATTTGTAATTTTCATTAATATTACTGAATTGATGTTTTTTCATGAAGGAAGGATAAATTTATTTCTGAAAAAATTCAAGATATTGCTGAAATCACTGGTCATCACAATCTTTTTACCAAATATATATATGTATTAATCAAACTTGTTTGGTTATGAAGTCTGGCTAAACCTGAAATAAAATTTCCTTATTTTATGATTTTGATGTGAATTGTAATGTACTTTTCTGCGGCAAGTTTCATTGAATAATTTAGGAAAAATATGTTTCATCTTTATCATGATATATTTAATCACACATTATTGTTTATTAACTTGACCTTTGCTTTTAAAATTTTAATACTTATCTAAATTTTATTATTTTAGTTTATTGCTTTCTTAATAATTTACTATATTGTAAGCATTCATTATAGTGTCGATTGCATTATTAACTACATCCAATTACTGTTTATAAATGTAAACAAAGCAATGACCTGAAATCCACAAAATTCTAAAATCCCAACAACCTCTGGTCCCAAGCAGAGCGGATTTCAGAGAGTCTGCTGTATATATAAAATAAATGAAAATTCATTTGTGTCATTCCTTTGTGATTTCATCTTGACAGGTTTTATTACATACCTACATATAATAACATGAATGAAAATTCTGAATCCCTTCATAAAAGAAATTCTGGCTACACGACTGAAAATAACAATATTTTAATCATTTATTTGCTTTTTTAGCATATTTAAAGCTTCCTATATTCGATTCTAAGTATAAAAATATGCAGGTTAGGAGTACAACTATAGATTGTTTAATATGTATTTTTTTAAATATTAAGGAGGGGGGGTAAAGTGAAGTTAAAAGAAAATAGCATCACAGCAGAAGGATCTTATTCTTCCTTCATAAGCGGTTACCCTTTTAAAATTTACAAGGTAGTTATTTTACATACAATTAAAATGTAAAAACTGGATATTAAACTTACAAAACTTATTGCATAGTACAGTTGAACCTCGAAAATCCGGAACCGTCGGGACCACGGCGATTCCGGATTTTCGATTTTTCCGGATTTTGGAGGTTTATTAAAAATCTTTTTTATGGCTATATAATACCGCAAAATCCCGTTAATCCTCTCTTCCCGCTCAAACGCCCCCTCCCCACTTTATAAAGAATTTGAAATTTTCAAAAAATCCCCAGAAAGCGCCCTCCCTCCCGATTCTCAAACGCGATTGAGAGTGAGAAGAATCATTATGAAATGAATGAATCATGAATTCATGATTAATCCAACGATTCATTCATTTCATTATGATTCATTACTGTAAATTTTGTTGAACGCTTTTTAACTTTTTAATTTTTGTAATAATGATGAAATGTGCGTTTTTCAAGATTTTTTAATTGATTTCATGCTTGTTTTGGCTTTCTTTTTTTTCTTTTTTTTTTTTTTAATTTCTCCGTCTTTTTGCATTTTTTCGACAGAATTTACGTTTTTTTTTTAAACCCAAATTTTTTCAAGTATCAAAATTCATGATTAATCCAACGATTCATTCATTTCATTATGATTCATTACTGTAAATTTTGTTGAACGCTTTTTAACTTTTTAATTTTTGTAATAGGGATTTTGTGCCATTAAACCCAAATCAACCAACCAAATCAACCAATTTTTGTAATAATAAAGTCTTTAATTAACGGCAAATCATTACAATATTAACCAGACTATATCTATATATATATTTTTAGTATAGTTATCAGAATTTAACTGCAGTTGATGAAAATTACAGCTATGCCTTATTTTAAAAATTAATAAAACTGAAATCGGAAAAATGTCCTGATTTTAGAGATTTCCGGAATTTGGAGGTCCGGATTTTCGAGGTTGAACTGTATATTTCTATTGAACATCTTTTATTATTAAAAATAATATATTATATCATGATTTCATAGTGAAAATAATAAAAACATAGTTCAATGCATGTGAATACTTATATACATTCAATCCAATTTAATATTAATTCAATTTATGCTTTCTTGTTAAATATAAATAAAAAAACATATTTAGAAACATGAAATACTGAAAATACATTTTTAATTCTAATATAACATTCTATAAAAACATAGGTACATGCAACTATTTTATCTTTTAATATATCACATGCTTAAATATCTTAATTATTTTTTCTGATATTTTTGTATGAGACTAAACTAGGTATTATTTTATTGGAGCAGTGTAACTATGGAAGAATTCCATATTGTGTTCTACTTTTATATGGCGACAAATGTTTCGATGTGGTTGTTGTGTTCTTCAGTATTGGAGTTTGATTTTCTTATTATTGAAACTACTAAAGGATAAATAATAACTTTGCATACAAATTTTCGTTATAATTACTTTTTTCAAATTAATAATTTTCTGGCGTTTTTTCTGAAATATATTTTTTTTTGTAAATGTAATATTATATACATATCTAAATATTTGTAATATAATTTCCTTTTACTTTCGTATGCATAATAAATACATAAATTATAAAGGATATAAAATAACAAAAATATGTATAAACATATAATACAGTAGACTGCCTCAAATTTGCACATTTTAGAACCAAAGATTGTGCGGATTTTAGAATTTTGTGGATTTCTGGTCATTGCTTTGTTTATATTTTTTAATCAATAATTTAAAGTAATTAATAATGCAATCGAAACTATAATGAATGCTTACAATATGATAAAATATTAAAATAAGTAATAAAACCAAAATAATAAAAATTTAGATAATTTTTTAAATGATTCATATATTAAAAGCAAAGATGAAATTAATAATCAATAATATATGATTAAATATTCATTATAAAGATGAAATGCATTTTTCTTAAATTATTCTTGTCTCATAAAGGTACATTAATAATTTACATCAAAATTATAAAATAAGGATGTTTTACTTCAGATTTAGCCAGCCTTAATTACCAAAAATGCTTGATTAATACATAAATATAATTGGAATGAAGATTTTGATTACCAATGATATCTGCAATATTTTAATTTTTCAGAAAAATATTTATTCTTCCTTCATAAAAAACATGAATTTGGTGATGTTAAAAAAATTACAAATTAAAAAATATATAAAATTCATATTAAATTAAAAATGTCAAATTTTGTCCCTATATCTGAGCTGAATGTTTCATTGTTTACATCCGTAAATTATGTGCAGATTTTAGGTTTGCAGATTTAAGTGAGTCTACTGTATATTTATTTACATGTCTGAATTTAATAAGCATTTGTATGCTAAGTTATAGAAACAAATGGGGAATAAGTATAGAACGAGAGTTATAAATAGAAATACCAGTCAGATGAAGTCTTTTGTTATTATCTGTACTTAAAATATAAAAACGAAATCATTAAAAGATGATTTTGTGTGTATGCCTGTCATAGGCATTTTACTCATAAACTAGGAATTGAGGAAGATTCAAACAGAACTGAAGTAGTAAAGGTTATTCTGACAAACCTATTTAGACCACAGGATCAGGTGGGGGGTGGAGCGTAAAACCAAGCTTTTTTTACTAAAAGCCAGACTAATATATTTATTTTAAGGAAATTTTTGATGCATTTTATATATAACAAATGATTCTCATAGATCAAGCATAACCATTTGATTATGTTAGATTGTTTTCTCACAGTGATACATTTAAATTTCTCACTGCTGCGAACTGATTTATCAATTCTTCAAGCTGCAATCTCCATTGCAATACAGTTGACTACCTCGAATCTGCAACCCTAAATTCGGCAACTCTCTGCACATAATTTACAGATGTTACATTCTGTTCAGATAGATATAAAATTTGACTTTTTCATTTTTATAACAATTCCATACCTATTTTAATTTGTAATTTTCATTAATATTATTGAATTCATGTTTTTTTTCATGAAGGAAAAATAAATTAGTTTTTAAAAAAATTCAAGATATTGCTGATATTATTGAAAATCACGCTTTCCTTACCAAATATGTATTAATCAAGCTTTTTTTATTGTTAAGTCTGGCTAAACCTTAAATAAAACTTTCATAGTTTATGATTTAGATGTGAATTAGTAGTGTGCCTTTATGAGGGAATTTTCATTGATTAATATCGGAAAAATGCAGTTCATCTTCATAATGAATATGTTTAACTATACATTATCAATTATTAACTTGATCTTTGCTTTTAATATTTTAAGCATTTTAAAAATTATCTAAATTTTTATTATTTTAGTTTATTACTTATTTTAATACATTATTCTATTGTAGGTTTTTATTATATTCTCAATTGCATTAATTATTACATTCAAATTACTGTTTAAAAATGTAAACAAAATAATGACCAGAAATCTGCAAAATTCTAAAATCTGCACAACCTCTGGTCTCAAGCAGTGCAGATTTGATAGAGTTGAGTGTACTAATATGTCATATACAATACAGTCACCAGAGTACAGAGATGTTGAATCTGAAATTTATAAATAATTACAACTTTTTGACTGCTATTAATTTTCTTTTGTCAATTGATGACAATCCCAATCAATCTAAGTAAAGTTACTAGAAATTTTGAAGTAGCAGAAGAAAAATCTTTTATTAGATTTTCTGTATAAATTGGTAAAGATCACTTTCTCATGTATAAAAAAATTTCTTGCAAAAGAAAACATACAACATTTTTTGGACTTCTGCACATAAAAAAAAAAAAAAAAAAAAAATTAGTTTTCTCTCTACACAATTACAAGTTAAATGCATATATATATATATATATATATATATATATAAACTAAAAATGTAGGTTTTTAATCTCAGACTTTACACAGGTTTTCCTTGCTGAAGCCAGTGCTTGCCACACTTATGCCTAATGAACCCATCAGGAAAAACAGAATTAGTTCAAATACAATGAAATGAAGCTGAATGCGATACAATTGAGAAATTGTTTTGAAAACTAACATTGTTTTTTCATCTTAATTTATAAAAATCTAGAGAAAATTTAAAATATCAAATAAAAACTAATACACTTTAAATGTGGTTGGTGAATTATTGTAATTTCTGTATGCTTTTTTAAAAATTAGTCTATTGTGGAACATTAATATTAGTGGTGCACAACCTGTGGCCCGCGGGCCACAAAGATACCACTATTTTCGTGAAAATAATTTTCTTTATAACAATGACAGAAAAGTAGCTATTCAATAAAATAATGTCACTTTTCAAATATTCCGGTGGCAAACAATTTTTTGGCAAAAAAGTTGTGCATCACTATAATTATAAAAAAGAAAATTATGTTTTTCTATAAAACATTTGTATTATAAATTTATATCGATATTTTGGGTCTCCTATAAGCATTCGCCGCTGATCATCTGTAATGTTTTTTGGCAATTATTGTTGCCAATGTTTAGCGCTGATTCAATCCTGCCAATTTTAGTGTTCTGGTAACCCTACATTTTTATCTCCCAGATATGTATGCAGGTAAAGCTGTACGTTGAGGGTTTCAAGCTTAGATCAGGAATGAATGTGGTATGAGATGTCTATGGTGTTGAGTAATTGGTTTATTGTGAGTAAAATGGCAATCCGACTCGACATTTTTCCACAGAGACGTTTATAGATGTTTTTGAGGGAGGTCAGTTTAATAAAAGCAAACATTGTTTGCCCTTATTGTCAAGGAAATATGAGTATTCGAGAGAAGAAAGTTTCTGATAGTTATTCTTGACCTTGTCAGAATCATGTGGTTGATGAAAAAAGAAAGAGAGAATGGTGTAGTAAGTACTTTTTTGTATAAAAGCTTGTTTTAATTTTTGTTCTATTTGTGAATATATTAGACTCCCTCTAATCTGCAAACCAGAAATCCACAACTCTCTAAAATCTGCACATATTTTATGGATGTAAACAATGAAACTTTCAGTTCAGATATTGCAACAAAATTTGATTTTTTTTAGATTTGTATCAATTCCATATATTTCTTAATTTATAATTTTCTTAATAATACTCCTTTCGTGTTTTTTTTCATGAAGGAAGTATAAATTTATTTCTGAAAAAATTCAAGATATAGCTGATATCACTGGTAATCACAATCTTCTTAACCAAATATATTTATGCATTAATCAAGATTTTTTTTCCTTATTAAGCCTGGCTAAACTTGAAATAAAACTTCCTCATTTTACGATTTTGATGTGAATTAGTAATGTACCTTTATGAGACAAGTTTTATTGAATAATTAAAAAAATATACATTTAATCTTTATAATGAATATTTAATCATATAATACTGATTATTAACTTGACCTTTGCTATTAGTACTTTGATCATTTTAAAAATTATCTATTTTTTTATTATTTTAGTTTATTACTTATTTTAATATTTTATTGAACATTTTATTGTATTGTAAGCATTCATTATAGTTTCGAATACACTATTAATTGCACTCAAATTACTGTTTAAAAAATGTAAACAAAAGAATAATCAGAAATCTGCAAAATTCTAAAATCTGCACAAGCTGTGCAGATTTGAGGGAGTCTACTGTACAGCGTTACAGATTACTGTAATTTGAATTTTATATATTTGTTTTGTCAATGTAGGGTTAAATTTCTTTAATATATTTAATAATTAAATTGCTTAATGTGATTTTTTTTTTGGATAAAAGTCAGTTTATTTTTTGCGAGAAACAAGCATTTTTGTGATTTTTTTTCCCTTTCTGAATGTAGGATTAGAGATTGCTTTAATGTGTTTTTTATGTATTTTGGCTGCCAATGTAGTCTTAGGTTACTTAATAAGATTTTTAGGTGTTTAGTTTGTGCATGTAGGCTTTAAAAATGCTTTATTGTGATTTTTATTGTCAGTTATCTATACATTTAAAAACAAGTTTTTGCCTTATTTTATTGTTTAAAAGTTTTTTACCGTTTGTTTATTACGACTCCCACCTCCTGTGAATATAGCATTTAAAAATGCTTTATTGTGATTTTTATTGTCAGTTATTTATATATTTAAATGAGTTTTTGCCTTACTTTATTATTTAAAAGTTCTTTATCGTTTGCTCATTGTAACTCCCTCTCCCCTCTTCCTTCCAGCCTGAAATGGCTATGAATAACAGCTTGGTGACAATTGCCACTTGGCAAAAACATGATTTTCATGCTAAGAAAAAAAATGAGATGACAGACTGGGGCCGAATTCCAAAGTTGTTCCGATATTTTATTTCTACATCAATCAAAATCTTGAAATGATTATCCTTAGAACAATGAAGCGAAAAAAGTCTCCCTTGAATTCACAATATTATTTAATCCAACAATTTACAATGCCTTTAGTTTGTTCTGCTATCACTTTTAAGAAAAGAAAAAAAATTAATTCAACACAACATACACTATGCTCATAGAAAAGTAGAGTAAAAGGTTTGTTTACATGTGTAGTGACATTAAAACTGCTTTCATCATGTGACATGGCTCTATCCAGTCGAGACTAAAACTGCATTTTTTAATGTTAATTTAATGTATTTTTAAAAGAAAAATAATAAAAATGGTATCAAAATGGTCATCCCTTTGTATTCTATAAATGTCCTTTTATATATGTGTTTTATCCATGTATAGTGCATAATATAAAGTCATCAAGTTGGTCATTGTGGCAAGATATTTAAATCAAAATCATAACATTTTATGGTACTAATTGGTTATCCCGTAGACCAATTTTGCCAATTTGTACAAATCATCAAAATAATAGTCAAATTAAACATATTAATGTAATTTTTGTTTTAAATGACGAAAAAACAAATAAACTAGTACAGTATTAATAAAAATACAAATAAAAATCATTTAATGACATTTTAAACACTTTTATTATTACAATGTTATTGGATGGGACGTTCAAGCTCATCCATTATTGGCATTTAATCTTATAGGTTGGTTATGGTTCTTTGATCGATGAATAAACAAGTAGTGCTCATTTGATTTACAAAATGCTTTTTTTTTTATAAAAAAAAAAAAAATGTGCATTTTATTCGATAATGGCTTTTAAAAAAAATAAATAATGATCGCAAAATTTGTTCTTTTATCTGAAAAAAAAAATACAGTCGAATCTTGTTAATGTGAAATTTCGTTAAACACAAAATGATACTTAATCCCAACTGGTAACTCACTAACCGGGGTCTCTACACATATGTGAATACATCCCCTCCATAATGTTAACAGGCAGGTTATTTTAGAACTTCTCACTTAAATTTCAATACAGAAGATTTCCACAAATTTGCACAGCTTGGGACCAAAGATTGTGCGGATTTTAGAATTTTGCAGACTTCTGGTCACTGGTTTGTTAAAATTCTTTTAACAGCAATTTGAATGCAGTAGATAATGCAATTGGAAGTATAGTGAGATATTAAAATAAGTAATGAACTAAAATAATAAAAATTTAGATAATTTTTAAAATGATTAAAATGTTAAAAGAAAAGGACTTATAATCAACAATGTATGATAAAATTAAATATATATTATAATGATGAGATGCAGTTTTCCTAAATTATTCAATGAAACTTGCCTCGGAAAAGTACATTACAAATTCACATCATAATCATGAAATAAGGAAGTTTTATTTCAGGTTTAGCCAGACTTAATAACCAAAAAAGCTTGATTAATACATAAATATATTGGTTAAGAAGATTGTGATGACGAGCGATATCATCAATATTTTGAATATTTTCAAAAATAAATGCATTCTTCCTTCATGAATAATAATAAAAAAATACACTTATATTAACAAAAATTACAAATTCAAATATGTAAGGAATTGATATGAAACCAAAAAAGTGAAATTTTGTCCCTCTATCTGAACTGAATGTTTCATTGTTTACATCTGTAAATTATATGTGGATTTTAGAAAGATGTAGGGAGATTTTAAGGTTGCGGATTTGAGGGAGTCTACTGTATTTTTAAACTTTTTGTTTGCATAAGATTGTTAAGCGAGATCTTTAATATCGCTATTTTTTACTTTTTAGATTTTGAATCCAGATTTAAAGAGGTACTTTCATTTATTGAGAACAGTTATGAAACTGAAAATACCTTTTAAGAAAAATCTGTAACCAAAATCAAAAAAATAAAAAATGTATATATCATATTAAAGGTGAAACTCAGCTATCATATGCAAAAAGAAATGGCGTATAAAAATAATCAAATTTAAGTAAGAAATTGGTAAACAACCTGGCGTTGAATTAACATTACAGAGAGGGTGTTTTCAAGTGAGTGATGAGTTTCCTTAAGTTATGTGTTTTATATGTAAATTTCGATAGACAGCATAAAAGTACTGCATTATGCGATCAATTATTAACGAATATTTAATTTCAATTGAACAGAATACAATCAAATTCAGCTTATAAGCAACAAAAAGTTTTAAAAGTAAACGTAAATATACATTCAAACCAATTTTCTGCAACTAGATTGAGATTTGAATAATATTAAACTAAACTATTGAAAAATAAATAAGAATAAGCGGAATTATCTGTTATGAATAAAACATAATAGTGACTCAGTGACACATCAGCAAAAATGAAAATTTCGGCACATTAAATTTGTGCCATCATTATCAAATAGCAAATTGTAAAGCATTGACTTGAAGATAAACTTAAGAAATTACCTACTTCAACATTAACAAAAAGCTCAATGCAATAAATTTATGTTTTTAAAGTTACTTAATATTACAAAACAATGGAGGAGGCAACGACGCCAATAAAAGAATGAATCATGAATGACATAATGATTCATTAAAAGCGGTATTGATTCTTATGAATCAAGTTCTTTTAATTTGACTCTATCATTCTAATCAAGCCATCGTAATTCATTCACTGCGTTGGCGTCACTTTGCTTTAAAAGAAAAAAATATATAATTTTCAACGCGTATCCTTTGATTGTAATAATGGTTAATTTTTAAAGCATAAACGGGGTGATACATCCTCTCTGCTAACGTAAGTTAATGGTAGGATGTGTTTCTTCTTTTACTCTTCACTAAAAATTCTCCAACTTATAACTTGATCATGTTATAGCAACAAAATTTCATGCATTGCAATTTTTATTTTTACTGATGTTTGACCATTTAAAATATTCTGAAAACGTTTTTTCTAGCAGACATTTTCTCTTATGTATTTATGTAAATCTAATTTAAGTTAAGATTTTTGAATTAAACACGAGGAATTTATTTGTATTGTGATTAAGTGTTTGATTTAAATGTTTAATTAGATTATTGTATTTCTCACAAACTGAATTTGTCTGTACTGAGTTAAGCTAAATAAGAATATTTTTTAAATGATTAATCCTAAAATATTTGTTCCTAACAGTAATTAATTGTATAATATAGTGCATATGAAGGTTATAAAATTTATCTAAAATATTATAACAGCTGAAAAAAAATTGCAAGGGTTTTAAGCAGTGGCGTCGCTAGGATGGGTGATACCTGGGGAGTTGTAAATTGTGTCACCCCCCAGACATCATGGTGTCACACACCTCCCTTGTTGATCGGTCATATTTTTTCAATCACAATTCTATGTTATTATAACAAAGACCGTACCATTCCTTATTCATATTTTGTCCTCCTGCGTAAAATAATAAAATCAGGTTTGACTTATTATTTAACCCATAGTCTGCATAAGTGAATGTGCTGTCTATATGCAGAAGAAGATCCTTTCTTTTAAAGTTTGCTTTTACTATCTACTTGTTGGATAGGTTAGTTTTTGTTCCCTGGTGCATAATCTTATTTAAACACACCATTCTATATAAAATTTCACAATCTCAAAAAAAGAAAATTAACTCTATTGTGTAGTGTGCTAAAAACTTCATTTTATTTCAGAATTATTTTCCAAAATCTTATAAGATTGCGTGACACTTGGGCAGATTGCCCCCTCCAGCCCCCATTAGCTATGCCACTGGTTTTAAGAATCTTAAATTTTGAAATTCTATTGTCTTCATGACCTAATTTTGGTTGCAAGTAATTGTTGTGGCTGCTCTGGTAAAAAATATTTTCCTATTGTTGCCTTACATTTAGTAAGAATGTTCTTGTATCACCTATTCCAGAAAAATACACTGTACGAACAATGATACCAGTATCAGTGGCAATGGCGCAGCCAGAATTCGGCTCTACGAGGTGGGGGAGGTGGGAGGTAGGGTGTTGAATTTCTGATAAAGGTGTTTGCTGATTATTTGAATCACCGGTTAATAGAATGAGAACTAATTAGAATATTCACTGTATAATACTTAAACTGAAAGGGCATCTGTGTGGCAGGAAATTATAGCATAATACATCCCAGAAAAGTGATTTAGTTCAAATAACCAATTTTTTACTTAACTGATCCATGTCATATGCACTTTCACAGTTTTAAGTAGAATTTTCACCATTTAATTTTCATCACTTTATTAAATTAAATCTGATTCAATAAAGCGGCGAATTCTGAAATACGCCAAAACATTTAATTATTAAGTTTGGTTTTGATTTATATAAGTGGAAATTATAGTGATTTTTCTTAGTTCTGGGAGGGGTTTTAACCCCCCCCCCTCCCCCCCCCCTTGGCTGCACCACAAGCCAGTATCACTAATTCAGGATTCCTACTGGTCATGCAATTATAATTTGAGTAAAATGTCAGGGCATTTTTTAAATAATTGAAGTGTGAGAAAATTTTTGATGTACTACTTTGTTTCCATCAGCATCTCGATTGTGAATGTAAATGAAGAAAATTTGAATTAATTATTAATCCAATCTAAAATTTGTAAATAAAATGTATAAAAGCTGCACATCACTAGCATTACATGAAAATAATTAAAAATTGAAAATTCTTTTATTGCATATTTTTTTTTTAACATTTATCTAATTTAAAATTGTGTATTGTGTTGAATATTACAGCAATATATAAAATAGATTTTCACTGAAAAAAAAAATCAGTTTTTTTTTTTTTTTTTTTTTTTTTTTTTTTTTTTAACTAGCAATCTGTAGGAACCATGTAATTATTGTAACCATTATGTCTATACTAGTGTGAAGAAAATGACATTTTTGAAGTATTTGATATTCAATATTTTTTATATAAAATATGAAGTATTTCAATGAGCAATGTTCGGCTAGTTTATGTTCTAAACACGCCATTAACATTTACAATACTTCTGTCTTTTCGGCTGACACAGACTCCCTGAAATCTGCACACTTTCAAACCAAAGGTTGTGTAGATTTCTGGTCATTACTTTGTATACATTTTTTAAACAATGATTCGAATGTAATTAATAATGCAATCTAAATTATCACGAATGCTTACAACATAGTAAAATATTAAAATAAGTAAAGTAATAAACTAAAATTATAAAATTTAAGATCATTTTTAAAATATTAAAAGCAAAGATCAAGTTATTAACCAGTAATACCTAATTAAATATTCATTGATTGAAAATTGGATGCATTTTTTCCTAAATTATTCATTGAAACATGCCTTATAAAGGTACATTCTAATTCACTTCAAAATCATAAAATAAGGAAGTTTTATTTCAAAATCAGCAAGATTGAATAACCAAAAAAGCTTTATTAATATGTAAATATATTTGGTGAAAAGATTGTTATTACCAGTGATATCAACAATAACTTGAACTTTTTTAGAAATGAATTTATTCTTCTTTCGTGAAAAAGCATGAAATCAAGAATATTAAGAGAAATTACATATTAAAAAATATATGAAATTGAATTAAAAATAAAGAAGTGAATATTTGTCCTTACATCTGAACTAAAAGTTTCATTGTTTGCATTTGAAAATTATGTGTGGATTTTAGGGTTGCAGATTTGAGAGAATCTACTGTATACCATAATAAATAGGATTTTTTAATAAAACAATAATTTAACAAATATGCAATAAAACTGCTTAATTAAAAAAGCCTGCTCCAATTATTGAAATGATACTAATAATAATTACTATATTTTTCACTTTGAAATTGTATTTTTTTTCATTCCCCCCCCCCCTCTACAAAAAAGTGTATATATATTTATGTACATATATATCTTGATTAATAAATAGGGTAAATTTTAAATTAATAAAACTGTGCACTGTGTTCCAAACTTGTCAATAAAACTTGTATGCAAAAGACGAAAGTTATTTTTATTGAAGGATAAGTTTTATAAATACACTTCATATAAAGTAGTACTTCATAATCTTTTTTTTTTTTTTATGTGAATGTAGTTTTTAAGTTATTGTGATACAAATAAGTATCAGACATAGTTAATGTACCTTTTTAAAGCTGTATAATGATTAGAGATGTAAATTTTCTGGAAAAAATATAAGTGGCAGAAAAACTGGTTTTTTATCGTTTTTTTTATCCCGGAAAAAAACAGAAAAATTGATTTTTCATGACAGTGTCTCCCAAAAAAATTATATTTTCTTAGAGAATATTAAATAATAAACATTTTTTCCCATTTATATGTATTAAATGAAAATTATTTTCACTTTATATTACAAAATAAAAAGAAAATAGCAAAGCCTGCTTTTAAAAGTTTAGTTTTTTTTTCCACAGCCTAAGAATTTTTATTAAACACTATTGTTATGTTTGTTATATCATATTGCTGTTGAAATTATTTTTCAGTTACATGTTTAACTACCAATTGACCTAATGTAAAAATCTGAGCCAATATGTCTGCAGTTTGGAATGAAATAAATTATGCATTCCATTTACATAAGTATAGTTTGTAAGTAAATAATACTAGTTTTAAAAAAATTACTGCAGTTTTGTCATTATTATGAATATCAGTATTAAAAAATTCCATTGTTTGTTTAAAAATGCATTATTTTTACATCATTACATATTTTTCTTACTATTATAATTTTATTTCCTTTAAAAAATATGTTTAGTTTTGGTATAACTTTCCAATCTCAACTCAAAAAAGTTTTGATTTAGTTTTATAATCTAAATTCAAACAAAACTAAGTTTTACTTTGGTTTACTCAGGTCTGCAACTAAAAAATAGCGTAGGATTTATTGACTGTTAGATTTTTACTCACTGAAACCAGAAAAATATTTTAAGCTTAATTAAATGTAGTTTTTCTTTTTACCCTGAAATCTGGTATTCTATTCTTGAGAAAGAAACCATATTCAATAATGTTTCCACATGGTAATTTTATATTTTTAAGAGTGGAACTCAAAAGTTCTGAAAACAGAACACTACAAATAGAAAATGCTCGCTATTTGAGGAATTAACAAAAGCAGTTACATACAGAGATAAACTTCTACTGTGCTTTAGAAAACTACAATAATTCAAAGTTTAATCAAGAGGGAAAGTATAATTTGGAACATAGTTACTTGTAATATAATAAGGGTTTTTTTTTTCATTGCAGTTGTACTTTTCTAAAGCAAACTGCTTATGCTTTTGCGACATTACTGTACATTATGGAGGTAAAATGGAGGTCAATTTTCGATTCAACACCTTGAAAAAACATTCAATTAATTAGCTATAACGAAATCTTGAAAAAATGCAGCATAGTAGTGCCACTTATAGAGCAATTTACACAAAAAAGTAAACAACATTATTATATATCAGAAACTGTCTGAAGCTGTAGTTAGTTTTAAAAAAAATTGTCCTTGAAGTAAAGCTATTGTGATAATCATTGATAATGCAGCATAGCAGCATCATCTGTTGAGCAATTTACATCAAAAAGTAATGAGCACGAAGTTATGTAAAAGATTAACTTAATCTGAAATTTAAAAAAATACATACATTAGTTTGAGATAGAACTATTGTGGAAAATTATGAATAATGCAGCATAGCAGCACCATCAGTTTGGCGATATACACTAATAACTAAACATCTCGAGTTTATATCAAGGTGTAACTGAATCTAAAGTTTTGTGAAATTATGTGCATCAGTTCTTGAGATAGAGTGCCCATAAAATTTGTCAAATACAGACTCACAGAGTGACAGATATTTCCCAAAAACCATCAAAACATGTTCAGGACCTTCTAAAATGTTTAAATACACCAAAAACTGGAAATCAAATTTTTCATGAATTCAATACTTACTTCTTGAAAAGATAGATTAAAGTAATAAATGCATACTTCAAAATTTTATGTTGAATTTTTAATTTTATCATTTCCATTAATCGGCATGTTATTGCAATAATTTTACACATGAATTAATTATTTTTTAAAAGTTGCATTTAATTACATATCTAGATTTTTTTCATGTAATCAAGTTTTTGTGAAATTGTAAACTTTTTGTATACACTTGTACAAAATATATACAGAATTTTTGAATAAGAAATTATTACTATATTTAGGTTCCTATTTAGACATTTTAAATAAGGTTATTTATATACATATATGCAACTTAATAAGATTCATCTGCTGTATGGCATGAGATTTTTTTTCCTTCAATCATTGCACTTACGAAAGATTCAATTTGTTGATTAAACTTTTTTGAAATGTCTATTTTCAAGAGAAATTTTGCATAGGGTCTTGTGTTTCAAACAAGAAAAAAAGTGTGAAGGATCCTTTCAAGTCTTCTCAAACAGATTTCTGCTCAGAGATTAAATTACCCACATTAAAATTTTCATGTGAGACACTCAACATAAAAATAAATAAAATAAAAAGTAAGAGGATGTAGCTATTACAAAATTTTCACTATATTATTTCATTAATGAAATTTCAATTTTTCCAGTTCGGAAAAATTGAAAAATAAGCCTTCAGAAAAACCCCGTTTTTTTTTCCCAATTTTTCCAGGTTTTTTCCAAGCATACCCATCTCTAATAATGATAATAATTGTTCATCATTCTTACTCAAATTATGCTAACTTTATTAATGAACAGAAAGCGGCATTTGCTCAGCATGTTTTTGTTCTTTGTGTGATATTTGATTCATGTTTGAGAAAGAAGGGAATCATCTCGGAAACACCCCCTTTGAAAAAAACTGGATTTTGAACAAAGAGGAACATTGTTAAAATGTCCTTTATGCTCATTGGTGTTTTTCTTCTGTTTACCCATGGCTGATTTCACATGGGCAGAACACTTTCACATCATTTATATAACCTTGAAGCTTTATAACTCAATGGTATATATATATATAAGAAAAGGGCAGCTGACGTCACTGGGGGCAAAATTACTGTGGATCCACAGTAATTTCCTGTCTGTATTTAAGACTCTTACAGCACACAAGAAGTCAGGGTGATCTGATTGGTCTACGGTTGGTCTGATTTGCCTGCCATTAAAAGCTCTGCTGCAGGATTGGTCAACGTAGCTATGATGATTCCTGTAATGATCGCTAAAGCAGAAATGTAATTCATAGATTGGTTGAAGAAAGCATTTGTTTGAAAACATGCCCTTTCCTCATATGTAACTACTTGGTAATTCTTTCGACCTATTTTATCAAATTATATAAATCGCCAAATTGTGCAAATCAAGGTTATTTTCATTTTAAAAAACAGAAGCAGAATTAAATTAGTATAAGATTAATAAAAGTACATAAAATGTTGAAAAATAAATTGCTTGGTGATGTAACAAACATGTGTAACATATTAAATCTCAAAGGAATGTGGCATTCATCATCAACCATTATTGGCATTTAATCTCATAGTTTGGCAATAGTTTTTTGGTCAAAGGGATAACCAAATAGTACTTTATATATTTTGAATGAATCAAAAAAAGAAATTACTCAATATGAAAGCAGCTTGTTTTCAAAGGTTGCTTTCAACTCGATTTCAGAAATGGCTTTAAACTGGGCAAAAAATTTAAATTTTGAATATATTATAGAAACTGTGGTACTTACATATTAACGGCACCACAGCAGAAGTTGCACTAATGCACCAATAAAGAGCAATCTTGTTGTTCGTATGCGTACAAGAAATGGCGTCAATAATGAGCAAAAAAAAAAAAAAAAAGTAAACCACTAGAAAAATTGTGCCAAAAATCAGCAAACAACAAGGCAACAAGGAATCCAAAAGGAAACTGTGTGCGCCTGCGAACAACAAGATTACTCTTTATTGGCGCAGTTTCTGCTGCAGTGGCGTTAATATGTAAGCACCGAAATTTTTGATAAACAGAAAAGATAACAGGTAGAACACATTTGTATCTGGGCACATAAATTTTCTCATACTCATCTCAATTCAAAATTAAGCCTAACATGGCTCCATCTTATCAGAGACTGATTGAATGGATGGGTTTGCTGTTCAATGTTGTTACACTGTATTTTATTATTACAGTAGATTCCCTCAAATCTGCATCCTTAAAATGCACACATAATTTATGGATGTAAACAATGAAAATTTCACTTCAGGTACAGGTGCAAAGTTGCAATTTTTTTTAATGTATTTTCATACTAATACAAATGAACTTGCTATTTTCTATGAAAAGAGAATATATGATTTTTTTTAGGTACTACTTGGTTATCCTGTCAACCAACAAACTATCGCTGAACTATAAAATTAAACACCAATAAAGGAAGATCGTGAATGTCACATTTAATGACATTAAATATGATACACATGTTTAAAACATCATTAAATTATTTTTATTTTTATTTTTATTAATTATTCTATTAATTATTTGCTTTTTCATTATTTAAAATAAAAATTATGTCAAAATGTATAATTTGGCTATGAGTTTGGCGATTTGTATAATTTCGCAAAATTGGTCGATGAGATAACCAAGTGTAGTATCTTTATTTAAATCAAGCTATTGCTGATAAAAGTGATAATCACAATCTTTTGTCCAAGTATATTAATGTACCCTATAAATCAAGATTTTTTTGTTTTTTATTTCAATGATTTTAATGTAAAATAATAGAGAGTACTTTTCATAAGAAAAGTGTCATGGAATAATTCAAGGAAAACATATTGCATCTCTTTTATGCAATTTCAAAAATACATTAATTTTATTTACTTGACCTTTACTATTAATATTTCAATCAGTTTTAAGATATCTTACTTTTTATATTTTTAATTTATTATTGTACTTAATTCCTTTAATATTTTACTACATTATAATCAGTCATTACAATTTTGATTGCCTTATTGCATTCAAACTGCTGAGTAAAAATGTAAACTAAGCAAAGACTAGAAATCTGCACAACCTCTGTTCCCAAGCTGTGTACATTTGAGAGAGTCTACTGTACTAAAATAATTAAATAAATTAATGGTAAACTAAAAAGATATTTTGTAAAATGATTAAATTGTTGAAAAAGCATGAGTATAATAATATTTCTAGAATTACATATTAAAATATGTATGAAACGTTTTAAGTTTAAAAAGTTCTGTAATTTTGTCCTTGTATCTAAACTCAAAGTTTCATTGTTTATATTTGTGAAGATGTGTGGATTTTAGGGTTGAGGATTTGAGCTGCTGTTTTAAATTTAACAATAATAAATAAAAAAATGCATTTTTTTAAAATGTGTAATAAT
The DNA here is from genome assembly GCA_964019185.1 of Maratus speculifer. Taxonomy (NCBI): domain Eukaryota; kingdom Metazoa; phylum Arthropoda; class Arachnida; order Araneae; family Salticidae; genus Maratus; species Maratus speculifer. Next base: position 368,577,090 of record OZ025296.1, read on the forward strand.
CTCTAATGAAATGATATGAATAAAAATTGACAAAAAAAAAATCTTTCAAAAAACTGTTGTATTTTACTGGCTATGCATAGTTTTTGATTCTATAAAATTATTTTAAACGAGCTATTTTATAACTTCAACATAAAATTTGCTTAAAATAATTCCATTAAACACTCTGTGTTTCAGTTTAATAACACTGATACACAAAGATTTCTCTATAAAATTACAAATCTTCATATCTTTATCTGAATAATTTCCTTAATATTAGACAAGAAAGATCTTCCTCCAAAATAAGTTCATCTACGTTAGTGACAGCTGTGGCTAATATCTCTTTCTGTTAAAAAAAAAAAAAAAAAAAAAAAAAATTACTAGGAGAAATCCCTTTGACCAAAAAATGATCGCCAAACTATAAAATGTCAAAAATGAATGATAATGAATGTCATATGCAATGACATTAAGTATCATATGCGTATTTGCAACGTTATTAAATGATTTTTATTTCGACTTTTTATTTGTATTTTTTTTAAATATTCTAGTGATTATTTGATTTTTTGTTATTTAAAATAAAAATTATGTCAATATGTATAATTTGGCGAAATTGGTAAACATAATAATCAAGTAGAACCAAAACAACTTATATTTTTATCAAAGTTTGAATATAATTATACGCTTTAATAGACATGCAAGTTTAATTTAATCATCTACAAATGTTATAGTCGAACTGCATTATATTTAGGGTCTTTAATGATTTGATACTCAGAGAATTCTTGTCAGATGTAGCATAATTTATACTATAATTTTAAAAAAAAATGTTGTTAAGTAAAGAAGGAGTTAGCATATTTTTTCATCAATACTCTGAAGGTTTTAATATTATTTTTATAAAATAAGAAATTTATTAACAAAGAATTGCACTTACAACAAAAATCAAATGAACAAAATAAATCCTAAAAAGAAGCTAAAAGACTCATTTAGGACTAACTAAAATTTATTTTCAATAAATTTATATCTGGCCATCCTTATAAAATGTTAAAGTTTCATTGAAATAACGAAAGTTACTACATAATAATTACAAAAAGAAAAAAATATGTTGCGCTACTAAAGAAAAAAATTGTGCCAAAATTAATAAATCAAAAGAGATTATAATATGGATAACATCCCTTTCCAACATATTCTAATAATTATATTGATAAGAAATAATTTATTTTTATATGCAATGCAAGAAAAATTAAAATTCAATGGACATAAGCTGATATCTTAAAAAACTGATAAAGTTAAGTTAAAGATTCACAGAAAAAGTAATAATAATACTCCTTTTAGAAATACTAAAAACTATTTTAAATTATTTAAGTGATGCATGTAAAAATAATCTCGAATTAAATCAAATAATTAAAAATTGTCTTATTTTAAAAATAAAACTAAAAGACTATTTTCAATGGAAAATTTGTTCATTTATGTTAATCGATTCATGAAAGTTACTTGATAATCAAGTTAATTTCAGGTAATGAGTAATCGATAACTCAGTTAATCAGTAATTAAAATTATTCATCATTTATAACAGGTTCATCTCTATTCGAAATTATTTCTGTTCTAGATACTATATATCTGATGAATATGCTGCCGTAATATATGAAGATACCTGTCAAATTTTTCACTAGAGTGTAAATTCAAATAGCATACTCCAGCATTGTGAGTAATGAATCAATTCATTTTTCATAAATAAACGTTTTTTGGTTTTTTTTTAATGAAGGGAATACTTTTCTTAATTCTTGAAACAAATATTAATATTGGTAGATGTGAGAAAGTAAAAAGTCAGAAGTTGAACTTTCTGTTGCAGCAGATTTATTGATATGATTCATTCCTCATTCACAGCACTCACCGTGATTCACTCATGGCGTTGGCGTCTCTTTGCTTTTATGTGAACCTGTACGATATGAAAGTTCTCTGTTAATAGACGGCAAATTTATGAAATATAATGACCTACTGCAATATAATGAAAGAGCATTTTAAAATTTATTGACCTGACCTCTATATTAAAATAAGTTAATGGTAAGATACGTTTCTTTTGCTTACTCTTTTACTAAAATTTTTGTATTTTGTAATAAAAGTATTCTAAACTGTTCATGATTATTAACTGGTGAAAACTGTTAATATTAGTTCAGACTTGTTCTAGATCATCTAAAGAACTGATCTATATAAAAATGAAAGAATAAATTTTAGAATTCTATTTATTATCATTTGTTTTCTGAGATGGGATAATTTGGGGTATGGTTAAGCTTAGTCTAAGCATTGTATGATGGACAAATTTGCGATTTCTGTATTAACTTTGGTATACTTTTAATGATATTTTATAATAAAAGGATGAAAAAAATATATTCCTAACACTAGGAAGTGCAATTTTAACATTGTAAAACAATTTATTTTATATTTTGTTTCTAAATGTAGTTTAGAAAGTGAAGAATGATAAAAAAGTGTTATATGCAATAATAACATATACTATAAAAAACGCAGAGGAAATTGACACATAAAAAAAATCTCTAGAAAAAGAAAGTCATAACATCCAAAAGATAAAGTAATTATGAAATCAGATAATATAAAATTCAATTTTGAAGAAATAAAGCAAGGTTCATAAATGAAAGTTAAATACTGTTAAAAAAAATTAGACAATATTTCTTTAATTTAAATATTATGTAAAAAATATTATTTGGAAAAGAAGTAAACACCCTGTACTAACTCCTCAACAAATTATTGTAGAAGAAATTGTTGATACCTAACGATTTAAAAGAAAGTCTATTTTTAAAAGATGTATATAAAATTTGCTCATGGGGAGGGGGGCATCTACGCATTAAAACAAACTCTAATTTTATTTTTTTAATAGAAGCACAACATTCTGAAAGTGTAAATGAACTCAACATCTTTCAATTATCCTAAAAACAAATTTGCATAGTATTCATACGATAGGTTTCTGAGAAATTAATTATTTTAAAATTTGCATATTTTAGAGGCTGTATCCTAATTGAAGCTTGATTGTGGACCAATAGAGCCCCCTTTTTAATGAAGGCATCTTAGGCACCACTCAAGCAGTCATTGAAGATTGCCAGATTATAGGATAGAAGACATTATATAGAACATAAGAGGTTTCAGTACTACTTCGATATCCCATGACTTCGACCCATTTCGCCAAGCTATTAGCCAATTTATGCAATTTGACATAATTTTTATTTTAAATAGTGAAATAACAAATCAGTTAGTAAAACATTAATAAAAATACAAGTAAAAGGTCGCATTTAAAGTAACTTGATGATGTAATAAACCCATGTTTCATGTTTAATATCAAGAAAATGTGATGAATAAGGTAACCCATAATTGGCATATAATCTTAGATTTCGGCAATAGATTTTAAGTAAGGATAACCAAGTAGTACCAAAAATTCAACATATCTAGTCATTTTTATCACAGACAATCTCTTAAACAATCATTTTACATTTTTTAAGTATAGATTGGAAATTACTTGGCCTTTATCACTTCAGCCTTGTTTGAACTTTCCCTAATTTATGATTAAAATGTCAGACAGACACTGGAATAATCTTTAATGATTCTGTTTTTACTTGTTAAGTATGGATAACAATAAAAAACTACATCTGACTGGTTTTCTATTTATAACTCTCATTATATACTTATTCCCCATTTGTTGGTATATAAATGCATATTATGTACACATAAATAAATAAATATACTGAATAAGATGTTTTTATTATTTTATATATTTATTATACAGTAGACTCACTCAAATCCACAACTCTCTAAAATTTCACATAATTTACAAATGTAAACAATGAAACTTTCAGTTCAGATAAAGAAATAAAGATTGACTTTTATAATTTTGTATCAATTTCATGCATATTTTAATCTGTAATTTTCATTAATAATACTGAATTCATGTTTTTTTATATGAAGGAAGAATTAATTTATTTCGGAAATAGTTCAGATATTGCAGAAATCGCTGGTCATCACAAACTTTGTACCAAATATATTTATGTATTAATCAAACTTTTTAGTTTATTAAGTCTGGCTAAACCTGAAATGAAATTTTCTTATTTTAATATGAATTAGTAATGTCTTTTTATAAGCAAGTTTCATTGAATAATTTAGGAAAAATACATTTCATCTTTCATAATGAATATTTAATCATACATTATTAATAATTAAACTGACTTTGCTTTTAATATTTTAGTTAATTTTTACTATTTTAATTACTTATTTTAATATTTTATTATATTGTAAGCATTTATTATAATTTCGATTGCAATATTAATTAGTGGCTAATTCCATTAAAACTTGTCATGTCTGTCACACAGCTAAAAATCGCTATGCTTGTTTGCCACCGTTATTTTCAAAACGTTTTCTTTGCCCTATTCAACTGATGAGATATTTAAGACAAAATAAATAACATTCTCCCGTTCTAAAATACTTGTATTCAAAAATCGTTGTATGTGACAGTCATGACAAGTTTTTGTAGAATTAGCCTAATGTTTAAAAAATGTTAACAAAGAAATGACCAGAAATCTGCAAAAAATCTAAAATACGCACAACCTGTGGTCCAGAGCTCTGCACATTTGAGGGAGTCTACTGTACACGTAAAATTAAAAGATAATATACACTCCATCAATTATATTCCTTCACAACTCCTTCAAAATATTCCTTCAATTTACTTGATATTTTATTTATAATAAGTTATTTATTTTTAATTGTTGCTTATTTAATTTACTTATAATTTAATCTTTGTATTGTTAGGAAAGGCATCTGACACAACATTGATATTGATGACTTGAAATAATTGGAAGTCTATTGTCGTTTTTAATACTACTGTAGAAATTTTATTACAGTTTATTTACTACATTCATTTTAAATTTTCGTCAAAACTTCATTTATTATTTTTTAATGAAATGTAAAAACTGATATTAATAAATTTATTTCATTGCAGATGCATTAAACCATTAATCTAATACATCACATCACTCAAAATATCTTCAATGTGTAAAATAAATGCAGCAAAATATTTCTTATTAGGACTTTTTGAAAAAAGCAGTTTCTAACCCACAGCCTAGAAAACCTTTTATTTTTGAGCTATGCAAGTATTTCTACCAAAACAGTCTTTTTTGTGTGAGGTATGTAACAAACAATTCTCACGCAAGAGCCATTTACGCGACCATCTGTTAACTCATACTGGTGAGAAACCTTTTGAATGTGAGGTATGCAACAATAAATTCTCTCGAAAAAGTTCTTTAAGTAAACATTTGTTAATTCATACTCATGAGAAACGTTTTATGTGTGAGATATGCAACAAGAAATTCGCTCGAAAGGATGATTTAAAGAAGCATCTATTCATTCATTCTGGTGAGAAATCCTTTGTATGTGAGGTATGCAACAAGAAATTCTCTCAAAAGAGCAGTTTAAGCAACCATCTGTTAATTCATACTGGGGAGAAACGTTTCAATTGTGAGATATGCAACAAGAAATTCTCGTCAAAGGGCAATTTAAGCAGACATTTGTTAAGTCCTACTGGTAAGAAATCTTTTGTATGTGAGATATGCAAGAAGAAATTCTCTGAAATGCGCCATTTAAGCAGACATCTGTTAACTCATACTGGTGAGAAACCATTTGTGTGTGAGATATGCGATAAGAAATTCTCTCAAAATAGCAATTTAAACAGACATCTGTTAAGTCACACTGGTGCAAAATATTTTGTATGTGAGATATGCAACAGGAAATTCTCTCATAAGAATTACTTAAGTACACACCTATTAATTCGTACTGGTGAGAAACCATTTATGTGTGAGATATGCAATAAAAAATTCTCTCTAAAGAGCAGTTTAAGCAGACATCTGTTAAGTCATACTGGTGCAAAATCTTTTGTATGTGAGACATGCAACAAGAAATTTTCTCGTAAGCATCACTTAAGTACACACCTATTAATTCATATGGGTCAGAAACCAGATATGCAATAAAAAATTCTCTTAAAAGAGCAGTTTAAGCAGACATGTGTTAAGTCATACTGGTGCAAAATCTTTTGTATGTGAGATATGCAACAAGAAATTCTCTCATAAGCATCACTTAAGTAGACACCTATTAATTCATGTTGGTGTGAAACCGTTTGTGTGTGATATATGCAACAAGCAATTCTCTCGAAAAAGTTCTTTAAGTACACATCTGTTAATTCATACGTGAGAAACCGTTTGAGCGTGACAGATGCACCAAGAAATTTATTCGAAATTGTACTTTAAGCAAACATCTTTTAATTCTAGCTGAAGAGAAATCTTTTGTGTGAGAGAGATGTGCCAAGATATATTTTCAAAAGATTTGTTTAACGATGCATCTGTTAATTCATACTGGCAAGAAACTTTTTAAAAAAATAAATGCCAAAAAAAAAAACTATCAAAGAGTTACACTTTGCTTCAAAAATTTGTTAATTGCAGATAACTAATTGTAGCATACTACAGAAATAGAGAAATAATTATTTTCATTTATTACAGTGAACAAAAAGAACAGTGACACACAAAAAATTGCCTATTAAACCAGTAAATCAACACATCAGGAACTGTACCATGAGCCATGTCAAACCCAATTTTATTTTTATCATTCTTAAAATATTATATATCTCTGTTTTTTTTACTGTTTATAAGCCTGTAAAATTTTATAATGATTGATAGTATTTAAGTGAAAAAAAACCTTTGTTAATCCTTATTTCTCACAATAAAGTACTTTGGTGGTAAAATTGATTTTCTTATCGATATGTGAGCTGAAATTAATAATTTTGTAAAGGGAATTGTCCCTTGACTTACCCCATAATATTGAAAAAATGTGTGTGTAAGCGCGTTTCATACATTAGTTGATAATTTTAAAAATAATAACTGTCTGATGATATTTGAAATACAAAAAAAGTCGGTAAAAGTATTTTAAAATTTTGCTTTTCTGATTAGGATTATAATTTAAAAAGTATCCTAATTGTTATGTCATTACTGATAGCTTAAGTAATCCTTTTCAGTTCCGTTAATTCCCTATTCCGGTTGTTATTTCATAAAGGAATAGCAGTCTGTTGTAATTTTTAAATGGCAATAAATACGGTAGACTCCTTTAACCCTTTATCTATCGACGCTACTTATAAGTACCATTAAAATAACTTATTATAAAAATTCTTTTCATAAAGTTGTAACACTGTTTTGAATGAGTTACAGATACATTACTTTATCTTGTTCCAAAAACATTATTGGTTACACAAATGCCTTTGCATCTTTTCAGCATTCTTAGCGCTGAGGGAGGGGGATGTGGTTTTTTTCAATTCGGAAATATTTCTATATTTATATTGTAAGAACATTCTGTTTGTACATATTATAATTCTACAAAATACTAAGAAAATAATAAAAAATAAAAGATTTGACTGGAGTTATAAAAATTGCACAAGATCCCCGAAAATTCAAATTTAATTAATCGTACTAAATTCTTCAATCCTACAAATATTTATTAAATGATTATGTAAATCTTTTAATTTAGTTCAAACAATTCGCGTAAAATGCTTTAGAATGTAAAATTTTCATGAATTCATAATGCGGTTAATAAAGGGTTAAATCTACAACTCTCTAAAATCCACACATAATTTTCAAATAGAAACAATGAAACTTTCAGTTCGGATACTGTGACAAAATTTGACTTTTTTCATTTTTATATAAATTCTACATCTCTTTTAATCTGTAATTTTCCTTAATATTCCTGACATCAGGCTTATTTATAAAGGAAGAATAAATTTATTTCTGAAAAAATTAGAAATATTGCTGATAATATTGGTTATCACAATCCTTTTACTAAATGTATGTCTGCATTAAACAAACATTTTTGGTTATTAAGTCTGGCTATACCTGGAATAATCTTCCTTTTTGTATGATGTGCATAAATGATGAATGAAAAACGTACATAAGTGAGGGCCGCGCATAACTGAGAGAATGCTGATGTAGCAAATTTTATACAAATTATGCGAAAGGAAAACATTATGAAATATAAGAATCAGGATTAATAACATTTTTTAAAATACAAAAGATGTAACATCAGTATATCGTACTTAAAAAATAAAATCTTTACACTTTCATTGTAAAATTTATCTTAGACATACAATAAGTGTAAAATTTAATTTGAAATAGAAAGAGATATGCTTACAAAAAATGCTAATTAGTCCTGTTTAAAGAAGTCATCAATGATCGTTTGCTTTTGCTTAGGCTTTGTTTATACGATGATTTTTTGGTACTACTAGATTATCCCATCGACCAAATTCACCAAGTTATATAAACCGCCAAACTACTTGCCAAATTATATATTTTGTCGCAAATTTCATATTAAATAACAAAAGAAAAAATAATTTGCAATGACATTAATAAAAAATACAAATAAGACATCGGAAAAAAATCATTTGATGGCATAAGAAACATGCGTAATGTGTTTTTCAAATGAATGTGACATTTACGATCAGCCATTATTGGCATTTAATCGTATATTTCGGCGATAGTTTTTTGGTCTACGGGCTAACCAAATAGTACCGATTTTTTAATGCATTTAAGCGCGTCATTGTATTTGATGCTACATCACAATTTTGAAGGTAACATCTCTAAGGGTCCAGGGCTCCTAAAGCAGAAGCATAAGATGGGACAGTGAGAGGATCAGTTTCATCATTATTATCATTTTCACCTTCTTTTTCAGCTATCACGCCTTTAAAAACAGTTTCGAAATCTCTTACTGCTGTTGATGTTAAATTTTCATGAACCATTCACGAAATCTTGACACGAAAGAGAATTGTGGCTTATGCTGTTCCACTCTTCTTCGTCTATGTGAAAATCATTGATGTTCTTTTCGTTTTCTTGTATTGGAAAAAATCTAACGTCATCTGAATGACAAAAACCCACTTTTCTAAGGAAGTTAGAAATTGTTGTGGTTATTACGTTATTCCAAAAGGAAAAGACAGCTGACGTCACTGAGGGCAAAATTACTGTGGATCCACAGTAATTTCCTGCCCGTCTTTAACCCTTCACTATGAAAAAAATTATTTCAAATCTATATATAGGTCTTATAATGGGAAAAATAATAAAAAAAATTAAATTTCAAATTTTCAGCTAAAATTTGATATTTTATGTCGTGTATACCGTATACGCAAGTAGGGTTTTTTCATACTCTATTACTATATTTTGTAATTAAATGGGCTTTAATTAATTAATTTTATCTGCTCAACACTCTGCAATTTGCTTTATATTAAAAAATTAGGTATTCAGTAAAAACAATGACAGTAAATTTGTCCTTAAAAGCATGATCACTTTTTTTCTTTCCAAACAATAAATTCTAATTTTATGTCAAATGTAGTCACCACAAACGAAAAAAATAAGTGTTACTCTATTTCTTGAATTATTCTTGATCAGTTACAGTGATCCTATTGGCCAAGTTCATGTCACATAAAGAAAATTATTGTGTTTTTAGGGTATATGCCATATATGACCCACGATGCAGTAAAGGGTTAAGACTCCAACTGTATACAAGAAGTCAAGGTGATCTGATTGGTCTACGATTGGTCTGATTTGTCTGCGATTAAAAACTATGTTTGTAAATCGTCAAAGTTGCCATGATAATTCCTGTAATGATCGTTGAAGCAAAAATGTATATTGATAGATTGGTTAATGGAAGCGTTTGTTTGTAAACATGTCCTTTCCTTAGAGGAAGCCAACATATGCATAGCCTCCAGAAGCGAAATATTTTTGAATTTATCGGCAGAGTTCCCAGTGTTTCTCACAAGCATTGTGGTATTTGATTGGCTTTTCGGAGACGCTCGTGGGATAAATCAAGATGCTGATTAGCTAGAATCTATCCCGACGTTATTTGACGTCATGCTTGTGGTCCATTCCTTTTTCTGCTCTAGTGATAGGAGAATTCCTCTCACCGAATCTTACCTATACTGCGCTTTAACTGCTCTTATATTATACTAAGGTCTGATGTCTTGAGTCTGCCAGTATAGTTTGCAGGGGAAAATATAACTCGTGCATGTGTCAGCGATGGAAGATTGGCGAGGACATTTGTCCATGAATAACAGGACACAGATGTCATATACGCACCATATTTGCACGTGCTTTTCCTTCCGCAAATTTGGCGAAAATTTTGTTTCTGAATGTAAGTTATGAATTGCATGCAGTAACAGTACATGATTTTTTATTCTAATATAAAAATAAAATAACGTGAAAAAAAGAAAACGATTCAAGTTTTTTAAAAAAGGTAATAAAAATAAATAAATGATAGTCTGATATAACTAATTCTTGATATTGTATATAATAAAAATAATTTAAAGAAATAAAATAAAAAATAACTGCAAATAAATATGAATTTAATCAAAAAGGGAACAATAAATAAACATTTATAAATAATAAACTTAATATGCAACAAAAAAGGAAATATGTTTTTCACAACAAATTGTAAATATTAATACCTATTGCCATATTTAATGCATGAAGTTGCATTACTTAAACAGCACATTTCACTGAAATCTTTAATTTTCCCCATTTCCTTTCTCTAACAATTGTTATAAATTTATTAAACTGATCTTCTGCTTGGCATAAGTGTGTAATGCCAAATTGGCGGAAGGAAAGCACGTGCAAATGTGGTGCGTATATGATATCTGTGCCAATAACAGAAGATTTCTTTTGCCATCTTCATAACGAATTCTTTCAAAGAGTCTGCAAAAATTTTCGATGCCAACCAGACTTTGTACTACTTTTATAAGAACATGGCATTTTCTATAGATTTTTGAGGCATTGTGGTTTCTCGGATTTACCAGTCACTATGGGCGGTAACTTTTCTGATCCGCCCACAATCGCAACATAAAAGCACGGTCCCTCTTCCTTTGCTGAATTTGCCACCATGACATCACGTTTCTCCTAAAAAATCTTGCGTTTTGTTTGGTAAAAGATGATAAAATAAACCTGTTTCATCCACCTGTTAAAATGCTGTTAAACTCAAGTTCTGAATAAATTTTGTAAGATCTGCGATCCATTCATTAACAGTTGAATCTGAAACAGCAGCGCTTTCACTACTCAGAGAATGATTTGTTAACCCTTCGCTGCACGATTTTTTCTATTTTTATGAAAAAAAAATTTTAAATCTACTTCTACATATCGGTCTAATAATGGGAAAAATAGTAAAAAAAAAATAAATTTCAAAATTTCAGGTAAAACTTGGTATTGTTAGGCATTTACCCTAATTACACAAACGGAGTTTTTAAATTTTGTATTGCTATATTTTGCAATTAAATGGGCTTAAATTAACTTTATCTGCTTAAGATTTTGCAATTTTCCTTACATAATATTTTTGAATATTCAGCAAGAATAATAGAAGTAAATTTTTCTTTAATAGCTTGATCAAAAACTGTTTTGTTTCCAAAGAACTTATTCTAATTTTTTGTCAAATGCAGGCATCTGACATAGGCAAAATAAGTGTTATTCCATTCTTTGGCCTGTTCTTGATCAATTACAGTGATTATATTGGCCAAATTCTTGGTATATAATGCGAATCACGATGTTTTTAGGTATGTGCCATATGTGGAACACGGTGCAGTGAAGTGTTAAACCGTATCTCATCGTAAGTTTATCTAACAATCTCCAAGTAACCGAAAAATTTTCGATTCCCAATTTTGATGACATAGGGAGTGGATTTTCTTTATATAACTCACCACTAATGGGTAAATAAACAGCTCTCATTTCTCTGAACCATAAAATTAAAGTGGTTTCTAAAACCTCGATTTTTCCTTTTTGAATTCTTGATCGTTTCTTTGCTTGTGTAGAATATTCACTGTTCATTTTTTTTATCGATTTCTTGTTTTTTAAAATCCCTCTAAACGTCGATTCCGACAGATCAATTTTTCGAGCTAAACTTATTTTAGACAGTTTAGGATCATTTTCTGCTACTCTTATAACCTCCATTTTGAATGACATTGTTAACCTTTTTTTTACTTATTTTTATTGCAAGCGGAAAAAAATAAAATCCTCATACTACCGTAAAAGCAAAGACAGAGAGAAACACACGCGTAGCTTGATAAAAATAAAAGAAAAAAGGAAAGAATAAACCGTCAAAATTGAGGGGAGAGGGTGAAAAGTCAACCTGGCCACCCTTTCAAGCGCTTTGCGGAATGGTCTTTGGACTTTAACACCTGTAGAAACTTTATTGCAGATTTTTTAAAAAGTTCCCACATCATTCACAGTTTGTGATTTGCGTTTTACTTTCGCGTATGACTGAGAGAGGCAATTCAAAGTTGCGCCTATAAGTGAGAGATCTGTAACATTATTTTCCTATTCTCCGTGGCGTGACATTAGGAAACTCGCGTATAAGTGAGAGGCGTATAACTGTACGGCATCCTCATCTTGAAATAGTTGAAAATGATTAGAAAAAACAGTCCATAATTTTTTCCCTCCTGTTAGAGGTAAATTTACCCCCCCCCCCATCATTCGACAGATTAGCCCCTTCTTTCACTCTAGTTTCAATTAGTGCATAATAACACTATATTATACCCTAAAAGATTGAAAGGACATAATGAGGTTGCAGTCAACACTTCGAAATAGTCAAAAATGATATGAAAAAGGTAGACAAAGCATCTAATAATCCTCTCGTCAAGTACACGACTGGAATTCCAGATTTAGCCACAACTCGATTTGCATAAAAAATAGCAATCGGTCTGTCAACTTATATCTTGGTGGAAAACACCCCAACATCTGATTTTAGCAGTTGACTGGTAGGCTTTGCTTTACTGCAACAAAATGTATGAAAACTTGGAAGAGTGGGAGCAGGAAAAGTAAACCTATCAATGACCTAGGTTTTCAGATGCATTCCATCAACATATAACATGGCAGGCCGATTGTGTTTTAATACACGAATCGGGTTTTAAGGAATAACGGAATTTCAGCCGAGAAATGAATGAGGTAAATGTATATTACAAATTTAAAATTTTTTCGCCAAAACTAACCTTTATACTATCTTAATTTTCCGTACTTACTTCAAATTATTAAATTAAAATTTTGTTTCTAGATCTAATCTGTTAATCTGTATGCAGACGATATGAATTCTTAATTTGCCTTAAAAAACATTATTCCAGTATGCGTAAATTAAAAAAAAAAGATGGCTCTAAATTAAAAATATTCTTAATTAAAACTTTATTTCTTAATATTCCAAATAAAACTGATTTCTTCTATGTTTTTATCAACCCTTTTTAAGAAAGTCTTATTAAATTTATTCCAAAACCATACCTTTCAAAAAATATCATTATTTTATCTATTTATTTATTTTTCCGCCGTCAACCTTCGATAGTGTGCATATTAATAAATTCATTTCTTTTCTTTTTCTCTTAAAATTAATCATTCATAAAAGTCGTTTGCCTAAAAAATCCCGATTCAATTATAAATTGGTTAAATAATATTTAAAAAAAATTAATTTATCGTCTGTGGAAATTAATCTCGTAGCTGGACAAGAATTCTGTTTACATAAAAGAATGATGGTTTGAGGTTACAGAATGTTCCAGAACTTTCTTTTTAGTTTAAAAAGGTGGAAGTCTCGAGATGAAAAAGAAGATTCTTGGGTTGCTTCTTGGATGAGGACGGCTCGCTGAAGTAATGATGGAATTTTTGCAAAAGGAGCTTTTCCCTTCCTCATTATTACGAATTAAATAAATGAACTTACAGCAGCCAATGACTAATTATTGGATCTTCTATATTTATTTATTTATTTTGTTTTTTTCCTCACTTGCCATGACTGTGTGTTTTTTTTTAACCAGTGGAAATAATTCGAGTTTCTCCTTAAATCGTCACAACTAATCGAAAAGTCCGACAGGATAGTTTATGCCTGTGTTGCCTTTTACGGATATTTAAAGAAAATTGCGATGGAACGAAGAAAAGCATGCTATCGCCGAAGTTCGATTGAAGGACATTCTATATGACATTTTCAGCTTGCTGTGGTATTTTCAACTTGGAATGGTATTTATATGGTATTTTCATCTTGGAATCGGCTGTGGAACGAAATGATGATAGGTTTGTGAATCGCCGATAATTGACTTCTCGTGAATTCCTGAAGCTTGATATTTTTGGTCATAAGGATAAATTTTTGAGACCTGGTGATTTCGAATTGGATTTAATAAGGAATAGAAGCGCCACGACGACTGACATTCATCTTGTTGCGGCCCAAATATGCGATCATTGACTTTAAGTATTACTGGTAGTGATGACAAGAAAAAGAAAGAAAGAAAAAAGAAAACTTACAGGGAAAACTGAACGTCGGTTGCTAATTACCTGGATAATTTTCGGGGTTCTTGTCTCCCCTAGAATCCTCTTGAGAATTTCTTCTTATTTAGTGAGTTATTTTTAGATGTATTTAATTATTTTTTGTATCCTTTTTATGCATTTGTGTAGATTGTTTATTCTCTATTTGTGAGGTTTATTTATTTATTTGTTTGTTTTTCTTTGAGTCTTATTTATTAATCTATTTATGAGTATTATTATTATCATTATTATTTGTTGGAGATTGAAACATTTTTGTTTTAAAAGATTAAATTGAAGAGTATGATATTCTTAAGACAATTACTGTTACTTATTAAAGATTATTATGATATTTTTATGTACGTTTAAAGATAAGTTCGTAATAATAGTGAAGTATAAAAGAACTTAGAAGCTCAAGTTATTTTTTTTTAAAAAGATACATTTTCTATTTTATTGATATTGTTTGCTATCAAGAACTATTCTCAGAATACAGTGTTTTCATGATAATGTTCCTACAACTAAACATTTGAGCTGAAAATTAAGTTAACATTTATGTTTTTCCTTTTATTTGTTAGAATTTCTGGTTAAAGTGAGCTTTGGTTCCCGGATTCTTATAATTTATTTAAATTCAGTAAGAAATATGGAACTGTGCAAGGCTGTTGCTAGAGTTTTGACTGATAAATATGATTAATTTTTTCAGTAAATTTTGTGATTTTAAGTAAGAAATTACCTATAATTAAAATTTTGGAATCTCTTTATGATCTATAAAATAATAGAATTAAAAGTTGATCCCAATTTAAGGTATATCTATGATATTTACAATTTCTGTTTTATTAGACAAAATTTCTGGTTAAAGTTAGCAGCTAAATATAGTAATTTTGAAAAAATATGTAATTGATAGAAATCATTAACTTTGAAATTTATTGCGAATGATTTTACGATCAGAATTTAATAAGGAAAATAGAAGTGCTTCATTTATTCTAATGAGTAAGAATAAAAAAATTATGGAAGATCCTAAGTTCGCACCGTTTGACCCGAGTTCTGGAATGAACATTTTGTCTTGGTTAACTTATTTTGATAAAACATGTGATAGGGAACAGAAAAATCTAGAATGGAAATTTAATTTTATTGCGCAATATTTGAAAGGTGAAGCTCAAAAAAATTATATCAATGACTGCTTAAATTGTACGGATTATGAACAAATTAAGAAAGTTTTGATAGAAAGACTTATTGAATTAGACTTCCCGAGTTTTTCTGATTTTTCAAATCTGAAATTAGATAATTTAGACAATTTAGAAACTTATTTCCGTAAAAAAGTGGAAATTGGTAGGAAATTACATCTTAGTGAAAATATACTATTACAAGGTTTAACTGATGCTTTAAAACCAGAATTCAAAAACAATATTATTATAAATCCTCCTAGTAGTACCATAGAATGGTACCGGGTTGTCAAACAATTCGTGGAAGTTTCCACCCCACTAGTTTCAAACCAAGTAATAAATCAACCATCAGCTAGACAAAATTTTCAACCTTTTCAACCAACTAGGCCCTGGATTCAGCCAGTTAGGCCCAATAATACACCTAGGAATTGGATTCCCCAAAGGCAATCTCAGTTTCAAAGACCTAGAGTTTGTCAAAATAATTATATTCGAAATTCATACCCTTCAAGACCTTGTAGGATATGCACAAATAGGGGTGTGAGTAATGCTTTTCATTGGGAAAGAGAATGTATTTTTAGGAATGAGTTGCCATCCTCTGATACTCTTCCAAATATCTCACAAAATAATTCTCATAATGTTTGGCAATTAATTGTGTATGGATGTACAAATAATTATAATTTGCCATGTGTTGTAGATACTGGCTCAACTATTGCAATATTGCCACTTAAATTTGTTAAAAAACTTAATGCTAAAATTGAGACTATACCCTCAGTTACCATTGGTCAGGCAAAAGGATTTTTACATATAAATAAAAAATGTAGTGTTCTTCTAAAAGTGGGTAAAATTAAAAAATATGTTAACTTTTTAGTATGCGATACAAATTTGGATTATGCTATTTTGGGGTTAAAAGAATGTTCTAAATTTAAATTAACCATAGAATGTAAAAATTGTATTGTAAGGCAGGGAAAGAAAATTATAACTAACAGTATATCCATACATAATGAGAGATCCCTTCATTTCAATACAGTAAATATGGACCAAGTACAACAAAACAGGAATCAATCTAATGAATTTGTAACCTCAGAATATAAAAAAATATGAAATTAAATACTGGTAATACTGTAGCAATAGATAATTATGATAATGAAACACTGAATGTAAGTAATCATGATATAGAGTTACAATCTACTTGTGGAAATATTATGAAAAATGTAGACTATGTTGAATATGATCACGCAATTAATGTGCATCCTGATTATAGAGGTTCCATGACTCTTCAAAATTTTCGCGATAATTCGGATTCAGATTTAACTGGGGAAATAAATTTAATTCAAGATGTAAATTTAAGGGAATTAGTTCATATTTATAGTGATATTTTTGCAAAGCATAAATATGATGTGGGTAGGATAACTATTGAATCACAACGCGGTATACTAAACTCAGACCTACCTATATCTTTGAGGCCCTACCGAACATCTCCCCTAGAAGAAATAGAAATAAAAAACCAAACTCAATCATTGTTAGCAGCCGGACTGATAAAGGAAAGTAATAGCCCCTATTCTGCCCCTGTTACACTAGTTATGAAAAGAGAGGAAGGTAAAAAACGCGATTATGTATAGACTATAGAAAATTAAACGCAATAATTAAAAATGATGCAGAACCCTTGCCCCGTATCGATAGAATTTTAGATAAATTGAGTAGTGCTCAGTATTTTTCAAATTTTTATTTAGCCTCTGGCTACTGGCACATACCAATACATCCATCCGATACAGAAAAATTAGCATTTGCAACCAATCTTGGACTTTTTGAGTAGCTAAACCATTTAGCTCAAATTTTTGACATTTGCAAACAAGAAAACATTAAACTTAAACTTTCTAAATGTAAATTAAGCCAAAATAAAATCAATTTCTTAGGTTATGAAATCACTAATGGAACTATAACAGCAGCAAATGCCAATATTGAAACTATCAAAAATTTAAAACCCCCTTCCAATGTGAAAGAGTTACAACGATTTCTAGGTTCCATTGATGTTTACCATAAATTCATAAATAAATATGCTGAAATTAGATACCCTCTAAATCGATTACTTAAAAAAGACACAATATGGGAATGGAACTCAGAGTGCCAGGAGTCTTTTGAAAAATTAAAAAAATTCTTTAATTGCAAAACCCATCCTCAAAATTTATGATCCTAAATTACCTTTACATATGTTTGTAGATTCCTCTCAGATAGCAGTAGGTGCCGTTCTAAAACAACCTGATAAAAATAATTTCTTACATCCTATTGCTTATCATTCTAGAATTTTGAAGAGTTTTGAGCAAAATTATTTCATAACTGAATTAGAATGTTTAGCTATTATAGATACTCTTGACAAATTCTATCATTACTTTCATGGTGTCAAGTTTACAATTCATACGGACCACGCATCTCTAGTATGGTTAAAGAGTGTTAAAAACTTAAGAGGTAGGCTTTTTAGATGGTCACTCAAACTTAGTATGTTTGATTATGAGATAAAATATGAAAAGGGTTCAACAAATGTCGAAGCAGACATGTTGTCACGAAATCCTGTTTGTCATTTTAATCAACATATTAGTTTATTGCTAGATAGGAAAGAAATTATAGTGATGCATGACAATGACAATGTTTGTGACAAAAAATATAAAAAAGAGAATGGAATTATTATAGTTCAGAAAAAAGGATTAAAAAAAATATTTGTACCAATGTCATTAAGAAAAAAATTACTCCATATTGCTCATGATAATTTTGGACATTTAGGGATTCAAAAAATGCTTAATTTAATATCTCCCAACTATTATTGTCCTAATATGACAATAGAAATTACAGAATTTGTTAAACATTGCGATACCTGTCAGAAAAATAAAAAACCAAAACAGAAAAGATTCGGCTTATTACAAGCTATGCCAGCAACAGATCAACCTTTTGAATGTCTTTCTATTGATACTGTTGGTGGATTTAACTATTACAACTCAAAAAAAAAATTCTTACACATAATAATAGATCATGCAACTAGGTTTGTTTGGGCTTTTCCCTCCAAAAATGTTACCACTGAAACATACACTAACTGTTTAAAACAAATTTTCAATATCAAAGCACCTCAAAAAATACTTAGTAACAGGCATAAATCATTCAGATCTCCAAGATTTAAGAAATTCCTTAGAAATCATCATGTTCAACAGCGTTTTACATCCGCACATCATCCTCAGACCAAGGGAAAAGTAGAGCGCGTTAATCAGACTATAGTTACCAGGCTTAAATGTAAAGTTAATACCACTTCTTCTAAAATACCTTGGACTAGATTATTAAACCAAGTCATCGAAGAATACAACAATAGGCCCCATTCTATCACCAAATTCCCACCTGCCTATTTATTTTATGGTCAATTGCCTTATGAATCTCCTTCAAAACAAAACTATTACCCACCAGTAGACAAAGCCCTCAAAATTGCGAAAGCGCAAACTCAGGAATTCCACCTTAAAAGTAAAAGGCTCTATGATCGAAATTTTGTCGAATGCCCATTAAAAATACAAGACTCTGTAATTTATGAAGAATTTAAATACCCTAACACTCGAAAATTAGAACCTTCTTTCTTTGGACCATACATAATTATAAATAAACTTTCTGATGTAACTTATGAAATAGATAAATTTAATTATGAGACAGGACAGAATTCCGTTATTGTGCATGTTTCTAAATTAAGACCCTATTTTTCACCAGAAGATTTTAAACTGTTTCATGAGCAACCCAGAAGACCAACAAAACCTCAGATACAATCGTAATCACTAGATCAAAATGAAGTCAAGACTGTAGTTTAAATTTTAATTCTTATTCTTCAAATATTTTATCACCATAATTTTCAACATTAGCAGGTATGTTCTTGGTGGCCAACAAGAATATTACTTGTTTTTGGGGTTAAATTGGGCTCCTTATGCAGGCACTTTGATTGTAAAAGCTTTCAAATTGATGTTGATAAATTAAATTTAAGTGGATATAAGTCTAACTATATTACTCATTTATTTGACATTAGTATTACTCTATTTATTCAGCAGATATTATGTGATAATAGTTATAAAATCTGATGATTCTACTCAAACCTATAATATAATATGTGATTTTCAGTGATTGTGAAAACTACAGATATTAAGAGTTTTTCAAAAAAGCACACTATTTTTATTTCCTTTTCTCAATTAAGAATGACACCTTTTATTCCTATTGTATTTTATTATTAAAGTTTATAAACCATGTGTAGATAAAACATTATTCTTCATTTGGCATTTGTAAACTTATAACAAAATTTAACAATTTTGTAAAAGAGTATCAGAGAGGAATTATTGTAAGGAAATACTGGTTGAGAGTCCATTTTCTAAATAGTTAGATTTAATTTTATTTGGATTTTGGAATTATTATGATTTTTTTTATTTATACTTTCGGCTAGCAAAAAATACTTTCTTATGCTATTAGAAGATAAGAAAATTATTTAGTTGCTATGTAATTATTTTTATCCTCAACCAATATTTTCCCTATCAATAATAAACAAACTGTGATGTAATCTTTTGATTATACTCTTGTTTTACTATTATTATTATTATTATGATTTCTATAATGAAGTTTAGTATTAATTATACTCTTATTGAGAAATATTAGGATATGGAGTCTTATTATACTATTACTTATTACTGTTGTTATTGTTATTATTTAAATTTTTCTATATTATTTATTATTGATATTGAGAGTGATGCTATTTATTATTGAAAAATTGATATATTATTGAAAGATGTTGGATCCAACATAACATTAAAACCAAAGATTAAACTAGGTTTGAAGATCTTTAATTAAAGAGACTGTATTCAGTGAACATTGGAAAAGACTCCTTTATATATACTATTGAAAGACTTTTTTCATTTAAAGGACTTATTTAAAATAAACTATGCATTAAGTCATTGTAATTATTTAAAATTCCATGAGAACGAATTTTTATTGTTTTTATTATATTTTTATCTCTTGCTTATTAATATTCATAACTTATTCACTGTTATTATATGTATTATCTCCTATGCACTTACAAATGGTAAGTGATGTTGTAATATTATTGTATTTCTTTCAGGGAAATGCTCCTACCAAAATTTAATTCAGATTAATTTTCTCTTAACTATTTTATTTTAATAGCTAATATTTTTTATATTGCGTTAATTTTCTTTTCTTCCATCTCTTGGCTTCCTGAGTTTGACAGTTTTATTCCAAAATTTAACTTTACTAAATTATTATATTTCTGTTGTCTGAACTTGTAGTTTTATTTAACTATCAATTTCATACAAAATCTTGGGGAGGGGGATAATATTAAAAATTTAAAAAATTTTCGCCAAAACTAAACTTTTTACTATCTTAATTTTTTTATAATAATGTTCCGCACTTACTTTAAATTATTAAATTAAAATCTTGTTTCTAAATCTAATTTGTTAATATTCATGCAGACGACATAAATTCTTAATTTGCCTTAAGAAAATTATTCCAGTATGCGTAAATTTAAAAAGATGGCTCTAAATTAAAAATACTCTTAATTAAAACTTTATTTCTTAATATTCCAAATAAAACTGACTTCTTCTATGTTTTATCAACCCTTTTTAAGACAATCTTATTAAATTTATTCCAAACCCATACCTTTCAAAAAATATCATTATTATATTTTATCTATTTATTTATTTTTACTCAGTTAACCTTTGATAGTGTGCATATTAATAAGTTCATTTCTTTTCTTTTTCTCTTAAAATTATCATTTATAAAAGTTTTCTGCCTAAAAAATCCCGATTCAATTATAAATTGGTTAAATAATATTTTTTTTTAAATAAATTTATCGTCTGTGGAAAATAATCTCGTAGATGGACAAGAATTCTGTTTACATAAAAGAATGATGGTTTGAGGTTACAGAATGTTCCAGAACTTTCTTTTTAGTTTAAAAGGTGAAAGACTAGAGATGAGAAAAAAAGATTCTTGGGTTGCTTCTTGGATGAGGACGGCTCGCGGAAATAATGATGGAATTTTTGCAAAAGGAGCTTTTCCCGTTCTCATTATTGCGAATAAAATAAAGGAACTTACAGCAGCCAAAGACTAATTATTAGATCTTCTACATTTATTTATTTATTTTGTTTTTTCCCTCGCTTGCCATGACTGTGTGTTTTTTTAACCAGTGAAAATTATTCGAGTTCCTCCTTAAATCGTCACATATATGTGCAACAATATAAAAATATAAACAAAGCTTGAATATGAATATTAACTGTAATACGTAGAGGCACCATAATTACAATTAATATTGTTGAAGTTGTTTTTACAATAATTCAGCATTCACAAAATTAGATTTTTCTGTTATACATATTCGTACAATTGAATAAGTTATAGCGTTAAATGATGCAATATGATTATGTATTGATAAGTTCAAAAATATAAAAATGTAAACAAAGCTTGAATATAAATATGAACTGCAATCTGTAAAATTTTTAATTGCAATTCCCATTGTTGAATTTTATTTTACAACAATAGAGCATTCCTAAAATTAGATTTATCTGTTATACATTTTCGTAAAATTGAATAAGTTCTAGCGTTAAATGCAACAAGATGAATATGTATTGATAAGAGCAACAATATAAAAATATAAAAAATCTTGAATAGAAATATGAACTGCAATCTGTAATAACATTCTAATTACAATTCCTGTTGTTGAATTTTATATTACAATAATACAGGTTTCACAAAATTAGATTTTTCTGTTATACATTGTCGTAAATTTGAATACGTTATAGCGTTAAATGATGCAATATGACTATGTATTGATAAGTGCAACAATATAAAAATGTAAATAAAGCTAGAATATAAATACGAAATGCAATCTGTAATAACACTCTAATCACAATTCCCATAGCTGAACTTTATTTTACAACAATACAGCATTCCCAAAATTAAATTTTTCTGTTATACACTGTTGTAAAATTGAATAAGTTACAGTGTTAAATGCAACAATATGACCGTTTATTGATAAGTGCAAAAATATAAAAATGTAAAAAAAGCTTGAATATAAATATGAAATGTAAAATGGAAAGACACTCTAGTTCCCATTGTTGAATTTTATTTTACAACAATACAGCATTCCCAAAATTAGATTTTTCTGTTATACATTGTCGTAAAATTGAATAAGTTATAGCGTTAAATGCAACAATATGATTGTATATTGATAAGGGCAACAATATAAAAATGTAAACAAAGCTAGAATATAAATACGAACTGCAATCTGTAATAACACTCTAATCAAAATTCCCATTGTTTTACTTTATTTTACAACAATACAGCATTCCCAAAATTAGATTTTTCTGTTATACACTGTTGTAAAATTGAATAAGTTACAGTGTTGAATGCAAAAATATGACCGTATAATTGATAAGTGCAACAATATAAAAGTGTAAAAAAAGCTTGAATATAAATATGAACTGCAATCTGTAATAACACTGTATTTACAATTCTGATTGTTGAACTTTATTTTACAACAATACAGCATTCCCAAATTTAGATTTTTCTTTTATACATTGTCGTAAAATTGAATAAGTTATAGCGTTAAATGCAACAATATGACTATGTATATATATGTGCAACAATAAAAAAATGTAAACAAAGCTAGAATATAAATACGAGCTGCAATCTGTAATAACACTCTAATCACAATTCCCATTGTTGAACTTTATTTTACAACAATACAGCATTCCCAAAATTAGATTTTTCTGTTATACATATTCGTAAAATTGAATAAGTTATTGTGTTAAATGCAACAATATAAATATGTATTGATAAGTGCAACAATAGAAAAATGTAAAGAAAGCTAGAATATAAATATGAACTGCAATCTATAGTAACACACTAATTACAATTCCCATTGTTGGACTTTATTTTTCAACAATACAGCATTCCCAAAATTAGATTTTTCTTTTATACATTGTCGTAAAATTGAATAAGTTACAGTGTTAAATGCAAAAATATGACCGTATATTGATAAGTGCAACAATATAAATATATAAGCAAAGCTTGAGTATAAATATGAACTCAGTCTGTAAATCACTCTAATTACTGTTTCCATTGTTGAACTTTATTTTACAACAATACAGCATTCCTAAATTAGATTTTTCTATTATGCATTGTCGTAAAATTGAAACATTTATTGTGTTAAATGCAACAATATGACTGTATATTGATAAGTGCAACAATAAAAAAATGTAAAAAAAGCTAGAATATAAATACGAACTGCAATCTGTAATAACACTCTAATGACAATTCCCATTGTTGAACTTTATTTTTCAACAATACAGCATTCCCAAAATTAGATTTTTCTGTTATACACTGTTGTAAAATTGAATAAGTTACAGTGTTAAATGCAAAAATATGACCTTATATTGATAAGTGCAACAATATAAATATATAAGCAAAGCTTGAGTATAAATATGAACTCAGTCTGTAAATCACTCTAATTACTGTTTCCATTGTTGAACTTTATTTTACAACAATACAGCATTCCCAAATTAGATTTTTCTATTATGCATTGTCATAAAATTGAAACATTTATTGTGTTAAATGCAACAATATGACCTTATATTGATAAGTGCAACAATATAAAAATATAAAAAAAGCTTGCATATAAATATGAACTGCAATCTGTAAATCACTCTAATCACAATTCCCATTGTTGAACTTTATTTTACAACAATACAGCATTCCCAAAATTAGATTATTCTGTTATACATTGTCGTAAAATTGTATAAGTTATAGTTTTAAATGCAACAATATGACTATGTATTGATAAGTGCAACTATATAAAAATGTAAGCAAAGCTTGAATATAAATACGAACTGCAACGTCTAAATCACTCTAATTACAGTTTTCATTGTTGAACTTTACTTTACAACAATACAGCAAGCCCAAAATTAGATTTTTCTGTTATACATTGTCGTAAATTTGAATAATTTATTGAATTAAATGCAACAATATGACCGTATATTGATAAGTGCAACAATATAAAAATGTAAGCAAAGCTTGAATATAAATATGAACTGCAATCTGTAAAATACTTTAATTACAATTACCATGTTTGAAATTTATTTTACAACAATACATCATTCCCAAAACTACACTTTTATGTTATACATTGTCGTAAAATTGAATACGGTACAGTGATAAATGCAACAATATGACTGTAAATTGATAAATGACACAATATAAAAATATAAACAAAGCTTGAATATAAATATGAACTGCAATCTGTAAATCACTCTAATTACAGTTTCCATTGTTGAACTTTATTTTACAACAATACAGCATCCCCAAAATTAGATTTTCCTGCTATACATTGTCGTAAAATTGAATAAGTTATATCATTAAATGCAACAATATGAATATGTATTGATAAGTGCAACAATATTAAAATATAAAAAAAAGCTTGGATATAAAAATGAACTGCATTCTGTAAAAATACTAGAATTACAATTCCCATTGTTGAACTTTATTTTACAACAATACAGAATTCCCAAAATTAGATTTTTCTGTTATACATTGTCGTAAAATAGAATAATTTATTGTGTTAAATGCAACAATATGACCGTATATTGATAAGTGCAACAATATAAAAATGTAAAAAAAGCTTGAATATAAATATGAAATGTAAAATTGAAAGACACACTACTTACAGTTCCCATTGTTGAATCTTATTTTACAACAATACAGCTTTCCCAAAATTAGATTTTTCTGTTATACATTGTCGTAAAATTGAATAAGTTACAGCGTTAAATGCAACAATATGACTATGTATTGATAAGTGCAACAATATAAAATGTAAAAAAAGCTTGAATATAAATATGAAATATAAAATGGAAAGACACTCTAATTACAGTTTCCATTGTTGTACTTTATTTTAAAACAAAAAAGCATTCCCAAAATTAGATTTTTCTATTATACATAGTCGTAAAATTGAATAATTTATTGTGTTAAATGCAACAATATGACCGTATATTGATAAGTGCAACAATATAAAAATGTAAAAAAAGCTTGAATATAAATATGAAATGTAAAATGGAAAGACACACTACTTACAGTTCCCATTGTTGAATCTTATTTTACAACAATACAGCATTCCCAAAATTAGATTTTTCTGTTATACATTGTCGTAAAATTGAATAAGTTTTAGCGGTAAATGCAACAATATGACTATGTATTGATAATTGCAATAATAGAAAAATATAATCAAATCTAGAATGTAAATATGAGCTGTAATCTGTAATTACACACCAATTATAATTCCCATTGTTGAACTTTATTTTACAACAACACAGCTTTCCCAAAATTAGATTTTTCTATTACACATTGCCATAATATTGAATAAGTTATAGCATTAAATGCAACAATATGAGTATGTATTGATAAGTGCAACAATATAAAAATATAAAAAAGCTTGAATAGAAATATGAACTGCAATCTGAAATTACACACTAATTACAATTCCCGTTGTTGAATCTTATTTTACAACAATGCAGCATTCTCAAAATTAGATTTTTCTTTTATACACTGTTGTAAATTTGAATAAGTTACAGTGTTAAATGCAATAATATGACCGTATATTGATAAGTGCAACAATATAAAAATGTAAACAAATCTTGAAAGTAAATATGAACTGTAATCTGTAAAAACATTCCAATTACATTTCCCGTGTTAGATGTTTATTTTACAACAATACAATATTCCAAAAATTTGATTTTTCTGTTATAAATTGTCGTAAAATTGAATAAGTTAAAGTGTTAAATAACACAGTATGACCGTACATTGATAATTGCAACAATATAAAAATGTAAACAAAGCTTGAACAAAAATATGAACTGCAATCTGTAAAATTTTTTAATTGCTATTCCCATTGTTGAATTTTATTTTACAACAATACAGCATTTCCAAAATAATATTTTTCTGTTATACATTGTTGTAAAGTTGAATAAGTTATAGTGTTAAATGCAACAATATGACTATGTATTGATAAGTGCAACAATATAAAAATGTAAGCAAAGCTTGAATATAAATATGAACTGCAATCTGTAAATCACTCTAATTACAATTTTCATTGTTGAACTTTATTTTACAACAATACAGCATTCCCAAAATTAGATTTTTCTTTTATACAGTGTCGTAAATTTGAATAAGTTATAGCGTTAAATGCAACAATATGAATATGTATTGATAAGTGCAACAATATTAAAATATAAAAAAGCTGGGATATAAAAATGAACTGCATTCTGTAAAAACACTAGAATTAAAATTCCCATTGTTGAACTTTATTTTACAATACAGCATTCCCAAAATTAGATTTTTCAGTTATACATTGTGGTAAAATTGAATAATTTTTTGTGTTAAATGCAACAATATGACCGTATATTGATAAGTGCAACAATATAAAAATGTAAAAAAAGCTTGAATATAAATATGAAATGGAAAATGGAAAGAGACACTACTTACAGTTCCCATTGTTGAATCTTATTTTGCAACAATACAGCATTCCCAAAATTAGATGTTTCTGTTATACATTTTCTTAAAATTGAATAAGTTATAGCGTTAAAGCAACAATACGACTATGTATTGATAAATGCAACAATATAAAAATGTAAAAAAAGCTTGACTATAAATATGAAATATAAAATGGAAAGACACTCTAATTACAGTTTCCATTGTTGATCTTTATTTTAAAACAATAAAGCATTCCCAAAATTAGATTTTTCTATTATACGTTGTCGTAAAATTGAATAATTTATTGTGTTAAATGCAACAATATGACCCTATATTCATAAGTGCAACAATATAAAAATGTGAAAAAAGCTTGAATATAAATATGAACTGCAATCTGCAAATCACTCTAACCACAATTCCCATTGTTGAAATTTATAACAATACAGCATTCCCAAAATTAGATTTTTCAGTTATACATTGTCGTAAAATTGTATAAGTTATAGTGTTAAATGCAACAATATGACTATGTATTGATAAGTGCAGCAATATAAAAATGTAAAAAAAGCTTGAATAAAAACATGAAATATAAAATGGAAAGACACTCTAATTACAGTTTCCACTGTTGAACTTTATTTTACAACAATACAGCATTCCCATAATTAGATTTTTCCATTATACATTGTCGTAAAATTGAATAATTTATTGTGTTAAATGCAACAATATGACCGTATATTGATATGTGCAACAATATAAAAATGTCAGCAAAGCTTGAATATAAATATGAACTGCAATCTGTAAATCACTCTAATCACAATTCCCATTGTTGAACTTTATTTTACAATAATACAGTATTCCCAAAATTAGATTTTTCTGTTATACATTGTCGTAAAATTGAATAAGTTATAGCGTTAAATGCAACAATATGACTATGTATATATATGTGCAACAATATAAAAATATAAACAAATCTTGAATATGATTATTAACTGTAATACGTAAAGACACCATAATTACACTTCCTATTGTTGAAGTTTATTTTACAACAATACAGCATTCCTAAATTTAGATTTTTCTGTTATACATATTCGTAAAATTGAATAAGTTATTGTGTTAAATGCAACAATATGACTGTATATTGATAAGTGCAACAATATAAAAATGTAAACAAAGCTAGAATATAAATATGAACTGCAATCTGTAATAACACTATAATCACAATTCCCATTGTTGAACTTTATTTTGCAACAATACAGCACTCCCAAAATTAGATTTTTCTGTTATACATATTCGTAAAATTGAATAAGTTATTGTGTTAAATGCAACAATATGATTGTATATTGATAAGTGCAACAATATAAAAATTTAAACAAATCTTGAATGTAAATATCAATTGTAATCTGTAAAAACACTCTAATTACAATTCCCATTGCCTATATTTATTTTACAACAATACAACATTCCCAAAATTAGTTTTTTCTGTTATACATTGTCGTAAAGTTGAATAAGTAATAGCGCTAAATGCAACTGTTATACATTGTCCTAAAATTGTATAAGTTATAGTGTTAAATGCAACATTATGACTATGTATTGATAAGTGCAACAATACAAAAATGTAATCAAATCTTGAATGTAAATATGAACTGTAATCTGAAATTACACACTAATTAAAATTCCCATTGTTGAACTTTGTTTACAACAATACAGCATTCCGAAAATTAGATTTTTCTGTTATATATTGTCTTTAAATTGAATAAGTAAACGCGTTAACTGCAACAATAAAAATAAGAATTGATAAGTACATGTGCAACAATATAAAGATATAAAAATGCTTGAATAGAAATATGAACTGCAATCTGTAAATCACTCTAATTACAGTTTCCTTTGTTGAACTTTATTTTACAACAATACAGCATCCCCAAAATTATATTTTTTTGCCATACATTGTCATAAAATTGAATAAGTTATATCATTAAATGCAACAATATAAATATGTATTGATAAGTTAAACAATATTAAAATATAAAAAAGCTTGGATATAAAAATGAACTGCATTCTGTAAAAACACTAGAATTACAATTCCCACTGTTGAACTTTATTTTACAACAATACAGCATTCCCAAAATTAGATTTTTCTGTTATACATTGTCGTAAAATTGAATAAGTTATAGCGTTAAATGCAACAATATGATTGTATATTGATAAGTGCAACAATATAAAAATGTAAACAAATCTTGAAAGTAAATATCAATTGTAATCTGTAAAAACACTCTAATTACAATTCCCATTGTCTATATTTATTTTACAACAATACAACATTCCCAATATTAGATTTTTCTGTTATACATTGTCGTAAAATTGAATACGTTATAGCGTTAAATGCAACTGTTATACATTGTCCTAAAATTATATAAGTTATAGTGTTAAATGCAACATTATGACTATGTATTGATAAGTGCAACAATACAAAAATGTAATCAAATGTTGAATGTAAATATGAACTGTAATCTGAAATTACACACTAATTAAAATTCCCATTGTTGAACTTTGTTTTACAACAATACAGCATTTCAAAAATTAGATTTTTCTGTTATATATTGTCGTAAAATTGATTAAGTAAACGCGTTAACTGCAACAATAAAAATAAGAATTGATAAGTGCAACAATATAAAAATATAAAAAAGCTTGAATAGAAATATGAACTGCAATCTGTAAATCACTCTAATCACAGTTTCCATTGTTGAACATTATTTTAAAACAATACAGCATTCCCAAAATTACATTTTTCTGCTATACATTGTCGTAAAATTGAATAAGTTGTATCATTAAATGCAACAATATGAATATGTATTGATAAGTGCAACAATATTAAAATATAAAAAAGCTTGGATGTAAAAATGAACTGCATTCTGTAAAAACACTAGAATTAAAATTCCCATTGTTGAACTTTATTTTACAATACAGCATTCCCAAAATTAGATTTTTCAGTTATACATTGTGGTAAAATTGAATAATTTTTTGTGTTAAATGCAACAATATGACCGTATATTGATAAGTGCAACAAAATAAAAATGTAAAT
Source organism: Maratus speculifer (assembly GCA_964019185.1). Classification (NCBI taxonomy): domain Eukaryota; kingdom Metazoa; phylum Arthropoda; class Arachnida; order Araneae; family Salticidae; genus Maratus; species Maratus speculifer. The sequence continues at coordinate 368,607,161 of OZ025296.1, forward strand.
AAAGCTAGAATATAAATATGAAATATAAAATGGAAAGACACTCTAATTACAGTTTCCATTGTTGATCTTTATTTTAAAACAATAAAGCATTCCCAAAATTAAATTTTTCTGTTATACATTTTCGTAAAATTAAATAAGTTATAGCGCTAAATGCAACAATACGACTATGTATTGATAAATGCAACAATATAAAAATGTAAAAAAAGCTTGAATATAAATATGAAATATAAAATGGAAAGACACTCTAATTACAGTTTCCATTGTTGATCTTTATTTTAAAACAATAAAGCATTCCCAAAATTAAATTTTTCTATTATACGTTGTCGTAAAATTGAATAATTTATTGTGTTAAATGCAACAATATGACCCTATATTCATAAGTGCAACAATATAAAAATTTAAAAAAAGCTTGAATATAAATATGAACTGAAATCTGTAAATCACTCTAATCACAATTCCCATTGTTGAAATATATAACAATACAGCATTCCCAAAATTAGATTTTTCTGTTATACATTGTCGTAAAATTGAATAAGTTATAGCGTTAAATGCAACAATATGACTATGTATATATATGTGACGATTTAAGGAGAACTCGAATTATTTCCACTGGTTAAAAAGAAACACGCAGTCATGGCAAGCGAGGGAAAAAACAAAATAAAATAATAAATGTAGAAGATCTAATAATTAGTCATGGGCTGCTGTAAATTCATTTATTAAATTCGTAATAATGAGGAAGGAAAAGCTCCTTTTGCAAAAATTCCATCATTATTTCAGCGAGCTGTCCTCATCGAAGAAGCAACCCAAGAAATCTTCTCTCTCATCTCGAGACTTCCACCTTCTAAACTAAAAAAGAAAGTACTGGAACATTCTGTCACCTCAAACCATCATTCTTTTATGTAAACAGAATTCTTGTCCAGCTACTAGGCTATTTTTAAACAGACGATAAATTTATTAAAAAAAATATTATTTAACCAATTTATAATTGACTCAGAATTTTAAATATCTTACGCAGACGATTTTTATAAATGATTAATTTTCAGAGAAAAAGAAAAGAAATGAATTTATTAAAATGCACACCTCAAAGGTTGACGTAGGAAAAATAAATAAATAGATAAAATAAAATAATGATATTTTTTGAAAGGTATGGTTTTGGAATAAATTTAATAAGACTTTCTTAAAAAGGGTTGATAAAAACATAGAAGAAATCAGTTTTATTTGGAATATTAAGAAATAAAGTTTTAATTAAGAATATTTTTAATTTAGAGCCATCTTTTTAAATTTACGCATACTGGAATAATGTTTTTTAAGGCAAATTAAGAATTTATATCGTCTGCATAAGGATTAACAGATTAGATTTAGAAACAAGATTTTAATTTAATAATTTGAAGTAAGTACGGAATATTATTATAAGAAAATTAAGATAGTATAAAGGTTAGTTTTGGCGAAAAAATTTTAAATTTGTAATATTATCCCCCTCCCCAAGACTTTGTATGAAATTGATAGTTAAATAAAACTACAAGTTCAGACAACAGAAATATAATAATTTAGAAAAGTTAAATTTTGTAATAAAACTGTCAAACTCAGGAAGCCAAGAGATGGAAGAAAAGAAAATTAACGCAATATAAAAAATATTAGCAATTAAAATAAAATAGTTAAGAGAAAATAATTCTGAATTAAATTTAGGTAGGAGCATTTCCCTGAAAGAAATACAATAATGTTACAACATCACTTACCATTTGTAAGTGCAGAGGAGATAATACATATAATAACAGTAAATAAGTTATGAATATTAATAAGCAAGAGATAAAAATATAATAAAAACAATAAAAATTCGTTCTCATGGAAGTTTAAATAATTTCAATGACTTAATGCATAGTTTATTTTAAATAAGTCCTTTAAATGAAACAAGTCTTTCAATATATATAAAAGAGTCTTTTCCAATGTTCACTGAATACAGTCCTTGTAGGAAATAAAGTCTTTAAAGGCTACCTAAAACATTCTTCTCAAACTTAGTTGACTACATACAGTCCTTCAAATGAAAAGTCTCAAATAGTTTTAAAAATGCAATTCTTCATTGTAGTTCGCTAGATATAGTCTCTTTAATTAAAGATCTTTAAACCTAGTTTAATCTTTGGTTTTAATGTTATGTTGGATCCAACATCTTTCAGTAATATATCAATTTTTCATTAATAAATAGCATCACTCTCAATATCAATAATAAATAATATAGAAAAATTTAAATAATGACAATAACAACAATAATAAGTAATAATATAATAAGACTCCATATCCTAATATTTTTCATTAAGAGTATAATTAATACTAAACTTCATTATAGAAATCATAATAATAATAATAATAGTAAAACAAGAGTATAATCAAAAGAAAATATCGCTATTTGTTTATTATTGATAGGGAAAAAACTGGTTGAGGATAAAAATAATTACATAGCAACTAAATAATTTTCTTATCTTCTAATAGCATAAGAAAGTATTTTTTGCTAGCCGAAAGTATAAATAAAAAAAATCATAATAATTCCAAAATCCAAATAAAATTAAATCTAACTATTTAGAAAATGGACTCTCAACCAGTATTTCCTTACAATAATTCCTCTCTGATACTCTTTTACAAAATTGTCAAATTTGGTTATAAGTTTTCAAATGCCAAATGTAGAATAAAGTTTTATCTACACATGGTTTATAAACTTTAATAATAAAATATAGGAATAAAAGGTGTCATTCTTAATTGAGAAATGGAAATAAAAATAGTGTGCTTTTTTAAAAAACTTTTAATATCTGTAGTTTTCACAATCACTGAAAATCACATATTATGTTATAGGTTTGAGTAGAATCATTAGATTTTATAACTGTTATAACATAAATATCTGCTGAATAAATAGAATAATACTAAGGTCAAATACATGAGTAAATATAGTTAGACTTAAACACCCTTAAATTTAATTTATCAACATCAATTTGAAAGCTTTTACAATCAAAGTGTTCACCTTATGCCTGCATAAGGAGCCCAATTTAACCCCAAAAACTCCCAAAAACGAGTAATATTCTTGTAAGCCTCCAAGAACATACCTGCTGATGTTGAAAATTATGGTGATAAAATATTTAAAGACTAAGAATTAAAATTTAATCTATTGTCTTGTCTTTAGTTTGATCTAGTGATTGTGATTGTATCTGAGGTTTTGTTTGTTTTTTGGGTTGCTCATGAAACAGTTTAAAATCTTCGGGTGAAAAATAGGGTCTTAATTTAGAAATATGCACAATAACGGAATTCTGTCCTGTCTCATAATCAAATTTATCTATTTCATAAGTTACATCAGAAAGTTTATTTATAATTTTATATGGTCCAGAGAAAGTAGGTTCTAATTTTCGAGTGTTAGGGTATTTAAATTCTTCATAAATTACAGAGTCTTGTATTTTTAATGGGCATTCAACAAAATTTCGATCATAGAGCCTTTTACTTTTAAGGTGAAATTCATGAGTTCGCGCTTTCGCAATTTTGAGGGCTTTGTCTACTGGAGGGTAATAGTTTTGTTTTAAAGGAGATTCATAAGGCAATTGACCATAAAATAAATAGGCAGGTGGGAATTTGGTGATAGAATGGGGCGTATTGTTGTATTCTTCGATGACTTGGTTTAATAATTTAGTCCAAGGTATTTTAGAAGAAGTGGAATTAACTTTACATTTAAGCCTGGTAACTATAGTCTGATTAACGCGCTCTACCTTTCCATTGGTCTGAGGATGATGTGCGGATGTAAAACGTTGTTGAACATGATGATTTCTAAGGAATTTCTTAAATCTTGGAGATCTGAAAGATTTATGCCTGTTACTAAGTATTTTTTGAGGTGCTTTGATATTGAAAATTTGTTTTAAACAGTGTATGTTTCAGTGGTAACATTTTTGGAGGGAAAAGCCCAAACAAATCTAGTTGCATGATCTATTATTATGTGTAAGAATTTTTTTGTTGAGTTGTAATAGTTAAATCCACCAACAGTATCAATAGAAAGACATTCAAAAGGTTGATCTGTTGCTGGCATAGCTTGTAATAAGCCGAATCTTTTCTGTTTTGGTTTTTTATTTTTCTGACAGATATCGCAATGTTTAACAAATTCTGTAATGTCTATTGTCATATTAGGCCAATAATAGTTGGGAGATATTAAATTAAGCATTTTTTGAATCCCTAAATGTCCAAAATTATCATGAGCAATATGAAGTAATTTTTTTCTTAATGACATTGGTACAACAATTTTTTTGAATCCCTTTTTCTGAACTATAATAATTCCATTCTCTTTTTTATATTTTTTGTCACAAACATTGTCTTTGTCTTGCATCTCTATAATTTCTTTCCTATCTAGCAATAAACTAATATGTTGATTAAAATGACAAACAGGATTTCGTGACAACATGTCTGCTTCGACATTTGTTGAACCCTTTTCATATTTTATCTCATAATCAAACATACTAAGTTTGAGCGACCATCTAAAAAGCCTACCTCTTAAGTTTTTAACACTCTTTAACCATACTAGAGATGCGTGGTCCGTATGAATTGTAAACTTGACACCATGAAAGTAATGATAGAATTTGTCAAAAGTATCTATAATAGCTAAACATTCTAATTCAGTTATGAAATAATTTTGCTCATAACTCTTCAAAATTCTAGAATGATAAGCAATAGGATGTAAGAAATTTTCTTTATCAGGTTGTTTTAGAACAGCACCTACTGCTATCTGAGAGGCATCTACAAACATATGTAAAGGTAATTTAGGATCATAAATTTTGAGGATGGGTTTAGCAATTAAAGAATTTTTTAATTTTTCAAAAGACTCCTGGCACTCTGAGTTCCATTCCCATATTGTGTCTTTTTTAAGTAATCGGTTCAGAGGATATCTAATTTCAGCATATTTATTTATGAATTTATGGTAAACATTAATGGAACCTAGAAATCGTTGTAACTCTTTCACATTTGAAGGAGGTTTTAAATTTTTGATGGTTTCAATATTGGCATTTGCTGGTGTTATAGTTCCATTAGTGATTTCATAACCTAAGAAATTGATTTTATTTTGGCCTAATTTACATTTAGAAAGTTTAAGTTTAATGTTTTCTTGTTTTCAAATGTCAAAAATTTGAGCTAAATGGTTTAAATGTTCTTCTAATGAGGAAGAGAAAATTATAATATCATCAAAATAGTGGCACGCAAAGTCGATTTTATATTTATTAAGGATTCTTCGAATGGTTCTATTGAATATGGGAGGGCCCGTTTTTATGCCAAAAGGGAGCACGAGCCACTCAAAAAGTCCAAAATTGGTTGCAAATGCTAATTTTTCTGTATCGGATGGATGTATTGGTATGTGCCAGTAGCCAGAGGCTAAATCCAAAGTTGAAAAATACTGAGCACTACTCAATTTATCTAAAATTCCATCGATACGGGGCAAGGGTTCTGCATCATTTTTAATTATTGCGTTTAATTTTCTATAGTCTATACATAATCGCGTTTTTTTACCTTCCTCTCTTTTCATAACTAGTGTAACAGGGGCAGAATAGGGGCTATTACTTTCCTTTATTAGTCCGGCTGCTAACAATGATTGAATTTGGTTTTTTATTTCTATTTCTTCTAGAGGAGATGTTCGGTAGGGCCTCAAAGATATAGGTAGGTCTGAGTTTAGTATAACGCGTTGTGGTTCAATATTAATCCTACCCACATCATATTTATGCTTTGCAAAAATATCACTATAAATATGAACTAATTCCCTTAAATTTACATCTTGAATTAAATTTATTTCCCCAGTTAAATCTGAATCCGAATTATCGCGAAAATTTTGAAGAGTCATGGAACCTCTATAATCAGGATGCACATTAATTGCGTGATAATATTCAACACAGTCTTCATTTTTCATAATATTTCCACAAGTAGATTGTAACTCTATATCATGTTTACTTACATTCAGTGTTTCATTATCATAATTATCTATTGCTACAGTATTACCAGTATTTAATTTCATATTTTTTTTTATATTCTGAGGTTACAAATTCATTAGATTGATCCCTGTTTTGTTGTACTTGGTCCATATTTACTGTATTGAAATGAAGGGATCTCTCATAATGTATGGATATACTGTTAGTTATAATTTTCCTTCCCTGCCTTACAATACAATTTTTACATTCTATGTTTAATTTAAATTTAGAACATTCTTTTAACCCCAAAATAGCATAATCCAAATTTGTATTGCATACTAAAAAGTTAACATATTTTTTAATTTTACCCAATTTTAGAAGAACACTACATTTTTTATTTATATGTAAAAATCCTTTTGCCTGACCAATGGTAGCTGAGGGTATAGTCTCAATTTTAGCATTAAGTTTTTTAACAAATTTAATTGGCAATATTGCAATAGTTGAGCCAGTATCTACAACACATGGCAAATTATAATTATTTGTACATCCATACACAATTAATAGTCAAATATTATGAGAATTATTTTGTGAGCTACTTGGAAGAGTATCAGAGGATGGCAACTCACTCCTAAAAATACATTCTCTTTCCCAATGAAAAGCATTACTGACACCCCTATTTGTGCATATCCTACAAGGTCTTGAAGGGTATGAATTTTGAATATAATTATTTTGACAAACTCTAGGTCTTTGAAACTGAGATTGCCTTTGGGGAATCCAATTCCTAGGTGTATTATTGGGCCTAACTGGCTGAATCCAGGGCCTAGTTGGTTGAAAAGATTGAAAATTTTGTCTAGCTGATGGTTGATTTATTACTTGGTTTGAAACTAGTGGGGTGGAAACTTCCACGAATTGTTTGACAACCCGGTACCATTCTGTGGTACTACTAGGGGGATTTATAATAATATTGTTTTTGAATTCTGGTTTTAAACCATCAGTTAAACCTTGTAATAGTATATTTTCACTAAGATGTAATTTCCTACCAATTTCCACTTTTTTACGAAAATAAGTTTCTAAATTGTCTAAATTATCTAATTTCAGATTTGAAAAATCAGAAAAACTCGGGATGTCTAATTGAATGAATCTTTCTATCAAAATTTTCTTAATTTGTTCATAATCCGTACAATTTAAACAGTCATTGATATAAATTTTTTGCGTTTCCCCTTTCAGATATTGCGCAATAGAATTAAATTTCCATTCTAGATTTTTCTTCTCCTTTTCACATGTTGTATCAAAATAAGTTAACCACGACAAAATGTTCATTCCAGAACTCGGGTCAAACGGTACGAACTTAGGATCTTCCATAATTTTTTTATTCTTACTAATTAGAATAAATGAAGCACTTCTATTTTCTTTATTAAATCCCGATCGTAAAATCATTCGCAATAAATTTCAAAGTTAATAATTTCTATCAATTACATATTTTTTCAAAATTACTATATCAGATCCATAACATACAATAAATAATAAAATAATAAATAAATTAGTAAATTAATAAATTAACTTCAAATTACTCTCATCAATAAAATAATAAATAAATAAATAAATAAATAAATAATAAATACTTTCCATCAATCATAAATAGAATAGAAATAATAATCAAAACATTTAATAAAATAAACTTACAGTTCACGAAAAATCTTCAATTAAATCCATTCTTCATTAAATTCCTCACAAAATACCTTTCGCATACTCAGCACTTTGAAGTAATTAATTTTCAAAAATTTTCCTATGACCATGAATACTCAATCAAAATTTGTGCGCACAGATCAACATCAAGCGTCAGGAAATCCACATCAGACTCGAAGCAAGTACTAATTCTTTCCAAGCATAGCTGTGAAGTTCTTTAGAAAGAGCATTTCTTTTACTTTAATTAAGTAAGAAATTACGGCGATTTGGGCACAAAAACATTCACGAGAAGTCGATAATCCGCGGTTCACAAAGCTATCATCATTTCGTTCCACAGCAGATTTCATTAGCAAGCCGAAAATACCATAATGTCCTTCAATCGAACTTCGGCGATAGCATGCTTTTCTTCGTTCCATCGCAATTTTCTTTAAATATCCAAAAACGGCAGCACAGATAAATAATCCTGTCGGACTTTTCGATTAGTTGTGACGATTTAAGGAGAACTCGAATTATTTCCACTGGTTAAAAAGAAACACGCAGTCATGGCAAGCGAGGGAAAAAACAAAATAAAATAATAAATGTAGAAGATCTAATAATTAGTCATGGGCTGCTGTAAATTCATTTATTAAATTCGTAATAATGAGGAAGGAAAAGCTCCTTTTGCAAAAATTCCTTCATTATTTCAGCGAGCTGTCCTCATCGAAGAAGCAACCCAAGAAATCTTCTCTCTCTTCTCGAGACTTCCACCTTCTAAACTAAAAAAGAAAGTACTGGAACATTCTGTAACCTCAAACCATCATTCTTTTATGTAAACAGAATTCTTGTCCAGCTACGAGGCTATTTTTAAACAGACGATAAATTTATTAAAAAAATATTATTTAACCAATTTATAATTGACTCAGAATTTTAAATATCTTACGCAGACGATTTTTATAAATGATTAATTTTAAGAGAAAAAGAAAAGAAATGAATTTATTAATATGCACACCTCAAAGGTTGACGTAGGAAAAATAAATAAATAGATAAAATAAAATAATGATATTTTTTGAAAGGTATGGTTTTGGAATAAATTTAATAAGACTTTCTTAAAAAGGGTTTATAAAAACATAGAAGAAATCAGTTTTATTTGGAATATTAAGAAATAAAGTTTTAATTAAGAATATTTTTAATTTAGAGCCATCTTTTTAAATTTACGCATACTGGAATAATGTTTTTTAAGGCAAATTAAGAATTTATATCGTCTGCATAAGGATTAACAGATTAGATTTAGAAACAAGATTTTAATTTAATAATTTGAAGTAAGTACGGAATATTATTATAAGAAAATTAAGATAGTATAAAGGTTAGTTTTGGCGAAAAAATTTTAAATTTGTAATATATATGTACAACAATATAAAAATATAAACATAGCTTGAATATGAATATTAACTGTAATACGTAAAGACACCATAATTACACTCCCTATTGTTGAAGTTTATTTTACAACAATACAGCATTCCAAAATTTAGATTTTTCTGTTATACATATTCGTAAAATTGAATAAGTTATTGTGTTAAATGCAACAATATGACTGTATATTGATAAGTGCAACAATATAAAAATGTAAACAAAGCTAGAATATAAATATGAACTTCAATCTGTAATAACACTCTAATCACAATTCCCATTGTTGAACTTTATTTTGCAACAATACAGCACTCCCAAAATTAGATTTTTCTGTTATACATATTCGTAAAATTGAATAAGTTATTGTGTTAAATGCAACAATATGATTGTATATTGATAAGTGCAACAATATAAAAATGTAAACAAATCTTGAATGTAAATATCAATTGTAATCTGTAAAAACACTCTAATTACAATTCCCATTGCTTATATTTATTTTACAACAATACAACATTCCCAAAATTAGATTTTTCTGTTATACATTGTCGTAAAGTTGAATAAGTAATAGCGCTAAATGCAACTGTTATACATTGTCCTAAAATTGTATAAGTTATAGTGTTAAATGCAACATTATGACTATGTATTGATAAGTGCAACAATACAAAAATGTAATCAAATCTTAAATGTAAATATGAACTGTAATCTGAAATTGCACACTAATTAAAATTCCCATTGTTGAACTTTGTTTTACAACAATACAGCATTCCGAAAATTAGATTTTTCTGTTATATATTGTCGTAAAATTGAATAAGTAAACGCTTTAACTGCAACAATAAAAATAAGAATTGATAAGTGCAACAATATAAAAATATAAAAAAGCTTGAATAGAAATATGAACTGCAATCTGTAAATCACTCTAATTACAGTTTCCATTGTTGAACTTTATTTTAAAACAATACAGCATCCCCAAAATTACATTTTTCTGCTATACATTGTCGTAAAATTGAATAAGTTATATCATTAAATGCAACAATATGAATATGTATTGATAAGTGCAACAATATTAAAATATAAAAAAGCTTGGATATAAAAATGAACTGCATTCTGGAAAAACACTAGAATTAATATTCCCATTGTTGAACTTTATTTTACAATACAGCATTCCCAAAATTAGATTTTTCATTTATACATTGTCGTAAAATTGAATAATTTTTTGTGTTAAATGCAACAATATGACCGTATATTGATAAGTGCAACAATATAAAAATGTAAAAAAAGCTTGAATATAAATATGAAATGGAAAATGGAAAGACACACTACTTACAGTTCCCATTGTTGAATCTTATTTTACAACAATACAGCATTCCCAAAATTAGATTTTTCTGTTAAACATTTTCGTAAAATTGAATAAGTTATAGCGTTAAATGCAAAAATACGACTATGTATTGATAAATGCAACAATATAAAAATGTAAAAAAAGCTTGAATATAAATATGAAATATAAAATGGAAAGACACTCTAATTACAGTTTCCATTGTTGATCTTTATTTTAAAACAATAAAGCATTCCCAAAATTAGATTTTTCTATTATACGTTGTCGTAAAATTGAATAATTTATTGTGTTAAATGCAACAATGTGACCCTATATTCATAAGTGCAACAATATAAAACTGTAAAAAAAGCTTGAATATAAATATGAACTGCAATCTGTAAATCACTCTAATCACAATTCCCATTGTTGAACTTTATTTTACAATAATACAGCATTCCCAAAATTAGATTTTTCTGTTATATATTGTCGTAAAATTGAATAATTTTTTGTGTTAAATGCAAAAATATGACCGTATATTGATAAGTGCAACAATATAAAAATGTAAGCAAAGCTTGAATATAAATATGAACTGCAATGTCTAAATCACTCTAATGACAATTCCCATTGTTGAACTTTTTAACAACACAGCATTCCCAAAATTAGATTTTTCTTTTATACATTGTCGTAAAATTGAATACGTTATAGTGTTAAATACCACAATATGACTGTATATTGATAATTGCAAAAATATAAAAATGTAAAAAAAGCTTGAATATAAATATGAAATATAAAATGGAAATACACTCTAATTACAGTTTCCACTGTTGAACTTTATTTTACATCAATACAGCATTCCCAAAATTAGATTTTTCCATTATACATTGTCGTAAAATTGAATAATTTATTGTGTTAAATGCAACAATATAACCTTATATTGATAAGTGCAACAATAGAAAAATGTAAGCAAAGCTTGAATATAAATATAAACTGCAATCTGTAAATCACTCTAATCACAATTCCCATTGTTGAACTTTATAACAACACAGCATTCCCAAAATTAGATTTTTCTGTTAGACATTGTCGTAAAATTGAATACGTTATAGTGTTAAATACCACAATATGACTGTATATTGATAATTGCAAAAATATAAAAATATAAGCAAAGCTTGAATATAAATATGCACTGCAATCTGTAAATCACTCTAATTACAGTTTTCATTGTTGAAGTTTATTTTACAACAATACAGCATTCCAAAAATTAGATTTTTCTGTTAGACATTGTCGTAAAATTGAATACGTTATAGTGTTAAATACCACAATATGACTGTATATTGATAATTGCAAAAATATAAAAATATAAGCAAAGCTTGAATATAAATATGCACTGCAATCTGTAAATCACTCTAATTACAGTTTTCATTGTTGAAGTTTATTTTACAACAATACAGCATTCCAAAAATTAGATGTTTGTGTTATACATTGTCGTAAAATTGAATAATTTATTGTGTTAAATGTAACAATATGACCGTATATTGATAAGTTCAACAATAAAAAAATGCAAACGAAGCTTGAATATAAATATGAACTGCAATCTGTAAATCACTTTAATCACAATTCCCACTGTTGAACTTTATTACAATACAGCATTCCCAAAATTAGATTTTTTTGTTATACATTTTCGTAAAATTGAATAAGTTATAGAGTTAAATTCAACAATATGAATATGTATTGATAAGTGCAACAATAAAAAATGTAAACAAATCTAGAATATAAATGTAAAATGCAATGTGTAATAATAATATATTAACTATTCCCATTGTTGAACTTTATTTTATTTGAACTGTAATCACAATTCCCATTGTTGAACTTTATTTTACAACAATACAGCATTCCCAAAATTAGATTTTTCTCTTATACAGTGTCGTAAAATTGTACAAATTATAGTGTTAAATGCAACTATATTACTATGTATTTATAAGTGCAACAATAAAAAAATGTAAAAAAGCTTGAATATAAATATAAAATATAAAATGGAAAGACACTCTAATTACAGTTTCCATTGTTGAACTTTATTTTACAACAATACAGAATTCCAAAAATTAGATATTTATTTTATACATTGTCGTAAAATTGAATAATTTATTGTGTTATATGCAACAATATGACCGATTATTGATAAGTGGAACAATATAAAAATGTAAAAAAAGCTTGATTATAAATATGAAATGTAAAATGGAAAGACACAATAATTACAATTCCCATTGTTGAAATTTGTTTTACAACAATAGAGCATTCCGAAAATTAGATTTTTCTGTTATACATTGTCGTAAAATTGAATAAGTAAACGCATTAAATGCAACAATATAAATAAGAATTGATAAATGACACAACTTAAAAATGTAAACAAAGCTTGAATATAAATATGAACTGCAATCTGTAAAATACTCTTATTACAATTCCCATTTTTGAAATTTATTTTACAACAATACACCATTCCCAAAATTAGACTTTTATGTTATACATTGTCGTAAAATTGAATAAGTTACAGTGATAAATACAACAATAAGATTGTAAATTGATAAATGATACAATATAAAAATATAAACAAAGCTTGATGAATATGAAATTTAATACGTAAAGACACCATAATTACAATTCCTATTGTTGAAGTTTATATTACAATAATACAGCATTCACCAAATTAGACTTTTCTGTCATACATTGTCGTAAAATTGAATAAATTATAGCTCTAAATTATGAAATATGACTATGTATTGATAAGTGCAACAATATAAAAATAAAAGCAAAGCTTGAATATAAATATGAACTGCAATCTGTAAATCACTCTAATTACAGTTTCCATTGTTGAAATTTATTTTACAACAATACAGCATCCCCAAAATTAGAATTTTCTGCTATACATTGTCGTAAAATTGAATAAGTTATAGTGTTAAATGCAACAATATGACTATGTATTGAAAAGTGCAATAATAGAAAAATATAATCAAATCTTGAATGTAATTATGAGCTGTAATCTTTAATTACACACTAATTACAATTCCCATTGTTTAACTTTATTTTACAACAGCACAGCATTCCCAAAATTAGATTTTTCTGTTATACATTGTTATAATATTGAATAAGTTATAGCATTAAATGCAAATATATGATTATGTATTGATAAGTGCAACAATATAAAAATATAAAAAAGCTTGAATAGAAATATGAACTGCAATCTGTAATAACACTCTAATTACAATTCTCATTGTTGAACTTTATTTTACTACAATATAGCATTCCCAACATTAGATTTTTCTGTTATTCATTGTCGTAAAATTGAACAAATTAAGACGTTAAATGCAACAATATGAATATGTATTGATAAGTGCAACAATAGAAAAATGTAAACAAAGCTATAATATAAATATGAACTGCAATCGGTAAAATACTCTAATTACAATTCCCGTTTTTATAATTTATTTTACATCAATACAGCATTCCGAAAATTAGATTTTTCTCTTATACCGTGTCGTAAAATTGTACAAATTATAGTGTTAAATGCAACTATATTACTGTGTATTTATAAGTGCAACAATAAAAAAATGTAAAAAATCTTGAATATAAATATAAAATATAAAATGGAAAGACACTCTAATTACAGTTTCCATTGTTGAAGTTTATATTACAATAATACAGCATTCACAAAATTAGATTTTTCTGTTATACATTGTCGTGAAATTTAATAATTTATTGTGTTAAATGCAACAATATTACCGTATATTGATAAGTGCAACAATATAAAAATATAAAAAAGCTTGAATATAAATATGAAATGTAAAATGTAAAGACACACTACTTACAGTTCCCATTGTTGAATCTTATTTTACAATAATACAGCATTCCCAAAATTAGATTTTTCTGTTATACATTGTCGTAAAATTGAATAATTTATAGTGTTAAATGCAACAATATGACCGTATATTGATAAGTGCAACAATATAAAAATGTAAAAAAGCTTGAATATAAATATGAAATGTAAAATGGAAAGACACACTACTTACAGTTCCCATTGTTGAATCTTATTTTACAATAATACAGCATTCCCAAAATTAGATTTTTCTGTTATACATTGTCGTAAAATTGAATAAGTTATAGCGTTAAATGCAACAATATGATTGTATATTGATAAGTGCAACAATATAAAAATAAAAGCAAAGCTTGAATATAAATATGAACTGCAATCTGTAAATCACTTTAATTACAGTTTCCATTGTTGAACTTTATTTTACAACAATACAACATTCCCAAAAATAGATTTTTCTGCTATACATTGTCGTAAAATTGAATAAGTTATATCATTAAATGCAACAATATGAATATGTATTGATAAGTGACACAATATTAAAATATAAAAAAAGCTTGGATATAAAAATGAACTGCGTTCTTTAAAAACACTAGAATTACAATTCCCATTGTTGAACTTTATTTTACAACAATACAGCATTCCCAAAATTGGATTTTTCTGTTATACAGTGTCGTAAAATTCAATAATTTATTGTGTTAAATGCAACAATATGACCGTATATTTATAAGTGCAACAATATAAAAATGTAAAAAAGCTTGAATATAAATATGAAATGTAAAATGGAAAGACACACTACTTACAGTTCCCATTGTTGAATCTTATTTTACAATAATACAGCATTCCCAAAATTAGATTTTTCTGTTATACATTGTCGTAAAATTGAATAAGTTATAGCGTTAAATGCAACAATATGATTGTATATTGATAAGTGCAACAATATAAAAATGTAAACAAATCTTGAAAGTAAATATGAACTGTAATCTGTAAAAACACTCTAATTACAATTCCCGTGTTAGATCTTTATTTTACAACAATACAACATTCCAAAAATTAGATTTTTCTGTTATACATTGTCGTAAAATTGAATAAGTTAAAGTCTTAAATACCACAGTATGCATATTGATAATTGCAACAATATAAAAATGTAAACAAAGCTTGAGTAAGTTATAGCGTTAAATGCTACAATATGACTAGGTATTGATAAGTGCAACAATAAAAAAATGTAAACAAAGCTTGAACAAAATTATGAACTGCAATCTGTAAAATTTTTTAATTGCTGTTCCCATAGTTGGATTTTATTTTACAACAATATAGCATTCCCAAAATTAGATTTTTCTGTTATACATTGTTGTAAAATTGAATAAGTTATAGTGTTAAATGCAACAATATGACCGTATATTGATAAGTGCAACAATATAAAAATGTAAGCAAAGCTTGAATATATATATGAACTGCAATCTGTAAATCTCTCTAATCTCAATTCCCATTGTTGAACTTTATTTTGCAAAAATACAGCATTCCCAAAATTAGATTTTTCTGTTATACATTGTTGTAAATTTGAATAAGTTATAGTGTTAAATGCAACAATATGACTATGTATTCATAAGTGCAGCAATATAAAAATGTAAAAAAAGCTTGAATATAAATATGAAATATAAAATGGAAAGACGCTCTAATTATAGTTTCCATTGTTGAACTTTATTTTACAACTATACAGCATTCCTAAAATTGGATTTTTCTGTTATACATTGTCGTAAAATTTAATAAGATATAGCTTTAAATTATGAAATAGTACTATGTATTGATAAGAGCAATAATATTAAAATATAAAAAGAGCTTGAATATAAATATTAACTACATTCTTTAATAACACTCTAATTACAATTCCCATTGTTGAACTTTATATTACAACAATACAGCATTCCCAAAATTAGATTTTTCTGTTATACATTGTCGTAAAATTGAATAAGTTATAGCGTTAAATGCAAAAATATGACTATGTATAAATATGTGCAACAATTTGAAAATATAAACAAAAATATAAACTTGAATATAGCTCTGTAATACGTAGAGACACCATAATTACAATTCCTATTGTTGAAGTTGTTTTTACAATAATTCAGCATTCACAAAATTAGATTTTTCTGTTATACATATTCGTAAAATTGAGTAAGTTATAGCGTTAAATGATGCAATATGACTATGTATTGATAAGTTCAAAAATATAAAAATTTAAACAAAGCTTGAATTTAAATATGAACTGCAATCTGTAAAATTTTTAATTGCAATTCCCATTGTTGAATTTTATTTTACAACAATAGAGCATTCCCAAAATTATATTTATCTGTTATACATTGTCGTAAAATTGAATAAGTTATAGCTTTAAATGCAACAAGATGAATATGTATTGATAAGAGCAATAATATAAAAATATAAAAAATCTTGAATAGAAATATGAACTGCAATCTGTAATAACACTCTAATTACAAATCCCACTGTTGAACTTTATTTTACAACAATACAGCATTCCAAAATTTAGATTTTTCTGTCATACATTGTCGCAAAATTGAATACGTTACTGTGTTATATGCAAAAATATGACTGTATATTGATAAGTGCAACAATATAAAAATGTAAACAAAGCTACAATATAAATACGAACTGCAATCTGTAATAACACTCTAATCACAATTCCCATTGTTGAACTTTATTTTACAACAATACAGCATTCCCAAAATTAGATTTTTCTGTTATACATATTCGTAAAATTGAATAAGTTATTGTGTTAAATGCAACAATATGATTGTATATTGATAAGTGCAACAATATATAAATGTAAACAAATCTTGAATGTAAATTTCAATTGTAATCTGTAAAAACACTCTAATTACAATTCCTATTGTCTATATTTATTTTACAACAATACAACATTCCCAAAATTAGACTTTTCTGTTATACATCGTCGTAAAATTCAATAATTTATTGTGTTAAATGACGCAATATGATCGTATATTGATAAGTGCAACAATATGAAAATGTAAGCAAAGCTTGAATATGAATATGAACTGCAGTCTGTAAATGACTCTCATTACAGTTTCCATTGTTGAACTTTATTTTACAACGATCCAGCATTCCCAAAATTAGATTTTTCTGTTATACATATTTGTAAAATTGAATAAGTTATAGCGTAAAATGCAACAATATGATTGTATATTGATAAGTGCAACAATATAAAAATGTAAACAAATCTTGAAAGTAAATATCAACTGTAATCTGTAAAAACACTGTAATTACAATTCCCGTTGTAGATGTTTATTTCACAACAATACAATATTCCAAAAATTGGATTATTCTGTTATACATTGTCGTCAAATTGAATAAGTTATAGTGTTAAATACCACAGTATGACCGTATATTTATAATTGCAACAATATAAAAATGTAAACAAAGCTTGAATAAGTTATAGCGTTAAATGCAACAATATGACTAGGTATTGATACGTGCAACAATATAAAAATGTAAACAAAGCTTGAACATAAATATGAACTGCAATCTGTAAAAATTTTTAATTGCTATTCCTATTGTTGAATTTTATTTTACAACAATTCAGCATTCCTAAAATTAGATTTTTCTGTTATACATTGTTGTAAAATTGAATAAATTATAGTTTTAAATGCAACAATATGACTATGTATTGATAAGTGCAACAATATAAAAATGTAAGCAAAGCTTGAATATAAATACGAACTGCAATGTCTAAATCACTCTAATTACAGTTTTCATTGTTGAACTTTACTTTACAACAATGCAGCAAGCCCAAAATTAGATTTTTCTATTATACATTGTCGTAAATTTGAATAATTTATTGTATTAAATGCAACAATATAACCGTATATTGATAAGTGCAACAATATAAAAATGTAAGCAAAGCTTGAATATAAATATGAATTGCAATCTGTAAAATACACTAATTACGATTACCATGTTTGAAATTTATTTTACAACAATACATCATTCCCAAAATTACTCTTTAATGTTATACATTGTCGTAAAATTGAATAAGTTATAGCGTAAAATGCAACAATATGATTGTATATTGATAAGTGCAACAATATAAAAATGTAAACAAATCTTGAAAGTAAATATCAACTGTAATCTGTAAAAACACTCTAATTACAAATCCCGTTGTCGATGTTAGTTTACAACAATACAATATTCCAAAAATTAGATTTTTCTGTTATACATTGTCGTAAAATTGAATAAGTTATAGTGTTAAATACCACAGTATAACCGTATATTGATAATTGCAACAATATAAAAATGTAAACAAAGCTTGAATAAGTTATAGCGTTAAATGCAACAATATGACTATGTATTGATAAGTGCAACAATATAAAAATGTAAGCAAAGCTTGAATATAACTATGAACTGCAATCTGTAAAATACACTAATTACAATTACCATGTTTGAAATTTATTTTACAACAATACATCATTCCCAAAATTACACTTTTATGTTATACATTGTCGTAAAATTGAATACGTTACAGTGATAAATGCGACAATATGACTCTAAATTGATAAATGACACAATATAAAAATATAAACAAATCTTGAATATAAATATGAACTGCAATCTGTATATCACTCTAATTACAGTTTCTATTGTTGAACTTTATTTTACAACAATACAGCACCCCCAAAATTAGATTTTTCTGCTATACATTGTCGTAAAATTGAATAAGTTATATCATTAAATGCAACAATATGAATATGTATTGATAAGTGCAACAATATTAAAATATAAAAAAAGCTTGGATATAAAAATGAACTGCATTCTGTAAAATCACTAGAATTACAATTCCCATTGTTGAACTTTATTTTACAACAATACAGAATTCCCAAAATTAGATTTTTCTGTTATACATTGTCGTAAAATTGAATAATTTATTGTGTTAAATGCAACAATATGACCGTATATTGATAAGTGTTACAATATAAAAATGTAAAAAAAGCTTGAATAAAAATATGAAATATAAAATGGAAAGAGACTCTAATTACAGTTTCCACTGTTGAACTTTATTTTACAACAATACAGCATTCCCATAATTAGATTTTTCCATTATACATTGTCGTAAAATTGAATAATTTATTGTGTTAAATGCAACAATATGACCGTATATTGATATGTGCAACAATATAAAAATGTAAGCAAAGCTTGAATATAAATATGAACTGCAATCTGTAAATCACAGTAATCACAATTCCCATTGTTGAACTTTATATTACAATAATACAGTGTTCCCAAAATTAGATTTTTCTGTTATACATTGTCGTAAAATTGAATAAGTTATAGTGTTAAATGCAACAATATGACTGTATATTGATAAGTGCAACAATATAAAAATGTAAACAAAGCTAGAATATAAATATGAACTGCAATCTGTAATAACACTCTAATCACAATTCCCATTGTTGAACTTTATTTTGCAACAATACAGCACTCCCAAAATTAGATTTTTCTGTTATACATATTCGTAAAATTGAATAAGTTATTGTGTTAAATGCAACAATATGATTGTATATTGTTAAGTGCAACAATATAAAAATGTAAATAAATCTTGAATGTAAATATCAATTGTAATCTGTAAAAACACTCTAATTACAATTCCCATTGCCTATATTTAGTTTACAACAATACAACATTCCCAAAATTAGATTTTTCTGTTATACATTGTCGTAAAATTGAATAAGTTATAGCGCTAAATGCAAATGTTATACATTGTCCTAAAATTGTATAAGTTATAGTGTTAAATGCAACATTATGACTATGTATTGATAAGTGCAACAATAAAAAAATGTAATCAAATCTTGAATGTAAATATGAACTGTAATCTGAAATTACACAATAATTAAAATTCCTATGGTTGAACTTTGTTTTACAACAATACAACATTCCGAAAATTAGATTTTTCTGTTATATATTGTCTTTAAATTGAATAAGTAAACGCGTTAATTGCAACAATAAAAATAAGAATTGATAAGTGCATGTGCAACAATGTAAAAATATAAAAAAGCTTGAATAGAAATATGAACTGCAATCTGTAAATCACTCTAATTACAGTTTCCATTGTTGAACTTTATTTTACAACAATACAGCATCCCCAAAATTATATTTTTTTGCTATACATTGTCGTAAAATTGAATAAGTTATATCATTAAATGCAACAATATGAATATGTATTGATAAGTGCAACAATATAAAAATGTAAACAAAGCTTGAACATAAATATGAACTGCAATCTGTAAAAATTTTTAATTGCTATTCCAATTGTTGAATTTTATTTTTCAACAATACAGCTTTCCCAAAATTAGATTTTTCTGTTAACATTGTTGTAAAATTGAATAAGTTATAGTTTTAAATGCAACAATATGACTATGTATTGATAAGTGCAACAATATAAAAATGTAAGCAAAGCTTGAATATAAATATGAACTGCAATCTGTAAGATACACTAATTACAATTACCATGTTTGAAATTTATTTTACAACAATACATCATTCCCAAAATTACACTTTTATGTTATACATTGTCGTAAAATTGAATACGTTACAGTGATAAATGCGACAATATGACTGTAAATTGATAAATGACGCAATATAAAAATATAAACAAATCTTGAATATAAATATGAACTGCAATCTGTAAATCACTCTAATTACAGTTTCCATTGTTGAACTTTATTTTACAACAATACAGCATCCCCAAAATTAGATTTTTCTGCTATACATTGTCGTAAAATTGAATAAGTTATATCATTAAATGCAACAATATGAATATGTATTGATAAGTGCAACAATATTAAAATATAAAAAAAGCTTGGATATAAAAATGAACTGCATTCTGTAAAAACACTAGAATTACAGTTCCCATTGTTGAATCTTATTTTACAACAATACAGCATTCCCAAAATTAGATTTTTCTGTTATACATTGTCGTAAAATTGTATAAGTTATAGTGTAAAATGCAACAATATGACTATGTATTGATAAGTGCAACAATATAAAAATGTAAAAAAAGCTTGAATAAAAATATGAAATATAAAATGGAAAGACACTCTAATTACAGTTTCCACTGTTCAACTTTATTTTACAACAATACAGCATTCCCATAATTAGATTTTTCCATTATACATTGTCGTAAAATTGAATAATTTATTGTGTTAAATGCAACAATATAACCGTATATTGATATGTGCAACAATATAAAAATGTAAGCAAAGCTTGAATATAAATATGAACTGCAATCTGTAAATCACACTAATCACAATTCCCATTGTTGAACTTTATTTTACAATAATACAGTGTTCCCAAAATTAGATTTTTCTGTTATACATTGTCGTAAAATTGAATAAGTTATAGCGTTAAATGCAACAAAATGACTATGTATATATATGTGACGATTTCAGGAGAACTCGAATTATTTCCACTGGTTAAACAGAAACACGCAGTCATGGCAAGCGAGGGAAAAAACAAAAATAATAAATAAATGTAGAAGATTCAATAATTAGTCATGGGCTGCTGTAAATTCATTTATTAAATTCGTGATAATGAGGAAGGAAAAGCTCCTTGTTGCAAAAATTCCATCATTATTTCAGCGAGCTGTCCTCATCGAAGAAGCAACCCAAGAAATCTTCAGAAGAATCTTCCTTTCATCTCGAGACTTCCCCCTTTTAAACTGAAAAGAAAGTTCTGGAACATTCGGTAACCTCAAACCATCCTTCTTTTATGTAAACAGAATTCTTGTCCAGTTACGAGGCTATTTTAAACAGACGATAAATTTATTTTAAAAAAAATATTATTTAACCAATTTATAATTGACTCCGAATTTTAAATATCTTAGGCAGACGATTTTTATACATGATTAATTTTAAGAGAAAAAGAAAAGAAATGAATTTATTAATATGCACATTATCGTTGACGGCGGAAAAATAAATAAATAGATAAAATAAAATAATGATATTTTTTGAAAGGTATGGTTTTGGAAAAAAATTTAATAAGAATTTCTTAAAAAGGGTTGATAAAAACATAGAAGAAATCAGTTTTATTTGGAATATTAAGAAATAAAGTTTTAATTAAGAATATTTTTAATTTAGAGCCATCTTTTTAAATTTACGCATACTGGAATAATGTTTTTTAAGGCAAATTAAGAATTTATATCGTCTGCACACAGATTAACAGATTAGATCTAGAAATAAGATTTTAATTTAATAATTTGAAGTAAGTACGGAATATTATTATAAGAAAATTAAGATAGTATAAAGGTTAGTTTTGGCGAAAAAAAAATTTAAATTTGTAATATTATCCCCCCTCCCCAAGACTTTGTATGAAATTGATAGTTAAATAAAACTACAAGTTCAGACAACAGAAATATAATAATTTAGAAAAGTTAAATTTTGGAATAAAACTGTCAAACTCAGGAAGCCAAGAGATGGAAGAAAAGAAAATTAACGCAATATAAAAATATTAGCGATTAAAATAAAATAGTTAAGAGAAAATAATTCTGAATTAAATTTAGGTAGGAGCATTTCCCTGAAAGAAATACAATAATGTTACAACATCACTTACCATTTGTAAGTGCATAGGAGATAATACATATAATAACAGTAAATAAGTTATGAATATTAGTAAGCAAGAGATAAAAATATAATAAAAACAATAAAAGTTCGTTCTCATGGAAGTTTAAATAACTACAATGACTTAATGCATAGTTTATTTTAAATAAGTCCTTTAAATGAAAAAAGTCTTTCAAGAATATATAAAAGAGTCTTTTTCAATGTCCAGTGAATACAGTCTCTTTAATTAAATATCTTCAAACTTAGTTTAATCTTTGGTTTTAATGTTATGTTGGATCCAACATCTTTCAGTAATATATCAATTTTTCAATAATAAATAGCATCACTCTCAATATCAATAATAAATAATATAGAAAAATTTAAATAATAACAATGTCAACAATAATAAGTAATAGTATAATAAGACTCCATATCCTAATATTTTTCAATAAGAGTATAATTAATACTAAACTTCATCATAGAAATCATAATAATAATAATAATAGTAAAACAAGAGTATAATCAAAAGAAAATATCACTATTTGTTTATTATTGATAGGGAAAATATTGGTTGAGGATAAAAATAATTACATAGCAACTAAATAATTTTCTTATCTTCTAATAGCATAAGAAAGTATTTTTTGCTAGCCGAAAGTATAAATAAAAAAATCATAATAATTCCAAAATCCAAATAAAATTAAATCTAACTATTTAGAAAATGGACTCTCAACCAGTATTTCCTTACAATAATTCCTCTCTGATACTCTTTTACAAAATTGTCAAATTTGGTTATAAGTTTTCAATGCCAAATGTAGAATAATGTTTTATCCACACATGGTTTATAAACTTTAATAATAAAATACAATAGGAATAAAAGGTGTCATTCTTAATTGAGAAATGGAAATAAAAAAAGTGTGCTTTTTTGAAAAACTTTTAATCTGTAGTTTTCACAAACACTGAAAATCACATATTATGTTATAGGTTTGAGTAGAATCATTAGATTTTATAACTATTATCATATAATATCTGCTGAATAAATAGAGTAATACTAATGTCAAATAAATGAGTAAATATAGTTAGACTTAAACACCCTTAAAATTAATTTATCAACATCAATTTGAAAGCTTTTACAATCAAAGTGTTCACCCTATGCCTGCATAAGGAGCCCAATTTAATCCCAAAACTCCCAAAAACAAGTAATATTCTTGTAGCGCTCCAAGAACATACCCGCTGATGTTGAAAATTATGGTTTTTTTATGGTAAATTTAATCTATTGTCTTGACTTTAGTATGATCTAGTGATTGTATCTGAGGTTTTGTTTGTTTTTTGGATTGCTCATGAAACAGTTTAAAATCTTCGGGTGAAAAATAGGGTCTTAATTTAGAAACATGCACAATAACGGAATTCTGTCCTGTCTCATAATTAAATTTATCTATTTCATAAGTTACATCAGAAAGTTTATTTATAATTTTATATGGTCCAGAGAAAGTAGGTTCTAATTTTCGAGTGTTAGGGTATTTAAATTCTTCATAAATTACAGAGTCTTGTATTTTTAATGGGCATTCAACAAAATTTCGATCATAGAGTCTTTTACTTTTAAGGTGAAATTCATGAGTTCACGCTTTCGCAATTTTGAGGGCTTTGTCTACTGATGTTGTATACATTTTAACTGCCTCACACAAAACCATTACCCACCATTTTTTTTTTTTTTTTTTTTTTTTAAATCTGAATCAGAATTATCGAGAAATTGTGACTATTTTTAGCTGTTAACATTAACCAGAAATTTTATCTAATAAAAATAGAAATTGTAAATATCATAGTTATACCTTAAATTGGGATCAACTTTTAATTCTATTATTTTATAGATCATAAACAGATTCAAAAATTTTAATTATAGGTAATTTCTTACTTAAAATCACAAAATTTACTGAAAAATTTAATCATATTTATCGTCAAAATTATAGCAACAGCCTTGCACAGTTCCATCTTTCTTACTGAATTTAAATAAATTATAAGAATCCGGGAACCAAAGCTCACTGTAACCAGAAATTCTAACAAATAACAGGAAAAACATAAATATTAACTTAATTTTCAGCTCAAATGTTTAGTTGTAGGAACATTATCATGAAAACACTGTATTCTGAGAATAGTTCTTGATAACAAACAATATCTATAAAATAGAAAATGTATCTTTTTAAAAAAAAAAAATAACTTGAGCTTCTAAGTTCTTTTATACTTCACTCTTATTACGAACTTATCTTTAAACGTGCATAAAAATATCATAATAATCTTAATAAGTAACAGTAAATATCTTAGAACATCATACTCCTCAATTAAATTTTTAAGAACAAGCATGTTTTCACTCTAACAAGTAATAATAAAAATAGTAATAATAATAATAAGACTCATAACTAGATAAAAAGATAAATAAATAAGGCTCACAGAAAAATAAACAAACAAATAAATAAACCTTACAAACAAAGAACTATC
This sequence comes from Maratus speculifer, assembly GCA_964019185.1. Lineage (NCBI taxonomy): Eukaryota > Metazoa > Arthropoda > Arachnida > Araneae > Salticidae > Maratus > Maratus speculifer. The sequence goes on from OZ025296.1 coordinate 368,632,424, forward strand.
TACACAAATACAGTAAAAAGGATACACATAATAATTAAATACATCTAAAAATAACTCACGGATAAGGATAAATTTTCAAGCTGATCCTAGGGGAGACAGGAATAACGAAAATTATGAAAGTAAGTAGTAATCTGCGTTCAGTAGTCTCTAAAAGTTTTTTTTTTTTTTTTTTTTTTTGCTTGTCATTATGACCATGATTATCTTGAGTCATCAGTTATACATAAACAGCAAAAAGGTGGAATATCAGGCCTCAGGAATTCACGAGATATTTAGAAGAAATCTTTCAAACCACTCGGACAGAAAGCTGTTTAACATTAAAATCTCCTCTGTTACATTCACTCGAGGAATCAAAAGATAATGGCAATTCTTGCTTAATAACACTTTCAACCATGGCGGAAGAAATTTTCGACGATCCATATTTTTGTCATCACTTCGTTTCAGTAGATTCGTTAGATTCATTTCAAAATCCTAAACAGGAACTAGCACAGACATTACTTATCCTGTCCGACTTTTCGATTAGTTGTGACGATTTCAGGAGAACTCGAATTATTTCCACTGGTTAAACAGAAACACGCAGTCATGGCAAGCGAGGGAAAAAACAAAAATAATAAATAAATGTAGAAGATTCAATAATTAGTCATGGGCTGCTGTAAATTCATTTATTAAATTCGTGATACTGAGGAAGGAAAAGCTCCTTGTTGCAAAAATTCCATCATTATTTCAGCGAGCTGTCCTCATCGAAGATGCAACCCAAGAAATCTTCAGAAGAATCTTCCTTTCATCTCGAGACTTCCCCCTTTTAAACTGAAAAGAAAGTTCTGGAACATTCGGTAACCTCAAACCATCCTTCTTTTATGTAAACAGAATTCTTGTCCAGTTACGAGGCTATTTTAAACAGACGATAAATTTATTTTAAAAAAAATATTATTTAACCAATTTATAATTGACTCCGAATTTTAAATATCTTAGGCAGACGATTTTTATACATGATTAATTTTAAGAGAAAAAGAAAAGAAATGAATTTATTAATATGCACATTATCGTTGACGGCGGAAAAATAAATAAATAGATAAAATAAAATAATGATATTTTTTGAAAGGTATGGTTTTGGAATAAATTTAATAAGAATTTCTTAAAAATGGTTGATAAAAACATAGAAGAAATCAGTTTTATTTGTAATATTAAGAAATAAAGTTTTAATTAAGAATATTTTTAATTTAGAGCCATCTTTTTGAATTTACGCATACTGGAATAATGTTTTTTAAGGCAAATTAAGAATTTATATCGTCTGCACACAGATTAACAGATTAGATCTAGAAATAAGATTTTAATTTAATAATTTGAAGTAAGTACGGAATATTATTATAAGAAAATTAAGATAGTATAAAGGTTAGTTTTGGCGAAAAAAAAATTTAAATTTGTAATATATATGTGCAACAATATAAAAATATAAACAAAGCTTGAATATGAATATTAACTGTAATACGTAAAGACACCATAATTACACTTCCTATTGTTGAAGTTTATTTTACAACAATACAGCATTCCAAAATTTAGATTTTTCTGTTATACATATTCGTAAAATTGAATAAGGTATTGTGTTAAATGCAACAATATGACTGTATATTGATAAGTGCAACAATATAAAAATGTAAACAAAGCTAGAATATAAATATGAACTGCAATCTGTAATAACACTCTAATCAAAATTCCCATTGTTGAACTTTATTTTGCAACAATACAGCACTCCCAAAATTAGATTTTTCTGTTATACATATTCGTAAAATTGAATAAGTTATTGTGTTAAATGCAACAATATGATTGTATATTGTTAAGTGCAACAATATAAAAATGTAAATAAATCTTGAATGTAAATATCAATTGTAATCTGTAAAAACACTCTAATTACAATTCCCATTGCCTATATTTAGTTTACAACAATACAACATTCCCAAAATTAGATTTTTCTGTTATACATTGTCGTAAAATTGAATAAGTTATAGCGCTAAATGCAAATGTTATACATTGTCCTAAAATTGTATAAGTTATAGTGTTAAATGCAACATTATGACTATGTATTGATAAGTGCAACAATACAAAAATGTAATCAAATCTTGAATGTAAATATGAACTGTAATCTGAAATTACACAATAATTTAAATTCCTATGGTTGAACTTTGTTTTACAACAATACAACATTCCGAAAATTAGATTTTTCTGTTATATATTGTCTTTAAATTGAATAAGTAAACGCGTTAATTGCAACAATAAAAATAAGAATTGATAAGTGCATGTGCAACAATGTAAAAATATAAAAAAGCTTGAATAGAAATATGAACTGCAATCTGTAAATCACTCTAATTACAGTTTCCATTGTTGAACTTTATTTTACAACAATACAGCATCCCCAAAATTATATTTTTTTGCTATACATTGTCGTAAAATTGAATAAGTTATATCATTAAATGCAACAATATGAATATGTATTGATAAGTGCAACAATATTAAATTATAAAAAAGCTTGGATATAAAAATGAACTGCATTCTGTAAAAACACTAGAATTACAATTCCCATTGTTGAACTTTATTTTACAACAATACAGCATTCCCAAAATTAGATTTTTCTGTTATACATTGTCGTAAACTTGAATAATTTTTTGTGTTAAATGCAACAATATGACCGTATATTGATAAGTGCAACAATATAAAAATGTAAGCAAAGCTTGAATATAAATATGAACTGCAATCTCTAAATCACTCTAAACACAATTCCCATTGTTGAACTTTATAACAATACAGCATTCCCAAAATTAGATTTTTCTTTTATACATTTTCGTAAAATTGTATAAGTTATAGTGTTAAATGCAACAATATGACTATGTATTGATAAGTGCAACAATATAAAAATGTAAACAAAGCTTGAACATAAATATGAACTGCAATCTGTAAAAATTTTTAATTGCTATTCCTATAGTTGAATTTTATTTTTCAACAATACAGCTTTCCCAAAATTAGATTTTTCTGTTAACATTGTTGTAAAATTGAATAAGTTATAGTTTTAAATGAAACAATATGACTATGTATTGATAAGTGCAACAATATAAAAATGTAAGCAAAGCTTGAATATAAATATGAACTGCAATCTGTAAGATACACTAATTACAATTACCATGTTTGAAATTTATTTTACAACAATACATCATTCCCAAAATTACACTTTTATGTTATACATTGTCGTAAAATTGAATACGTTACAGTGATAAATGCGACAATATGACTGTAAATTGATAAATGACACAATATAAAAATATAAACAAATCTTGAATATAAATATGAACTGCAATCTGTAAATCACTCTAATTACAGTTTCCATTGTTGAACTTTATTTTACAACAATACAGCATCCCCAAAATTAGATTTTTCTGCTATACATTGTCGTAAAATTGAATAAGTTATATCATTAAATGCAACAATATGAATATGTATTGATAAGTGCAACAATATTAAAATATAAAAAAAGCTTGGATATAAAAATGAACTGCATTCTGTAAAAACACTAGAATTACAATTCCCGTTGTTGAACTTTATTTTACAACAATACAGAATTCCCAAAATTAGATTTTTCTGTTATACATTGTCGTAAAATTGTATAAGTTATAGTGTAAAATGCAACAATATGACTATGTATTGATAAGTGCAACAATATAAAAATGTAAAAAAAGCTTGAATAAAAATATGAAATATAAAATGGAAAGACACTCTAATTACAGTTTCCACTGTTGAACTTTATTTTACAACAATACAGCATTCCCATAATTAGATTTTTCCATTATACATTGTCGTAAAATTGAATAATTTATTGTGTTAAATGCAACAATATGACCGTATATTGATATGTGCAACAATATAAAAATGTAAGCAAAGCTTGAATATAAATATGAACTGCAATCTGTAAATCACACTAATCACAATTCCCATTGTTGAACTTTATTTTACAATAATACAGTGTTCCCAAAATTAGATTTTTCTGTTATACATTGTCGTAAAATTGAATAAGTTATAGCGTTAAATGCAACAAAATGACTATGTATATATATGTGACGATTTCAGGAGAACTCGAATTATTTCCACTGGTTAATCAGAAACACGCAGTCATGGCAAGCGAGGGAAAAAACAAAAATAATAAATAAATGTAGAAGATTCAATAATTAGTCATGGGCTGCTGTAAATTCATTTATTAAATTCGTGATAATGAGGAAGGAAAAGCTCCTTGTTGCAAAAATTCCATCATTATTTCAGCGAGCTGTCCTCATCGAAGAAGCAACCCAATAAATCTTCAGAAGAATCTTCCTTTCATCTCGAGACTTCCCCCTTTTAAACTGAAAAGAAAGTTCTGGAACATTCGGTAACCTCAAATCATCCTTCTTTTATGTAAACAGAATTCTTGTCCAGTTACGAGGCTATTTTAAACAGACGATAAATTTATTTTAAAAAAAATATTATTTAACCAATTTATAATTGACTCCGAATTTTAAATATCTTAGGCAGACGATTTTTATACATGATTAATTTTAAGAGAAAAAGAAAAGAAATGAATTTATTAATATGCACATTATCGTTGACGGCGCAAAAATAAATAAATAGATAAAATAAAATAATGATATTTTTTGAAAGGTATGGTTTTGGAAAAAAATTTAATAAGAATTTCTTAAAAAGGGTTGATAAAAACATAGAAGAAATCAGTTTTATTTGGAATATTAAGAAATAAAGTTTTAATTAAGAATATTTTTAATTTAGAGCCATCTTTTTAAATTTACGCATACTGGAATAATGTTTTTTAAGGCAAATTAAGAATTTATATCGTCTGCACACAGATTAACAGATTAGATCTAGAAATAAGATTTTAATTTAATAATTTGAAGTAAGTACGGAATATTATTATAAGAAAATTAAGATAGTATAAAGGTTAGTTTTGGCGAAAAAAAAATTTAAATTTGTAATATTATCCCCCCTCCCCAAGACTTTGTATGAAATTGATAGTTAAATAAAACTACAAGTTCAGACAACAGAAATATAATAATTTAGAAAAGTTAAATTTTGGAATAAAACTGTCAAACTCAGGAAGCCAAGAGATGGAAGAAAAGAAAATTAACGCAATATAAAAATATTAGCGATTAAAATAAAATAGTTAAGAGAAAATAATTCTGAATTAAATTTAGGTAGGAGCATTTCCCTGAAAGAAATACAATAATGTTACAACATCACTTACCATTTGTAAGTGCATAGGAGATAATACATATAATAACAGTAAATAAGTTATGAATATTAGTAAGCAAGAGATAAAAATATAATAAAAACAATAAAAGTTCGTTCTCATGGAAGTTTAAATAACTACAATGACTTAATGCATAGTTTATTTTAAATAAGTCCTTTAAATGAAAAAAGTCTTTCAAGAATATATAAAAGAGTCTTTTTCAATGTCCAGTGAATACAGTCTCTTTAATTAAATATCTTCAAACTTAGTTGAATCTTTGGTTTTAATGTTATGTTGGATCCAACATCTTTCAGTAATATATCAATTTTTCAATAATAAATAGCATCACTCAATATCAATAATAAATAATATAGAAAAATTTAAATAATAACAATGTCAACAATAATAAGTAATAGTATAATAAGACTCCATATCCTAATATTTTTCAATAAGAGTATAATTAATACTAAACTTCATCATAGAAATCATAATAATAATAATAATAGTAAAACAAGAGTATAATCAAAAGAAAATATCACTATTTGTTTATTATTGATAGGGAAAATATTGGTTGAGGATAAAAATAATTACATAGCAACTAAATAATTTTCTTATCTTCTAATAGCATAAGAAAGTATTTTTTGCTAGCCGAAAGTATAAATAAAAAAATCATAATAATTCCAAAATCCAAATAAAATTAAATCTAACTATTTAGAAATTGGACTCTCAACCAGTATTTCCTTACAATAATTCCTCTCTGATACTCTTTTACAAAATTGTCAAATTTGGTTATAAGTTTTCAATGCCAAATGTAGAATAATGTTTTATCCACACATGGTTTATAAACTTTAATAATAAAATACAATAGGAATAAAAGGTGTCATTCTTAATTGAGAAATGGAAATAAAAAAAGTGTGCTTTATTGAAAAACTTTTAATCTGTAGTTTTCACAATCACTGAAAATCACATATTATGTTATAGGTTTGAGTAGAATCATTAGATTTTATAACTATTATCATATAATATCTGCTGAATAAATAGAGTAATACTAATGTCAAATAAATGAGTAAATATAGTTAGACTTAAACACCCTTAAAATTAATTTATCAACATCAATTTGAGAGCTTTTACAATCAAAGTGTTCACCCTATGCCTGCATAAGGAGCCCAATTTAATCCCAAAACTCCCAAAAACAAGTAATATTCTTGTAGCGCTCCAAGAACATACCCGCTGATGTTGAAAATTATGGTTTTTTTATGGTAAATTTAATCTATTGTCTTGACTTTAGTTTGATCTAGTGATTCTATCTGAGGTTTTGTTTGTTTTTTGGATTGCTCATGAAACAGTTTAAAATCTTCGGGTGAAAAATAGGGTCTTAATTTAGAAACATGCACAATAACGGAATTCTGTCCTGTCTCATAATTAAATTTATCTATTTCATAGGTTACATCAGAAAGTTTATTTATAATTTTATATGGTCCAGAGAAAGTAGGTTCTAATTTTCGAGTGTTAGGGTATTTAAATTCTTCATAAATTACAGAGTCTTGTATTTTTAATGGGCATTCAACAAAATTTCGATCATAGAGTCATTTACTTTTAAGGTGAAATTCATGAGTTCGCGCTTTCGCAATTTTGAGGGCTTTGTCTACTGATGTTGTATACATTTTAACTGCCTCACACAAAACCATTACCCACCATTTTTTTTTTTTTTTTTTTTTTTTTTTTTTTTTTTTAATCTGAATCAGAATTATCGAGAAATTGTGACTATTTTTAGCTGTTAACATTAACCAGAAATTTTATCTAATAAAAATAGAAATTGTAAATATCATAGTTATACCTTAAATTGGGATCAACTTTTAATTCTATTATTTTATAGATCATAAACAGATTCAAAAATTTTAATTATAGGTAATTTCTTACTTAAAATCACAAAATTTACTGAAAAATTTAATCATATTTATCGTCAAAATTCTAGCAACAGCCTTGCACAGTTCCATCTTTCTTACTGAATTTAAATAAATTATAAGAATCCGGGAACCAAAGCTCACTGTAACCAGAAATTCTAACAAATAACAGGAAAAACATAAATATTAACTTAATTTTCAGCTCAAATGTTTAGTTGTAGGAACATTATCATGAAAACACTGTATTCTGAGAATAGTTCTTGATAACAAACAATATCAATAAAATAGAAAATGTATCTTTTAAAAAAAAAAAAAATAATAACTTGAGCTTCTAAGTTCTTTTATACTTCACTCTTATTACGAACTTATCTTTAAACGTGCATAAAAATATCATAATAATCTTAATAAGTAACAGTAAATATCTTAGAACATCATACTCCTCAATTAAATTTTTAAGAACAAGCATGTTTTCACTCCAACAAGTAATAATAATAATAGTAATAATAATAATAAGACTCATAACTAGATAAAAAGATAAATAAATAAGGCTCACAGAAAAATAAACAAACAAATAAATAAACCTTACAAACAAAGAACTATCTACATAAATACAGTAAAAAGGATACACATAATAATTAAATACATCTAAAAATAACTCACGGATAAGGAGAAATTTTCAAGCTGATCCTAGGGGAGACAGGAATAACGAAAATTATTATAGTAAGTAGTAATCTGCGTTCAGTTGTCTCTAAAAGTTTTTTTTTTTTTTTTTTTGCTTGTCATTATGACCATGATTATCTTGAGTCATCAGTTACACATAAACAGCAAAAAGGTGGAATATCAGGCCTCAGGAATTCACGAGATATTTAGAAGAAATCTTTCAAACCACTCGGACAGAAAGCTGTTTAACATTAAAATCTCCTCTGTTACATTCACTCGAGGAATCAAAAGATAATGGCAATTCTTGCTTAATAACACTTTCAACCATGGCGGGAGAAATTTTCGACGATCCATATTTTTGTCATCACTTCGTTTCAGTAGATTCGTTAGATTCATTTCAAAATCCTAAACAGGCACTAGCACAGGCATTACTTATCCTGTCCGACTTTTCGATTAGTTGTGACGATTTCAGGAGAACTCGAATTATTTCCACTGGTTAAACAGAAACACGCAGTCATGGCAAGCGAGGGAAAAAACAAAAATAATAAATAAATGTAGAAGATTCAATAATTAGTCATGGGCTGCTGTAAATTCATTTATTAAATTCGTGATAATGAGGAAGGAAAAGCTCCTTGTTGCAAAAATTCCATCATTATTTCAGCGAGCTGTCCTCATCGAAGAAGCAACCCAAGAAATCTTCAGAAGAATCTTCCTTTCATCTCGAGACTTCCCCCTTTTAAACTGAAAAGAAAGTTCTGGAACATTCGGTAACCTCAAACCATCCTTCTTTTATGTAAACAGAATTCTTGTCCAGTTACGAGGCTATTTTAAACAGACGATAAATTTATTTTAAAAAAAATATTATTTAACCAATTTATAATTGACTCCGAATTTTAAATATTTTAGGCAGACGATTTTTATACATGATTAATTTTAAGAGAAAAAGAAAAGAAATGAATTTATTAATATGCACATTATCGTTGACGGCGGAAAAATAAATAAATAGATAAAATAAAATAATGATATTTTTTGAAAGGTATGGTTTTGGAATAAATTTAATAAGAATTTCTTAAAAAGGGTTGATAAAAACATAGAAGAAATCAGTTTTATTTGGAATATTAAGAAATAAAGTTTTAATTAAGAATATTTTTAATTTAGAGCCATCTTTTTAAATTTACGCATACTGGAATAATGTTTTTTAAGGCAAATTAAGAATTTATATCGTCTGCACACAGATTAACAGATTAGATCTAGAAATAAGATTTTAATTTAATAATTTGAAGTAAGTACGGAATATTATTATAAGAAAATTAAGATAGTATAAAGGTTAGTTTTGGCGAAAAAAAAATTTAAATTTGTAATATTATCCCCCCTCCCCAAGACTTTGTATGAAATTGATAGTTAAATAAAACTACAAGTTCAGACAACAGAAATATAATAATTTAGAAAAGTTAAATTTTGGAATAAAACTGTCAAACTCAGGAAGCCAAGAGATGGAAGAAAAGAAAATTAACGCAATATAAAAATATTAGCGATTAAAATAAAATAGTTAAGAGAAAATAATTCTGAATTAAATTTAGGTAGGAGCATTTCCCTGAAAGAAATACAATAATGTTACAACATCACTTACCATTTGTAAGTGCATAGGAGATAATACATATAATAACAGTAAATAAGTTATGAATATTAGTAAGCAAGAGATAAAAATATAATAAAAACAATAAAAGTTCGTTCTCATGGAAGTTTAAATAACTACAATGACTTAATGCATAGTTTATTTTAAATAAGTCCTTTAAATGAAAAAAGTCTTTCAAGAATATATAAAAGAGTCTTTTTCAATGTCCAGTGAATACAGTCTCTTTAATTAAATATCTTCAAACTTAGTTTAATCTTTGGTTTTAATGTTATGTTGGATCCAACATCTTTCAGTAATATATCAATTTTTCAATAATAAATAGCATCACTCTCAATATCAATAATAAATAATATAGAAAAATTTAAATAATAACAATGTCAACAATAATAAGTAATAGTATAATAAGACTCCATATCCTAATATTTTTCAATAAGAGTATAATTAATACTAAACTTCATCATAGAAATCATAATAATAATAATAATAGTAAAACAAGAGTATAATCAAAAGAAAATATCACTATTTGTTTATTATTGATAGGGAAAATATTGGTTGAGGATAAAAATAATTACATAGCAACTAAATAATTTTCTTATCTTCTAATAGCATAAGAAAGTATTTTTTGCTAGCCGAAAGTATAAATAAAAAAATCATAATAATTCCAAAATCCAAATAAAATTAAATCTAACTATTTAGAAAATGGACTCTCAACCAGTATTTCCTTACAATAATTCCTCTCTGATACTCTTTTACAAAATTGTCAAATTTGGTTATAAGTTTTCAATGCCAAATGTAGAATAATGTTTTATCCACACATGGTTTATAAACTTTAATAATAAAATACAATAGGAATAAAAGGTGTCATTCTTAATTGAGAAATGGAAATAAAAAAAGTGTGCTTTTTTGAAAAACTTTTAATCTGTAGTTTTCACAATCACTGAAAATCACATATTATGTTATAGGTTTGAGTAGAATCATTAGATTTTATAACTATTATCATATAATATCTGCTGAATAAATAGAGTAATACTAATGTCAAATAAATGAGTAAATATAGTTAGACTTAAACACCCTTAAAATTAATTTATCAACATCAATTTGAGAGCTTTTACAATCAAAGTGTTCACCCTATGCCTGCATAAGGAGCCCAATTTAATCCCAAAACTCCCAAAAACAAGTAATATTCTTGTAGCGCTCCAAGAACATACCCGCTGATGTTGAAAATTATGGTTTTTTTATGGTAAATTTAATCTATTGTCTTGACTTTAGTTTGATCTAGTGATTGTATCTGAGGTTTTGTTTGTTTTTTGGATTGCTCATGAAACAGTTTAAAATCTTCGGGTGAAAAATAGGGTCTTAATTTAGAAACATGCACAATAACGGAATTCTGTCCTGTCTCATAATTAAATTTATCTATTTCATAGGTTACATCAGAAAGTTTATTTATAATTTTATATGGTCCAGAGAAAGTAGGTTCTAATTTTCGAGTGTTAGGGTATTTAAATTCTTCATAAATTACAGAGTCTTGTATTTTTAATGGGCATTCAACAAAATTTCGATCATAGAGTCATTTACTTTTAAGGTGAAATTCATGAGTTCGCGCTTTCGCAATTTTGAGGGCTTTGTCTACTGATGTTGTATACATTTTAACTGCCTCACACAAAACCATTACCCACCATTTTTTTTTTTTTTTTTTTTTAATCTGAATCAGAATTATCGAGAAATTGTGACTATTTTTAGCTGTTAACATTAACCAGAAATTTTATCTAATAAAAATAGAAATTGTAAATATCATAGTTATACCTTAAATTGGGATCAACTTTTAATTCTATTATTTTATAGATCATAAACAGATTCAAAAATTTTAATTATAGGTAATTTCTTACTTAAAATCACAAAATTTACTGAAAAATTTAATCATATTTATCGTCAAAATTATAGCAACAGCCTTGCACAGTTCCATCTTTCTTACTGAATTTAAATAAATTATAAGAATCCGGGAACCAAAGCTCACTGTAACCAGAAATTCTAACAAATAACAGGAAAAACATAAATATTAACTTAATTTTCAGCTCAAATGTTTAGTTGTAGGAACATTATCATGAAAACACTGTATTCTGAGAATAGTTCTTGATAACAAACAATATCTATAAAATAGAAAATGTATCTTTTTAAAAAAAAAAAATAACTTGAGCTTCTAAGTTCTTTTATACTTCACTCTTATTACGAACTTATCTTTAAACGTGCATAAAAATATCATAATAATCTTAATAAGTAACAGTAAATATCTTAGAACATCATACTCCTCAATTAAATTTTTAAGAACAAGCATGTTTTCACTCTAACAAGTAATAATAAAAATAGTAATAATAATAATAAGACTCATAACTAGATAAAAAGATAAATAAATAAGGCTCACAGAAAAATAAACAAACAAATAAATAAACCTTACAAACAAAGAACTATCTACACAAATACAGTAAAAAGGATACACATAATAATTAAATACATCTAAAAATAACTCACGGATAAGGATAAATTTTCAAGCTGATCCTAGGGGAGACAGGAATAACGAAAATTATGAAAGTAAGTAGTAATCTGCGTTCAGTAGTCTCTAAAAGTTTTTTTTTTTTTTTTTTTTTTTGCTTGTCATTATGACCATGATTATCTTGAGTCATCAGTTATACATAAACAGCAAAAAGGTGGAATATCAGGCCTCAGGAATTCACGAGATATTTAGAAGAAATCTTTCAAACCACTCGGACAGAAAGCTGTTTAACATTAAAATCTCCTCTGTTACATTCACTCGAGGAATCAAAAGATAATGGCAATTCTTGCTTAATAACACTTTCAACCATGGCGGAAGAAATTTTCGACGATCCATATTTTTGTCATCACTTCGTTTCAGTAGATTCGTTAGATTCATTTCAAAATCCTAAACAGGAACTAGCACAGACATTACTTATCCTGTCCGACTTTTCGATTAGTTGTGACGATTTCAGGAGAACTCGAATTATTTCCACTGGTTAAACAGAAACACGCAGTCATGGCAAGCGAGGGAAAAAACAAAAATAATAAATAAATGTAGAAGATTCAATAATTAGTCATGGGCTGCTGTAAATTCATTTATTAAATTCGTGATACTGAGGAAGGAAAAGCTCCTTGTTGCAAAAATTCCATCATTATTTCAGCGAGCTGTCCTCATCGAAGATGCAACCCAAGAAATCTTCAGAAGAATCTTCCTTTCATCTCGAGACTTCCCCCTTTTAAACTGAAAAGAAAGTTCTGGAACATTCGGTAACCTCAAACCATCCTTCTTTTATGTAAACAGAATTCTTGTCCAGTTACGAGGCTATTTTAAACAGACGATAAATTTATTTTAAAAAAAATATTATTTAACCAATTTATAATTGACTCCGAATTTTAAATATCTTAGGCAGACGATTTTTATACATGATTAATTTTAAGAGAAAAAGAAAAGAAATGAATTTATTAATATGCACATTATCGTTGACGGCGGAAAAATAAATAAATAGATAAAATAAAATAATGATATTTTTTGAAAGGTATGGTTTTGGAATAAATTTAATAAGAATTTCTTAAAAATGGTTGATAAAAACATAGAAGAAATCAGTTTTATTTGTAATATTAAGAAATAAAGTTTTAATTAAGAATATTTTTAATTTAGAGCCATCTTTTTGAATTTACGCATACTGGAATAATGTTTTTTAAGGCAAATTAAGAATTTATATCGTCTGCACACAGATTAACAGATTAGATCTAGAAATAAGATTTTAATTTAATAATTTGAAGTAAGTACGGAATATTATTATAAGAAAATTAAGATAGTATAAAGGTTAGTTTTGGCGAAAAAAAAATTTAAATTTGTAATATATATGTGCAACAATATAAAAATATAAACAAAGCTTGAATATGAATATTAACTGTAATACGTAAAGACACCATAATTACACTTCCTATTGTTGAAGTTTATTTTACAACAATACAGCATTCCAAAATTTAGATTTTTCTGTTATACATATTCGTAAAATTGAATAAGGTATTGTGTTAAATGCAACAATATGACTGTATATTGATAAGTGCAACAATATAAAAATGTAAACAAAGCTAGAATATAAATATGAACTGCAATCTGTAATAACACTCTAATCAAAATTCCCATTGTTGAACTTTATTTTGCAACAATACAGCACTCCCAAAATTAGATTTTTCTGTTATACATATTCGTAAAATTGAATAAGTTATTGTGTTAAATGCAACAATATGATTGTATATTGTTAAGTGCAACAATATAAAAATGTAAATAAATCTTGAATGTAAATATCAATTGTAATCTGTAAAAACACTCTAATTACAATTCCCATTGCCTATATTTAGTTTACAACAATACAACATTCCCAAAATTAGATTTTTCTGTTATACATTGTCGTAAAATTGAATAAGTTATAGCGCTAAATGCAAATGTTATACATTGTCCTAAAATTGTATAAGTTATAGTGTTAAATGCAACATTATGACTATGTATTGATAAGTGCAACAATACAAAAATGTAATCAAATCTTGAATGTAAATATGAACTGTAATCTGAAATTACACAATAATTTAAATTCCTATGGTTGAACTTTGTTTTACAACAATACAACATTCCGAAAATTAGATTTTTCTGTTATATATTGTCTTTAAATTGAATAAGTAAACGCGTTAATTGCAACAATAAAAATAAGAATTGATAAGTGCATGTGCAACAATGTAAAAATATAAAAAAGCTTGAATAGAAATATGAACTGCAATCTGTAAATCACTCTAATTACAGTTTCCATTGTTGAACTTTATTTTACAACAATACAGCATCCCCAAAATTATATTTTTTTGCTATACATTGTCGTAAAATTGAATAAGTTATATCATTAAATGCAACAATATGAATATGTATTGATAAGTGCAACAATATTAAATTATAAAAAAGCTTGGATATAAAAATGAACTGCATTCTGTAAAAACACTAGAATTACAATTCCCATTGTTGAACTTTATTTTACAACAATACAGCATTCCCAAAATTAGATTTTTCTGTTATACATTGTCGTAAACTTGAATAATTTTTTGTGTTAAATGCAACAATATGACCGTATATTGATAAGTGCAACAATATAAAAATGTAAGCAAAGCTTGAATATAAATATGAACTGCAATCTCTAAATCACTCTAAACACAATTCCCATTGTTGAACTTTATAACAATACAGCATTCCCAAAATTAGATTTTTCTTTTATACATTTTCGTAAAATTGTATAAGTTATAGTGTTAAATGCAACAATATGACTATGTATTGATAAGTGCAACAATATAAAAATGTAAACAAAGCTTGAACATAAATATGAACTGCAATCTGTAAAAATTTTTAATTGCTATTCCTATAGTTGAATTTTATTTTTCAACAATACAGCTTTCCCAAAATTAGATTTTTCTGTTAACATTGTTGTAAAATTGAATAAGTTATAGTTTTAAATGAAACAATATGACTATGTATTGATAAGTGCAACAATATAAAAATGTAAGCAAAGCTTGAATATAAATATGAACTGCAATCTGTAAGATACACTAATTACAATTACCATGTTTGAAATTTATTTTACAACAATACATCATTCCCAAAATTACACTTTTATGTTATACATTGTCGTAAAATTGAATACGTTACAGTGATAAATGCGACAATATGACTGTAAATTGATAAATGACACAATATAAAAATATAAACAAATCTTGAATATAAATATGAACTGCAATCTGTAAATCACTCTAATTACAGTTTCCATTGTTGAACTTTATTTTACAACAATACAGCATCCCCAAAATTAGATTTTTCTGCTATACATTGTCGTAAAATTGAATAAGTTATATCATTAAATGCAACAATATGAATATGTATTGATAAGTGCAACAATATTAAAATATAAAAAAAGCTTGGATATAAAAATGAACTGCATTCTGTAAAAACACTAGAATTACAATTCCCGTTGTTGAACTTTATTTTACAACAATACAGAATTCCCAAAATTAGATTTTTCTGTTATACATTGTCGTAAAATTGTATAAGTTATAGTGTAAAATGCAACAATATGACTATGTATTGATAAGTGCAACAATATAAAAATGTAAAAAAAGCTTGAATAAAAATATGAAATATAAAATGGAAAGACACTCTAATTACAGTTTCCACTGTTGAACTTTATTTTACAACAATACAGCATTCCCATAATTAGATTTTTCCATTATACATTGTCGTAAAATTGAATAATTTATTGTGTTAAATGCAACAATATGACCGTATATTGATATGTGCAACAATATAAAAATGTAAGCAAAGCTTGAATATAAATATGAACTGCAATCTGTAAATCACACTAATCACAATTCCCATTGTTGAACTTTATTTTACAATAATACAGTGTTCCCAAAATTAGATTTTTCTGTTATACATTGTCGTAAAATTGAATAAGTTATAGCGTTAAATGCAACAAAATGACTATGTATATATATGTGACGATTTCAGGAGAACTCGAATTATTTCCACTGGTTAATCAGAAACACGCAGTCATGGCAAGCGAGGGAAAAAACAAAAATAATAAATAAATGTAGAAGATTCAATAATTAGTCATGGGCTGCTGTAAATTCATTTATTAAATTCGTGATAATGAGGAAGGAAAAGCTCCTTGTTGCAAAAATTCCATCATTATTTCAGCGAGCTGTCCTCATCGAAGAAGCAACCCAATAAATCTTCAGAAGAATCTTCCTTTCATCTCGAGACTTCCCCCTTTTAAACTGAAAAGAAAGTTCTGGAACATTCGGTAACCTCAAATCATCCTTCTTTTATGTAAACAGAATTCTTGTCCAGTTACGAGGCTATTTTAAACAGACGATAAATTTATTTTAAAAAAAATATTATTTAACCAATTTATAATTGACTCCGAATTTTAAATATCTTAGGCAGACGATTTTTATACATGATTAATTTTAAGAGAAAAAGAAAAGAAATGAATTTATTAATATGCACATTATCGTTGACGGCGCAAAAATAAATAAATAGATAAAATAAAATAATGATATTTTTTGAAAGGTATGGTTTTGGAAAAAAATTTAATAAGAATTTCTTAAAAAGGGTTGATAAAAACATAGAAGAAATCAGTTTTATTTGGAATATTAAGAAATAAAGTTTTAATTAAGAATATTTTTAATTTAGAGCCATCTTTTTAAATTTACGCATACTGGAATAATGTTTTTTAAGGCAAATTAAGAATTTATATCGTCTGCACACAGATTAACAGATTAGATCTAGAAATAAGATTTTAATTTAATAATTTGAAGTAAGTACGGAATATTATTATAAGAAAATTAAGATAGTATAAAGGTTAGTTTTGGCGAAAAAAAAATTTAAATTTGTAATATTATCCCCCCTCCCCAAGACTTTGTATGAAATTGATAGTTAAATAAAACTACAAGTTCAGACAACAGAAATATAATAATTTAGAAAAGTTAAATTTTGGAATAAAACTGTCAAACTCAGGAAGCCAAGAGATGGAAGAAAAGAAAATTAACGCAATATAAAAATATTAGCGATTAAAATAAAATAGTTAAGAGAAAATAATTCTGAATTAAATTTAGGTAGGAGCATTTCCCTGAAAGAAATACAATAATGTTACAACATCACTTACCATTTGTAAGTGCATAGGAGATAATACATATAATAACAGTAAATAAGTTATGAATATTAGTAAGCAAGAGATAAAAATATAATAAAAACAATAAAAGTTCGTTCTCATGGAAGTTTAAATAACTACAATGACTTAATGCATAGTTTATTTTAAATAAGTCCTTTAAATGAAAAAAGTCTTTCAAGAATATATAAAAGAGTCTTTTTCAATGTCCAGTGAATACAGTCTCTTTAATTAAATATCTTCAAACTTAGTTGAATCTTTGGTTTTAATGTTATGTTGGATCCAACATCTTTCAGTAATATATCAATTTTTCAATAATAAATAGCATCACTCAATATCAATAATAAATAATATAGAAAAATTTAAATAATAACAATGTCAACAATAATAAGTAATAGTATAATAAGACTCCATATCCTAATATTTTTCAATAAGAGTATAATTAATACTAAACTTCATCATAGAAATCATAATAATAATAATAATAGTAAAACAAGAGTATAATCAAAAGAAAATATCACTATTTGTTTATTATTGATAGGGAAAATATTGGTTGAGGATAAAAATAATTACATAGCAACTAAATAATTTTCTTATCTTCTAATAGCATAAGAAAGTATTTTTTGCTAGCCGAAAGTATAAATAAAAAAATCATAATAATTCCAAAATCCAAATAAAATTAAATCTAACTATTTAGAAATTGGACTCTCAACCAGTATTTCCTTACAATAATTCCTCTCTGATACTCTTTTACAAAATTGTCAAATTTGGTTATAAGTTTTCAATGCCAAATGTAGAATAATGTTTTATCCACACATGGTTTATAAACTTTAATAATAAAATACAATAGGAATAAAAGGTGTCATTCTTAATTGAGAAATGGAAATAAAAAAAGTGTGCTTTATTGAAAAACTTTTAATCTGTAGTTTTCACAATCACTGAAAATCACATATTATGTTATAGGTTTGAGTAGAATCATTAGATTTTATAACTATTATCATATAATATCTGCTGAATAAATAGAGTAATACTAATGTCAAATAAATGAGTAAATATAGTTAGACTTAAACACCCTTAAAATTAATTTATCAACATCAATTTGAGAGCTTTTACAATCAAAGTGTTCACCCTATGCCTGCATAAGGAGCCCAATTTAATCCCAAAACTCCCAAAAACAAGTAATATTCTTGTAGCGCTCCAAGAACATACCCGCTGATGTTGAAAATTATGGTTTTTTTATGGTAAATTTAATCTATTGTCTTGACTTTAGTTTGATCTAGTGATTCTATCTGAGGTTTTGTTTGTTTTTTGGATTGCTCATGAAACAGTTTAAAATCTTCGGGTGAAAAATAGGGTCTTAATTTAGAAACATGCACAATAACGGAATTCTGTCCTGTCTCATAATTAAATTTATCTATTTCATAGGTTACATCAGAAAGTTTATTTATAATTTTATATGGTCCAGAGAAAGTAGGTTCTAATTTTCGAGTGTTAGGGTATTTAAATTCTTCATAAATTACAGAGTCTTGTATTTTTAATGGGCATTCAACAAAATTTCGATCATAGAGTCATTTACTTTTAAGGTGAAATTCATGAGTTCGCGCTTTCGCAATTTTGAGGGCTTTGTCTACTGATGTTGTATACATTTTAACTGCCTCACACAAAACCATTACCCACCATTTTTTTTTTTTTTTTTTTTTTTTTTTTTTTTTTTTAATCTGAATCAGAATTATCGAGAAATTGTGACTATTTTTAGCTGTTAACATTAACCAGAAATTTTATCTAATAAAAATAGAAATTGTAAATATCATAGTTATACCTTAAATTGGGATCAACTTTTAATTCTATTATTTTATAGATCATAAACAGATTCAAAAATTTTAATTATAGGTAATTTCTTACTTAAAATCACAAAATTTACTGAAAAATTTAATCATATTTATCGTCAAAATTCTAGCAACAGCCTTGCACAGTTCCATCTTTCTTACTGAATTTAAATAAATTATAAGAATCCGGGAACCAAAGCTCACTGTAACCAGAAATTCTAACAAATAACAGGAAAAACATAAATATTAACTTAATTTTCAGCTCAAATGTTTAGTTGTAGGAACATTATCATGAAAACACTGTATTCTGAGAATAGTTCTTGATAACAAACAATATCAATAAAATAGAAAATGTATCTTTTAAAAAAAAAAAAAATAATAACTTGAGCTTCTAAGTTCTTTTATACTTCACTCTTATTACGAACTTATCTTTAAACGTGCATAAAAATATCATAATAATCTTAATAAGTAACAGTAAATATCTTAGAACATCATACTCCTCAATTAAATTTTTAAGAACAAGCATGTTTTCACTCCAACAAGTAATAATAATAATAGTAATAATAATAATAAGACTCATAACTAGATAAAAAGATAAATAAATAAGGCTCACAGAAAAATAAACAAACAAATAAATAAACCTTACAAACAAAGAACTATCTACATAAATACAGTAAAAAGGATACACATAATAATTAAATACATCTAAAAATAACTCACGGATAAGGAGAAATTTTCAAGCTGATCCTAGGGGAGACAGGAATAACGAAAATTATTATAGTAAGTAGTAATCTGCGTTCAGTTGTCTCTAAAAGTTTTTTTTTTTTTTTTTTTGCTTGTCATTATGACCATGATTATCTTGAGTCATCAGTTACACATAAACAGCAAAAAGGTGGAATATCAGGCCTCAGGAATTCACGAGATATTTAGAAGAAATCTTTCAAACCACTCGGACAGAAAGCTGTTTAACATTAAAATCTCCTCTGTTACATTCACTCGAGGAATCAAAAGATAATGGCAATTCTTGCTTAATAACACTTTCAACCATGGCGGGAGAAATTTTCGACGATCCATATTTTTGTCATCACTTCGTTTCAGTAGATTCGTTAGATTCATTTCAAAATCCTAAACAGGCACTAGCACAGGCATTACTTATCCTGTCCGACTTTTCGATTAGTTGTGACGATTTCAGGAGAACTCGAATTATTTCCACTGGTTAAACAGAAACACGCAGTCATGGCAAGCGAGGGAAAAAACAAAAATAATAAATAAATGTAGAAGATTCAATAATTAGTCATGGGCTGCTGTAAATTCATTTATTAAATTCGTGATAATGAGGAAGGAAAAGCTCCTTGTTGCAAAAATTCCATCATTATTTCAGCGAGCTGTCCTCATCGAAGAAGCAACCCAAGAAATCTTCAGAAGAATCTTCCTTTCATCTCGAGACTTCCCCCTTTTAAACTGAAAAGAAAGTTCTGGAACATTCGGTAACCTCAAACCATCCTTCTTTTATGTAAACAGAATTCTTGTCCAGTTACGAGGCTATTTTAAACAGACGATAAATTTATTTTAAAAAAAATATTATTTAACCAATTTATAATTGACTCCGAATTTTAAATATTTTAGGCAGACGATTTTTATACATGATTAATTTTAAGAGAAAAAGAAAAGAAATGAATTTATTAATATGCACATTATCGTTGACGGCGGAAAAATAAATAAATAGATAAAATAAAATAATGATATTTTTTGAAAGGTATGGTTTTGGAATAAATTTAATAAGAATTTCTTAAAAAGGGTTGATAAAAACATAGAAGAAATCAGTTTTATTTGGAATATTAAGAAATAAAGTTTTAATTAAGAATATTTTTAATTTAGAGCCATCTTTTTAAATTTACGCATACTGGAATAATGTTTTTTAAGGCAAATTAAGAATTTATATCGTCTGCACACAGATTAACAGATTAGATCTAGAAATAAGATTTTAATTTAATAATTTGAAGTAAGTACGGAATATTATTATAAGAAAATTAAGATAGTATAAAGGTTAGTTTTGGCGAAAAAAAAATTTAAATTTGTAATATTATCCCCCCTCCCCAAGACTTTGTATGAAATTGATAGTTAAATAAAACTACAAGTTCAGACAACAGAAATATAATAATTTAGAAAAGTTAAATTTTGGAATAAAACTGTCAAACTCAGGAAGCCAAGAGATGGAAGAAAAGAAAATTAACGCAATATAAAAATATTAGCGATTAAAATAAAATAGTTAAGAGAAAATAATTCTGAATTAAATTTAGGTAGGAGCATTTCCCTGAAAGAAATACAATAATGTTACAACATCACTTACCATTTGTAAGTGCATAGGAGATAATACATATAATAACAGTAAATAAGTTATGAATATTAGTAAGCAAGAGATAAAAATATAATAAAAACAATAAAAGTTCGTTCTCATGGAAGTTTAAATAACTACAATGACTTAATGCATAGTTTATTTTAAATAAGTCCTTTAAATGAAAAAAGTCTTTCAAGAATATATAAAAGAGTCTTTTTCAATGTCCAGTGAATACAGTCTCTTTAATTAAATATCTTCAAACTTAGTTTAATCTTTGGTTTTAATGTTATGTTGGATCCAACATCTTTCAGTAATATATCAATTTTTCAATAATAAATAGCATCACTCTCAATATCAATAATAAATAATATAGAAAAATTTAAATAATAACAATGTCAACAATAATAAGTAATAGTATAATAAGACTCCATATCCTAATATTTTTCAATAAGAGTATAATTAATACTAAACTTCATCATAGAAATCATAATAATAATAATAATAGTAAAACAAGAGTATAATCAAAAGAAAATATCACTATTTGTTTATTATTGATAGGGAAAATATTGGTTGAGGATAAAAATAATTACATAGCAACTAAATAATTTTCTTATCTTCTAATAGCATAAGAAAGTATTTTTTGCTAGCCGAAAGTATAAATAAAAAAATCATAATAATTCCAAAATCCAAATAAAATTAAATCTAACTATTTAGAAAATGGACTCTCAACCAGTATTTCCTTACAATAATTCCTCTCTGATACTCTTTTACAAAATTGTCAAATTTGGTTATAAGTTTTCAATGCCAAATGTAGAATAATGTTTTATCCACACATGGTTTATAAACTTTAATAATAAAATACAATAGGAATAAAAGGTGTCATTCTTAATTGAGAAATGGAAATAAAAAAAGTGTGCTTTTTTGAAAAACTTTTAATCTGTAGTTTTCACAATCACTGAAAATCACATATTATGTTATAGGTTTGAGTAGAATCATTAGATTTTATAACTATTATCATATAATATCTGCTGAATAAATAGAGTAATACTAATGTCAAATAAATGAGTAAATATAGTTAGACTTAAACACCCTTAAAATTAATTTATCAACATCAATTTGAGAGCTTTTACAATCAAAGTGTTCACCCTATGCCTGCATAAGGAGCCCAATTTAATCCCAAAACTCCCAAAAACAAGTAATATTCTTGTAGCGCTCCAAGAACATACCCGCTGATGTTGAAAATTATGGTTTTTTTATGGTAAATTTAATCTATTGTCTTGACTTTAGTTTGATCTAGTGATTGTATCTGAGGTTTTGTTTGTTTTTTGGATTGCTCATGAAACAGTTTAAAATCTTCGGGTGAAAAATAGGGTCTTAATTTAGAAACATGCACAATAACGGAATTCTGTCCTGTCTCATAATTAAATTTATCTATTTCATAGGTTACATCAGAAAGTTTATTTATAATTTTATATGGTCCAGAGAAAGTAGGTTCTAATTTTCGAGTGTTAGGGTATTTAAATTCTTCATAAATTACAGAGTCTTGTATTTTTAATGGGCATTCAACAAAATTTCGATCATAGAGTCATTTACTTTTAAGGTGAAATTCATGAGTTCGCGCTTTCGCAATTTTGAGGGCTTTGTCTACTGATGTTGTATACATTTTAACTGCCTCACACAAAACCATTACCCACCATTTTTTTTTTTTTTTTTTTTTAATCTGAATCAGAATTATCGAGAAATTGTGACTATTTTTAGCTGTTAACATTAACCAGAAATTTTATCTAATAAAAATAGAAATTGTAAATATCATAGTTATACCTTAAATTGGGATCAACTTTTAATTCTATTATTTTATAGATCATAAACAGATTCAAAAATTTTAATTATAGGTAATTTCTTACTTAAAATCACAAAATTTACTGAAAAATTTAATCATATTTATCGTCAAAATTCTAGCAACAGCCTTGCACAGTTCCATCTTTCTTACTGAATTTAAATAAATTATAAGAATCCGGGAACCAAAGCTCACTGTAACCAGAAATTCTAACAAATAACAGGAAAAACATAAATATTAACTTAATTTTCAGCTCAAATGTTTAGTTGTAGGAACATTATCATGAAAACACTGTATTCTGAGAATAGTTCTTGATAACAAACAATATCAATAAAATAGAAAATGTATCTTTTTAAAAAAAAAAAATAATAACTTGAGCTTCTAACTTCTTTTATACTTCACTCTTATTACGAACTTATCTTTAAACGTGCATAAAAATATCATAATAATCTTAATAAGTAACAGTAAATATCTTAGAACATCATACTCCTCAATTAAATTTTTAAGAACAAGCATGTTTTCACTCCAACAAGTAATAATAATAATAGTAATAATAATAATAAGACTCATAACTAGATAAAAAGATAAATAAATAAGGCTCACAGAAAAATAAACAAACAAATAAATAAACCTTACAAACAAAGAACTATCTACATAAATACAGTAAAAAGGATACACATAATAATTAAATACATCTAAAAATAACTCACGGATAAGGAGAAATTTTCAAGCTGATCCTAGGGGAGACAGGAATAACGAAAATTATGAAAGTAAGTAGTAATCTGCGTTCAGTTGTCTCTAAAAGTTTTTTTTTTTTTTTGCTTGTCATTATGACCATGATTATCTTGAGTCATCAGTTACACATAAACAGCAAAAAGGTGGAATATCAGGCCTCAGGAATTCACGAGATATTTAGAAGAAATCTTTCAAATCACTCGGACAGAAAGCTGTTTAACATTAAAATCTCCTCTGTTACATTCACTCGAGGAATCAAAAGATAATGGCAATTCTTGCTTAATAACACTTTCAACCATGGCGGGAGAAATTTTCGACGATCCATATTTTTGTCATCACTTCGTTTCAGTAGATTCGTTAGATTCATTTCAAAATCCTAAACAGGCACTAGCACAGGCATTACTTATCCTGTCCGACTTTTCGATTAGTTGTGACGATTTCAGGAGAACTCGAATTATTTCCACTGGTTAAACAGAAACACGCAGTCATGGCAAGCGAGGGAAAAAACAAAAATAATAAATAAATGTAGAAGATTCAATAATTAGTCATGGGCTGCTGTAAATTCATTTATTAAATTCGTGATAATGAGGAAGGAAAAGCTCCTTGTTGCAAAAATTCCATCATTATTTCAGCGAGCTGTCCTCATCGAAGAAGCAACCCAAGAAATCTTCAGAAGAATCTTCCTTTCATCTCGAGACTTCCCCCTTTTAAACTGAAAAGAAAGTTCTGGAACATTCGGTAACCTCAAACCATCCTTCTTTTATGTAAACAGAATTCTTGTCCAGTTACGAGGCTATTTTAAACAGACGATAAATTTATTTTAAAAAAAATATTATTTAACCAATTTATAATTGACTCCGAATTTTAAATATTTTAGGCAGACGATTTTTATACATGATTAATTTTAAGAGAAAAAGAAAAGAAATGAATTTATTAATATGCACATTATCGTTGACGGCGGAAAAATAAATAAATAGATAAAATAAAATAATGATATTTTTTGAAAGGTATGGTTTTGGAATAAATTTAATAAGAATTTCTTAAAAAGGGTTGATAAAAACATAGAAGAAATCAGTTTTATTTGGAATATTAAGAAATAAAGTTTTAATTAAGAATATTTTTAATTTAGAGCCATCTTTTTAAATTTACGCATACTGGAATAATGTTTTTTAAGGCAAATTAAGAATTTATATCGTCTGCACACAGATTAACAGATTAGATCTAGAAATAAGATTTTAATTTAATAATTTGAAGTAAGTACGGAATATTATTATAAGAAAATTAAGATAGTATAAAGGTTAGTTTTGGCGAAAAAAAAATTTAAATTTGTAATATATATGTGCAACAACATAAAAATATAAACAAAGCTTGAATATGAATATTAACTGTAATACGTAAAGACACCATAATTACACTTCCTATTGTTGAAGTTTATTTTACAACAATACAGCATTCCAAAATTTAGATTTTTCTGTTATACATATTCGTAAAATTGAATAAGGTATTGTGTTAAATGCAACAATATGACTGTATATTGATAAGTGCAACAATATAAAAATGTAAACAAAGCTAGAATATAAATATGAACTGCAATCTGTAATAACACTCTAATCAAAATTCCCATTGTTGAACTTTATTTTGCAACAATACAGCACTCCCAAAATTAGATTTTTCTGATATACATATTCGTAAAATTGAATAAGTTATTGTGTTAAACGCAACAATATGATTGTATATTGATAAGTGCAACAATATAAAAATGTAAACAAATCTTGAATGTAAATATCAATTGTAATCTGTAAAAACACTCTAATTACAATTCCCATTGCCTATATTTAGTTTACAACAATTTAACATTCCCAAAATTAGATTTTTCTGTTATACATTGTCGTAAAATTGAATAAGTTATAGCGCTAAATGCAACTGTTATACATTGTCCTAAAATTGTATAAGTTATAGTGTTAAATGCAACATTATGACTATGTATTGATAAGTGCAACAATACAAAAATGTAATCAAATCTTGAATGTAAATATGAACTGTAATCTGAAATTACACACTAATTAAAATTCCTATTGTTGAACTTTGTTTTACAACAATACAACATTCCGAAAATTAGATTTTTCTGTTATATATTGTCTTTAAATTGAATAAGTAAACGCGTTAATTGCAACAATAAAAATAAGAATTGATAAGTGCATGTGCAACAATATAAAAATATAAACAAGCTTGAATAGAAATATGAACTGCAATCTGTAAATCACTCAAATTACAGTTTCCATTGTTGAACTTTATTTTACAACAATACAGCATCCCCAAAATTATATTTTTTTCCTATACATTGTCGTAAAATTGAATAAGTTATATCATTAAATGCAACAATATGAATATGTATTGATAAGTGCAACAATATTAAAATATAAAAAAGCTTGGATATAAAAATGAACTGCATTCTGTAAAAACACTAGAATTACAATTCCCATTGTTGAACTTTATTTTACAACAATACAGCATTCCCAAAATTAGATTTTTCTGTTATACATTGTCGTAAAATTGAATAATTTTTTGTGTTAAATGCAACAATATGACCGTATACTGATAAGTGCAACAATATAAAAATGTAAGCAAAGCTTGAATATAAATATGAACTGCAATCTCTAAATCACTCTAAACACAATTCCCATTGTTGAACTTTATAACAATACAGCATTCCCAAAATTAGATTTTTCTGTTATACATTGTCGTAAAATTGTATAAGTTATAGTGTTAAATGCAACAATATGACTATGTATTCATAAGTGCAACAATATAAAAATGTAAAAAAAGCTTGAATATAAATATGAAATATAAAATGGAAAGACACTCTAATTACAGTTTCCACTGTTGAACTTTATTTTACATCAATACAGCATTCCCAAAATTAGATTTTTCCATTATACATTGTCGTAAAATTGAATAATGTATTGTGTTAAATGCAACAATATGACCTTATATTGATAAGTGCAACAATAGAAAAATGTAAGCAAAGCTTGAATATAAATATGACCTGCAATCTGTAAATCACTCTAATCACAATTCCCATTATTGAACTTTTTAACAACACAGCATTCCCAAAATTAGATTTTTCTTTTATACATTGTCGTAAAATTGTATAAGTTATAGTGTTAAATGCAACAATATGACTATGTATTGTTACGAATTTTGTAAATAGTTAGTGTTTGTACTGTAAAATAATGTAAATAATCTTATTAAGCTCCATTTCTTTACTAATATTAGTTTTTGTTACATTGTCTCTGTTATCAAGCAAACTTGTCTATTATTTTCAGTGAATGTCTATGGCAGCTTTGCGAAATATTATAGATATCGCCAAGTTGGCGTCACTTTTGGCGACTAATTTTGGTCGCCAAATTTGGCGATATATCGCCAAGTTGGCGACAAACTTGGCGATTGTTGGCGATGGTAACCCTTCCTTATTTATGGTAACCCCCCTTATATCTACTGATACATTGTTTGCTGCTCCGTGGTTTTCCAGGTTTTTCTAGAAATTTCTAGCTCATGCTACGAGACTATATATAAGGAGAGCGATACGAGCTGTTGTTGTTATTATTTACCAGTCAGTCATTGAGTGAGCTACTAGAGATTGTCCAAGCGAGTTTGCTTGATGTATTGAGTTTTATCTACGTTGTTTTGAATGTGATATAGAGTTGAAACATTGTATAAAGAGTTTCTGCGACCTATATTTGTACTTGTTCGATAGATTTAAACAGTTATTTTGGAATATCTTGTAATATTTGTGAGTTTCGAAGACTCTGTTGTTCTGAAGATCTGTAAATAAATTATTTTCTACTTTTCTAAGAGAAAAGAGTTTGAAGTTGTCTAACCATAAGATCGAAAGAACCCTATATACGCTGCAACATTTGGTGTCAGGAGTCGGGATCTTATGGCGAAAACAAGAACAATGGATGGTCAACTGAAAGAACTGTTAGAAGCTATTAATGGAATAAAGGCAGAATTGACGAAAGGCCAAGAAGAGTTGGCGGAAAAAATGAATAAAGGCCAAGTAGAGTTGGCGGAAAAAATGAATAAAGGCCAAGAAGAGTTGGCGGAAAAAATGAATAAAGGCCAAGAAGAGTTGGCGGAAAAGATGAACAAATGCCAAGAAGATGTGACTGAAAAGATTAATAAAGGTCAAGAAGAAATGAAGAAAACTTTAGAAGAAAAGTTCTCGTCGGTAGAGAGAAGAATAGGCTCGGTAGAAGAGAAAATAGAGGAAGTAGAAGAGAAAATTCAGAATGAAGTTAGTAATGTTGAACAGAAAATGGAACGGAAAATGGCGGAAGTAGAAGAGAAAATTCAGAATGAAGTTTGTAAAGTTGAAGAGAAAATCAGTAACGTTGAAGAGAAAATCAGTAACGTTGAAGAGAAAATACTAGGTGAAGTAGATGAAAAGCTAAATAAAAAAGTACAAGATCTTGAGAAGAAACTTTCATCGTCTAGTGGTAATTATGAAGATATTAGGAATCCGCCTGCTTCTCCCGTGCACATTAAGCTGTCGACATACGATGGAAAGAGTTCCTGGCAAGTTTACAAGACCCAATTCACCATTGTAGCTGAAGCGAACAAATGGAGTGACGAGGTGAAAGCTTGTCAACTGGCAGCATCTTTAAGAGAAGCCGCCGACGTGCTGCAAACATTGCCCGATATGACGCAACTCAATTTTGAGACTTTAAGTTGTGCACTTGAAATGAGATTCGGCGAAAAATTCTTCAAGGATTATACGAGAATACAAATGAAGAGCCGCCATCAAAAATCGAGTGAAACCCTTCAAGAGTTTGCCTCGGAAATTGAACGGCTTGCAAATTTAGCATTCATTGACTGTCCAACAAATGTACGGGAAATGTTGTCACTGCAATATTTTGTAGACGGAATAAAAGATCCAGAAGTGCAGAGAGCGGTACGAATGGCAGATGTACAGGATTTAAAGGCTGCACTACTATATGCCTTAAAGTTGGAAGCAGCTACACAAGCCAGCCGAAGAGATCGTCATTCAGTCCGAGGGGCAACGGTGAACAAAAGCTCAGACACTGAGAACGACGTCTTGAAAGAAATTAGGAAAATAAATCAAGAAATTGAAGCTTTAAAATACGGAAGAACAAGTTCAAGAAGACAGAATCTCACGTGCTGGGGATGCGGTGATACAGGACATCTCCGAAGAAATTGCCCCAAAATTCACGAACGTGAGAAAAATTCAAACAGTCAGCAGGGAAACTAAATTTTGGCCATCTCGCGGGGCGGAGGTTGCCAGAGAATGAAAAGCCCCACCTGAAGATCCTCCAGATATCAAAAATGAGCGGCGGTGATAATGAATTATATGTGATAGGCTTTATTAACGGAATTCAGTGCCGTATGATTGTCGATACAGGAGCCAATGTGACAATAATAAGAGAAGATTTGGCTCGAAAATTGAAATGTAAACTCATCTGGACTCCACCATGCGTTACCCTGCAAACTGTGACGGGCGACAAGATAGGCATATATGGAAAGGCCAATTTAACTATCAACTTTGGAGGAACGAAATATTACCATACGGCATATGTGGCTGACATAACAGATCCTTGCTTAATCGGACTAGATTTTCTGAAGAAGTTTGACTTCAGACTTGATTTCAAAAATAACAAAATGATCTCAAAATTTCAAGAAATAAGTCTTTTTGGATTAAATAACGAAATTGAATGTAAACAAATAGTAATAGCCAAAGAAGACATTAATCTAGATGCAAGAACAGAATGTTTGGTTCCTGCTGTAATTAAAAATAAAACTAATTATCGATTTGGCCATATAGATTATCCAGAAGACAATAGTACACAAGCAGGAGTATTGGTGGCTTCTTCTGTGGTAGACCTCTTGAAAAAGACCATTCCAGTCAGAATTGCTAACATCAGTGATAAGACGAGGACTATCAAGAAAGGAGAGGTGATAGCGTCATGTGCTCCTGTGACGTGCATAAGTCAAAATTCCAGTCACTCTGAGAAATCTTCAGATAATTTAGTCAAGGATTTGTTACAAAATACAGACTTAAATCCAAAACAGTTGGAAGCTGCGGAAAATTTAATTAGAGAATTCCAAAGTTTATTTTCCCAAACATCTGAAGACTTTGGACGAACTAAAATGGCACAACACCGAATTGACACGGGAGATCACTCTCCTATTAAACAGCACCCTAGACGATTACCTTTTGCCAAGCAAGAAGAGGTGCAGAATTTAATTAAAGATATGGAAGAAAATGACGTCATCAAACCATCAACAAGTCCATGGGCGTCTCCCATTGTATTAGTAAGAAAGAAGGATGGTTCTACAAGATTTTGTGTAGACTACCGCCGACTGAATGACGTCACCAAAAAGGATAGTTACCCTCTGCCAAGGATTGACGACACTCTTGACACACTTGCGGGCAACACTTGGTTCTCGACTTTAGACTTGAAGAGTGGTTACTGGCAGGTAGAGATCCATCCCGACGACCGCGAGAAGACTGCCTTTACAACGGGACAAGGATTATGGCAGTTCAAGGTAATGCCTTTTGGTCTATGTAACGCACCTGCAACTTTTGAACGCCTTATGGAAACGGTTCTTCGGGGACTGTCATATGAGGCATGTCTTGTTTATTTAGACGATATCATAATCATAGGAAAATCTTTTGATGAACATCTGAACAACCTCAGGCGTGTGCTACAAAAATTAAAGGAAGCTAATTTGAAGTTAAGCCCTTCGAAGTGCAGTTTGTTTCGTAATGAAGTCGCCTACCTTGGACACATCATTTCGGCGGAAGGAGTTAGGACTGATCCGGAGAAGATATCGGCCGTGAAAAATTGGAATCGTCCAGCAGATGTTCACCAGCTTCGAAGTTTTCTAGGATTATGCACCTATTACAGAAAATTCGTCAAAGGCTTCTCGATGATTGCAAGACCATTTCATAAATTAACATAAGCCAATCAAAAATTTATGTGGACACAGGAATGTGACGCTGCTTTCGAAAAGCTTAAGGAGGCCTTGACATCCACTCCAATTCTGTCGTATCCTCAAATCGATAAACAGTTTATACTTGATACGGATGCAAGCAACGAAAGCATTGGCGCTGTACTGTCCCAGGAAATCGACGGCCAGGAGCGTGTTATCGCCTATTTCAGCAAGTGCTTGTCAAAGGCCGAGCGAAACTACTGCGTAACAAGAAAAGAGCTTCTTGCTGTAGTGAAAGCCATAGACCACTTTCATCACTATCTTTACGGTCGAAAGTTCCTGATCCGAACTGATCATGCTTCTTTAACTTGGCTATTGAATTTTAAGAACCCTGAAGGCCAGATAGCCAGGTGGATACAAAAGCTTCAAGAGTACGATATGGAGATACGCCATCGAAAAGGCTCATCACATGGAAATGCAGATGCTCTCTCAAGAAGACCCTGCTCAGAGAATTGTAGATACTGCGACCGGGCTGAGAAGAAATTTAATGTCAAAGGTCCTATAGTAAGACAAGTTACAACTGGGTCTACATCATCGCAAGATCCGTGGAGTGACGAGAGCCTGCGTAAAGATTAACTTGCTGATCCTGAAATTAAGCCAATTCTAGAGCTGAAAGAGAAGTCCAATAGGAAGCCCAACTGGCAAGACATGGCCCATTACCATCCTACGACTAAACGTTATTGGGCTCTCTGGGATTCCTTACATTTGAAGAACGGCATCTTGTACCGAGAATGGGAGTCTGACGATGGAAAGACATGTAGATGGCAACTACTACTCCCTAAGTCGAGAATTTCTATGGTCCTTCAAGAACTGCATGGTAGTCCCACAGGAGGTCATTTTGGTGTAATGAAGACCCTGCAAAAGGTTCGAGAGCGTTTCTACTGGAATAATGTTCGCAGTGACGTGGAGAAGTGGTGTCGAGCTTGTGACACCTGTGTAGCACGTAAAGGTCCTAAGAGGCCCACCCGTGGACGATTGCAACGTTATAATGTAGGAGCTCCTTTCGAACGAATTGCCCTAGACATCCTGGGTCCACTTCCTAGAACATCTGATGGCAATAAGTACATCCTCGTTGTCATGGACTACTTCACTAAGTGGCCTGAAGCCTATGCCATTCCTAATCAAGAGGCGGTAACCGTAGCAGACATACTGATTCAACACTGGGTTTCCAGATACGGAGTTCCTCTTCAAATCCATTCCGATCAAGGAAGAAATTTTGATTCGGCTGTGTTCAAGGAAATGTGTGAACTACTCGGCATGGACAAAACCCGAACAACACCTCTACACCCTCAATCGGACGGCATGGTAGACTGGTTCAATCGTACTATCCTAAATAGCCTCTTTCTCATGGTGTCTAGAGACCAACAGGACTGGGACATGAAATTGCCTCTTTTCCTGCTTGCTTACAGGAGTGCCACTCATGAGGCCACTGGTTACTCCCCTTCTCAAATGCTCTTTGGTCGTGATCTTCGTCTACCTGCGGATCTTTTGTTTGGGCGTCCTCCTGATGCTCCTTCATCGCCTGAGGAATATGTCGATGAACTCCAGGCGCGGATAGAGGAGATTCATTGTCTAGCGAGGAACCGAATTGGACTGGCATCAGAAAAGATGAAGACACGGTACGACACAAAGGCAACAGGACATGAGTTCAACGAAGGTGACAAAGTTTGGTTGTGGAATCCGATACGTCGTAAGGGACTGTCGCCAAAATTACAAAGAAACTGGGACGGTCCTTACACAGTCGTCAACAGGCTGAATGACGTCGTTGTACGCATACAAAAATCGCCACACGCCAAACCGAAGGTCGTACACTATAACCGGCTAGCCCCTTATTTTGGCCAAAGTGATTAGAAATTCGAAACTTGAATTTCAGACCATGGTCATGAAAGTCACTTTTTGTAAATATGTAAATATTAATTAGTTCTTATTTATGTAAATTTTATTATTATTGTTATTATTTATTTATTTATTTATTTATTTGTTTATTTATTTTAAGTGTTTTCCTCTAACTCAAGGATTGCACTGCCCGGGACGTGCAGTCTTTGAGGAGGGGGTAGTGTTACGAATTTTGTAAATAGTTAGTGTTCGTACTGTAAAATAATGTAAATAATCTTATTAAGCTCCATTTCTTTACTAATATTAGTTTTTGTTACATTGTCTCTGTTATCAAGCAAACTTATCTATTATTTTCAGTGAATGTCTATGGCAGCTTTGCGAAATATTTGAGATATCGCCAAGTTGGCGTCACTTTTGGCGACTAATTTTGGTCGCCAAATTTGGCGATATATCGCCAAGTTGGCGACAACCTTGGCGATTGTTGGCGATGGTAACCCTTCCCTATTTATGGTAACCCCCCTTAGGTCTACTGATACATTGTTTGTTGTTCCGTGGTTTTCCAGGTTTTTCTAGAAATTTCTAGCTCATGCTACGAGACTATATATAAGGAGAGCGATACGAGCTGTTGTTGTTATTATTTACCAGTCAGTCATTGAGTGAGCTACTAGAGATTGTCCAAGCGAGTTTGCTTGATGTATTGAGTTTTATCTACGTTGTTTTGCATGTGATATAGTGTTGAAACATTGTATAAAGAGTCTCTGCGACCTATATTTGTACTTGTTCGATAGATTTAAACAGTTATTTTGGAATATCTTGTAATATTTGTGAGTTTCGAAGACTCTGTTGTTCTGAAGATCTGTAAATAAATTATTTTCTACTTTTCTAAGAGAAAAGAGTTTGAAGTTGTCTAACCATAAGCTCGAAAGAACCCTATATACGCTGCAACAGTATTGATAAGTGCAACAATATAAAAATGTAAAAAAAGCTTGAATATAAATATGAAATATAAAATGGAAAGACACTCTAATAACAGTTTCCACTGTTGAACTTTATTTTACATCAATACAGCATTCCCAAAATTAGATTTTTCCATTATACATTGTCGTAAAATTGAATAATTTATTGTGTTAAATGCAACAATATGACCGTATATTGACAAGTGCAACAATATAAAAATGTAAGCAAAGCTTGAATATAAATTTGAACTGCAATCTGTAAATCTCTTTAATCACAATTCCCATTTTTGAACTTTATAACAATACAGCATTCCCAAAATTAGATTTTTCTGTTAGACATTGTCGTAAAATTGAATACGTTATAGTGTTAAATACCACAATATGACTGTATATTGATAATTGCAAAAATATAAAAATATAAGCAAAACTTGAATATAAATATGCACTGCAATTTGTAAATCACTCTAATTACAGTTTTCATTGTTGAACTTTATTTTACAACAATACAGCATTCCAAAAATTAGATTTTTCTGTTATACATTGTCGTAAAATTGAATAATTTATTGTGTTAAATGTAACAATATGACCGTATATTGATAAGTTCAACAATAAAAAAATGCAAACAAAGCTTGAATATAAATATGAACTGCAATCTCTAAATCACTTTAATCACAATTCCCATTGTTGAACTTTATAACAATACAGCACTCCCAAAATTAGATTTTTTTGTTATACATTTTCGTAAAATTGAATAAGATATAGCGTTAAATTCAACAATATGAATATGTATTGATAAGTGCAACTATAAAAAATGTAAACAAATCTAGAATATAAATGTAAAATGCAATCTGTAATAATAATATATTTACAATTCCCATTGTTGAATTTTATTTTATTTGAACTCTAATCACAATTCCCATTGTTGAACTTTATTTTACAACAATACAGCATTCCCAAAATTAGATTTTTCTCTTATACAGTGTCGTAAAATTGTACAAATTATAGTGTTAAATGAACTATATTACTATGTATTTATAAGTGCAACAATAAAAAATGTAAAAAAGCTTGAATATAAATATAAAATATAAAATGGAAAGACACTCTAATTACAGTTTCCATTGTTGAACTTTATTTTACAACAATACAGCATTCCAAAAATTAGATATTACTTTTATACATTGTCGTAAAATTGAATAATTTATTGTGTTATATGCAACAATATGACCGTTTATTGATAAGTGCAACAATATAAAAATGTAAAAAAAGCTTGATTATAAATATGAAATGTAAAATGGAAAGACACAATAATTACAATTCCCATTGTTGAAATTTGTTTTACAACTATAGAGCATTCCAAAAAATAGATTTTTCTGTTATCCATTGTCGTAAAATTGAATAAGTAAACGCGTTAAATGCAACAATATAAATAAGAATTGATAAATGACACAACATAAAAATGTAAACAAAGCTTGAATATAAATATGAACTGCAATCTGTAAAATATTCTTATTACAATTCCCATTTTTGAAATTTATTTTACAACAATACACCATTCCCAAAATTAGACTTTTATGTTATACATTGTCGTAAAATTGAATAAGTTACAGTGATAAATACAACAATATGATTGTAAATTGATAAATGACACAATATAAAAATATAAACAAAGCTTGAAAATGAATATGAAATGTAATACGTAAAGACACCATAATTATAATTCCTATTGTTGAAGTATATATTACAATAATACAGCATTCACCAAATTAGATTTTTTCTGTCATACATTGTCGTAAAATTGAATAAGTTATAGCTTTAAATTATGAAATATGACTATGTATTGATAGGTGCAACAATATAAAAATAAAAGCAAAGCTTGAATATAAATATGAACTGCAATCTGTAAATCACTCTAATGACAGTTTCCATTGTTGAACTTTATTTTACAACAATACAGCATCCCCAAAATTAGAATTTTCTGCTATACATTGTCGTAAAATCGAATAAGTTATAGCGTTAAATGCAACAATATGACTATGTATTGAAAAGTGCAATAATAGAAAAATATAATCAAATCCTCAATGTAAATATGAGCTGTAATCTTTAATTACACACTAATTACAATTCCCATTGTTTAACTTTATTTTACAACAGCACAGCATTCCCAAAATTAGATTTTTCTGTTATACATTGTTATAATATTGAATAAGTTATAGCATTAAATGCAAATATATGATTATGTATTGATAAGTGCAACAATAGAAAAATGTAAACAAAGCTATAATATAAATATGAACTGCAATCGGTAAAATACTCTAATTACAATTCCCATTTTTAAAATTTATTTTATATCAATACAGCATTCCCAAAATTAGATTTTTCTCTTATACAGTGTCGTAAAATTGTACAAATTATAGTGTTAAATGCAACTATATTACTATGTATTTATAAGTGCAACAAAAAAAAAATGTAAAAAATCTTGAATATAAATATAAAATATAAAATGGAAAGACACTCTAATTACAGTTTCCATTGTTGAAGTTTATATTACAATAATACAGCATTCACAAAATTAGATTTTTCTGTCATACATTGTCGTATAATTGAATAAGTTAAAGCTTTAAATTATGAATTATGACTATGTATTGATAAGTGCAACAATATAAAAATAAAAGCAAAGCGTGAATATAAATATGAACTGCAATCTGTAAATCACTTTAATTACAGTTTCCATTGTTGAACTTTATTTTACAACAATACAACATCCCCAAAATTAGATTTTTCTGCTATACATTGTCGTAAAATTGAATAATTTATTGTGTTAAATGCAACAATATGACCGTATATTGATAAGTGCAACAATATAAAAATGTAAAAAAGCTTGAATATAAATATGAAATGTAAAATGGAAAGACACACTACTTACAGTTCCCATTGTTGAATCTTATTTTACAATAATACAGCATTCCCAAAATTAGATTTTTCTGTTATACATTGTCGTAAAATTGAATAAGTTATAGCGTTAAATACAACAATATGACTATGTATTGATACGTGCAACAGTATAAAAATGTAAAAAAAGCTTGAATATAAATATGAAATATAAAATGGAAAGACGCTCTAATTATAGTTTCCATTATTGAACTTTATTTTACAACAATACAGCATTCCAAAAATTAGATTTTTCTTTTATACATTGTCGTAAAATTGAATAATTTATTGTGTTAAATGCATCAATATGAACGTATATTGATAAGTGCAACAATATAAAAATGTAAAAAAAGCTTGAATATAAATATGAAATGTAAAATGGAAAGACACACTACTTACAGTTCCCATTATTGAATCTTATTGTACAACAATACAGCATTCCCAAAATTGGATTTTTCTGTTATACATTGTCGTAAAATTGAATAAGTAAACCCGTTAAATGCAACAATATAAACAAAAATTGAGCAGAGTTAATAGATAGATTAAATAAGAATAAGTGCAACAATATAAAAATGTAAAAAAAACTTGAATATAAATATGAAATGTAAAATGGAAAGACACTCTAATTACAATTCCCATTTTTGAAATTTATTTTACAACAATACAGCATTCCCAAAATTAGACTTTTATGTTATACATTGTCGTAAATTTGAATATGTTGCAGTGATAAATGCAACAATATGACTGTAAATTGTTAAATGACACAATATAAAAATATAACCACAGCTTGAAAATGAATATAAAATGTAATACGTAAAGACCCCATAATTACAACTCCTATTGTTGAAGTTTATATTACAATAATACAGCATTCACAAAATTAGATTTTTCTGTAATACAATGTCGTAAAATTTAATAAGATATAGCTTTAAATTATGAAATAGTACTATGTATTGATAAGAGCAACAATATTAAAATATAAAAAAAGCTTGAATATAAATATTAACTACATTCTTTAATAACATCTAATTACAATTCTCATTGTTGAACTTTATTTTACAACAATACAGCATTCCCAAAATTAGATTTTTCTGTTATACATTGTCGTAAAATTGAATAAGTTATAGCGTTAAATGCAAAAATATGACTATGTATATATATGTGCAACAATTTGAAAATATAAACAAAAATATAAACTTGAATGTAGCTCTGTAATACGTAGAGACACCATAATTAAAATTCCTATTGTTGTTTTTACAATAATTCAGCATTCACAAAATTAGATTTTTCTGTTATACATATTCGTAAAATTGAGTAAGTTATAGCGTTAAATGATGCAATATGACTATGCATTGATAAGTTCAAAAATATAAAAATTTAAACAAAGCTTGAATATAAATATGAACTGCAATCTGTAAAATTTTTAATTGCAATTCCCATTGTTGAATTTTATTTTACAACAATAGAGCATTCCCAAAATTATATTTATCTGTTATACATTGTCGTAAAATTGAATTAGATATAGCTTTAAATGCAACAAGATGAATATGTATTGATAAGTGCAATAATATAAAAATATAAAAAATATTGAATAGAAATATGAACTGCAATGTGTAATAACACTCTAATTAAAAATCCCATTGTTGAACTTTATTTTACAACAATACAGCATTCCAAAATTTAGATTTTTCTGTTATACATTGTCGCAAAATTGAATACGTTATTGTGTTATATGCAACAATATGACTGTATATTGATAAGTGCAACAATATAAAAATGTAAACAAAGCTAGAATATAAATACAACTGCAATCTGTAATAACACTCTAATCACAATTCCCATTGTTGAACTTTGTTTTACAACAGTACAGCATTCTGAAAATTAGATTTTTCTTTTATACATTGTCGTAAAATTGAATAATTTATTGTGTTAAATGCATCAATATGAACGTATATTGATAAGTGCAACAATATAAAAATGTAAAAAAAGCTTGAATATAAATATGAAATGTAAAATGGAAAGACACACTACTTACAGTTCCCATTATTGAATCTTATTGTACAACAATACAGCATTCCCAAAATTGGATTTTTCTGTTATACATTGTCGTAAAATTGAATAAGTAAACCCGTTAAATGCAACAATATAAACAAAAATTGAGCAGAGTTAATAGATAGATTAAATAAGAATAAGTGCAACAATATAAAAATGTAAAAAACTTGAATATAAATATGAAATGTAAAATGGAAAGACACTCTAATTACAATTCCCATTTTTGAAATTTATTTTACAACAATACAGCATTCCCAAAATTAGACTTTTATGTTATACATTGTCGTAAATTTGAATATGTTGCAGTGATAAATGCAACAATATGACTGTAAATTGTTAAATGACACAATATAAAAATATAACCACAGCTTGAAAATGAATATAAAATGTAATACGTAAAGACCCCATAATTACAATTCCTATTGTTGAAGTTTATATTACAATAATACAGCATTCACAAAATTAGATTTTTCTGTAATACAATGTCGTAAAATTTAATAAGATATAGCTTTAAATTATGAAATAGTACTATGTATTGATAAGAGCAACAATATTAAAATATAAAAAAAGCTTGAATATAAATATTAACTACATTCTTTAATAACATCTAATTACAATTCTCATTGTTGAACTTTATTTTACAACAATACAGCATTCCCAAAATTAGATTTTTCTGTTATACATTGTCGTAAAATTGAATAAGTTATAGCGTTAAATGCAACTGTTATACATTGTCCTAATATTGTATAAGTTATAGTGTTAAATGCAATATTATGACTATGAATTGATAAGTGCAACAATACAAAAATGTAATCAAATCTTGAATGTAAATATGAACTGTAATCTGAAATTACACACTAATTACAATTCCCATTGTTGAACTTTGTTTTACAAGAGTACAGCATTCTGAAAATTAGATTTTCTGTTATATATTGTCGTAAAATTGAATAAGTAAACGCGTTAATTGCAACAATTAAAATATTAATTGTTAAGTGCAACAATATAAAAATATAAAAAAGCTTGAATAGAAATACGAACTGCAATCTGTAATAACACTCTAATTACAATTCTCATTGTTCAACTTTATTTTACAACAATATTGCATTCAAAAAATTAGATTTTTCTGTTATACATTGTCGTAAAATTGAATAATTTATTGTGTTAAATGCAACAATTTGACTAGGTATTAATAAGTGCAACAATATAAAAATGTAAGCAAAGCTTGAACATAAATATGAACTGCAATCTTTAAATCACTCTAAATACAGTTTTCATTGTTGAACTTTATTTTACAACAATACAGCATTCCCAAAATTAGACTTTTCTGTTATACATCGTCGTAAAATTCAATACTGTTTTATAAATTAATTATATAATAATTGTAAATACACAATTTTATAATAATTGTGTTAAATGACGCAATATGACCGTATATTGATAAGTGCAACAATATAAAAATGTATGCAAAGCTTGAATATATATATGAACTGCAGTCTGTAAATGACTCTCATTACTGTTTCCATTGTTGAACTTTATTTTACAACGATCCAGCATTCCCAAAATTAGATTTTTCTGTTATACATATTCGTAAAATTGAATAAGTTATAGCGTAAAATGCAACAATATGATTGTATATTGATAAGTGCAACAATATAAAAATGTAAACAAATCTTGAAAGTAAATATCAACTGTAATCTGTAAAAACACTCTAATTACAATTCCCGTTGTAGATGTTTATTTCACAACAATACAATATTCCAAAAATTGGATTTTTCTGTTATACATTGTCGTAAAATTGAATAAGTTATAGTGTTAAATACCACAGTATGACCGTATATTGATAATTGCAACAATATAAAAATGTAAACAAAGCTTGAATAAGTTATAGCGTTAAATGCAACAATATGACTAGGTATTGATACGTGCAACTATATAAAAATGTAAACAAAGCTTGAACATAAATATGAACTGCAATCTGTAAAAATTTTTAATTGCTATCCCTATTGTTGAATTTTATTTTACAACAATACAGCATTCCTAAAATTAGATTTTTCGGTTATACATTGTTGTAAAATTGAATAAGTTATAGTTTTAAATGCAACAATATGACTATGTATTGATAAGTGCAACAATATAAAAATGTAAGCAAAGCTTCAATATAAATACGAACTGCAATGTCTAAATCACTCTAATTACAGTTTTTATTGTTGAACTTTACTTTACAACAATACAGCAAGCCCAAAATTAGATTTTTCTGTTATACATTGTCGTGAATTTGAATAATTTATTGTATTAAATGCAACAATATGACCGTATATTGATAAGTGCAACAATATAAAAATGTAAGCAAAGCTTGAATATAAATATGAACTGCAATCTGTAAATCACTCTAATTACAGTTTCCATTGCTGAACTTTATTTTACAACAATACAGCATCCCCAAAATTAGATTTTTCTGCTATACATTGTCGTAAAATTGAATAAGTTATATCATTAAATGCAACAATATGAATATGTATTGATAAGTGCAACAATATTAAAATATAAAAAAGCTTGGATATAAAAATGAACTGCATTCTGTAAAAACACTAGAATTACAATTGCCATTGTTGAACTTTATTTTACAACAATACAGAATTCCCAAAATTAGATTTTTCTGTTATACATTGTCGTAAAATTGAATAATTTATTGTGTTAAATTCAACAATATGACCGTATATTGATAAGAGCAACAATATAAAAATGTAAAAAAAGCTTGAATATAAATATGAAATGTAAAATGGAAAGACACACTACTTACAGTTCCCATTGTTGAATCTTATTTTACAACAATACAGCATTCCCAAAATTAGATTTTTCTGTTATACATTGTCGTAAAATTGAATAAGTTATAGCTGTAAATGCAACAATATGACTATGTATTGATAATTGCAATACTAGAAAAATATAACCAAATCTTGAATGTAAATATGAGCTGTAATCTGTAATTACACACCAATTATAATTCCCATTGTTGAACTATATTTTACAACAACACAGCATTCCCAAAATTAGATTTTTCTATTATACATTGCCATAATATTGAATAAGTTATAG
Organism: Maratus speculifer; assembly: GCA_964019185.1. Taxonomy (NCBI): domain Eukaryota; kingdom Metazoa; phylum Arthropoda; class Arachnida; order Araneae; family Salticidae; genus Maratus; species Maratus speculifer. Next base: position 368,674,235 of record OZ025296.1, read on the forward strand.
CATTAAATGCAACAATATGAGTATGTATTGATAAGTGCAACAATATAAAAAATATAAAAAAGCTTGAATAGAAATATGAACTGCAATCTGTAATAACACTCTAATTACAATTCCCGTTGTTGAAATTTATATTACAACAATACAGCATTCACAAAATTAAATTTTCCTGTTACACATTGTCGTAAAATTGAATAAGTTAAAGTGTTAAATACCACAGTATGACCGTATATTGATAATTGCAACGATATAAAAATGTAAACAAAGCTTGAATAAGTTATAGCGTTAAATGCAACAATATGACTAGGTATTGATAAGTGCAAGAATATAAAAATGTAAATAAAGCTTGAATAAGTTATAGCGTTAAATGCAACAATATGGCTGGGTATTGATAAGTGCAACAATATAAAAATGTAAACAAAGCTTGAACAAAAATATGAACTGCAATCTGTAATATTTTTAATTGCTATTCCCATTGTTGAATTTTATTTTACAACAATACAGCATTCCCAAAATTAGATTTTTCTGTTATACATTGTTGTAAAGTTGAATAAGTTATAGTGTTAATTGCAACAATATGACTATGTATTGATAAGTGCAACAATATAAAAATGTAAGCAAAGCTTGAATATAAATATGAACTGCAATCTGTAAATCACCCTAATTACAGTTTTCATTGTTGAACTTTATTTTACAACAATACAGCATTCCCAAAATTAGATTTTTCTGTTATACAGTGTCGTAAATTTGAATAAGTTATAGCGTTAAATGCAACAATATGACTATGTATATATATGTGCAACAATATAAAAATATAAACAAAGCTTGAATATGAATATAAACAAAGTGAATACAATATGAATACAAACAAACAACACTTCCTATTGTTGAAGTTTATTTTACAGCAATACAGCATTCCAAAATTTAGATTTTTCTGTTATACATATTCGTAAAGTTGAATAAGTTATTGTGTTAAATGCAACAATATGACTGTAACAATATAAAACAATAACAGTGCAACAATATAAAAATGTAAACAAATCTTGAAAGTAAATATCAATTGTAATGTGTAAAAACACTCTAATTACAATTCCCATTGTCTATATTTATTTTACAACAATACAACATTCCCAAAATTAGATTTTTCTGCTATTCATTGTCGTAAAATTGAATACGTTATAGCGTTAAATGCAATTGTTATACTTTGTCCTAAAATTATATAAGTTATAGTGTTAAATGCAACATTATGACTATGTATTGATAAGTGCAACAATACAAAAATGTAATCAAATCTTGAATGTAAATATGAACTGTAATCTGAAATTACACACTAATTAAAATTCCCATTGTTGAACTTTGTTTTACAACAATACAGCATTTCGAAAATTAGATTTTTCTGTTATATATTGTCGTAAAATTGAATAAGTAAACGCGTTAACTGCAACAATAAAAATAAGAATTGATAAGTGCAACAATATAAAAATATAAAAAAGCTTGAATAGAAATATGAACTGCAATCTGTAAATCACTCTAATTACAGTTTCCATTGTTGAACTTTATTTTAAAACAACACAGCATCCCCAAAATTACATTTTTTTGCTATACATTGTCGTAAAATTGAATAAGTTATATCATTAAATGCAACAATATTAATATGTATTGATTAGTGCAACAATATTAAAATATAAAAAAGCTTGGATATAAAAATGAACTGCATTCTGTAAAAACACTAGAATTACAATTCCCATTGTTGAACTTTATTTTACAATACAGCATTCCCAAAATAAGATTTTTCAGTTATACATTATCGTAAAATTAAATAATTTTTTGTGTTAAATGCAACAATATGACCGTATATTGATAAGTGCAACAATATAAAAATGTAAAAAAAGCTTGAATATAAATATGAAATGGAAAATGGAAAGACACACTACTTACAGTTCCCATTGTTGAATCTTATTTTACAACAATACAGCATTCCCAAAATTAGATTTTTCTGTTATACATTGTCGTAAAATTGAATAAGTTATAGCGTTAAATACAACAATATGACTATGTATTGATAAGTGCAATAATAGAAAATATAATCAAATCTGGAATGTAAATATGAGCTGTAATCTGTAATTACACACTAATTATAATTCCCATTGTTGAACTTTATTTTACAACAATACAGCATTCACAAAATTAAATTTTTCTATTATACGTTGTCGTAAAATTGAATAATTTATTGTGTTAAATGCAACAATATGACCCTATATTCATAAGTGCAACAATATAAAAATGTAAAAAAAGCTTGAATATAAATATGAACTGCAATCTGTAAATCACTCTAATCACAATTCCCATTGTTGAAATTTATAAAATACAGCATTCCCAAAATTAGATTTTTCTGTTATACATTGTCGTAAAATTGTATAAGTTATAGTGTTAAATGCAACAATATGACTATGTATTGATAAGTGCAACAATATAAAAATGTAAAAAAAGCTTGAATAAAAATATGAAATATAAAATGGAAAGACACTCTAATTTCAGTTTCCACTTTTGAACTTTATTTTACAACAATACAGCATTCTCATAATTAGATTTTTCCATTATACATTGTCGTAAAATTGAATAATTAATTGTGTTAAATGCAACAATATGACCGTATATTGATATGTGCAACAATATAAAAATGTAAGCAAAGCTTGAATATAAATATGAACTGCAATCTGTAAATCACTCTAATCACAATTCCCATTGTTGAACTTTATTTTACAATAATACAGTATTCCCAAAATTAGAATTTTCTGTTATACATTGTCGTAAAATTGAATAAGTTATAGCGTTAAATGCAACAATATGACTATGTATATATATGTGCAACAATATAAAAATATAAACAAAGCTTGAATATGAATATTGACTGTAATACGTTAAGACACCATAATTACACTTCCTGTTGTTGAAGTTTATTTTACAACAATACACGTTCCAAAATTTAGATTTTTCTGTTATACATATGGAGATTCTTCTTGTAAAAGTTCTTTCGAACACATAAGTAAATAAACTCGGAGGTAAATTAAATTCTGACACCGTTTTTAAACTTTTAAATGACTTATATTAAACGTTAATATTTACAAAAAAGATATTTACATATTAATATTTACAATTCGAACATTCAAAAGGAAACTTTAATTAAAACATCCTTATCGCGTCATCTTAATCAACATTCTTCTAAAGTCAACCCCAACTCTCTCCACATTCCATCCAACGATCTCTTCCGTTCATTTCTTTTTTCTTCGGCTTTTCGTCTGAATGGAGTTTTTTCAGAAAATCGTCTGCTTTCTAAAGACCTTTTCTATCAGAGTTGCGATATGATGAACCTTACAAGACATGATACTTGGCTGTGCGAGAAAGAATCGCTCCCACAACGGCCGTCCTGACTAGGCTTTCGTCCTCGAATGCTCGTCCCTTTGGAGGCAGCAGCAGTTGGATCATCTGGAAAGATAAAGAGAAAAAAAACACAGCAGCATCCAAAGTCTTAATTGAAAAAAAGAAGTCATTATTCAAATTGTTTATCAAAGCTTAGATTATTTCTTGAAAAAATTCATATATTTTTTTTCGCGTCTTTTCGTCTTCTCTTTCTTACGTCCTTTCATCTTCTTTTATCTTACGTCTTTTCGTCTTCTTCTTTCATACGTCTTTTCATCTTCTATTACCTTACGTCTTTTCGTCTTTTCTTTCTTACGTCTTCCGTCTTCTTTTATCTTACGTATTTTCGTCTTCTTTCATACGTCTTTTCAACTTCTTTTACCTTACGTCTTTTCGTCTTTTCGAGAATAAAGTTAAAATTCTATTAGTTGTCAGTCCAGAGGTTTGTCATAGTTGGTATAGTATCACAATCGGTGAAATTCTTTTTTTTTTCAAGCTTCGTCCGTCCACGGCTTCATGTACTCTGCACATGTACTGGTGACCATGGGTCCTTCGTTGAATCCAAGTTTCTTTACATCGTGGGTGTCATTATTTTTTACTTTTATGACTTTGTACGGACCTAAATATTTTGGTTTTTTAACTTCAAACCTGGACCTTGTTTTGTGCGTTTTATAGCAACCACATCATTAATCTTAAATTTGTTAGCTTTCTTTCGTCTGAGGTTGTAAGTTTTACGGTTCTCTTCTTGGACTTTTAAAATCTGTTTTTTAGCATTTTTTCTCATATCTTCGCGATTATTTGTAAAATCAGATTGTATTTCAACATTCAGAAGACTAGTAATTTCAATGTTTTTTTTTAGTTTCTTTTTAGTACCAAACATCAATTCAAAAGGAGTTGTGCTTATACTTCTCTGAAAAGTCGAATTTATCACCTGTTGGACGTTGCTTACATGTGTATACCATTTTTTAGGATTATCGACAGACAATTTAGACAGAACAGATATTATGACAGAATTTAGACGCTCAACTTGGCCGTTAGACCTGGGTAATCCAGTGGTAATCGGGATATGTTTAATATTTTCATTGATGCAATAATCTTCAAAATCTTTAGAGGTAAATGCAGGACCTTTATCTGATATAATTCGAACTGGATTTCCAAAGATAGATTTTTGGATTTCTAATTTAGAAATTACTTCGGCAGCATCGGTAAATTTTGTGGGATACAATCAAACAAATTTTGTGAATGCGTCAATGACCGAAAGGATATGTTTGTAATTTTTATTAGTGCTTTCTAATGGACCTAAGTGATCAACATGGTACGTATGTAATGGAGTTTCTTCTTTTTCTATTGGGTGAAGTAAGCCTTCTTGTTTACCACATTTTCTATTAACTAAAATACAGGGAACACAATTTGCTATACATTTCTCAATTTTTTGTTTAACTTTAGGGATGTAAAAATCATTTTCTAAACTTTTCTCTGTTCTTGCAACTGCGTAATGACCTTTTTCGTGAGCGGCCTTGATTATATTCATTTGCATGTCTTCCGGTACAACTAATAAATCATTACCATTAACACATTTATAAAGAACATCATTTTTAACTAGATATTCATCATAAGATTTCACCTTTAGGATTTCTTTTATTGTTTTAATATGGTCATCGGTTTCTTGAGCTTGGATAATTTTTAAAGTTAAGCTATCTTGGATTACCATACAAATAGGATACCTACTTAATGCATCGACATGTCTCATACTGCTACCCTGTCTATGTTCAATAACATAATCAAAATCGGATAACATTATTGCCCATCTAGCTATTTTTGTACTCATTTCTTTTTTATCCATAGTCATTTTAAATGCATTACAATCGGTTACAATTTTAAATGGGATACCTAGCACATATACTCTAAACTTTTCAGGGCTTCAATTACAGCTAAAACTTCTAATTCGTAACTAGTGTACTTCCGTTCAGCTTCGGTGGTTTTTTTTACTTGCGAAATAAACTGGATGAAATTGATTATCTACTGGAGATTGTTGCATTAAAATAGCTCCATAGCCATCAATACTGGCATCACAATGGATTTCGGTCGCACTTTTGGGATTGTAAATTAAAAGTACTGGTTCTGACGACAAAATACGTTTGAGTTCATTAAAAGCTCTTTGTTCTTCTATATCGAATTTAAATTTTGAATCTTTTCTTAGCAGGTCACTTAACGGTTTAGCTATAACCGAATAATTTCTTATAAATTTTCGAAAGTATCCTGTCAATCCTAAATAACTTTGAACATCTTTGGTACACTTTGGTTCGGGAAAATTTATTACTGCTTTAGTCTTCAGTGGAGAGGGATACAATTTACCATTTATGATTCTATACCCCAAAAAATCAATTTCACGCTTCAAAAAATTGCATTTTTTAAGATTTAATTCTAATCCATATTCTGATGCAGTTTCGAGTACAAGTTTTAATTTTTCTAGACCTTCAGCTTCGTTTTTAGCAGGTATTATTAAATCATCCATATAAATGACAACAATGTGATCTTTTAATAGGTTTCGAAATACATTATAAATATACTTTTGAAAAACACTAGGGCTATTGGTCAACCCGAATGGACATTTCAAAAATTCGTATTGTCCTTAATGAGTAACAAACGAGGTGTATTTCCGCGAGTCTTCTTCAACATCTACATGAAAGAAACCGTTTTTCAAATCTATGGTGGTAAATACTTCGGCAGAATGTAATTGGTCTATTACATCATCAATAACTGGCAAGGGGAAATGCTCATGTACTGTCTTTTTGTTAAGACATCTGTAATCAACACAAAGTCTCATTGTGTTATCTTTTTTCTTGACTAACACAACCGGCGAAGAAAAATTAGAAGAACTTTCTCGAATTATTCCCTGAGCTAGCCACTCCTCAATTTGGTTTTCGACTATTTTTTTCTCGCATGGCGGTAATCTTCGAGGAGAAGAACAAACTGGGATTTCGTCAGTTAAATTAATTTTCATTTTAACATCTACTGTTTTAGTTTTAATTGGTACATAATTTTCAATTAAAGAGTATAACTCTGAACGTAATTTTTTGTCAGCAATGTGAGTTAAATCAATTTTAGGCTCATCCAAAACATTTACAATATTAACTAAAAAGTCATTAGACTGAACTTCAGCTTTAAACAGTTTCACTTTATTCTCAGAAATAGTTAATGTACCTTGATGAATAACATCAGTGCCAATAATTAAATCGAAATTAATGCAACTGTCCTTAACGACAAAAATAGTAACTTTAAATTTTGAACCATCTACTTCGATTTCTGAATTGAAACAACCTTCTGGTTTAATTGAGGCTTTTCCTAGACCGGTCAAAGAGATACTCGTAGGTTTTAATTCTACAAAGTTCTTCAAATTATCATAAATACTTTTCTTTAACAAAGTCTTTTGGCTACCAGTATCTATTAAAGAGATTAAACGCAAAGAATAAAGCTTTATCTCTTTCAGAATTAAATCTTGGGATGTAATAATGTTTACTTGTGACTGAGCATTTTTAACACTTGTATCTTTAGATTTATTACATTGAAATGATTTATGACCATAAGCGTTACAAGCAAAACAAAGCGGCCCTTTATCTTTATTTACACAGTTAATACTCTTATGATTATTCCCGCCACAATTAAAACAACGCATATTTGGCTTTACAGGCTTAAATTTGTTCTTAACTTCAACTTCGGATTTAATTTTAGGCTTAGCTCCTTCATATTTATGAAATTTTGCATTTTCATACTCCGATCTTATTTTTTCATAAATCTTTAATTTTTGTTTAAATTCAGCAATATTGGGACAACCATACAAAAAAGATTTTTTAGAAATGGGGTCATTAATTCCGTTTATTACATACTGAATAAGGGCAGAATCTTCAATATTGCCTTTTGAGCATAATTGTTTCATATTTAAAAAATATTCATCTAACGATTCATGTGGTCTAATTTTTCTTTTGGACAGCAATTCGTGTAATTCAGCTGAATTGCACGTTTGACCAAATTCAGATATGAGTAGGGCTTTTAATTTAGACCACGAATTAATATTTGTTTCACTTTCAAGAAATAATTTTGCTTTGCCTGTCATACGGCGTTTAGCCAAAATCAATTTGTGCAAATCACTAACGTTAAATAATGAAACAATATCTTCAAAATCGGCAATCCATTTATTAATATTTTGCACTTGAGTACCTTCAAACATTGTAATCATACTTTCAATATCATTAATAGAAATGCTTGGTTTAATAACATAATCAGGAATTAGAATTTTCTGATTTTCATTACTTTCACAATTAGAACTATCAGAATCATTTCTCATATTATTCTCAAAAACAGTCGAAATATTTTTAGTTTTATCTTGTAAATCATCATTAAATTCCTCAACACTTTCGTCATCACTAAGAGTACCTACATCGGCTATCATATTAATTTTTAAAATATTAAAATCACATAAACTAGAAATTATTCTGGCAGCAATTTCATCAAAAGTTCCCGAATTATTTATACACAAAACATTGCAAATGGTAATTAAGTCGTTAACAGAAAAATTATCTTTAATTTCTTTGAATTTAGTTTGATATTCATCGGAATCTACTTCAAACGTAAACCTAGTAAAATTCCGAATTCTACGTCGATTATTTCTGTCACCGATTTCTCCAAAAATTAATTTGTGCAATATCTTAATACTAGCTGATTTTTCAGTTTTTAAAGAAAACTCTAATTCCTTTAAATCAACTATTTTTCCATTATTGAAAAGAAAAATGAAATAATAAACTCACTTCATAATCAGATGCTCAGCTTCACACATTTAAACAGCATTGTTGTCGCAGTATCCAACAGCTTCATATCATTAAACATATATTCAAAAAAGATTTCCTCATAATAATTTCCAGCAAGGAATCCATCACAATTCTAAATAATAACGGCTTCCAGATTATTTAAAGTATATATATATTTCTTCTCTGTGAGCGTTCGTTTGTCTCGGTTCTGACACAAAAATTTATGGAGATTCTTCTTGTAAAAGTTCTTTCGAACACATAAGTAAACAAACTCGGAGGTAAATTAAATTCTGACACCGTTTTTAAACTTTTAAATGACTTATATTAAACGTTAATATTTACAAAAAAGATATTTACATATTAATATTTACAATTCGAACATTCAAAAGGAAACTTTAATTAAAACATCTTAATCGCGTCATCTTAATCAACATTCTTCTGAAGTCAACCCCAACTCTCTCCACATTCCATCCAACGATCTCTTCCGTTCATTTCTTTTTTCTTCGGCTTTTCGTCTGAATGGAGTTTTTTCAGAAAATCGTCTGCTTTCTAAAGAACTTTTCTATCAGAGTTGCGATATGAAGAACCTTACAAGACATGATACTTGGCTGTTGGAGAAAGAATCGCTCCCACATACATATTCGTAAAATTGAATAAGTTATTGTGTTAAATGCAACAATATGACTGTATATTGATAAGTGCAACAATATAAAAATGTAAACAAAGCTAGAATATAAATATGAACTGCAATCTGTAATAACACTCTAATCACAATTCCCATTGTTGAACTTTATTTTGCAACAATACAGCATTCCGAAAATTAGATTTTTCTGTTATATATTGTCTTTAAATTGAATAAGTAAACGCGTTAATTGCAACAATAAAAATAAGAATTGATAAGTGCATGTGCAACAATATAAAAATATAAAAAAGCTTGAATAGAAATATGAACTGCAATCTGTAAATCACTCTAATTACAGTTTCCATTGTTGAACTTTATTTTACAACAATACAGCATCCCCAAAATTATATTTTTTTGCTATACATTGTCGTAAAATTGAATAATTTTTTGTGTTAAATGCAACAATATGACCGTATATTGATAAGTGCAACAATATAAAAATGTAAGCAAAGCTTGAATATAAATATCAATTGTAATCTGTAAAAACACTCTAATTACAATTCCCATTGCCTATATTTATTTTACAACAATACAACATTCCCAAAATTAGATTTTTCTGTTATACATTGTCGTAAAATTGAATAAGTTATAGCGCTAAATACAACTGTTATACATTGTCCTAAAATTGTATAAGTTATAGTGTTAAATGCAACATTATGACTATGTATTGATAAGTGCAACAATACAAAAATGTAATCAAATCTTGAATGTAAATATGAACTGTAATCTGAAATTACACACTAATTAAAATTCCCATTGTTGAACTTTGTTTTACAACAATACAGCATTCCGAAAATTAGATTTTTCTGTTATATATTGTCTTTAAATTGAATAAGTAAACGCGCTAATTGCAACAATAAAAATAAGAATTGATAAGTGCATGTGCAACAATATAAAAATATAAAAAAGCTTGAATAGAAATATGAACTGCAATCTGTAAATCTCTCTAATTACAGTTTCTATTGTTGAACTTTATTTTACAACAATACAGCATCCCCAAAATCATATTTTTTGCTATACATTGTCGTAAAATTGAATAAGTTATATCATTAAATGCAACAATATGAATATGTATTGATAAGTGCAACAATATTAAAATATAAAAAAGCTTGGATATAAAAATGAACTGCATTCTGTAAAAAATATAGAATTACAATTCCCATTGTTGAACTTTATTTTACAACAATACAGCATCCCAAAATTAGATTTTTCTGTTATACATTGTCGTAAAATTGAATAATTTTTTGTGTTGAATGCAACAATATGACCGTATATTGATAAGTGCAACAATATAAAAATGTAAGCAAAGCTTAATTATAAATATGAACTGCAACCTCTAAATCACTCTAATCACAATTCCCATTGTTGAACTTTATAACAATACAGCATTCCCAAAATTAGATTTTTCTGTTATACATTGTCGTAAAATTGTATAAGTTATAGTGTTAAATGCAACAATATGACTATGTATTGATAAGTGCAACAATATAAAAATGTAAAAAAAGCTTGAATATAAATATGAAATATAAAATGGAAAGACACTCTAATTACAGTTTCCACTGTTGAACTTTATTTTACATCAATACAGCATTCCCAAAATTAGATTTTTCCATTATACATTGTCGTAAAATTGAATAATTTATTGTGTTAAATGCAACAATATGACCGTATATTGATAAGTGCAACAATATAAAAATGTAAGCAAAGCTTGAATATAAATTTGAAACGCAATCTGTAAATCTCTTTAATCACAATTCCCATTGTTGAACTTTATAACAAAACAGCATTCCCAAAATTAGATTTTTCTGTTAGACATTGTCGTAAAATTGAATACGTTATAGTGTTAAATACCACAATATGACTGTATATTGATAATTGCAAAAATATAAATATAAACAAAGCTTGAATATAAATATGCACTGCAATCTGTAAATAACTCTAATTACAGTTTTCATTGTTGAACTTTATTTTACAACAATACAACATTCCAAAAATTAGATTTTTCTGTTATACATTGTCGTAAAATTGAATAATTTATTGTGTTAAATGTAACAATATGACCGTATATTGATAAGTTCAACAATAAAAAAATGCAAACAAAGCTTGAATATAAATATGAACTGCAATCTGTAAATCACTTTAATCACAATTCCCATTGTTGAACTTTATTACAATACAGCATTCCCAAAATTAGATTTTTTTGTTATACATTTTCGTAAAATTGAATAAGTTATAGCGTTAAATTCAACAATATGAATATGTATTGATAAGTGCAACAATAAAAAATGTAAACAAATCTAGAATATAAATGTAAAATGCAATCTGTAATAATAATATATTTACAATTCCCATTGTTGAATTTTATTTTATTTGAACTCTAATCACAATTCCCATTGTTGAACTTTATTTTACAACAATACAGCATTCCCAAAATTAGAATTTTCTCTTATACAGTGTCGTAAAATTGTACAAATTATAGTGTTAAATGCAACTATATTACTATGTATTTATAAGTGCAACAATAAAAAAATGTAAAAAAGCTTGAATATAAATATAAAATATAAAATGGAAAGACACTCTAATTACAGTTTCCATTGTTGAACTTTATTTTACAACAATACAGCATTCCAAAAATTAGATATTTCTTTTATACAATGTCGTAAAATTGAATAATTTATTGTGTTATATGCAACAATATGACCGTATATTGATAAGTGCAACAATATAAAAATGTAAAAAAGCTTGATTATAAATATGAAATGTAAAATGGAAAGACACAATAATTACAATTCCCATTGTTGAAATTTGTTTTACAAAACAGCATTCCCAAAATTAGATTTTTCAGTTATATATTGTCGAAAAATTGAATAATATTTTATGTTAAATGCAACAATATGACCGTATATTGATAAGTGCAACAATATAAAAATATAAAAAAGCTTGGATATAAAAATGAACTGCATTCTGTAAAAAAACTAGAATTACAATTCCCATTGTTGAACTTTATTTTACAACAATACAGCATTCCCAAAATTAGATATTTCTGTTGTTCATTGTCGTAAAATTGAATAATTTTTTGTGTTAAATGCAACAATATGACCGTATATTGATAAGTGCAACAATATAAAAATGTAAAAAAACTTGAATATAAATATGAAATGGAAAATGGAAAGACACACTACTTACAGTTCCCATTGTTGAATCTTATTTTACAACAATACAGCATTCCCAAAATTAGATTTTTCTGTTATACATTGTCGTAAAATTCAATAAGTTATAGCGTTAAATGCAACAATATGACTATGTATTGATAAGTGCAACAATATAAAAATGTAAAAAAAGCTTGAATATAAATATGAAATATAAAATGGAAAGACACTCTAATTACAGTTTCCATTGTTGATCATTATTTTAAAACAACAAAGCATTCCCAAAATTAGATTTTTCTATTATACGTTGTCGTAAAATTGAATAATTTATTGTGTTAAATGCAACAATATGACTATGTATTGAAAAGTACAATAATATAAAAATGTAAAAAAAGCTTGAATATAAATATGAAATGTAAAATGGAAAGACACACTTCTTACATTTCCCATTGTTGAATCTTATTTTACAACAATACAGCATTCCCAAAATTAGACTTTTCTGTTATACATTGTCGTAAAATTGAATAAGTTATAGCGTTAAATGCAACAATATGAATATGTGTTGATAAGTGCAACAAAAGAAAAATATAATCAAATCTTGAATGTAAATATGAGCTGTAATCTGTAATTACACGCTAATTACAATTCCCATTGTTGAACTTTATTTTACAACAACACAGCATTCCCAAAATTAGTTTTTTCTGTTATACATTGTCATAATATTGAATAAGTTATAGCATTAAATGCAACAATATGATTATGTATTGATAAGTGCAACAATATGAAAATGTAAACAAAGCTTGAATAGAAATATGAACTGCAATCTGTAATAACACTCTAATTACAATTCCTATATTTGAAATTTATTTTACAACAATACAGCATTCAAAAAATAAAAATTTTCTGTTATACATTGTCGTAAAATTGAATAAGTTATAGTGTTAAATAATACAGTATGACCGTACATTGATAATTGCAACACTATAAAAATGTAAACAAAGCTTGAATAAGTTATAGCGTTCAATGCAACAATATGACTAGGTATAGATAAGTGCAACAATATAAAAATGTAAACAAAGCTTGACTATAAATATGAACTGATATCTGTAAAAAATTTTAATTTCTATTCCTATTGTTGAATTTTATTTTACAACAATACAGCATTCCCAAAATTAGATTTTTCTGTTATACATTGTCTCAAAATTGAATAAGTTATAGCGTTAAGTTCATTAATATGAATATGTATTGATAAGTGCAACAATAAAAAATGTAAACAAATCTAGAATATAAATGTAAAATGCAATCTGTAATAATAATATATTTACAATTCCCATTGCTGAATTTTATTTTATTTGAACTCTAGTCACAATTCCCTTTGTTGAACTTTATTTTACAACAATACAGCATTCCCAAAATTAGATTTTTTTCTTATACAATGTCGTAAAATTGTACAAATTATAGCGTTAAATGCAACAATATTACTGTGTATTTATAAGTGCAACAATAAAAAATGTAAAAAAGCTTGAATATAAATATAAAATATAAAATTGAAAGACACTCTAATTACAGTTTCCATTGTTGAACTTTATTTTACAACAATACAGCATTCCAAAAATTAGATATTTCTTTTATACATTGTCGTAAAATTGAATAATTTATTGTGTTATATGCAACAATATGACCGTATATTGATAAGTGCAACAATATAAAAATGTAAAAAAAGCTTGAATATAAATATGAAATGTAAAATGGAAAGACTGAATAATTACAATTCCCATTGTTGAAATTTGTTTTACAACAATAGAGCATTCCGAAAATTAGATTTTTCTGTTATACATTGTCGTAAAATTGAATAAGTAAACGCGTTAAATGCAACAATATTAATAAGAATTGATAAATGACACAACATAAAAATGTAAACAAAGCTTGAATATAAATATGAACTGCAATCTCTAAAATACTCTTATTACAATTCCCATTTTTCAAATTTATTTTACAACTTTACACCATTCCCAAAATTAGACTTTTATGTTATACATTGTCGTAAAATTGAATAAGTTACAGTTATAAATACAACGATATGACTGTAAATTGATAAATGACACAATATAAAAATATAAACAAAGCTTGAAAATGAATATGAAATGTAATACGTAAAGACACCATAATTACAATTCCTATTGTTGAAGTTTATATTACAATAACACAGCATTCACCAAATTAGATTTTTCTGTCATACATTGTCGTAAAATTGAAGAAGTTATAGCGTTAAATGCAACAATATGACCATGTATTGAAAAGTGCAATAATAGAAAAATATAATCAAATCTTGAATGTAAATATGAGCTGTAATATTTAATTACACACTAATTACAATTCCCATTGTTTAACTTTATTTTAAAACAGCACAGATTTCACAAAATTAGATTTTTCTGTTATACATTGTCATAATATTGAATAAGTTATAGCATTATATGCAAATATATGATTATGTACTGATAAGTGCAACAATATAAAAATATAAAAAAGCTTGAATAGAAATATGAACTGCAATCTGTAATAACACTCTAATTACGATTCTCATTGTTGAAATTTATTTTACAACAATATAGCATTCTCAAAATTAGATTTTTCTGTTATTCATTGTCGTAAAATTGAACAAGTTAAGGCGTTAAATGCAACAATATGAATATGTATTGATAAGTGCAACAATAGAAAAATGTAAACAAAGCTATAATATAAATATGAACCGCAATCAATAAAAACACTCTAATTACAATTCCTATTGTTGAACATTATTTTACAAGAATACAGCATTCACAAAATTAGATTTTTCTGTTAGACATTGTCGTAAAATTGAACATGTTATTGTGTTAAATACCACAGTGTAACTGTATATTCATAATTGCAAAAATATAAAAATATAAGCAAAGCTTGAATATAAATATGCACTGCAATCTGTAAATCACTCTAATTACAGTTTTCATTGTTGAACTTTTTTACAACAATACAGCATTCCCAAAATTTGATTTTTCTGTTATACATTGTTGTAAAATTGAATAATTTATTGTGTTAAATGTAACAATATGACCGTATATTGATAAGTTCAACAATAAAAAAATTCAAACAAAGCTAGAATATAAATACGAACTGCAATCTGTAATAACACTCTAATCACAATTCCCATTGTTGAACTTTATTTTTCAACAATACAGCATTCCCAAAATAAGATTTTTCTGTTATACATTTTCGTAAAATTGAATAAGTTATAGCGTTAAATGCAATAATATGAATATGTATTTATAAGTGCAACAATGGAAAAATGTAAACAAATCTAGAGTATAAATGTGAAATGCAATCTGTAATAGTAATTTATTTACAATTCCCATTGTTGAATTTTATTTTACAACAATACAGCTTTCCCAAAATTAGATTTTTCTGTTATACATTGTCGTAAAATTGAATAAGTTATAGTGTTAAATGCAACAATTTGACTAGGTATTGAAAAGTGCAACGATATAAAAATGTAAAAAAAGCTTGAATATAAATACGAACTGTAATCTCTAAATCACTCTAATTACAGTTTTTATTGTTGAACTTTACTTTACAACAATACAGCAAGCCCAAAATTAGATTTTTCTGTTATACATTGTCGTAAATTTGAATAATTTATTGCGTTAAATGCAGCAATATGACCGTATATTGATAAGTGCAACAATATAAAAATGTAAGCAAAGCGTGAATATAAATATGAACTGCAATCTCTAAATCACTCTAATCACAATTCCCATTGTTGAACTATATAACAATATAGCATTCCCAAAATTAGATTTTTCTGTTATACATTGTCGTAAAATTGTATAAGTTATAGTGTTAAATGCAACAATATCACTATGTATTGATAAGTGCAACAATATAAAAATGTAAAAAAAGCTTGAATATAAATATGAAATATAAAATGGAAAGACACTCTAATTACAGTTTCCACTGTTGAACATAATTTTACAACAATACAGCATTCCCAAAATTACAATTCGTATTGTTAAAGTTGTTTTTACAATAATTCAGCTTTCACAAAATTACATTTTTCTGTTATACATATTCGTAAAATTGAATACATTATAGCGTTAAATGAGGCAATATGACTATGTATTGATAAGTGCAACAATATAAAAATATAAAAAAGCTTGACTAGAAATATGAACTGCAATGTGTAATAACACTCTAATTACGATTCTCATTGTTGAAATTTATTTTACAACAATATAGCATTCCCAAAATCAGATTTTTCTGTTATTCATTGTCGTAAAATTGAACAAGTTAAGGCGTTAAATGCAACAATATGAATATGTATTGATAAGTGCAACAATAGAAAAATGTAAACAAAGCTATAATATAAATATGAACCGCAATCAATAAAGACACTCTAATTACAATTCCTATTGTTGAACATTATTTTACAACAATACAGCATTCACAAAATTAGATTTTTCTGTTAGACATTGTCGTAAAATTGAACACGTTATTGTGTTAAATACCACAGTGTAACTGTATATTGATAATTGCAAAGATATAAAAATATAAGCAAAGCTTGAATATAAATATGAACTGCAGTCTGTAAATGACTCTCATTACAGTTTGCATTGTTGAACTTTATTTTACAACGATCCAGCATTCCCAAAATTAGATATTTCTGTTATACATTGTCTTAAAATTGAATAGGTTATAGCGTTATATGCAACAATATGACTATGTATATATATGTGCAACAATATAAAAATATAAACAAAGCTTGACTATGAATATAACCTGTAATACGTAAAGACACCATAATTACACTTCCTATTGTTGAAGTTTATTTTACAACAATACAGCATTCCAAATTTTCGATTTTTCTGTTATACATATTCGTAAAATTGAATAAATTATTGTGTTAAATGCAACAATATGACTGTATATTGATAAGTGCAACAATATAAAAATGTAAACAAAGCTAGAATATAAATACGAACTGTAATGTGTAATAACACTATAATCACAATTCCTATTGTTTAACTTTATTTTACAAAAATACAGCATTCCAAAAATTAGATTTTCCTGTTACACATATTCGTAAAATTGAATAAGTTATAGTGTTAAATGCAACATTATGACTATATATTGATAAGTGCAACAATATAAAAATATAAGCAAACCTTGAGTATAAATATGAACTGCAATCTGTAAATCACTCTAATTAAAGTTTCCATTGTTGAACTGTATTTTACAACAATACTGCATTCCCAAAATTAGATTTTTCTGTTATGCATTGTCGTAAAATTGAATAATTTGTTGTATTAAATGCAACAATATGACTGTATATTGATAAGTGCAACAATATAAAAATATAAAAAAAGCTTGAATATAAATATGAAATGTAAAATGGAAAGACACTCTAATTACAATTCCCATTGTTTAAGTTTATTTTACAACAACACAGCATTCCCAAAATTAGATTTTTCTGTTATACATTGTCGTAAAATTGAATAAGTTATAGCGTTAAATGCAACAATATGATTGTATATTGATAAGTGCAACAATATAAAATTATAAAAAAGCTTGAATAGAAATATGAACTGCAATCTGTAATAACACTCTAATTACAATTCCCATTGTTGAAATTTATTTTACAACAATACAGCATTCACAAAATTATATTTTTCTGTTATACTTTGTCGTAAAATTGAATAAGTTATAGCGTTAAATGCAACAATATGATTGTATATTGATAAGTGCAACAATATAAAAATGTAAACAAATCTTGAAAGTAAATATGAAGTGTAATCTGTAAAAACACTCTAATTACAATTCCCGTTGTAGATGTTTATTTTACAACAATACAACATTTCAAGAATTAGATTTTTCTGTCATACACTGTCGTAAAATTGAATAAGTTAAAATGTTAAACACACAGTTAAACCACAGATATTGATAAATTTAAAAATATAAAATTTAAACAAAGCTTGAACAAGTTATAGCATTAAATGCAACAATATGACTAGGTATTGATAAGTGCAACAATACAAAAATGTAAACAAAGCTTGAACATAAATATGAACTGATATCTGTAAAATTTTTTAATTGCTATTCCTATTGATGAATTTTATTTTACAACAATACAGCATTCCCAAAATTAGATTTTACTGTTATACATTGTCGTAAATTTGAATAATTTATTGTGTTAAATGCAATAATATGACCGTATATTGATAAGTGCAACAATATAAAAAAGTAAGCAAAGCTTGAATATAAATATGAACAGCAATCTGTAAATCACTTTAATCACAATTCCCATTGTAAAATTTTATTTTACAACAATACAGAATTCCTAAAATTAGATTTTTCTGTTATACAAATTGTATAAATTATAGTGTTAAATGCAAAAATATGACTATGTATTGATAATTTCAAAAATATAAAAATGTAAAAAAAGCTTGAATATAATTATAAAATATAAAATGAAAAGACACTCTAATTACAGTTTCCATTGCTGAACTTTAATTTACAACAATAGAGCATTCCGAAAATTAGATTTTTCTGTTATACATTGTCGTAAAATTGAATAAGTTATAGCTTTAAATTATGAAATAAGACTATGTATTTATAAGTGCAACAATATAAATATGTAATCAAAGCTTGAATATAAATATGAACTGCAATCGGTAAATCACTCTAATTAAAGTTTCCATTGTTGAACTTCATTTATCAACAATACAGCAACCCCAAAATTAGATTTTTCTGCTATACATTGTCGTAAAATTGAGTAAGTTATAGTGTTAAATGCAACAATATGACTATGTATATATATGTGCAACAATATAAAAATATAAACAAAGCTTGAATATGAATATTATTTGTAATACGTAGAGACACCATAATTACAATTCCTATTGTTGAAGTTGTTTTTACAATAATACAGCATTCACAAAATTAGATTTTTTTGTTATACATATTTGTAAAATTGAATAAGTTATAGCGTTAAATGATGCAATATGACTATGTATTAATAAGTGCAAAAATATAAATTGTAAACAAAGCTTGAATATAAATATGAACTGCAATCTGTAAAATTTTTAATTGCAATTCCCATTGTTGAATTTTATTTTACAAGAATAGAGCATTTCCAAAATTAGATTTATCTGTTATACACTGTCGTAAAGTTGAATCAGTTATAGCGTTAAATGCAACAAGACGAATATGTATTGATAAGTGCAACAATATAAAAATGTAAACAAAGCTATCATATAAATATGAACTGCATTGTGTAATAACACTCTAATCACAATTCCCATTGTTTAACTTAACAGCATTCTCAAAATTAGATTTTTCTCTTATACATTGTCGTAAAATTGAATAAGTTACAGAGTTAATTGCAACAATATGACTGTATATTGATAAGTGCAACAATATAAAAATGTAATCAAATCTTGAAAGTAAATATGAACTGTAATCTGTAAAAACACTCTAATTACAATTACTGTTTTAGATGTTTATTTTACATCAATACAGCATTCCCAAAATTAGATTTTTCTGTTATACATTGTCGTAAAATTGAATAAGTTATAGAGTTAAATTCAACAATATGACTATGTATTGATAAGTGCAACAATAGAAAAATGTAAGCAAAGCTTGAATAAAAATATGAAATGTAAAATCGAAAGACACTCTACTTACAGTTCCCATTGTTGAATTTTATTTTACAACTATAAAGCATTCCCAAAATTAGATTTTTCTGTTATACGTTTTACAACATTGAATAAGTTACAGTGTTAAATGCAACAATATGACTGTATATTGATAAGTTCAACAATAAAAAAGTGTAAAAAAAGCTTGAATATAAATATGAAATATAAAATGGAAAGACACTCTAATTACAGTTCCCATTGTTGAATTTTATTTTACAACAACATAGCATTCCAAAAATTAGATTTTTCTGTTATACATTGTCGTAAAATTGAATAAGTTAAGACGTTAAATGCAACAATATGAATATGTTTTGTTAACTTCAACAAAAGAAAAATGTAAACAAAGCTAGAATATAAATATGAACTGCAATCTATAACACTCTAATTACAAATCCCATTGTTGAACTTTATTTTACAACAATACAGCATTCCCAAAATTACAGCATTCCAATTAGATTTTTCTGTTAGACATTGTCGTAAAATTGAATAAATTATAGTGTTAAATACCACAATATGACTGTATATTGATGATTGCAACATTATAAAAATGTAAGCAAAGCTTGAATATAAATATGAACTGCCATCTGTAAATCACTGTAATTACAGTTTCCATTGTTGACCTTTATTTTAGAACAATACAGCATCCCCAAAATTAGATTTTTCTGCTATACACTGTCGTAAAATTGAATAAGTCATAGCATTAAATGCAACAATATGAATATATATATCGCAATTCCCATTGTTGAATTTTATTTTACAACAATAGAGCATTCCAAAAATTAGATTTATCTGTTATACATTGTCGTAAAATTGAATAATTTACAGTGTTAAATAAAAGAATATGATTGCACATTGATAAGTGCAAATATATAAAAATGTAATCAAATCTTGAATGTAAATATAAACTGCAATCTGTAATAACACTCTAATTACAAATCCCATTGTTGAACATTTTTTTACAACAATACAGCATTCAGAAAATTAGATTTTTCTTTTATACATTGTCGTAAAATTAATAAGTAAACGCGTTAATTGCAACAATAAAAATAAGAAATGATAAGTGCAACAATATAAAAATATAAAAAAGCTTGACTAGAAATATGAACTGCAATGTGTAATAACACTCTAATTACGATTCTCATTGTTGAAATTTATTTTACAACAATATAGCATTCCCAAAATCAGATTTTTCTGTTATTCATTGTCGTAAAATTGAACAAGTTAAGGCGTTAAATGCAACAATATGAATATGTATTGATAAGTGCAACAATAGAAAAATGTAAACAAAGCTATAATATAAATATGAACCGCAATCAATAAAGACACTCTAATTACAATTCCTATTGTTGAACATTATTTTACAACAATACAGCATTCACAAAATTAGATTTTTCTGTTAGACATTGTCGTAAAATTGAACACGTTATTGTGTTAAATACCACAGTGTAACTGTATATTGATAATTGCAAAAATATAAAAATATAAGCAAAGCTTGAATATAAATATGAACTGCAGTCTGTAAATGACTCTCATTACAGTTTGCATTGTTGAACTTTATTTTACAACGATCCAGCATTCCCAAAATTAGATATTTCTGTTATACATTGTCTTAAAATTGAATAGGTTATAGCGTTATATGCAACAATATGACTATGTATATATATGTGCAACAATATAAAAATATAAACAAAGCTTGACTATGAATATAACCTGTAATACGTAAAGACACCATAATTACACTTCCTATTGTTGAAGTTTATTTTACAACAATACAGCATTCCAAATTTTCGATTTTTCTGTTATACATATTCGTAAAATTGAATAAATTATTGTGTTAAATGCAACAATATGACTGTATATTGATAAGTGCAACAATATAAAAATGTAAACAAAGCTAGAATATAAATACGAACTGTAATGTGTAATAACACTATAATCACAATTCCTATTGTTTAACTTTATTTTACAAAAATACAGCATTCCAAAAATTAGATTTTCCTGTTATACATATTCGTAAAATTGAATAAGTTATAGTGTTAAATGCAACATTATGACTATATATTGATAAGTGCAACAATATAAAAATATAAGCAAACCTTGAGTATAAATATGAACTGCAATCTGTAAATCACTCTAATTAAAGTTTCCATTGTTGAACTGTATTTTACAACAATACTGCATTCCCAAAATTAGATTTTTCTGTTATGCATTGTCGTAAAATTGAATAATTTGTTGTATTAAATGCAACAATATGACTGTATATTGATAAGTGCAACAATATAAAAATATAAAAAAAGCTTGAATATAAATATGAAATGTAAAATGGAAAGACACTCTAATTACAATTCCCATTGTTTAAGTTTATTTTACAACAACACAGCATTCCCAAAATTAGATTTTTCTGTTATACATTGTCGTAAAATTGAATAAGTTATAGCGTTAAATGCAACAATATGATTCTATATTGATAAGTGCAACAATATAAAATTATAAAAAAGCTTGAATAGAAATATGAACTGCAATCTGTAATAACACTCTAATTACAATTCCCATTGTTGAAATTTATTTTACAACAATACAGCATTCACAAAATTATATTTTTCTGTTATACTTTGTCGTAAAATTGAATAAGTTATAGCGTTAAATGCAACAATATGATTGTATATTGATAAGTGCAACAATATAAAAATGTAAACAAATCTTGAAAGTAAATATGAAGTGTAATCTGTAAAAACACTCTAATTACAATTCCCGTTGTAGATGTTTATTTTACAACAATACAACATTTCAAGAATTAGATTTTTCTGTCATACACTGTCGTAAAATTGAATAAGTTAAAATGTTAAACACACAGTTAAACCACAGATATTGATAAATTTAAAAATAAAAAATTTAAACAAAGCTTGAACAAGTTATAGCATTAAATGCAACAATATGACTAGGTATTGATAAGTGCAACAATACAAAAATGTAAACAAAGCTTGAACATAAATATGAACTGATATCTGTAAAATTTTTTAATTGCTATTCCTATTGATGAATTTTATTTTACAACAATACAGCATTCCCAAAAATAGATTTTACTGTTATACATTGTCGTAAATTTGAATAATTTATTGTGTTAAATGCAACAATATGACCGTATATTGATAAGTGCAACAATATAAAAACGTAAGCAAAGCTTGAATATAAATATGAACAGCAATCTGTAAATCACTTTAATCACAATTCCCATTGTAAAATTTTATTTTACAACAATACAGAATTCCTAAAATTAGATTTTTCTGTTATACAAATTGTATAAATTATAGTGTTAAATGCAAAAATATGACTATGTATTGATAATTTCAAAAATATAAAAATATAAAAAAAGCTTGAATATAATTATAAAATATAAAATGAAAAGACACTCTAATTACAGTTTCCATTGCTGAACTTTAATTTACAACAATAGAGCATTCCGAAAATTAGTTTTTTCTGTTATACATTGTCGTAAAATTGAATAAGTTATAGCTTTAAATTATGAAATAAGACTATGTATTGATAAGTGCAACAATATAAATATGTAATCAAAGCTTGAATATAAATATGAACTGCAATCGGTAAATCACTCTAATTAAAGTTTCCATTGTTGAACTTCATTTAACAACAATACAGCAACCCCAAAATTAGATTTTTCTGCTATACATTGTCGTAAAATTGAGTAAGTTATAGTGTTAAATGCAACAATATGACTATGTATATATATGTGCAACAATATAAAAATATAAACAAAGCTTGAATATGAATATTATTTGTAATACGTAGAGACACCATAATTGCAATTCCTATTGTTGAAGTTGTTTTTACAATAATACAGCATTCACAAAATTAGATTTTTTTGTTATACATATTTGTAAAATTGAATAAGTTATAGCGTTAAATGATGCAATATGACTATGTATTGATAAGTGCAAAAATATAAATTGTAAACAAAGCTTGAATATAAATATGAACTGCAATCTGTAAAATTTTTAATTGCAATTCCCATTGTTGAATTTTATTTTACAAGAATAGAGCATTTCCAAAATTAGATTTATCTGTTATACACTGTCGTAAAGTTGAATCAGTTATAGCGTTAAATGCAACAAGACGAATATGTATTGATAAGTGCAACAATATAAAAATGTAAACAAAGCTATCATATAAATATGAACTGCATTGTGTAATAACACTCTAATCACAATTCCCATTGTTTAACTTTACAGCATTCTCAAAATTAGATTTTTCTCATACATTGTCGTAAAATTGAATAAGTTACAGAGTTAATTGCAACATTATGACTGTATATTGATAAGTGCAACAATATAAAAATGTAAACAAATCTTGAAAGTAAATATGAACTGTAATCTGTAAAAACACTCTAATTACAATTACTGTTTTAGATGTTTATTTTGCATCAATACAGCATTCCCAAAATTAGATTTTTCTGTTATACATTGTCGTAAAATTGAATAGGTTATAGAGTTAAATTCAACAATATGACTATGTATTGATAAGTGCAACAATAGAAAAATGTAAGCAAAGCTTGAATAAAAATATGAAATGTAAAATCGAAAGACACTCTACTTACAGTTCCCATTGTTGAATTTTATTTTACAACTATAAAGCGTTCCCAAAATTAGATTTTTCTGTTAAACGTTTTACTACATTGAATAAGTTACAGTGTTAAATGCAACTATATGACTGTATATTGATAAGTTCAACAATAAAAAAGTGTAAAAAAAGCTTGAATATAAATATGAAATATAAAATGGAAAGACACTCTAATTACAGTTCCCATTGTTGAATTTTATTTTACAACAACATAGCATTCAAAAATTAGATTTTTCTGTTATACATTGTCGTAAAATTGAATAAGTTAAGACGTTAAATGCAACAATATGAATATGTTTTGTTAACTTCAACAAAAGAAAAATGTAAACAAAGCTAGAATATAAATATGAACTGCAATCTATAACACTCTAATTACAAATCCCATTGTTGAACTTTATTTTACAACAATACAGCATTCCCAAAATTACAGCATTCCAATTAGATTTTTCTGTTAGACATTGTCGTAAAATTGAATAAATTATAGTGTTAAATACCACAATATGACTGTATATTGATGATTGCAACATTATAAAAATGTAAGCAAAGCTTGAATATAAATATGAACTGCCATCTGTAAATCACTGTAATTACAGTTTCCATTGTTGACCTTTATTTTAGAACAATACAGCATCCCCAAAATTAGATTTTTCTGCTATACACTGTCGTAAAATTGAATAAGTCATAGCATTAAATGCAACAATATGAATATATATATCGCAATTCCCATTGTTGAATTTTATTTTACAACAATAGAGCATTCCAAAAATTAGATTTATCTGTTATACATTGTCGTAAAATTGAATAATTTACAGTGTTAAATAAAAGAATATGATTGCACATTGATAAGTGCAAATATATAAAAATGTAATCAAATCTTGAATGTAAATATGAACTGCAATCTGTAATAACACTCTAATTACAAATCCCATTGTTGAACATTTTTTTACAACAATACAGCATTCAGAAAATTAGATTTTTCTTTTATACATTGTCGTAAAATTAATAAGTAAACGCGTTAATTGCAACAATAAAAATAAGAAATGATAAGTGCAACAATTTAAAAATATAAAAAAGCTAGAATATAAATACGAACTGCAATCTGTAATAACACTCTAATCACAATTCCCATTGTTGAACTTTGTTTTTCAACAATACAGCATTCCCAAAATTAGATTTTTCTGTTATACATCATTGTAAAATTGAATGAGTTACAGTGTTCAATGCAACAATATGAAAATACATTGATAAGTGCAACAATATAAAAATGTAAAAAAAGCTTGAATAAAAATATGAAATGTAAAATGGAAAGACGCTCTAATTACAGTTCCCATTGTTGATTTTTATTTTACAACAATACAGCATTCCCAAAATTAGATTTTTATGTTATACATTGTCGTAAAATTGAATAAGTTATAGCGTTAAATGCAACAATATGAATATTTATTGATAAGTGCAACAATATAAAAATGTAAGCAAAGCTTGACTATAAATATGAATTGCAATCTGTAATAAAACTCTATTTAATATTCCCATTGTTGAAATTTATATTACAACGATACAGCTTTCCCAAAATTAGATTTTTCTGTTATACATTGTCTGAAAATTGAATAATTTATTGTGTTAAATGCAACAGTATGACTAGGTATTGTTAAGTGCAACAAAAAGAAATGTAAGCAAAGCTTGAATATAAATAAGAACTGCAATCTGTAAATCACTATAATTACTGTTTCCATTGTTGAACATTATTTTACAACAATACAGCATTCTCAAAATTAGATTTTTCTGTTGTACATTGTCGTAAAATTGAATAATTTATTGTGTTAAATGCATCAACACTACCGTATATTGATAAGTGCAACGATATAAAAATGTAAAAAAAGCTTGAATATAAATATGAAATGAAAATGGAAAGACACTCTAATTACAGTTCCCATTGTTCAATTTTATTTTACAACAATGCAGCATTCCCAAAATTACATTTTTCCGTTATACATTGTCGTAAACTTGAATAAGTTATAGCGTTAAATGCAACAATATGACTATGTATTAATAAGTGAAACAATATAAAAATATAAAAAATCTTGAATAGAAATATGAACTGCAATCTGTAATAACATTCCAATTACAAATCCCATTGTTGAACTTTATCTTAGAACAATACAGCATTCCCAAAACAAGATTTTTCTGTTATAAATTGTCGTAAAACAGAATAAGTTATAGCGTTAAATGCAACAATATGACTTTGTATATATATGTGCAACAATATAAAAATATAAAATGCTTGAATATAAATATGAACTGCAATCTGTTATAACACTCTAATTACAATTCCCATTATTAAACTTTATTTTACAACAATACAGCATTCCCAAAATTAGATTTTTCTGTTATACATTGTCCTAAAATTGAATAAGTTAAGGCGTTAAATGCAATAATATGACTATGTATATATATGTGCAACAATATAAAAATATAAACAAAGCTTGAATATGAATATTAACTGTAATACGTAAAGACACCATAATTACAATTCCTATTGTTGAAGTTTATTTTACAACAATAAAGCATTCCAAAATGTAGATATTTCTGTTATACATAATTGTAAAATTGAATAAGTTATTGTGTAAAATGCAAAAATGTGACTGTATATTGATAAGTGCAACAATATAAAAATGTAAACAAAGCTAGAATATAAATACGAACTGTAATATATAATAACACTCTAATCACGATTCCCATTGTTGAAGTATATTTTACAAGAAACAGCATTCCCAAAATTAGATTTTTCTGTTATACACTGTTGTAAAATTAAATACGTTACAGTGTTAAATGCAACAATATGACCGTGTATTGATAAGTGCAACAATATAAAAATGTAAAAAAAGCTTGAATATAAATATGAACTGCAATCTGTAATAACACTCTAATTACAATTCTCATTGTTGAACTTTATTTTACAACAATACAGCATTCACAAAATTAGATTTTTCTGTTATACATTGTCCTAAAATTGAATAAGTTAAGGCGTTAAATGCAAAAATATGAATATGTATTGATAAGGGCAACAAAAGAAAAATTTAAACAAATCTTGAATGTAAATATGAACTGTAATCTGTAAAGACTCTCTAATTACAATTCCCATTGTTGAAGTTTATTTTACAACAACACAGCATTCAAAAAATTACATTTTTCTGTTATATATTTTCATAATATTGAATAAGTTATAGCATTAAATGCAACAATATGATTATGTATTGATAAGTGCAACAATATAAAAATGTAAAAAAAGCTTGAATATAAATATGAACTGCAATCTGTAAAAACACTCTAATTACAATTCTCATTGTTTAACTTTATTTTACAACAATACAGCATTCCCAAAATTAGATTTTTCTGTTATACATTGTCCTAAAATTGAATAAGTTAAGGCATTAAATGCAAAAATATGAATATGTATTATAAGGGCAACAAAAGAAAAATGTAAACAAATCTTGAATGTAAATATGAACTGTAATCTGTAAAGACTCTCTAATTACAATTCCCATTGTTGAAGTTTATTTTACAACAACACAGCATTCAAAAAATTAGATTTTTCTGTTATACATTTTCATAATATTGAATAAGTTATAGCATTAAATGCAACAATATGATTATGTATTGATAAGTGCAACAATATAAAAATATAACAAAGCTTGAATAGAAATATGAACTGCAATCTGTAAAATTTTTTAATTGCTATTCCCATTGCTGAATTTTATTTTACAACAATACAGCATTCCCAAAATTAGATTTTTTTGTTATACATTGTCGTAAAATTGAAGAAAGTTATAGTGTTAAATGCAACAATATGACTATGTATTGATAAGTGCAACAATATAAAAATGTAAGCAAAGCTTGAATATAAATATGAACTGCAATCTGTAAATCACTCTAATTACAGTTTCCATTGTTCAGTTTTATTTTACAACAATACAGCATTCCCAAAAGCAGATTTTTCTGTTTTACAATGTCTTAAAATTGAATAATTTATTGTGTTAAATGCAAAAATATGACTGTATATTGATAAGTGCAACAATAAAAAAATGTAAATAAAGCTAGAATATAAATACGAACTGCAATCTGTAATAACTCTCTAATCACAATTCCCATTGTTGAACTTTATTTTTCAATAATACAGCATTCCCAAAATTAGATTTTTCTGTTATACATCGTTGTAAAACTGAATGAGTTACAGTGTTAAATGCAACAATATGAAAGTATATTGATAAGTGCAACAATATAAAAATGTCAAAAAAGCTTGAATAAAAATATGAAATGTAAAATGGAAAGACACTCTAATTACAGTTCCCATTGTTGAAATTTACATTACAACAAAACAGCATTCCCAAAATTAGATTTTTCTGTTATACGTTGTCTTAAAATTGAATAATGTATTGTGTTAAATGCAACAATATGAATAGGTATTGATAAGTGCAACAAAAAGAAATGTAAGCAAAGCTTGAATATAAATAAGAACTGCAATCTGTAAATCACTATAATTACTGTTTCCATTGTTGAACAATATTTTACAACAATACAGCATTCACAAAATTAGATTTTTCTGTTATACATTGTAGTAAACTTGAATAAGTTATAGCGTTAAATGCAACAATATGACTATGTATTGATAAGTGAAACAATATAAAAATATAAAAAATCTTGAATAGAAATATGAACTGCAATCTGTAATAACACTCTAATTACAAATCCCATTGTTGAACTTTATTTTACAACAATACAGCATTCCCAAAACAAGATTTTTCTGTTATACATTGTCGTAAAATAGAATAAGTTATAGCGTTAAATCCAACTATATGACTTTGTATATATATGTGCAACAATATAAAAATATAAAATGCTTGAATATAAATATGAAATGCAATCTGTTATAACACTCGAATTACAATTCCCATTATTAAACTTTATTTTGCATCAATACAGCATTCCCAAAATTAGATTTTTCAGTTATACTTTGTCGTAAAATTGAATAAGTTATAGCGTTAAATGCAACAATATGACTATGTATATATATATGTGCAACAATATAAAAATATAAACAAAGGTTGAATATGAATATTAACTGTAATACGTAAAGGCACCATAATTACAATTCCTATTTTTGAAGTTTATTTTACAACAATAAAGCATTCCAAAATGTAGATATTTCTGTTATACATAATTGTAAATTTGAATAAGTTACAGTGTTAAATGCAATAATATGACCGTATATTGATAAGTGCAACAATATAAAAATGTAAAAAAAGCTTGAATATAAATATGAACTGCAATCTGTAATAACACTCTAATTACAATTCTCATTGTTGAACTTTATTTTACAACAATACAGCATTCACAAAATTAGATTTTTCTGTTATACATTGTCCTAAAATTGAATAAGTTAAGGCGTTAAATGCAAAAATATGAATATGTATTGATAAGGGCAACAAAAGAAAAATTTAAACAAATCTTGAATGTAAATATGAACTGTAATCTGTAAAGACTCTCTAATTACAATTCCCATTGTTGAAGTTTATTTTACAACAACACAGCATTCAAAAAATTACATTTTTCTGTTATACATTTTCATAATATTGAATAAGTTATAGCATTAAATGCAACAATATGATTATGTATTGATAAGTGCAACAATATAAAAATATAACAAAGCTTGAATAGAAATATGAACTGCAATCTGTAAAATTTTTTAATTGCTATTCCCATTGTTAAATTTTATTTTACAACAATACAGCATTCCCAAAATTAGATTTTTCTGTTATACAATGTCTTAAAATTGAATAATTTATTGTGTTAAATGCAACAATATGACTGTATATTGATAAGTGCAACAATAAAAAAATGTAAACAAAGCTAGAATATAAATACGAACTGCAATCAGTAATAACACTCTAATCACAATTCAAATTGTTGAACTTTATTTTTCAACAATACAGCATTCCCAAAATTAGATTTTTCTGTTATACATCGTCGTAAAATTGAATGAGTTACAGTGTTAAATGCAACGATATGAAAGTATCTTGATAAGTGCAACAATATAAAAATGTAAGCAAAGCTTGAATATAAATATGAACTGCAATCTGTAATAACACTCGATTTAATATTCCCATTGTTGAAATTTATATTACAACAATACAGCATTCCCAAAATTAGATTTTTCTGTTATACTTTGTCGTAAAATTGAATACGTTATAGCGTTAAATGCAACAATATGACTATGTATATATATGTGCAACAATATAAAAATAAAAACAAAGATTGAATATGAATATTAACTGTAATACGTAAAGACACCATAATTACAATTCCTATTGTTGAAGTTTATTTCACAACAATAAAGCATTCCAAAATGTAGATATTTCTGTTATACATAATTGTAAAATTGAATAAGTTATTGTGTAAAATGCAAAAATGTGACTGTATATTGATAAGTGCAACAATATAAAAATGTAAACAAAGCTAGAATATAAATACGAACTGCAATATATAATAACACTCTAATCACGATTCCCATTGTTGAAGTTTATTTTACAAGAAACAGCATTCCCAAAGTTAGATTTTCTGTTATACACTGTTGTAAAATTAAATACGTTACAGTGTTAAATGCAACAATATGACCGTGTATTGATAAGTGCAACAATATAAAAATGTAAAAAAAGCTTGAATATAAATATGAAATGTAAAATGGAAAGACACTCTAATTACAGTTCCCATTGTTGAATTTTATTTTACAACAATACAGCATTTCCAAAATTAGATTTTTCTGTTAAATATTGTCGTAAAATTGAAAAAGTTATACCGTTAAATGCAACAATATGACTGTATATTGATAAGTGCAACAATATAAAAATGTAAGAAAAGCCAGAATATAAATACGAACTGATATCTGTAATAACACTCTAATCACAATTCCCATTGTTGAACTTTATTTTACAACAATGCAGCATTCTGAAAATTAGATTTTTCTTTTATACACTGTTGTAAATTTGAATAAGTTACAGTGTTAAATGCAACAATATGACTGTATATTGATAAGTGCAACAATATAAAAATGTAAAAAATCTTGAATATAAATATGAACTGCAATCTGTAAAAACACTCTAATTACAATTCTCATTGTTTAACTTTATTTTACAACAATACAGCATTCCCAAAATTAGATTTTTCTGTTATACATTGTCCTAAAATTGAATAAGTTAAGGCATTAAATGCAAAAATATGAATATGTATTATAAGGGCAACAAAAGAAAAATGTAAACAAATCTTGAATGTAAATATGAACTGTAATCTGTAAAGACTCTCTAATTACAATTCCCATTGTTGAAGTTTATTTTACAACAACACAGCATTCAAAAAATTAGATTTTTCTGTTATACATTTTCATAATATTGAATAAGTTATAGCATTAAATGCAACAATATGATTATGTATTGATAAGTGCAACAATATAAAAATATAACAAAGCTTGAATAGAAATATGAACTGCAATCTGTAAAATTTTTTAATTGCTATTCCCATTGCTGAATTTTATTTTACAACAATACAGCATTCCCAAAATTAGATTTTTTTGTTATACATTGTCGTAAAATTGAAGAAAGTTATAGTGTTAAATGCAACAATATGACTATGTATTGATAAGTGCAACAATATAAAAATGTAAGCAAAGCTTGAATATAAATATGAACTGCAATCTGTAAATCACTCTAATTACAGTTTCCATTGTTCAGTTTTATTTTACAACAATACAGCATTCCCAAAAGCAGATTTTTCTGTTTTACAATGTTTTAAAATTGAATAATTTATTGTGTTAAATGCAAAAATATGACTGTATATTGATAAGTGCAACAATAAAAAAATGTAAATAAAGCTAGAATATAAATACGAACTGCAATCTGTAATAACTCTCTAATCACAATTCCCATTGTTGAACTTTATTTTTCAATAATACAGCATTCCCAAAATTAGATTTTTCTGTTATACATCGTTGTAAAACTGAATGAGTTACAGTGTTAAATGCAACAATATGAAAGTATATTGATAAGTGCAACAATATAAAAATGTCAAAAAAGCTTGAATAAAAATATGAAATGTAAAATGGAAAGACACTCTAATTACAGTTCCCATTGTTGAAATTTACATTACAACAAAACAGCATTCCCAAAATTAGATTTTTCTGTTATACGTTGTCTTAAAATTGAATAATGTATTGTGTTAAATGCAACAATATGAATAGGTATTGATAAGTGCAACAAAAAGAAATGTAAGCAAAGCTTGAATATAAATAAGAACTGCAATCTGTAAATCACTATAATTACTGTTTCCATTGTTGAACAATATTTTACAACAATACAGCATTCACAAAATTAGATTTTTCTGTTATACATTGTAGTAAACTTGAATAAGTTATAGCGTTAAATGCAACAATATGACTATGTATTGATAAGTGAAACAATATAAAAATATAAAAAATCTTGAATAGAAATATGAACTGCAATCTGTAATAACACTCTAATTACAAATCCCATTGTTGAACTTTATTTTACAACAATACAGCATTCCCAAAACAAGATTTTTCTGTTATACATTGTCGTAAAATAGAATAAGTTATAGCGTTAAATCCAACTATATGACTTTGTATATATATGTGCAACAATATAAAAATATAAAATGCTTGAATATAAATATGAAATGCAATCTGTTATAACACTCGAATTACAATTCCCATTATTAAACTTTATTTTGCATCAATACAGCATTCCCAAAATTAGATTTTTCAGTTATACTTTGTCGTAAAATTGAATAAGTTATAGCGTTAAATGCAACAATATGACTATGTATATATATATGTGCAACAATATAAAAATATAAACAAAGGTTGAATATGAATATTAACTGTAATACGTAAAGGCACCATAATTACAATTCCTATTGTTGAAGTTTATTTTACAACAATAAAGCATTCCAAAATGTAGATATTTCTGTTATACATAATTGTAAATTTGAATAAGTTACAGTGTTAAATGCAATAATATGACCGTATATTGATAAGTGCAACAATATAAAAATGTAAAAAAAGCTTGAATATAAATATGAACTGCAATCTGTAATAACACTCTAATTACAATTCTCATTGTTGAACTTTAATATGAACTGCAATCTGTAAAATTTTTTAATTGCTATTCCCATTGTTAAATTTTATTTTACAACAATACAGCATTCCCAAAATTAGATTTTTCTGTTATACAATGTCTTAAAATTGAATAATTTATTGTGTTAAATGCAACAATATGACTGTATATTGATAAGTGCAACAATAAAAAAATGTAAACAAAGCTAGAATATAAATACGAACTGCAATCAGTAATAACACTCTAATCACAATTCAAATTGTTGAACTTTATTTTTCAACAATACAGCATTCCCAAAATTAGATTTTTCTGTTATACATCGTCGTAAAATTGAATGAGTTACAGTGTTAAATGCAACGATATGAAAGTATCTTGATAAGTGCAACAATATAAAAATGTAAGCAAAGCTTGAATATAAATATGAACTGCAATCTGTAATAACACTCGATTTAATATTCCCATTGTTGAAATTTATATTACAACAATACAGCATTCCCAAAATTAGATTTTTCTGTTATACTTTGTCGTAAAATTGAATACGTTATAGCGTTAAATGCAACAATATGACTATGTATATATATGTGCAACAATATAAAAATAAAAACAAAGATTGAATATGAATATTAACTGTAATACGTAAAGACACCATAATTACAATTCCTATTGTTGAAGTTTATTTCACAACAATAAAGCATTCCAAAATGTAGATATTTCTGTTATACATAATTGTAAAATTGAATAAGTTATTGTGTAAAATGCAAAAATGTGACTGTATATTGATAAGTGCAACAATATAAAAATGTAAACAAAGCTAGAATATAAATACGAACTGCAATATATAATAACACTCTAATCACGATTCCCATTGTTGAAGTTTATTTTACAAGAAACAGCATTCCCAAAGTTAGATTTTCTGTTATACACTGTTGTAAAATTAAATACGTTACAGTGTTAAATGCAACAATATGACCGTGTATTGATAAGTGCAACAATATAAAAATGTAAAAAAAGCTTGAATATAAATATGAAATGTAAAATGGAAAGACACTCTAATTACAGTTCCCATTGTTGAATTTTATTTTACAACAATACAGCATTTCCAAAATTAGATTTTTCTGTTAAATATTGTCGTAAAATTGAAAAAGTTATACCGTTAAATGCAACAATATGACTGTATATTGATAAGTGCAACAATATAAAAATGTAAGAAAAGCTAGAATATAAATACGAACTGATATCTGTAATAACACTCTAATCACAATTCCCATTGTTGAACTTTATTTTACAACAATGCAGCATTCTCAAAATTAGATTTTTCTTTTATACACTGTTGTAAATTTGAATAAGTTACAGTGTTAAATGCAACAATATGACTGTATATTGATAAGTGCAACAATATAAAAATGTAAAAAAAGCTTGAATATAAATATGAACTGCAATCTGTAAAAACACTCTAATTACAATTCTCATTGTTGAACTTTATTTTACAACAATACAGCATTCCCAAAATTAGATTTTTCTGTTATACATTGTCCTAAAATTGAATAAGTTAAGGCATTAAATGCAAAAATATGAATATGTATTATAAGGGCAACAAAAGAAAAATGTAAACAAATCTTGAATGTAAATATGAACTGTAATCTGTAAAGACTCTCTAATTACAATTCCCATTGTTGAAGTTTATTTTACAACAACACAGCATTCAAAAAATTAGATTTTTCTGTTATACATTTTCATAATATTGAATAAGTTATAGCATTAAATGCAACAATATGATTATGTATTGATAAGTGCAACAATATAAAAATATAACAAAGCTTGAATAGAAATATGAACTGCAATCTGTAAAATTTTTTAATTGCTATTCCCATTGTTGAATTTTATTTTACAACAATACAGCATTCCCAAAATTAGATTTTTTTGTTATACATTGTCGTAAAATAGAATAAGTTATAGCGTTAAATGCAACAATATGACTTTGTATATATATGTGCAACAATATAAAAATATAAAATGCTTGAATATAAATATGAAATGCAATCTGTTATAACACTCGAATTACAATTCCCATTATTAAACGTTATTTTACAACAATACAGCATTCCCAAAATTAGATTTTTCTGTTATACTTTGTCGTAAAATTGAATAAGTTATTGCGTTAAATGCAACAATATGACTATGTATATATATGTGCAACAATATAAAAATATAAACAAAGGTTGAATATGAATATTAACTGTAATACGTAAAGGCACAATAATTAAAATTCCTATTGTTGAAGTTTATTTTACAACAATAAAGCATTCCAAAATGTAGATATTTCTGTTATACATAATTGTAAAATTGAATAAGTTATTGTGTAAAATGCAAAAATGTGACCGTATATTGATAAATGCGACAATATAAAAATGTAAACAAAGCTAGAATATAAATACGAAGTGCAATATATAATAACACTCTAATCACGATTCCCATTGTTGAAGTTTATTTTACAAGAAACAGCATTCCCAAAATTAGATTTTTCTGTTATACACTGTTGTAAAATTAAATACGTTACAGTGTTAAATGCAACAATATGGCCGTGTATTGATAAGTGCAACAATATAAAAATGTAAAAAAGCTTGAATATAAATATGAAATGTAAAATGGAAAGACACTCTAATTACAGTTCCCATTGTTGAATTTTATTTTACAACAATACAGCATTTCCAAAATTAGATTTTTCTGTTAAATATTGTCGTAAAATTGAAAACGTTATACCGTTAAATGCAACAAAATGACTGTATATTGATAAGTGCAACAATATAAAAATGTAAGAAAAGCTAGAATATAAATACGTACTGATATCTGTAATAACACTCTAATCACAATTCCCATTGTTGAACTTTATTTTACAAAAATGCAGCATTCTCAAAATTAGATTTTTCTGATATACACTGTTGTAAATTTGAATAAGTTACAGTGTTAAATGCAATAATATGACCGTATATTGATAAGTGCAACAATATAAAAATGTAAAAAAAGCTTGAATATAAATATGAACTGCAATCTGTAATAACACTCTATTTACAATTCTCATTGTTGAACTTTATTTTACAACAATACAGCATTCACAAAATTAGATTTTTCTGTTATACATTGTCCTAGAATTTAATAAGTTAAGGCGTTAAATGCAAAAATATGAATATGTATAGATAAGGGCAACAAAAGAAAAATTTAAACAAATCTTGAATGTAAATATGAACTGTAATCTGTAAAGACTCTCTAATTACAATTCCCATTGTTGAAGTTTATTTTACAACAACACAGCATTCAAAAAATTAGACTTTTCTGTTATACATTTTCATAATATTGAATAAGTTATAGCATTAAATGCAACAATAAGATTATGTATTGATAAGTGCAACAATATAAAAATATAACAAAGCTTGAATAGAAATATGAACTGCAATCTGTTAAATTTTTTAATTGCTATTCCCATTGTTGAATTTTATTTTACAACAATACAGCATTCCCAAAATTAGATTTTTCTGTTATATTTTGTCGTAAAATTGAATAAGTTATAGCGTTAAATGCAACAATATGACTATGTATATATATGTGCAACAATATAAAAATATAAACAAAGCTTGAATATGAATATTAACTGTAATCCGTAAAGACACCATAATTACAATTCCTATTGTTGAAGTTTATTTTACAACAATAAAGCATTCCAAAATGTAGATATTTCTGTTATACATAATTGTAAAATTGAATAAGTTATTGTGTAAAATGCAAAAATGTGACTGTATATTGATAAGTGCAACAATATAAAAATGTAAACAAAGCTAGAATATAAATACGAACTGCAATATATAATAACACTCTAATCACGATTCCCATTGTTGAAGTTTATTTTACAAGAAACAGCATTCCCAAAGTTAGATTTTCTTTTATACACTGTTGTAAAATTAAATACGTTACAGTGTTAAATGCAACAATATGACCGTGTATTGATAAGTGCAACAATATAAAAATGTAAAAAAAGCTTGAATATAAATATGAAATGTAAAATGGAAAGACACTCTAATTACAGTTCCCATTGTTGAATTTTATTTTACAACAATACAGCATTTCCAAAATTAGATTTTTCTGTTAAATATTGTCGTAAAATTGAAAACGTTATACCGTTAAATGCAACAAAATGACTGTATATTGATAAGTGCAACAATATAAAAATGTAAGAAAAGCTAGAATATAAATACGAACTGATATCTGTAATAACACTATAATCACAATTCCCATTGTTGAACTTTATTTTACAACAATGCAGCATTCTCAAAATTAGATTTTTCTTTTATACACTGTTGTAAATTTGAATAAGTTACAGTGTTAAATGCAATAATATGACCGTATATTGATAAGTGCAACAATATAAAAAAGTAAAAAAAGCTTGAATATAAATATGAACT
Organism: Maratus speculifer; assembly: GCA_964019185.1. Lineage (NCBI taxonomy): Eukaryota > Metazoa > Arthropoda > Arachnida > Araneae > Salticidae > Maratus > Maratus speculifer. The sequence goes on from OZ025296.1 coordinate 368,712,283, forward strand.
GCAATCTGTAATAACACTCTAATTTTAATTCTCATTGTTGAACTTTATTTTACAACAATACAGCATTCACAAAATTAGATTTTTCTGTTATACATTGTCCTAAAATTGAATAAGTTAAGGCGTTAAATGCAAAAATTTGAATATGTATTGATAAGGGCAACAAAAGAAAAATTTAAACAAATCTTGAATGTAAATATGAACTGTAATCTGTAAAGACTCTCTAATTACAATTCCCATTGTTGAAGTTTATTTTACAACAACACAGCATTCAAAAAATTAGATTTTTCTGTTATACATTTTCATAATATTGAATAAGTTATAGCATTAAATGCAACAATATGATTATGTATTGATAAGTGCAACAATATAAAAATATAACAAAGCTTGAATAGAAATATGAACTGCAATCTGTAAAATTTTTTAATTGCTATTCCCATTGTTGAATTTTATTTTACAACAATACAGCATTCCAAAAATTAGATTTTTCTGTTATACATTGTCCTAAAATTGAATAAGTTAAGGCATTAAATGCAAAAATATGAATATGTATTATAAGGGCAACAAAAGAAAAATGTAAACAAATCTTGAATGTAAATATGAACTGTAATCTGTAAAGACTCTCTAATTACAATTCCCATTGTTGAAGTTTATTTTACAACAACACAGCATTCAAAAAATTAGATTTTTCTGTTATACATTTTCATAATATTGAATAAGTTATAGCATTAAATGCAACAATATGATTATGTATTGATAAGTGCAACAATATAAAAATATAACAAAGCTTGAATAGAAATATGAACTGCAATCTGTAAAATTTTTTAATTGCTATTCCCATTGTTGAATTTTATTTTACAACAATACAGCATTCCCAAAATTAGATTTTTTTGTTATACATTGTCGTAAAATTGAATAAGTTATAGTGCTAAATGCAACAATATGACTTTGTATATATATGTGCAACAATATAAAAATATAAAATGCTTGAATATAAATATGAAATGCAATCTATTATAACACTCAAATTACAATTCCCATTATTAAACTTTATTTTACAACAATACAGCATTCCCAAAATTAGATTTTTCTGTTATACTTTTTCGTAAAATTGAATAAGTTATAGCGTTAAATGCAACAATATGACTATGTATATATATGTGCAACAATATAAAAATACAAACAAAGGTTGAATATGAATATTAACTGTAATACGTAAAGGCACCATAATTACAATTCCTATTGTTGAAGTTTATTTTACAACAATAAAGCATTCCAAAATGTAGATATTTGTGTTATATATAATTGTAAAATTGAATAAGTTATTGTGTAAAATGCAAAAATGTTACCGTATATTGATAAATGCAACAATATAAAAATGTAAACAAAGCTAGAATATAAATACGAAGTGCAATATATAATAACACTCTAATCACGATTCCCATTGTAGAAGTATATTTTACAAGAAACAGCATTCCCAAAATTAGATTTTTCTGTTATACACTGTTGTAAAATTAAATGCGTTACAGTGTTAAATGCAACAATATGACCGTGTATTGATAAGTGCAACAATATAAAAATGTAAAAAAAGCTTGAATATAAATATGAAATGTAAAATGGAAAGACACTCTAATTACAGTTCCCATTGTTGAATTTTATTTTACAACAATACAGCATTTCCAAAATTAGATTTTTCTTTTATATATTGTCGTAAAATTGAAAAAGTTATACCGTTAAATGCAACAATATGACTGTATATTGATAAGTGCAACAATATAAAAATGTAAGCAAAGCTAGAATATAAATACGAACTGATATCTGTAATAACACTCTAATCACAATTCCCATTGTTGAACTTTATTTTACAAAAATGCAGCATTCTCAAAATTAGATTTTTCTGTTATACACTGTTGTAAATTTGAATAAGTTACAGTGTTAAATGCAATAATATGACCGTATATTGATAAGTGCAACAATATAAAAATGTAAAAAAAGCTTGAATATAAATATGAACTGCAATCTGTAATAACACTATAATTACAATTCTCATTGTTGGACTTTATTTTACAACACTACAGCATTCACAAAATTAGATTTTTCTGTAATACATTGTCCTAAAATTGAATAAGTTAAGGCGTTAAATGCAAAAATATGAATATGTATTGATAAGGGCAACAAAAGAAAAATTTAAACAAATCTTGAATGTAAATATGAACTGTAATCTGTAAAGACTCTCTAATTACAATTCCCATTGTTGAAGTTTATTTTACAACAACACAGCATTCAAAAAATTAGATTTTTCTGTTATACATTTTCATAATATTGAATAAGTTATAGCATTAAATGCAACAATATGATTATGTATTGATAAGTGCAACAATATAAAAATATAACAAAGCTTGAATAGAAATATGAACTGCAATCTGTAAAATTTTTTAATTGCTATTCCCATTGTTGAATTTTATTTTACAACAATACAGCATTCCAAAAATTAGATTTTTCTGTTATACATTGTCCTAAAATTGAATAAGTTAAGGCATTAAATGCAAAAATATGAATATGTATTATAAGGGCAACAAAAGAAAAATGTAAACAAATCTTGAATGTAAATATGAACTGTAATCTGTAAAGACTCTCTAATTACAATTCCCATTGTTGAAGTTTATTTTACAACAACACAGCATTCAAAAAATTAGATTTTTCTGTTACACATTTTCATAATATTGAATAAGTTATAGCATTAAATGCAACAATATGATTATGTATTGATAAGTGCAACAATATAAAAATATAACAAAGCTTGAATAGAAATATGAACTGCAATCTGTAAAATTTTTTAATTGCTATTCCCATTGTTGAATTTTATTTTACAACAATACAGCATTCCCAAAATTGGATTTTTTTGTTATACATTGTCGTAAAATTGAATAAGTTATAGTGCTAAATGCAACAATATGACTTTGTATATATATGTGCAACAATATAAAAATATAAAATGCTTGAATATAAATATGAAATGCAATCTATTATAACACTCGAATTACAGTTCCCATTATTAAACTTTATTTTACAACAATACAGCATTCCCAAAATTAGATTTTTCTGTTATACTTTTTCGTAAAATTGAATATGTTATAGCGTTAAATGCAACAATATGACTATGTATATATATGTGCAACAATATAAAAATATAAACAAAGGTTGAATATGAATATTAACTGTAATACGTAAAGGCACCATAATTACAATTCCTATTGTTGAAGTTTATTTTACAACAATAAAGCATTCCAAAATGTAGATATTTGTGTTATATATAATTGTAAAATTGAATAAGTTATTGTGTAAAATGCAAAAATGTGACCGTATATTGATAAATGCAACAATATAAAAATGTAAACAAAGCTAGAATATAAATACGAAGTGCAATATATAATAACACTCTAATCACGATTCCCATTGTTGAAGTATATTTTACAAGAAACAGCATTCCCAAAATTAGATTTTTCTGTTATACACTGTTGTAAAATTAAATGCGTTACAGTGTTAAATGCAACAATATGACCGTGTATTGATAAGTGCAACAATATAAAAATGTAAAAAAAGCTTGAATATAAATATGAAATGTAAAATGGAAAGACACTCTAATTACAGTTCCCATTGTTGAATTTTATTTTACAACAATACAGCATTTCCAAAATTAGATTTTTCTTTTATATATTGTCGTAAAATTGAAAAAGTTATACCGTTAAATGCAACAATATGACTGTATATTGATAAGTGCAACAATATAAAAATGTAAGCAAAGCTAGAATATAAATACGAACTGATATCTGTAATAACACTCTAATCACAATTCCCATTGTTGAACTTTATTTTACAAAAATGCAGCATTCTCAAAATTAGATTTTTCTGTTATACACTGTTGTAAATTTGAATAAGTTACAGTGTTAAATGCAATAATATGACCGTATATTGATAAGTGCAACAATATAAAAATGTAAAAAAAGCTTGAATATAAATATGAACTGCAATCTGTAATAACACTATAATTACAATTCTCATTGTTGGACTTTATTTTACAACACTACAGCATTCACAAAATTAGATTTTTCTGTAATACATTGTCCTAAAATTGAATAAGTTAAGGCGTTAAATGCAAAAATATGAATATGTATTGATAGGGGCAACAAAAGAAAAATTTAAACAAATCTTGAATGTAAATATGAACTGTAATCTGTAAAGACTCTCTAATTACAATTCCCATTGTTGAAGTTTATTTTACAACAACACAGCATTCAAAAAATTAGATTTTTCTGTTATACATTTTCATAATATTGAATAAGTTACAGCATTAAATGCAACAATATGATTATGTATTGATAAGTGCAACAATATAAAAATATTTCAAAGCTTGAATAGAAATATGAACTGCAATCTGTAAAAATTTTTAATTCCTATTCCCATTGTTGAATTTTATTTTACAACAATACAGCATTCCCAAAATTAGATTTTTCTGTTATACAATGTCTTAAAATTGAATAATTTATTGTGTTAAATGCAACAATATGACTGTATATTGATAAGTGCAACAATAAAAAAATGTAAACAAAGCTAGAATATAAATACGAACTGCAATCCGTAATAACACTCTAATCACAATTCAAATTATTGAACTTTAATTTTCAACAATACATCATTCCCAAAATTAGATTTTTCTGTTATACATCGTCGTAAAATTGAATGAGTTACAGTGTTAAATGCAACGATATGAAAGTATCTTGATAAGTGCAACAATATAAAAATGTAAGCAAAGCTTGAATATAAATATGAACTGCAATCTGTAATAACACTCGATTTAATATTCCCATTGTTGAAATTTATATTACAACAATACAGCATTCCCAAAATTAGATTTTTCTTTTATACTTTGTCGTAAAATTGAATAAGTTATAGCGTTAAATGCAACAATATGACTATGCATATATATGTGCAACAATATAAAAATATAAACAAAGTTTGAATATGAATATTAACTGTAATACGTAAAGACACCATAATTACAATTCCTATTGTTGAAGTTTATTTTACAACAATAAAGCATTCCAAAATGTAGATATTTCTGTTATACATAATTGTAAAATTGAATAAGTTATTGTGTAAAATGCAAAAATGTGACTGTATATTGATAAGTGCAACAATATAAAAATGTAAACAAAGCTAGAATATAAATACGAACTGCAATATATAATAACACTCTAATCACGATTCCCATTGTTGAAGTTTATTTTACAAGAAACAGCATTCCCAAAGTTAGATTTTCTGTTATACACTGTTGTAAAATTAAATACGTTACAGTGTTAAATGCAACAATATGACCGTGTATTGATAAGTGCAACAATATAAAAATGTAAAAAAAGCTTGAATATAAATATGAAATGTAAAATGGAAAGACACTCTAATTACAGTTCCCATTGTTGAATTTTATTTTACAACAATACAGCATTTCCAAAATTAGATTTTTCTGTTAAATATTGTCGTAAAATTGAAAAAGTTATACCGTTAAATGCAACAATATGACTGTATATTGATAAGTGCAACAATATAAAAATGTAAGAAAAGCTAGAATATAAATACGAACTGATATCTGTAATAACCCTCTAATCACAATTCCCATTGTTGAACTTTATTTTACAACAATGCAGCATTCTCAAAATTAGATTTTTCTTTTATACACTGTTGTAAATTTGAATAAGTTACAGTGTTAAATGCAATAATATGACCGTATATTGATAAGTGCAACAATATAAAAATGTAAAAAAAGCTTGAATATAAATATGAACTGCAATCTCTAAAAACACTCTAATTACAATTCTCATTGTTGAACTTTATTTTACAACAATACAGCATTCCCAAAATTAGATTTTTCTGTTATACATTGTCCTAAAATTGAATAAGTTAAGGCATTAAATGCAAAAATATGAATATGTATTATAAGGGCAACAAAAGAAAAATGTAAACAAATCTTGAATGTAAATATGAACTGTAATCTGTAAAGACTCTCTAATTACAATTCCCATTGTTGAAGATTATTTTACAACAACACAGCATTCAAAAAATTAGATTTTTCTGTTATACATTTTCATAATATTGAATAAGTTATAGCATTAAATGCAACAATATGATTATGTATTGATAAGTGCAACAATATAAAAATAAAACAAAGCTTGAATAGAAATATGAACTGCAATCTGTAAAATTTTTTAATTGCTATTCCCATTGTTGAATTTTATTTTACAACAATACAGCACTCCCAAAATTAGATTTTTTTGTTATACATTGTCGTAAAATTGAATAAGTTATAGTGTTAAATGCAACAATATGACTATGTATTGATAAGTGCAACAATATAAAAATGTAAGCAAAGCTTGAATATAAATATGAACTGCAATCTGTAAAATTTTTTAATTGCTATTCCCATTGTTGAATTTTATTTTACAACAATACAGCATTCCCAAAATTATATTTTTCTGTTATACAATGTCTTAAAATTGAATAATTTATTGTGTTAAATGCAACAATATGACTGTATATTGATAAGTGCAACAATAAAAAAATGTAAACAAAGCTAGAATATAAATACGAACTGCAATCAGTAATAACACTCTAATCACAATTCAAAATGTTGAACTTTATTTTTCAACAATACAGCATTCCCAAAATTAGATTTTTCTGTTATACATCGTCGTGAAATTGAATGAGTTACAGTGTTAAATGCAACGATATGAAAGTATATTGATAAGTGCAACAATATAAAAATGTAAGCAAAGCTTGAATATAAATATGAACTGCAGTCTGTAATAACACTCGATTTAATATTCCTATTGTTGAAATTTATATTACAACAATACAGCATTCCCAAAATTAGATTTTTCTGTTATACTTTGTCGTAAAATTGAATAAGTTATAGCGTTAAATACAACAATACTACTATGTATATATATGTGCAACAATATAAAAATATAAACAAAGCTTGAATATGAATATTAACTGTAATACGTAAAGACACCATAATTACAATTCCTATTGTTGAAGTTTATTTTACAACAATAAAGCATTCCAAAATGTAGATATTTCTGTTATACATAATTGTAAAATTGAATAAGTTATTGTGTAAAATGCAAAAATGTTACTGTATATTGATAAGTGCAACAATATAAAAATGTAAACAAAGCTAGAATATAAATTCGAACTGCAATATATAATAACACTCTAATCACGATTCCCATTGTTGAAGTTTATTTTACAAGAAACAGCATTCCCAAAGTTAGATTTTTCTGTTATACACTGTTGTAAAATTAAATACGTTACAGTGTTAAATGCAACAATATGACCATGTATTGATAAGTGCAACAATATAAAAATGTAAAAAAAGCTTGAATATAAATATGAAATGTAAAATGGAAGGACACTCTAATTACAGTTCCCATTGTTGAATTTTATTTTACAACAATACAGCATTCCCAAAATTAGATTTTTCTGTTATACTTTGTCGTAAAATTGAATAAGTTATATCGTTAAATGCAACAATATGACTATGTATATATATGTGCAACAATATAAAAATATAAACAAAGCTTGAATATGAATATTAACTGTAATACGTAAAGACACCATAATTAAAATTCCTATTGTTGAAGTTTATTTTACAACAATAAAGCATTCCAAAATGTAGATATTTCTGTTATACATAATTGTAAAATTGAATAAGTTATTGTGTAAAATGCAAAAATGTGACTGTATATTGATAAGTGCAACAATATATAAATGTAAACAAAGCTAGAATATAAATACGAACTGCCATATATAATAACACTCTAATCACGATTCCCATTGTTGAAGTTTATTTTACAAGAAACAGCATTCCCAAAATTAGACTTTTCTGTTATACACTGTTGTAAAATTAAATACGTTACAGTGTTAAATGACACAATATGACCGTGTATTGATAAGTGCAACAATATAAAAATGTAAAAAAAGCTTGAATATAAATATGAAATGTAAAATGGAAAGACACTCTAATTACAGTTCCCATTGTTGAATTTTATTTTACAACAATACAGCATTTCCAAAATTAGATTTTTCTGTTATATATTGTCGTAAAATTGAAAAAGTTATACCGTTAAATGCAACAATATGACTGTATATTGATAAGTGCAACAATATAAAAATGTAAGCAAAGCTAGAATATAAATACGAACTGATATCTGTAATAACACTTTAATCACAATTCCCATTGTTGAACTTTATTTTACAACAATCCAGCATTCTCAAAATTAGATTTTTCTTTTATACACTGTTGTAAATTTGTGTAAGTTACAGTGTTAAATGCAATAATATGACCATATATTGATAAGTGCAACAATATAAAAATGTAAAAAAAGCTTGAATATAAATATGAACTGCAATCTGTAAATCACTCTAATTACAGTTTCCATTGTTCAATTTTATTTTACAACAATACAGCATTCCCAAAATTAGATTTTTCTGTTTTACAATGTCTTAAAATTGAATAATTTATTGTGTTAAATGCAACAATATGACTGTATATTGATCAGTACAAAAAACCCTGAACGGGTTAAAAGCTTGTGACGCAGCACTTTATCTTATATATCTAAGAATTTTAAATTTGGGACTTAAAACTAATGATATCAAAATTTATGTGACGCTATGCTATTAATTAATATATACATACATTAAAATTTAATTCATTAAGGTTTTATCAATTACATCTTTCATAAATTCAAAATATGAATCTTAAAAGATATGATATCAAAATTTAAGTGACGCCTTGACGAGGCTTTAAACAATGTTTTAAAATTCCATTTATTTATTTATTGTCTAAATACATTTTCATATCTAAACAATACTTTTCATTTTCCAATACACTGTTAAATACATCACTTTCACTTAATATATATAATGCACTGAAATGTATTTATTTGAATAAATAGATTTATCTTTTGGGCTACGCTATCCAAAATCAAAAATAACATTTGAATACATATTTTTTGCGTGTATGTCAATGGAAATTATTTTCTCTTTCTTGGACAAATTTATCTTTCCATTAAATTTTTGTTGGTTTAGAATGGGTTTCAGGATAACTTGTAGGTTCTTGTTGGCACACTTGTATAAAACCAAAAACTTTCTGCAAATTAATTTAATATTGGGTGTAATTCGCATTTTTTGCGCAATTCATGGTCATCATTCGTGTTTTTTATGCGATTTATGAATGTAATTTGCATTTTTGAGCAATTTATGGACATAATTCGCGATTTTTATGCGATTAACGAATGTAATTTACATTTTACATGATTTATGGACCTAATTTGCTATACTTATGCGATTCATAGGCATAATTTGCATCTTTTCAGCTTTCTGTCGACGAAATTTGTGTTTTTTGATCAATTTATTGACGTTATTTGTGTTTTTATAGGATTTATGAATGTAATTCGCTTTTTTCACACAACTCTTGGACGTAACACTTTTACACAACTTTTTGCAATTTATGAAAGTTATTCGTGTTTTTTTGCACGATGCATGGAAGTGATTCACATTTTTTGAGTGATTTATAAACATAATTCACATTTTTATGCAATTCATGGATGTAATTTGCATTTTTTGAGCGATTCATGGATGTAATTCGCGTTTTTTATGCAAATCATGAATGCAAAATGCTATTCCCTATTTTTATGCGATTTATAGACGTGATTTGCATTTTAGCTTTCTGCTGCTAAAATTCGTATTTTTTGAGCGATTTATGAACATAATTCCCATTTTACTACACAAATAATAGACGTAATTTGCATTTTTCATACAATTTATGAACATAATTCTCACTTTTTTAGACAATTCATGGATGTAATTCACGTTTTGTGGATATAATTCACATTTTCTATGCAATTAGCTTTTTTTGAGCGATTCATGGACATAATTCACGATTTTTATGCGATTAATGAATGTAATTTACATTTTACATGATTTATGGATGTAATTTGCTATATTTATGAGATTCGTAGACATAATTAGCATTTTTTGAGCTTTCTGTCGACGAAATTTGCGTTTTTTGATCGATTTATTGACGTTATTTGTGTTTTTATAGGATTTATGAATGTAATTCGCTTTTTTTACCAATTGTTGGACCTAATTTGCATTTTTTGTAATTTATGAATGTTATTAGTATTTTTTTGCACGATTCATGGAATGATTTGCTTTTTTTGAGTGATTTATGAACGTAATTTGCGTTTGCTTTCTGCTGCTGAAATTCGTGTTTTTTGAGCGATTTATGAACATAATTCCCGTTTTACTACACGATTCATAGACATAATTTGTGTTTTTCATACAATTTCTGAACGTAATTCTCATTTTTTTAAACAATTCATGGACGTAATTCACGTTTTGAGCGATTTGTGGACCCAATTCATGTTTTTATGCAATTCGCTTTTTTTTGAGCGATTCATGGACATATTTCATGATTTTTATGCGATTAATGAATGTAATTTACAATTTACATGATTTATGGACATAATTTGCTATACTTATGCGATTCATAGACATAATTTGCATCTTTTGAGCTTTCTATCGACGAAATTTGCGTTTTTTGATCGATTTATTGACGTTATTTGTGTTTTTATAGGATTTATGAATGTAATTTGCTTTTTTTACCAATTCTTGGACGTAATTCACATTTTTTGTAATTTATGAACGTTCTTAGTGTTTTTTTGCACGATTCATGGAAGTGATTAGAATTTTTTGAGTGATTTATGAATGTAATTCACGTTTTTATGCGTTTCATGGACGTAATTTGTGTTTTTTGAGCGATTCATGAATGCAAAACACTCTTCGCTATTTTTATGCGATTTATAGACGTAATTTGGGTTTCAGCTTCCCATTTTACTACACAATTCATAGGCATAATTTGTGTTTTTCATACAATTTCTGAACGTAATTCTCAGTTTTTTAAACAATTCATGGACGTAATTCACGTTTTGAGCGATTTGTGGACCCAATTTGCGTTTTTTATGAGATTCATGGACATAATTTGCGATTTTTATGCGATTAATGAATGTAATTTACATTTTACATGATTTATGGGTGTAATTTGCTATATTTATGCGATTTGTAGACATAATTTTCATTTAAGCTTTCTCTCGACGAAATTTGCGTTTTTTGATCGATTTATTGACGTTATTTGTGTTTTTATTGGATTTATGAATGTAATTCGCTTTTTTTACCAATTGCTGGACCTAATTCGCATTTTTTGTAATTTATGAATGTTATTAGTATTTTTTGGAACGATTCATGGAAGCGAGTTGCATTTTATGAGTGATTTATGAACGTAATTTCCGTTTCAGATTTCTGCTGCCAAAATTCGTGTTTTTTGAGCTATTTATGAACATAATTCATGTTTTACTACACGATTCATAGACGTAATTTGCATTTTTCATACAATTTATGAATATAATTCTCGCTTTTTTACATGATTCATGGATGTAATTCACATTTTAAGCAATTTGCGGACATAATTCCCATTTTTTTATGCAATTTGCTTTCTTTTTTTAGCGATTCATGGAATTTGTATTTTTTATGCGATTCATGGATTGAATTAACGTTTTTTTTTTTTTTTTTTTTTTTTTTTTTTTGCGGTCTTTGGACGAAATTCATGTTTTTCGTGTGGTATTTTCTCGAAATGTTGGGGTTTTTTACATGATTCTTTGTTGAGATACACTTTTTTTTTTAATGCAATTCTTTGTTGAAATAAATAAATAAAAATTGTTTCTTCATAAAATTTCCTGCACATGGTGTGCGTCTATATTATACAACTATGCTTGTCAGTGTGTATTGTCAGATTTTTTTTTTTTTTTTTTTTTTTTCATATTAAATTAAGGTTCGATAGAATATTTCTTAGGGTTTGGATGAGGTTCAACTCAAATAGAATTTAAACAATTACATTTTAGAAATGACAAAACTAAAAAATGTAATTATTTATCGCCCATTATTAGCTGTTAGTATTTTAAAATATTTATTTGTTAGTGTGTTAGTAACTTTACATTATTTGAATTAAAAATTTTTAATTTCTTGTATTAAATTTAATCTTAAATATGTTTTCTTCTTAGGTATGTTATGCAATTTATTTAAATAATGGATTCAAAGTTATTTGAGGATTTTGTGTTCATTAGTAGAAACAAGGCCTTTTTTTTTGTTAAATAAAAAAAGCGTTAATTATCAAACATTTTTGTAAAAGAATGTTAGAAAGAAATACTTCAATTTCGAGACAATGAATATGAAATTAAAACATCTATAGAAAAAAAGGGGGTAAATTTATATTTTATGAAACTCATTATTAAAGCATAGAAGTATAAGTTATTTCTTTTTAAACCAATGTTATCATTAATATTTGGTTAAGAATTATTTGCTTACCCAACTTTTAGTGCTTGTAAATTCTAACATTATAAAAATATATTAAAATTTTCCATTTTAGATGTCCAATTTATAAATGCAGTTTATTAATAACGCTATGTTCTAAGCTGTAAAGCTGTAAAGCTGCTTTTATATTTTGATTATTGATTTCTATAACGTAATATTAACTATTACAATACTTTTGTATTTGGTTTGTGATCTGAGAAAAAAATTTTCACGCTTGGATTTAAATCATCAGACTCTTAGGAAGAAAAAAAGAAAATTCTATTTTGAACAGCATCTAATGCAGACTACAATGATGCGCTGTAGTACCTCCGTGGCAACTGCTAAATAACATTTTAAAATATAAACATGGAATTTCGAAATTATTAATGAAATAATAGGATGCATGAAACATGTTAAAGCTACAGTCACTAATGGATAATGAGAGCTGGGTGCATGTCAAATTACTGGATGCAGCAAACTTCTGCAATGGTTTCTAAAACACATGAAATTTCTCAAAGCCGCAGTCAATAACAAATGTATGAGCACTATGCCCATATGAAAACAAACAACAAAAATTAACAGATGCAGCAAACTATGCGGTAACATGCAGATTCCCAATATCTGGAAGAAATGAGTGATATCTGAACTAAAAAAATCCAGTGACAATATTGTGAAACAAATACATTAAAACAATAACGTTTATACTAGAAAAAAAAGGGCCTAAAACTCTCACTCGCTAAAATAAAACTCGTTAAAGCAGTCCAACTACTGCATGTATAGCACTTAGAGCACATGAAAACAAAACAAAAACAAAACACTCAGGCTGCAGCAAAATTGCTGTGCAACAAACCGTAAAATACACAAAATTAATTAAAAATGCAATCACTAATGCATGTTGTACAAGCACTGTGTGTACATGAAGAAAAAAAACAATGAGTGCAACTAATTTGTTTTTAAATCTCTGAAATCTTTATAGCCACAGTCACTAATGCATGTAAGAACAAATTAACTTCATTACTTTCTTTTGAATTATCAAAATACTGCTGTAATTTGTTGATAAATACTAGTTTGTTCACAATTTCCAATAATAAGTGCACTTACTTATTTTAAAAATTGTTTAAAACCTGGATTTACTGGCCATTAAGCTAAGCTAAAAAGGCACAGTTTTAAAATGAAAATTAATAGCGACAAAAATGCATAAGAAAAAGTAATAAATGCATTTTGAATAACATATTCAAGCAATTTTAATCTAAAAATTAACATCCTGGGTTATTAATCACAGAAATTAATAAATGAAATAAAAAAGCACAATTTTTACAACACTTTAAAACTTAGTATTGTTAATTAATTCATATAATTATTGTTAATTAATTCATATAATAAGGACATCTATAAACTTAAAAACAATCTATTTTGAGAATTTTAGAATTCACAAGCACTTGGTTAAACTGTTGGTCAATTATAAATATTGTTTGTTTACCAAAATTTAGCAATAGTTTACACATTCTGTGATAGTTTATGTTGGTTTAAAATCAAATCAACATGCTAACTAATGTATACATCACTTACACTTTTTAAATAATACTTTAATAATGAGTGCCAAAAAATATTTATTTACCTTTCTTTTTCATTATAGATGGTTTAGCTTCACGTTCGTCTCCTGAAATTGAATATTTTATGCCAACATACAGCACGAATCAATTTGTTTTGATTCGTGTACTTGGATTCACCATATTATTTTATCCAAAAAAGGGGGGCCTTTCAGTTTCTCCAAATAACACAATACCTATATTACCATAATAACCATTATTTCGCAAATTACACAACATACATGCTAAAAACAACAAGTGCCAAGTACAAAGCTTACCGCCAGCGAATTCGATTACGATTCAAAACAAAACTATCTAAACGGCGTATAAATACATGGAATTCTAAAGAAAATTTATTAAAAATAATTTTTGTTTGTAAACTTTAAAAGAAAATCATAAGTGAAAAGTATATTGAATATGTATAATTAAAAAATATTTTCCTATTTTAAAAAAGGATTCAAAATATTTTTTCCACAAAATGCAAAAATATCCAATGTAAGAAACGTAATATTTTCTTCTTACGAAAAATAAAGGCAAAATAAATAGAAATTTGATTTAGTATATATTTATTGGATGTTTTAAAGCGCATGATAAGATGTTTTTGTAGTTTCAAAAACATTTATTGCTTCGATGCGGGTGTTTTAACTGTGACCATTACTACATTTGCCTTTTTGCAGTGTCTCCGTCTGCTAACCCATAGAATAACATGTAATCCGCGAGCTAATATAGTCCAATTTTCCAAGATCAATATATAACAAACAAGAGTTTTCCTAGAAACAAGGCAAGTCTTATTCCCTCTATCTTAAAGAGATTCATATTATATATAAGTTTTAATAAAATCTCCCAGCCCGTTTTCTAGATCTCATTATCAGGAACAAACACCATCGTTTTCAGTTTAAAAATGGTTAACGAGATCTAAAAATATACGGCACGTAGAAATGTAAAAATTATAGGATAGGATTAGACTGGGAATATAAGACTATATTAAAAAAATTGGACCATTCTGACCAATATTTGCTGAGTTATTAGAAGGCGGCTTTTCCGATTTCCTTTAAAGTTGAGTTAGCTGTATATATGAAGTTCCGCATCTATCCTTATGACGATGGTAGGTTTTGACGATGGTAGGTTTAAAGCTGCGTCACTTGAAGGCTGCCGCCTTCTATGATAAGTGCAACAATAAAAAAATGTAAATAAAGCTAGAATATAAATACGAACTGCAATCTGTTATAACACTCTAATCACAATTCCCATTGTTGAACTTTATTTTTCAATAATACAGCATTCCCAAAATTAGATTTTTCTGTTATACATCGTTGTAAAACTGAATGAGTTACAGTGTTAAATGCAACAATATGAAAGTATATTGATAAGCGCAACAATATAAAAATGTAAAAAAAGCTTGAATAAAAATATGAAATGTAAAATGGAAAGACACTCTAATTACAATTCCCATTGTTGAAATTTACATTGCAACAAAACAGCATTCCCAAAATTAGATTTTTCTGTTATACGTTGTCTTAAAATTGAATAATGTATTGTGTTAAATGCAACAATATGAATAGGTATTGATAAGTGCAACAAAAAGAAATGTAAGCAAAGCTTGAATATAAATAAAAACTGGAATCTGTAAATCACTATAATTACTGTTTCCATTGTTGAACATTATTTTACAACAATACAGCATTCACAAAATTAGATTTTTCTGTTATACATTGTCGTAAACTTGATTAAATTATAGCGTTAAATGCAACAATATGACTATGTATTGATAAGTGAAACAATATAAAAATATAAAAAATCTTGAATAGAAATATGAACTGCAATCTGTAATAACACTCTAATTACAAATCCCATTGTTGAACTTTATTTTACAACAATACAGCATTCCCAAAACAAGATTTTTCTGTTATACATTGTCGTAAAATAGAATAAGTTATAGCGTTAAATGCAACAATATGACTTTGTATATATATGTGCAACAATATAAAAATATAAAATGCTTGAATATAAATATGAAATGCAATCTGTTATAACACTCTAATTACAATTCCCATTATTAAACTTTATTTTACAACAATACAGCATTTGCAAAATTAGATTTTTCTGTTATACTTTATCGTAAAATTGAATAACTTATAGCGTTAAATGCAACAATATGACTATGTATATATATGTGCAACAATATAAAAATATAAACAAAGCTTGAATATGAATATTAACTGTAATACGTAAAGACACCATAATTACAATTCCTATTGTTGAAGTTTATTTTACAACAATAAAGCATTCCAAAATGTAGATATTTCTGTTATACATAATTGTAAAATTGAATATGTTATTGTGTAAAATGCAAAAATGTGACTGTATATTGATAAGTGCAACAATATATAAATGTAAACAAAGCTAGAATATAAATACGAACTGCCATATATAATAACACTCTAATCACGATTCCCATTGTTGAAGTTTATTTTACAAGAAACAGCATTCCCAAAATTAGATTTTTCTGTTATACACTGTTGTAAAATTAAATACGTTACAGTGTTAAATGACACAATATGACCGTGTATTGATAAGTGCAACAATATAAAAATGTAAAAAAAGCTTGAATATAAATATGAAATGTAAAATGGAAAGACACTCTAATTACAGTTCCCATTGTTGAATTTTATTTTACAACAATACAGCATTTCCAAAATTAGATTTTTCTGTTATATATTGTCGTAAAATTGAAAAAGTTATACCGTTAAATGCAACAATATGACTGTATATTGATAAGTGCAACACTATAAAAATGTAAGCAAAGCTAGAATATAAATACGAACTGATATCTGTAATAACACTCTAATCACAATTCCCATTGTTGAACTTTATTTTACAAAAATGCAGCATTCTCAAAATTAGATTTTTCTGTTATACACTCTTGTAAATTTGAATAAGTTACAGTGTTAAATGCAATAATATGACCGTATATTGATAAGTGCAACAATATAAAAAAGTAAAAAAAGCTTGAATATAAATATGAACTGCAATCTGTAATAACACTCTAATTACAATTCTCATTGTTGAACTTTATTTTACAATAATACAGCATTCACAAAATTAGATTTTTCTGTTATACATTATCCTAAAATTGAATAAGTTAAGGCGTTAAATGCAAAAATATGAATATGTATTGATAAGGGCAACAAAAGAAAAATTTAAACAAATCTTGAATGTAAATATGAACTGTAATCTGTAAAGACTCTCTAATTACAATTCCCATTGTTGAAGTTTATTTTACAACAACACAGCATTCAAAAAATTAGATTTTTCTGTTATACATTTTCATAATATTGAATAAGTTATAGCATTAAATGCAACAATATGATTATGTATTGATAAGTGCAACAATATAAAAATATAACAAAGCTTGAATAGAAATATGAACTGCAATCTGTAAAATTTTTTAATATCTATTCCCATTGTTGAATTTTATTTTACAACAATACAGCATTCCCAAAATTAGATTTTTTTGTTATACATTGTTGTAAAATTGAATTAGTTATAGTGTTAAATGCAACAATATGACTATGTATTGATAAGTGCAACAATATAAAAATGTAAGCAAAGCTTGAATATAAATATGAACTGCAATCTGTAAAATTTTTTAATTGCTATTCCCATTGTTGAATTTTATTTTACAACAATACAGCATTCCCAAAATTAGATTTTTCTGTTATACAATGTCTTAAAATTGAATAATTTATTGTGTTAAATGCAACAATATGACTGTATATTGATAAGTGCAACAACCCTTAGCAAAAAATGGCATAGGATTTTTTATGGAAATATATGGTTTTATATGGAAAATTATAAAAAATTTATGTCATTCTATGTAAGCACATTGTATTCATATGGTAAACATTCATCGCTCTATGGTATTCCATAGCAAAGTGTATGGTAAAGTTATAGGGTAATAAAAGTTACCATATACTCAAGGGTGTTACATAGCAAGATGTATGGTAAAATCATATGATAATTATATGTACCATAAACTGTATGGTATGCAACAGTATGATGTATGGAAAAATCATATGGCAACTGCTTGTGCCATAAATTGCATGGTGTTCCATAGCATGATGTATAGTAAAATTACATGGCAATAATTTGTACCATAAATTGTATGGCATTCCAAAGCAATATGAATGGTTAAATCTTAAATTACACAATATCTTTTGTAGTATTGACTCTAGAAAGAATAGAGCCACCAGGCGAGAATTTTTCAAAGCAGGAGTACTGTTATAAAAAAGGTAACACTGTTCTCAGGATACATTTTTCAAAATGGGGACTTTATTTTGAAAACAGTACACAGTTATATGCATTCTTCAAAGAGGGCACACTTGTACCTTGTTCACCAAAATATTTTGAACTGGTTTGTTTACAGTCCCCTAGAATTTGCGTTATTTTCTCAGGATCAATTGAATTGCCACAGGGCAATAGCAAATATTAGGGCTTCTGAGTGCATCACAAGGGTTTAAAAGAGCCACCAGGAGATGCGTGCTGTTAAAACAGTTTAGAGTCAACACTACTGTGTAATTATAGTACAAAAAATGATTATATTAAAAAGATCCTTGGTATCACACTGTAAAGAAAATCTATTATTGTCCCTTTTTTATAGAGATAGTCATGCAACAAATATTTATGCATTTTTTATAGATCCACAGACTACCTTAAATTCAATTGTTTCAGCTCTTTTGAAGAACATACATGCTAGCTCATAAAATATTGCCACAATATTAAACTTTCATTAAGATTTTAGAATATAGTCATATTTTTAACACAATTAAAATTGGTCGATAATTAAAATATAATGTAAAAATATGTTTCTTATTCTAATTACAAAAATTATTTACTATATATGACATCAGTTTTTTACCCAATTAATTTTAAGTTTAATAATTTTAATCTGGTTTTTAAATATTCAAAGGCAAAGCATGAAATTTACTAACAAATGAATGAGAATTGCTTAAGGAATCCAGGTTATCTGAAAATCAGTTTAACCTAAAAACCTTAAAAATCATGAAAGTCTTTTTTAAATTTGAAAAAATACTGTCAACACTACTTTTACAGATATCAAATGGCACCTTTCAACATATTTTGATATATGATTATTATTCTATTTGCAAATTTTAAATCAAAACAATTACAAATCACTTGTAATAATACATTGAAGAGTTGTTTTGACTCTTAAGATAGAAAAAATTAGAAACAAAATAAGTAAAAATCAAAACTTTGAAAAGGTGTTACTGATTTCTATCAGATACTGGTAGAAATAGTGTTAAAAAGCATATTCATTATGAAATAAATAAGCAGTCAACTTTATTGTTATTTAAAGCCAGTAATTTTTATATGTTATAGCTTAAAATGAAATACCGATCTTAAAGGATCAGTATTATTTTATCTCAGTTTGCAATATTATTTTACTGGTGCACGAATCTTTCCATTCATTACTTATAAAATTTATCATTTGTATTTGCTTTCTGCAGCTTTGTGTTGTGCACACATTTCTGTAGTCAGAACAGAAATTTCTCTCTTAGCACATTTAAAAAGCAAACTCCAGCTGTGTCACTATCGGCAATGGCCTTCCATTTTAACCAATAATTTAACACATTGCTTTTGGAGCAACTTGCAATTTTGGTGTGTCATTTAGGATACTTTGTATATGGTATCAACATTTTTATTAGAATGATGTTCTAAATACAATCGCAGCTTTTCATCAAATTTTCACCAATAACCCTCTCATTTATTCAAAAATTCTTATGTAACCCTGGTTATTCAAAAATACCTATGGAATCATGGTTCCGAAAATGTTTTGGTCCCATGTTTTTTGGATAACTGAGATTTTACTGTAAATGTAAATGCACATGTACAATCCAAAAAATTCATTGATACTGTAAACATGTTCATACGAAGGTAGTAGATACCTTTTATTCAAAATATTTCTTTTAAGCTTTTAACAAAAGAAACTTTTACTAGCTGTGTGTTTGACATTCACAAAACATGTATATTTGATCTAAAAAATAGAAAAGAGCATAAGTAAAACTAATTCTTTACATCACAAAATTCCTAATAAATTTAAAATTCGTCATTTGCATTGATGTTTTTTCAAAGCTAGAAAAACTTTCACATTTTAGCTTATACAAATTTTCCTAAAAGATAGAAATTTAAATTATTATTTGTTTAATTTTTTTTTAATTTAAGTACAAAGATTTCTTTGAAGATGTTTAACCAAGACCTATAATGTGGTAAACTTTCCATTTGAAATGTCAGTTTCCAGTACATGATCATAGCTATAAACAGGGTTCAAATCAAGTGTGCCTTAATATCCTGTAGTACTAATAACCGCAGCATACACCAATATCTAAATATAACTAAAAACAGAGAAATACCAGAGCCGGGCTTCAGAACATTTTAAGTTGTGACTGTAAAGTTAAAAATAATAGAAAGCAATGCATTAAAAATCAGTAATATGGAAGTTCATTTTAGAATAAATCAAAGTTTTAAAGTGTCTAAAAATTGTAGATGCAGATACAATGAAGAGCAACATATTGGATAAGAAAGCAAATCCTTGTGTAGTAAAAAAGAGAAATAAAATACAATTTCAATATAAAATATTTTATTTTTATACACTAAAAAACAAACAGCAAAATAAAAGTACAATTCACAGATTGAAGTATTAATCAGGTAATATATAACAATATATGGAGCGAGATTATTTATACAGGGTGTTTATAAAGTCCCAGACCCGTTTTGATGTTTAATAACTCATAAAATAATAAAGATAGATTAAAATTAATAACATAAATGGCTAGATAGACTAAAAAAGGTGTGCCCTTTTCGTCGCATGGAGAATATCAAGTGGATAGTCAATTTTATGCCAGGTAGCTTCAAGCATGTCGCATCCACAGAGGCTGTTGCAGTTGTAATTCTGGCTTTTAAATCATCAATGTTCGACACTTTCTTCCTGTAAACACTGTCCTTTACAAATCCCCAAAGGAAAAACTCGAGCGGCGTTATATCAGGTGATCTGGGTGGCCAAGGAATTGGACCTCCTCCCCCAATCCATCTTCCTGGAAAAAGATCATTCAAAGAAGTACGAACGATGGTACCTCAATGAGTTGGTGCACCATCTTGTTCCAAAAAGACATGTGGCTGAAGCTCTTATATTACTGATGAAACTATCTTTTCTGTAAAAAAGAAAGTCCCAATGACCGGAAAATGAAATTATTTGAAATTAACCATACACACAGACGATATTTACAAAAGTAAAGATATTCAAACCTGAAAAGGAAAATACATAAGTTATTCCATCAATAAATGCCGTAAATTTGTTCATATCTTCATTATTTTATGAGTTATTAAACAGCAAAATGGGTCCAGGACTTTATAAACACCCTGTATATTATTTTATTAAAAATTCATACAAATTTTATAATAAATCATCAAAGATTATGAATAAAATAACATAAAAAAAGCATTTTATTTTAAATTGTAGACAGTCCTTGGAAAACAGGGACAAATGATCTCTTTAATTTAAACATTTTTAAATATTTTACAAACAGATAATTTTTTTTTTCAAATTTACAGTAGAAAATATATTATAAATAAAACCGTGATCAATAAGCCACAAAATTCTACAATCTTCAAAACCTTACAACCTTTGTGAACATTTCAGAGTTGATTGCAATAGATAAAACCCATGGGCAATAATAATGTTATTATTATTATTTTATTTTTTCTCTTATTCAATCCTGTAAAACATCTGTGAAAGCTCTTACACCATTTTCAGTAGGAAACATTGCAGCAGTTTAATTTAATTACATAAATCTTTTTTGTCTAGTGAAGCATGAATGACCAGATAAATTGAAGTAATAGATGCTTCAAAAATGATAAACAATGAAAATTAAAAAACAAGTTGGAAATTGCATGTGAAGCGTAGACAATGAGGTGCGTTCATACCATAATAAAGTTTAAAATATATTCAGATCTTGCTGTTATAATAGATAGTATTTTAAATAGAGTATAGTGGTCGATTTTTTTTTTTTTGCATTACTGTAAATATACAGGAAATAACTTTTACTATACCTCAGCAACGTATATCATATGTTATACTATATGCTTTCTTTTATTACAGGAAATAATTTGTAGTATTCCTCAGCAACATATATCAATCTCATAAAATGTTAAATAGTTAATTACAATTAAAATATACAACAGAAAATGTTCTCCCTATACCATTATGTAATGGAATACTTCTGCATGACCTTGTAAATCAATAACAAAAGTTTTTTGCCCCACAGATTGTGCAAAATGTATGTTATAACATGTACTTCACAGATGCATAAAAAGTTTATTGTGTTCGAATAAGTGTAACACCATTAAAATGCATTTGAAACTTTTTTCCTCATTGACCGTAATGTAACGGAATACTTTTGATTGTCCCTGTAATTGATCTATTCATCCAATTTTCATAAAATTTGAAATGATTCAACAAAATTATATAATAATAATATATTTTAAATTTAAAATGATTCGGTTGGGTAGTTTTTGCATTGTTATATGCGAAATGACGGACGGACTGAGCGACAACAATAGGTGCTATGTATTTACATAATTACGAACTCACCTAATAAGTATAAAATAGATATTATTCTGTGAATTGTTTTATAAAGTTAAAATATGCATAGTTGCTTAGTGCTATAAACACAGTGTTTGGAAAAGCATTTTTATAAAAAAAAGTTATCAAATGGTAAAACTTGAATTGAATGTTATTGGAACTTCATTTTTAAAGACCAATGAATAATATACACAAAATTAGTAGTTTAAAATACACTATAGTTTACTTAATATTAAACATAACATTAAAGTAGTTGTAAACATAACTACATAATTTAAACAGCAAGCAATATAAAAGTACAAAAAAAAAAAAAGTAGTTATTATTAAATATTATTTTCTTCTAAAAAATGATGAACTGTTAAATAGTTTTAAGGCTTAATACTTGAGTTTTCCATGTTTTAATTAAATTAAACCACATTTATGTACTATATTAATTTCAGAACAACTTCTTTCTGTTTGTTCTTTAAATTTTATTTTATTCAAACAGGTCTGAAAATTTAAATTTAGTCTCTTATTTGTACATATGTATCATAATAAAATCCTAATCAATAACTAAATTATATATAAATGGCACAATGTACAGAATTTTGTAACAAAAAATCTTATTATAGGGTCACTCGGGGTAATTGTTGGTCAAAAATCATCAACACCCAATTATTATAAAAACTATTAAAGATATTGCTCTTATTTTTTTTTTTTTTTTTTTTTTTTTGTGGAGTAAGCCCCAAATGATGGCTATATAATATGCTTAATTAAATATATATGCACTTATAATTAAAATAATAATAACTTTTAGGTGACCAAGAATTATCCCGAAGACAATGCATTTCTTTGTCACTTCTGGGGTAATTATCGGTCAGTATTTTTTTTTTAATGTAAATAATGTAGTATAATTAATTTTTTTAAGACCGAATATCAAATTAAATAAACTCAATCTTGTAAAAGTTTTATTCATCCCATAATTGTGGACTAACCATAGACTTTGTTTTTGGCATACATTAAAAATTATTTGATGTGCAAAAGACATGTACATTTTGAAAAACATTAATTAGCCAAAGAATTTGTATGGCATTTATAAATAGTATTTGTTATTTTTTATTCACTTTAAATGGATTAAATAATAGTTTGCAAATTTATTATTATTCATTAATATAAAACAATGTTTATGTTTTCAATTTTATAACTGAAGTCTCTGACTCCTTTTTGCAAGAAATTTTACACAAACTTCAATACACATCTTTATACACAGCATAATCAAGTTCCTCTATTGCATTACGTATATTTTTATGCACCATTTTGTGAAACTCTGTAACTGGGAATTATCCCGTATGATTTTACAGTATTAAGAACTACAATAAACTAAAATGTGGTGAACAATGTGCTTACAGTTAACTTTATAATTGATGCTCAAAAGGTTTGCTGACAATAAATAGAGATTAAAGGATGAGAAAAACAATGACCAGGAATTACCCCAAGAGACCAAGATTTACCTCCAGATACATGGGGCAATATTTGAACAACTCCTGCAATTTTTTTAAAATAGTAAAAAAATTTAAGATCATTTTTTAATAGTTAAAGCAGTTGATAACTGAACCAAAAAGTAATAAAAAAAAATTTAAAATTTAAGTTGTGACAAAGATTTTTGTAAAAATCTGTATAATTGAGACCAATGTTTTTTTACAGATACTTAGCAAGCAGTTTCAAAACAATCCCCCCCCCCAAAAAAAAATAGTAATTTCCTCAATTAAATGATAAGTTATAAAGAAGATAATTTAGAATATCTCTGATTTTTTTCTTAAATTTTAGTGCAGATATTTTCAAACACTGGAAAGTACTGTGACCAAAAATCACCCCGGCTAACCCAACTTTTTTCCCCCCCAACCTTGCCATCAATCCCTTTCGAATGAATTTACCAAAAGACAGAGATAAATTTCATCGTCAATTTCAATTTTGATGCATTTTTTATGCAAACTGTTTATTAGATGACATACAGTTTGTCCTTTACTAACGCTTTTAATAAATGAAGATGAAATTTTTTGCTCTTTACAAAGAATATAATTACTTTCTAAAAATGCAATTCCAATAACAACAAATTCAATTTTACCATTTAATAAGTCAATTTCCAACAAATGTTGAATTTCCATGAAAGTACCATCAGATAAAACAACAATAGTATTTTCACGTTTTTTCAACCTTTCATACTGAATACTATGATATAGTACACCTTTCCAAACAAAGCGTTTATAACCTTTAGCAGTTGTAGAGATATTACTATTTAAGCAATTTTTTATGGCAATCTGTTGGGAAACGGTTAAATTAATTTGATAGAAATTACCAAAAACTGTTAAATTTCCAGTTTGAGAAAACTGCTTTACATCATAAAATTCCCCCATCCAAGATTTAAAGCTATTTTTTAGCAATGAAGTGGAATTTTCAAACATACTTGGACCTACACGTTGCAAATATCGCATGCAATTATAGTATTTGCAAATTTGAGATGGCACTGACTTAGTACCTCTTACCAATCTAACTAAACAACCATTTCCTGTTTCATATACGAATGCAGAAGAGGCCCAAGGTGCACCGAAGTCATTTACATATTTTGGAAAATGTAACAATAAGTGGACGTTGAAAGTTAAAAATTCGACACCATATAAATCTTTCACATTCATTACAAATTTATCTAATGCATATTTGCATTCCGAGACATTAGAAATTTTATCTTGCAACAAATTATAAAAACTATAAACTAACAATAACCAATGACGCAAATATGCGTTAGGTAACAAACCTTTCAAAACTGGTAACGAATAATAGAGCAAAAATGCGCGCCATTGGGATGCCTTCCACACGCATCTTTGCTCTATAGATGCTGGAATTCTTGTCACCTCACAAGGAGGTTTAATTCTCAGCATCTTTTCGTCAATTTCTGCCATTTTGTGGCGAAGATACCATGGTTTTTCATGGTTGATTGAGTCTAACCATGCAAATGTGAACATTTTTACCACCCCGAGTAAGACACTATGCATATATTCGGGGGCCATGGATGATACATTATCAAACACAGGTAACAGCGACAATATGGAAGGGCCTTTAACGCCTCTTACAATCTTCTGATATTTGGTTGCCTTCACGGCATCTTTAACAACATCCTTTTCCGTTCTGTCTTCCCCCCTATAAGGAAGGTAAATCTGGCATTTACCTTTCCCTTTTTCAACAGTTTTTCCTTTGTTAAAACAGAACGGGCAACCATATTTACCGTTAAACTGAATCATATTCTGTAATTTT
This sequence comes from Maratus speculifer, assembly GCA_964019185.1. Taxonomy (NCBI): domain Eukaryota; kingdom Metazoa; phylum Arthropoda; class Arachnida; order Araneae; family Salticidae; genus Maratus; species Maratus speculifer. Next base: position 368,738,278 of record OZ025296.1, read on the forward strand.
GGTCTCGCAACACTGTCAACCACAGCCAAAATACAGTGAACTTTTATGTTGCGGGTTTCCTCATTATGTGTAATTGTAAGACCTTCTGTATGCAACTTCTGTAATTCACTCACAAAAGTTTCCAAAAATGTGTCCATTCGTGGGGAACCTTTACCAAACCAAACTCCAGTTAGAATGGGTTTTTTACTTCTAATGTGGAATGGTAGCTCATTTATCACAACCTGAATAGGCCATAAAGATTTCTGGGCCGATTTAAAGACCCTTGCCCCATAAGTATTAAACTGGATGGTTAAGTCCTTATCAGAAATTATTTTGTCTTTAACAAGTCTTTTATACACATCTCCGTGAACAATGTCACTGACATTTCCATGCATGCCGATTTGAGAGAGAACTTCAGGATCTTTTAAGGAATCTTTAATCTGATCTTCGAGTGGCATTGTATAGAAGAACATTTGCTGATCTTCTAAGTACTCTTTATCAACACGGAATTGGCACTCAGGACATTCTGTTCTTGCTGCATTCTCGTTTGAAAACGTTACGCTGCCACTACACTCAGAACAGTAATAGTGCTTCGTTGTTTCAGCCGAAAATGACGGAAACCTCTTCAAAAAGCAGTATTTAGATTTGTAAACAGGAGTGGGTGTGTGGCAGTTGATCAAAGTCAGCAAGTCTTCCAAACCTTTATCACTGATTCCGTGCCTTAAAACAAAAGCTAGAGTTAGAAGAGCACTTTCTTCTTCCGTAATATTAGCACCAGGATAAAGCAAATCCTAAAATGAAAAATAATTTTAAATGTATTATTAAGTTATGAGGAAATACTGAAAAAAAATTGTAAAAGAAACTGCATCATTTAGAAATTAAGACAAAATGATTTTTGATATGGAAGAATCAAAAAGAAACTTACTTGTTCAGGCCTAATATTTTCTTCCTGTTCTTCAATGTTGCTAAAAACTTCGTCCTGATCTCCATCTACATTTTCATCCACAAGTTGACATTCCATATCCATGCTATCATAATCTTCTGACAAGAAATCTTCAGAATCATAATCAGATTCTTGATAAGATTCTCGGATAGAATAACTTGAATATTTGACAATATCTTCAGCAAGTTGTCTTTCAACTCCTTGCGATGAGTCACTGCTACATTCAACAAGTGTTTCAGGAATCTCTGTATCCGACGAACTTTCATTTTCGCATTCTCTACGCTGTTTAGTTCGCTTACACATTTCCACCTTTTCAACCAGAAAACGTTTATAACTTCTTTTGTCACTAGACATTTCAACAAATGTAAAAAATAAAATAAAAATTTAAAAAAAATTAAGACTATAAATGAACGCCAAAACTGAAAATAAAACTAGTATATCAAGATTAAAAGGAAAATCGCCGGCAAAATCATAAACATAAGATCGCATATGGATTCAGTTACCGTTAAATCTGTTACAATGTTTAAAATAATAAATAAAACTAAATAATTTTTTTATCAATTTGTTTTATTAAATAAAAAAAATTATTTATGTTTTATATTAATTGATGTATGCTGGTGTTATACAATATTATTTAATAAACGCTTTTGATCCTTACATTTTCAGGGTGTATTTTTTTGGGGGAGAGGGAAGGCGTAATTATGCGTTTTCAAAATACTTGCAAAAACTTTTAACGTTAATAAATTATATTATTTAAATATTATTTTTATACTCGATAATAATTCATTATTATTTTTCATTCAAAACAAAAATTTTATGTGAATCAAGTAATACATTAACTTTAACTGTTATGCGTATTTATATCATGTTTGTTTTTTAAAAGCGGTACGGTGAAACGTGCACGTGTTTTCGTTTTTAAACTTTCTTAAATTAGTTAAACTTTCTTAAATTACAATCGATTTACATCATGGTAGACAAAACTGCAGCCCTTTTCGATTTCTTCGAAGAAAAAAAAAATGGAGTAGGCTTGATATCGTGGATACAAGGTTATGGCGAAGATGGACCTTCCGAAGAAATCCTGAATCAAGGAAAAAAGGAAAAATCCCACTTTGAAGTATGCTGGCCAGAAAAGGGCCCAAAAAAATCCGGCCAGATTGCACCTGCAATAATTATGGAAACAGGAAGTAAGTTCCTTTTAGAATAAATATAATTTGTCTGTATCTTTCCGTCTGAAATATGCAAGATGCAACCAGGGGTCTGTCCAGACTTTTCTCACTGAGTTCGGTTTTTGTGAAATTGAAAAGATTTTTAATTTGTGAAAATTCTAGTCATAATTTTGTGAATTGTAAATTATCAATGTATTCTGGTTTTATCCTTCATGTATGAAAAAGCTTAGCAATATGGGTTTTGGTGAATTCTACTGTTATTTACTGGGCAGATTTTATTTTTAAATGATAAAATTCGTTAAAAGTTCAATTTGAAGGTGAAAAAAGTCTGTGATGGATCTTATTTAAGAGACAAATAATTTTATGAAGAGTCCTGTTTCTTGATAAAATGTTGTGTGAAGGTCCTGTTTAGAGATAACAATTTTTATGAAGGTTCTGTTTAACATAAATTACTGTGTAACAAATCCCTGGCCATGATTAATTTGGCCGAGGCTGAATAAGTGACAGATTCAGCCTATTTGCTGAGTAACTATTCTATTATTAAGCCTTGGCTGAATGATATGGTAGAATATGTTTAAAAATTTACACAGTAAAACTTTTTATTTCTGACAATTTATATGGAGCAATTTTCAAAAATCGCCAAATTTGCATGATTTTGCTTCTTGTACACCAGAGCAACATGCTCCAATAGACATTATGTAATATAACGCATTATCCAAAATGGTAGCAATAAAAAAAAAAAAGTATGTAAAATAAAAATGCAAAATTTCACTAAATACCTTTTTTAAAAGAATACCCATTTTAAAAGGTTACACAAAAGAATTTTTTCTTTCACAGAGCCAATGTTTTGCTCTTATCAATGTTTTTGCTTTATTTGCTTAATCAAGGAAGCTGCTGCTCCCCCTGGTTTTTTTTATAACACACTTCCCTGAAAAAAAAAAAAAAAAAAAAAAAAAAAAAAAAAAAAAAATCTTTATCTAATCTTTAAAATGTTATGCTATTGGGAAATTCTAGCTAAGAATTCATTCTATTTTATTTTTGGGCGAAATATGTCATATAGGTAACTTTTGAACCCAAAATATGTGATTTAATTTTTTTTCATAAAAAATGTACATAATTAATTTCTTAAGAAAGTACTATACGTACTTTAATTATGAAATAAAAATGAAAAGAGAAAATATTGGAATTCAGGTACATAATCAGAACACAATTACCTCTGCTTGTAAAATATTTTTAATTGATTTGTTTAGAGTATCCTCTTAACAGTGAATAACCTGGAGATATTTCTCATTTTTTTTACATAACAAATAGAAAATTTTCATGACTTAGGAATTTTGCAATTCCCATTCTGCCCTCCCCTTCCTTCACCAACCAATAAGTTGAATTTTATATTTTTGTATATAAGAGTAATTTGCAAAATACATATAAATTTCATGTTTTAGCATGGACTGAAATGTGTACTTTTCGTGATAATGTCGAAAAGTATGGCATTATGAAGCCAAATAAGGAGCAAAGACGAGCTGGATGCACTAAAGTTGCCAGTACTTCAATACAAGAAAAATCCTTGATAAAAAATCCTGTAAGTTATTCAGTAATGTAAAATTTGATTTATACAGTAGATTCCCTCAAATCCACACAGCTCAGGACCAGAGGTTTTGCGAATTTTATTTTTGCGCTAGATTAATACATAAATATATTTGGTAAGAAGATTGTAGTTAACAATAATATCAGCAAAATCTTGATTTTTTTAGAAATAAATTTATTTTTTCTTCATGAAAACACATGAATTCAGTAATATTAACAAAAATTACAAATTAAAAAATATATGGAATTGATATAAAACTAAAGAAGTAAAATTTTGTCCCTATATTTGAATTGAGTTTATTATTGTTTACATCCATAAATTATGTGTGGATTTGAGGGAGTCTATTGTATTGGATTTTACTACAGAATTATTATAATGCTTTTTTCCATGTTTGATACTTGTGCTTTAACATTTTGAAGATGAGTTCCTTTTCAAAATTTTATTTTTCACCACAGTTTTCCAAATCAGATATTTTTATGTAATTGAATTGTAGAAAGTATAATGGAAAGTTGTTTACATTAATAAACGCTTGTAGTAGTGATCAAGAATTTTGAACACCTTTTTGCGACCACTATGTATGTTGCTTGTCAACTATCTCACAAAGTTCTGAAAAGCACTTCAGACAGGAAGTCTCTAGTGCTGTTCAATGATTCAGTTTACCAACTGATTAAAATTAATTTTAATATGCTGATAAAAAATAATTTTAAACACTTTTCATTCAGTTTTGTATCCTCAATATGCCTTAAAACTTCTTATTTCTTCTTATAAATTATAGTAGTTTTAGTAAAGCTAAAATGAATAATAGTTAGTTGAATATTTAAAATTTGTTATGAATGAACTTCAGTTTAAATATAATAGTACGGGGCTTGAATTTCAGTGCGGGATGGGGGATTTTCATCCTGATTTTGAAATCCTGTCCAAAAGAAAATGATGTGCGGGAGGCTCTGGTTGCAAAAAATTCACAATTTTCCAAAGAATTTTTTTTAAATGACCATTAACTCTGACATCCCCATTTAGAATTTCGTTATATTTGTCCATGACTGATTAATCTGTTTTGCAAGTTTTTAGAACTAGCATCCTACTTCTTTTCCTTTTAGAATGAATAGTACAGTAGATTCCCTCAAATCAGCAAACCAGAAATCCGCAACTCTCTAAAATCGGCACATATTTTATAGATGTAAACAATGAAACTTTCAGTTTGGATATTGGAACACAATTTTTTTAGTTTTGTATCAATTCCATATGTTTTTTAATTTATAATTTTTGTTAATATGACAGAGTTCATGTTGTTTCATGAAGAAAGAATAAATTTATTTCTGAAAAAATTCAAGATAGTGCTGATATCACTGGTAATTACAATCTTCTCACCAAATACATTTATGTATCAATCAAGATTATTTTTTTTTTTTTTTTTTTTTTTTTTTTTTTTTTTTTTTTTTTACTAAGCCTGGCTAAACTGAAGAAAAATCCTTATTTTATGATTTTGATGTGAATGAGTAATGTAGCTTTATGAGTACAAGTTTTGTTCAATATTTTTGGAAAAATACATTTAATATTTATCATGAATATTTAATCATACTCTGTTGATTACTAACTTGACCTTTCATATTAAAAATTTAATTATTTTAAAAATTATCTAAATTTTTAGTTTTAGTTTTTTACTTATTTTAATATTTTATTACATTGTAAAAAATGTAAACAAAGCAATGATCAGAAATCTGCAAAATTCTAAAAACCGCACAACCTCTGGTCCCAAGCTGTGCGGATTTGAGGGAGTTTACTGTAATTACTTTATTATCAGTTAAGTAATTAAAGCTTATAAATATGTATTATACATATATATTGCATAACTGTTAACAATTTAATACTAAATACAACTGCTGATAATTTTAATAAATGTAAACATCACTAGTATTTAATATAGTTTTACATAACTATTGAAAAATATTAATGTGTATAGCTTTTTTGTATTCTTCTAACTAAAAAAACTGCTAATTTACAGTTTTTTTTGTTTCTATAATTACTAACTAATAACTAAATGTTTAATTGTTTTGGAAACCTAAAACACCTGGTATCAATTCAATATTTTATTAATTGGAAAAAAAATGATATTTTTACATTTTACTTCTAGGGTAGTTTGTCATATTTGAATTAACGTTATTCTTTAAATAACACAAAAAATGTCTGTGGGTTTTGAACACTTTTTTTTTTTTTTTTTTTTTTTTTTTTTTTTTTTTTCCCTTTCAAACAATATTCTTTCCTTTTATGAATGTTGGAAGGCTGATTCCCCTCCTGAAAAAAATTTGAATTTCAAGCCCTGAGATGTTACACATTTAAAGCAATATTCTATTATTTTACAACAATAAGAATTAAAAATAGAACGAATATTCAGCAACTATTCAGTATTCGATCCTTTTGCTGAATGCTTCGACCGAATATTTTAAGGTATCTTAACAAATAAATTCAGAATAATTTTTTATTATTATTTAATCTATTTATGCTTACTTCAGACTTGTTACTTTTCCGCAGAAAATGGAATTCTGCTTTTTCGGTGCTGAAATTTATTATCCCTGGGATCAATGCAAATATGCATTAAAATTTTTTGACATTTTTATAAGGATGAAGGAGGGGGGGGGATATAAAGAAAAAATACTATTTTCTTCAGAGGATCATGAGAAATAACGATGTTTCCACCAAAAGAATGCAGAAAAGAGAAAATTCCGTTAAAAGATTGTCCCCCACCCACCCCCCCCGAAAAAAAAATGATTTCTATTAGAAGGATTGTGAAAAAAAAATTATTTCCATCAAAGGATTGCATTAAAAAGATGATTTTCATTAATAAGTTCCAGAAAAATATTTTACTTCCGTGAAATAATTGGGGGTGGGACTACACTTTTATCGAAAGATTATGGAAAATATTTGAATTTTGTAGAAAAATTGCATGAAAATATGCATATTTTTTCATAAGATCACTGAAAAACGAGTAAATCTTATCAAACCACTGTAAAAAAAAAAAAAAAAAAAAAAAAAAAAATTAATGAAAGATCGAAGAAAATATGCAGATTTTGTCAAAAGATCGCGGAAGAGAGAATTTTGACGAAAATAGACATTTTTTCGAAAGATCACAGAAAATATACAAATTTTGACAAAAGAAAATATCACGACAAGAATTCAAATTTTTTTTAAATATCTAGGTAAAAAATGCGAATTTTGTTGAAAAATGGCAGAAAATAAGAAAATTTTAACAAAAACAGGTATATTGTCGATTGAAGAATAATTGTGAATTTTTTCGAAAAATTGTGTAAAATACACAAACTTTGGTGAAAGTTCATGAAAATTATGCAAATTTTGACAAAAGATAGTGGAAACTGCAAATTTGGGACATAAAAAGCTTAAAAAGTTATTTTCTTTATTCGCAAAAATGTTGGTACTTGGCTATTTGGCCAATTCACTATTCGTCCCATCCCTAATAATGATACTATAAATAAATAAAATAAAATATTCTGTTACTTCTTTATTTTAATGTTTATTTTTCCATAACATATTTTTATTTGTAGAAAAAAACCCCTTTAAAGCTAAAAGTAGTTTGATGGATAAAGTAAGAAAAGAGAAGAATTATTCTTCATCATCCGATTCAGATGATGAAGTTTCAAGAATGTCAAATGACAGACTTCGAAATAAACTTTCTATTCAAATAGAAGAAAATAGAAGACTAAAGTCAGAACTGAGAGGCTATAAAGATTTCCAAAGAGCAAATGAAGGTATTGCAATTTTATTTTTTAATACAGTTGTTGCCCTATAAATGTTTTTCATCTGTGTCATCAAATATTATTTTTAACCACTTTACTTGACTGTACATTTTACACTGCAAGATATTGTCAGATTATGTGATGATTATGTTCAGAGATACTCCATGTTTTAAAGCATTTAAAAAATATATAGAAAAAACAGGAAGGTTTATCAACCTGGAAAAGTCGGGAAACTTTGTAAAGATTTTTGAAAATCAGGAAAATTTGTCTGTATGCGAAAACATTTACATTTTACATTGCCAATGAGACTAATTTGTCCATTTTATATACCATATTTTTGCCCATGTTGATTAGTCTTTTCAGATCTTTTTAAAAAGGTCAAATGACTGCATAGAAAAATCACAAATTTGAATAAATTTTTGAAGAAAAAATATTGCAGATTTGATTTCGTTAAAAAGTCACGAAAACAAGTAGTTAATTTTGTTAGATCATGAAAAGATATCTCAAATCTTTCTAGAGGTTGTTTAAAACTATTGTGAATTTTGCCGATAAGTCGCATAAATTGTTGATAATTTTGACATGACTGCATAAGAAAAATAACTTTCATTTGTCAATTGACCACAGAATAAAATAAATTTAGTAAAAATATTGTGTTAAAAATGTGAATTTTTTTAAAGATCATAGAAAGAAATTTCAAATTTCATCATAAAATTGTTGAAAGGAAGCACTTTTCTGGATTTACCCATGATACCAAGAGATATTTTACCTATTTTATGCAAATATTTAGTGGTGTACAGAGTAGTATTCATCAGTACAAGTTTTCTGTCCACAGTACGGAATTCCGTCTTTTAAAGGTTCCCGATGACGGAAGTCGGACAGAAAAATCTCCAATGCAAAAATGACATGTTTTTCATCATAAGCTCGCGGGAAAAGACACGATTTTTTGTCAAAAGAATATGAATAAAATGAGATCTTTGTCAAGTGATCACAGAAAAAAATTGTTATTTCTGTCAAAAAAGTGCTATTTCATTTTTATCGCAAAAGTATGCGTTTTTCGTATTAAAAAAAAATGCGGAATAAAAGTGATTCCTGTCAACGGATCTCAAGGAAAAAGTTTTTTCTGTTGAAGAATTGCAAAAATGATGCAGTCTCTATCAAGGAATTGCGGAAAAGACAGAATTTTTCTCAAATGATCGTGGAAAAATCGTGATTTTTGTCAAAAGATCGAGGAAAAGGAGTTTTTCGTCAAGAGATCGTGAAAAAAGACGTGTTTTTTTTTTCCCAAAAGATTGCTGATAATACGAGATATTTTTCTAAAGATCGCATAAAAAAGCTATTTCTGTCAAAAGATGCATTTTTCTTCAAAGAATAGCAAAACAGACGCGATTCCTGTCGAAGGATCGAGAAAATAACGCAGTATCTTTCAAAGAAGCGTGAAAGGATCACAATTTTCATCAAATGATAGTGAAAAACATTATTTTTGTCAGAATTGCAGAGAAACACGATTTTTTGTCAAAGAAGCAAAGAAAAGACGTGAGTTTTGTCAAAAAATCGTGGAAAAGAACGCAAATTTTGTCAAAGGATCACGAATTTTAATCAAAGTATCGCGAAAAAATTGCGATTTTTTTTTTTTTTTTTTTTCAAAGGATCGCAAAAAAAGTTGAAAATTTTTGTTAAAGGATTGCAAAAAGTCACGAATTTCTGTCAAAGTATCACCAAAAACGCAATTTTTAATCAACAAACTGTAATAGAAACGTGATTTTTGCCAAAGAATCGCTAAACAGACGTGATTTCTGTCAAAAGATTGTAGGAAAAAGCAAATTTCATCTAATGGTCATGGGAAAAAAACTGTGAATCATGCACCTGCATATGTGCTCACTCTGGGGGGGGGGGGATTCAAAATATTTTCAGTCCTGGCAAAATTTCAAAGTTACACCCATGGTAGTACTTTGGCAGAGTAACGAGTGGTTATGTTATAAGAAAAAAAAACTGATGTGCACATAATGTGAGCTTAGGTATACATGTATATAAATATACCTGTATACATGTATCTAAACTTGTACATATATATAATATATGTATATAGTATATGTAAATTAACTCATTAAATTTGAAATTTATTTGTGCATATATTTATTATTCATTTGTAAAACATAAAAAACAGAATTGCAAAGATATTGAAAATGAAATACAATAATGGCAACTGCTGTTGATCTTTGCTTTAAACTAACCTTTTTCAATGAAAAGTATAAATGTGATTAAAGAATGTCTTAAAAAGCAAGCTCTAGAATTGATGATTGTAGATGATCTACAACTTGAAAATCCACCAAAGAAACGAAAAATACATCATGAGAATGCTAATGTTGACGAACCAAAAGAGAAGATGCCAGCAAAAAGTTCATCTATTTTCTGCCAATGTTTTGAGGAAATTGCCAATGGGCAAAAAGATTGTGGCAGTTGTACTAGTTTAAAAGCTCCACATGAAGAAATGGTACAAAAAAAAAAGATACAAGCTTTCTTAACAGAAAAGTTATGTAAAACAGACACTCCATTTGCATGGTGGGAAAAGGAAAAAAAAAAAAAAACTTTCCAATTACGTGCAACCTTGCAAAAAAAAAAAAAAAAAAATTATGTGCACCTTTAACGACTGAACGTATATTTTCAGAGGCAGGCCAAATTTATAGTAGTAAAAGAAATGCCTTGTCTACTGGTAATATTGAACGTTTGGTGTTTTTACACCTTAATTTGAATTATAATAAATTTAATTATTGAGTTTTTATTGCATTAAGTGTATTTTCAGTTTCTTTATCCAAAATTATAGTATTTTCTATTTTTCTATGTATATAAAAAAAATATTTAGTTTTATTTGTATAAATGTGCAACTAAATTTTAATCTGGAGTTATTTTATGAATGTTTTTGTTCTTAACTTTTTCTATATTTTGCAGACATATTGTTAAATACCCAGTAAATAATTTTATGAATTACTGCATATACTATACATTGATATTCAAATAACTTTTTACAGATCAGTTATAAATTCATATGTTTGAAAAATTAAATTCTTACAACTATTCAACGGAGTACCAAGTATTTAACAAGTACTCTCTACAAATATTGCATTATGCTTTCTTTTTAATTTTCCTTTAGATTTAACTTCTATTTTGAGAGAAACTCAAAACATATTGAAAGAAACGCAAGAAATGCTAAGAGAAAAAAAATTGTCAGACGATTATAGGAAGATAAAGAAGCCGACATCTGGGACTTCCAGAAACACATTTGAAAGAAAATGTAAGAATTTAAATTGAAATAAATTTTAAAGGATTAAGATCAAATAATGTTAAACTACTCATATTGGAATACAATCATTTTTAAATTTTTATATAAATTTAAAAAGGATGAAAACTTTTAGTTTATTGCTGTTTAAAAAAAAACCTGATCAACATTTCACACTATAAATCCTGTTTTATTACTATTTACTTTTTATTTAAAACAGGATTTTATAGAGCCACATCCCGGTTTGCATTTTTGTATTCATCTGCTATTACAAAATTACATTTTCATAATTGTTTTGTTAAATTAATGCTTTTTGATTTTATAAAGAAATAATATTAGTGTTTTTTCATCTTTATTAGAAGAATTCCTTAATATTTTAAAATCATGTGACATTTATCAGAAGCCTCTTTATAGGTGGTTTTGAATTAATCCCTGACACTAAAAGCAAGAAAATAATTAACAAATAATTCCTAATTAGTTGGCTTGAACTTTGAAAAATGATTTTTTAAGTGGGGTCATATTAAAAGCATATAGTGTTATATTGAGGTATGGCTGTATATAATCATTGTCGAGAAATGAAATGTATTTACAAATTATGTTATTTTAAACAAAACAATATATAACATTGTCCAAAATTTTTTTTTACATAATTCTTTATTCTAATGTTAGCTCTCTTGTTATTTTCAGGACACAGTCGATCTTGGTTACTCAGTCAAAGTGGAAAGAAGAGCTTTGCTTCTCTGCTGTCACAAAAATTATTCAAAACTAACAATGGATTTGATGGTTCTCGTTTTTACGAAAGATGAGTTGGCTAATTGTTCCCTCACTGGAAAAATGTCCAATGCACATGGGGGACATGTTACAAAATTAAAACCTGCCCTAGATGCTTTTAAAGTCCGTGCTATAGTTGGTGAGTCAATTTTTATTGTTATGTTTCAGTCAAAGTTATTTTAATTGATAATTCAGAATTCAATAAAAATTGCATTAATACTCTTAATATTTTATTGTTAAATAATGCAAAAAATTTTTGCTTGTCTTTTGACTGCACACAGCCTACTCAGATTGGCTGAAAATAATTATAATTATTTTCATTCCCTTCCCCCCCCAAATAATAACAAAGACATGCAGGTGTCTGTGCGAATGCTTTTCTTTTTTTTTGGGGGGGGGGTAAGAAGCAACAATTTGGAATGTAGCATTTAAAATTAAGTCTATGGTTTGATTTAAATAAATATTTACTAAAAGACTTTTTTTTTTTTTTTTTTTTTTTTTTTGTTTCAACAAAGTTTGTAGAAGATAAAAGCATATGTGGGGTTTTATGAGAGTAGGGCCACAGTGCTGCAAATATTCCAATAAAGTAAGGCATGCAAGGCCACCTTTCTTGCATAAAACATATAATAATCTAATAATAATTATACTAATCTAAACGTTATGTTTGTCAATTGCGTGTTATAATATCATTACAAGAAATTTGCGCATATATATGTAGGACATTAAAACCTGGACAGACCCTTAAAACAATCAATATAGAAAGGGAAAACTAAATGATTTCTTTTGAAGAATTACTTTATTTTAATCATTAATTATCTCAATCCAGGAATGCACGGACCCAGTGTGCAAAATGTGTTATGCACACAGGTGCTGAAGTAGTAAAGGTGCCAAAGATTTCAGTTGAGGAGCAAATATTTACACAACAATTAAAAAAAATTCTTTTATTTAATTAAACTAAAATTCATTACATTTCCTTGATGTCTGAATTATGTTTTGTAGACATTTTTTATAGGTATTTAATTATTTTTTTATTGTTTGTTTATTTAGTTTTATTTGTTTTCTGAGTGTCTGATAAGTGACTTAGATGTACACTTGTCTAATCTTTCAATAAATAGAGACACAACTCATGTAGTTCTAAACAATGAAAATTATTATAATTCGTATGGCTGAAAACATGCAACATCTCACTGTAGTAGTGATAAAGTATTGTTCTCACAGAGGATAAATTCCATCTTTTTTTTTTCTTATTTTACAAATTGTGTCATAAATAAGAATGAATATGTTTATTTGGAAATCCTGATGGAAAAAAATAATAAATAAAATAAATTTACATTACAATTAAACTTATTTCTCTTACATTTTGTCAAATTTTCTGAAACTTGCATTAAATTTGGGCAAAAAGCCCTGCATGATATAAATAAAAAATGTACAAGATTTTTTTTAACTTTTTAGAAGAATCGATATACGTCCATGAATATATGTTCTGTTTGTTTACAAATGACTACACATATTTTACATTATCTGTATACTTGTAATCTATAAAAACAGATCATTTTGTGCATTTTATTTTACAGCGTGATCCCAAACATTATTATTTTTCTTTGATTTTCTTTTGAATCCCAAATTATCCTTCTTATCAAATCACCATTAAAAAATGTGAAGTGGAAAGTATTCTTCATATTTCTGAAGTTGTAAAAAAAATAAGATGCATATATTTTTAAATATTTGATAAAAATGTTTAAAATTGAAATAGGCCGTGATTAATGACCATACAGTGCTGATACTTCACTTATTCTTATTATCTTATTCCAAAAGCATTATAGATAGAATAAAACAAGACCATTTTTAAAAGGAGGATTTCTTTATCAATTGCATCTGTGCAGCTTTCTTGACATTGAAAGATTGTATGTAGAGGAAAAGTTTCAGTTCGTAATCATTCCTATATTTTTATTGAGAGAGCATTATTTGCACATTTCCTAGTTCTATGTGTATATATGTGCATTTATGGATTCCACAATTCACTTATTTATTTATTTATTTGGAAAAGGGGGGGGGGGAGTATAGAGGATGTCAACTGAAATTTTGCATACAGATGTTGGATGGTGCCAATGTCTCGATTAAATAATAATAATAATAATAGGTTATATAAACTCAAAAAATAAAACATATGAAAAAAAATGCCACTAAATTTAAATGAAAAAAAATAATAGAACTTTAGAAAGTATTTTAAAAAATTGAAATTTTGTAATATGTAATTTTAGTATTGGTTTTCATTTTAGTGGGACATCATATAACTAAAAAATTAAATTTGGTTTTATATACCTAGTTGTATCACATTAATAATACAGATCAAGTTTTCAAAAATTTCAGAAATATTTATTAGTTGTGGTCCAATGTATGGGTTGAACTGATTCAAAGATTTTTTTATATAAGTATATTTTTTAAAAATTTGCTAATAAATTTAATTCTTGACATTCATTTAAATTAAATTTTATAAACTTTACAAGGTAATATAAAATTTTTGTGAATATATATAAATATTTAAAGATTTTTTTTTCCCTCTTTCAGATTATGTGAAGTCTAAATTCCCTACTGTGGAGGAAAGTGCATTGAAAACATCAATGCGCCAGAAACTGAAATATGTTTCTACAAAAACAAATGGTGTGCAGTATAGAAAAACTGTACAAAATACACCGGCAAATGTAGAATTAATCTCAGAGATTGAGTTTGAACCTATTATTGAATCTGTTGATTCTTTTTTTGAGACAGTTGTTGATAATGTAAAAAAAGAAACTTGTGTATAATTATATCTGTAAATAAATAGGATTTATTTTGCAATGAGATATTTTATTTAATATAATTAAAAAAAAAATCACACAGATCATTTTTTCACATTTATCTTCTCTAACTAGCTTTTATGGAATTATAAGCATCAAAATTGTAGGGAAATAACATACTATGTCAATTTCATGTTTTTACACCAAGAATGTTTAAAAACATTTCTGCATTATGTAAATAATTTTAAAGGTTCTGAATCATTATTTAAGAGAAAGGACGAAAACTGTAATATAATTATGCCTGGATGAATGATTCTTTCTGTGAGCAATATTCATCTATGTTTAAAAAAAGAAAATCAAATTACTTTATTTTTTACAAATAAGCTGTTGTTTTTGTTAAACTGTGTTTGACAGGTTTTGCAGATTTATTCTGATTATTTACTTGTACTTTGCATTTGCAATAATGTTGCTTATAGTGATTTCCAAACCAAATATTTAAAAAAAAATATTTTTTAATGTAAATTATTTTATTTGATTTTCTAAGACAGGTGTGATAAATGTGTGGGGGTGGGGGGGGTATTGATAATTTAATTCGACTGAAAGTAATTGCTATTTTTGTATCACATGCCATACTCAATTTTCACTACCTATAATATGGAGTTAGTGATTTAAAAAAACCTAAGTGTGTAATTTATTTATAACATTGTCTAAATATAATATTTGTGATGTCATAAATACATATTTCTTTTCAGTTATGCATAAATTGTCTTCCCAAATCTAGGTAATTTACTTAATAAATACTAAATATATTTTGATACATATATTTATTGTATCTAGAAAATTCTTTTGATACTTTATTTTATTTTATTATTATTTTTTTTAAATAAGAGACCGGATTTTATTCTACAATTATGAAAATAAATGCTTGTATTTATTGTTGTTTTTACCTTCAGATTTCTTTTAAAAAACTAAATTATCAAGTTGCTTATGATATTAATAGAGCTGCTGTATTTTTACTTAAATGATCGATTGTACCTTATCTATACCATATGATTTCTTTCCTAAAATACCATAGATTATATTATATCAGAGGTGTCAAGTTTCAATAAAAGTTATCCCGTAATGAGTTCAGGAAAGGGGGGTATTAGCTTTTTTGCAGTTTTTTTATGATAATTGCATGTTTTTTGCGATCTCTTGACAAAACCTACTTGTTTTTCATGTTCTCTTGACAAAGTTTGCACATTTTTTGTGATCTTTTGACAAAATGTGTACATTTATTGCGACCTTGTGATAGTTTGCACATTCATTGCAATCTTATGATAAAATTTGTCATTTTTCCTATGTTTTCATTGAGTTCTTGCTTTTACGTGATCTTTTAACTAAATTTTGACTTTTTCATGATCTTTTAAGAAAATTTGCACATTTTTCATTTTTTGGAAAAATTTGCATTTTTTTTCGACTATATATGCACATTTTTGTAATGTTTGACTATATTTGCACGTTTTTCATGATCTTGTGACAAAATTTGACACTTTTTTCAGATCTTTTGATTAAATTCTAGCTTTTATGCAAACCTTTTGTGAAATTCACATGTTTTACACGAGCCTTGGATGAAATTATTGTTTTTTACTAGAGCCTTGGATGAAATTATTGTTTTTTACTAGAGCCTTGGATGAAATTTGTGTTTTTTACACAATCTTTGTGACTGATTGCACACTTTTCTGTGATCTTTTGACTAAATTTGTGCTTTTTTCCAGAATCTTTGATAAAATTTGAGATTTTTTTTCACCATAATTTTTATCTGATGCACATAACACCATAATTTTTTGTACCCATAGTAATTATGGGTAAATCGTACCTCTTGCACCTCTGATATGTAAATGCCATAAGATTTTTTTTGAAAACACCATAGCTTGTGACCTAGAAATTCCATAAGATTTCCTTAAAAAATGTCTTAGATTGTACCATATAAATGCCATTGATTGTACCATACAAATGCCGTAAGATTTCTTTCCAAAATGCCATACTAATGCCATAAGATTTCACCCCAAAACTCCTTAAATGTTTACCATACAGTGCCATAAAAATTACCATATACTTAATGTTTATATGGTTTTCCATAGGATATTTTTTACCATAGGCAAAAATCCATAAGATTGCTCTTATGGTTTTTTTTATGGTAATTCTGTGTCATTTTTTGCTAAGGGTGAGGCTTAATATGAGTTATTTCAAGCATAACATTTACAGTATATACACAAAAGATTTTAAATAGTAAATTCTATCCGAATTACTGTATATTATGGATGATGGCTGTTAAATAGACTAAATGCTTTTTGATTTCACTAAATATATGCGCATTTTATGGTGTGTATAAAAGCTAATAGTAACACAATTTAGATATACAGAGTTACACAAAGAGCTCGTAAATGTTACTGTATACGAGCGTAATTTACTTAAAGGTGGTTTTTAAATAGATTATGCATAGAAAGTTGAACTGCATTCAGTTTACTTAGAAATGTTTGTAGATTATAGATAAAATGATATACAGGGTCACGCAAAGAACTGACTACAGGGCGGCCTATGGATGATAATTTCTAGAAATGTGAATCAAGAAGTTTAAAGAGTATTTTTTAAACTAAATTTTAGTAAAGTACTTTCGAGTAATAAAGGAATTAAGTAAACTACAGGGCTGAACAAAAAATATTCAATTATGATTTCATCTGTTAGTACAAATTGCCGAAAGAAAAATTCAAATCAGCTATGCATTTTCTTGCTAAACTAAATTTCCTCATTGTATAATACATACATTGTATAATACATACATACACAGATCAAATACAGGGTTGTTCTCAAGTATTGGATTATATATTTTTCTAGAGGCAGTAATACCTTATATCCCTTTATAACGAAGTGTTAAAGATTTCAGGAAATGTTGGAAAGTGTTTCATAATCTACGCTTAACGCATGATTTTTCTTACTTGTTATCTTTCATATAGAAGTAAAGAAGTTTAATACAAGGATGAGAATCTTCGGTTTTTCACCCGATCCCTGCATAAATTATTTTGGAAATTGCAAGTGAAGCGTAGCAAATGAGGCGCGTTCGTACTATAACGGTGTCTTTAAAATATTCTGATTTCGATGTAATTGTATATAGTGCATCGTATATGGTACAGTGACCGTCTATATTATCTGCTTTTTGTTATACAGGAAGTAACTAATAGTAAACCTCAGCACCGTATATGAATTTCATTAAATTTGAAATAGTTTAATAGTATTAAGACGCGCTCCAAACAGTGGTTCCCCCCCCCCCGTCCTATCCATTGTGTAACAGAATACTTTTGTGTGGCCGTGTAAATTAATAACAAATATTCTTAGCATAACAGATTGTGCAGAAAGTACTTTTAATATATACTTCTTAGATACATATCAATTATATTATGTTCAAAAGAGTATAAGATCATTAAAATTTCCTTGAAGCTATTTTTTTCCATTGACCGTAATGTAACAGAAGGCTTAAATAAATATCTTAACATAATTTATCTCCTATTGCCAAAATTGCTGCTTGCCTGTTGTCTCCCCCTTGCCCTTCTTTCATTCATCTTTTACCATCAAATTTAATAAAAATTTAATTTTTTTCCAGCTTTATTTGTGAATTTATTGTAACGATATTTAATTAACAATCTATATTCCTCCCCCCAACTTCCTCCAAAACGTCCTCTTTTTTTCTCTACTCTCAGTAAGCATGGTTTTAAAACTTTTTTCTTTCCTTTATTTGTAACTATCTTGTTACAATAATAAAAGGATCATTTAAGTTAACTATTACCTCCCCATCCAATAATTTTTGTTTCTCCCACATACAAGCTTAAAAATTATTTTTTAAAGATTTTTATACTGTATCGTTACTTTGTAGCCAACAATAAATAAATGATGATCTAACGCTCTCATTAAATTTTCAATCTTTATCTCCAGAAAAAAAGAAATTTCTTAACATGAATGGATGAAGGGGGGGGGGGACAAAAGAGGGATGGACACATTATTCTAAAATCTAATATACACAGTGTTACTATAAAAGAATACTTCACTTTCATAACTTGATTTATTCAAAAGTATTATTCTTACAAATATGTATGATTGATATATGAAACTAACCACATAATATCCAAGCTTTCTGTACACCACTGGTGTGAAAGCACTAGCTCCAGTGTGTATACCAGATGACCTGGCAGCACTAGTTCAGTATTTGTAAATAATTCATTTCAGTCTCCTTCGAAATGAAGGTAAAGCAAGAAAAGAGTTTCTGCATCTTAGAAGATGCAAAATCTTTGTCTGTCATACCAATGCAACATCCTTTCAGGAGGCAGTATAAAAATAACCGCCTTGCATCAAGTGGATTGAATTGAACTACCTACCGCCTGGACGTTTGGTTCACATAAAACTAGGATATTATTTTCATGGTGCAATCCTGTTTGTGAGTTTAATAATTTTGAATAAATCAGATTTTGAAAGTGAATGATTCTTTTATAGCAACCCTGTGATTCCGATAGAATAATGGAAAAACTGCAAAAAAAAGTTCAAAATTATAGTTTTTTACCACATATTCTTAGAAATTCACTCCTCCTTGTTTATTGAGAAAGGATAAAACAAAAATTCGAATCTTGATTCGTTTTTTAGATACGTCACCTTACTACATAATAAGAAATAGAGCAGAATTAAAAAAAATAATAATAAAATAGTTAAACTAAGTTTTGTGTGGAAGGGCAGAAGTGGAAGTGATAATTTGGGAGAAAGGAGGATAATTTTCATGCTTTTTATTCCTTTATTCTTACCTGAGAGCAGCAAATTGCTTTAAAATAAAGTTTTAGAGATTTTTAATTTAGAATGTGTGTGTGTGAAGAGGGGGGAGGGTCATGCATTTTGATGTTAAAAAGGCAATTTATGTGTCAGATTATCAATTTTTATTAGAAAACAATAAACAGGACAGAATTTGTTTGTGTGTAGACTGAAATTAACTTGTTGCGCTCGGATTGGTGTATGGTCAGTTGTAATTTTTTTCCTGGTTCGGGTCGGATTCTTTTCAATAAGCCTAAAATATTTCTCCATAATTTGAAGATAAGAGATCATGTTCCAATTGGACTAACATTGTCAAGGCAGATTGAAATAAGCCTCAAAAATACAAGAGTGATTGAGAAAACCCAGTAGTCACTTCTCAATTCGCCTAATGCTACTCAAGCGCTTAAAAAAATTCCGGGAAAATTTCAGGCTAATTGAAAAAAGGGGCATGAATCTCCAATTCAGCCATCTTTTTTCAAACAGCCCAGGCTCTTTGCAATGAGTCTAATTTCTCAATTAGCATACAACATTTATATACATGTATAAACTTACGAGCCAAGACATTATGACCACCTACCTTAAAACATCCAAAGCCCAACTTTGATCCGAAAAACAGCTGCAAATCGCTTTGGTATGGATGCCAAAATTTCTATGTAGATGACCGAAGATAAATCATATTGTTCAAGCAGCGGTCATGCATGTTCGGGACACTCAAAAATGATTGTTTTTGAGCCGTTGAATGACACCCGAAATGAGCTCTGTCGGATTAAGATCCGTCGAGTAGTTTACCAAGATGTTAACTGGATTTCAGTATTACTAGCCGCCTTTGGCGACCAGTTTATCTCCCTTGAATTTATACTAAGCTTTAAATCGTAATGTTTTTATACATAATTTATTTTAATTGCCCAATTTTTTGCCAAACCAGAAGATTCTGCTAGAGAAATAGACACAGATGTCATATACGCACCACATTGGTGCGATTGTAACAAAGTGGCAATTATATGTGCCTCAATTGGTAGCCCGGATACTTTTATTCATTTATTAATAAACTGTTTGTTTACTTTTATTTTCTTTTTTAAATGATATAAACTGTTTTATTCTATAATTATTAACTAAATTTTTTTATTTATTATTTCCTTTTTAAAATAATAGAAATCAGTTTAAAAATATATTTGTAACTGTTATTTGAAAACGAAGTTTTCGCGAAATTGGCGTCAGAAAAATAACGCGCCAATGTGGTGTAATAATATAATCCATACACTCATTTCATTTACAATATATAGCTTTAATTTGAAACTGGAAAGGTTAAAATTTCAGACTTTTATTTATTTATTTTTAGTAAAAAGAACAGAAAAAAATACGTAAATGGTATTTTGAAGCTCCATAATTGCAGCGATGGAACAAAACATAAATAAATCCAATTTACCACAGCCTAAATCTTACCAAAGAACTTTTGCATAGTAACCAATAAGATGCGCTTCATTTGAATGTTGCCATTAAACAATTAACAAATAATCGTGATTTTTGTACCACATACGTTAGCGTAATATATATATATAGATGTTTCTGAAACCAATCGAGCACAATTCGAGTCCTGTGACGTGGAGTGTTGTCTTGCACGAAGACTCCGTTTCCATTTCGGAAGACAGACAACATGGAATAGTAATGTAAATGATCCGCGGTGATATTAAGATAGTGCGTGGTCTGTTCTACATCAAACACAAGCTCCCAGGGAGGCCTATGAGAACATTTACCAAAGCTTAAGAGCACACTATCGACTGAAAAAAACTCGGATGATAATGTTAAATCTATCGGGGCGTTCTTATCAAATATCTCGCTTAAATTCTAATATTTTTAAATACGATTTTTTTTCCATAGGGTAGCTGTGGACGATCTACAACCGGCCTAGTTTTTACTTTTTCGATTTTGATTTCAGATTTTAAAAAAATGCTTTAACATTCGAAACCAATTCTGAAATTGAAACCATAATATAAAAAAATCTAAAACCAAACTCGAAAATGTAAAAAACTAGCCCGGGTTGTAGATTCTTAACTATCACATGCAAAATTTTCCTGTAAAAATATTGAATGTGGAGTGAGATATTTGAAAACAACGCCCCCGAAAACTTAACATTATCATCCTGGTCTTTGACAGTCAGTAGTGTGGGCTCTTAATATCGCCAGAATTGGCCTGTGTATGATTAGCTGTAGAATGGGGATTAACAGTTCGCATAGAAGACGGCGTACCTAAACACCTGCAATCAATGTGTTGGAAGATAAGTCGTGTTTCATCCAACTTTCTCCCTATGTTCCATGTTCTAGTCATGATGTTCCCTGGGTTAGTGCAGGAATAAGGGTCGATGATGCTTGGTCAACATTGATGCATTAGTGGGACGTTAGCCCTATCGTTTTACTTTCATCAGTGTCAGCTGAGCTATATGTTCCTAAAGAATTCCCCCTTGGACCTGTATCGTCTTGGACTGTAAATTGAGCCAGTATATCATGCCGATTTTCCTTTACCAAGGGACGGGGGAATTCTACGACACCCCTTTTATTTGATAACGCCTGGGCGTCCAACGCAATGGTTTCTACTGGCAGTTTCGTCGTCATTCATTTACTTCTTACGAGTAATAACAATGTTATTTCCTGAACAACCCATGAGACGTGCCGTTTCGAAGTTGCATATTCTGAATCGTTAGGCGACTTAAATCTGCACTCAATCAAAGTAGCTTAGATATGCGGCCGTTACACTCACAAGCAGTCGTAAACGCAAAAAGTATTCCTTAGACTCCCTAGCAGCATTTTAAATGCCATTCCCACCAGATTATATGCTTTCCACGCCATCCAAGCGCCATGTATTTCCACGTCATTGCAAAATATGAGGGTGGTCAAAATGTTTTGGCTCTTCAGTGTAGACATAACTTTCTCCAATGCATATGTGTAGAGTTGCAAAAATTCGGTTTATTTCCAATAGACCAGATTTATTCCCAGGTTTATTCCCAAAAAACCGGTTTATTTCTAAAAACCCGGTTTATTCCCAGGTTTACTCCTAAAAACCCGGTTTATTTCCACCTTTAAACAGGTTTTTTTCAAACCTTTGCAACGCTCCATATGTGTTGAATTTAAGTGCATGTGACTGAGTACATGCTACGAGATTTTAGCGCATGTTTTTAACTTTTAAAACGACAAAAATGGACATTTGTAGTGGTCGTACTAGGAAGACCAAAAAATCTTCTGCTTTGATTTTTATACAATTTAAGAGGAAAATTTGTCAGTAGATCATCCACGTTTTCTTATTTAGCTTTTATTATTGAAAATTCGACAAAAAATGGAATTTTGAATAAAAAAGAATCGATATCTTTACCTGTTCTTTCAACTGAATCCATTTTGCATTGGTTCACCGAAGGCGATTACGGAATGCTAAGAACACAAAAATCAATGTGAAATCTCAGTGCGGGTATGTGAGATGGAGATGGCTGAAAATTTCTACCGCACATACAAATCTGAAAATTGTGCTGAGATAGTCCAAAGCTTATTCTGGTGTACATGAGGCTCAAATTTTTAATTTTTGAAAATTAGCCGAGAATATTAATTATAAACTCATGAAATACGCGATTTTTTTCGCAAAATGACAAAATCGCAATCACCTTTGAACTTGGTTCCACAGACGAAATAAAGGAAATTAAGAATTTGCAGTAATCAGAAAAAAGGAAACTAATTAAGATATCAAATTCAAACTTTTAGAGCACATATAGAAAAATATTTTGATTTTATGCATAATATGTTTGAAAGTCCTGTGAAAAACTGGCGGAACCACAGAGAAAATTAGAACTCGATCTAAAAAATGATACAGTAAAAATTTGACAAATATTTTCAATATAAAAAAGTGCGTAGAAAAGAAATGGAATCAGATTGTCTGTAAAGCTCATGAAATTACCTAAATTTTTGTTAGCTGAAAATGTTAGCTGGGCAATACTGGTGACTTAAACTCAATGATGAATAAAGAAGGCATTTTTAACACACTCCATATTCCAATAATCCATAACCAATTTAAATATTTGGGTTCATAACTATAAGTTACATGCTGATCTTAATAAAAAACGAGAATCTAAATGGTCCATTCAATACAAAGTGTGGACAAAATTCCATTCCAGAAATTTTTGATTAGTGGGAGATGAAAGCTCAAATTAATCTCAAAATCTTAAATATATATGATTCAACCATATACTAAATATTGCTGATCAGAAATATTTTTCTATATCAATTTCTCAACAACCTGACTACATGAATGTTGCACGTTGGTTATTACTTCATGGTTTATATTGGTTTAGTGTTGTGGATCTTAGCTGATTTAAGACAACATAACTATGCATTCTGTTAACTGTTTTGCCCAGTAATAATTTTGAGTGGATAATAGTATGACTCTGAATATAAAGTACCAGTAAAGCTCACTCCACATTTTCAGCTAACAAAACTTTGGGCAATTTCATTAGTTTTACAGATATTTTGATTCCATTTTTTTCTACGCACTTTTTTTATATTGAAAATATTTGCCAATTTATTGCAGTATCATTTTTTAGATCGAGCTCTACTTCTCTCTCCGGTTCCACCAGTTTTTCATGTGATTTCACAACTTTTTCTGATCCTTTCAAAAACTTGATGGTGAACCAATTTCAACTAACAAATTTCAACTAACATTACTATTAGATTAAAGATATTAGTAGACATATTAGTTTGGAAAAATACCGGAAATAGCGCCAAGTTGGCGACAGAACTGCTCACTGTGATAGTCCCCCCTACAATTTCGCGGTATCTAAGCAGATTTTCATTTGTCCATTGGTATATATCTACACATATTTTCACTGCTCTATTTCGAAATCGTTATTTTTTTTATAAAAAATTGATTTTTTTCTAAATTATCCCTTTGTAATGGAAATATCTATATTATAGTAACTGTTTTGACATCAGCAACATTCAAGTAAAAATGCGATGTTGTTTTAACATAAATTTAGTTACAGTTTACATATTTGTTTATGAAATATATGCATTTTCTGTTTCAAAGGACGTCAACTTCAAAAATTAAAAAATCTATCAGGATAATCTGAATTTTTATTTATTTATGGAAAAAAAGAACACGTGTTATCATTTCTTTTTAAAATTATTATGCTGTTATTTAATTGATGACAACTTGAAAGAAATGATTAAATAGCAATTAAAAAGGGGAGCTTTCTATAATATTAAATCATAGAAAGTACAGCGCTATAAAAATTTTAAATGGATGCCATTTGTTTAATATTGGATATTTTTTGACCGGACTTTCGTAAGACACATACCTAAATTAAAAGCTTTCGAACAAACTATTACACGTCTCTGAATGTTTTTTGGTTCAGATTATAATTGAGTTGTTTGCTCTTTTATTTTGTTTCACAAGAAAAAAAGTAACAAAACGGGGGTTCTGTATCTCTATAACTAACCGGTGGATCTGGATGAAGTTTGATAAACTTTGAGGTCTAGAGTGGGACACTTTGCCTTTTCAATTTCGTTGCAATCTGATAATTGGATCTAAAGTTATTAAGGGGCAAACTTTAGACTTTAACATTAGATATGTATCTGAGCTCTACTATACAGCACTATCGTATTTAATATGAATAGAGGTTTTAATCATTCGCGGTTTGTTTGGAAAAATCCACGTCTGAGTCAGTTTGTGTACAAGACTTCAAGTCACTAAAAGGCTTTTTTGATATATAAACTGGAGAGACAAAGTAACTACTTTACCTTCATCAGCTATTAGCAACGCTAGATCTCTCCATTCCCGTTACCTACATTGTATTTTTCAAAATATTCACACACACACAAAAGAAAAAGTCAACAACTCATATTTATTTTCAAAGTATGTAAAAAAATTTAGGTTTAACTCTCCTCTGAATTTGGACCCTCCTATTGATCACTTTGCGCTACAATTGAGGTGTGTGATAGCTTGGGTACCAAGTGTGTTGAGACATCCTTAGAAATACGTATAGAAGCTTTTCCTTCTTCATTATTTGGATATAAAAAATATCTTACTAAAGAAAACACTCCCACAACTCATACAAAAAAAAAATAGTCGTTGGGGTACCACCGTAATACTTACCCATCATGGATACGTATAATATAAAATATGAAAAAAAAACGCATGTAAACTATTTATAAAATACTTCGCAATTCCAAAATAAAGTTTAAACGCATATTTAAATAGTTTTAATATAGATAGTAATGCTGCATCAATGAATTGCTGACGAGCCGATTTCGACAAATTATATAAAACTCCAAAATACGCAAGTAGTACCGGATTGCGTAAAAGAACCATCCTTATAACTCCAAAAATAATAATCATATTAACTAACAATTTACTGCGTCGGATTAAGCGTCTCATTTTCAATTGAAATATATTTTTGAATTGAAATTTGAATGAAATACAGGGTCATGAAAAATCGAAGAATGTGGAAAACAAGGTTACACATATCTCGGCAACTAATATTCCGATAGACTTCGTTTTTTATGCAAAATTTGTGTTATTTTATTGCCTTTTATGTCCCTACCTTAAAATAAAACATTTCGAAAAATTTTGTATACGTTTCATCAGAACGAACTTTTCGAGAGTCCGAAAAAATAGTTCCGGATAATCGAGGTTATTGATATTAAATAGACTTCGTCCCATTTTTACATATTAAGCGCATACAAAGTTTCAAGTCTCTATCTCAATTTGTTCGGGAGATAGAGTGGTTACAGACAGACAGACACACAGACGGACGGACGGCAAAGATTTTTTTCTAAAAATATGTTTTTTGGAATCTCCAGTATCTGAAACGTATAAATCCGTCATAAAAATGTTTCCGGATTTTAAAACGATTGCAATACTTACCCTATACTACGTATGATGGATAAGTAATTAGTTTTTATTTTTTGCCAAAATATATGAGATAATTTTTAATTAAACTTTTCTCAATTTGGCGCCCCATGGCCCCGGCACCCAGGGCGACCGTTCCCCCTTGCCTACGCCCCTGGGTATGAAGATTATTAATTGAATATCGTTTCAAACAATCTACAAACAATGCGGAAAAAGTAAAGAATTTTTATGACTTATTTTATGAATTTTAAAATTTTATTAAATTTATTGGTACAATAAGTTTCATGATTGAACTTCATGATATGAGTGAAGGGCGAGGGGAGATAACAGCCAAACAGAGGTTTTGGCTACAGACGATAATTTTAGTCAATATATTTACTTATTCTTACATATATAACTATACACTATTACAAACACTATATGATTATTTTTTTCATATTGTTATTTATTTATTTTTTAAGGTAGAAAATAAATGAATTTAAAAATAAAAAGATATAAAGATTAAACAATGCGTGTTTGTTATCAGACGAGACAAATAAGTTGGAAGCAATTTCAAGGGCAAGTATTTAGACGATAGGTAATTTATTGTTAAAATATATTTTTAATGAATTAAAGAAAAAAGGTTTTAAATTCTGTGTGCTAAAAATATTGGAGAGAATTCAGATGATTCCTTTTTAGGTGTGTTCGCAATTATATAAACAAATAGCACCTATAGTCGCCGTTCAATCCATCTGTCCGCGTATAACAAAGGAAAAAAAAACAAGAACCTAGGTTCAATCAAATATTATAATATCACGACTGCAACGAGACACAAAATTCAGTGAGAATCTTTTTGCTTTTTCCTTTGGTCTCGAACAGAAATCGCCCTCATGAATGATTGGATTCGTGCGGGTAGTATCCATCTTTATTCCTGACTCTCATGACAATACATTTCCAGCGATACCACTCTTGCCAAAATCGAAAACTAACAATTGAATGTATGACTTTAAATGCCTATATACTTCCATGGATAATGTCAAGAAAAAATTTGCCATTTCTTTGCCAAAATTTCCATTTCTAAGTTAATTTATCTGCAATATTGGCTTTGCATTGTAGGTAATTTACGTATAAAACCAATATTTCTCTATTATTATTATTCTTTTTTTTTACATATTTTGAATGCAAACAATATTTAAACAACAAGGATATAACACTGGGAACATTTACAATATTGACGCAATTTTACGCTGCAACAGAATTGATGAAATCAATATTGGTTTAGTACTAAGATTACACAAACAAACTTTAAATACTACTTCATACATTAAAAAATACAGAAATCTCTATTCTTAGTGATTTATTGAACATAAATTCAGATTAGTTTTCGATATAATCTATTGGAGAATACATAATTTTGATGACACAGTTTATGTCGATGACACAGTTATCGTCTTCTAAAAGTTTAGATGAGTAAAAAAGGGACTTTCTACCCAGTTAGTACCTGCATCTCTGTTTTCTTTTCTCATTTCCATTATAACTTCTGAGTCTTCGATGGTTCAAAACTGGTAAATGTATAAATCACAGAAAGGCGAGGAGGCTTCAACAACTTGCCACATAAGACTTGCTTCATCCCAAAGAACAGGAGGACAGCGGAAATCATATAAATCACCCGAATGATTATCAAATATGTAAAGTATATCTTTAATTGTGACAGCTTTTGGCAAGAAGTAAGAAAACGGTAAATTTTCAAAATCGTTCCAAGTATCTCTGTCAGCATCATATACTTCCACAGATTTCAAATACTCATCATAGTTCTGTCCACCCAGAATAAACAACTGCTCTTGATAGACTGCCAATGCAAAAAGTCGACGGTAAGTTTTCGGAGCACTTATTGTACGCCAGATATCAGCAATCGGATCATAAACTTGTGCAGACAGATATTCAGTGAAGAGATCTCGGATTCCGACCATGTAAATCTTGTTGTTGATTGTAGCAGCTGCACTTTCAGCAAAAGCAAGATGAGTTGCAGCGATTTCCCAAGTCTCGGAATCAGAATTGTACCGTTCTAACGTTGTTACGATCTCATCCGTTTCTATTTCTGGCGAAATTCCTCCCATAGCATAAATATGATTTCCGGATTTTACTACATTGTAATTCCAACGGGGTATGTTTAGCGGATTTAAAATTGACCATGTCTTCGATAAAATATCAAAAGTATAGACAACATTCTCCACCGTTTCAAACATTATGATTATAGGTCCTGATCCATGCAAAACAATATTGGGACAAACCATTTTTGAACTGATATATCGCCAGAAATCAATATCATCATCGTATGTAATGAAAATTTTAATGCCCTCACTATAATCTGATCTGTTAACGAAGGACTTGATAAAGAAATGTAACATTTTGGGGATGCGATGTTTTGGAACTGCTGATTGTTTAGATACAGTTTCTATTGACTTGACGCAGGATGGATCTTCCTTAACAAGTGGATGATCAAGAATTTCAGAGGGCAAATCATTGTCGGCATCATTAAAACGTATACATAAAATTAAATTTTCAAGCCATTTTTTTCTTTCTTCGGGCAATTCGCATACCCAGCGCTCTACAGCTTTCCATAATTGCCGTTCATTCAGAACATTCAAAGAATCGGAAGACAGCAGCCAAATTAAAGATTCCACCGTCATATCCTCGAATCTTGAATTTTGGTCTCTTATGATTCGTTCAAAATTCACTTGAATGAAACGAAACGATGCCTTGAAAATGCCATCATTTCTGTCTTTTGTTCCTTCAAGAAACAAAGGAACACAATTGGATGTTGTCAGATTCGTGATGGCTAAAATTTTACAGGTGTTTAGAAGTTTTTCAATGCCCAAAAAATCTGCTGCTACAAGAATGTCCCTGATGTTATTTTTGGTAAAATTCAGCTTCCCAGTATACATGTAATTCATGATGACTTCTAAAGTTGAGCCTTGAATTTCTGGTACGAGCACGTCAGTCTGCTTCACGAACGAGTTGCAGAATAAGTTGCGGAAATACTCACTTCTCATAGCTAAAAGCACGCGATGAACTGGAAACTCACGGCCGTCTTCTGTTCTCATGCGAGCATCGTACAAGTGCTCGAAGCCTCGGAAATCTTCAAACATGGCCATTATGTTTGGTGGTGATAAACTATTTTATTTTTTCTGTTTCTCTTATTTGCATTTAACTTTCATTAAAGAATATGTACTGTTAATTCTAAAAAGCTTTTTTATTCTTGCACATTGTTGTTGTATTCATCCATTAAAAAATGCACAGCGTTAAACAATTACTTTTACAACAATGTAATATTTTTCTATTTATTATTTTGAAAATTTTTTGGCCATCTATTGTTACATAGTATATCCATTCTCAATAAACAGACTAATATTTAAAAAAAATTTTCATTAAAAAAGTATAGATATAAATTTAAAAAATATATTTTTTAAATTATGCTTTTAGTAGGACAATTACACGCATTCATTGTTACGTTACCGTAGTTTCTTTAGTTTTACTATTATTAAAATTAAATTGGTGGATGAATTACATTATTGAAATAAATAAATACATCCTTTGTTACGTTACAGCTTTTTAACACTTCCCAACGTAGTTAAAAGGTGTTTATGAATTCTATTTATCTGTCTATCTGCCGCCTGTCTAATTTCTAAATCGCATAAATATACTCCGATTGCCATAAAATTTATATACCTTATAGAGTTTTGAGCGTACAATGGCATGTTCGGTGTTAAAAATGAAGTGTAACATTTACGGAGTTTACAGTGGCACTGAAAATAATTTCATTACATTACGGTCTAAGGAAAAAAAATCGTTTGCGATCTCTTTAATGATATTGCAATACATTTTAAAGTATTGCAATTCCTATATATCTCCGAGCATATCTCTATATATCCACAAGGCGCTTACTGTAGACAATGCTATGCATAGTGTCAGGTTTCTGACGCTAATGGGCAGGTAGCAATTTAGGATTACTGTCATCTGATATTACCTTTTTACTTATGTATTGCATTTAACGTGTACTGACCTACCATCTGAAGAAAGACCGTGAGAACAGATACCGACTGGGAGAAGTGGGTTGGAGGCGGATAAGGTTACAGTCTTGGCGTGATTAGTGATCGATGGACGGTCTCCTTTTTTGTCTTGTTTAATAATTCAAATTTAATTGTCTGAGCGAAGCGAAGTCTTTATACTCAGAGATACGTAACGATATTAAAATTCAAAAAAATTATTTCGTCAAGCAAATCTCAAAAAGTACTTGTCGGATTTTGATTCTGTTTGTACCAATAGGTACCTATGAAGGTAATCTGGTGAATGCACCTACTTTGAAAAATTAGTTCCAAATAGTTTAAAAGTTATATTTAAAAAACTGATAAAAAAGCACAATTTATGTGCATACGTCACAGAAATTTGGTGAGCGTGATTTTCACCAGCTGGACATTTTCGTAGATAACCGAATCAGTACATGGAGTAAATAATAATCATTTTCGCACTCAGAAATATTGAATGCAATAAAACATTTTAAAATTTAATCATGCAGGAAAATAAAACTGTTATTTTTTTATATTAAAAAATGTCATAAAAACTTTGATTTTGAGATTTTGTGATAATCTCTTAACAGCACTTTTTGATCGCTAAAAGAATGTTTTACATATTTCGCGTGTGAAAATTAGAAACAATTACGTTTTTAAATAAAAAGTTTCTTTTATGACATCATTTTACCTTTATATTTATTTTCATTGCATGTTTTCTTTTAACTTATATTTTGTTTGTGTATGGAAGTCAATTCTGGTCACTAATTTTTCGGCACGGATACCACAAGCGCATCAGATTTGGCGCAAGTTTTTTCAAAGCCCATTTGGCGAAAACTCCCTTTTCAAATAACGCTTATATACGCATTTTTAAATTATTTTCTATTTTCAAAAAGAACTTACAGTAAACAAAATAATAATAATAATTAATAACTATAAAAAGAAATATTTTATATAATTAAAAGTAGGAAGTGAAAGTAAATAAACATTTTATGAGTAAATAAACAAATAATAAATAAATAAAGCCGGGTTACCATCTCAGGTAAAATAATGCCATTTTGACGCCAATTATGTACCCTGGTGCATATATGACATTTTTTCCCATTTTTCATCCGTTTCCTGTTGGCATACAACTTTGAAATATGGAGTATGTATGCATACCTTGGAGCAATACTGGAATTAGACATTGATTTTTTTAAATTCGATCCAAAAAGGGGCAACGGGGCTATTTTTTAAAGTTTTATACAATTTATACTGCATAAAGGAGCCACTTACCTATTTCTATATACCAGAAGAAGTAAGTGGTATGTAAAAACAATTATAGTATACATAAATAAAATACTTGAGATAATATACTAGCAAAAGCCATGCTTTGTTTGGATTCGCGAAGTATTATGCTATCAGATAAATATTTGAAAGTAATTCGCGTTTGAAATGAAATAGACGCCCTCTCGCGGACAATGTCTGAAACGAAATAGAACTGATACCGTGAGCATCTTCCGCTGAAATCAGTGTTTAAAAGGCCGATAAATAAATAAACAGTTCTATAACGCATGCAACGTTGGGTTCTTTGTATTAAAATTATCTAAAATCAAAATTTTATACACAAAGTTTAGATCTATAATATAAAAAAGTACATTTGACTTACTCATGGCAAAATAACATGACAGCAACACAATGCTTGCATGATTCGCTTGCTCCAGCTGCATGGAACAAACAGCATTACGTAAACAAACGTTTATCAGGTCTATACAACGCCACCTTTCGGTCATTACAAACGCGAATAATATATTTTTTCAATTACTTTTGCATTAAGCAAAAATGTAATTTAAAGTTTCGGGGCATTTTAATTTAAAAATGTATTTCAACCAAATAACTATGGATTCCTTAGATTCACTGGAAAAAAATACGACTTCTTTGCTACATCGTCACTCCACCGCTTGTATAGAAAACGGTTACTTCAGGCTAACATGGAACATTCTCAGTGACCAAAAGAGTGATATTCTATAAAAGCGGGGGAGTGACGATGCAGCAAAATAGTCATATTTTTTACAGTGTTGTTTATTTATGATATAAGATTGATAAATAAAAATATTTTCGAAGCAGAATTATACAAAAGAGGATTATGAGACTGACGCGCTGCCTACTGCGCTACCGAGGCACAAATTATACAAAATATTAATTAATTTTATTTGTTTACAATTCTTTTATTGCCACTCCACAAAAACATATAAATAAAAATATTTTCGAAGTAGAATTATACAAAATATTAATTAATTTTATTTGTTTACAATTCTTTTATTGCCACTTCACAAAAACATATTATAATTCTTTTAAAATTCATAAATATCGTCTGCTTAAATGATTTCGCAAAATAAGAATAAATTCTGTATTTGAATTCTTAACACAGAAAAATACTTTTATAATTGAATGTTAATAAGAGAATTTTCACAAATTTTAATTCATTAAAAATATGCTATAATTTTTCTAAAAAAAAGTATTTTATAAATTTTATAAAAGAAATCATGAAACTAAGTTAAAAGGAATGAGCATAGTTTGAAAATCTGAAAGCAGTTTTTGAGATATTTTGTCAGAATAATGAAAATATATTTTATTTATTTATTTATTTAATGATGATTCTAGCTATAATCACTGACCCCATGATTTAAGTTTTTCTTCTGAAAACGTACATGTTTCACGTTTTATTTGAAAAAATGCGTTCGTAATGGAAAAGCATGTAAAATAAATTAATTAAAATAACAATTCACTGAAAAGTATTTCTATAAAAAAAATAATATTCTGCAAATCTACAGATTATAATTTATATTTGTGTTTAATTTCAAGTCAAAATACTGCGCAGTTTTTTTGTAAAGTGTACGACAAAGTGTCATTTGAGTGGCCTAGTAGAGGATTCGCTTCGCTCATCCTAACTAGAGATATAAGCACCGGGTTTGGCGAGATTTTTTATGCCAATTAGGCGAAAACATCGTTTTGATTACCAGATGCATATAGCATGCTATAACAACACGTTATTTATTTATTTCAAAATGAAAAAAAAAAAGGAATAAATGAAACATTTCCTGTTATTAAAAAAGATATAACAATCAATAAATGATAATATTTTTAGAACAAACAATTTATTATAACATTTATATGATAACCAGCATGTTAGGCAACTAAACGCCATTTTGGCACCAATTAGGTACCTCGGTGTATATAGGGCATATATGTGCCACATTTATTTGTAAAACTGAGGTTGAAAGTTTACCAGGTGTGTTTTCATAGGCGCTTATATTTTTTTGCAACATAGCGCACCTTTCGAAGCCAAAGCTACACAAAAGAAAAAATAATCAATATTTGCAGCATTTTTTTTTTTTTTTTTTTTAATGTAATGCACATTTTGTAATCAGTAGGCTCGATAATCAGACCTCGTTTTTTTGCTTTAAAAGATATTTCATACGACGTCTTTTTGGGATTCGTCGTTTTTCCATATTTGATAGTATGTGTCTACTCGTTTTGTACCCTTTTTTGTAACTTTCTTCTTTATTAACAGCGACATCTGGATTTCCTATTTAAATAAAAATTCTGCCAAATACAAAGAATTTTGTTAAAATAAATAAATAATAGGAAATGCGGACATCTATTGCTCAAAACACAAAATTTTTCCTATTGAGTTAATAAAAATCAGTAAAAACATAATTTTTATGATAAAGAAAAGGTGACTTATGTAATAACAGAGTCATATATAATGTACGTTATGGATTAAGTATGACTATTTCAATGAAAAGTGATATTTCAAAAGTATTATGAAATTAGTTAAAAACCATTTATTTTAAACTAAATGAATAAAAGATTTATATTTTTAATGAAATAAATGGGATTTGAAAAATTATTGGAAATTTATCACCATAGATGTATCAATATTACAATCAGTACCTTGTATGCAAAATGGAACAATTAGCAATACTTTTTGTACCCAAAAAATGGTCGTTGCTTTTTTTAAGGTTAAAAAGTAGATTACGAAATATTCCTATATAGAGATGCCAAACCCTCGCTTATTGCATAGCAGAATTTTCTTATAGGAAAAGTTATTTTTTAAATCCGCAGAATGTTCCAATTTAATAAAACATTTTCTGTATTAAAATACCGGTACCCAAAATGCCGGAGACTTGGCAGCTCTGCCTATAACATTTTAATTAATCACGGTACTTTTTTTAATCGGATTCAAATTTAATGAAGACAACGTTTTTTGGCCGAAAGCAGCTTTTTTCCACATGTGTAACTACGATACAATTCCTTGATGTTGACTTATGAATGTTTTGACTTATGCCATTATTGCTTCCTCTCATTTATTTATTTGAATTTTAAATAAGATGACTCAAAATCGTGTTTTTTAAATATACGAAAAAAATGCATTTCGAGAGAGGGCGAAAAGGACAATATTTGGCGATTTATTACCTGCATTTGGCTAAGTGTCTTACTACCTTGTATTTAGTACTCTTCACAATACTTCGCTGTTATATGGACTTAGGCGCTTTTATAAAAAGTTTGACGTAATTCGGCCTTAAGAAAGTGAGTTTTTTACTGAATAATACAAAAAAATGAAAAATGAATACTAAGAAATACTAATAAAAGACAAATGAAGCATTATATTGATCTATATATATTTAAAAATTCATCTGCTAGCACTAATTAGATAATTTATGTGCAGGGGTGGGGAAATTTTCCAAATTCTTACCAGCCAAGGATTTATTTCGCCAGCCCGCAAGATGCAACACACGCAGTTGAAAATAGTTATGACAAAATCGCACGCGATTACAGACAAAATTACTATTACTACAATGCATTTTCATAATTCTTTTTTGTATAATATTAAGAAATATATGTAACAAAGGTAAGATTAATATTAGATAGAACTTAGTACCATACTTACACTGTAATAATTTGGAAAGTTAAAATATCTAGATTAAAAAAGTGTTTCTGATTTTGTGCCTATTGCCTACAGTTTTTCGAAAACTAAAAATGCACTCGCCTTATGAGAAAATCCACTCGCCACTGGCGAGCAAAATGATGTATTTCCCCACCCCTGTTTATGTGTATATAATAGGCGATAAATAGCTTTTGATTCTGTATTTCTATGCTATAAAGCATTAAAGTTTGTGTGTTTTTCGTTAGCATTGGGAGTACCTAGCCGATTTAAAAAATAATGTGGGCAAAAAATGTTGGTAACCATCTTTGCTGCAAAATATACTATATTTTGCGTAGGAACAATAATCACCATCAATGCACGAGCAAAAAAAGTTCTAAAATTGAGAATTCTTTGATGTTGATATGACTAAAAATTTAAAATCTTTTTTTTTTTTTTTTGTGGCAACTTTTAAGATATAATATTCTCATTATGAACGATTTCTAAAACATTCGACAATTTAATTTCACATATTAAACATTTTTTTTTTCTAGAAAAAGTTTTAAACCCAATTTATTGAGGATATTGCCATTTCTAGGATACTGTTGGGGTCAGAAACTATAACTTTGGCATCGCAGTAACTAATAAGATGTAAGTGCTCGTTTAGGACAAATTTTTAAAAAAGGATTCCTTAACTCTTATCGACAACCTCATTGCATCCGTGGAAAACAGATATTCAACATTATAAACTATTCGGACGGATTTCACACCATATAAAATACACTCCATTTCTCTTCAAACATAATAGTTTATGTTATTTATAGTTTCTCAAATCGGTGCAAAGCTTCTGTTTATGCTCATGACATCATTTCAAAGAGCTATATTTCCAATACAGGAAAATTTGGTGTTTTATTTTCTGTATTACTTTTAACATTTTGCATATTTCCAATTTTATATCCATGCATGGTTTGCTTTTCTTTTATAAAAATAGTACATGCAACAAGATTTTGTAGTTCTACGATTCGATATGCTTATTTTCATCATTATATTTTATCACAATGAATGACCAATTAAAGGTAACATCTCATTTTCTTTACTTATCGCAAGTTATTAAATGTGTATTCTCAGTAGGGATGGGCATTATTTATCGTATTAGGATAAATAACAGTGTTACTACGCTAGAACCTAATATTGCATTAATATGTTACTGAAAAGTCCCTGTTAAATAAATAACACATGGTTCTTAATGACAGCATCTTCCTTCACTTGTTTTAATCAAGATTTCATTTTTTGTACCTCTAAAATAATAATAATATTCATTAAAAACGTCCTTAATCGTTTCTTTTGAGACGTTTGCCGAACAATGTTGAATGTCCGGGCTGGGTGCCCGGACAGCGCCCCCTCCCCTTCCTGCTTGCGCAGACCCATTCACAATTATTTAAAAAATTTGCGTCCCCCCCCCTTATTAAAACATCCTTAAAAACCTTTATTAAAAAAATCTCACAATTATACACTCTAAGATAAAAAACCTGTCTAAAACAGAATTTAAAACTGTTTTAAAAGCTTCCGTTTTAGAAGGTTTTACCATATAAAATAAGACATTGTATGTATCCAGCAAGTACAGCCCGGACAGCCCCCCCCCTGCTTGCGCAGACCCATTCACAATTATTTAAAAAATTTGGGTCCCCACCCCCTTATTAAAACACCCTTAAAAACCCTTATTAAAAAAAATCTCACAATTATACACTCTAAGATAAAAATCTGTCTAAAACGGAATTTAAAACTGTTTTATAGGCTTCCGTTTTAGAAGGTTTTACTATATAAAATAAGATATTGTTTGTATCCAGCAAGTACAGCCCCCCCCCCCTGCTTGCGCAGACCCATTCACAATTATTTAAAAAATTTGCGTCCCCACCGCCTTATTAAAACACCCTTAAAAACCCTTATTAAAAAAAATCTCACAATTATACACTCTAAGATAAAAAACTCTAAAACGGTATTTAAAACTGTTTTATAGGCTTCCGTTTTAGAAGGTTTTACTATATAAAATAAGATATTGTTTGTATCCAGCAAGTACAGCCCGGACAGCACCCCCCCCCCCATGCTAGCGCAGACCCATTCACAATTATTTAAAAAATTTGCGTCCCCACCCCCTTATTAAAACACCCTTAAAAACCCTTATTTAAAAAAATCTCACAATTATACACTCTAAGATAAAAAACTGTCTAAAACGGAATTTAAAACTGTTTTATAGGCTTCCGTTTTAGAAGGTTTTACTATATAAAATAAGATATTGTTTGTATCCCGCAAGTTCAGGTTAAAAATTCTGGGCACCCACCCGTTCAAAAAGCTGGTTACGCCTATGCAACCACAGAAGTAACTCCTTAATATTCGCAAATTCAATAACTGTTAGATTTTTCACCAGTTTTTCAATTCAGTTCAGTTATGTAGTTCTTTTCTGTTAGATTTTCCACCCGTTTTTGAAAAAATGTAGTTTTTTACATTACAAAAGAACATTTTATCGCTTCGTAACTGTTGTTTATTTTCAAACGTTTTGTCTGAGGATAATGTTGTTATCGTTAACGACTTTTGATTTAAAGTTTCGTTTCCTGTTTGGTTTTCATTCGCGGTTGTTGAAGAAAGAGGATAAATAAAAAATGATTTCGTCTCTTTTTTATTAAATATCAGAAAGACTGAATTTGAGATTTGTGGATTTGATTTCTAAAGGGCTCTTCTGGGGGGGAGGGGGGGGGGTGTTTCTCATTTTTTGATGTAATATGTCTACCGAAAGCTTATGCTTCATACATTACAAATCTAGCATAAAAAATTTTCTCCCGTTATTCTGGGTCACGTTACGGACCCATAATGGGTTGAAATTTAAATTTCTTAAACTTCTTCGAGGTTTTTTTGCCAAATCGGTATCAGAAAAAAATTGTGCCAACGTGATGTGTGTATGACATCTGCGCCATATAAATATTATTCAGTCTTTTTTTATTGCAATTTTTTATGCAAAACAATATGCATTATTTTTCATGCACAATTGCGCATTAAATGAAAATTGTAATGCAATTTTCGTAGTAGTACTTTATAATAATGAATAAAAAAAACACATTATTTAAAAGTATTTCCTGCACAATAAAATGTTTCCTGACGATTACAAAAAAAGATGTCCTGACAATTCAAAAAATAAAAACGTAATTGTCTAAGTTTTCACTTCTGTCGACACTCCAAAAATGTCACTTTTTTAAGGGGGGGGGGGTGAAAATTTTCTGGAAATAAGTCTTATTTTTTATTTATGTATGGATCCATATAAAAAAGTATGAGCTAGTGAAATTCGGAACCATTTCAATACAACTCATATTCCAAATATTAAAATAATTGAGAAAAATTATTTAAACATTATTTTCAATTTAATCATTTTTATACTAAGTAAATGCAATTAAATTTCTTATAAATTGAATCTGGAATGTTTAGATAAGATTTTAATATTTACAAAATATAAAATACAGTACAATATATTAGGTTTACAGCTTTCTGAAAGACATAAAAATAGTAGGATAAAATTTAGATGAGTTCAAAGTATTAGAATATTTTATTTTGCGCAACAATATTACCTTATTAATATGAAGTAAATGGTAGTTAATTTTTTGTAGCACCCTCTTTTGCTTTCATAACAGCGTACAATCGACCTTTGCTTACTATACATATCTGCTATTAAGAAACTAGTAAAAAAAAACTGAGTGGAAAAAATTTCATTCTCTACCATCTGTCCTATCTCACAAGTTTCTTTGTCCTATCAGTTAATATTTGTTTTATGTTTTGCAGCCGCTCTAGTAGTGGCAGCACGCATTGACTTGCTGTACGAAAATTCAGTAATGCATTTCATCTCAGATTTTAAAACATCAACAGTGCTGATTGAGAAAACGCGGTATACGGAAAATGGATTTTTGAAAAATTCGTTTTCCTCTGTATGTTAAAGAAAGTTTTCTTAATATGTTTTCTTGTACTTTCTAATTTTCCTGCTTTTCGTATTTCCTATTGGATACATTATTTTATATTCAAAAATATATGTGCCTATAGATATTTTCTTAAATGTTGTTGCCCCACCAGTGGCTGAGAGATTCTGCCCTCAAAACTGGTAGACGGCAGGCGCTGGATTAGAACAAAACCCAATCGCGGTCGTCAGCCCATTCATTCGGAGTTTTCCGTGGTTTTGTTCGAACTTTGGATTTCCTTGCGTAAATACGGGTTGGGTTCCCTTAGAAAGACCCCCCCCCTCCCTCCACGGAGGGCACCACCTTGGGGGCCCATATCCCATGTGTTGTCCGTTTGGGAGCATATTTAGCAATTGTTTATAAATTGTTTATTGTATCCTGTTACAAAAATAACAGGATGTTGAAACCTGTTACCAGCGCTACTGTGGAATGATGTAACCTGTTAACCAAAAATAACAATATTTCCCATCTCTAATTCTCAGCAATATCGCTCAGACTAATCCCTCTGAGGGAAGTCCTAGTAATATTAGGTGATGGAACCTGGGCTCTCTGGGTTACAGATTATAGGTGAAAAGTATTATTATTTTTTAAATTTCAAATAAACTCTTTACGAGTAATATATTTTTTAGACTGTCCACTAACACCGATAAACATTTTTATGTGAAAATTATTAGTTATGCAATGAAATAAAGTTTTTTAATTTATCAAAAACTTTCATATTAGCTGCATGCCAGGAATTATTGGGCAAAGATTTTTCTACTTACGGCACCGTTTTTGATTTGGATCATTTCAATAATTTATGAGTGTAGTCAACTGCATTGGTGTATTTTATTTAAGGAGGAAATTTTTATTTTTATTTTATAGACTTTTAACCAAAAACAAATGTTTACCTTTTAAAGAAAAAAAATGAATTAATACTCAGTAATCAAGTTGCACGCGATAGAGGAAAATTTAAAAATAATTAAAGCTTGAAAATTAATTTTTAAAACTTTAAAGAATAGATAACTGAGATACAATTTTCAAGTAAATCATATTTGGAAGATTTTATGTATTTATTTGGCAGTGTAAAAGTTGAAAATGTTCGATCAAACATGCGTCAAGTTTGTGTTTTTTTTCTTGTTTTATTATTGTATTTATTTATTTATTAATGATGTGACTTAAT
Organism: Maratus speculifer; assembly: GCA_964019185.1. NCBI lineage: Eukaryota > Metazoa > Arthropoda > Arachnida > Araneae > Salticidae > Maratus > Maratus speculifer. Next base: position 368,778,343 of record OZ025296.1, read on the forward strand.
TACTTTATAATTTATCAATATTCTCTCTGCCACTTGAATTCAATTTTTTTTATTTCATTATAGTTAATAATTTTAATACTGGAGGGACTTTCTTTTTACTAACATAAAAGTCTTTGGGTTACAGTACATTTATTGAAATCATCAACAATACTATTTCGGATGGTAGTTAATGTCAAGTGAGTGTGATATTAATAATCTTCCATTATTGGCATGTAATCTTGTAGTATGGCGAAAGTTTTTTGTTGACGAGATAACAAGTAGTATCTGAGCATCTTTCTGAACAAACAACAAATGCAACAGTCAATCAGGCTAACTTTAGACCAAGAGGGAAAAAAATTAAATTTGCTACATCATTTGAATTAACGGCAAAGTTTTGATCTCAAAATAGAGACAGATGCACTAGTATGAATTTGGCAGCTTATAGGAAATAATTCGTGAAGGATCCACCATGACATAATGGATCAAAGTTTTGCAAAAGTGAAGCAAAATTACACTAATTGACTATAACATAATTCATTTTCAATGTGGTATAGTAAACCTCAGTATCTCACATCCATTACATGGCAATCTGTGCAATTCGAAAGAGTTAAGTCCCAGTCAGATGGGCATGAGCTATATCAAACTTATAATTTAGATTCAATACAATGGAAATTTTTAGAGATTGAATTGGATGTGTTAAGCATTCTTGTTCTTTCAGATATTTATTGACATTTAAAACTCACACCAGCCTATTATTCCCTTACCAATAAACAATCAGATTAAGCGATCTTCAAATTAAGGAACTTAAAAGGTTACAACAGGTATCCATAAAGACATGACAATTAAATTAGGATATTTTCTTTTAATATGATCCTGATGAGAAAAGCAAAATTTTAAAACACTTTTACAAATCTTTACTTACGTTTCAAAAGTCATCATTTTTTAAATTAATAATTAATGAAATCAATTTTACCACCAAAGAACTTTATTGTGAGACATCAGGTTTAACAAAGGTTTTTTTTCACTTAAATAATATCAATCGTTATAAAATCTTACAAGCCTATAAGTGTAAAAAAACAGAGTTATGCAATATTTATCAGATAATATAAAGAATGATAAAAATAAAATTGTGGTTGCCATGTATCATGGAATAGTTCCTGATGTGCTGATTTACTGGTTTAATAGGCAAATTTTTGCATGTCACTGTTTTTCTTTTTGTGCATTGAAATAAATGGAAAGAATTATTTCTTTATTTCTAGACTATGCTACAATTAAGTATCTGCAATTAGCAAATTTTAGGAGCAAAATGTAACACTTAGACAGCTTTTTTTAGTTCATTTTTGTTTATCACACACAAAAAATTTCTCATCAGTATGAATTAACAGATGCATCATTTAAAAAATCATTTGAAAGAACATCTTGATCTTTCACACAAAAGATTTATCTTATGAAATTTATTTATGAATTAAAAGATGTTTGCTTAAAACATACTTCCGAGTAAATTTCTTGTTGCATACCTCACATTCAAAAGGTTTCTCACCAGTATGACATAACAAATGGTTGCTTAAACTGCTCTTTTGAAAGAATTTCTTGTTGCATACCTCACATACAAATGGTTTCTCAACAGTATGAATTAACAGATGGCTGCTTAAATTGCTCTTTTGGGAGAATTTCTTGTCGCATATCTCACATACAAAAGATTTCTCACCAGTATGAACTAAAAGATGCTTGGTTAAATCATTTTTTTGAGCAAATTTCTTGTTACATATCTTACATATAAAACATTTTTCACCAGTATGAATTAACAGATGCTTTCTTAAATCATTCTTTCGAGCAAATTTATTGTTGCATATATCACATGCTAAAGTTTTATCACCAGTATGAATTAAAAGATGCTTGGTTAAATCATTTTTCCAAGCAAATTTCTTGTTACACACCTTACAAACAAAAGGTTTCTCTCCAGTATGAATAAATAAATGTGCTCTTAAATGTCCTTTTTGAGAAAATTTCTTGTTGCATATCTCACATGTAAACGGTTTCTCATTAGTATTACTTAGCAGATGTCTGCTTAAATGGCATTTTAGAGAGAATTTTTTGTTACATATTTCACATTCAAAAGGTTTCTCACCAGTATGAATTAACAGATGGCTACTTAAATTGCTCTTATGAGAGAATTTTTTGTTGCATATCTCACATACAAACGGTTTCTCACCAGTATGAGTAAGCATATGACTGCTTAAACTGCTCTTTTGAGAGAATTTCTTGTTGCATATCTCACATACAAATGGTTTCTCACCAGTATGAGTAAGCATATGACTGTTTAAACGGCTCTTGTGTGAAAATTTCTTGTTGCATACCTCACATAAAAAAGATTGTTTTGGCAGAAATTCTTGCATAACTCACAAAAAAAGATTTTCCTGTCTATGAGTTAGAAGCTGCTTTTTTCAAAAAGCTCTGATAAAAAAATTGCTGCATTTGTTTCACACATTGAACATATTTTGTTTAATGTGATGTGTTAAATTAATGGTTTAATGTATCTGCAATAAAACAAAATTAATTAGTATAAGTTTCTACATTTCATTAAAAAAATGAATAAACTTATCGCGAAAATTTAAAATCAATGCAGAAAATAAATTGTAATAAAACTAGCAAAAGCCATGCTTTGTTTGGATTCGCGAAGCATTATTTTATAAAACAGATATTTGAAAGTATAAATATTTTTTTAATACTATTTCTGCATCTTTATTAAACAAAAACGTTATTTTATGTTTCGGCGCATTTTAATTTTTATTTATGATGTAAGACTGGCATAATAAAATATTTTCGAAGCAAACTTTTCGAAAATATTTTTTAATTTTCAACTAAGAGCTCTTTTAAAGATGTTTTTACAATTTCCAGTAACCACTGGTGTTTTTTAAAGATGTTTGACATATGCATGTTTCCAATCTTTGTAATTAACATTAAATAATCTTTGATATAGTTATTTTAGAGTAATATATTTGAAGAGAGCTTGAAGAAAGTTACTTCGTCAAAATCCTATTTTCTGGAAAAACATTTGAAATCTGCTCTCATTGATACTACGAATTTTTAACTGTAAACTTTTTTTTTTCGAATTTCTTCGTTTTTATGCATGTTAGCGTATCAGAATTTTTGATATTGTAGAATTTTAGCATTCAATAGAATTTTTCGTAAGGAAAATTTCTATTGAATGCTTAATTTTGAAGGATTTTCACTCTCGACAACGTTACATACGTTTTCAAGCCAACTGGTGTCTATATATCCTCAATATCTACAACTGCTTCATCTAATGTTAAATCTTGGGATTAATGAATTGTAACAACAAAAGCTAACTGCAGAAGAAATTCTTTCCTTGAGCAATTTATGCTTTTATTTTTCCAGAATTTAATAATTGGGGAAATTGGTACGCACCAATTCTTATAAGTTAAATTATTGTAGTATTCAAATTTATCCATGATTATTCGCGATAGCTGGTCTGGTGGCTTGTGATTTTCTTTATTACGTGCAACAAAGTCTAAAGTCCCGTTCACTAAACCTTTTTCGGTCCACAAATAAGAACGTAACATTACTTTAGATCCAAATGATAAAGTAAGAAATGGTTAAAGTCAATTTGTCGTTTCTGTATCGGCCAACTTTGCTTTAGTACATTTATAAAGAGCTTGAATCGAGGCAACAACTTCACGCTTCAATTATTTTAATTTTTCATTTATATAACAAATTTAACAATTAATTTTATTTGTTTACAATTCTTTTGTTGCCAATAAAAAAAAAATTCCACAATACAATTTTTTCAAAATGTTTAAGTGTCATCTGTGCAAACGATTTTGCTGAATAATGAAAACATATTTTATTTATTAAATTAATCACGATTCTATCTATAATTACTTACTCCATGATTTATATTTTTTTCTGAAAATATACGCGTTTCATTTTTTATTTATTTGCTAAAATGCGTCCGTATTGGAAATGCATGTAAAATAAATTAATTAAAATAATAAAATTTTTAACGTTTAATGTAAAAAAAATTATATTGTGCAAATCTACAGATCATAATTTATTTTTGTGTTTAATTTGAAGTTAAAATATTGAATAGTTTTTTGTAAAGTGTACGACAAAATGTAATTTGAATGGCCTAATAGAGGATTCGCTTCGCTCATCCTAATTACTACCACAGTATTAAAAACTACAATAAACTTCCAATTATCTGTTCCGTTTGAACTGTACCCTCAAAACTATTATACAGTAGAGGACCTATTATCCGGAATTCCGAAATCCGGAAGGACCCGAAATCCGGAAATGAAAACGATTGAGAACGGTTGAATCATGCTGAAATGAATGAATCATGAATCTTTGATTAAATGTACGTTTTTTCGAGATTTTTTAATTGATTTCATGCTTTTTGGCTTTTTCTTTTACAAAATTCACCTTTTTTCATCGTTTTTTCGACAGAATTTACGTTATTTTTAAAAAAATGCAAATTCTTTCAAGTATTGCTTCAAAATTCATAATTCATTCAAAGATTCATGATTCATTCATTTCATCATGATTCATCCCCATAATAAAACGCAAATTTTTTCAAGTATCGTTAAAAAAACTCTGCAATTTCGTCAAATATCGCGATAAAAACCTGTAAATTTCGTCAAATAGAGCGATAAAACCTTGCAAATCTCGTCAAATATCGCGAAAAAATCCTGCAGATATCTCGCAAAAAATGCAAATTTTGTGAAACGATCGCGGAAAAATCCCGTGTAAGCGCCCCCTCTAATTATTTTATGATTTTTCGTCATGTTTGGGGGGGGGCGGATTAACGGTATTTTACGGTAATATATATATACAGCCAGTTAGCAAAACGTCCGGATTTTGAAGAGCTCTGAATTTTAGATGTCCGGATTTGAGACTTTGTTCTATAGTACAAGAGTCAAAGTTGTAGCTTAGTGTTTTTTTCCAGAAACTTCTCATACAACACACTTTTCATTCATATTCTAGATAGCAGTGCTATAATTTTGTTATTATTTTTAAATTTTCTGTGTTTTTGTTTTATTTTAAAACGGGGGAGGGGGGGGGGCGGGAGTGTCGGGTTTCAAACAGACCCGAAATCCGGAAAATTCCAAAATCCGGAAAGCCCTCGGTCCCGACGATTCCGGACAATAGGTCCTCTACTGTAACATATTCTCTTTGATGTGCTTTTGTGAAGAATATAAATATATTAAAGTGAATACTGTGAAGGTGACCCATCTTAAAAGGTAAAGAAAATCAGGATTACACGAAAACAAAATTACATATTTATACTTCCTAAAACTTGAAACCTATCTAAAATGGAACATTTTGCCATCGTGTTTCCTTCTTGGCAGGTTTTTGGAGAACACAGAATCATCCCGTAAATGGAAACATTTCACGGTCCCAAAGAATAAGTAAGTAAGTAAGTATAATACACAAGTATACCTGCTAAGGTGGAAATGGAACCATGGATGGACCAACTGTTGCTGATAGTTAAGGGAAAAAAGAGTAGTTTATACAAATGCAATAACGTCATACTGATCGATCTTCGAGACCATTATTTTTGTTTATTTTACAATTCAATATTAGATACAGTGGACTCCCTCAAATGTGCAACCTTAAAATCCGCACATAATTTGCATATGTAAATAATGAAGATTTCAGTTCAGATATAAGGGCAAAATTTGACTTATTTTGTTTTATATCAATTCCATATATACTTTAATTTGTATTTTTAATTTTACAGAATTCATGTTTTTTCCTGAAGGAAGAATAAATTTTTTTTGAAAAAACTCAAGGTATTCACAATCTTTATTACAAATATATTTATGTATTAATCAAGTTTTTTGAATTATTAAAGTCTGTGGCTAAACCTGAAATAAAACTTCCTTATTTTATGATTTTGATATGAATTAGTAATGTACTTTTATGAGTCAAGTTGCATTGAATAATTTAGGATAAATACATTTCATCTTTATAATGACTATTTAATCATACATTTTTGACAATTAACTTGATCTTTGCTTTTTAATATTTTTATCATATTAAAAATTATCTATATCTTTATTATTTCAATTTATTACTTTTAAAATATTTTATTATACTATTGTAAGCATTCATTATATTTTCGATTGCATCATTATTAAATTCAAATGACCCTTTAAAAAATGTAAGCAAAGCCAGAAATAAATAACCAGAAATAAGCAAAATTGTAAAATTCGCAAAACCTCTTATCCCAAGCTGAGCGGATTTGTGGGAGTCTACTGTAATGTAATAACATAAATAAGGAAATTATAAAAGCGACTGAAAGTATAATATAAAAATGTAAATGTGAAATCTAAAATGAATTAATTTAATAAGCTATCTCAAAAATTTCGGCACTTAAATATTAATGCCACTGCAGCAGAACTTGCGTTAATGCACCAATAAAGAGCAATCTTGTTATTCGCATGTGCACAAAAATATTGGTGTCAAAAAATGAGCAAAAAAAAAAAAAAAGCACTAATAGGCACTAAAAAATTGCGCCAAAAATTAACAAATAATAAGGCAACAAGGAATCCAAAAGATAACTGTGGTGGCGTTAATACGTAAGTACCAAAATTTCCTTTAAAAAGTTATTTTATTAGAAAAATTGATATGTGCGCATTTAAGAATAACTATATATGTTCCATAATACAGTTTGTTTTTTATTGTTAACAAAATAAAAGAGTTATGTTTAAAAAAAGTAGATGTTTTATCATGTTTTTTTTTGTTTTTTTTTTCAATTTCTTTATTATTTATTTAAAAAATGATTTTTGGATCACAAATTTGTAAATTTTCTTAACTGTTTACATTCATAAAGTAATGAGAATTATAGAAAACTTGTGATTATGGGTATGCGGATTATCGATCCTTCACTGTAAAAATTACTTAATGACGTTTTAAACACGTGTATCATATTTACGCGCGTATTCTGGCCAAACGCCGCAAATTTGCGGAAGCTCACCTGCAAGTTGGGGGGGACTACGAATGAAAGTGGGAAAGCACTCGCGAAAGCTATTCTAGTCAAACAGCTAGAGAGATCCGTAACTGCTGACGTCATGTTACGATAGAAAGAAAATAATCGAAAAATGAATCGATTTTCATCGAAAATCATCCTGCGTTAACCAATGAAAATGCTTCGAAATTCAGAGGAATTTTCTGTTTAGCTTTTCGTGGTGCACGTTGTGTGAAATTTGTGTTTGTGAATTGTTTTAGTAGTTCGTTAATTATAATTCAGTGATGACATCGAAAAAAATACCGAGTACAAGATCGGCAAATTTCTCTGCCGAAGAGATACAGATTATTTTAGATGAACTTATTGAATATCCAGAACTTGTATCAAATTCGTTTTCTGCAAGACTTCCAAACATAAAATACATAAACAATCAGTGGCAAGTTCTTGCTGATAAGTTAAAATCATCAAACATGGGAATCGAGCGAACAGGAACACAAGTTCGTTCGAAATGGAACGATCTTAAATATCGAGTCAAACAAAAATATTTAAAGCGGAAACAATATATGAGTGCAACAGGTGGTGGACCGGGAGAGAAAACTCCATATACAACTATAGATTTGAAAATTATAGGACTGATTGGTTTAAGATGCATTGAAGGCATCACTGATGAAACGTGCGACACCTCTGCATTGGTAAGTAGATTAAAATTTATATTTATCTAGTAATAAATTCTAACTTTATTAACAGTATATTTTCTTATTCTTATTATTTTTTTTCAGACTCTACAAAATCTGAAGAAAATAAATAGTAAGTAAAGTATAAACTTATATTTTTCAATCTATTTATCCTTAAAACCATTTCTTTTGGATTTATTTTCTTAGCCATTAGAATTACTTTATCATGGACAAAAAAGTTTGTAATTACAAATAGTTATAAATTATTTTATGAATCACTACAAATCATGAAACATTATAATAGAGATCTATCCAAGACAAATTTTGAGCCTCTGACTGCTGTATAAAATTCCATGTAACAAAAGAAGTATTTTTATAATAATCCCCTTGATAAAAGCGAAACAACTTTCGCAAAACTATGTTCTATAAAAGCAAATACATAATTTATATTTCATTAGGATTTAAAATTCATCCCTTTGAAACATGCTTTTCAATATATTTTATCGTGTTTAACATTCCGTCGGGCATTCACTTGTAAAACGTAGAACATTAGCTTTCTTTTTTTTTTTTTTTTTTTAATAAAATTCACGCCTTTTTTAATATGTTATAACAAAATAAATCTAAGTGTATTACAGAATACTTTCATAAATTGCGAACAGAGAAAATTTGTATGTTAAATTATTTGTAAAATTAAAACTAAACAGCAATAATTCAATGTTTTCCTCCTGTTGTACTATTTACAATGCTCGCCTGATCATGTGATGAAAATTTGTGCACTTGGCAAAAGGTTAACAATGTATCATTTGTAAATCATTACCAAATAAATCACCAAAGGAAAATTTTTGGTATTCTTTCAAAACTTATTTTATATATTTCATATATGAGAAACTGGTTTAAGCTGTCATTAGAAAATTCTATTAATCACAGAAATAACTACTTTTTATGGACCACAAGGGTGGAGGAATAAAATTCTGCAATGATTTCTGCATGGACTTGATCAGGGATGGGGAAATACATCAGTTTGCTCGCCAGTGGCGAGTGGATTTTCTGGCAAGGCGAGTGGATTTTTAGTTTTTGAAAAACTAGGCAATAGACATTATCAGAGAGACTTTTTAAATCTAGATATTTTAATTTTCCAATTTTTATCACAGTATAAATATGGTACTAAGTTCTATTTTATATTAAGCTTACATCTGCCCATATTATTATTTCTTAATATTATAAAAAAAAAGAACTACGAAAATGCATTGTAGTAATTTCGTCTGTAATTTCATTGTAGTAATTTTGTCATAACTATTTTCAACTGAATGTGTGTTATATCTTGCAGGCTGGTAAAATAAATTCTTGGCTGGTAAGATTTTTGAAAATTTCCCCACCCCTGGACTTGATTCAAAAGAGAAATGTACTATGAAAAATCAAATTATAATATACTCAAATGATTAAAATTTCTGATTTTTTTTAAAAAAATCACATATAAATTTAATATCTTAAATTATTTTTGCTCTTGAATATTTAAAAAAACAATTCAATGACTTTGTTTTAAAAAAGAAAACTTACTATTTCAAGTTGTCACTGTTTTGAAATTTATAGTTTTTCATTTAATAGTGCATTGAAAATTAATGAAGATTACTATTTACAGTGACAAGTGATTTACCAAGAAATGATGGAAACGGAAGTCAAATTTATGCAGATAATAATAGTGAATACGGTATATATATTTTTTCTTATAAATTATCAATTCTTTATGTATTTTGCTGAATTATTTACTTTTGTAGTATGATTGCAGTGATTTTTTACTCAGTGTCGTAGCTAGCAGGGGGAGGGGGGGGGGGGCTATCTGTAAGGGATGACACCCAATCTTTATTTGCAAATAAAAGTATATAATCTTATAAGATTTTGGAAAAGAAGTCTGATATAAAATTAAATTTCTAGAGCAATAGTGAACTTTCTTTTCTTAAAAAATGTGAATATTTATACAGAAAGGAGTGTCTAAATAACATTTGCACCAGGGAACAAAAACCAACCCATCCAACGAGTAGTTAGCAAAAGCAAACTTTAAAAGAAATAATTTTATTCTCTATATAGACGCGACACTTATATGGACTGTGTGTTAAGGCCCCTGTCCACGCTCGCAAGCTAATGCTATTCCTATGGGGAAGCATTTTTCTAATAAAACTCTTTTGCATTTTGAGATTTTTGAATAATTTTTTTCGCATTGGATAGCTGAGGTGCATGCCGACAGCGCACGTTTTTTACTTTTATGATTTTGGTTGCAGATATTTTTTACAAAGTTAGTTTCACTTTCAAAACCGGTTTCGAAACTGAAAGTGCTTTTTAAAAAAATATCTGCAACCAAAATCGAAAAAGTAGAAAAGGTGCGCTGTTGGCATGCATCTCAGCTATCCAATCAAAAAAAAATTATTCAAAAATGTCAAAATGCGAAAGAGTTATTAGAAAAATGTTTCCCCATAGGAATAGCATTAGCTCGCAAGCCTTTCCTCGAGCGAGGACAGGGGCCTTAAGTAAAGGGTCACTTCAGTGTTTTTTTTTTTTTTTTTTTTTTTTTTTTTTTTTTTTTTTTGCAGGAGTGCAAAAAGTAAATAAGGAATGGCCTATTTCAATTTTTAATGACAGTCACAAGCCATATTAGTTATACAGCATCAATATAAAAATGTAACTTGTACAGTCTAAAGATCGGCATTGGACAATTACATTGTGTGGCTTAATTATTATTTTAGCAGACTCATGCCGGGCCGATAGCAAGCTTCATTATTTTTCTACATATACATGAGTTGCCCATGGAACTAGGCTTAATTGTTCTCAAGATATGTAAGGCAGACAACATGATTTGTAAAATTATTTATAGCGATAAAGAACTTATATTAGCTTAATCTTTGGGTATATACTTCTTAATGGTTTTTAAAATCATTTCTCAATAACATGAAAGTTTGGCACATTTTCTGATAATTTTTTAATTGTTCAGTTTACAAGTTTACAGTCGAAACATTCATTTTCAACTGCAAATAGTTAACAATATCCAATTTGATTTTTTCTCAGTATATAATTTTAGAAGTAAATTTAAAATATTTAATTCTGCACTCTGAAAAGTCATTAAGAAATTGTGATCTAAGACAAAATTTATTGATATGTTTCATTTTTCATTATCATTTTTATAAAAAAGTTAATTTGTTTACAGTGACCATTGAAGTTCAACAACTTAACATCGATGAAGCAACAGCTCCTGTTGATGTGGCAGCAACTATTACTGATCAAGGTACTCTTATTTTAATTTAATACCAAAAACAAAAGATATCTGCATTTTTCATTTCTGTCAGGTTTTCAAAATGTTTGTAATTCTAAAAATCTTTTAAGGAAAAATATCTTCTCATAAAGCATAAGTGAGTTCAGTAGAGTTTTCGAATAACAGGGAAATCGTAGAAGTTATCCAGGAACTGACTGTAGTCAGGACTTGAATTTCAGGGCGAGATTCGCACCCAAAAGAATATCATGGGTGGAAGGTTTCTGCTCAATAAAAAATCACAGATTTTTCAAAATATTTTCCATTTTGAAACTACAATTAACGCCCACGACCTATTTGCGAATCGCTATAAAGATGTGAATTTAATCGAAGGATCGTGGAAAAGACGCGAATTTTGCCTAAAGATTGAGAAAACACTATTTCCGTGAAATGATTGCAAAAAACCACGATTTTCATGATTGATAGGAAAGAAAATGCGATTTTTGTCAAAGGATCGCGAAAAAGACGCAAATTTCGTCAAAAGATTGTATAAAATAGTTGGATTTCATCGAAAAATCACAGATTTCTGCTGAAAATTGTAGGAAAATCGCAAGTTTCGGTTTAAAATTGTAGAAAAATCACAAATTTCGGCAAAATATTGTAGAAAAGTCGAAAATTTTGTCGAAAGATTTGGGGAAGAAACTAATTTCATCAAATGGTCATGGAAAAAAACACGAGTTATGTGCTTATGTTCTCACTTTTTGGGAGGGTGGGGTATCAAAATATTTTCAGTCTTGGCAAAATTTCAAACTTGCACCCATGGACATACCATTTATTTAATAATTCATTGACAATATGTAAAATGACTGATGCTGCAATGCCTTATTTAAAAGTTACTTTTTTGTTTACAGAAAACGGAGAGATAATAGCGACAATGATAGAAACACCAACTACATCAAGGACTGTAAACGAATCTAGTAGTAAGTATTTGTATTTAAACTTTCTCTCTTTTTTTTTTTTTTTTAACTTTCTCTATTTTTACTATATTTCTGTGTATATGATTTATTAATAATTTACATAACTTAAAAAAATTTATTTGAATAGAGAAATATTCAGTAATACAGAAATAATAGGATTCCACCTTAAATAGGATGTGGTCACCATAGCAACCTAGAATCATTACCTGTCATGGAATATCATGGAATTAGTGACATAGGATGGGATTTAATAGAATGCAGAATCTTTTATTAATATCATTTTAAAGTTATGATTTCATTTTAATAAAATTTGAAAGGACTCGTCATACCATATATTTAATATTTCTTTGACAATATGTAAAATGATTGATGTTGTAATGTCTTATTTAAAAGTTTATTTATTTGTTTACAGAAAACGGAGAGATAATAGGCACCCAATTAGAAACGCCAAGGACTTCATGGCCTGTGCACAAATCTAGTAGTAAGTATTTGTATTTAAACTTTCTCTTTTCTTTTTTTTTTTTTAACCTTTCTCAATTTTTACTATATTTCTGTGTATATGATTTATTGATAATTTACGTAATTTAAAAAAATTTATTTGAATTGAGAAATATTCAGTAATACAGAAATAATAGGATTCCAACTTAAATAGGATGTCATCACCATAGCAACCTAGAATCATTACCTGTCATGGAATATCATTGAATTAGTGACATAGGATGGGATTTAATAGAATGCAGAATCTTTTATTAATATCTTTTTAAAGTTATGGTTTCATTTTCATAAAATTTGAAAGGACTCGTCATACCATATATTTAATATTCCATTGACAATATGTAAAATGATTGATGTTGTAATGTCTTATTTAAAAGTTATTTATTTATTTGTTTACAGAAAACGGAGAGATAATAGGCACCCAATTGCAAACGCCAAGGACTTCATGGCCTGTGCACAAATCTAGTAGTAAGTATTTGTATTTAAACTTTCTTTTTTTTAATCTTAATATTCACCGTACATCCGTGTATATGCTGAGTATGTGTCTTTTCAGTGAGAATATTATATAGTACTTTTTTAAATTCGACATTTGAAAAACTACATAATCATTAGATTTCAAATTTTAGATTAAAATTTTAATTTGAAAATGTCTATTTCAGCCGGATTTGTGATAGGGCAATCAGAAGACAACTTCCGAAAAGGATTCTCTTTCCATTTTGGTTTTTATAGGAAAGAATTCAGATTTCATCGGTGCAAAAATATGAAGAGTAAAATCAAAAAGATATCTATTTCTGTTCTATATTTATTTTTATTTATTAAATAATAGTAATGATTAAAATGAAATGAGATATTTAAAAATTGGTTCGTGATTCTTGTTCTTAAAATGAGTTATTTCCTTATTTCAGTACATTTTAATTTAAATGTAATTTTAATTATTTTACAATACTGTTAAAATATATTTGATATAAAATAAAATATTCAGAAATAAGAAAAGCTTTTTATTTATTTAATACTTAATATATATTTTCTGACTTCTGAGTAAAAATTTTATCGATAAACCAAAAATTTTTATATCCAAGGTGAAAAGAGAAGACTGTTACAGTATAATGTGTCCTATAGAAAGTTTTACTTTTTTATTTTATTTTTTTGTTTTCACCTCTCCTCCTCAAACACACAATAAAAAAAGTTCATAATAATTACATGAGAGTAATTATTATTTTGTATAATATATAAAGTATTTCTTAAAACCTTTATTAAAAACATACCACAAGGAAAAAGATAAGTTCGAGTTGGGACGAAAGATTGCGATATGGATCAGTTTCTAAAAACTATTGCACAACTTCTTAATATAACATTGAATAATGAACAGGAAATCAATCCAAATTTTCAGATTTATACAACTTTCTAATTAACAAACATAAAACCAAGTGTGGCTTGTTTAAGTGTAATCAATTTAGTTTTCATAGAAAGTTTATTTTGCAGTTGTGACAGGTTACTTTTTGTCCATTAAAATTTGAATAGATAGTTTGCTAATTCACCAAGTAATCTGTGGCATGTTCATGGAGTACTCGCCCACTGGCCAGGTGGCCCGAGTTCGATTCTACAAGTTGACATTTTCTGAAACAGAATTGCTAATACAGTAGAACCCCAGTAATTTGGTAAAAGAAATATTTATTCTGATTTATTATGTAAGCTTATCTGATGATTTCTTATAAAGAAGTACAATTATATATGTATGTATCATACATTATTGTCATGTGGGATCAGCAGACAATTTTTAACTTTCCAGTTGAAAAATGTTTGTCTGTAATGCAGCATTTTCCTGCCAAGACAAAAACTGCAGTTTTAAAATTCATTTAGTGAATTATTAAAGCTTTAAAAATACATAAAAATAGTATCAATTTTCTTGATATTTTCTGCTCTTTAATATAAAAGTGAAATATCTCCATTGTTAACATGTTTATTAATTCTTATCTCTTATTTTCTATCCTTTTTAATTCTTTACAGACAGTTCCACACTACGTGGTCAAAAACATCGGGAAAGAAAAAGAAAGAGGAATGTCTCAGAACTGGAAAACTTTGAAGAATCAGCTCTTCAAAATCAAAAAAATATGTGCGAGCAAGTAGAAAACTTGACAAAAAGTGTGGCAGAGATTGCCCACACAGTATCAGAGCAACAGAAGACTCTAACTATTATTGCCAATACTTTCGAAAATGTATCAAAGAAAATCTCCAACATTGATTATAACTTAGAAAGAATAGTAAAAAAAATGGACAAAACACATGAATTATTAGCATTAGCATTGAATGTTGATGAAGAATTTGTTAATATTTAAATATCTTTTATTTACATATTTTATTGCTTTATATTTTTCTTATTTAAATCAATTTTCTGCAAATAAATTTATTTAATTTGCTATTTTTTTGTTATTATTATTTGTTCTATATTGTCCAGTCACACAGATTTGTATTTGAACAGTAATAATGATTTTAATATAAATGAAAATAAAATAAATATGTGTAATAAAAAAAAATTTTATTATTAGGGGAGTATCGCGCGTATTCAGAGCAAACGTCCGTAAAGTTGTGGAAGCTGTTCTGCAAACGGGAGGGTTTGCGGTTGAGTGGGGGAAAGAATTGAAATACCTGATTCTTGGCAAACATCTTTCCCCTTCCGCAATTGATGACGTCGCGTACGACTGTGGAACAAGATAATCGATTTTTAATCGAATGCTAGCATGTTTTAACCAATGAAAATACATCATTTTTTAAAGGGACAAAATATAATGTTTTGAATAATTGTTCATGCGCGCTATGCTGTCTTATTAGTGACTCATCAGGCCTGTCTTTTAGAATTCGGACTAGCTGACCAGTTAAAGATTTTTTTTTTTTTAAATGTTAAATTTAAAAATTATTAAAATCCAAGAATTATTTAAACAACAAGTTCATATTGCATATTAATATTTAAATTGCTCAGGACATTCCCCCGGAGCAATGAGTTCCCTCACGGAAGATTGAGATTTTGTGTTTTCAATGGTAGAAAAGTGCAGCCCTTGCCGCCCCCCCCCCCCCCCCCCCAGAGACACAGATTTCCCTCCAGCAAAAAAATGTGTAGAACCACCTGGACTTAGCTGATCAGTTGAAAAAGAATATTTCGTTTAAATGTTAGATTTAAAAATATTTAAAATTCGAGGATTATTTTAATAACAATCTCATTTTGCATGTTAATATTATTGTTTTATCCCATTATCTCGAATGTATTCCCTATTTTTTTATAAACAAAAAATATAATAATTTAAAATTATGGAACAGAGGTAACATTTTACTTGAGTTTTAAAGTATCAGCTTTTCTATATTTTTCACAGAATTAAATATATTAAAAAAATAAAGAAAGAAAAGATTAATACATTATAGTAATAATAAATTAATATATTGGAATTTCCAAAAGAGAATCAGGCACAGTGTTGATTTCAGAGCATGGAATCCAACCCCCCCTCCCACTGCGAAGATTTGAGAGTTTGTATTTTCAATGGTAAGGAGAGCAATCCCCCCCCCTGAGAACGGGGGGTGGCCATTTCCCCGGATGATTTGAGATTTTATGTTTTCAATGGTAAAAAAAAAGTGTGATTTCTCTCGCCCCCCCCCCCTCCTCCGGACCCACAGAAATCCCTCTTTGCAAAAAATGCCTAGAATTCGAACTTAGTTGATCAGCTAATGAATATTTCTATTAAATGTTAAATTTCAAAATATTTAAAACCCGAGGATTGTTTTGACAACAATCTAATGTTGCATATGAATATTTTTATTGCTCTATCCTATTCCCTTGAATGTCTCATCTATTTTCGTATCAACTAAAAATATGTTAATTTAAAGTTGGAACAGTGGTAACATTTTACATTAGTTTTAAAGTCTCAACTTTAAAACTGATGATATTTTTCACATCACGATATTTTTTCACAGAATTAAATATATTAAAACATAAAGAAAGAAAAGTTTAGTGCATTGTAGTCGTAATAGATTAATATATTGGAACTTCCAAAAAAGGCACAGAGCTGTAAAATGCCTTAGCTAGAGCTTCTGGAGCAGGAACATAACACACTCTAGATAAGCATATACTTTGTTAAATAAAATATTTAAAAAATCTTTTAAGAATTATAAAATTGAGGTCCCATAAATAATTAATATAGGTGCTATAATAGCTGCAGTTTTAATGTTGGTATGTATGTATAATATAGCCAGTTTTGTATACATATTTTTGCATTTTTCCATATGAATTTTAGGCATGCGATTTCATTTTAATTATACATATATGTATACTGTCCAACTAATGGTGGATGTATGTGTAGTTGTGAGGGGTGGGGGTGCAGCATGAAAAAATTAACTCAAAAGTTTAAAACTGATGAAACACTTCATGTGTGTGTGTGTGTGTGGGGGGGGATTGCCACGATAAATACGTGATATTTAAAAATCAACACAAAGAAAAGCTGAAATATTTAGAGAAATTTTATCTTGCACTTATTTTAGGCATATTAGGTCTTTTTTCAATGCCAAAGAGAGAGAATGCAAAATAATAGTAGCAGAGTGTGTTACTGTTATTCCTGTTTTCACATTCTTTTTATTTTATTTACATAGAAGATGCTCATTTGTAAAGTTTTAAAACAGCTCATTTATTTTGTTGCTTTTTCTCATTCAGCATACTAGAATATTTTGTAATTAGCTGTGTTATAAAAGTTTTTCGTACTAATTATTGTTACTATTTTTTACATATACTTTTTTAAACTGGATTTTATAACAAGAATAATTTATATAAGCTCAAGTTCAAACAACATCTACTACACAATTCTACTCTTCCACAAGACACCCTCCAGTTTAATCAATTTAACATTCTTGACTATTCAAAGACTTATTAGCTGTGCAAACTGACTTTTTATAGCATAATATTTTAATATAATTTTAAAAAATAAATAAATATTATTGGAACTAACTATTTTTTATTTATGTTGCACAGTTCATATCATATTGTTAATTTTATAACAAATTAAGGGAAACACTAAAAATGAAAAAAAAAAAAGTTTTTTTGTGCTATGTGTAGGGTTTTCAAACATTAAATTTGTTATTAATCATATCATTATTAATTTGTTCTTAATGTCTTTATCAATATATTTAGCAATCTTGAAAAACTCAGAACTTACAGGGTATTATGTACCATGTTATTTGTCATATTTTCTGAAGAATTCTGAAAATTACAAGGAAAAATATTTTGGGCTTTTTTTTTCATACCTGGAATTTCAGAATAATTCTTCATGTATTCTTCCAGATGTTTAACAAAATGTGGATCAACTGTAGGTGGTCAAAATGTTCTGGTTCGTCAGTGTGTATGCACATATATATATATACAAAATTCCTTAATGGGTTACAAGTTTTGACGTTTTTTTTTTTTTTTTTTTTTTTTTTTTTTTTTTTTTTTTTAAATGGCTCTAAGAATTTTGAGTATGAGTTTAAAAAATAACGATAATCAAATTTTGAGCGACGACATGCTATTAATTGAAAAATGCATTTTTGCAGTATTTCATTCATACTTTTTTTTTTCTATGTATAATAGCATTAGCAAAAGTTATTTTAAACATGAAAAGATATAAGAAACTTTATTCATCTGTGCTTTACACACATCTCCCATAAATTCAAAATATGCGATTTAAAAGATATAAAACTTAACACATTTTTTGGCTTTTAAAAACTTTGTTTTAAAATTCACTTTTTTTTTTCATTTTTATTTGGTAAAATATATTTACACATCTAAAACACTGTTTTACATTTACTTTTTGTTATTAAATATATAATTTTCATTGAATCTATACTATGCATTAAAATGCAGTTACCTCAATAAACTGATTTATCCTTTGTGTCACATTAATCAAAATTGTAAGCAATATTTATGTACCGTATTTTCGGGCGTATGCGCCGCACACACCGTAAGCGCCGCACCTCCGAAAATGCATTAAAATAAAACAAATATTCATCAGAAGCGCCGCACCGCCATATGCGCCGCACTTACGAAAATACATCAAAATGTTAAAAATTGCGTTATATTCAGTGTTTTTTCGCGTTTTTTTAACATTTGTAATATAAATCCAATTTTAAATTTAGTATATTTTGTATATTTTTTATGATAAAATTAAATTTGAATTCGTGCAGCCTTTTTTTTTTCGCGATTTTTTAATACGTTGTTTATAGTTTGTAACGAGGTTTGCAGGGTTTTAACGCGATATTTGACGAAATTTGCAGGGTTTTATCGCGATATTTGACGCATTTAAAGAGTTATTTCGCGATACTTGAAAAAATTTGCGTTTTTAATGGGTATGCAAGAGATGAATCATGAATTTTGATATTTTAAGCAATGCTGAAAAAATTTGCTTTTTTTTCAAAAAAACGTAAATTCTGTCGAAAAAGCGCAGAAAAAAGGTGAAATTTGTAATAAAAAGCATAAAAAGAATGAAATCTATTAAAAAAATCTTGAAAAAACACACATTTCATCAAAGATTCATGATCCATTCATTTCATCATGATTCCACCGTTCTCATTCGCCTTTGAGAACGATATGAATCATGATGAAATGAATGAATCATGAATCTTTGATGCACTGTTCGTTTTTTCGAGATTTTTTAATAGATTTCATGGGTTTTTTTTTTTCCAAATTTCTCCTTTTTCCTGCGTTTTTTCGCCTGAATTTACGTTTTTTCTCGTTTTATTTTTTTACCGTTTATTTATTGATACGACATATTTGCGTTTTTCTAACAATTTTTTTGACAATTCTTTTTGGTGGTCCTTCGAGAAATTCACGATTTTTTGACAAAATTTGTGTTTTTGAGAGATTTTTTTGACATATTTCGCGTTTTTACTGCACGCTTTCGTCGAAATGTGGTTTTTTTAGCGAAATTCACGATCTTTTGGGATGCTTTCAACAAATTTGCGGTTATTTTTCGTCATTCTTTGGCGAAATTAGCGGGTTTTTTTTCAACGTTTTTTTTATAGTGGGGACTAGCGTTTGATTGGGAAGGGCGGATTAACAGGTTTTAAGATAATAAAATTGTAGTTTTTCAAGTGATCCTTTCATGAAATGCGCATTTTTTTCTTTTTACATATTCGCGTTTTTCCTGCGAACTTTTGATAAAAGTCGTGTTATTTCTCCCGATCCTTTGATAAAATTTTTGCTTTTTCTGCGAATGATTGACAGAAATTAGGCTATCATTTGTCGAAATTAGCGATATTTTTTATGCTTCGCATTTTCTTCTTGAAGATTGACTTTTCACAATTTTCAGAAATTTCCAATCAGAATCACCTCTGTAATGAATATCGCTGCAAGGGAAAAAAAATATATATCGTATCCGCCGCCCCGGCAGAAACGCCGCAGTAAGCATAATTTTAACTTTTAAACTCGTATGCGCCGCGGCGCTTACGCCCGAAAATACGGTAAATGGTTTCTTTGCATAAAATTATCCAAACTAAGTGAAACGCATGTAAATGGATAATATAATGCAAAGAAACCCTGCATGTAATAATTAAATTATTTTAAAATATTTTATTCGGCTTGAGATTAATGTCTAAACATATAACTTAATAAAGTTATTGAAATATTACTTTGTTTAAAATTTTAGTAGCATTTCCCTCATAGCGAAAAGTTTTTTTTTGCTATGAATGCAAGAGAGAGAGGAGTAAATGACATCGTTTTTACTTTATTGATTTTATTTTTTGCATTAAAATTGAAAGAATGAGGCTTTTTTAAAAATTTTCATTCAGTTGGCTGATTACTATTTCATATACTCTTTTTGGGTACCTGAATAATTCCTAAGATAATTTAACAACATTTAAATTTTCTAAATAGAAAATATTAAAAAGTAGAACTATTGCAATATTAATTTGCTTTATATTCAAATGGAATTTCTGTAATAGCTCCAATGGGCTATTTTGGCATGACGTCATAGACCATCATTATGTGACCTGTGTTTATATTTATTTTACATGTGCTTTGTTCACATATCGCCTGATTTTTTCTATTTATTTACACATATGTGTTTACTTCCAGTTTAAATGTATGAAATGTTGAGCTTCTCTTAAAGAAAAAATTAAAAGCTGAAAAAAGTATAATACCAATTAATAGAACATGATTAAAATTTGTATTTCACAATACATGTATCATGAGATATCGTGGAATGGCCCTAGACCTAAAAATGCCGCTGCGTTATTACATTGTAAGCGATAAATAGAAATATTTTCTTTGCAGAATTTATCACTTGATTTGTTTGTGCATCTGTATGCTGCACAAGATTTCAGCATCTTTATTTATATTTTTATAATCATAAAAAATAAAAATCACATTCATACATTCCAATGGAAATCCTGATGATAGAATACCACCATGTGACCTTTAATCTTGAACCTAATAAAGGTTAAATAGATTCCTAACAGAGCCCATTAAAATTTTTATTGCCACTAATGGTCAGGATCCAGATATAATTTTCGTGCTTTGCAAAATCAAATTAACTAATCAGAAGTCACCGTTATTGCAGATTTTTTGCTAATTACTTCAAGTGCAAAAATCCAGGCTTCTGATTGGTTAATCTCATCCTGCTAATAATGAAAAAACACTATCTGAATTATGATATTTTTATCTGTATGTTATTGATGTTATTTTCTCTATAAAAAAGGGGGGGGGGATTTTATCCTCCTTGCATTTAATTGAACATTTATTATTTCATAAGTTTGTTTCATATATCAAAATTAGTGTACATAAATTCCTGTCATTAAGCTGTTCAAAAATTGACAAAAGAATATCAATAAGTTATACTGCCTTTTCCCTTTTCACATTTACATAGATTACGTCATCTGAAACAATTTACTCAAAATACTTTCAATATATGATTTAAATAAATACTTAGAAAATAGTATTTTTTCTCTACATATTTTGGCTTTATATGTATATGTAAATTTAAAAGAGAAAAAAGTACTAAAAAAAAAACCACAGTGGAATGATTATTTTTAAGTCAATGGAATTTATGACAATAATTAAAATGAGACTTTTTTTTCTTTTCTAAAATAAAATTATTTCTGAAGATCGAATGTGTAAATATTTTATTTCTTTTTGAAAAATATAACAATTAGAATATATTTCTATTTAAAATTAGGAGAATAAAGAAATTCCCAATCCCTATAGTTATCTCCTTTTTTGCCACAAAGATAAAATCATTTTGTTGCCATCAGTAGTGAATATTATTAAATTTAGAAGAAAAAAATTATCTTGAAAAACAAAATTCTATAATCATAATTAGAATCTGCAGATTTTTATGAATAATTAGTATAAATTTCACTATCAAGTGTTCAATATTTTAGGAGAAAAGGCTGTATGATACACAATCAGTCGTTTCAAGAAATCGCATCATTATGATTTCATATATAGGGAGTAACTATCCAATATTTGTAAAATATGAGACATTAAACATTCAAATATAATGAAAATATAATAAATTTATTAATAGAAATTTACTAAAAAAAAAAAAAATTTATAAGTGTAGACTAATTTCTTCTCGAAATCTACAAGCTTTTGCTCTTAAATTTGCAGGAGTGTCTAAAGAAGGATTATCTGATCCTGATGGCAAATCTTCTGTATCGCTGTGGTCAGAATCATCATCGTATGCATCTGCAGAAATATTATAAGTCATACAAATATTATGCAGCACAGCACATGCGATGACGATTCTGCACACTTTATTTGGAGCATACATAAGTATACCACCAGAATCAGATAAGCACTTAAACCGCGACTTGAGAACACCAAAACACCGCTCAACAACATTTCGAGCACGGCGATGTGTTTCATTGTATTTTTTACGACGTTCTGTGTCTTCATTTTCAAAAGGGGTCATCAACCATGGTTCGAGTGGATATCCACTGTCTCCAATAAGAAAATTTTTTTCTGGGATGAAGCCATCAGTGAAAACCTCACGCAGACTGCTTCCTCGCCAGATAAATGCATCGTGGCTGCCGCCTGGCCATCTTGCCACAACATCCAAGATGTTTAAATTACTGTCACAAACCTGAAATTTTTAAAGAAAAAGGTTCAATAAATACATGGTTATTAAAAATTTAGGTACATTATCATTTAATGTTTTATTCCAAGATCAAACCATTACTTTTATAAAAAAGTTAATAAAAGAATTTTTTTTTATTTTTTCGGTGTTCGTTGATGTATTGTACTGATATGATAATATGTAATTCGATGGTCCCAATAAAGCTTTTTTTGGCTGTTTATCTTATGCCAGAAAATCCTCCTTATTGAGGCTGTAGAATATAATCCTATGGGAAATTGTTTAGAAAATAATTTTCTAAGAGCCCAAAAAATGCATATATTTGAAAATGAAAGAAACTTAAATAAGCCATGGGATATCTCTTGTCTACCCACACTTTCTCCTCATACGCCTTTCTCACAATTACTATAAACAAAAATATGTCTTTCTGTCATAGTGGTATAATGATATATTAAAAGAATAAATGTGACTTTTGCTGATTTCTGCCACTGCTTGGGTACAAATAACAAATTTTCAACTGTAAACAGGCATAAAGAACATATACATCAGGAAAGATTATCATGAAGTAGTACTTAAGATTGATAGTTATTTCTATGTAAGAAAACATTTTTTAAATGAAAAAAATATTTGGTTCTTATCAGTAAGCCAGGCTTTAGTGTTATAAATACATATGTACAATTATAATATACATTGTATTTATAGACATATATTTGTGTACATTTGTATACACCTGCATGTATAGACATATATGAATATATAACACTGGTCTGGTGTCCGGCTAACTGAAAGATACTAATTATTCTTGTTCACTTTTAATACTTGCTAGAATGAGTCGTTTCATCTTTGCATATTCGATTTCAGCAAATTATAAGGGGACAAATTTTTAAAAAACTCTCTAAATAAATAGATTTGTGAACTTGCAATGAAATAACAGTACAATCCAAGAAAAAAAGGAAATTATCCTGCATATTTTGTATTGTAAAAATGGCTATTTACAATAAACGTCAATGGAAGTCAGAGGTTTTTCACAATATCCTAAAATTTGAATTTCTGAACAAGGCGAGTTTTGAAATTCTTGCTTTTATTTGTATTCTGGAAATAAATTCTTAAAAATAAAAAATTGCTTAAGATTTTAAATTTTGATTACAGAATTATTTACATAATTATAAATTACTGTCTACATAATATAGATAT
This sequence comes from Maratus speculifer, assembly GCA_964019185.1. Lineage (NCBI taxonomy): Eukaryota > Metazoa > Arthropoda > Arachnida > Araneae > Salticidae > Maratus > Maratus speculifer. The sequence goes on from OZ025296.1 coordinate 368,801,973, forward strand.
AGAGAACTAACTGTTTTGGGACATAAAAAATTACATATAGAATAGAATTTGATGAAATTTCTATTAAAAGCTCTTTAATTGAAAAAAAAAAAAAAAAAACTTGTATTCAATTTATTATTTTATGACAACAATAAATTAGTAATAAATAATTTGGGTTCTCTCCTCACAAACGACAGATTTTCTCTGAAATCCCCCCCTCCCTTCCACCTCCTATAAAAAAAATACAATTTGGTTCCTCCTCCATCCTTCAAGGCTATACTGAAGTTCACAGATCAATGAGAAACACAATGAAGCACACATTTTAAATGCGAAGTTATAAAAAACGTGCAGACCTGACTATGGCAGCAATTTGGAATCAAAATGCTTTTTCTATTTTTTGATAAGTTATCAATCGAGTTATATGTATTTTAGTCACATTACAAAGCAACATTTTTTTTTTTATTTTTTCATGGTGAAATTTAATTCAAAAAACCAATTTTGACAGTATCGCTGAAAACCATTTTTTTTTAAATTAAATATCTATATGTATGTAAAATTAATAAAGTGCTAAAAAATCTTAATATCCAAAAATATTGTAATAAGTGATAGAAAATGTTACATGCTTTGGGAAGGAAAATAATACATAAAAATCTATAATCAACAAAATTTTGGTGATTGATTAACACTTTTGCTACCGGATCCAAAGCAATGAAAATTATCATACATTTTTGTTAAATGCATTGTCATTTTGAAAGTATAACAAACAGTCGTATTTTTTTGGTTAGCTGGGCACCACTGCTACATATACACATATGACTAAAAGGAAAGCACATAAATGTATATTTATATATATATATATATATATGTGTGTATACATAACAGTGCCGCTTAGCTAGCCGATAAGAAGCCAAATACTTTACTCACCATCTGCACATTCAGAGAGAATCTGCCATGTCTATTGATAAAAACAAAATAGTCATTCTCTACTGGTTGCATGATGTGAATGTGCGTACAGTCTAATGCACCAATGCAGTTTGGAAAACCCCATTTTTCGTAGAAGCCTCCTTTAACAGTCAGCAAATCAGCTGCAGTGATTGGAAACTTTATGTATTGTGGCAAAACTTGCCAAATGGCATCCACGAAGTTTTGGAGAAATCTGGAGACAGATGGCTGAGAGATACTAAAAAACTCACTTCCTGATGTCACACGTTGAAAACTGCCAGAGCCTAAGAAAAACAGGCTGGTCAATACCTGTGTGTGGAAAGATATATCAATTAAATTCAAATAATTTTACAAATATATCTGTTTATTCATAAATCTGTAAAAGTAGTTATCAAGGTAATTAAAAAAAAAATATTTGGTACTTTTTTGTTAACTGGGCACTAGTGTCCTATATACATGTATATATATTTACCCCCCCCCCCCATATGTATGTATATGTACAAGGATGTAAAAATCTAGGTGCCAATGGGCAGTTTCTCACTACTAAAATTTACGGGAAGAAAACTAATAAAATTTAGTGGTGAGAGATTGCCTGTTGGCACCTAGATTTTTAAAACCCTGTATCTGTACTCATACATATGTGTGTGTGTGTGTATGTATGTATGTGTTTATATTACATATATATGTGTGTGTATGGTATACATCAGGGCTGTCCAATGCGGCGGGCGCCATGGCGCCCTTTGAAGATTTTCTTGGCGCCCTCTTGAAGATCTCGTGTTTTTAAACATTTTAAAAATAAAACTCCATTATAAATAATGCTTTCTTTAAAATCATTACTATTTTATCAGCGATATTTTTATAATCTGAAGCTGTTTCCTGAAGTCGAGAGCAGTTTAATTTAAAGGATATAAAGGCTTGATTTTTCTTTCTGGACTTTTGAAAATTTTCAGGTTTTTTTTTTTTTTCTCTTTTTCTGTTTTTTTCTATAATTTTGCTTAGAAAAAAAATAAACAGCGCAGAATGATTTCCATTTATCAAAGTACTTCCAGATTATCCCTCTGAAACCACCCACATGGTTTGGTCACTATCATGTTTGTCTGCTTTTGTACTTTTCGTAAAACTAATCCACGCCTTCAAAATAAAGCAAACCGTTTATTCACATCCTAGAAGAAACCTATATCTCTGCTACATCTCGGATTTTCATATTTATTTATTTAATATTATTGTTATTATAGACGCGATTAAAGTTTCTGGCTCCTTACCCTACAAACATTTTTGATATAGTCTTCTCATAAGAAAATGCATAACTTGAAATTTAATACGCGTAACTCCATATCTGTAGGGGTCTTTTGTTTGACGCTGTACGATTCATTTGCATTGTGTGAAGACGTTCGTGTATACTAACGCTATATGATAATATTGCCACATGTTTTTAGTCATGTAAATATTGGCGCCCTTCATTTAGTGCCAAGAGCCAAGATGCGCCCCTGGTTAGTGAAAGGTTGGACAGGCCTGGTATACATGTATCTATACATAGTGTTGATTCTAGAAAAAAAGGGCTGTAGGGCAGGAGTTTTTCAAATAGCGAATACTATTCTAAAAAAAAGGGATACATTTTTTAAAAAAATGCAGATTAAAGAAGGGTGCATTTTTTAAAAAAATGGGAGCATGATTCTAAAAACGGGTACATTTTTTTCAAAAAGGAATATTATTTTTTAAAAAAGGTGCATTTTTTTTTTTTCAAAATGAGTACACATGTATGTTGTTCAAGCAAAAATATTTAGAACTGGTTTGTTTATAGTCCACTGAAATTTGAGATATTTTGCAGAATCAATTGAATTACCATGTGGCTCATAAGAAGAGTTAAAAAGGACTGCTGGGTACATCAGGATTTTTAAAAGCATTTAACCCCGGTGCAAAGAAGAAATAAAAAGTTTTAAAACCATGCTATAATGGCTTAGAGTCAACACTAATATACAACAGTAACAGAAAAGTACCACATGTTCTAATAGAGGGAAGGTGGAGGAAGAGCGACAAATATATGTTTTGATTAAAACACAAGCATTTTAGTCGGTTTAAAACTATATCTTGTTTATTTAATAAAGATCACTAGATTAAAATAAATAGTTTCAATCTACAGTTAAAATATTTAAACAAAAGTTTGAACATTCTCTCAGAAAGAAATTACACAATATCAATATATTTTTTATAAACACAGTTGCCAAAATTCTAACTAATCCTTCCCATACAGTTCGAATACTTTTTGGGAAAATTGGAGGAGATGAGAGATAAGAAGGCACAACAATAGCTGTAATCATCTTACAATTTTCTATAGAAATGGAAGGAATAAGTTCAGTATAACATTACAAAAACCTACATATTTCAGTCTAGTGTCATTTTTTAAACCCCTATACACCATCCCTGAGAATTATGACTTTTATTTTATGACAAACATATGGTTATTTATAATGTTAAATTATCACGAGATATGAGAATAAAAACTACCTTCTATTTTCCACAATTTTTAAAAGATTTCATTGGAATTTCAAGAAAAATGAAAAATATTTAAAGGAAAAAAAAAACCGATTTGAATGTCATATTTATAAATGTGAAATAACTAACTGTACATTGGTTAATAGCATTAATTTAAAATTATGAACATTTTCACATGAAATAGTTCTGTGTGTTGCCTTCTATCGTAATTACAAATTAAACTCATATCTTTATGCATGTGCATGAATTGTATGTACATTCATAAATGAAAGCAATTGCATGGCTCTACCTTTTTAAAGCAAAAACTTACGAAACAAAACTGTTAATAAAAAATACTTTATTGAAAAATATACTTCGTGGAAATTTTATTTACAGCATAAATCGCTATATTAAAAGTTAATGTTTTTTCTTATACCATAGGCACGAATGAGATCGTAAAAGTACATTGTAATGATCTTTTGCAAAAGAAATATTTTTGAAAATTTGATAATCTAAGAATTTTTAGTGACTTATAACTACAGATAATAATAATAAATAAACAAAAATATTTTACATACCTGCATTTCAATTGAATAGCCGTTTTCACTTGCGTCCATGTGAGGCCTCAATTCATCACAAAGGTCTTTTACCGCTTCCTTTGTTAATTTAAAATTCAAAATGAATTTGCTGGAGTCTAAACTAAACGGGTCTTGTCGATCAATCAGTCTCCAACGACGATTAATGTTGGCTAGTCTTCTTCTCCTGATACGATGCAGCGCGATAATGTCCGCCATTATTATTTACTACTCGTAACAGTGTTTACGACACCTTTTTACCGTCCGCAAATAGTAGTCACGTGACACGAAAGATCTACGATCGAAAAACGTTCCGCAAGTTTGATTTGAATAGCGTTTTTAGCGGCGAGCCGTAATTCTGCGGAAGAGAAGAAGTTACGATAGATAAGCGTTTGGCCAGAATACGCGCGTTAATGTCCTTAAATTAGACATTCATGATCATTCAATATTGGCATTTAATGTTATAGTTTGGCGATAGTTTTTTGGTCGACAGGATAACCAAGCAGTACCAAAAATTCTTATGCTATCCTATAATATGGCAGTCTTCAATGACTGCTTGAGTGGTGCCTAAGGTGCCTTGATTAATAAGGGGGCTCTATCAGTCCACAATCAAGCACTAAGCTTCAGTTTGGATACAGCCTCTAAAATACACTTGTTTTAAAATAATTATTTTCTCAGAAACCTATTATATGAATTGCATGAAAATTTGTTTTTGGCTAACTGGAGAATGCTAAGTTCATTTATGCATTAGAATTTGGTATTTCCATAGAAAAAAAAAAGTCAGGGTTCATTTTAATGTTTATATCCCTCTTAAGCAAATTTTATGTACACCATTTAAAAGTAGACTTTATTTCAAATTGTTTGGTATCAATAACTTTCTTCTATGATAATTTTTTGAGAAGTTAGTAGAGGGTGTTTCCTTTTTTCCACGATTGTACAAATCCATAAAAAATATTTTAAACATATTAATTAAATTAAAGAAATAATGCCTAACTTTTTTAATAGTATTTAACTTCCATTCATGAACTTTGCCTAATTTCTTTAAAATTGAAATTTTTATATTGTCTGTTTTCACAATCTCTTTGCAATCTTGGATATTCTGCCTTTCATTGTGTTTCTTGCCTTTGGATGTTCTACATTTTCTTTTTCAATTTCTTGTGTTTTTTATATTTGTTATTATCCCTTATAACACTTGGAAAAAGAAAAATCATTCTTGTCTTTTTAAACTAAATTTAGAAAATAAAACATAAATGAAATTGTTTTTCAGAGTTAAAATTACACACCTACTAGTGTTATAAACATATATATATACATTTTTTTATCATTTAATTATAAAATATAAAGCATTAGACATATACGAAAGTTAATATAGAAATAGAAAATTTGACTATCATACAATACTTAGGTTAAGCCTAGCCAGGCCCATAGCTAAGGAGGCGCTATGGGCGGCTTAGCCCCCCTAACATATTTTGAGCCCCCCCCCCCCGGAATAGATTTGAAGGTCAATAAATGAATTTCTGTTCCAAAAATTCAAATGAAATTCTGTTCAAAAATCTAATTTAGTTTTGAGACCCTTTCCTAGTTTTGCAGAATTACTAAATTTAACTAAAATAGGCGTTTCAACACTCCCTCATCCTATTTGTACATATGAAGCTAACATGTTTAATTTTTGCCCTTGCTATATACTCAAAATTTACATCATCAAATGATTTTCTTAGCATAAAATGAAGTTATTACAACAGTTTAAAAAGAAACATAGTACCTACAATGTGAATATGCACTAATTTATCTTTCTGCGTCAGAGAGACAGAAAAAAAATTATGAGCCCCCCCCCCCCCCCCCCCCCTATCGTTCATTTCTGGCTACGGCCCTGGGCCTAGCCATACCCCAGAAAACAAATCATAATAAATAGAATTCTAAAATTTATTCATTAATTTTGATCAGTTATTTAGATGTCCTAGAACAAGTGTGAACTAAAATTAACAGTTTTCACCAATTAATAATCATTTACAGTTTAGAATACTTTTATCACAAAATACAAAACTTTAGTAGAAGAGTAAGCAAAAGAAATATATCTTAACATTAACTTATTTTAGTAAAGAGTTCATTAAATTCTAAAAAGGTTTTTTCTTTATATCTCTGTAGGTCATTATATTTCAAAAATTTACTGTCTACTTGCAGAAAACTTTCATATTGTCCAAGTTCGAATAGAAGCAAACAGACGCCAACGCCATGAATGATTCACGATGGCTGATTTTGAATGAATCATATCAATAATTATCTTTTAATTTATATTATCTGCTTTCCTAAGTACTTTGCCTTTTGGATGTTATGACTTCCTTTTTCTTGAGGTTTTTATTATTATTATTTTTTAAAATTTCCTCTGTGTTTTTCATGTATTATTGCGTATAACACTTTTTTTTTTATAATTCTTTTTTTTTTTTTTTTAATAATTCTTTTCTTTCTAAACTACATTTAGAAACAAAATGTAAAATAGTTTCACAATGTTAAAATTACACTTTCTAGTGTTATAAATATATTTTTCTAATCATTTTATTATAAAGTATAACTAATTAAAAATATACCAAAGTTAATACAGAAATCGAAAATTTGTCCATCATACAATGCTTAGTCTAAGCCTAACCATACCCCCAAATTATCCCATCTCAGAAAACAAATGATAATAAATGGAATTCTAAAATTTATTCTTTCCTTTTTATGTAGATCAGTTCTTTAGATGATCTAGAACAAGTCTGAACCAAAATTAACAGTTTTCACCCGTTGATAATCATTAACAGTTTAGAACACTTTTATTACAAAATACAGAAATTTTCGTAGAAGAGTAAGCAAAAGAAAGGTATTTTACCATTAACTTATTTTAGTAAAGTGTTCATTAAATTCTAAAACATTCTGTCAGTTTATTGCTATAGGTCATTATATTTAAAAAATTTGCCGTCTATTTGCAGAGATCTTTCATATCGTAAAAGTTCACATAAAAGCAGAGTGACGCCAACGCCATGAATGAATCACGGTGGTTGATTTTAAATGAGGAATGAATCATATCATTAAATCAGCTGCAACAGAAAAATCACCTTCTGACTTTTTACTTTTTCACATCTACCAATATTCAATAATTAAGAAAAAAAACCCTCTTCAATTAAAAAAAAAAAAAAAAAAAAATTATGAAAAGTGACTGATTTGTTACTCAAAATTCTGGAATCCTTTATTTGAATTCACCCTCTTGTGAATCCAGAGAAAATTTTGACACATATCCTACATTACAGCAGCATCTTCATTAGAATCTAGAAGAGAAATAATTTTGATGAAAGTTTCCTGATGAACCTGATGATGAATTAAAGATTAATTAATTGAGTTATCGATCATTCATTATCTGAAATTAACTCGATTATCGAGTATAACTTTCTTGAATCAAATACTTTAGATTTTATGAATTGTTTTGATGCCATCTTTCAGTAAATAACATAATGAACTAATTTTCTGTTGAAAGCATAGACTTTTAGATATATTTTTTAAATAAGACAATTCAGGATGTTTGATTTAATTCGAGATTATTTTTCATGCTTCACTTAAACAATTTAAAATATTTTTTAGCATATTAGCTTATTGGTATGTAAAAGTTATTACTTTTTTCATGAAATTTTAACTTAGTTTTATCAGTTTTTTAAAGAACACAGCTTATACCCATTGAATTTTAATTTTTCTTGCATTGCAAAAAAATAAATAAATAAATAAATAAATAAAAATAAATAAAATAAATAAATAAAATAAATAAATAAATTATTTCATATCAAATATAATTGTTAGAATATGTTGTTTTCAATATTTAGATAGCTTTTGACTTATTGGTTTTGCCTCATTTTTTGCTTTAGTAGCACAAATTTTTATTATTATTTTTATGTGATAACTTTCGTAAATTCACTGAAACATTAAAATTTTACAGGGATGGCCAGGTACAATTTTATTGAAAATAAATTGTATTAGTCCTTTTAGTTTGTTTAATTAATTTTCATTTCAAAAACAATTTTTTGTAAATTAATTTCTTATTTAATGAAAATAATATTAAAAGCTTCAGAATATTGATGGAAAAATATGCTCGTTCTTTGTGTAACACAACTTTTTTTTTTTTTAATTACAGTGTAAATAATGCTGTATCTGGCACCAATTCTCTGAACATTAAACCATTAAAAACTCTAAATACAGTGAAATATAACTAGAATATTTGTAAATGATTAAATTAAACATGCATGTCAATAAATGTATATAATTATATTCGAATTTCGATATCTAAACAGTTTTTTTCATTTAAAAGGAGAGAGTGATTACCTACTGCTGACGCTATCATAAATGAACTTATTGTTGATGGAGATCTTTCATAACTTATATTAAGGAAATTATTGTGTATAAAGATATGAAAATTTCTAGTTTTATAGAGAAATTATTGATTATTAAACTGCAACAGGAAGTGTTTAGGGGAATTATTTTAAGCATTATTTATGTTAATAGCATAAAATAGTTTTTTTTTAAGAATTTTATAAAATAAAAAACTATACATAACCATTTAAATATGACTGTTTTTTCAAAGATTTTTTTTTTGTCAATTTTTATTTATGCCATTTCATTAGAGATTATTTCACATTTCAAAAAAATGCATTTTTTTTTTTACTTGTTGTTGTCAAATTTAAAATAGAAGCTGAAATCCGCAAGCCTAAAATCCACACATCTTAACAAATATAAACAATGAAACTTTGAGTTTAGATACAAGGACAAAGTTACAGAACTTTTTTTATTTTAAACATTCCGTATATATTTTAATATGTAATTCTCTATAATATTATTGAATACATGCTTTTTAAATAATTTAATCATTCAAAAAAAGTCTTTCTTTTTATCATTTTAGTTTATTGCTACTTTACTTAATTATTTTATTACAGTAGACTCTCTCAAATCTACACAGCTTGGGACCAGAGGTTGTGCAGATTTTAGAATTTTGCAGATTTCTGGTCTTTGCTTAGTTTAAATTTTTTACTCAGAAATTTGAATTTCATAAGACAATCAAAATTATAATTACTGATTATAATGTAGTAAAATGTTAAAAGAATTAAGTAAAATAATTAACTAAAGGGTCATTCCATGTCAAATCAACGAAGAAAAATATACTTTTGAGATTGACATCAAGCAATTTTAATGAAATTTGCAGGTTTGGTTCTACTCATGAAAAGATGCAATAAAATATTTTTTGTAGATTTTTTGCAGCCTTTTTTGGGAGGGGAGGGCTTCATGAAAAAGTGGAAAACATGTAAAAAATGACATTCTGGTAGTTACAAAAATACAATTTTCTCAACTCCTATGATAGATATGGAGTTTATCTTGGTGTTGTTTTGAAGGTCTTTGTGTGGGCTTTCATATGACATATCACTTGACAGGATTTATTAAACTTAATATTTCAAGGTCATCAAAAATTGTCTTTGACCTTGAAAATTTTAAAAAGTCCATTTTTGAAAAATCTGAAAAAAATATATTTTTTACTTCCTAATGTGACAGACATTCTGTAAAAATTTCATATTGGGATGGCAATGGGATCACATAAAAATTAAATCAGAAGTAACTTACACTATAGGTAACTGTCATTTGTAGTCTTGTGTTGTGGTCATTCTAATCCTTGCTATTTGATTGAAGTTATCCAAACTACAAAAATCACTGTTTCTCTATCCTTTCAGCAACAGGAGTGTTTTTAAAAAAGTTATAGGCAAATGTTATTTTAATACCTTTCATTTAAAATAATATCGAAATAAATATCTTGATGTACACCAAAAAATAAATATTTATCCTCATTATGTGTTTTTAATTTCTACAGTTTAAAATATATATTATGAATTGAAGCATATATACATAATATAGCATTGTACAAAAGGAAATAAACAAGTTATTGTTTTAATTCATATTACTGTTTAATATATTTAACCCTTCACTGCATGATTTTTTTCTACTTTTATAAGAAAAAAATTAAGAAATTGAAATGTAAAATTTTAAATGTGAGATTTTTTAAGATTTGAAATCTATATATTGATTTAATAAATGGGAAAAATAGTAAGAAAAATTAATTTAAAAATTTTTAGGTAAAATTTGATATTTTATGGAGTGTACCCTGTAACCACAGTTAGGGTTTTTAAATATTCTATTACAATATTTTGCAATTAAATGGGCTTAAATTTTATCAGCTTAACATCCTGCAACTTTCGTAATATTTATATTATTAAGTATTCAGTAAAAATAATAAAAGTAAAAATAATAAAAGTAAAAATAATAAAAGTAAAAATAATAAAAGTAAAATGCTTAATAGATTGATTTTTTTTCCTCAATAACAAAAAATATTATTGTTATTTTGTCAAATGCAGCCATTTGACATGGAAAAATAAGGGTTATTCCGTTCTTTGGACTGTTCTTGATCAGTTACAGTGATCCTATTGGCGAAATTCATGGCATATAATGAGAACTATAGTGTTTGTGCCAGATGTGGCACACCATGCAGTGAAGGATTAACGAAGATCAGGGCTTTGGCCTAGAAAAATACTTAATTTCTGATTCTTAACAGCTTTTGATTTGCATTGTCCACTTCTTCTTTTGAAATGCTGTAAACTCTACCTGTTGAATTTACTGTAGGGTCAACTTTCGATATAATATGTTTGCTGTTTACATTCAAAATATCAACATCAGGATGGTGGAAGGATGGTGATGGTCCATGCGGGTGCAAAAACTTCATCTTGATGGTTTGATTTTCATTATCAGAGTCTATAACACACCCTAACCACCAATGTTCATCATATTTGCAAATCAGGAATCCAACCATTTCTGAGAATTCAAGTTCACCCTCAGAAGTTGTTGTGCTTTCTGTTCTTGAGCTATTAGAAAACGAAAATGTTTTTACTTGCACGAAATTCCTATCAAGTGGAACAAAAGAGTGTAGTTTTTGCATTCCTGGAATTGGTCTTGCTGCAGTTACTCTGTGTTTTAATGTTTCTTCTTCTGCTTTATGTTCAGCAATTGTACTATATTGAAAATGAATTGATTTAATGTTTTCATTTGCCCAATCATACAAATGCCGTGGAGTCATTATTTGATTATTATTGGTCATTTTGAGACTGGCTTTTGCTGCAAGTCTTTTAATAGTCCCGCCAACACCATCGCATGCACTTTTGCCGTGTGATGTTGCAAAAAAATGCCATTCTGCTTTGATCCCGAAGTCTGATTCATGCAAACAGAGGTTTAAAAAATTGAGTTTGTTTTTATATTGACCACCAGCACCATCACTAAAGTAATAGATAACATTTGGTTTTGCAGTAAAATAAGATTGCAGAAAACCAATAAGATGCCTTTGAAAAAGGTGAACTGCTATTGTATTATGCAGGAGGCAATCAGTGGCGCAGCCAGAATTCGGTTCTGGAGGGGGGGGGGGTGAGTTTCCGGTTATTTGAATCGTCGGTTAATAGAATCAGTACTAATTAGAATATTCACTGTATAATATATAAACTCTAAGAGCATCTGTGTGGCAGGAAATCATCATCCTTTGAGAATAATACGTCTTAGAAAAGTGATTTAGTTCAAATAACCATTTTTTATTTAACTAATCCATGTAATATGCACTTTCTGAGTTTTAAGTAGAATTTTCACCAGTTAATTGAATCACTTTACTTAATAAAATCTGATTTAAAATGAAACGGCGGATTCCAAAATACGCCAAAATGTTTAAATATTAAGTTTGGTTTTGATAAGTGGAAATTATAGCGTTCTTTATTAGCTCTGGGAGGGGTTTTAACCCCCCCTCTGGCTGCGCCACTGGAGGCAATCAGAAATTATAACAAATGAAATATTCATCAACGTTTTTGTTTTTGAATCGTTGAAATAGATTATGAAGGGGTGGATTGTAGATCCAAAGATATTTTTTTTAATGTGATCCCATAGCCATCCCAACATGAAATTTTTACAGTTGGTATGTTACATTAGTAAGAAAAAAATATAATTTTTCCAGATTTTTCAAAAATGGACTTTTTAAAATTTTCAAGGTCAAAGATAACATTCGGTGACCTTGAAATATTAATTTTTATAAATCTTGTCGAGTGATACGTCATGTGAAAGCCCATACAAAGACCTTCAAAACAACACCAAGATAAACTCTATACCTCTCATAGGAGTTGAGAAAATTGCATTTTTGTAATTATCAACACCCCATTTTTTAAGTGTTTTTCGTTTTTTCATGAACCTCTCCCCCCAAAAAAAAGCTGAAAAAAAATCTGAAAAAAATATTTTATTGCATTATTACATGAGTAGATTCAATCCTATGAATTTCACAAAAATTGGAGATGGTCAGGTTGTGAGCCTCGTTGATTTGACATGGAATGACCCTAAAAAGGATAAAAAGTAAGATAACTTAAAATTGATTGAAATATTAATAGTAAAGGTCAAGTAACTAAAATTAATAATGTATATTTGAATTTGCATAAAAAAGATGCAATATATTTTCCTTAAATTATTCTATGACACTTTTCTTATGAAAAGTGCTCTTTATTAATTCACATAATAAACATTGTAATAGTAAACAAAAAAGCTTGATTTATAGGGTACATAATTATATTAGGTCTAAAGATTATGATTACCACTGTTATCAACAATAGCTTGATTAAAAAAAAATTATATATGCTCTTTTCATAGAAAATAACAAGTTCTTAAAAATTATTATGAATTACACATTAAAATACATACAGGATGAAAAAAACTACAGTTCTGCTCCTACATCTGAAATGAAAGTTTCATTGTGTACATCTGTAAAGATATGCAGAATTTAGAGTTCCATATTTGAGAAAATCTACCATATTTTATAAAATTTCAAGTATTCATTATAATTTTTATTGTACAATACAGAACCATTTATCTGTAATGGTTGGGGTGATATTCCGGACAACTGGCTTTTATGGTTAACTGGTTGGCCAGGAAATCAGCATCCATTTGATAAGTTTTATGGAATGTAATTGGTTGTGGTATTACTTTTAATTTTAAATTAATTATTAGATTACTTAAACTAAGAATTAGATGCAAGTAAGATCAAATGTTAGAGTTTAAACGAAGGTAATTTATAAGAATTCCTTGGGAACAAAAATTCTTCTGTTTCCTCAGTATAAAAATGAAAACATATAACATAACTATATTTCTAACTTCTATTTCATATACTGGATGCTGTTATCAAACTAACTATACAAATGTTTCAAGCAATGTATGTGTCAAACTGGCAATATATGACACTTTTTCTATAATGATTCTAACATCAGTCCATTAGAAATATCACTGGATAAAATGGTTCCATACTGCATTACATATTCAAAATATTGTTTAAGAATGCAAACAAAGCAATGACCAGAAAACCACAAACTTCTAAAATCTGCACAATCTCTGGTCCCGAGATATGCAGATTTGAGGGAGTCTGCCGTATTTCCTTTCTATTAAAAAATTTATGAACACATGAATATTAAAATGAAACAAAAAATTAGTGAAAATTATGTCAAATTTAAAACAACACATGTTTCAATAGCAGTTAATTCGACCTTAAGAACTGAAAAAGTACCTTAATAAAAGGGAACTAAATGAACACAAGATAAGAGAAGATTGGCACTGTTCATTTAATTGTATGTCAATATTTTATAGCGTGGTACTACTTGGTTAACCCGTCAACCGAAAAACTATCTCCAAACTCTAAGATTAAATGCCGATAATACCATATATGTCACATTCACTTGCTATAAAACATGATACACGTGTTTGTTACGCCAAAAAGCGATTTTAAAATTCGATCTTTTATTTGTATTTTTTATTAATGTATTACTAATTGATTTGTTATTTCATTATTAAAATAAAAAATATGTCAATTTGTATAACTTGGCTAATAGCTTGGTGATTTCTATAATTTGGCAAAAATGGTTAAGAGGATAATCAAGTAGTGCACACAATATTTTTAAAAGAAAGCAAATTGTCACACTCGTATGATAAATTTACCAATCAGTTTGATTGTGTTAAAATAATAGTATATCTAGGTATCACATGGTTATATGGAGTTCATTTACCTGCAGTTTATTCTTTCGAACTGTCTAAGGCTGCGAGCGAACAGCACTAGTTTTTATTACACTAAAAGAGCAATAAATCTATCTTTGTTTCCATACAGAACAAAGGTGAAACCTCTTTAAATGATTTTTGAGGGACTGACCCTACCGAATTGACAAAGGAAAGGAAAGTTTATCTCCCCCCATCTTCAGTCGTAAAGCTGTCAACTGATTTCGAGTTTGATTTCTCCTTTGAAGTTCAAAAAAGTTACCTGGAAAAGCAATTTATACATCAAAGTGCCAACACGAAAGACAAAAAATAGCGACGCCTGACCGCAAGAAGTTAGTGCCATGTGCCTGGTCCTTAAATGACTGACCAATTGTTATTACCAATAAGATTATCTGAGTGAGAAATGACAGAAAGTTGTTACCCAGTTAGCTAAAATGGTAAAGCGTTGGCCTGGTAAGACAAGAATCTGCTTTTGATTCCAGCCTGGGCAATTTTTTGCTCAATTTGAAAATATTCAATTCATATAGTAAGTTTATTAATCAGTTTGATTGTATTAAAATTATAACATGAACAAACAGATATTTTAAAGATATTGCATTCATAAATACAATGTAAGTACAAGCAAAGATTTTTTATCTGCACAAGTTGGAACCAAGAAGCAGATTATGGAATTTTGCGAGAGAATTTCACAGAGTATTATGTGGATTAAGAGTAATTTTGTTTTTCTAAGGAGCCTTTTAATACCATATTGAGTATAGTATAATACAATATGAAATCTAATAATTTAATTTATTATCCCATAAAAGCTCATTTATTAAAGAAAGTATACATTTAAATAATAATGTACGTACAGTCAAAGATCTTTAATCTGCACTAGTTGGGACCAAAGTTTGTGCAGATTATAGAATAGTGCGGATTACAGAATATTGCCGATTACAGAGTACTCTATGGTTTTGTTTTTTCTAGAGAACATTTTAATATCGTAATCAGTATAATATAAATATGAAAATTAATAATTTAATATAATTTCAATAATTTAATTTCCCATAAAAGCTCATTTATAAAAAAAAAATTATATATTAAAAATATGATATATTCACTAAAAATAAACATGAAAATTAATTTTATTTTCTTTTTTGGGATCAATTTCTAAAATCTGCAATAATTTCCTGTGACTATTTGTCCAATTGTGCAATAAATTTCAGTAAATTGTCAAAATTTGCTATGTGATTTGATGATCTAACAAAATTTGCTGCACATTTCAGGAGTTTTTTTACAAAATTTGGAATATTTCCCCTCGATTCTTTACTAAAATGCTGGTTTTTTCCAATCATTTTGCAAAAATTCATGATTTTCCGAAGGATTGTTAGGGGAAATTTGCAATTTATTTTTTCATGATCAATTGTGAAAATTTACGTTCTTTTCTACAATCATTTCTCTCTTTATTTCAACAATCATTTAATGAAATCATGTTTTACTAATTATAAATTGATGAAATCAACAATTTTTTTACTGCAACCACTTGTCGAAATTTGAGATATTTTACCGAGATTGATTGATGAAAACCATTATGATATATATGATTATCCTACTATGATGTTTTGCAATATTTTTCCTTGATTGTTTACCAAAATTTGCATTTTTCTGCCTCAACTTGTCGAAATTTTTGATATTTTTCAACAATATGTTGACAAAATTAGTGATATTTTTTTCTATGATTGTGTCATGAAGCTACTGAATTTTTCCACAATTGCTTTCCGAAAATTGTGTTTTTTTACACAGTTGATTGATAAAATTTGTGACCATTTGTCAAAGATTGTAATATTTCTTAACGATAGATCAGCAAAATTTCTATCATTGACTTCTGCTAAGCAACATGGATTATAGAAAATTACGGAAATTAAAAGTTCGGGTTGTCGATCCTTGACTGTACATTGAAATTTGATATGTTATGAAAATTAAGGTTTTTTTTTCTGCAATTGTCTGAGGAAATTTCTGAATATTTGTTGAAGATCGCAGTGTTTTTGAGCAATAGATTGGCAAAATTCCTGATATTGACTTTTGTTCGGGTACACAGAATGTAGAAAATTGCAGATAATGGGTGAGCACCAATCATCAATCCTTTACTGTATTTTCATATTTAAGGGAATTTTCTTATGTTTCTAAAAGATGAATTTTTAAGTGAAATAAATTTTGTCGTAAACATTGAAAAAGAGAAAAACAAAAAAACCTTAGAAATGAATTAGTTATTAAGTTAAATAAGCATTTAGTAGTAATAATTATGCCATGGGATGGGATGAGACAAGTACTCTTATACGTTAAAGCATGAAAAAAAGAAAATTCTTTGGACTAGAAAAAGAAGTGGCACAAATAAATGAAGTTTGGGTTCAGAAGGCAGAAACAAAATGGCAGTTTTGGCAAAAACACAGTCAAAATTATCCATCTGTAGCAGATATTTTCATTTGGCACAATTGGTGCAAGAGTGTACGTATGGACATATGTGATAATTTTCCAAATTTATTCAAGTGGCTTACATATTATTTGAACAAAAATTTGACTTTATGAATTCAATGAAAGAAATATGACAGATTAAATGATTGTTAGTGCATAATAAATACTCCTTCAAATGCTTCAATGTGGCAAATATATAGGAGAAATATGACATTACAAATAAAGTAAAATGTTGTAAATAGTCTTACTGTTGATAGTCTGTGTAACTTCTAACACAGGAATACACAAAAGGGTATCTTTTTCTAAAATATACGAAAAAAACCAAAAAATTGTTAAAAATTCAGTCAGCCACAACATCTATTGGTAACCAATCTCATATTATGGAGATATTGGAATGCTAGGTTCTTGGCTTATTAAATTCCTTTATTATTTTGGTTGAATTTTAATGATATTTATATAGAATAACAGTATGCAATGAATTATTTAAAAGACATTTACTTTCAAATGAATAGAATATAACCAGAGTCTATAAGCAATATATTGTTTCAAACTTAAAGAAAAAACAATTTGTTGCTTTCAAATTTAAATTGGAATAATATTTGCTGAACTAATTACAAATAAATAAATAAAATTATCAGCCATAAATAAAGCTTTTTCATAATGCTTGGAATTACTAATTATCTGCAAAAACAAGATCAAATCGCGGTTTTAAGAAATTTTAGCAGAAGTGTAATCAAAGGAACTACTTTAGCATAATCTTATTTTAGTTAAAAGAAGAAGAGTTTAATAAATGGATTTTTCAAATTTGTTTTTGTTTGTTTGTTTGGAGGGGGGAATTTAAGATTTTTGAAATGTTACCTGATAAAACAAAAAAGGCAAAAGAGAAGACGCCAAATGCAGGAATGAATTGCGGATTGCATCATGATTTATTGAAAAGGATTCTTTCCTTAAATTGGTAAAATCCCATTTAGTTAACTAATTAATGATTAAGCTGCTATTGAGTGCAAATGCATTGGGTGAAATGCAGTTTACTCTCCTTTGCCAAGGCAACTTTTTTTTGGTGCGATAAATGTTCCAATATGGCAACCCTTG
The DNA here is from genome assembly GCA_964019185.1 of Maratus speculifer. Classification (NCBI taxonomy): domain Eukaryota; kingdom Metazoa; phylum Arthropoda; class Arachnida; order Araneae; family Salticidae; genus Maratus; species Maratus speculifer. The sequence goes on from OZ025296.1 coordinate 368,819,600, forward strand.
TATTTTCATTTTCTCCTCTCGCATCTTCAATGTGGCAACCCTAAGAAGTGCTCCGTTTTAAAGTCTTTGCTTTTTAAACCATATCCTACTGTTTTCTAAGCCGTTTCCTGATTGGACGCTCCGTTTTGTTACATGTTTTCTTATTGGACGAAAGAAGAGAACTGAGAGAAGAGAAGGAGCGGTTAAATTTTTGGAAAAACGTTAATGTTGCAATGAATTGCACATTGAAATGTTATCTATTGCAGTTGTGTAGCATCTTCTATTATTTGTTTTCTCATTTCGTATGTTTTGGAACAAGTACCAATATGGATAAATGCTTGACAGGTGAGAATAAATATTCGATCATTTATTTTTCTCTTTTTTTCAACTTGTATTTTTGAGCTTTGATTGAATTATGTATATGAAAGAGAGGCTGATTGTTTCAAGATATGAATGACTAAAAATGATAGATTGAGTGATGGTTTTGAATGACATCATAGAGTAGAAGATATTATGAAATAAAAAAACAGAGAGTTCAGAGGGGCGGTAGCCTCCCTGATTAAAAGAAAAAAAAAGGCCCCTCTGAATAAAAAGACTACAACATTGTTTTGCTCCTCTTACTGTTAACAAACATTCTTTTTTAATAATTTGGGTAAGTAAAAAATTTGTTTGTTGGTATATTTGATAAAATGTATTTTAAAATATATTAAATGTGTCTTTAAAAATGCATTTCGAAAAATTTTTGAAATGTTATGTATTTTTTATTTTTACTCAAAAATACATGTTAAAATGAGAGAAAAATAACTGATCAAATATTTATTCTCACATTTAAAGCATTTGTCTAGATAGGTACTTGTTTAAAAATATATGAGAAGAGAAATCAAATAATAATTTGGAGAGCAAACTGAAATTGCACCCTATTATTAATCAAAATGTCAGTTTTATTTATGTAAAATTGTTTTAAACAGTAACATTTTACTACACATGAACTTTGAAATATAAAAAGCATTTGGCCAGTCAAATATGCAATATTCAGTCTAATAGTGACAATTCGGTTGCTTAACCCATTTTCGGCCAAAGGTTCGTATACGAAACATTTCGATAAATATTTTTTTTTAACACTCTGACACATTTTTTTTCAAGAATTTTATTTTTCTTCTATTTTTTAAGGCTTTTGAAGACATCCATAAAATATTAGTAATTCAATTGGAGTAAACACTTTCTCTTAAAAAATTTTCAAAATACGCCAGAGTTTTAATTTGAAACGCCTTTGACAAATTCGGCTTTTTAAAAATATATTATTATTCCAATTGAAATGAATTATATGTTTTTAAAATAGATTAAAGTTGCAAATTCTGTATATGAAATAAGAATAAAACAAAAGTCATAAAAATATTATTCATATTCATGTTATTCATTATAAGAAATAATATTTTATATTATTATACAAAATATTATTTCTTATATAAAATATTATTTTTCATGCACGAATCTTTTTTTGTGTCTTAATGTATGTAATTTAAGCATATTTCAATAAAAATAATGCTACATTTTATAAAATTTCTGTGCTTGGCCTAAAATGGGTTAATATTCGGTATTTGTTTCACGTGTGGGTCGAATATTCGGTATCCTGCCGAAATCACTATTCGGTGCATCCCTAATTTTTATTAATATATATATATGTAGATATCCAGGAAAATCTAAGTGTTGATTCCATATGCAGTGTCACAAAATTAAATTGATCATTTGAATAATTTAACAAATCACTTAGATTCAAAGAATCATTAAAAAAATTGGCGCATATAAGTATAAAAAATTTACCTTTGAAGAAGTTATTTGTTAGAAATAATCACAAACTTCAATAATCAGTTTCCAAATTGAAAAGCGAGTTACGCCAAGCGAATGATTCAATTTGAATGACTCGTGAATTTACGTCATTCGATTTGTAGAGACGCCCAGGTAGATTTTAGTTTAGGAAATTTCTCAAGAATTTATTGCTGAACTTTAACAGTTTTTATTTAATTAATTGAGCATTAAAATACATTTTCGAAGATTCTTGTTCTGTATGCAAGTGAATCTGGTGCTTAGAATCTTTCAGTACTTTTAGATTAAAAAAATTAAAAATTTGCGTCCAAGAACATTCCATTTAGGGTTAGTTAAAACTTTTTGTAAAAAGTATGATTTAAGAGATAAGCTTAGCAGAGCTTTTTCAAAAAATTTTACAGAAAAAAAGGTAATCATGTTGCTGTATGTGCTATTATTTGAAGTAACTTTATTTTATTGTTTTCTTACATCGTAATTTTTCATTTACAGATGAGATATAGTCTGTTGACATTGCTTATTGTTTTTAATTTAAAGTTCAATCTCTGCATTTAGACTTATTATTCTACATTTTATATTTATTTACCACTTTAATAATATGTAAGTATAGTATGTAAGGTTGTCTTTTTAAGCTGACAAAACACATAGAAAATTTAAGTAATCACTTGACAGTCCATTAAAGTTGAGATTGTTTTGAGGCCTACAGCTGCAATGTCTTTCACCTCGAATTTAAAGTAATTTTTAAATCAATAAACATTTTTAGATCACTATTATTACAGAATCATTAATTAATATTTAAAAAAATACATTGATTAATATTGCTTTTTAAAATTTAGCTTGACACATTAAAAACTAATGGATTAACAGAGTTCAGTAATAAAAAATCTTAACGGAAAAGGTGTTTCCAAAATACAAAAATGTAAAAGTAAAACTATTTTTTTTCTTTTTTAACAAACCATATCAATTTCCCCTGTTAAAAGAAAAAAAAATCTATACTGATAAATTAATAGTTAGAGTTTATATGAGTCCCATCTTTTCACATAACATTAAGAATCTGGGTTTCTGCAGAGGTTTTGTTGTTATATCTGCAGTTTGCATTTCTGTTGAAATCTGCTTCACAATAATCTCTCCTTCTAATACTTTTTCACGAATGAAGAAATGCTTTAGACTTATATGCTTGGTTCTATGATAAAACTCAGGATTTTTAGCTAATCTAACTCTGACTGTTATCTGTAAGTGAAATCGCATGGCAATAATTAAATTGTTTTTTGTTTAAAAGAACTTTGGACAATAGACATTATTTCATGACTCCATGTATTAGGTTTTTTATTTTCAGACAATGAACGTGAGATGATGCTGATATGTTTTTATTATTTTTTGGTTTTCGATATTATGTTTTCTATATATGTCCTGTGATGTGAACGTCTAAAAAATGTTTTCTGTGTTTATAGAAGAAGTTATATTTATCGTGAAAAATATTATAATTTTATCTAAATATTACGTAAATTATTAACATTTTGGTAGAAGAGCGGTGGTTTTAGAGAAAATGATTGTGTTTTGAGTGCATAAATAAATGAAATAAAAAACATGAATTGAGTGAAATGAGGCCTAATGGAAGAAAATAATTTCTCCGATTGGAATAACCGCCAATAGGATAAGTTTAAGAGGTAAGAATTTTATATGCACTTAAAATATTCAGGAAGATAAATTATTTTAACTATGTCTGAGTCAAATTTGTTTGGAATTCCTAGAATAGAACCATTAACAAGTAAAAATTATACGTTATGGAGTATGAGGGTTGAAGCATTAATTAAGTCGAAGCATTTATTTGATGTTATCGAAAATGATGAACCGATAAAAAACGAAAAGGATCCCGCTAGTTTAAAAGTGCATAAAACATGGTTAGAGAAAAATGATGAAGTATATGGTATAATTATATTAACGTTGTCAGCAGAACAAACAATGGCAGTTAGAGGAGTTAAGAAAGCTAAAGAATTATGGGAACTACTTAAAAAGCGTTATGCAGGAATTGAGAATCAAAGAAAAATTCAATTAAAAATTAATCTGGCGAGAATAGAAAAAAATGAAAGGGAAACAATTGAAGAATATTTAATAAGAGCTCAAGGTATCGCAAACGAAATATTAGAATTGGGTACAGAAATTGATGAAAGCGAATTAATAGGATTTATTATAGAAGGACTCCCAAAGAAATATAGTGAGGTAACAACTGCGATATCGTCAAACCCAAATATTACTTACGAAGTGATGCGAGAAACTTTATTGAGATATGAAAGAAAATATGATAGATTTCACGAAAGCGATTTTAAAGCATTTAGGGCTAATGAAAAGAAAAGAATTTATTGCTTCGCGTGCGGAAAGCCAAATCATGTAGCGCGGAATTGTTATAATAAATCGAATATGACACACTCGCGAAATAATAGAGAATATTTACCAAACAAAAATTTTCAAAATTTTTCTAGTAATAAAGTTAAAGCATTTCAGGATATGAGAGAATATTCACATAACAATAAGAATTTTAACAAGAATAATAATGTTTCAAACAAGAAAATAAAGGAATATACATGTTTTACAAATGAACATGCATTGCACTCAGATGAATTTCATAAAAATGAGTGTAAAGAATCTGAAAATAAAAGGGAAATAACCTGGATGTTAGATTCAGCTTGCACTTCGCATATGACGCATAGAGAAGATATCGTTGTAGAGGGAAAACCTGAAGATGTAGAAATTGCAACTGCTGAGAGCGAGCGATCAATACAAGCAAAATATCGCGGAGATGTTCATGTTACTGCTTGTGATCAGAAATTTGGCGAATCAAATATTAAACTTACAGATGTTCTTTGTGTACCTAATTTAAGAGAAAATTTGATGTCAGTTCCAAGTTTAGTTAGAAAAGGAAAATATGTGATATTTAATAATGAAGGAGCAGCCATTTATGAAAAGAACACAGGCGAATTAATTGCTCAAGGAACTTTTGAAGATAATACATTTAAAATAAATTTAGCTGTACGAGAAATAATTGAAGATAGAAACGAATCTTGTTTACAGACAAAGGAATCTAAGAAAGAACTATGGCATAGAAGACTTGGGCATATAAATTATGCATACTTGCAAAGAATGTCAAGAGAAAATCTTGTAAGGGGATTAGAAGAGATAGATGGTAAAGAAACAAAATGCGAAATATGTATTCAAGGAAAATTAACGAGAACGCCATTTAATCAAGTGATAGAAGGAACAACACGTATTTTAGAGCGGCTACATGTTGATTTATGTGGACCAATGACAGTACACTCATTAGGAGGAAATAAATACATGTTAATAGTAGTAGATGAATATAGTAGAAGATATTTTGTAGATTTTTTAAGAAGTAAAGATGAAGCAAAAGAAAGAATTATAAATATAATAGAGAGAAGAGAAAATGAAACTGGCAAGAAAGTAAAAGCAGTGAGATCAGATAACGGTGGAGAATTTACTAACGAACAGCTCATGAATTATTATAAAAGAAAGGGTATTAAGAATGAAAGAACAACAATTCATAGTCCTCAAAGTAACGGGATTGCTGAAAGAGCTAATCGTACAATTATTAATACAGCAAGAACATTGCTGATAGAAGCAAAGCTACCTTTATCTTTTTGGTCCGAAGCAGTGTCAACAGCAGTTTACATGCATAATGTTACTCCAACGGCTACAAGAAAGAAAACGCCGTTAGAATTATGGTCAAATAATAAGCCTACAGTAAAACATATGAAAGTATTTGGATGTAAAGTTTTTTATCGCAACGATGACATCAATAGAAAGAAATTTGATGTAAGAGCAAAACCTGCAGTATTTATCGGATATTCAAGAGATCGTCGAGCATACAGATTATATGACTTAAAGGAAAAGAGAATACGTGAAAGCAGAGATGTTGTGTTTATAGAAGAAAAAATGGGATATGAAGATATAGTAAATAAAGAAGAAATGACTGATGAATTTGAATACATCAATATTATCAGTAATAAGAATATAATAGATGAACAAGAAGAGAACAATTCCGATGAAAATGATGAAGAATTAAACCAGAAAAAAGAAACAATTAGGTTGACAAATGATTCGAATGTTCCTGAGACAGAGGAAAATGAAATAAATAATATAATTAGTGAAAATAAAAAATTACAAGAAAAAGAAAGTAATCCAGATAAGTTTTCTGGAGAACCTAGAAGATCATCACGAATTAGGAAACCGAATCCAAAGTATTTAGCAAATCTAGTGCACGAGGAAGTTCCAAAGAATTACAAAGATGTATTAAATTCTAAAAATAAGGATAAATGGATAGAAGCAATCAAAAAGGAATTACATTCGTTAGAAGAACACAAAACATGGAAAATTGTTGACAAACCAAAAGATGTGAAAGCACTGAGAAGCAAATGGATTTTTAATATAAAAGAAAGCGGTGAAGATGTAAAATATAAAGCTAGGTTAGTAGCAGACGGATCAAGACTTAAATTTGGAACAAATTATCAAGAATCGTACAGTCCAGTAATGAAAACTGAATCATTTAGAACTTTATTGGCAGTCGCAGCAATGAAAGGTTACAAAACTAGATTTTTCGACGTAGAAACAGCTTATTTGAATGCAGATCTAGAAACTGCTGTTTATATGAATCCACCTGAAGGCCTACAAATTGAAGGAGGGAAGATATTACTCGTGACAGGAAATTTATATGGATTGCCTGAAGCAGGAAGATGCTGGTATGAAAAATTGGTTAAAATATTTGATAAGATAGGATTAAAACCATGCAAAGCAGACCCTTGTGTATTTGTCAATAAAAAAGATAATGAATTTATTACAGTTGGAATCTATGTAGATGATGGGATAGTCGTTAGTGAATCCGAAGATTTGATAAATAAATTCATACAACAATTGAATAAAGAAGCGAAAATTAAAGAGCAGAAGAAAAATATCAAATTCCTCGGTATTGATATTGAAGAAAACAACGGAGAATTTTTATTAGGTCAAACTAAATATGCAGAAAAGATTTTAGAAAGATTTGATATGGAAAATTGTAAAAGTGTGAAAACTCCTGGTGTACTCGGAATAAATTTAGATGAATATGAAGGTGAAAATAAAATTGAAGAAACGCTATATCAAGAAATGCTTGGAAGTATAGGATATCTAGTAAGAGGAACAAGGCCAGATTTAGCTTTCACTTTAAGTAATTTGTCTCAATATGCAAAATATCCTAGAGAAATTCATTTACAGGCAGTGAAGAGAGTTTTGCGTTATATCCAAGGCACAAAAAACTACAAACTTCGAATTAAAGGTAAAAAGGGTCAATTATCACTTTGTTCTGATGCTAGCTGGTGTACTACACAAGATTCAAAATCATTTGGTGGATATATCGTAAAAATAGGAGAATCTTTAATTGGGTGGAAAAGTAATAAGCAGAAACTGGTTGCGCTTTCTACAATGGAATCTGAGCTTTTAAGTTTGTGTGATGCAGTTTGTGAAGGAAAATGGCTAATGGGTCTCTTGGAAGAATTAAATCAAGAAGAAATGGCAAAGCGTCCAATAGAAATCAGTACTGATAGTCAGTCCGTAATTGATTGGATCAAAAACCCAAGGGTGAATAATCGTAACAAACATATCAATAGAAAATATCATTTTGTGAAAGATGAAAGAGCTAAAGGAGAAATTAAAACAAAATATGTAAATTCATCTGAACTGGAGGCAGATATAATGACTAAGAATTTGAGTTATGATGTCATGAAAAAACATATTACAAGTCTGGGCATTGCTGAGCATTATTGACATGCGAAAGGAGGGATTTGTAAGTGAAATCGCATGGCAATAATTAAATTGTTTTTTGTTTAAAAGAACTTTGGACAATAGACATTATTTCATGACTCCATGTATTAGGTTTTTTATTTTCAGACAATGAACGTGAGATGATGCTGATATGTTTTTATTATTTTTTGGTTTTCGATATTATGTTTTCTATATATGTCCTGTGATGTGAACGTCTAAAAAATGTTTTCTGTGTTTATAGAAGAAGTTATATTTATCGTGAAAAATATTATAATTTTATCTAAATATTACGTAAATTATTAACATTATCAACTTAAATTGTTGGTTCAGTATAGGATCTGTTTATCCAGAATGCTTGTGACCTCGGATATTCTGGATAAGAAGTTTTTCCTTAATTCGGAACACTTTACTATAAGTTAAGAATCGTACAATATAGTAGTATAAAATGCATAAAATACAGTCAAAGCTCTATAATCCACACAAGTTGGTGCCAAAGATTGTGCAGATTATGGAATATTGTGGATTATAGAGTATTATGGATTTTGCGTCATTTTATTATTCCTAGATGGTGTTTTAATTCTATAATCAGTATAAGATGAAAAGATAAATATAAAATTAATAATTAATTTAATATGCTATCTCAAAAAATGACGTTTTAAAGTTATTTTATAGAATAATTGATATGAGCATTTAAACAAAAATAATTATACATATGTTCCGTAATACAGTTTGTTTTTTACTGTTAATAAAAAAAGAGTTATATTCTAAAAAGTAGATGTTTTATTACATTATTTTTTCAATTTTTTTATTATTTATTTTAAAAAATCATTTTTGGATCACAAATTTGTAAATTTTCTTAGTTGTTTTCTTCATTGTTCATATTCGTAAAGTAATGCAAACTATAGAAAACTGCAGATTATCGATCCTTGACTGTAATATGAATAATATATGTAACTATATAATTACAACATTGTTAACTTCTTTCCACAAAATAAAAATAAACAACCTTCTATATTACAATTCAAATAAACATATAACATTTGAGAGCAGAGTCTTTTGAATTGGATTTTTAGAAAAATTTCATTAAAATCTATTTCTTTCTGCTAATCATCATCATTGCTTTTATAAGACAAATCATTTGTCATTATGTGACATAGTTCATTTCCAGCCATCAGCCATCAGCAAGGACAATTTTACACTGACTATTATTCTAACAATTGAGAATCTGAATATGATATTTCTTAGCTTAGTCCAGTAGATCTATAATGATTTCTTCTTAGAAATTTTAAAATCTTCCACTTCATGTTCATTCATGCAATAAAAAAATATCACAGATGGCTACAAATAATATCACTTTTAAGTATGTGTATATCTGTCTACTATATCCCATGCTTGATGTAAAATACACCTTTAAATTTTATGTTTTTGAAAAGAAACAAATTGTTTCTATTTTGCATTATGATTTTCGGAACTTTCTGAATACGAAGTTTGCAGATAACGGGCCCTACACTGTACTTCTTTCAAGAATGAAACTACACTAATGAGTCTTTTTAGCCGAATTAATTCTTTAGCTACTTCATTTACTGCAACTATCTCAGCCTCAGTTGTTGATGTTGTTATCATAGCTTGACACTGACTTAGCCAAGATATTGCTACACCTGCATACTTAACTATGACTCCACTTGTTGATCTGCCTTTCTGCATGCAACTTAAAAAATCGGCCTCACTGAAGCATTCTTGAACTCCACGTTTATGGCCTGCTCTATAGTTAAAGCATTTTTACTTGGAACTTGCAACATATCTAAAAACTCGCTTTAACTTGATACAGTCTTCTTTAGAAGGATTTTCTAATTTGCATGATAAAATAATATATTAATAGAGAATTCCTAGATCTGCTCTTGTCTCCATCATGAGATACACTAATGCTCCTGCTGCTACACAATAAGATAATTCTGTTTCATTAACATCTTCTATATAAAATCCTTTTTCTTCCCTTCTGATACTCTTATACGGGATATATAAAGATATTTTTAAGCATGTAAATATAGGAAATTTCGTTCTTTATCACATAAACTGTTTTAAATGTAAATTAAAATGTATTATCTCAATTAAACAGGTTTTAGTAGCTTCTCTAAGAGAAATATTTATTTTAAATTATGGCTACATTAAATTTAAAATGTAATAAATACTTCTTAATTATTCACTTTATTCATTTATATCTTTATTTTATATTTTATTTGCTGTTAAAGTACATCAAATAAGTGGTAGTGTGATTTTACATAAAAAATGGTTGCTGTTTACATCAATTGCTTGCTGTTGCTTCATTACACTAAATAACTGTTGGTGTTTCTGCACACTCATTTTAATGGCAATTTAGTAACCACCAATTTTGATGTAAAAATTGCCTCTATATTTTACATTGTGCATGTATCTTTATGCTACCATCTAATTGACACCCCCATAGTTTTGTTCGTAAATGCCAATGTGGTAACTACAAGTTTTGCATCTTCAATTAGAGTGAGTCGATAATTAATATTTTGTTTAAATATGAAATATTTCTTAAAACCCAAGTTAAAGTTAAGTTGTTTATTATGAGTTGTGTACTGTTCCCCTACATTGTCCTAGTCAGTGCAAGAACAGGATTGAAGGGACCATGTTTTTAAAAATGTTCATATTTTCTAAATTATTGCAGTTAAAAAAAAAACATTATTTTTAAAGTTTGGAACACAGTTTTAACAAAATAGCTAAAATACGAACCTCTAGATTCAATACTTCTTGAGTCAGACAATAAAAATAAAAAAGTCCCATTTCTATATAGGCTTTGTTCTAATCAATCATCAAAGTGTTTAGTTATAAAAGTAAAATACAGTGTCTTAGAAATGTATTTATAGTAAACAATTACGTTTTATATAAACTAAGTTTTCATTTTCAGTGACTGTATTCAAATAAATAAATGGTTTTTCTATAAACTTATTTTTTCAAAATTGCAAAAAATATTCTTTAAAAATATATTTTAAACAATTGGGCTGACATAAGTTACTAATTAAAAATATACTACAGTCAAAGTCCTATAATCCGCACAAGTTGGGCCAAAAGTTGTGCGGATTATGGAATAGTGTGGATTATAGACTATTATGGATTATACATTATTATATTATTCCAGACAGCATTTTAATTCTACAATCAGTATAATATGAAATGATAAATATGAAATCTAATAATTCATTTAATATGTTATCTCAAAAAATGCCTTTATAAAGTTATTTTATTAAAAAATTGATATAAGTGTGCATTAAAAAAATAATTACATGTGTGTTCCGTAACAAATGTGTGTTCCGTGTTCCGTTTTTTTAGTGGTAATAAAATAAAAGAGTTACATAAAAGATTAAAAGTTTTTATAATTCTTTTTTTCATTTATTTTATTATCTATTTTAAGAAATCATATTTGGATCAAGAGTTTTTAAAATTTCTAAACTGTTTATTTCACCGTTTACATTCGTAAAGTAACGCGAATTATAGAAAGTAGCGAATTATAGGTGCGCTGATTATCGATCCTTGACTGTAAATCAGAAATTAGATATAATATTCAAAATTCTGAATACATGATAATAAAATAAAATGATAGCAGATGTTTATGACTACGGGGTTTAGAAGTAACAAGTGCATTTTCCGTGATCTGGTCGGATTGCGTTTTGCGAATTAAGTGATAGCTGAATGCTGAAAATGATGAATACAACTGGAAAGCTTGCTGGCGCATGTGTAGAGACCAGTTTTAGCTATGCTAAAAACCAAACCCCTATCGTTTTAATATATATGATATATTTGGTAGTTCTTATGTATTGCAATAAATTTAAATGTAATTAAAGAGGTGCTACATATCTTTCTAAAACAAAACATAAATTAATTCTACAGCATTAAAAAAATAGTACAAATAATTAAAACAGATTTATTAGACTAATAAAATTGTTATTTAAAGTAAAATATACAGGATTTATGTTGCACATGATGTTTAGAAATGTATTCTATTTAAACTGCATCGGGTTGAGTTGCTTTTTTTTTAACTCAATACTTATTTTTTTCGAATGAATAATGACAGCAAATATTTAATACATATATATAAGGTTGCTCACATGAAAAAAAATTGTAAAATTAGTTTCACCCATGTATGTCAGTGCTTTTTAAAAATTAATGAAAGTTTGAAATTCGTGGCTAAATGATTTTATGCCCAAATTTGTTTAGAGTTTTATTCTAAAGAGTTTTAATAGTAACATCCTTCTGGCCAACAAATTTAATCTCCGCTTTTCCCCACTTCCTTTAAGAAAAACCAAACTAAGTTAAACGATGCAGGGATTTCAAGGAGACTAAGAAAGCTAACAGGTAAAACTCTGAAAATTGTATGCTATTATAATGAATACAATATTATGAATACTTGATATAAATTCCTTCGATGATGCTTTACCTGTTTTTCATGTACTAATATTTATACTTTATTTAAGCCTGTTAAACCAATACAGTATTAAATATAATTTTTTGAATTTTCGCTACTCCCAAAGCATTTATTTTTTCTCTGCACAAATGTGAATGGAAAGAATCTCTTTAAAGATAATGATTTTCAAGTCTATAAATAAAGGATTTGTGTAACATTTACAGAGTTTCCCCCAGGTTTAAAAAGGGGCAGAGCGCTACTGTTGTGGAAAGGGCACTTTCAACATTCTTCAGGGCATTTTTATAGAGTTAAATTTAGAATCTTACTGCCTTTTTTGATGTGACCGTTTGATTCATACCTTTTTCTAGTAACAAGAAGGAAAATATCACAAAATATGCCCATTTATCACAGGAAAAAGTGTTATTTAATTGAGGGGGGGAATTTGTTAATCAGTTGTACAAAAATCTTTAATCAGTTGAAAAATAATCAGGGTTTGAAAAATGATTGAAAAGCTGGAAATGTTTTAAAAAATTGAGAAAAAATCCAAAAATTAGGTCAAAAGATTGAAAAATAAAGGAGGGGGCAAATTTTGTTTATAGATCGTGAAAAAACGGCAAAATTGTTAAAAGATCGTGAAAAACGGCAAATTTTGTTAAAAATTTATGAAAGAATGGCTAATTTTGTTAAACGATCGCAAAAAACGGCAAATTTTGTAAAAAGATCGCGAAAAAAGGACAAACTTTATAAAATGATCGTGAAAAACTGCAAATTTCGTCAAACCATCGATAAAAAAAGGCAAATTTTATTAAATTATCGTGAAAAACGGCAAATTTTGTTAAAAATTCATGAAAGAATGACAAATGCATTCAAACGATCGTAAAAAAACGTCAAATTTGGTAAAAAAAATCGCGAAGAAACGACAAATTTTATAAAAAGATCGTGGAAAACTGCAAATTTCGTCAAACGATCGCGAAAGAATGCAAATTTCAAGATAGGGGCGCAAAAAAAGCACATAGTTCGTACCGGGAGTATATTCCCCCCCCCCCTTTACCCTCACTTCTGTTGAAATCTTTCAAAAAATTTGCTGTGAATTTTTTTTTTTTTTTTTTTTTCTTAATGACCTTTGTGATTTTATCAGATTTTTCCAAAATCAAGAAAAACTGAGTTAATCATTTCTAAAGATTAAAAAGTCGGTCATAACTCCAAAAATTCGGAAATAAAATGTATCACAAATTTTGACAAATGATTGAAAAAAAAATTACTAAATTATTGAAAAAAGTCAACGATTTTGTCATATAGGATTGCGGGAAATACACGAATTCTGACAGAGGATCGTGAAAAGATGTGAATTTCATACAGGGATCACGATTAAAAAAACGTGAATTTCGACAAAGAGTCGCGAAAGAAGGAAACTTCGTCAAAAAAATCGCTAAAAACGGCAAATATCGTCAAAAGCGTCTCTTCCAAAGCCTTTCGATAAAATTCGCATTTTCCGTGACATTTTAATGAGATTCGCGCTTTTTGTTTGCTGCACCTTGATAAAATTTGCGTTTCTTCAACTGCACTTTGAAAAATAGCATTTTTTCAGCGATCAATTGAAGAAATTAGTCTTTTGTGCCAGTTATTTTCAAAATTCGAGTATTTTTTTCGCGGTACTTTGATAAAATTTGCATTTTACAAGCGATACTCTGACAAAACTCTCGCCCTTTCTATGGCTCCTTGTCGAAATTCGAGGTTTTTTCCGATTCTTCAAACTTTCCAAAATTCACACTTTTGTCTGCTACATTTTGATGAAATTAACGCTTTTTTCAGCGATCCCTTGACGAAATTACCGTTTTTCTGAAGATTCTTGATTAAAATACGCTTTTTCCTGAGCTTTTTCTACGTTCAAATGCATTCCTGCTTAGAAAAACAAAATAAGTTTTTTTATATTTACCCTCTCTTTTAACCAATCTTATTTTATTGGTGCAGGTTCGTTTTGGATCAGAAGGCATCGTGTCAATGACTAGGAATTTGTCTATCGCGACCTGGACCCATCAAAGATTTTTCTACCGCGATGCACGCTTTGAGAACGCATGGTCCCAAGTATATGAATGAGAAGACAACTAGTAGGTGCGCATTCAGTGCGGACGCAACAGCAGTAAGGGCTGCGTTTTCTCAAATGAGGCGCGCTAGTGTTAAGATGAGGGGCAAGAGGGGCGCTAACTTTAAAGCTGAAAGGTAGGGGAGACGCGGCGCCCATTTCAAACCCTCTGGAGGAAACTCTGCATTTAAAATCATGGATGATGCATTCTGTACAGTAGATTCCCTCAAATCGGCATAGCTTGGGATCAGAGGTTGTGAGGATTTTAGAATTTTATGGTTTTCTGGAAATTGCTTTGTTTACATTTTTTTAAATGTAATTTTAATGTAATTAATAATGCAATCAAAACTATAATGAATGCTTCCAATGTAATTAAACTATTATAATTAACAGTAAACTAGGTAATTTTAAAAATGATTCAAATATTAAAAGCAAAGGTCAAGTTTATAATCAATAATGTATGATTAAACATTCATTATAAAGATGAAATGTATTTTCCTAAATTATTCAATGAAACTTGCTTCATAGAGATTCATTACTAATTCACATCAAAATTATAAAATAAGGAAGTTTTATTTCAGGTTTAGCTAGATTTAATAATAAAAAAAGCTTGTTTAATACATAAATACATTTGGTAATAAGATTGTGATTACCGGTGGTAACAGTAATATCTTGAATTTTTTCAGAAATAAATTTGTTCTTCATCATGAAAAAACATGAAGTCAGTAATATTAACGAAAATTACAAATTAAAATACATATAAAATTGTAAATTTTATATGTATAACAAAACATTATTATTAAAACAAAGTAAATTTAAGCTCTTATTTAATATCAGTTATAATTGCTCGATAAGTGTGAGTAACATAAATTATTTTTGATTTATTTGTTTTTGTTTGAATATGAAAGTAGTGTTTTTATATTTCCTGTGTATTTCTTCAATTCTACTATTTGATTTATTATTAATCATAAATATAATTTAAAGAGGATATTTGTGATTTAACCTCCTCGCTACTGGCGATTATTACAGTATTTTTAAGTATTGCTGAATTATTTCTTCTCTCGTTTGACTTCAGAGCGAGATTTTTGTTTTATTTTCATTAGCTCGAATCTTAGAATTCGAAACATATTATTCTTATATCGAAATTTTATTTATATTTGAGTATCATTAATAAAATAGGACAAAACTGATGTACCCATTTGGGTACTCAGGGACTGAATAGGTTGAAAATGATAATTACGTTGCTGATTTTCGTTTGTTACTAAAACCGTCTGTCCATATTCTTAATGTAGATGGTTACTCAGATTCGAAATTTTCCTCCATCATGTTTAATCTTTGGGCGTTTGATTCATTTATATATTTAAAGTAACTCTTTTAGAAATTAATAGTTTTAACTTCATTTTTGTGTACTCACTCTTCTTAAAAGATGTTTCTTTTTTTCTTAGTTCTCAAAATATTTCTAAAATCTATGCTTAATTTAATATTTTATGTGTTAAAAGCTGACAAACTGTGAGTAAAATTTTAACACTCCATATGAAATTAAGTATATATTTTTAAAAAAATTAAATTGAAATAAACAGATACATCTTTTAACAAGTATATGCCAAAAATCGAAGTTAAAAATGTTAATTTCCCGAGGAGATATTTTAAATATGCAAATGCATCAAATGCCAGGGCTGATAAAAACCCGGGTTTTTTCTTTAAAAAAATCCCCAAATTATTTGGTTTAAACCAGGATTTTTTTGTTTAAACCGGTTTTTTAAAATATGTTTTCTTATTATATACTTATCAATAAAAAAAATATTTTTGTATACATAAGTAACATAACTTGATGGAAAAGTAATTCTCATTCATGTAATTATTTAGTATCCAATAATTTATGTTGAAAATTGAAACCGTTTAAAATGTAAACATTTTTAGTAAAAGTTATGTCTTATGTTTCATAAATAAATTGCTCTACATAGAGAGAAACATTGATACCTTAATAATCTTAATAAACAATCTTTTGATTACTACTACTATAAATAAATATATATGATGTGCTTTCATAAATAAAATTTACTTTCACATGGCTATTTACAATAATTTCTTTGAAATACTTGTTATATGAGATGTCTGATTTTTCTGTTTAAAGACTACTAATTGTTCATGTGAACAATTACTTTTTATTAAAAATAAAGCTTTTTATAAAGAGATCTGGGAATAATTTGAATTTAGCAGTAAAGTCTTTCCACACTTTAGGAAATATTGTGTGTTGCTATTTGATGCTTTTCCTCTGAAACTGTCAGGACAAAAAAAGCGACAGTAAAATAAACAAAAATACCTATTTAATAGCTTTTTAGACTACTAAAAACATTGATATTAAAATAGAAAGTAATTTTATAACTGCTGTCATCCACTTAAGCATTAAAGCAGACATCAGACTACACAGGATTTTTTTCACAAGCTGTATTATAATGATTAGTACTTTTAATGTCTAAACTAAAAACTAAACTATCTTTTTTTATGAAACTTTTTCTATTATGTCTCAAGTAAACTTTCTTTTGATCCCCTCCCCTCCCCGATTTTCTTGGATGATATAAGCAGTGGGTTCATTTATGCAATAGAAGATTTAAATGTGTATCTTATTGCATATTTTAATTAAATATAAGCTGTTGTTTCACCTAGAAGCAAATTTTGCCAGATCTTCTCATTCGATTTCATATCTTGAGTTTCTCTTTTTATTCTTAAAAGATAATCCCCCCCCCCCTATCAAAAAAAAATTCCTTTTAGAGCGTGACTGAAATTTTAAAAGGCATTTTATGTTATTAACTGTAAATCAGCGTTTCTCAAAGAAAAACGTTTTTTTAAATATTGCGTATTTTCAATCTATTTTATCTTTGCTAAGTTTAAGCGTTTTCTTTAGAGCTTCAGAAATGTTCATCAACGCATGAAATTTGCATTCTACATGCATACTAACATGACCTAGACTAGACTCCCTATGCCTCATGTTGATGCTGAAATAAGACTGATAAAAATAGAACTTACTTATCTATCCATACCCTACCATAAAATAACCCTACCATAAAACACCTACCCTACCATAAAATAACAAAACGCTCTGTGTGTCTGCGATGGCTAGCAAAATCTACCGCTCGTAGAAGTCTGAAATTTTACGTTAAGATAGTCCAACACAGGTCCTGATGCACCTGAGGCTCAGATTTTTAATCTGAGCCTAATTTTTAGGGCTGAGGCTATTTTAAGGGCTGAGGCCTCTTACAATATTTATGCACCAAGTTTTTAATAACGTGACCCCTTTTTATCTAATCTTCTTCATTTTGAGGGACATTTCTCCATTTAGCTGTTTTTGTCTTTTTACTCTTCAGTTATGACCCGGGACCCTTCGGGCCCGTTACAGGGCCCCTTTAAGTTTTTGTGATAATAAATTGTTTCCATTTAATTCGATCTTCATTTTTGGATACCTGTTCCATTTAGATATTTTCAAGTTTTTACATTTTATACATGACACTGGGGCCTCCTAGGTAATCATAAGACCCGGACCAGGGTCCTTTGACTTTTTTGTTCGCCCAACATTTTCCACTCCCTAAATTCAAACTAATTATATCACTCTTAACCCTTTCATTCCCAGTGAGTCCAAATGGCATCATAACATTTCTTATCTTTTTTTCTATATTTAATTATGATATTCCAAATTCATACCAGAAAATTAAAATAGAAATACTTATTTTATTTAATAACAGACATTCCTTATTTAAAAATAAAGTGAAATTTATCAGTGAAGTTTTCTGGTGCAAATTCAGATTATCTGAATTATGGAATTTCTTAAACGTATTCTACCATGGGAATGAAAGGGTTAAATCCAACTATACCGTGAATGAAATCGATACGCGATGATAAAAGATTGGTACATAGTATTATAATTTCAGAGCCATTTAACAAAAGTGTATATTTTTAATCAAAGCATGCGTAATCTGTGGACAAATTCCTAACCGTAAACTTTTGTACCGTAACCATAATCTGTCTGTAACCTAACTGCGATTTAGCAGTACCCTACCGTAACGTTAATATAACATAAATGTAACCTAGCCGTCACTTTATTGTAACCTATTCTTATTCTAACCGTCACATAAATGCAATTTAACTTTAACTTAACTTTAAATTAACCGTAATCTAACTGTAACCTAACGTGAAATTAAATAAAATCAAAGACTTACCGTAATGTAATTGCAACATAATCGCAACCCAAATGTTACCTAACCATTCATGGAGTTCATGTCCATGGAAATTATTTTGTCTTGTTCGGATTTGGTTATGATTCATTAGAATATTTTCGTTCAAATTCGTATTTTTAATTCAAATCAAATGTTTTCAATATTTTATTTTATTTTATTTTGACATTTAATTATTTCGAATTTATGAATTCAATTATTTTAAAAGCAAACATTTTTTTAAAATAAATAATATAATAGAAAAAAAGACCATTTTAAAAAATTACCATTTCTTCGTAAAATATTCTTGAGCTGTAATTCATTTCTTTCAGTTCGTCTTATTAATACAAAATCCTTTCCACATGCTTTTGTTTGGGACATTAAAATTTAAGCGATAAATGGTTTAATATTGCAACCCTTTTTTCGGTTTACTTCACCACCACCTATATTTTTCCTCCATGGTTTACAACGGCTGTGATAAAAAATCATCATTTAAACTGACAGTTTGCCAGTCTATGAATTTTAAAGGTTTGTTCCAGCTTTTTTAATTATTTATGCGAAAATTTTATGCAACCAGCCAACCATAACTAAATAAAGGGGAAAAAAGGCGATTTTTTATGAGAGTGATCTTTGGAATTTAATTAATTACTCAGTTAATAAATAGAATTTCGAAATTCTGAAGCTCAGGTGCATCAGGAGAGATTTGGGGCTACTCTCAAAAAAAGTTTGAGCCTCGTACATGCTGTAGATTTTGCCAGCCATCGCAGACACACACACACACACAGACACACACACAGACAGACAGAGCGTTTTGTTCTTTTATTAATATAGATTCCTTCGAATAATTCATACTCTATTCTTAATTTTAACTAATTAAAGGTCTAAAGCGCTATGTACTTACACATTTTAACATGTTTTCATGTTAGGGCCCTGGTTTTAATTGTCAGTTGGCCGATTCGGCCCCCTATTACAGCTTCCTTAAAAATGGCCCGATTCACTAGCTTTTTTTTCTAACAACTTTTTAGGTCCACCATGAACGACAAAAAAACTTCTCAGATTTCAGCTATCTCTAATTTTGAATGTTAATCGCATTCTTGGGGCCCTTGGTGCAGCTTCTTTAAAAATGATCCAGATTGCTTTCTATTTTACTTAACATAGTTTTAGCTTCCTCCCATTTTTTATTGACTACAAAAATTATTTTTATACCCAACTACATGCGAAATAAATTTCCTCCCCTTGGGGCCCGGTACAGGACCCCTTAAAGTTTTTGTAAAAAAAAAAATTGCTTCCTTTTGATCCTAACTTTATTTTTAGGATTCTCTATTCATTTAGATATTTTAATATTTTGACATTTCATATAAGACATCGTGATCTTGTATAAAATCATAGGGCCCAGTCCAGGGCCCCTGAACATTTTCTGAGAGAAACACAGTTCACTCCCTAAATTTTTCACCTTCTCAGAGCAAAATTTTTAAATTTGAGTCTCGGATTCTTCTTTCTGAACCAATATAATCTCAAATTTTTATCCGCTCTTAGGGCCCTTTTTTAAAACATTTGCCGAATCAAATTGTGCATTTTTTAAAAATATTATTCAAACAAATAATTCATTCCCTATTATTAATTTTGACTAATTGTAGATCTAAAGCGCTAAGTACTAGACATTTTAACATGTTTTCCTGTCAGTTAGCCTTTTTGGGGCCCTTATTATAAATCCCTTATAAATGGTTTAGTTCACTTGCTTTTTTTAAACAACTTCTTAAGTTTATCAGCTAGTACAAGAAAAAAAGAAACACCCTCAGAGTCTAGATACCGCCAATTTTGAATGTTAATCGCGTTCTTGGGGCCGTTGGTGCAATTTCTTTAAAAGTGAACCGAATTGCCCGCAATATTCTTTAACGTAGTTTTAGCGTCTCCCCATTCCTTTAATAATTACAAAAATATTTTATATCCAACTACACGCGAAATAAGTTGCTGGCTCTTGGGTCCCGGCACACCTTTGATGTGTTTGTACCTTAAATTGTTATTAAATTACCCTCTTTTAATCCAATCATCATTTTTGAAACAATTTTTCCGCTTAGTTATTCCCACGTTTTTACATTCCATTTAAAAGCCTGGGACTCTGTATGGTGCCGCTGGACCCAGCTTAGGGACCTTGAAATTTTTGTTCGAAATGCATATGTCCCTCACTCACTTTCCCACCTTCTCAACGCATAATTTTAAAGTTGCGTTTTGGACTACACCCTGATATTTTTATTGGGGTCCTAGGACTTTTTTAAAAGCATTTACTCAATGTTTCATGCATTTATTTAAAATATTCTAGCGAATAATTCATAGCCTATGATTAATTTTGATTAATTGTATATCTAAATTGTTAAGTGTTTGTTGAAGATTATCATAACAGGTCCTGGGCGAGTCAGCTAGTATTCAGTAATTTGAAACAATCAAGTTACAAAAATGAGAAAATATTATATTAGATTTGTTCTAAAAAAGAAATTGGTTTAAATCATGCCAACCCTGCTGGTAATAGAATAAAATTTTAATGCAAAAGCCTCAATGCTTATATAGGAAGACAAGAAAAACAAATTTTCACACTATTTAAACACAATAACCATAGAGAAAAAATGCTTAGCAAATTATTCATTAGCATGCATAACAACAGTAATCAATGGGTAAAATAACTTAAGTGTATGTCATCATTGAGGCTTTGCGGTATGATGTAATCCTTAGTAAATCTTAACTAATCAAGCAAATTAAGTAGTAAAATTGCATTTGTAGTTCAAGTCTATGATTCTGGATTTTTTTAAGCTTTAAAAATAAGAAAAATCCTTACTAGTTTTTCTGATCATAAGGTTTTTTCTAACCTCCTAATTTTAGAAAAAATAGTTATTCTGCCATGCACATTTATAGCTTATACGAAAACTGGGGTTGATTAAAAATGTTTGCATTTTAGAAATTTATTAATTTATCATTTTTATAGAGCTTTACTTGTAGTTTCTGCATAACTTCGATGCATTACAGTGTAAAATAAATCCAAACATATGGGGAAGAGAATAAAAAAAATGATAAAAAAGCAGCATCGTTTAAAAGAAAACCATACTTTAAACCAACTTCGATTAAATCAAACAACTCTGCCAAAAGCCCATCGACTTTACATTAGTGAGGGCAGTTCGGAAACTGAGTGACTAGTCCCCTTAAAGGTTAATATGTAAACAAATAGTTTCGATAAATAGATCTTATTTTCATTTTGTGGCTGTTTAAATCATTGAATTATTTGAAAATTGATAATTATGCGTTTAACTGTGCAGATAAAAATAATTTGAATAATTTATTTTCAACATTTTAGATTTAAAATTAAAGAATCAACATAATTGTTTAAAGTGTTTAAAACATTTTCTTAAAATTTTTTTTATAAAAAATTCCTTTTTATAATTATATTTTTAAATGTACGTTTTATGAAAATAAATATTTTTCTTCCAGAAAATGTCAGTGCCTCAGATTTACTCCGAAGCAACAGAAAAAACATTTGATTGTGAAATATGTTCCAAAGAATTTTTACAAATGAATAATCTGAAAATGCACTTACGCACCCACTCAAAGGAAAAACCTTTTTTATGCGAAATATGTTCCAAAGGATTTTCACATAGACATAGTTTAAAAGGACACTTGCGCAGCCATACAGATGATAAACCTTTTGTTTGTGAAGTATGTTCCAAAGGATTTTCACTAAGGAGTAATCTGATAAAACATTTGAATATTCATACAAAAGAAAAACCTTTTGTTTGTGAAATGTGTTCCAAAATCTTTTCAGAAAGTGGCTCTCTGAAAGTACACCTACGCACCCATACAAACGAAAAACCTTTTGTTTGTGAAATCTGTTTTAAAGGATTTTCAGCCAGAGGTAATCTGAGGCAACACTTGTGCACCCATACAAAGGAAAAAGCTTTTGTTTGTGAAATCTGTTATAAAGGATTTTCGCAAAGTAGTAATTTAAAAGTACATTTGCATACGCATACAAAAGAAAAACCTTTCCTTTGTGAAATATGTTCCAAAAGATTTTCACAAAGTAGTAATTTTAAAGTTC
This sequence comes from Maratus speculifer, assembly GCA_964019185.1. Classification (NCBI taxonomy): domain Eukaryota; kingdom Metazoa; phylum Arthropoda; class Arachnida; order Araneae; family Salticidae; genus Maratus; species Maratus speculifer. The sequence goes on from OZ025296.1 coordinate 368,842,006, forward strand.
ACTTGCGTACCCATACAAAGGAAAAACGTTTTGCTTGTGAAATATGTTCTAAAGGATTTTCAGAAAGAGGCGATCTGAAGAAACACTTGCGAGTCCATACAAAGGAACAACCTTTTGTTTGTGAAATATGTTACAAAGGATTTTCAGAAAGTGGTCATTTAAAAGTACACTTGCGTACACATACGAAAGAAAAACCTTTTGTTTGTGAAATATGTAACAAAAGTTTTTCAGAAAGTGGCTCTCTGAAAAAACACTTGCGTACCCATACAAAAGAAAAACCTTTTGTTTGTGAAATTTGTTCTAAAGGATTTTCAATTAGTAGTAATCTGAAAACACACTTGCGTACCCACACAATGGAAAAAGCTTTTGTTTGTGAAATTTGTTCCAAAGGATTTACCCAAAGTAATAATCTAAAAACGCACTTGCGTGCACATACGAAGGAAAAACCTTTTGTTTGTCAAATATGTTACAAAAGCTTTTCACAAAATGGCTCTCTCAAAGTGCATATGCGCACTCACACAAAGGAAAAGCCCTTTCTTTGTAAATTATGTTCCAAAAATTTTTCAAAAAATAGTCATCTGAAAACACACTTGCGTGCCCATGCAATGGAGAAAACTTTTGCTTGTGAAATATTTTCTAAAAGAAATCAGTCAATCAGTGATCAGTCAAAAATTAGTGATCTAAAATGAAATTTGCGTGTGCATGAAAGGGAAAACTTTTGTCTGTGAAATATGTTCCTAAGGATTTGCAGAACTGATCATTTAAAAGTGCATTACGTACGTAATAAAAACCACCTATTTCTGAAATGTTTTTCAGAGAATTTTTAGAAAAGAGTTTTTGCTTTCAAAAAGATCTCATGTAAAAAATGTCAAGTCTCGTGACTCTTAGAACGTAAAAAATTCTTAGATCATGTGTAGTTCCAGGTTTAGCTTAATATTAACAGTGACATTTTAATTCACAAATTGCTCCTAGTCTCTACACCTTTAGTAAATTATTATTTTGTGACGTGGCAATTGCGCAGCACAAGGAAGTTATTACGTCAACAATTTACTATATTTTGAGATGGTGCGGGATTATTTGATTAAGGCTGAATATAAAGAAGAGAGATAGAAGCTTTAAAGGTGGGATTCATCTGTTAGGGGCTTTTGTAAACCAGGGTGTTTCCTTCCTTTGTCTATATTTAATACTAAATTATGGTTTTGATTCTTTGCTGCAGGGGAAAAGATTGTTATTTAAAGAATTGAACCTTATAATCTTGCTTTTCAATCTGGCCGTCATAGCCTCGTATTTGGAAAGTATTAAATTACACACATAATTTTTTTTTACATAGAGTTGAATGCCACTTGCCTTCCCAAAATCATAAAATTTTGAAAAAATGGCATATTTTAACTAAGTGAATTCGATCTTTTTCGATTTCAAAATATAATCTTCTTTCAAAATATAACTCAGCAAACATTGTAGAATGACGATTTTGCCAAAGAAAAGCAAATGTCTCCCACGCAGTAGATCATGGGTTCAAATCTTTCAGGCGGAATTTTAAAATTTTGATTTTTATTATTACTAGTCATTTTCAAATGCATTTAATTAAAAAAAATTCCTTTTTTGGCAATTTTAATAGCGTTTTTGTGTAGCGGTAAAGTTTAATAATTTTCTTCTTACAGAAAATCTGAAATTTCAATTAAAGAAGAATCCGCAGATTTATTGACTTATACCGTATTTTCGGGCGTAAGCGCCGCGGCGCATACGAGTTTAAAAGTTAAAATTATACTTGCTGCGGCGCTTCTGCCGGGGCGGCGGATACGATGTATTTTTCTTTTTTCCTTGCAGCGATATTCATGACAGAGGTGATTCTGTTTGGAGTTTTTCTGAAAATTGTGAAAAGTCAATCATCAGGAAGAAAATGCGAAGAATAAAAAATCTCGCGAATCTCGACAAATGATAGCCTAATATCTGTCAATCATTCGCAGAAAATGCAAGAATTTTATCAAAATATCGGGAGAAAAAAACACGAATTTTATCAAAGGTTCGCGGGAAATGAATGAATTTTCCCGAAGTATCGCTAAAAAACCCACATTTCGACGAAAGATTGCAGTAAAAACGCGAAATATGTCAAAAAATCTCTAAAAAAGGCAAATTATGAAAAAGATCGAGGAAAAATCGTGAATTTCTCAAAGGTTCGCCAAAAAGAACGCCCAAAAGAATTGTAAAAAAATTGCTAGAAAAAACGCAAATATGTCGTATCTATAAATAAACGGCAAAAAACGAAAAGAAACGTAAATTTAAGCGAAAAAACGCAGAAAAAAGGAAAAATGTGAAAAAAAAGCATGAAATCTATTGAAAAATCTCAAAACGAAATTTCATCAAAGATTCACGATTCATTCATGTCATCATGATTCAAACCGTTCTCAAAGGCGAATGAGAACGGTGTGAATCATGATGAAATGAATAGTCATGAATCTTTGATGAAATGTGATTTTTCGAGATTTTTTTTAATAGATTTCATTCTTTTTATGCTTTTTTTTACAAATTTCTCCTTTTTTCAGCGCTTTTTTGACAGAATTTACGTTTTTTTTTAAAAAAACCGCACTTTTTTCAAGTATTGCTTCAAGTATCAAAATTTATGATTCATTTGTCATTCAAATATCCCTAATGCCTCACATTGACGAACCACCTCTAGACTGGACGTACGGTTGATATGCAACTAGTCCATCCAGAACAAACTTACATTGTTCCATTCAAATATTCATAATTCATTCAATTCATCATGATTCACCCCTTGCTCATCCCCATAAAAAACGCAAATTTTTTCAAGTATCGCGAATAAATTCTGCAAATTCGCCAAATATCGCGATAAAACCCTGCAAATTTCGTCAAATATCGCGATAAAACCTTGCAAATTTTGTCAAATATCGCGATAAAACCCTGCAAACCTCGTTACAAACTATAAAAAACGTATTAAAAATCCCGAAAAAAAGGCCGCACGAATTCAAATTTAATTTTATCATAAAAAATATACAAAATATACTAAATTTAAAATTTGATTTATATTACAAATGTTAAAAAAACGCGAAAAAACACTAAATATAACGCAATTTTTAACATTTTGATGTATTTTCGTAAGTGCGGCGCATACGGCGGTGCGGCGCTTCTGATGAATATTTGTTTTATTTTAATGCATTTCCGGAGGTGCGGCGCTTACGATGGGTGCGGCGCATACCCCCGAAAATACGGTATATATTTTTAAAAATGCGCATTTAGTAACATGCCAGATGATATAATCAAATCCACATTTAAAATTAAAAAATTTCATTTTTAATAATTTACTGGTACAGAGCAATAAATATTGGGTTCATCTAAGTGTAAATATATTTTGCTTGCTACTGCCGCCTACAAGCAATTTTTTAAAATAACTTCAATGTGGACAATCTTTAAAGTTATTTGCAATTCTTTTAAATCAAAAAATTTAATTTTTTTCGATATAAATTGACATTCTTTTTAGCGCCATCTATTTTTGAAAAATGAAAGAATTAGTTAGGATTTTTCTAAATTATTCCAACATTTTAAATAAGTTTTAAGTTTTTGCCTATTGAAATATCATTTTTTATCTGTTCCTCTGCTAAATATCTGAAATTGATAAATTTAAAATTATCCGGATTTTTTAAATTTTACTTAAATATATTTATTTCAATATCTTTAATTTGATTAAAAAAATATTTTTTATTATTTTACAATTAAATGTAACGATGTTGTCGGTTCAGTTATGTGAGAATTTAATAGTTATAAATTAACAATGATTAATTTATTAATTTAAGGATAAAGTGTTTTAAATGACATATTAAACAAAGTCCGCTGTGCGATGTGCGATAATACTTACGTGCTTGTTTTCAATAACCATCAATACAGATGACATTGTGAAAGTTTTTCATGTATAAAAATACTCTAAAATTTAAGAAATCATAATTTGATTTTCAATAAATATTACATTTTTGTGTGGGGTGTAGATGTTTAATGTAACATATATGATCGTTTTGCTTGAACTAATGTCTGAATGTTGGTCAAATTGTTCATATTTGCAGGTGAATATCTGATTTAGAAAAAGCTTAATTTAAAAGACAAGTGCATTTCTTTTTTTTCTGTGTAAATTGAAAATCGTGCTTCTCTGAAAAATTGAGGAAGCTAGCACTATTAATTTTGCATTATGAAACAAGATGTTTAATTTATCTGACATATTATATAAAAACATGGCGCACTGTAGTTTTCAAATACAATTTTTAACTTGTTGTAAAGTATCAAATAGAGGAAGACATAGTGTTTTGCTGAGTGAAAAAGGAATGTGTTTCTGTAAATTTTGAATGCACACAATGTATGTCTAAAACCTAATGAGCTATTAAAAAATAATGATTAAACGAGTATTCAAAAGTTTTTGGATGCCTTTAATATTTATTTATTTTTTATCTAGAAGCTGATGTTGTTTACATTTCTTTTTAATAAGAGAAGGTTGACCAACCTTCTTAAAATTTGACTGTTTTTAACAAATGCATCGAAAATCGTAAATGTCTTTCCTTGCACTAATAAATTATAATTTTATTGATTTTTGCGTATATGTTGGATTAGTGGGGAGTTTGCTGGCAAAATCTTCCTTATTTAAATGTTTTGCCAGTTTGGCATTATTCACTTCAGTTCGGTTCGCAGCTTGTGAGTTATTTAAATGAGACTATTCCAAAAATAAAATAAGCCATTACGACTTTTTGTACACTTTGAGATAAGTCTGATTTTTCAAATTTTAAAATAGTGAAACTAAAACAAATTATAAGCAATGAGAAAAAAATTAATATTCTTTTATGATAAAAAAAAATCTTATAATTAAGTACATAAACAATCAAAAATTAACTTATTGAATATAGAAAAGCAAAGACTTTTTGGTGAAAATAATAATAATAATAATAGGAACAATAAAAATTGCTAACTCCCGCACACTGAATGATGCTTTAACCCTTCCACAGTTCTGTTGTTTGAACTTTATTCCATTGGAAATAGTTTCACGTTTAGTCTTTTGTTAGTATATGAGCGGTTAAACATTCAATTTACAAAACGCTATAGCAATGCATCTGTTAAAGTGCCTTCCCCCTCTTTAGGATTTCTAAAGCAAACAGTAATCTGTTGAAATCTACTGTGTGTGCCAGGAAGGGAAAACTTCCCACTGCATTTTTGCAGAGTGATTGATTAGCCCTGGACTAATCCCCTTTCAAAGAAGATAAAAAGTAACTTTCTGTTTGCATTGAAATAAGCGAAAGATGATTTTTAAAATTTATCAAAGAATAAATTTTAGATTATATCATTAATAACTTGCTTCTTATAAATGAGATTCAAGCTATTGATGTTTTTACTTGAGCAATTATTCTCTGAATATAAATATAAATTAATTAATGTAAAATCTTTCAATATGATATAAAATGCAGTTAGATACAGATATGAATTCATTTTTATTATATTTTATTATTATTGTTCGTTATGCCAGATGCATTACATTAAGGACTTTTTAAAAATGATAAATTCGAATATATATATATAAATATTTATTTATATTTATATACAAGGGCGGATCTGGAGACTCCTCATGGAGGGGGGGCGATTTTAAAAATTGGGAGACTCGAATCTTATGCGTAGGTCGGGGCTAATATTTTTACTGCGGATCGGGTTTTGGTCCGGTTAACTTCTATATTGTCTGCGGGTCGGGTTTGGGTCCGATTGACTTCTATTTTTCTAGCGGATCGGGTTTGGGTCCAGTTGATTTCTATTTTTTGCTGCTGGTTGTGTTAAATAATCAGTGGGGTGCGAACAGAAGGTTTCAGTTTACCCCCCTCCTCCCCAAAAAAACGACTTTTCTTGTGACTGGCCAAAAATGATGTTCGTAGTATAAATTTGATGTCCTTTAAATTTCAGGACCCGAGGCGACTGCCCCCTTCGCCCCCACCCTTTCGCACCGCGCTGTAACTAATACTTTTTCTGTGATTCGCATTTATGTCCATTTGACCTACTTTTTGCAGTGGGTCAGGTTAACTTCTAATTTTTTTGCTAATTGTTGGATTTGAGACCGCTTGACTACTATATTTTGTTGCTGGTCAGTTTGACGTCTGTTTATATATATATATATATTATATTTATGCTAAAATAGAAAAAAACATAACTGCTTCCCTTTCATTCTAATCAGAATGTTTAATATAGTGATTTGAAAAGGAATAAATAGCTTTAAGGGGTAAAAAGTTCTTTTAATATTTTCTATTCATTGATATATAAAATTTATAGGTTTCAGAAAAATGAGTACGAGACTGAGCACTGTCTCATCTCTAATACAGATATTTAGGAAGCATGATTCCAGGCCGGACATGAAAAAAAAAACAAGTCAGGCTCGGCCCAAAGCGGCAGAAATATAATGATCAGGACACGATCCGGCTCTAAAGGTCAGAAGACCTGACTCAGCCCGACCCTAAGGTGGGCGGTCACCCCTCCGCTATCTCCCCCCCACCTGGTTATATCCACCATTGCCTGATTCATGAATAGGTGCGGCCCGACCCGCGCCGTGCTCACCTTGAGTTTCATCCTAAGTCCTATTCCATGAAGATCTCTCATGTTGGTTTGAAAACCTTTATAGTCCCAAGGGGGGGGGGCGATCGCCCCATCGCCCCCCCCTTAGATCCGCCATTGTATCTATATGTTGTAGCCAATACCCGAAATTGGCCAAATATAGAACTGGCCGGCCAATTCCCGAATTGGCCAGCAACGTTAAAAAATGACTGGCCAATTCTAGAATTGGCCAGCCGATTCGCGAACTGGCCAGATGCGAATGGCCAATTCCCGAAATAGATATAAGTACTCGGCTTAATCTTTTCTAACATAGTTGAAAGTGTCTATGAATTCAAATAGTCTAGACGTCAGCCTGTCCGTGATCTAACTCGAGTAAAGTTTACGGTTAACTTGTTATTGTCATCGTATTTGGTTTATCAATTGATTTCGATATTGAAAGGGAATTGTGTACTATTTTTGGTAAATTTAGTTGGGTACACAAAAATATTTCGTTTCAAAATAATCAATGGAAATCTTTTTTACTGTACATTTTAATGTTACATTATTACAAAAAAATTGGTACCTATGCATCATAGTTCGGATGTTGGCCAAGGCTTCCCGGCCAGTTCGCGAATTGGCCGGCCAAAACCCGAAATACGCTATTCATTTCATGTATTTCGGGTTTTGGCCAGGAAGCTTGGCCAGTTCGGGTATTGGCCGGCCAGTTCTAGAATTGGCCAGGCTCCGGGTATTGGCCGCAACATATATATTTATTAAAATGTAAGAAACATGATTCGAATGCTGTTTTATCGAAAAGCAAGTAAAATGTGACATAATAAATATTTATATTTATCAGAAATTGTTATATATCTTATAAAATAGAAATTTCCTTTTAATATATGATTTGTAAATTAATTTTAGAACAAATTATGATTATTTTTATTGTAAATGTCGTAGCAAGTTTTTAAGAACACAATTTAACAGACATATTGGATAAATAGGATGTATGGCAGAAGGCACAAATGATTATAAGTCTTTAATAGATGTTCCTCCAGAGTAGTCGGATAAGCTGGAGTTATAAACACATAGGAATTGGCATACTTCACATAGTCATAAGACAGCAATGGGAGTATGTATTGATGATCCAGAGACGGCCATATATCTGTTTCACCATCAGAAACGCGGTCTTTTGACACAATTTTAACTGCACATACTGAATCTGTCATCGTATGTTTAACTTTAATTACGGCACCGAACGTGCCTTCGCCGAGAGTTTCGACAAACTTGTAGCTCTTTACTTGAAGATGGTAAACAATTTCCACCATTTTTGCGTAGGTGTTGGTAACATGAACAAGCTAATGCGAGTTATTTCAATTTATAAGAATGTTTTTATTGTCTTCATCCATGTATCGATCAATCTTTAACTGCATTTTCAAAGAACAATTTTCATTTCATTTCTCTGTTGAAAATTACCAAGCAATGGTACGAATTTAAGAATGATTAAGGGGATACTTCAGTCAAGCGGAGAGTCACTAATTCGATGGAAGAATTTTGTAAAGATATTTAGTTTACATTCATTTCAACATTTTTTAAAAGTTTTCTTTTTTTTTTCATTGGATAACTCAGATCGATCTAAACAAAGGCCATTTTACCTTTCCTCTTTTATTTATAGATATTTTTAATGAGGAAACTTTAATTTTGAGATAAAATGGGTTTTAAAAATAAAAGCATCTTAATAAAAAAAAGGGGGAAAAATAGCAAGCAAAATCGAAAAAGTAAAAAATGTCTTTGAACAAGTCAATTTCAGCTATCCTAATGCAAAAAACATTTAAAAGTATTGAAATGTAACCAAGTATTGTAAAGTATTGAAATGTAACCCGCCGACCAATGTACGACTAATTAATTAAGGGGGGGGGGGGGTACTTTAACGGGCTGCTAGGGCAAAAATGAATTTAAGCCTAGAAGCCACAATCACTTAAAGCAGAGTTTTAAAGGATTGGCGTACACATATACGCAGAAAAAAGTCAGATAATTATTTAAACTGAACTTTATTAAAAACATCAGATTTCTTAAAAAATGATATCTTACATGTATATGCTTAGTTTTATTGTTTTCTATAGGAGAATTAGAAAAATCTATAGCAGCTCTGTTATCACAGTACAAGTTAAACTCTGAAAAATGTGGGGGGAAAATTTTTAGTTCTTTACCTTCTTTTATTATGTTAATTATCGAAAGAAGTTCCTTAGCAGCATCAGTCAAGGAAACGTACTCCGCTTCCATAGTTGAAAGGGCAACACAACGCTGTTTAGAAGTTAGCCAAGATATAACAGCATCATTTAAAAATAAAATACCCCCCCCCCCCAAATCGATACTCGATCGTCTCGGTTAAATGCATACTCGGCGTCACTAAAACAGTTTATTGAAAAATTATCATGACAAGAAAGATTTCATTTTTCGTATCTTGTATGATATACATAGCCAAGAACTTTTAATAAGGCTAACCAATGTATTTTACCGGGATTGCTTTGAAATTGTGAAAGGAGATTAACCACGTAACTAATATCTGGACGTGTTCTACTAGCTAAAAATGATAAACATCCAATTAAGTTACGATATGGAATTTTTTCCATTTCAGCAATTTCTTCATTAGTTTGTGGGCAATCCCTTTTCGAAAATACTACCCCTTTTGAAATAGGTAAAGAAACAATTGGTGGATAATAACTTTTAAACTGCTCATAAATATTTTCAATGTAATCCGTCTGATGAATATAAAAACCATTTTTAATTTGTTCAAAATTAACTCCCAGTAATTTAACCGTCTCCCCCAAAACTTTAATATCAAATTTTTGTTTTAATACATCTATAACTTTAAAAATTTTATCTTTATTTTTTCCTAACAAAATCATGTCATCGACATAGAAAAGCAGGACAATTTCGGAGTTAAGAGAATAAACACATTTGGTCCACTCAAACTTTTTAAAATTTAAACTTTCTAAAACGAAATGTAGTTCGTAAAACCATTCACGCCCGCTCTGATGGAGACCATACAGAGCTTTCTTTAACAAACAAACGTGATCAGGTTTATCCGATTCTATAAAACCAACTGGTTGTCTCATGTAAATAACTTCCGATAAAGGAGCATATAAATATGCACAGCGAACGTCCATTTGAATATGATGCCATTTTAATCCACAAACTAAAATCGAGAAAAACAAACGTATTATAGTGAGATTAACCACGGGACTGAAAACCTGATCATATTGAATGCCTTTTTCCTGTCGGAAGCCTTGTGCAACGAGACGCGCTTTATATCTAATTATTTCGTTCTCTTTATTGCATTTAATAGTATAAACCCATCTGCTTCCCAGGATCCTAGCATTCTGAGGTTTTTCTACTAAAGTCCAAACTTCTCGATCTTTAATAATTTGAATTTCCTCTTCCATCGCACACTTCCACGATTCTACTTGAGGAGAACGTATTGCATCATTAAAAGTTTTTGGAACGTTCACTTGATCCCGCTTTAATTGTCATTCATTTAAATGATTTGCCTCCAACTCCTGATTTATAACGCCAGTAAAGTTATTTTTACCACTGAAATCAAACACTTTTGGATCGTAAGGTATATTTTTGGACTCGCAATAAGTTTTTGCATCGTTTGGGGATCTTAAACGCATATTTGTTCCTACTATACTATAATAAATATCTGTACGCGATCCATCCGAACGAGGAACAGCTTTCCGAAACCATTCAAATTTTGGTTTAGTTAATGCAGGAGATTCAGACACCTTTTCAATCGGTTTTGGTTTCTCCGCCTCCCCCTCAATTAATTTAACTTGTTTATCGGGCTCACACGATTTTTCAGTGTCTAAAACCTCCGAATCATCCAAATCCAATGCATCTAAATGAAATAGACTTCGGTCAGAAATCTGTTCGTTTTTAACTTGTTCTTCTATTCTAACATTTATGGTCTCGATAATTTTATCGTTTTGAGGAATCCAAACGCGATAGTCTTTAGTTCGAAGAGCGTACCCTACGAGTACTCCCTTTTCAGCACGCATATCTAGTTTACCGCGATTATGTTTAGGAATCCCGACATATACAGTGGAACCAAAAGCTCTTAAATGTTTAACAGACGGTACTTTCCCCGAAAATAACTCGAACGGTGTCTTAGTCAAATTCTTATGGCAGGTGCGATTCCACGTATAGACAAAATATAGCAAAGCCTCCCCCCAGAATCTTTTATGCAATTTAGAGTCATTAAGTAAAGTTCTTACTGCATTTAGAGCTGTAGAATTAAATTTCTCAACGAGACCGTTCATTTCCGGTGAAAATGGGTTGGTCCGCTCAGGTTTAATACCCCTATCTTCCAAATATTCCTCGAATTCATTTGAACAAAACTCTCCGCCATTATCAGTGCGGATGTTAATGACCTGTTTCCAGTAAATGTCTCGGCACGTTTTTGAAATTTTACAAAACAATTAAAAACGTCCGATTTTTCTTTCATCAAGTAAACGTACACTTTTCTAGAAAAATCGTCGATTATTGTTAGGAAATATTTATTACCCCCTTTAGTTTTTGTATTCAACGGGCCTGCTACGTCAAGGTGCAAAAGCTCCAACGGCTTTACAGACCTATTTTTTCCTATAGATTTAAAAGAAACTCGTCTGGCTTTACCGATTTTGCAAGGCTCGCAGTTCAATTCTTCATTTTTGAGTGGGGGCATTCCCCTAACTTTGTCAACGGTTTTTAATATATAATCCTTATTTATGTGAGCAAATCTTTTGTGCCATGTTTCTAAACTATTTTCTGCATTAACCTGGTTAACTTCTAAATTACGGCAGTTTCCACTATTACGTTTAATGTATTCAGGAAAAACATAGTAAAGTCCATTTTTTCGAATAGCTGAAAACAATTTTCTACCACTCAAATATACGTCTATTCGCCCATTTTTACCAACAAACGTGGCGCCTTTCTCTTCAAAGAGATGGCCCGCCATCAAATTATGTCGTAATTTAGGGGAATATAAGACATTGTGTAATGCAACAACCTGGTGTCTGCCTTTAACTTTACAATTAAACTTTATAGTTCCTCTGCCTAGAACTTCGCAAGCCACCCCATTAATTGCAGCTTTCATTTCCATCCTGGAAATTGGCTCAAAATCCCAGAATAAATCTTTACGTGAACAAAAATGGGAACTGGCTGCAGTATCAAATAACCAGGCAGTATTATCAGTATTTGAGTTAAAATAAGTTTCAGCTATAAAACCCACTTCACCATGTTTTTCATTAGCCCTATTTTTAAATTTTCTACAATTTTTAGCAAGGTGGCTACTTAATTTACATTTAAAACATATTCTAGTTTCATTACGCTTAAAATTAAAACTGGGATCTGCCGCACTTACCTGCGTATTAGATTTTGACTTCTGCTTAGTAGATCTCTTCACATTGTTACATTTATTTTCACTGTTATGCAAAGCAACTTCATTAAATGCATTAGAATTTTTGTTAATTGGACAATTAAACAATTTTAATCGCGCTTCCTCAGACAACAGTTCACTCAGAACATTTTCAAAGTTAAAGTCCTCGTCCGAAAAACGGTAAATCAGCTGGACAATACCTCTGTACTCATCAGGAAGGTGACGAATCAGCTGAAACGGCTTTAACCACTCGGAAATTGGACGACCGGCATCTTTTAATTGCATCATAATGTCTCTCAATCTAGCACCATAAAGATTCAGATCCTCACCAGGCTGCAACTTGCACTCGAAAAATGCGTCCGTCAACTCCACAACACGAGCACGACTACTAGGACGAAAATGCTTCTCCAACGCTTGCCAAGCTACATAAGGATCTTCGACACCAGTTAACAAAGGCCGCAATTCTTTACTGACATTCAAGTAGAGAATGGAATATGCTCTTGTCCTCTTTGCCACTTCAGTAGGAGTTGGCGCCTTGGCTGGGTCGTCGACTTCCAGCAATTTTGTAGTCACACATTCCCAGAGCGACTTTTCCATCAAAAGAACACGAACATCTCGCCATGTACTGTAGTTAGATGACGTCAACTTATCAATAGGGAGAAAGTCCATGCCAGATGAAGACGACATCATGGCTTAAAAACTGAGGAAAACTCGCACAGATTTAAAAAGGCCTAACTACTCTGCATATTGTGTGCTTCAATCCAGGCTGGGCCCATAACCCGTAACGGACTGCTAGGGCAAAAATGAATTTAAGCCTAGAAGCCACAATCACTTAAAGCAGAGTTTTAAAGAATTGGCGTACACATATACGCAGAAAAAAAGTCAGATAATTATTTAAACTGAACTTTATTAAAAACATTTAAAAACATGATTAGTAATAACAGCAAAAATCCGGCCATAACTTTGGCCAAAAGAACGCACTGCTCATTTAGTGAGCTTTTTATAAGTCTAGACTAGCATTACAATAAAGCTCTTAAACAATGAAACTTTTTTATTTAAATCTTGGGTTTTTTACAAAATAAGTGGATAGGGAGGAAACAGAGTTATGAATGTTTAAATATTTTTTTTAATTCAAAAGGACAAATTTATGAAATGAGTTTTTGTTCGAAAATGCATGAAACTAGCAGGTGTTGATTTATAGAAATATTATATTTCAGAATCTATCTAATCAATCACAAACTCGTGTTTCCCCTTTTTTTTCTTTTTCATCAAAGAAGGAAAAATCTGAAATTTTACTTAAATTTGCCATTCGCTCCCCCACATGCAGAAATCTATCTTCCGGCATTTCCAACAAAGTTTCCCAAAGCGATCATGATTGACGAATTGAGGACGTATTCAAATAAAAAATTGCTTTTTTTATAACTCATTTTTAAATTCAATTTTGCTCTCAAACGCATTCAATGGACCTTATGCACGTGACGTATGACGCCAGAGCTGGCGGTATGCTAACCTGCTATTCCAGACACTGCACCGCCAAAATGCCAGTATGCGCAGGCGCAAACATCGCTAGCAGACGACTTCAGCATTTCTGGATACATTTTAACGGGAAATTTACAAATTTAGAGAATTTTCTTGGAAGCAGAATAACAATTTTGAATTTATATTACCATATATTAAGTATATGCTGCTACAACAAAATATTCTTTTCCGATATTTCTAACAAACAAGCATTAAAAACTCACACTCCATAGACTGCTATGCTAAACACCGCCAGTAAATACCGCCAGCAGACGAATTTTAGCCTCGACCTCAGGTTGCGTGCATAAGGTCCATTGAGAGTTTTTCTTATTTGGGAATTATATAATGTGCCGTATTGGTCGATTTTTTTTCAAAAAGTCAGAATAAATATCAAAACAAATGCTGTCAAAGTGGGCATTTGAGCCGAATTTAGCTTAAGATGATTCTGATTAATTCTACTCTAATAAAAATAAATAAAAAAATAAAATAAAAATAAAAATAATCAATTTTTTTTTCAAAAGCGGTAAATAAAGTTGTTAAACTGGGTTTATCTCTAATCATATTTCATTTTTACCACGCTTTTATTAACTTCACCTGTATGTTTGTGAGTTTGTAACTCTCCTTATTTTATGCATGTTCACCGATTACTCCGAAACCATGCAACCGATTAACTTGGTTTTGGTGTAAAATGAAAGACGATGCTCTCGAATTGGTACCACTTCGGTTTCATCGAAATTGGTTCAGTACTTTTTTAGTATTTAGGCAAAAACTAATAAAATTAGTGATTTTTCGCTAATTAAAAGTGTTGAATACGTTCACTGAATGGAGTGTAGACAGCATGGCCGAGCGGTCTAAGACGCCGGATTGAAGCTCTGTTTTTCGAAAGAGATTGTGGGTTCGAACCCCACTCCTGACATTATTTACATCTATGCAAAATTTAAAAAAAATTCCGTATTACGATTTTTATTTTTAACCGGCTTCAGAAAAGAAAGAGGAAGTTATCAATTCGACGCGTATGTATTTTTTTTTCTATGTATGTTCACCAATTACTCTGAAACTATCCAACCGATTAATTTGGTTTTTGTATTAAATATAAATATAGTTTTAAAAACTAAAAACCACGCTTTTAAAGTAATCAAACTAAAAAGTGAAAAATAAATATAGTTTAAAAAAACTAAAAAACATGCTTTTTAATTATATCAAACTAAAAAGTGAAAAATAATTCGTACTATAAGCTGAAAATGAAAATAGATGAAAAATACTATATTACTATAAAATCATTGTTATTATAGAAATCAATTAATAAGCAATAAATAAAATTATCGTGGAAAAAAGCGTGGGGTGCTTCTTAAGAACTGATAGATGGTACATGGTAGATGGAGCACCCCATGCTTTTTTTCCACGATAATTTTATTTATTGCTTATTAATTGATTCTTATAATAGCAATGATTTTATAGTAATATAGTGTTTTTCATCTACTTTCGTTTTCAGCTTATAGTACGAATTATTTTTCACTTTTTAGTTTGATATACTTAAAAAGCGTGTTTTTTAGTTTTTTAAAACTATATTTATTGGTTGTTGAACTGAGTATTTAACTTCAAAATCTACCCCCAACTACAGGCCAAGCTGACAGGAGTTTTTTCATACGAAATGTACTTAAAAATGCGGATTGTAAATAAATTTACTTCAACAGTTTCCGTTTGCAATGTTATCTAACATTTTCCTTTAAAAATTTAAATCTTAGTATCTATAGTATTACAATCATAATTTTTTTGTAAATTTATTTAACTCTGATCTAGGAACGTTCTTTATGCCAGACGGCATCATGAATTTTATTTAATAAAAAAAAATAGTTTTCTTTTATTTGACCGCAGAAAAAATAGCATAATTAGTCCATCATGCTTTGTTATTTAAAAAATAAGTTTTCATTTTTTAAAAATAATTAATTTCTCCTGTAAAAAATGCATAATTATTCCAAACATTCAATTGTTTAGAAATTTTATGTAACTTTTTTTCCATCAGGATTCCATTAATCATACAGATGTGATAATATTATTGTATATAAATATTTATTTCTATAAATTTTTCATATACAAAAAAAAAAATCTTTATTCATAAAGAGTAAAGTTTGTTTACAAAATTTTGTATTACTAGCACATATATACTATAGTCATTTGTTTTGAAAATACTATGTATATTATAGAATAAAAAATTAAACATTATATAGTTCTCTGAAAAATATAAAGGAAAAAAATTCTTCAGCTGAATTTTTGTGACAAACCGGATTTTTTATTTGTATTTCAACATTATTTGCATCCCTAGCTGCAATAAGTTTCATTGATACAGATTACAAACCCCTTTTCTCTCTTCAGATAAAAAGGGATAGGAATGAAGTTCATAATTTTCTTCTAAAGGTCTTTCTACTTATGTGGTAGCTTGTAAAAATTATAATACAGGTTTACACTTTTGCAATTCAAATTTAAGCCGATTTGTTACCCAAACATAGCTACTTCTACTTTGTCTCTGTTGTCCATTGTTTGCGATTTTTTCGCCTACCTGTTTGTATATCCTTTGACTATTTGATCTTAGCAATTTTAATCTGTGTTATTTCCATAATTTTAGATTATTTTTCTACAGGTTAATAATAGTAATAGCACCATTTTAATAATTTTATATCTAAATTTGATTCTCTAAGAGAATCAATAGAAATCTTATGCAAGAGCAATAAATTGTACAATGATGCCCTATCTTATAATATACCCAGTTTATGGTTTAGCATCCTAAAAATAAAATCCTGGCAATTTGAGAAAATGACGTATTAAAATTTCATGGTACAACAATAAAATAATTTTTTACCGTTCAAGTGAAAATATTACTAACTCAATCTTCAAGCCACGAGTCTCGTTCATTTTTGAAAACAAAATCTTATATTTGTACTTATTAAAGAAAATATTCTCTGAGGAAGAACCTCTTTGGAAAAGGTTTGAAAGTATTAAGATTTTTAAATAAAATTAAATTTTAACATTTACAATTAATTATTTAATCGCCTTTTAAGTAATCATTATTCATTTTAAGGACTTCTTTTTAACACTATTGTAGCAGACATAGCAAAGTATGACACTCTATAATATAATGACACACAAAGAGATTAGATAAAAATAAATTGCATAAGATACCTTCATTTTTGAGAAATGATAGATGTCCGCACGAGTCGGAAATTTCAAGACCGTATGCGGCCTTGACAAAAACCAGTTAAAACAGACAAGGGGCGTAAAAAGGGAAAATCAGACCCGAGCGACCAAAAATTTCAGATATTTTTAAAACATACAATTAAGATTCTTAAAGAATAATATATATATATTTATGGAAAAATTTTATAGTATATTTTAAAATTATGATTATTATAAATTACGAAAGACATAAAATACATAATGACAACATTAATAATTACTTAGAATCTTAAATTTTTAGCACATTTCTGAGCTCATTTCTTTTCGAAAATTAATAAAATTAACTGTTTGTATTGAGAAGCAATGTAATAGAATGGCGTTATCCATTTTTTAAAAATTTTTTTAAGTGATATATCTTTGCAAAAAAGACTATCAAAATTAGCGTTTTAATTGGAATTTCCGGAACTATCGGAAGCGATAGCACGGAATGGGGGAAAAAAGCAGGCATGTGACTAGAATCTCATATTTCGATAGGTAATTTATTTATCGAAAATGAAAAACGCTATTCCATTCCAAATCCTTTCAATAACAGCCTGTGAATTTTATGCATTTACAGTTAAAAAATATTCAGAAATTTTGACAGGAACTTTCACATTGTTCAGCAGTGAATTTCAGAACCACTTCTCAAATCTAAAAAAGCAACTTTATAACATAAATTTTATTGATTTTTTTGTTCAGAAATGTAGAAGATTTTGTTAAAAAATTATTTAATCGATTTTCTTTCAAATGCAATAAATCCTGTCACACTGGAAGTCTTGAATCAATTTTCTGCACGAAAGGAGAATATCCGCTCAAGGAAGGGTGAAAACGTCTTTGTCACGTGATAAAAATCGCTTATGGCTCAATAAGCAATTCATTTATAAAAGAAAATCGAAAAGGTAGCTCGAGTTCAAATTGCTTCCTTACTCAGGCCTTTCAACTTTATATCTTTCCGTTAAAAAATAAATTTGTAAATGTGTCAAAACATTTTATGCTTATTAAGCACAGCAGCCATAATGTATATTTCGAAAGATTCCATTAATAGAAGTTTATTATGTGTATTAATATTTTAAGAAAACCTATTGCCTACTCTACACATCTTGGGAACAATTAAGCCCAAAAAACTGAAGAATTTCTAATTAAAAAAAACTGTTAGCGTCATAAAATAAAATTTATAGGAGAGGACTTATAAATAGCACTCTTTTAAAAAGGGAAATATTCACAAATCTATTTAAAACTAGCTGTTGTTCAGAAACTATGTAATCGAATTGTTTTATTTATTTATTTATTTATTTATTTTTTTGGGAGGGGGGCAAACGCAATAGATCATACAGAAAATATTGTGAAGGTGGGCGTTTTTAACCAAATTTCTACTTGAAAGTTGAATAACTACTCAGAAAGAATGAAAAACGTATTCGTCACATAATCAAAATCGCTTGCAATTCAATAGGTAATTTGTTCACCAAAAAAGTGAAAATACAGTTCGATTCCAAACCGCTTCCACAGTCAGGCATTCCATTCTGTTAAAAAATGAATTTGTAAATGTATCAAAATATTTTTTGCTATCTAAGCACAGTAGTTGAATACTTTTTTTATAAATGTTGCTGATAATGAAGAACTAAAATTTATAAGAATAATAAATGAACATTTGAAATGTTTGAATGAAAATTGAAATTTGCAAAACGATTACTTTTGATTAATTACTTAAATAATAATAATAATAATAAACCCTTTAAGTGCTTTAATATTTTTTGTATGTACAGAATTTGCATATAAAATAAAAAAAACATTAATTCTACAAACAATTTAAAGATTTGGTAAGCAATTAAAAATTTTAATTTATTAATTCTCTATCTCTTGTGTCTCATTAACGTAATTTATACATTTCGGGTACATTTAAGCTTCATCTTTAATTATTTATCATTTTTATATTCTTCTGAACGATTAATTAAAAACAACAATAAAAATTCTGAATAAGGGACAAAAGTTCCAGTCTCTTGGGTACCCCTTATTCAGAAATTTCACTGTATATATTTTGTTGTTATCGAAATTTGATTTTTTTTCACTTTTATTGAAAAATCTGTTGTAGAGAAGTTTCATTTTCACAAGTTTCACTGTAATGCAGTGCTCTATTACAAAGTGAATGGTTTAACAAATCTGAAGATACCTGTAAAAAAGGATACCTGTAAAAGAATTATTTTTATATTCAATATGTTAAATTTTACGTGCTAAGACGGAATCCTGTTTAAAATGAATATTTTCAGGGTTCTTCAGTGTCTTGTAGTTTTAACTTTTTTTGTAAATATGGTTCAGTAAACGTTTTCTGTTCAGAAGGGGAGAGAGGGTTAAACCCTAGAATCTATCCTACCAAAATATCCTCCCCCCGCCCCAAAGAAAGTTCTGAAATGACGTTCCTGATACTAACAAAAGTGATACAGCAAAAGAGATGTAAAAAAAAAAGTTTTAAGCATTTAGTAATATAATTAAATGAAAAACACTGAAACATTTTTAAAAAGAAAAATTAAAAGAAAATAAATATTTATTCTCTCAAACAGTACAGTAAAGAAATGAAACATGCAAATGCTTTAAAATAATAATACTTCTTATAATGAAACATAACGTTCTGGAAAAAAAAGGATAAAATAAAATAAGTAAACATTAGTATAATATTTGATGAATTTGCTTAGAACGAATCTATAACTCCTCATCTACATATAACCTTTAGATTCACCTTAATATTTGTTTTGAGATATAATGCCATTTTTAACCATTTCCAGAAAACACCATTCTCTAAGCATTTTTTAAAAAAATCTTCAAAGCACAAAATCTTTCAACTACATTAAACTACTTGACAGGTAATTTGCCTAAGAACGGCTATTGTACAGTGGTAAGAAGGAGGGGCAGCTACACGCCTACTTTACTCCCAGGCAAGAACAATGGGGGGGGGGGGAGCTCAACCGCGCTCGCGCGCTCTTAACCATTTCAACACAGAAAAACTCAACCGTCTATAAGCGCTTATAACCATTTAGGAGCATACGATTCTGGGCGTTTATAGACGCTCTTAAACATTTACAAGTACAATATTTCGGGCGCGTGTGCGCGCTTATAACCACGAAAGCGTTAAATGATCCTTTTACTATTATAATAAGATAGTTACAAATAAAGTAAAGAAAAAAAGATTTAAAACCATGTTTAATAAAAGAGGAGAAAAAAGGACTTTTGGGAGGAGATTGGGGAGAGAACATAGATTATTGATATTATCGTTACAAAAAAATTCACAAAAATAGCAGAAAAATATAATTTAAAATTTACGGAATTTCATGGTAGAAGATTATATGAGGGAAGGGCAAGGGGAGAAAACAGACAAGCAGCAATTTTGGCAAAAGGAGATAATTTTTGATAAGATATTTATTTAGTTGTTACATTCATACATATACACTGTTACAAATATATGCTCATTTATTTAATATTATTATTTATTTTTTATTATGTAAGTCAGAAAATAAATGAATTTAAAAATAAAGAGTTATAATGATTAAACAAAGTGTGTTTGTTATTAGACGGGACAAAGCAGTTGGAAGAAATTTAAAGCCGAAGTATTTAGTTGATAGATTTATTATTGTTAAAATATTTTTAACGAATTAAAAAAGAAATATTTTAAATTTTGTGGGCTAAAAGATGGAGAATTTTTAAGGGGATAATTCAAACCATTCCCTATTTTACAGGCATTGATTGAAAAGACAAAGATTTTCATCCCTGTATTAACCTTGTTTCCTTCTACATTAAAGTTAAAAATAAGGGGTTTTTTTATTAATTTTTCTAAATCTCGATTATAAGCTCCCCTTAAAAATTAAACATTTTTTGATTTTGAAAAAAAAATCTTACAATCGACACTATACCAAATGTAAGCATAAAAAAAATCTTTGCATTCCCTGTTCTGCAGGAAACATGTTTCAGGAAACCTCAGAACTTCATACTCGTGTCATTCAATAATATTTCTTCAAATAATGCAAAGCAAAATCACAAACGATTTTCCACATACACCATATTAGAGCATGAAATTATTTGGGGAATCGGTACTTCATGACTTGTTGCACATTCACAACGTTTCTCACGAGTATGAATTAACAGATGGTTGCTTAAATAGTCCTTTTGAGAAAATTTCTTGTTACATACCTCACACACAAAAGGTTTTCACCAGTATTAATTAAGAGAATTCTTCTTAAATCACACATTTGAGAGAATCTGTTGTTTCATATTTCCCATACAAGGTTTTTCAACAGTGTCTTTTAAGATATGTCTGCTTAAATCAGTCTCTCGAGAGAATTTCTTGTTGCATATATCACGCACAAACGGGTTCTCATCACTATGAGTTAACAGATGTCTGCTATAATGGCCCTTTTGAAAGAATTTCTTGTTGCATACCTCACATTCGAAAGGTTTACTCACCAGTATGATTTAACAGATGCCTCCTTAAATCACACTTTCGTGAGAATTTCTTTTTGCATACCTCACATTCAAAAGGTTTGTCACCAGTATGATTTAACAGATGCCTCCTTAAATCATCCTTTCGTGAGAATTTCTTGTTGCATATATCACATACAAAAGGTTTCTCACCAGTATGAGTTAACAGATGGTTGCTTAAATGGCCTTTTTGAGAGAATTTCTTGTTGCATACCTCACATTCAAAAGGTTTCTCACCAGTATGAATTAACAGATGCTTCTTTAAAGCACACTTTTCAGACAATTTCTTGTTGCATATCTCACAATCAAAAGATTTTTTAACAGTGTGTTTTAAGATATGCCTGCTTAAATAAGTCTCTCGAGTAAATTTCTTGTTGCATATATCACACACAAACGGGTTCTCATAACTATGAGTTAACAGATGGCTGCTTAAATTGCCCCTTTGAGAGAATTTCTTGTTGCATACCTCACATTCATAAGGTTTCTCACCAGTATGAGTTAACAGATGTATCCTTAAATCATTCTTTCGCGAGAATTTCTTGCTGCATACCTCACATACAAAAGGTTTCTCAGCAGTATGAATTAACATATGTCTGCTTAAAATGGACTTGTCGGAGAATTTCTTGTTGCATTTATCACATTCAAAAGGTTTCTCTCCAGTATGAGTTAACAGATGTCTGCTTAAATGGCTCATACGTGAGAATTTCTTGTTACAGATATCACACACAAAAGATTTATCAAAACTATGAGTTAACAGATGGCTTCTTAAGCATCTCTTTTGAGTGAATTCCTTATTGCATACCTCGCACAAAAAATACTGTTTTGGGATAAATTCTTGCATAACTAGAAAATAAAAGTTTTTCTGCCTGCGAGTTAGAAACTGTTTTTTCTAAAAGCTTTGATAAAAAAAATTGTTGTATTTGTTTTACACATTGAAGATATTTTGTTTGATGTGACTTGTTAGATTGATGTCTTTATGCATCTGCAATAAAAAAATAAATATCAATTTTTACGTTTTAATAAAAAACAAACAAAAATACATAAACTTAACACGAAAATTTCAACAAAATGTAGAAAGTAAATTGTAATAAAACTGCTACCATAGTATTAAAAACTGCAGTAGAATCCCTATTATCTGAAATTAGAGGAATCAAAATTGTGGCAGATGCCTCTCCTAACAGCATAAATTTTAAATTGTAAATAAATAAAATAAATAGCAACATTTAAAAAATAAATAACGTATCATAAATAAAATAAAAAGTAAATTTAAGTAAAAATTTTTATAATTTGATATCATCTAAAGAAACGATGATACATTTAGCAAAGAATAGAGAGAAAATAAAATTTTATTGTGCCTGTGGCATTTTAATATGTAAATGTGTTTATTAAGGAACTCTTCGGATTTTATTTTTTTTTATCTAATGTTAATGCTTATTGTTTGAAACACTCCATATCATTTAATATAACTTTCACTGCAATTAAAAAATGTAATCAGTGACATAGCCAAGTGGATATCATGGATACCCCCCTCAATCGGAGTATCTGGGTTCCTGAATCGTACAATCCACAACACTCAAAACTACTAAGCCGAAGTGAGAAAGAACGCATAAAAAATTTATTTTTGACATGTGTTTTTCTTAAATGGCTTAATTTAAAGTTTGCCTTTTGCCAGGGCTATGAACTTATGTGTTTTAAGCAAATTTTCAACACAAACCTGTTTCGTTTTGACTGTATTCTCAAAACTTTAACATATTCTCTCTGTAGTGCACTTGTGAAGAGTGTAAATATATTGCAAGGAATTCTGTGAAGGTGACCTATCTTAAAAGGTAAAGAAAATCATGATTACATGAAAACATTACATATTTATAGTTCCTAAAACTTGAAATCTATATAAAATGGAACATTTTGTCATCGTGTAACCTTCTTGGCAGGTTTTCGGAGAATATGAAATCATCCCATATATGGAAACAATTCACGGTCCCGAAGAATGAGTATACAAGTATACCTGCTAAGATGGAAATGGGCGTTGATGGTACCAACTGGCGCTGAAAGTTAAGGGAAAAGACCAGTTTCTACAATGCAAAAACGTCCCACTGATTGAGATTTGAGACCAATATTTTTGTTTATTTTATAATTTTATATTAAATACAGTTGGCTCCCTCATATGTGCAACTCAAAATCTATAACTCTCTAAAATCCGCACATAATTTACAGATGTAAACAATGAAGATTTCTGTTCAGATATAGAGGAAAAATTTGACATTTTTTAGCTTTATAATGTAATGTAATTCCAAATGTATTTAAATTTGTAGGGTTTTTTTTTTAATTTTACTGAATTCATGTTCTTCATATGAAGGAAGAATAAATTTATTTCTGAAAACATTCAAGATATTCCTGATATCACTGGTAATCAAAATCTTTCTCCAAATATATTTATGTATAAAGCTTTTTTTTTTATTAAGTCTGACTAAACCTATCTAATAAAACCTCCTTGATTTTATGATTTTGATGTGAATTAGTAACGTAATTTTATGAGACGAGTTGCACTGAATAATTCAGGAAAAAAAACATTTCATCTTTATAATGACTATCGTTTTAATTATTATAAATGTGAATGTGTGTCCGAAAGTTGGAATGAAGTTGGCTTCAAAACGGATGGGTTAATGTCTTTGAATCTTTGTATATAGATAGATTATAGTCCGGAAATGAGCATAGACTATGTTTTATTTATTTTATTCAAGTATTTTAATTAATAATATAAAATTTCTTTATTTTTCATATAAAATCAGTAGGCTTTTTTTAGATAAAATTTAATCAATTTTCTTTCCCGTTGCCAAGAAAATCAAAATCTAGAATAATAATATCGCAGCGGCAATAAATTTTCAATTAAGCAATTTCCATGCGAAAAAAAAATTAAAAGAAAATAAATATTACGTCATATTTGAAACAAAAAATATGCATTTTTATAATATATTTAACAAGGATATTTAGTTAATGTGAATTTTTTTGTCAAAAATACCGACATAAATTGTAAGTAAAAAGAATGAAGCAGAATAATATTTTTAACAAAATATTCCACTTGGAAAAATGTGACATCATAGTTGAAATAAAACAGGTACTTAATAGTAGTCGTTAAAAATACAAGGGGTATGAATATCAGTAGCTAATGGAGCTAGATAAATCATTATTAATCATATTTAAAATGAATGAGCAATATTTTTTGCTTATACTAATTAATAAGTTATAAGTTACATACAAATGAAAAGTTTTATTCAAAACTCATAATTATTAATGGAAGAAATTTTTGTGGGGAAAAGACGAAAAATAAAACTATTGATTAATATATTTTTTACTCTATTTTTTAACACTTTCCAACAAATTTAAAAATTATTATGCTTTCGGTTTGTCTGATGGTCTGGTCGCTTTCCAACTTTCGTAAATATTCTCGGATTGCCATGAAATTTTTGGACGTTATTAACGTTTACCTTAGCACAAATACCTATTGAAAATGAAGTTCCTACCATGATTAGCTTATTTACAGGCATAGTAAAAAAAATTCCTTACATTGCAGCATTATGTGGAAAAATCGTTTCAATTGAATTTTAACGATGTTACACCTGTGAAACACATTCAAATTTATATGCATCTACAAAGTGCACAAAAATATGAGTTTTGTAAAGTATGTAGTGAAAAGGACACTTATTATTCATTTACAGGGACACACAGAAGAATTCCATTGCATACTAATAAAGGGAGGAACAGTTTGCGACATATTTCATTTATAGTAATCGATTTCATGTATAATCAAATTACTATGCGTTGCTGAGTCTTAATGCGGTTTATTTCATGCATAATACGAAGTGGGGGCATTTTCAGGGACACAAAAAAGATTTCAAATAGTATATAATCCATCCGAGGTATTGTATATAATGGAAGATGATTGTTGCATGGATGAAATGCATTTTGAATTATGGTATGTGCTTTTAAGTTTCACTAAATGTATGCATATTAAATGATGTGTATAAATGCTAATAGTTGCTCAAGTTAGATATACAGGGTTACACAAAAGATCTCGGAAAGGTTACTGAATAAGATAGAAATTTACTTAAAGGTTGTTTTTAAATAAAATATGCATTTTTATTTTGAACTTCATTCAGTAAACTAAGAAATGTTTGTAGTATATAGATAAAATGATGTACAGGATCACGCAAAGAACTGGATACATGGTTGTCTTTGGAAGATAAATTCTGAAAATGTAATTTAAGTAGTAATAAGAAATATTTTTGTTTGAACTAAATTTTAGAAAAATACTCTCGTGTATTAAACGTACTAGGCAAACTACAGGGCTGAACAAAAGTATACAAGAATTTTTCTATCTATTAGTATAAATCACTTAAAGAAAATTTTCATCCAGCAGAAAAGTCGGCAAATAGAGATCATCAGAAGTTTTTTTACTATAAATCATGATAAAAATTTAATTACACATGCTTTTAATCAACGAATTTTTTTTGCTTTATTGATCAATTAATTCTTCTTTAAATGTTATGTGAACGAAGTCACAGGTAACAGCTAGTTGAATCATACATTATTGATAATTAGCTTGACCAATGCTTTTTAACATTTTAATCGTATTAAAAATTATCTAAATTTTTACTATTTTAATTTATTACTTTTTTTAATATTTTATTATACTATTGTAAGCATTCATTATGGTTTCAATTGGATTATTAATTGCATACAAATGACTGTTTAAAAATGTAAACAAAGCAATCACCAGAAATCAGCAAAATTCTAAAATCTGCGCAACCTCTGGTACAAGATGTGTGGACTTGAGGGAGTCTACTGTAACATTAAAACGTAATGTGCTACCCGGAATTAATAAAAGTACTCTATTTTTGAAATCTTTATTTGTGAACTTTTATACTCAATTTTAATGTACCTTAGGAAATCTGACTATGATTTACTATCTTCTGTTCTAAAACATGCTGATGATGTCTTTTCAGCTATAAAACAGTTTTTGGTCAATCACTGAGCAAGAAATAAGAAACTAGAGCTTAAAAGTTTGTTGACAAATTCAAAAAGAGAAGAATTTCTTGCGACAGAAAACTTTGACGTACATATTTCTTTAAATCATACAGATTCCTTGTCAAGGTTGGCTATTCGATGTAGAGGAATCTCACGATGAATCTGAAGAATGTTTCCACAGATCAATGCATTTTTCTCGTAGGAATTCTTTTATTTCGAGTCTCGATGACATTTAGCGAAAGAGCAGAGATATTGGAAGGTTTTGAAGTTTACCTGGGTTTTTACAAAATAATGGAAAATTTTTTCATTGATTTTTTCTACCAGAGACATTTTTAAAATAATTTAATGGATTTTGAAGGGCAGGTTTTTTATATATTTATTTAGTATTGTAATTTTGCTTTTATTCATAAATGCAGTTAGGTAACTACAGGAAAATTCGCATTTGTACGAATTCAAAATGTAACGAAAAACATCGGAAATGGTTTTTACACTGATTAGCGTCAAATTTAAGGGGTGCATCCCTTGAAGCATCGAAATACACTGCTCAAAACAATTAAAGGATATTTGAAGTTTTATATAAAATAAAGATATAAACGAATTTTTTTTTGCCGAAAATAGAAGAAGAGAATCACAAATGCAAATTTTTCTGGTTTTCAAACTGTGGAGTATGCAAATTTTGAGTTTACGTCAAAAACGTTGCTTCAGCGGCAGCGAATGAAATTTGACTTTCAACTGGATAAAAGAGAACGAAGACAAGGATGATCGGCATTTAGTGATTCCTTTGTTTCGATGAGTACGATGTCTCAGCGAAGCCATTTGACAGATTCAGAAGCTTGGAGAATTGTTGGTAGGTTAGAAGGGGGCCAAACTCAAGCCGAAGTAGCGCAAGCATTGGAGTGTCACAAAGTGTCATTTCTAGGATCTGGAACAGTTTTTTGGAGAGTGGATGTGCAGGCCGAAGACCAGGGCAAGGTCGTAGACGGGCAACAAGGCCCAATGAAGATCGGTATTTAGCGTTAACAGCTCGGAGACACCGAAACATGAACGCTACTCTTCTCCAACAACACCTTCGCTCGGCTACAGGCACCACGATTTCAACTCAGACTGTCCGAAACCGGCTCCATGCTGTATATCTGTATGCTCGCCGACCGATGGTATGTGTTAGATTAACATCAAGGCATCGTCGCGACCGCAGGGAGTGGGCAGCCGAGCATGTCAACTGGAGGAGAAATGAGTGGAGCAATATTCTGTTTTCTGACGAGTCCCGTTTTTCTGTGGGTCCAGATAATAGGCGTATTTTCATCTGGAGGGACCGTGGCAGTAGGAATAATCCTGCTTTCGTGCACGAAAGTGTCAGATTTGGGGGTGGAGGAGTGTTGGTGTATGGTGGCATCTCCATTGACGGGCGCACTGACCTCTACATCATTCGAGATGGAGCTCTGACTGGTCGCCGATATCGGGATGAGATCCTCAGACCTATTGTAGTCCCTTACGCTGCAGCAATCGGAGATAACTTAATTTTAATGGACGATAACTGCAGGCCACATCGTGCAAACCTGATGGAGGATTTCCTTTTCGAGGAAGGAATCGTTTGAATGGAATGGCCTGCGTGTTCTCCAGACATGAATCCAATCGAGCACGTTTGGGACGCTGTAGGAAGACGAGTTTCTGGCCGCCAACAACCCCCACAAACTCTCCAAGAACTGGAAAGAGCTCTTCAGGAAAAGTGGGGCAGAATACCCCAACTCGTCATTAATAGCCTCATTGAGTCCATGCTTCAAAGGTGTTCAACGTTGCTGGCAGCCCGTGGAAACCATACCCCCTACTAAAAATGATTTTCTTTGAAGAAAAAACCTTTTCTTATTCTTTTTTTCTGATATGCACAAATTGTGTTTTTTTCCTTTTGTACACAAATGCGCAATAAAATACATTTTTTTTCTGCCAAACATGTGTAATTTATTCTCAAAAATCCTACTATGTCTGTCGACCATGTATCAATCAGCTAAAAAGTTTCCCAGATACAAAATCCACCTAAAACTGCAATATCCTTTAATTGTTTTGAGCAGTGTATCTCTCCAGAACATTTGGGATTTTATGCTTATGAATCACCTAGAATTGCTACATCCCTCTGGAATTTCAAAGTGCTCTTTTCAGAATTGCAAAAATCTCTCCCACAGAAAAATGTCTCAGTCATCTAAAATGACCACAATTGTCACTTGTGAATTACCAGTTTACCCTTTCGAATGCGATTTTGTTTTTTCAATTTTTAGAAAAAATTACTTTTAGGTTAATAACATTAACACTAGCTATGCAAATAGATTAATTATTATTCAAAGAATATTTCACTGTCTTAGAAATAACGAGTGTTGTGCATACCATTCAATTGACATCCATATGACAGTAAGCTGAGGAAGAATTTGTGGAGATGTTTAGAAAATATTGCATTACATTAAGATTTAACTGATATTACAACTGTCTAATACTTTTTTAGCTTTTTTACACATGATTCTTTCGGGAAAGTAATATTTATTTTCAATTTACAGAGTAAAATAAATATTTTAAAAAAAGAATCGCAAACAGCGAAAAGAGAATGAAGAAAATAATAATAATTATTATTACTAAATGTCTTAAATAAATGATGTCGTATAATAAATGCATAGACATATACTAACATTACTGCATGTAAAAGGTAGCAAAAGTATTTCTTAAAACGGAATAATACTCCATTAAAAGTTATGTACTATTAATAGTACACCAGACCCGAAATGGTTAATAATGCTTATAGAAAATTCACGGATAAAAGGAGATTTGTGCATGAAGAAGCTGGTGATGAGGTTTTGTTTTTTAACAGTGAGAAATCCAAAGCTTAAATGGAATGTATTTTACATACTAACCACTGAATTTTGAGTACGCTCTAAAACTGTTTCGAACCATCTAATATAAATTGCTTTTGAAGTAAAATAACAGAACCCAATATCATCTTTTACACAACCCCATATTTCTAAAAAATTTTACTCAATCACAAGAAAAATTGTTTAAATAATTTAGCATCCTTGAAGTTCACAACCAGGTATCAGGAGAAAGTATTGAAGCCAAACAGGATATCAAAAATGGCAAAACATGAAACCCAGAAAAGTTATGGCTGTTTTACACAATTCTAACTACACTATTTTTTCCAACATAAACTATATTTGTTGTTTGTGCTTGTTATATTCTTTATATTCAAGTATATCTTATATTCTTTATGTTTTATATATTCTTGTTACTATTCTAGTTTCTTTAGCTAAATTAGAAAGGGTTTTTCTTAAATATTAACCAGCTAACAGTTAAATATAAATCAGAAATTTCTTTAAAAGAAACTAAATTTATAAACCAACCAAAAATAAATTAACTAGTTTAAAATAAATATTTTGATGTGGAATATTTTAATAAGACTAGAATAACATTTTTGGTAATTCTAGGGTTAAACTTAACTATTTAATCTTAACTCTTATGCAAGCAAATGTTTATGTTTTACAAAACTTAACTAAACTATATTTACTAATTCTTCAGTATGAACTGAGTTGTTTGGATCATAGTGTCAGTAAAACATTTGCTATATCATCATGTAACTTCGTTGTATTACTAGCTACAATTATGAAGATAAATCTTACTATATTTTATACATGCTACTTTTTTAAATTGAGAAATGAAATGGATATATCTGAATTCTTCAAGTTACCTGAGCTATTTCTCTTCTGATGTAGAACATTTTAATAAAAATTGAGCAATATTTTTGGTAGTTTTAGGATTAAACTTAATAATTTACCGTAAAATACCGTTAAAGCGACTCCCAAGCGTGACGAAAAATCATAAAATAATTAGAGGGGGGCACTTACGCGGGATTTTTCCGCGGTCGTTTCACAAAATTTGCAAGGATGAATCATGGTAAAATGAATAAATCGTGATTCTTTGAATGAATCATGAATTTTGATACTTGAAGCAATACTTGAAAAAATTTGCGTTTTTTTTAAACACAAATTCTGTCGAAAAAACGCAGTAAAAAGGAGAAATTTGTAAAAAAAAAGGCCAAAAAAGCATGAAATCATTTAAAAAATCTCGAAAAAACATACATTTCATCAAAGATTCATGATTCATTCATTTCATCATGATTCAACCGTTTTCCAGCGATCTGTTTTCAGCGATTTTTTTTTTTGAAAAGGAGGGCGCTTTCTCGGGGTTTTTTGAAAATTTCAAATTTTTTATAAAGTGGGGAGGGGGCGTTTGATCGGGAAGGGCGGATTAACAGAATTTTACGGTAATCCCAACTTTAATGTAAGCAAATGTTTATATTGTGCGAAGCTTGACTAAAATACATTTAGCTTTTCAGTATGGGTTAAATTTTTTAGATCATAGTAATTGTAAAATCTTTAGTATATTATTGTGTAATTTCGTTGTATTACTAGCTACAGTTATTTAGAAAATCAAACCTCTTTTTATGCATACTATTTTTCGAAATTAAGAAATGAAGTAAAGTTATACTTAAATTTACTCGAAATACTTACCCAAGCAAAAACACAGTCAATCTTGTCAAGATGTGATTGCAAGGAGATGGGGAAAAAACTATTTTAGACTTCCATTGTAACAAGTATAATCATTTATATTTTTACGATACTCTGTCTAAATACGATCTTTTGTTTGTTTCGTTGGTACTTTGAAATTCTTCCATTTGAAACAGGAAATTTTAGATTGTTATAAAAAGATTCCCCTTTTACACGCTTTACTGTGTTGCAATATTATATACACATCTAAACATTTGCAATATAAAATTATCTTCTAATTTAACCTGCATAATAAAGATATAAAATAATAAAAACATTTTAAGTATACAATAATTTATTTATGTGTATGTATATAATATGCATTTATAGACAAACAAATGGAGATTAAGTATATAATGAGAGTTATAAATAGAAAACTAGTCAGATAAATTCTTATGATATTATCTGCACTTAAAAAGTAAAAATGGAACCATTAAAAGATCATTCTTATGTCTGTCTGTCATAGACATTTTTTATTATAAACTAAACAAAGTTCAAACAAGGCTGAAATAATAAAGGCTACAGGGTTCGCATGATTTAAATCAATTGATTTAAATCAAGATTTAAATCTAGATTTAAATCAACTGATTTTTTTTTAAAAATCACTTGATTTAAATCAATTTTTTTGCAATATCACATGAATGCACATATCAAAGGAAAAGTTTGGGTAAATTTTAGAAAATGTATTAGATGAAGATAGAATTACAAACTTTAAAGCAAGATATGAACAAGCTATTAATGGCTATCATTTTGCTGAGGTTTTATTAAATCCCTCTGTTTTAAATCGAAATGAAATTTTGCTTAGTGTAGAGGAAAATAATCAAGGTTTGGCATTCATTAAAGAAAATTCTCCAAATCTTCTCACCACTGTAGAACATTTTCAAGCAAAAATGGTCTATTCCAAAAAATACCATTGCTTAAGAGAAAAGTTCCTGATATTATTATTGGTGGAAGTCCTTTTACGTAATGGGAGGTAAAGAGAGAACCAGCGATATTGAAATTGAATTTATTTATCAATTTACAACAGCCGTGGCTTCATGTGCTGGAGTAGAAAGACAATTTTTTCCTTTTGGATTAGTTCATTCAAAACTTCGTAATAAATTACAAATAGACAACGCAAATAGACTATAGTATAGACTATATACAAATAGACTAAAATTAGTGTTTTTGTTCAAACAATTAAATCCCTGATTTATCCCTATTTGCTTAAAAAATAATGAATTAATTGCGATTTTTATCCCTTAATAAATAGCTTGCATTAAATTAATATATTAGACTCCCTCAAATCCGTACTCCTAAAATCCACAACTCTCTAAAATCTGCACATAATTTATGGATGTAAACAATGAAAAATTCAGTTTAGAAAATTTGACTTTTTTAGCTTTATATCAATTCCATATATATTTTTTAATTTGTAATTTTTATTAATGTTATTGAATTCATGTTTTTTTTTTTTTTACCGTTTACACGCCGAATTAATATCGCAATCTAACTTTAATTTTGTTTTTCCTATATTACAGCTTCAAATGTTTTATTTTATGCATACAAATTTAAAAAAATAAATAATAATAATAATTATGCAATTCTTTTGGCTGTTTTCATTTCAGTGTTCGTATTTTGGAACACAATTATTGATTGACAACCTATGCAAATATAACAAATTATTTTCCGTTGTATGCTATTGCATATTGTTCTATAGTATTTTCTCGAATTCCAAAAACATTTAGATTCCAAACGGTAAAATGTAAGTAATATAGAGAAAACGATAAAAGCAAATAATATATTTTTATGCAAATTAATGAATTTACATATTCCTTAAACCTGTGATAAATGCTTAAACATAAATATATTTTTTTCAAAAGTTGAAATCAATCTTATATTTTATAGGAAAAATAAGGACATCGTATTTATGTTGGAAAATTTTGTTTTACAAATAATGCAATGTTCCCATTTGGGAACATTGGCGTTTAAACGGTTAAGAAGAAAAAATAATTTATTTCTGAAAAAAATCAAGATATTGCTGATATCATTGGTAATCACAATTTTACCAAATATATTTATGTATTTATCAAGCTCTTTTAGTGATTAAGTTTGGCTAAATCTGAAATAAAGCTTCATTATTTTATGATCCTGATGTGAATTAGTAATGTACCTTTATGAGGCAAGTTTCATTGAATAATTTAGGAAAAACACATTTAATCTTTATAATGAATACTTAATTGTACATTTTTGATTATTAACTTGATCTTTGCTTTTAGTGTTTTAATCATTTTAAAAATTATCTAAATTTTTATTATTTTTGTTTATTACTTATTTTAATAATTTAGTATATTGAAAGCATTCATTATACTTTTGATTTGATTATTAATTACATTCAAATTACTTTTAAAAATATAAACAAAGCAATCACCAGAAATTTGCAAAGTTCTAAAGTCCACACAACCTCTGGTCCCAAGCTGTGGGACTTGAGGGAGTCTACTGTATTTAATTTGTTTTTTGAATTTTACCATTTTCTATTCATTTATTTCTTATTTTAATTTGCACAATTCAATTACAAAATAATAGAATGACTTTAGATTAAAGCCTGGATGTTTAATTTTTAGTGCCAATCAGTAACTAGTATATAAGTATTTTCTTAACTATATAATTATTTCTTATGTTATTTTTATGAATTATAAATATTATTTATTCTTTTTTTGTTATTTATTATAAAAAACTTCTCCATGTATTGTAAAAACATAAAAACAAAACAATTAAAACTAGTATTCTAAAAAAATCAAATAAATCCGATTTAAATAAAAAAAATCTGATTTAAATCAAATAAATCCGATTTTTTAAAAAAAAATCATGATTTTTTTCCAACCCTAAAAGGCTATTAACCCACCTTTTCATAGAACAAGATCAAGTGGGCCATAAAACCAATATATATATATATATATATATACATTGAGAAGGCTTAAAAACCAGACTATTACATTCATTTTAATGAAACATTTGATACATTTCATATACTGGATTCCTATAGATCAAGCATGAATGATAAGCATTCAAAATTTAGCGCTGCTGATGTTAAATTACATTTTCATTTTTTAATTAATATCTTCTAAAATTATACACCTACTGTGCTATTTTTTATATAGCGCTAATACTAAAATACCAAAACATAAATATGTTGAATTTCCATGTTTTATAATTTTATGATATGAATTACAAAATTATTATTGTAAAATGAATTGCAACCCACAGTTTTTAATGAATTTACATTTATTAAGATCTGCTTTAGGGAAATCCAAAATAAAAAGATTTTCTTCCAAATAATTGTCAAATTATGCTTAAAAAATGCAAAATGATGGTTTGAGGTGTCATCCATGATAGAAATGACTAGATATGCTGAAATTTCGGTACCACTTAATTATCCCATTGACCAATTTCACCAAATTATACAAATCGCCAAAATTATCCCATTGACCAATTTCACCAAATTATACAAATCGCCAAACTAATAGCCAAGTTATATTTATTAACATAACTTTTATTTTAAATAATAATAAAATTAAAAAATAAAATTAAAATAATAATAATAATTAGTAGAATATTAATTAAAATACAAATAAAAATTACTTAATGACGTTTTAAACATGTGTATGCTATTTAATGTCATGTGAATGAGACATTCACGATCACCCATTATTGGCATTTAATCTGATAGTTTACGTGCCATACACACCACAATACTATCTCATGAGAAGACATGAGATGAGAGAGAGATCTGATAGTTTGGTAATAGTTTTTTGATAGACAGAATAACGAAGTAGTATCGAAACTTCTTATGCTATCCTATAATCTGGCAGTCTTCACTGACTGCTTGAGAGGTGCCTAAGATGCTTTGATTAAGAAGAGGGCTCTATCAGTCCACTATCAAGCACTATCGTAAAATACTATTAATCAGCTCCTCAAACGTGACAAAAAATCGTAAAATAGTTAGAGGAGGGGGCGCTTACACGGGATTTTTTCGCGATCGTTTTATGGGAATGAGGACGGGATAAATCATGATGAAATAAATGAATCACGAATCTTTGAATGAATCATGAATTTTGATACTTGAAACAATAAGTAAAAAAATTTGTGTTTTTTTTTTTTTTTTTTTTTTTTTTTTTTAATAACGTAAATTTTGTTGAAAAAACAGAGAAAAAAGCCAAAAAAGCACGAAATCTATTAAAAAAATCTCGAAAAAAACCGCCAATTTCATCAAAGAGGCATGATCCACCCCGATTCTGCGATTCTTTTGGGGGGGTTGGGAGGGCGCTTTCTGGGAATTTTCTGAAAATTCCAAATTTTTTATAAAGTGGGGAGGGGAGGGGGCGTTTGATCGGGAAGGGCGAATTAATGGGATTTTACGGTAAGCTTCAATTTGGATACAACCTCTGAAATACACTTGTTATAAAATAATTAATTTCTCAGAAACCTATTATATGAATTGCATGAAAGTTTGTTTTTCAGCTAATGCTAAGTTCATTTATGCTATCAGAATTTGGTATTTCTCTTAAAAAAAATAAAGTTATGGTTCGATTTAATATGCATATCCCCCCTCCCCTAAGCAAATTTTATATTCACAACTTAAAAGTAGCAGTTTCCCCCAGGTTTAAAAAAGGGCAGGGCGCTACTGTTCTGAAAACGGCACTTTTCTAGAGAATCTAGCGGTTTAAAAAGTCATGAAAAAACAGAAAATTCATCAAAAAATTGAAAAAAAAAGGTAAATTTTGTTAAAAGACCGCGAAAAAACGGCAATTTTTGTTAAAAGATCGCAAAAAACAGCAGATTTTGTTAAAAGATCGCAAATAACGTCATATTTTGCTAAAAAATCGCGAAAAAACGATAAATCTCGTGAAAATATCGCGAAAAAACGGAACTTTTCACAGAATTTTTTCCGTTTTATTGCGATTTTTGGACAAAATGTGCCATTTTTCTGTCAATCTTTTGACGAAATCTGCCATTTTATCGCTATTTTCGACGAAAGTTACCTTCTTGTGACTCATTTGACAAAATTTTCCGTTTTATCGCAATTTTTGGAATAAATTTGTCGTTTTTCCACGATCTTTTGAGGAAATCTGCCGTTTTGTGAAATTTTGTGACGAAATTAGCTTTTTTTGCATATCTTGCCGGAAATTAGTCGTTATTTCGCGATTTTTAATGAAACTTGCCTTTTTTTTAGCGATTTTTTGACGAAATTACCCGTCCCATGGGACGTGTATGAGGTTATTTTTTTTGCGTTCCGTCGCCGATTTTTTGCGTATTTTACGCGCTGTGCGTTCGGATCATCGCCGGAGGGTAGAGTTTTTCGAAATGTGGGGCAAGAAGGGCGCTATTTTTTTTTTTTTTTTTTTTTTTTTTTGAATGAGCGACAAGAATGGCGCTAGTTTTCGGATGACGGGCAAGAGGAGCGCTATTTTTTAAACTAAAGGGCAGGAGGGGCGGAGCGCCCCCCTGAAACCTTCTGGGGGAAACTCTGCAAAGTAGACTTTATTTCAAATTGTTCATTATCAATAACTTTCTTCTATGATAATTTATTGAGAAGTTAATAGAGGGTGTTTTCTTTTTTCCACGATTGTACAAATCCATAAAAAATATTTTAAACATGTTAATTAAATTAAAGGAATAAAGTCTAACTTTTTGAATAGTATTTAACTTCCATTCATGAAACTTGCTTTATTTCTTTAAAATTGAAATTTTTATATTGTCTGTTTTCATAATCTCTTTCAATTTCGATGTTCTGCCTTTCATTTTCTTGTGTTTTTTATAATTGTTACTATACCTTATAACACCTGAAAAAAAAATCATTCTTCTCTTTTTAAATTATATTTAGAAAATAAAACATAAAATAAATTGTTTTTCAGAGTTAAAATTACTCACCTCCTAGTGTTATAAATATGTATATATTTTTTATCATTTAATTATAGAATGTAAAGCATTAAATGTATACGAAAGTTAATACAGAAATAGAAAATTTGCCTATCATACAATACTTAGGTTAAGCCTAGCCATACCCCAGAAAACAAATCATAATAAATAGAACTCTAAAATTTATTCATTAATTTTGATCAGTCTTTTAGATGTTCCAGAACAAGTCTGAACTAAAATTAACAGTTTTCACCAGTTAATAATCATTAACAACTTAGAATACCTTTATCACAAAATACAAAAACTTTAGTAGAAGAGTAAGCAAAAAAAAAAAATATATCTTAACATGAACTTATTTTAGTAAAGAGTTCATTAAATTCTAAAAACGTTTTTTCATTATATCTCTATAGGTCATTATATTTCAAAAATTTACCGTCTACTTGCAGAAAACTTTCATATCGTCCAAGTTCAATTAGAAGCAAACAGACCAGTGTTGACAGATTGTCAAAAGCCAGTTTCCCCCAAATTTCTGAAAATTTCCCCCCGAAATCAGGGCATTTTTCAGAAAAAGCCCCCAACCCAATTTCTACTCAAAAAGGCAAGATTTCAATTTTTAATTTTCCATTATAAAAATTTTTTAACAAATGAAACTCATTTTTTACCCAAATCAAGCCTTTTTTCGAAAAAATTCCCCATTTATAAAAAAAAAATTAAACATTTAATCTCAGCAGAATTTTATATGTATATTCAAAGCTAAATACTACAACAAGGTTATAAAAATGTTTTTATCTTTATTGTATAAATCTATATTATGAAATGAAATGTATTTCCGTGCTTGTGTTTCTGTCTGCAATGACATGAAATCTGAATCACTTATCTGAAAATTCAGATGGGGTATAGCCCAATTCAGATCATGTTGAATCAGTAGTACATATAAACGGTGAGCACGATCTCAAGAATAATTATTTATGTCTATTGTTTCTGTATTTTATTTTCGTTTTCAAAATCAAATTCGAGACAGATCCAGTATTAGCAAATGTCTGAAAGTAAAACTTGAAACTGTGATAACAATTCCCCAATTTGTCCCCCAAAAATTCCCCTTGAGGTTCAAAATTCCCCATAATGGGGACAAAATCCCCAATCTCCCAACACTGAAACAGACGCCAACACCATGAATGAATCACGGTGATGGATTTGAATGAATCATATCACCGTGCAAGCAGAGACGCCAACGCCATGAATGAATCACAGTGGCTGAAATTGAATGAGGAATGAATCATATCATAAAATCAGCTGCAACAGAAAGTTCAGCTTCTGAATTTTTACTTTCTCACATCTATCAATAATTATCTTTTAATTTATATTATCTGTTTTCGTAAGTACTTTGCCTTTTCGATGTTATAAATTCCTTTTTCTTAATTTTTTTTTTCTTTTTTCAATTTTCTCTGCGTTTTTTATATATGTTATTATTGCGTATATCACTTTTTTTTATAATTCTTTTTCTAAACTACATTTAGATACATAATGTAAAATGAATTGTTTTACAATATTAAAATTACACTTCCTAGTGTTTTAAATATATTTTTTTCATCATTTATTATAAAATAAAACTAATTAAAAATATACCAAAGTTAATACAGTAATCGAAAATTCGTAAATCATACAATGCTTAGGCTAAGCCTAAGCATACCTCAAATTATTCCATCTCAGAAAACAAATGATAATAAATAGAATTCTAAAATTTATTCTTTCCTTTTTATGTAAATCAGTTCTTTATATGATCTAGAACAAGACTGAACTAAAATTAACAGTTTTCACCAGTTAAAAATCATTAACAGTTTAGAATACTTTTATTACAAAATAGAGAAATTTTAGTAGAAGAGTAAGCAAAAGAAACGTATCTTACCATTAACTTATTTTAGTAAAGAGTTCATTATTTCTAAAAACGTTCTTTCATTTTATTGTCATAGGTCATTATATTTCAAAAATTTGCCGTCTATTTGCAGAGATCTTTCATGTCCTCCAAGTTCACATAAAAGCAGAGACGCCAACGCCATGAATGAATCACAGTGGCTGAAATTGAATGAGGAATGAATCATATCATAAAATCAGCTGCAACAGAAAGTTCAGCTTCTGACTTTTTACTTTCTCACATGCCGATCCAGTGGCGTGGTCGGTAGCGTTAGCTCCTCCCACACCGCTGGACCCTGGTTCGAATCCAGCTAGCGGCATGGGTGTCTGTGATGTGTATTAAAAATGTATGTACTGTACATCCTGTAATAATAAAAAGTGTTCTGTATTAGTTTCTGTGTATTATGGATCATTCGAGGTAATAGACACTTTAGCTATAGACCTCAAAGCATTGTTCATTCAAATTCAAACTTTCTCACATCTACCAATATTAACATTTGTTTGAAGAATTAAGAAAAATATCCTCTTTAATTAAAAAAAAAAGTTTATTTTTAAAAAATGAATGATTCGTTACTAAAAATTCTGGAATCCTTTATTTGAATTCACCCTCTAGTGAATCCAGAAATTTTTTTTACAGTTTTCATCCTACATTACAGCAGCATCTTCATTAGAGTCTAGAAGAGAAATAATTTTGAATATAGACGAAAGTTTCCTGATGAACAATTTTAAAGATTGATTTATTGAGTTATTGATCATTCATTATCTGAAATTAACTCGATTATTGAATAACTTTCTTGAATTGAGTACTTTTGAATTTATGTATTCTTCGGTATATAACATAAATGAATAAATTTTCTATTGAAAGTACAGACTTTTAGATATATTTTTTAAATAAGACAATTCAGGATGTTTTGATTTAGCAATTCAAGAATATTTTTACATGCTTCACTTAAACATTTTAAAATATTTTTAGCATATGTAAAAGGAGTATTATTATTACTTTTTTCATGAAAATTAAACTTAGTTTTATCAGTTTTTTAAGATCTCAGCTTATATCCATTGAATTTTAATTTTTCTTGCATTGCAAATAAAAATAAACTATTTCATATCAAATGTAATTGTTAGAATAAGTTGGAAAATGTTGTTTTCAATATTTTGACAGCTTTTGTTATAATTGGTTTTGGCTCAATTTTTACTTTAGTAGCACAAATTTTTATTCTTATTATTATGTGATAACTTTCGTAAATTCACTGAAAGATTAACATTTTAGAGGCATGGAAAATAAATTTTATGAGTCCTTTTTGTTTGTTTATTTGATTTTTGTTATAAGAACAATTCTTTGTAAATTAATTTCTTATTTATTAAAAATAATATTAAAAGCATCAGAATATTGATGGAAAAATATGCTCGTTCCTTGTGTAACACAACATTTTTTTAAATTACAGTGCTCAGAGCTCGATCAAGCTAAAGTTGGGCCCAGGGCCTGTAAAAAGATGGGCCATCCTACCTCCCCATTCCCGGCGATATTTTCACAAAAGAAAGTAGGTTTATTTGATGAGTTGACTAAGTTGTTTGAGTGAAAGTTTCAAGTTAAAAAACATAACTTAAAAGAATAATTAAGAAAATAAACTACCATCCACTTTCTCAAATAAGCATTTGTACAATTCACAAACATCTAAGATCCTTAGTTTATGCTGCAGAATAAATGAGGTTGTCTTTTTCAAAACTCACCTTATTCAAAATCATAAAAATTGTGTTTTAAAAATATTTGATCAAGGAAAAAAAAAATCAGCCACATTATTTGTGGGCCCCTCAAATTGGTGGGCCCAGGGCCGAGGCCTGTGCATTAATCAGGCCCTGACAGTGCTATATCTGGCACCAGTTCTCTGAACATCAAACCATTAAAAACGCTAAATATAGTGCAATATAACTAGAATATATGTAAATGATTAAATTAAACATGAATGTCTATAAATGCATATAATTATATTTGAATTTCAATAACTAAACAGGTTTTTTTTTTTTTTTTTTTTTTTTAAGGAGAGAGTGATTATTTAATGCTGTTGCTATCATTAATAAACTTATTGTTTATGGAGATCTTTTATAACTCATATTAAGGAAAGATTGCAGATAAAGATATGAAAATTTGTAATTTTATAGAGAAATCTTTTATTATTAAACTGAAACAGAAAAAGTTTAGAGGAATTATTTTAAGCACTATTTATGTTGAAGGCATAAAATAGTTTTTATTAAAGATTTTTATAAAATAAAAAAAAATATGCATAACCATTTAAATATGACAGTTTCCTGAGAGTTTCTTCTTGTCAATTTTTATTCATATCTTTCATGAGAGATTATTTAACTTTTCAAAAAAAATGTATTTTTTAAATTATTGTTGTCAAAGCAACTCAAATCTGCGACGCTAAAATCCACACATCATCACAAATATAAAGAATGAAACTTTGAGTTCAGATACAAGGATATAATTACAGAACTGTTTTAATTTAAAACATTCCATACATATTTTAATTTGTAATTCTTGATAATATTATTGAACTCATGCTTTTTCAACAATTTAATCATTTAATAAATATCTTTTTTTTATCATTTTAATTTATTACTACTTTACTTAGTTATTTTATTACAGTAGACTCTCTCAAATCTACACACCTGGGACCAGACGTTGTGCAGATTTTTGGATTTTGTAGATTTCTGGTCTTTGCTTCATTTACATTTTTTAAACAACAATTTGAATTTAATAAAGCAATCGAAAATGTAATGAACGATTATATTGTATTAAAATAATTAAGTAAAATGATAAATTAAAAAGATAATAAGTAAGATAACATAAAACAGTACTTACGTATTAACATCACCACAGCTGAAGTTGCGCTAATGTGCCAATAAAGCTCAATATTCTTGTTCGCATGTGCATGCAGTTAACTTTTGGATTTCTGTTTGCTGATTTTTGATGCCATTTTAGTGCTTTTTATTCTTGTATTTGACGCTATTTTTTGTGTGCGTGTGAACAAGAAGATTGCTTTTTATTGGTGCATTAGTGCAACTTCTGCGGCAGTGGCGCTAATACGTAAGTATCCTTAAAACTGATTGAAATCTTAATAGTAAAGGTCAAGTAAATAAAATTAATAATGTATATTTGAATTCCCTTAAAAAAAGCTATATATTTCCTTGAATTATTCTATGACATTTTGTTTTATGAAAAGCACTCTCTATTAATTTGCATTAAAATCATCGTAATAAAAAACAAAAATGCTTGATTAATAGGCTACAGCAATAGCTTGATTTAAAGAAAAAATATACCGTAAAATACCGTTAATCCGCCCCCCCAAACGAAAAGAAAAATCGTACAATAGTTAGAGGGGGGCGCTTACACGGGATTTTTCGCGATTATTAAACAAAATTTACAAAAATGAATCATCATGAAATGAATGAATTGTTGACTGAATCATAAATTTTTATACTTGAAAAAATTTGCGTTTTTTTGTTTTTAAACGTAAATTCTGTCGAAAAAACGCTGAAAAAAGGAGAAATTAGTAAAAAAAGGCCAAAACAAGCATGAAATCAATTAAAAAATCTTGGAAAA
Source organism: Maratus speculifer (assembly GCA_964019185.1). Taxonomy (NCBI): domain Eukaryota; kingdom Metazoa; phylum Arthropoda; class Arachnida; order Araneae; family Salticidae; genus Maratus; species Maratus speculifer. The sequence goes on from OZ025296.1 coordinate 368,884,196, forward strand.
ACGCGCATTTCATCAAAGATTCATGATTCATTCAATTCAAAATTATTCATCCCACTCTCAATCGCCTTCAAGAATCGGGAGGGAGGGCGCTTTCTCGGGATTTTTTGAAAATTTCAAATTCTTTATAAAGTGGGGAGGGGGCATTTGATCGGGAAGGACGGATTAACGGGATTTTACGGTATATGCTCTTTTCATAGAAAATAATAAGTTCATTTATATTAGTATGAAAATGCATACAGGATGAAATAAAACTGAAAAAAAACCAACTTTGTATCTATACCTGAAATGAAAGTTTTATTGTTTACATCCATAAATTATGTACACATTTTAGGGATGCAATTTGAAAGAGTCTACTATAATAATAAAATGCAGTATAACAACATCGAACAGCAAGCCCATCCATTTAATTAATCTTCGATAAGATGGAGCCATGTTAGGCTTAATTTTTAATTGAGATGAGTATGCAAAAATTTGTGCCCAAATACAAATGTTTTCTACCTGGTGTCTTTTCTGTTTAACAAAAATTTCTGTAAAAGATTCGAAATTTCAATGCTTTGTGCAGTTTAAAACCATTTCTGAAAGCAAGTTGGAAGCAACATTGCAAAACGAGACGCTTTGATATTATTTCCTTTTGTGATTCATTCAATATGTATATGTGGTACAACTTGTTTATCCCGTCGACCAAAAAACTCTCCCCAAACTATCAGATTAAATGCCAATAATGGTTCATGCCATGAATGCCACATTCCTTTGAGATTAAACATGTTACATGTGTTTGTTATGTCACCAAGCAATTTTTATTTCAACATTTTATGTATTTTTATTAATCTTAAACTAAATTAATTCTTCTTCTGTTTTTTAAAATGAAAATAAGCTTAATTTGTATAGTTTGGAAAAATAGTTTGGCGATTTATAAAGTTTGGCGAAATCGGCCAACAGTATAGCCAAGTAGTACTCTATATATATAGACCAGTGAAATATAAAGCTTCAAGATTATATAAATAACATGAAGCTGTTTTAGCCCTGCTTATGCATGGGTAAACAGAAGAAAAATACTGATGACATGAAGAACATTTTAACAATATTTCTCTGTTTCCGAGATAATTCAATTATTTCTCAAATATGAATCAAAGATTGTACAAGGAAAAAACATGCTGGGGAAATGTCGCTTTCTGTTTGTTGTTCATTAACAAAGTTATCATCATTTGAGAAAGAAATGATGAACAATTATTATCATTGTACAGCTTTAAAAAGGACACTAACTATGTCTGATACCTATTTGTAATAATTTAAAAACAATAAGCACAATAATTTAAAAATTACATTGACATATAAAAAGACATTTAAGATTATTAAGTATTAAAAGACATTCATAAAACATATCCTTAAAAAAAATAACTTTTGTCTTTTGCTGACATGTTTTATTGACAGGTTTAGAACACCGTGGACGGTTTTATTAATTTTAAATTTATCGTATTTATTAATCAAGATAAATTAGTGCATATTCACACTGCAACTACTATGTTTCTTATTAAAATGTTGTAATAGCTTTATTTTATGCTGCGAAAACTATATGATGATGAAAATGTTGAGTGTATGACTGGTGCAAAATTAAACATCATGTTAGCTTCATATATGTACAAATAGGATGAGGGAGTTCGAAACACTTATTTTAGATACAATTTAGTATTCCTGCAAAACTCTGAAAGGGTCTCAAAACTAAATTAGATGTTTGAACAGAATTTCATTTCAATTTTGGGAACAGAAATTCATTGAGTGACCTTGGAATTTTTTCCAGGGTGGACTCAAAATATTTTAGGGGGGTGGGCTGAGCCACCCATAGCACCCCCTTAGCTACTGCTCTGGTAAAGAGGGGGGGCGGGGGTGAATGAAAAAATACAATTTCAAAGTAAAAAAAAAAAAAAGTAATAGTTTCATTTCAATAGTTGCAGCAGGCTTTTTTAATTAAGCAGTTTTATTGCTTATTTGTTAAGTTATTGTTTTATTAAGAAATTTTAATTTTGTTATGGTATACAGTACATACCCTCAAATCTGCAACTTTAAAATCCACACATAGTTTACAAATGTAAACAATGAAGCTTTTAGTTCAGATTTAGGGGAAAATATTCACTTCCTTATTTTTAATTCAATTCCATATATATTTAATATGTAATTTTCATTAATATTGCTGACATCATGCTTATTCATGAAGGAAGAATAAACTCATTTCTAAAAAAGTCCAAGTTATCGTTGATATCACTGGTAATCACAATTTTTCCACCAAATATATTTATATATTAATAAAGCAATTTTGGTTATTAAGTCTGGCTAACCTGAAATGAAACTTAGTTGTTTATGATTTTGAAGTGAATTAGTAATGTACCTTTGTGAGGCATGTTTCCCTGAATAATGCAAAAAAAAGAATGCATTCAATCTTTGTAATGAATATTTAATTATATATTACTGGTAAATTATTTGATCTTTGTTTTTAATATTTTTAAAATTATCTTAAATTTTATTATTTTACTTATTTTAATGTTTTACTATATTGTAAGCATTCATTATAATTTAGATTGCATTATTAATTACATTCAAATCATTGTTTAAAATATGTAAACAAAGCAATGATTAAAAATCCACACAACCTCTGCTCTGAAGATGTGTGGATTTCAGGAAGTCTACTGCATTAGCCGAAAAGCCTGGTTTACCCAGAAGTACTGTAAATGTTAATGGCATATTTGGAACATAAATTAGTTGAACATTGCTCATCTAAATACTTCATATGGTATATCAAATATCAAAAATATTGTATATTAAATACTTCATTCATACTAGTATAGACATAATGGTAAATTATTACATGGTTTCTACACATTTCTGGTTAAAAAAAAAACAGATCTTTTTCAGTAAAAATCCATTTTATATATCATTGTAAAACTCAACACAATAGACAATCTTAAATTAGATAAATATTTTTTAAAAAAGTATGCAATGAAAGAATTTTCAATTTTTAATTATTTTCATGTGATGCTAGAGTTCTGTAGCTTTTATACATTTTATTTACAAAGTTTAGATTGGATTAATAATGAATTCAAATTTTCTTCATTTACAACCTCAATCGAGACTCTGATGGAAAGTATCACATCAAAAATTCCCTCACCATTTCAATTATTAAAAAAATGCCCCGACTTTTCACCTAAATTTTTGAATTGTCTAACCAGTAGGAATCCTGAATGACTGATACTGGTATTACGGTTGGTACAGTGTATTTTTCTGGAACATGTAGTATAAGAACATTTGGTATGATTTGGTTATACCGTAGACCAATTTCGCCAAATTGTACAAATCGCCAAATCATACATATCGATATAATTTTATTTTAAATAACAAAAAATTAATAGAATATTATTAAAAATTCAAATAAAAAGTCAAATTAAAAATCACTTGATGCTGTTTTAAACATGTGTATCGTATTTTAATGTCATTGAATGTGAGATTCACTATTGGTGTACAGTAGAAGATCTATATAACGCAAACCTAAAAACACAAGGTTGTGCGTTATATAGAATTTTGCGTTATATGGATCACATATCACGCGTCATCAAATTTACCTCATAAATATAGACAAATATGTCTGAAACACATCAAAATACATTAGAATTACCTTTATACTGCATTCCTTATTTAGATTATAAATTTTTCTATTATTGGAATCATTCAACATTTTGTTAAATATATGTTTTAAAAATGGTCCAGATACACCTGGACCCAATTTATTCATTATATTGCTCATTTTCAAAGACATTTATTGTAATAATAATTTTTTTCCTTTAAAAGTTATAAATTAAGGAGGTAAAATTGTGCTAATGCATTAAATTTAGTTTTCAGACAGTAGCAGTTTTTTACAGTCTTAAAATTTAGATGCTTCTTCATGGCAAAATTCAATGTTTACATCTGAAAGGTTGTGCGTTATATGGAGAATTGCGTTATATGCAATTGCGTTATAAAGATCTTCTACTGTATAATCTTACAGTTTGGTGACAGATTTTTGTTTGAAGGGATAACTAAGTAGTACCGAACATTTTGGCCAAATGTAAAGAAACAATAGAAAATATTTTTTATCAGAGCAGCCACAACATTTACTTGTAACCTAAATTACGTGCTGAAAACACTGGAATTTCAAATTCTTAAAACCCTTGTTTTTTAAAGCTGTTTTAATATTTTGGGGTAAATTTTATAACCTTCATATGTACTATATTATGTGATTAATAACTATTGAGAACAAATATTTTAGGTTTAATTATTTAAAAAGTATTCTTACTTAACTTTACTCAATACAGACAAATTCAGTTTGCGAGAAATACGACGATCTAAAATTAAACATTTAAAATTCTCTATTGTAAAAACTCTTAATTACAATTCAAATGAATTCCTTGTGTTCACCCCAAAATCGTAAGATGAACTAGATTTAAATAAATAGATAAGTGAAAATGTCAGAAAGAAAATCTTTTTCCTAATATTTTAAATGGTCAAGTATCAGTAAAAATAAAAGTTGCGAATTGTGTTGGTATAACATGATCAAGCAAGCCATAAGTTGGAGAATTTTTAGAGAAGAGTAAAAGAAGAAACACATCCTACCATTAAATTACTTTAGCAAACAGGATGGATCACTACGTTTACTTTTTAAAAATTAATCATTAATTAGAATCAGAAAATACGCGTTAAACATCATAGATTTTTTTCTTTAGGCAAACAGACGCCAAAGCAATGAATGAATTACGATGGCTGAATTAAAATGATAGATGATTCAAATCAAAAGTACTTGATTCCTAAGAATCAAGACCATTTTTAATAAATCATTTCATTCACGATTCATTCTTTTATTGGCGTTGTTGTCTTAACCATATTTTGTAATATCAGGTGACTTTTAAAACATAAATTTATTGTATTCAACTTCTTGTTAATACTAAGGTAGGGTAATTTCTTAGGTTTTTCTTCAACTCAATACTTTACTATTTGCTTTTTGATAAAGATTCCACGAAATTTAATGTGATGCAACATTCATTTTTGCTGACTATCATCGAATCATTATTAAAATGTTTCATTCATAACTAATAATTAAGCTTATTATTATTTATTTTTAAATAGTTTAATTTAATATTCAAATTTCAATTTGATTACACTGATTTGATACACTGATTTGCAGATTTACTTGTCGAGATTAAGGGTATTCATAAATCAAAAAGAGCAGCTTTGTGACACAAGTTTTCATCTATTTTTGTTTGGAAATGCATGAAACTAGCAGGTGTTGTTGTTCAGAAACTATCTAATTGCACTTATTTTTTAATTTGTTTTTGCTAACACATAGATATTTCAAAACAAGCCAACAAAATTGGTGTTTTTATTGTAATTTATCATACTTAAAATGTCTTGTGCTTCATATTTATTTTATTGTATATCATCTGACAACATTTATGCAAATATAGTAGACTCCCTCAAATCCACTCTCCTAAAATCCACAACTCTCTAATATCCACACATATTTTACGGATGTAAAAAATGAAACATTCAGTTTAGATGTAGATACAAATTTTGACTTTTTTAATTTTATATCAATGCCATATGTTTTGTAATTTGTAATTTTTGTTAAGATTATTGAATTTATGTTTTTTCATGAAGAAAGAATAATTTATTTCTGAAAAATATAAGATATTGCTGATATCATTGGTAATCACAATCTTACTATACATATTTATGTATTAATCAAGCTTTTTTAGTTATTAAGTCTGGCTAAACCTGAAATAAAGCTTTATTATTTTATGATCTTGATGTGAATTAATACTGTATCTTTATGAGGCAAGTTTCATTGAATAATTTAAGAGAAATACATTTCATCTTTCTAATGAATATTTAATTGTACATTATTGATTATTAATTTAATCTTTGCTTTTGTATTTTTATCATTTTAAGAACTATCTAAATTTTTATTATCTTAGTTTATTAAATATTTTAATATTTTAGCCTATTGTAAGCATTCATCATACTTTTGATTTCATTTTTAATTACATTCAAATTACTTTTTTAAAAATGTAAACAAAGCAATGACCAGAAATCTGCAAAATTCTAAAATCAGCAAAACCTCTGGTCCCAAGCTGTGCGGATTTGAGGGAGTCTACGGTATTATATTTTTACATCTGACAACAGTTTTTTTGTTAATATTTTTATTCCAATCTAAAATTACACTCCTGGAATTAGCTTGTTTTTATGTGTGTTTTTTTTAATTCGAAGTAATTATTTTTATTTATAATACTAATACATACTCCATTGCCTTCCTTATGACCTATCACATTCTATTGTTCAACAGTTTTGAATAGCATTTCCCTATGAAAACAGAATTGCAACACAACATTGAGAAAGACAAGTGATCAAAATTCCTTATAACTCGATAGGTAGTTTAATGATTATACAATGGAAAACTAAGCTCCATTTGAAATCATTTCCATAGTCAGGCATTTGTGAATGTTTCAAAACATTTTGCGTTTTTTGAGCTCAGTAGTCGAGAACTTTTCTATGCAATGCATTAGAAATCTAAAAAGGCAGGGTTCTCGTTGTTGCTCGCCATTGCGTCAAATTGCGAGTAAATTCTTTATTTGACAAGTAAACAAGCAATTAAATTCACTAAATTCCTATTGCTCAATTTTTGCTCTTTCTTTATTTTCTTTTTAATTTTTCATACATAGGTATGTATACATATTTTAAATACATTTTGGAAGATTATTGAAATTACATTAATAACAATCGTTGTTGCAGCTATAAAAATTTAGACTAATTTTAGAACATATTGAAAAAAAGGGGGAGACATTAAAAGATTAAAAACTTTTTATTTATTTATTTATTTATTTATTTATTTTTTTATTTATTTATTTTTTTTTTTTGCTACATCGGGAATCTATTTCGCTAATACTTTTTCATTTGGCAAATGTTTTTTTTTTTTTTTTTTTTAATTAGCAAATTACTAATGTTGATCAAATGTCAGCAAGAACACTGCTCAAAGGGAAATTGTACATTTTTCAATTTAACTTACATTTTATAGAATACAAAAATAAAGAGCATTTTGATACTATTTTTAGTTTTTTCTTTTTATCTTGGAAAATACATTAAATTAACATTAAAAAATGCAGTTTTAGTCTTGACTAGAGGACGCCATGTCATGCGATGAAAGCAGTTTTGATGTCACTACACATATAAACAAACATTTTGCTGTATTTTTCTATAAAGATACTTTAGGTTAAGCAGGATGATCTTTTTTCTTTTCTTAAAAATGATGGCAGAACAAACTAAAAGCATTGTAAATTGTTGGAATAAATAATATTGTCAATTTCTAGTGAGATTCCCCACCCCCCTCATTCTTCTGAGGATTTTCATTTCAAGATCTTGATGTAGAAATAAAATATTGATATAAGTTTGTACTACAAATGTTTTATAGAAAAATGTACTTTCTTTTTCATATTAATATTCCACAAAAGATCAATTTTTAAAAAAATGTAGTTTAACAAATTACAATGACTTTGGAAAATTATATTTTCAAAGACTAAAATTTTAAACGACTTAGAAATAAATTTTATATTTAAAAACATAATAATAATAAACATCATTTATTTGATGATCAAAACATTATTTACATAATAACAGATTCCTATATTATGTATGCCATGGATTACAAATTAATATTCCTGTACCAATCAAATATAAATTTTAAATAAAATTTCAGTTTTACAATTTTCGGTTCTTCAAATTTTAAACTTCTTTACATTCCACATTTTCGGTTTTTACACCGTCGTATAGAGAAAAAATGCATTTTTAAATGCAATTTGTTTGAAAGCTGTATGTCAATTTGTTTTTAAGTTATTGTAATTTCTTTGTAGGTTTTCTAATACTTTATTTGTCATTGTGGTAACAGAAGTATTTCATTTCTGGACATTAAAAACCAATCAGAAAATGAATAAAATAAAAAACAGAAGTAATTCCATTTTTGGACATCAAACATGGATTAATCTGAAAATGAATAAAATAAAAAAAATTGCGGATTTCAACCAATAAAAAAATTCAGATTTTTCAGTTCTTTACTGGGGACAACTATTTTCCAAATAAATCAATCCTTGTTAACATGAACATGCTTAATGTGAATTACTTTTAAAATGAATTAAAAATGTATACCCCTAAAATAAAACTCCTATAAAAAGGAATACAAAGATTTGATACTGATAACATGAGTGAAATTTTGATTCCCATTGAGGTTCATCTTAAAGAGGTTCTATGTATGTAGCTAAAAAGCATACAAAAATTACATAAATTCCTGAACCACATTTAAAATTTATTAGTTTTTAATTGATATTTAAAAAAAATTCTAGATTTTTATAATTTAAGATAAAAAAATACTAGTTTTCAAAACAATTTCTTAATTATATTACATTCAGCTTGATTTCATTGTATTTGAACTAATTCTGTTTTTCCTTATGGGTTCATTAGACATAAGTGTGGCCGGCACTGGCTTCAGCAAAGAAAACCTGTATAAAATCTGAGATTAAAAAGCTAAATTTTTAGTTCTATTTTTTTATACATTTAACTTGTAATTGTGTAAAGTGAAAATTATCTTTTTAATGAGCAGATGTCCAAAAAATGTTTTATGTTTTCTTTTGCGAGAAATTTTTTTTTTCATGAGAAAGTGATATTTTCCAATTTCTTCAGAAAAATCTGATAAAACATTTTTCTTCTGCTACTTCTAAATTTCCTGTAATTTTACTTAGATTGATTGGGATTGTCGTCAATTGACAAAAGGAAATTAATGGTAATCAAAAAATTGTAATTATAATTTATAAATATCAGGTTCAACATCTCTGTATTTTGGTGACACTGTTGTACATGATATATTAATACAGTCAACTCCCTCAAATCCGCACAGATTGGGTCCAGAGGTTGTGCAGATTTTAGAATTTTGCAGATTTCTGGTCATTGTTTTGTTTACATATTTTGAATGTAATAATTAATGCAGTTGAAAATATAATAAAAGCTTACAATAAAATAATGTATTAAAATAAGTAATAAACTAAGATAATAAAATTTAGATGATTTTTAAAATGCTTAAAATATTAAAGCAAAGATCAATTTAATAATCGATAAGGTATGATTAAACATTCATTATAAAGATGAACTGTATTATTCAATGAAACATGCCTCATAAAGGCACATTACTAATTCACATCGAAATCATAAAATATGGAAGTTTTTAAAGTAATTTTAAATCAATTAGTATATTTAGATAAATATTATAACAGAATCATTAATAAATAGTGAAGAAAAACTTCGTTTAATATTGCTTTGAGAAATTTAGCTAGACACATAATAAAGCCGTTTTTAAAAAGGGTAAATGGAACACAGAGTTCAATAAAAAAAAACTTTAACGGAAAAGATGTTGCCAAAACACAATAATGTAAAACCAATTTTTCTTTCTCTTTAACAAACTGCAACACTTTCCCTTGTTAAAAGAAAAAAAACAATTATACTGATAAATCTAAGTTAAAGTTCAGAGTCTTCTTCATGAGTAGCAGTGACTAATCCATCATCTACATAAAGAGCTACGAGAAGATTTCTTCCTTCTTCCTCTGGACTGAATAAACATTGATCTGCTTCACTGGTCTTAAATCCAAGATCTAACATAAATTTTCCAAAACATTTATGCCAGCAACGAGGAGCTTGTTTCAATCCGTACAGACTTTTCTTGAGTTTACATACATTGTTGGTGCCATCATTATAGCCTTCAGGTTGCTGCATGTAAATTGTTTCATCTAAATCGCCATACAAAAATGCGGTTGAAACATCAAATTGCATAAGATGCATCTTTTCGCTTGCTGCAATACTTATTAGTGAACATACAGTTCCTAATTTTGTGACTGGACTGAGGGTTTGATTATAATCAATACCTTTTCTCTGATTGAAGCCTTTAATCACAAGTCTTGCCTTATATTTATCAATGGTACCATCTGTATTTTTCTTAATCCGAAAGACCCATTTGCAGGGAAGAGCCTTTGCTTTATCTGGAAGTGGTGTTAGTGTCCATGTGTTGTTTTCCTTTAAAGAACTGATTTCAGAATCCATGGCCTTTATCCAGAAATTACCTTCTTTACAATTAATTGCTTCTTCATATGAGCTTGGTTCATCTCCTTCAGACATAAAAACTACAGATGCCATCACGTAATCTTCAAAATATTTAGGCCGTTTTAGTTCTCTTCGATCTCTTAATTCCATAGTATGTGATTTCTTTTCATCCTCTTTTTCATTTTCTGAAATAACGTGATCTTCTGAGTCTTCTTGATCATTCTTTATTCTTTCCCTCATTTTTATCTTCAGGTAGCTGCCTATCAGATTCAATTAAAGGTATTTGTACTGAATCTTCACAATTTGTTAACTTTTTCTCTTGAAAGATTACATCTCGGGAACAAATGACTGTATTATTTTCTTTTATCCAGATGCGATATCTTTCATCGCCGTCATATCCCAACAAATAACCTTTTATTGCTTTTCTGTCCATTTTTCGACGTTTCTGATCTGGTATGTGAGCATAACAGGGTGATCTGATTATGCGCATGTGTCTTATTCGAGGTTTCTTCCCTATCCACAATTCATAAGGGATTACATTTGGTAGAGAACTTTTACCTGTTCTGTTTAAAATGTATACAGAAAAATTAATCAGTTCTGCCCATAATGATGAAGGAAAATTGATTTCAGAATTAGAATTTTTCAAAGTTCTTGCCATTTCAACAAGGGTTCTATTTTCACGCTCACTTCCGCCATTCTGTTGAGGGGTATAGGGAGCAGTTAATCTTTGATTAATTCCATTTTTCTTCAGGATGTTTCTAACATTTTCATTATCAAATTCTCCTCTGTTATCACTTAAGATTTCTTTGATGTTGTGTCCTAAATTTTTAGCATGTGCTATCATATTTTTAGTAGCTTGCGCAACTTCTGACTTATGACGAAGAAAAAATACATATCTAAATTTTGTAAAATGATCTTTAAAGTTGACAAAGCAACGATATTTTCTAAAGGATTCATCAAAGGGTCCACATACATCTGTTGAGATAAGCTCTCCTGGTTTTGTGGTCTTCTGTCTAGTGCCAAATTTTAAGTGATGTGCTTTCCCATACACACAAACTTCACAAAGCTGAGTATCTAATCCAACTTTGATGTTCATTTGCTGTTCTAGAACATTCTTCACATGACGCTTGTCCTGATGTCCCCAGCGCTCGTGATATAACTAGAAGAGAATCACTTGTTGTAGCTATGTTTACTTCCACTGGATTACTCGGAATAAGTACTTCCATATGAACTTTGTATAAACCACCACTTACGTTTCTTGTACCGTACATTACAACATTATTGTCGATTTTTAACCAACACTCTTTGACAGTTGATTCGAATCTGCTGTTTTTGTTTCTATCTTGTGCTGCCAGTACTGAAAACAAATTCTTACTAATACCTGGTACAAACCAAACTTCTTTAAGTTCTTTGAATTGTCTCTCTCCTTTTATTTTCATCATTATCTTTAAAGTTCCCTTACCTACAGCCGGTAGTACTTGCCCATTTGCAGTGGTAATACCATGTGGGGTTTCAAAATTTTCAAATTCTGTAAAATAATTACCATAATTTGTAATGTGTTTTGATGCACCATTATCAACAAACCAATCATAACAATTTTCTTCAGACGAAAATGCATGTTTGTCTAGAGCTATTAATGACATATTTGCCGTAGAACTATCTTTTCTTAAGTACTTATTATTCTGATTGGGCTTTGCTGGCTTTCCATCAGCTATCCACTTTCACCATCTTCCATCTTTTCTTCTTCTATCTACTTCCCAGTGACCATTTTGATGACAGTAATTGCATTTTCCAAATTGCTTTTTGGTTTTTAAAGGTGTTTTTATCCTACTGGTTTTTACTTCTAATGCTTCATGATTTTTGACATCACTTTTTGACTTCTCTTCTTTATTTTCTTTTTCTAGAGAACATAATTGAGTTGTTAACTTGTCAATTGTTCTTTTATCTTCATTCAGAAGTAGCCAACTCGACTTGAAAGAATGGCACTCTTGAGGCAATGTGTCTAGGATCTTGCAAATTAGTAGCATTTGAGGTACTTGAACTTCTTGCTTTCTTTGCAGACCCAAATTTAATACGTTCCAAAGATTCTTTAAATTTAGATGAGCAGCCATACTGCCAACCACTTTCCACTTACACTGAAAACACTGTAGACATATATTGTATAACTGGTTATCAGAGGTAGCTTCATAAAGTTTCTGAAGCTCTAGCCATACTTCTCTTGCATTATCAAACTCATGATTTTCTGCATAGTTTCCTCTGTCATTGAATTTGTTAGCACCATCATGGCACAAGTATTTGCCTTTTTATATTTGCCAAGATCGTCTTTGTACTTCTTCAAAGATGCCTCGTTAGCTCCATCGGGTGGTTGATCCGGTTTGACTAACTTTCCTACAACCCGTTCTAAAGCATTAGTATAATAATTTAAAGCAAACTTGATTCTGTATTTCCACATCGGCCAATCGTTTTCTCCGCTGAATGGTTTTATCTGCAACTTTTCTATATCCATAATTAGATTTTCACTCTTAATGAAATATTTTCTATTTTTCAAATGTATGATAATAACAACTTAAAATTTAGTCCACTTCGATCATTTATTTCCTTCTGCGACTTTCTTAGATTCTTGGGAAAAATTATTTCAGGACTAATGTTAGACAAAAAGAAAACGAAGAAAAACCTACTTTTCTTGCCGATTATGCATTAAGCTTAATGCTATAACGATATACTAAATATTTAAAAACTTTGCTTGAATTATTACAGCGCACATAGCATGCAGAAAACCCATAACCTAAAGTAATTTTAAATTAATTAGTATATTTAGATAAATATTATAACAGAATCATTAATAAATAGTGAAGAAAAACTTCGTTTAATATTGCTTTGAGAAATTTAGCTAGACACATAATAAAGCCGTTTTTAAAAAGGGTAATGGAACACAGAGATCAATCTTAACGGAAAAGATGTTGCCAAAACCCAATAATGTAAAACTGTTTTTTTTTTCTCTTTAACAAACTGCAACAGTTTACTCTTCTACTAAAGTTTTTGTATTTTGTGATAAAGGTATTCTAAACTGTTAATGATGTACTGGTGAAAACTGTTAATTTTAGTTCAGACTTGTTCTGGAACATCTAAAAGACTGATCAAAATTAATGAATAAATTTTAGAGTTCTAGTTATTATGATTTGTTTTCTGGGGTATGGCTAGGCTTAATCTAAGTATTGTATGATAGACAAATTTTCTATTTTTGTATTAACTTTCGTATATGTCTAATGCTTTACATTTTATAATTAAATGATAAAAAATATATACATATTTATAACACCTGGAGGTGTGTAATTTTAACTCTGAAAAACAATTTCTTTTATGTTTTATTTTCTAAATTTAATTTAAAAAAAAGAATGATTTTTTTTCAAGTGTTATAAGGGATAGTAACAAATACAAAAAACACCAGAAAATGAAAGGCAGAACATCCAAATTGCAAAGAGGTTATGAAAACAGACAATGTAAAAATTTAAATTTAAGTATTACGGAAGTTTTAACATATCCAGTCATTTCCATCATGGATGATGCCTGAAACCATCATTTTGCATTTTTTAAGCATAATTTGAAAATTATTTGGAAGAAAATCTTTTTAGTTTGGATTTCCCCAAAGCAGGTCTTAATAAATCTAAATCCATTAAAAAACTTTAGGTTGCAATTCATGATGCTTTCAAATATTAATTTCATAATTCATATCATAAAATTATTTAAAAAAAAAAAAAAAAAAAAAAAAGGAAATTGAACATATTTATGTTTTGGTATTTTAATGTTGGTGCTATATAAAAAAAAATAGCACATTTGGAGTATAATTTTAGAAGCTATTAATTAAAATATGAAAATGCAATTTAACATGAGAAGCACTAAATTTTGAATGTTTATAATTCAAAAACTTATCATTCATGCTTGATCTATAGGAATTTGCTGTATATGAAATGCATCAAATGTTTCATTAAAATAAATGTGTTAGTCTGGTTTTTAAGCCTTCTCAAAAAAGGGTCATTCCACATAAATTCAACCAATGGGTGTTGCATCATAGTCACAGATTTTTTTAAAATTTTTACCATAGACAGACACAGTAGTGAAACCCTCAAATCTGATATTTAAAAGTAATTTTCACAATATTGGCTGGGATATAGCCATTTGAAAACTGACCATTTTTACGAAATGGCGGCCATCTTGGAATTGTATCAGTGTCTAAATATGGCCATAACTTGATAACTAATGGCTCAAATTTTATATATCTGGTACCAATTTGAAGCTATTTGTACAAAGAATGCATATTGCACATCAAAACAATAATACATTTTTATTTCTTTACTTTTTATTGTGTGCAAAATGAAAATTTCAACCCAAAAAAGGGCAGATTGTAATGGCTCATAAAAAAATGAATCATTATGAATTTTTCTGAAACTTGGTAAAAACATTGCTCCATCTGTGTGCTTTAAATAAAATAAAAATTGGAAAGGTAAAATTTGTTGTTTTAAAATAAATGGTTTTTTACACATAAGGTGTCATTAGCCAAATAATGATCATTTTAGAATCTGTAAGCATTCTTTATTCAAAAAATAATGGTTAAAATAAAATTTTGTAACATCTAAATTAATGTAAAAGTATATTCAAAACCTCATTTGTACTAATTTTGTAGGAATCTGCCCCCCTCCCCCCCCAAAAAAATTAGACAATTGAAAAAATTTTACACTGAAAAAGATAAGAAAATAATTAAGGACTATAATGTATAATTATAAAATAACTATAAATGCAATGCATATATATTTGATAATTTACTTCACATATAGGGACGAGTGGGGTGGAATGGGACAGTAGGTTTTTCTCTTTATGTATCATTTTAAATATTTCATCAATCACACATTAGGTGAAGTAATGGTACCCCAATCTTCAGTTTAAAAAAAATAGCTGATTTACATAAGCTTGCAATTATATAAAGAAAAAGATTATTTCAAAAATCAAAAGTAAATTTAGTTCATATACTTTCTACGCTTTCTGCATAATGGTTTGATTATGCATAGATATAACAGTTTCTCTATAAATGGCACATCATACTGTAAAATTAGAGAGGTAAAATTTGTTGTTTTAAAATAAATGGTTTTCTACACATAATGTGTCATTGACCAAATAATGATTATTTTAAAATCTGTAAGTATTCTTAATTTAAGAAATATTGGTTAAAATGAAATTTTCTAGCATCTAATTAAAGTATTGTGTGTATATTATATAATTCAATAAAGAAATATTAATTTGCAGTTATTTACACTAAATATGCATTTTTACAGTACTTTTTATTTCATTTCATTCAAAATATGATAATATAATTCTCAAAACATATTTACATAAATATTTTAAATACCTTACTATGGAATACATGAAAAAAAAGGCACATAATATTTTCTTCAGAAATGTTTAAGAAATACTAGCTGTAAATTACAGAGTTGAATTATTCAATTGTGTAATTTAAATAAAATAAATATATATAAATGAGTTAATTGAGTTGACATTTGTTATTTTTTGTTCACACTGAGTTAAAATTTATATGAACAAAAATCTAGATACGATGAGACAAAAAATAAATAAATAAATAATAACAATAATATAATACAAATCCAGGGCAAAACATTGAATCTGATGAGAAATAAGCCAAAGTTTAAACTTATACATGGAACAAATCTAGACAAAATAAGAACAAAATATTTACTTACATGCATATAACTTTATAATATAATAGTTTTTTCTTCAGATTTAAGCTAAAAAGTATTTAATCAGTTTTAAAGTTTAAAAATAATGCTTGAATTGTTCGAGTTTCGTCTGGTGCAACAGTATATGTTCTTCCTGTAGCAGTTACAGGAATAGACACTTCTTTTATTATTTGTTCATACAGAATCCAACAAACATCTGAGGATTTTGGCCATGAATATGAAGAATTAGCGCCATGAGGATACATGAACATAATTTTATAGTCGGTAAGTTCTTCACAGTAATCTAAAATTTTCCCAATCCACCAAATTATCCCATATACACATGCAACATATTGTTCACTTTTAAATATCGATGGTCTGATAATTTCATTGATTCCCAAAAAAGCAATAAATTTTGTTGATGAACTGTCTGAAACCCTGGAAACCAGCATTTGGCAATCATTGATTGGTACAAAGCAGTGATTCAGTCTTGTTTCTATGATTGTATCTGCTTTTGCATACCTGTCTGCTAATTGACTGTTTGCGGTTTCAATTTCAGATTTTGTTACAAAAAAACTTTCAATTCTTTTAACAGATTCTTTTGCAAAATTATAGAGATCAAATGCATTTAATATACCATCTTTAAATGGACGCTGAAGACTTGAAATAATCTTTTTCTTTATATAATTGCAAGCTTATGTAAATTAGCTACTTTTTTCAACTGAAGATTGCAGTACCATTACTTTATCTAATATGTGATTCATGAAATATTTAGAATGATACATAAAGAGAAAAACCTACTGTTCCATCCCACCCCACTCGCCCCTATATGCGAAGTAAATTACCATATGTATGCATTGCACTTATAGGTATTTTATAATTATACATTATATTCCTTAATTATTTTCTAATCTTTTGCAGTGTAAAATTTTTTCAATTGTCAATTTTTTTTTTTGGGGGGGGGGGGAGGGGGGGGCAGATTCCTACAAATTTAGTACAAATGAAATCTTGAATATACTTTTACAATAATTTAGATGTTAGAAAATTTTATTTTAACCATTATTTTTTTAATCAGGAATGCTTACAGATTCTAAAATGATAATTATTTGGTTAATGACACCTTATGTGTAAAAACCATTTATTTTAAAACAACAAATTTTACATTTCCAATTTTTTTTTAATTTAAAGCACACAGATGGAGCAATGTTTTTACCAAGTTTCAAAAAAATTTATGATGATTCATTTTTTTATGAGCCATTACAATCTGCCCTTTTTTGGGGTAAAATTTTCACTTTGCACATAATAAAATGTAAAGAAATGAAAATGTATTATTGTTTTGATGTAAAATATGCATTCTTTGTACAAATAGCTTCAAATTGGTGCCAGATATATAAAATTTGAGCCATTAGTTGTCAAGTTATGGCCATATTTATACACTGATACAATTCCAAGATGGCCGCCATTTCATAAAAATGGTCAATTTTCAAATGACTATATCTCAGCCAATATTGTGAAAATTACTTTTAAATTTCAGATTTCACTTTATATCTGTCTATGATAAAAATTTAAAAAAAATCTGTGACTATGATGCAACAAGTTTTCTTTAAATTGGTTGATTTCACGTAGAATGACCCAAAAGGAAAAAAAAAGCTTGGTTTTATGGCCTACTTGATCTTGTTGTATAAATAGATGAGTTAATAGCCTTTATTACATCAGCCTTGTTGAACTTTCCGTAGTTTAAGAGAAAAATGTCTATGACAGACAGACACAAGAATGATCTTTTAAGGGTTCCATTTTTATTTTTTTTAAGTACAAATAGCAACGAAAGACTTCATCTGACTGGTTTTCTATTTATAACTCTCATTATATACTTATTCCGCATTTGTTAGTATAACTTGATATACAGGGTTGGTAAAAAACCGGGTTTTTTTGAAAAAACCCATAAACCATGGTTTTTTTGGTTTAAACCAGGTTTTTTTGGTTTAAACCTTGTTTTTTTAAATATGATTTCCTATTACATATACATGCATATTTATCAATAAAAAAAATATTTTTGAATATATAAGTAATAACTTGATTTAAAAGTAATTCTAATCAATGTAATAATTTAATATACAATTAGTTATGTAGAAAATGGAAATCATAAAATATTAAACATTTTTAGAAAAAGCTATGTCTTTTCTTTTCTTAAATAAAATGTTTTACATAATGAAACATTGACACCTTGAAAATCCTAATATATAATCTTTTAAATATTAGCACTATAAATGATGAAGAATATAAATATCATGCAGTTTCATATATGTTATTTTCATAAGGCTATTCAAAATAATTTCTTTGAAATACTTGTTATATGAGATGTCTGATTTTTCTGTTAGAAGACTAATGAATTATCTTTTATCGGAAATAAAGCTTTTTATAAAGAATTTTCGGAATGATTTGTATTTAGCAGTAGAGTCTACACACTTTAAGAAGTTTTGTGTTTTGCTATTTGACATTTCTCCTCTAAAACTACCAGGTAAAAAAAAAAAAAAAAAAAAAAAAAAAAAAAAAAAAAAAAAAAAAAAAAAGACGACAAACAAAATTCTTAAAATAAACAAAAATACCTATTTCATAACTTTTTAGACTATTGAAAACACTTAAAATATAAAGCAGTTTTATAAATACTGTCTTCCACTAAAGCATTTAAATAGCCATCAGACTACATGCTATATTTTAACGCTTAGTACTTTTAAACGTCTAAACAAAAAATTACTTCTTTTTAGGCATTTTTATGAGACTTTCTTTCTATTATGTCTCAAGCAAACCTTCCCTTGTCCCTTCCCCCCCAATTTTCTCAGCTGATCTAAGTTGGTTATGCAATAAAAGATTTAAATATATCTTATTGCATATTTTAATTAAATGTAAACAGGTGCTTCCCAAGCACTAACTTTTTCAATGTCTTCTTATTTGACTTTATATCTTGAGCTTTTTTTATTATTATTATTCTTAAAGATAATCCCCCAATCAAGAAAATTTTCTTTTAGAGTTTGATTGAAATCTTAAAGGTCATTTTATTTTATTAACTGTAAATCTGCGTTTCTCAAAGGAAAAAAATTTTTTTTCTAAATATTACATATTTTTAATCCATTTTGTCTTTTCCAACATAACATAATTTGTTTTCTTTATAGCTTCAGATATGTTCATCATTGCATGAAATTTGCATTCTACATGTATGCTAACATGGCCTAGACTAGACTCACTATGTCTCATGGTGACTGCTGAGATAAGACTTAAAAATATAAATTACTTGCATGCAGTAATTTAGTACATTAAATTACAAAAATGAGAAAATATTATATAGATTTGTTCAAAAAAACCAATTAGTAACAGAATAAAATCATAATGCAAAATCCCCATTCCCAATGTAAGAATGCAAGAAAAACAAAGGCTTAACCAATAAACACAGAGCAAAAATCTGTCAATTACTTATTAGCATACATAATAAAAAGAAATCAATGGAGAAAATTACTTAAGAATGTTATATTCGAGGCTTTGAGGAACAATCAAATCCTTAGTAAATCTTAACTAATTTAAAGCAAATTAAAAGCAATTTAAGCAATTTAAATAATAAAAGTGCTTTTTTAATTCGAGTTTGCCCTTCTGGCTATGAATGTTTTACAATTAATGTTATATATATATATATATATATATATATATATAAATTTTAACTTTAAAAAAAGGGGTAGAAATAAAACTAATTTTTTCTAACAGCTAATTTTTAAAAAATTGGTTATTCTGCAATGTAGACGTATAGTTTATATGAAAAGCTGGGTTGATTAAAAATATTTGTAATTTTTGTAATTTTAGAAATTTATCAATTCATCAGTTTTCTACAACTTAGCTTTATATCTTCTGCATAATTTGGATTTTGCATTTTTCAATGTGTAAAATAAAACAAAAAAACCAGATGAAAAAAAACTAGCATGTTTTTTTTTAAAAAAAAATCCGTTTTAAACCACGGTTTAAACCAACTTGGTTTAAACCAAACAACCCTGTTGATATATAAATGCATATTATGCATACACATAAAAAAATATACTGTGTATACTTAATTGTTTTCATTATTTTTTATATATAATATCTTATATATTTATTATACATGTTAAATTAATAGATAACATTACATTACAAATGTTTAGATTTGTTTACAACACAGTAAAAACTGTAAAAGGGGAATTTTTCTACAATGTAATCCTGTCACAAATGCAAGAATTTCAAAGCACAGACGAAACGAACAAACAACCGTATTTAGACAAAGAAGTCTAAAATGTATTTTTTTTCTATCTCCTTGCAATAACATGACAGGATTGACTGTGCGTGTGTGTGTATTGGCAATTGAAGTATTTTCAATAATTTAAAGAATTTACGTATATATTTATTTAATTTATTAATTTTTAAAAAAAGTAGCATGCTTAAAATAAAGTTAGATTTATTTCCATAATTGTAGCTACTAATACAATCAATGTTGAATAAATGGAATGGTCCGGGGGGGGGGACATTCCCCCCTCCCAATAGCTATCAAATGTCCTCACCCAGAAAATTCGATATTTTTTGTTTTCAATGGTAAAAATGTGTAATTTCCACCTGGAATTATTGTGTCCCTCCTGGAGAAGAATGTCTGAATTCAATACTGAATACAATGACATTACAAGATGATGTACCAAAGATTTCACAAACACTATAATCTAAAAAGTTGAGCCCATTTTGAAAAGTTAAATGTATTTTAGTTTTGTTTCATGCAATATATACATTTGCTTACATTAAAATTAGGATTAAATAGTTAAGTTTAACCCTAGAACTACTGAAAATGTTACTCAAGTTTTATTAAAATATTTTACATCAGCATTTTTATTTAAAACCATTTAACTCATTTTTCACTGATTTATAAATTTAGTTTATTTTAAAGAAATTTCTGATTTATATTTAACTGTTAGCTGGTTAATATTTAAGAAAAACCCATTCTATTTTAGCTAAAGAAACTAGAGATTTAACAAGCACACATAACAAATATAATTTCTGTTGAAAAAAATAATCTGGTTACAGTTGTCACAGTTATCCCTGTTTCTGGTACCATATTTGTCCTCAATAGTTTCTTCTGATATCTGATCATGAACTTCAAGGATTCTTATTTAAACAATTAACTTTTTGTAATTGAGTAACACTTTTCTAGAAATATTGGGTATTGTAAAAAATAATATTAAGTTATGTTATTTTTCTTCTAAGGCAATTTATTTTAGATGGTTCGAAACAGTTATGGAGCATTCTCCAAATTCAGCAGTAAGTTCTCGGAGTTTAATATGTGAATTAGGTTCCATTTAAGCTTTGGATTTCTGATGGTTAAAAAACAGAATCTCATCACTTCTCTCTTGCACAACTCTCCTTACATCCATTAAGTTTCTGTGATCAATATTAACCATTTAGCGTCTGGTATACTATTAATAGTACATGTTTTTTAATGGAGCATTATTCTGTTTTAATACTCCATGTTTTGCTGCCATTTACATGTAGTAATGTTAGTATATGTCTATGCATTTTGTTCGGTCGTATTAATTCTGTGTATTTTTGGCAACGATTTTTATCGTCTGTGTTTGCTTTTATGAGTTAATAGAATGTTTTAAAGAGAACGAAGCCAGGAGCGGTTAAGCTGTGAGTTAGTTAAATACAGTTCATAGAGTTTTTTAAGTATGAGTTTTTATTGAGTTTGTGAGTGTTTTTAATGAGTTATCGATATAAAATTGTGGTCCGCCGAATACGAAGAATCAGCTATAATAAAGTGCAGCGCGTAAATTTCTGAATTATTCGAATTAAAAAAAAGACGGTATAATTCCGTGCAGTGGATGATGATTGATGAAATGAGAAATTGAATATGGGAAGAATATTTTAAAGTAATTTAATGTGATTTTTCTTATCTGTACTGTTATATGTATAAACTTAAAACAATGTTTAAAGGAGCAAAGAAGGGGGATTTAAGGCAAATAGCCACTGAAATAAATCAAAATATTAATGATAAAATGACAATTGCTAATTTAAACGATATTATAGAAAATAGCGAAATATATATAAATAAACCCGCTTTTGTTACAGAAATAGCTAACACCATAATTGAGGGTCATAAACATGAAGAACAAAGGCAATTTGATCTTGAAAAATTTCAACTTGAACCATCAAAAAATGAATTGGAATTAGCTAAAATTAAATCTGAAACTAAATCTGTTATTACTGAAAGTGAAGTAAAAATGGAATCGTTAGATCAAATAATAAAAAGTATTAAAACTTTGACTGTAAAAGTTCCAACTAAGCCTGAAGGATGGGGTTTTTTCTTTTCTTCTTTAGAACGAGCTTTCAAAACTAAAAATGTTTCGGAACCAAATAAAGCAGAAATTCTGTTAAATTTATTAGGTGACAAAGCGTCTAACATTATAACTTATTTACACGATACAGATATCGAGAATTATGAAAAAATAAAAGAATTAGTCTTGAAAGAATTTCAACCAACACCTTATTTTTGCCTAGAACAATTTAGAAAAGCTTTTAAACTACCAAATGAGACTCATGTACAATTCGCTTCATGACTGATGACCAATTGGAATTATTATCTAAATTTAAGAAATGTCTCCGATTTCGAGAGTCTAAAACAATTAATTGTGTCAGACAAATTATATGAAACATTAGATAAAGAGACTGCTTCTCACATTAGTGTGAGACAAGGAGATAAATGGTTTTTACCAGAAGAATTAGGACGTGAGATTGATTTATATTTTACATCACGCGTAAAATCTCTTACTGAGAGTTTTAGTGTTAATCGAAAGTATTATTCCAAAAGTATAAATAAAGTATTTTTAATTGATGTTAAAACATTAAACTGAATTTTGTGCCACAAACAGCACCATCTTTCTAAGTGCCCAGATTATTTAAAATTATATGTTAATGAAAGAGTAAACATAATAAAATGTAATAAATTATGTTTCAATTGTTTAAATTTACACTCAGTAGCCAACTGTGCATTAAAGAACATTTGTTTCTGCAAGAAAGACATCATAAAACTATTCATTTTCCCAAAACAAATAATAATGCATATGTGAAAGAATATGCTTCATCAGAACATAATACATAAGGTAAAATAAATGTAGGAGAATGTTCAGATTCAAGATTAGCAAATTATGGCACACCAATGTTAAACACTAATGCGGAAGAGTTCGTTCAGGAAACTTTTATTAGTAACTGTTCGAATAAAAAGAATAAAGTTTTACTTTTAACGGTTATATGTTTTCTAATTGATGAATCGGGATCTAAATATAGAGTAAAGTGTTTGTTAGATGTAGGCAGCGAGTCTAATTTTCTATCCCGCCATTTAATAGACATGATGAATTTGAAAAAAGAGAGAACAAACATTTGGTATCAGGTCTAAATGATGCCACCTTAGTAATAAATCATAAAGTTAATGCATCAATAAGCAATAGAGATGGAAGTTTTGTAAAAAAAATTTAGATTTCTTGATAGTTCCAAAAATAACTGCAGATTTAACCCCTTCGCGTCTAATTGAAATTTCAGTACAGGATTTCCCTAATGTAATATTAGCAGATGAGAGATTTAATATCCCAGAACATGTAGATATGCTTCTTGGAGCAGGAATTTTCTATGAACTTTTAAAACCGGGACAGATTCATATTAATAATTCTGATCTTATTCTGCAAGACACAGTTTTCGATTTTGTAGTATCTGGAAGTTTTCCAATAGAAAATGAAAATAAAGTTCATTGTGGGTTAATAAAGAAAGAAACTAATTTAGGTAAAAATCTTCGAAAATTCTGGGTAATAGAAAATATCGAGATAGAAAAGCCAAAAAGTAAAGAGACTTTAATTTGTGAGAAATATTTCATAGAAAATTATATCCAAGAAAAAAGCGGTAGTACGTTGTTAAAATGCTCCTAAAACAAGATCCAACTACATTAGAAAGTTCTAAACAGATAGCAATTAAAAAATTGAATTCTTTATGGAATCGCCTAGCAACGGATCCCGAGTATTTAAGATTATATTCCGATTTTTTAAAAGAATACCAACAGTTAGGCCACATGGTCGAAGTTAACGAAAGTGTGGAAGAAAATGGATCCTATCACATTCCCCACCTTGGAGTGTATAGAGGAATAGAAAAAAGTAAGTCAACACCTTTGAGAGTAGTTTTTAACGCCTCTTCTTTAACAACAAAAGGAAACTCACTAAATTCTATTCAGTATAATGGGGGTGTAATACAAGATGATATATTCTCAATTATGGTGAGATTTAGAAAATATATCATCGCTTTCACTGCAGATATTGAAAAAATGTATAGAGCAATTTCTATTCATCCTGATCAAAGGAAACTACAAAACATTTTATGGAAAGAAGGTGTAAACGAACCAATAAAGAATTTTGAACTAACGACTGTTACTTATGGTACTGTTAGAGCACCTTTTTTGGCCATGAAAACACTACTTCAATTGTCTAGGGATGAATAAAGCAAGTTTACTTTAGCAGCAACCGTGCTGAGAGAAGACATGTATATGGATGACATCTTATCTGGATCTGATTCTTTAAATTCTGCATTAGAACTCCAAAATCAATAGAAATTTCAAAGAGCGGAGGAATGTTATTACATAAATGGTGCAGTAATGCTCCACAACTTTACCAAACAAATGACAAGATATATCCCTTTGGTGATTCAGAAGAACCCATAACATTAGGTGTTTTGTGGAAATCGAAAAAAGATTGTTTAAGTTTCAATGTAAAAATTCATGATGAGGTAAATATCACTAAAAGACAAGTATTATCAATTATATCAAGTTTGTTTGATCCTCTTGGATTAGTATCTCCTATTATAATTAAAGCGAAAATATTTATGCAGAAATTATGGTTATTGCAATTAAATTGGAATGACTTGTTACCGGAAAAAGAAGCTAAGGAATGCTGAGAATTTTCAAATAATCTACAGTTAACTAACAAAATTGAAATTAGTGGGTGTATTTTATTGGAAAATGCTATTATAATCAAGTTACATGGTTTCAGCGACGCGTCTGAAGCAGCCTATGGCGCGGTAATTTACTGCAAATCAGTATCAGAATCTGGACAAATGTCAGTGAAATTAGTGACAAGTAAATCAAGAGTTTCTCCCTTAAAGCAATTAACTGTTCCCAAACTTGAGCTGTGTGCATGTTTTATTATCAAAACAAATTAAACGTTTGATTTCTGCTCTCAAGATCAGTATAAACAAAATCTTCTTATTGTCTGATTCTATTATAGTATTGTCATGGATTAAAAAAGAACCATACATATTAAAAACATTTGTTGCGAACAGAATTTCAGCAATACAAGAGCTAACTGAAGGGATGCGGTGGCGACATGTTCCTTCTCAACATAACCCGGCAGATCTTCTAACAAGAGGAATTACTCCTGATAAGCTAATCTCAAATGAGTTGTGGTGGAGTGGGCCGATGTTCCTAAAAGAAAAAGACTATCCAAATACAACCATACCTGAAGCAGTTGATTCCAATGACTTTTCAAAAGAACTGAAAAACTTTAAAATTAATGACTTTAAAAACATGTCCTTTTTTACAGTTTCTAATAATACCCTTGTGCATGATATAATTGATTTAAGTAATAATTATTTTAAGATAATTCGTATTTTAGGATTTATTTTCAGGTTTCTTAGCATTTGTAAAAAAGAAAGAAAAGAGGGTTCTTTAGATATCGAGGAGCTCAACAAGGCGAAATTTTTTGCTAAAAAGTGTTCAACGAGAATTTTTTGACAAGGAAATAAAATCCTTGCAAAAATCAGGTGAGGTAAATAATAATAGTCAGATAAGGAATCTTCACCCATTTCTGGATAAAGCAGGTCTTCTTAGAGTAGGATGTAGGTTAGCAAACAGTAACTTAAATGCTAACCAAAAATTTCCAATTTTACTACATAATAAACGTAAACTTACTCAAATGATAGTAGAATATTTTCATAAACGATATTTACATTTAGGCCTACAAGTTTTACTTTTGAATTTAGGCAGAAATTTTGGCCTTAAAATGGTCTTGCAATGTATAGAAAAACAATTTATAATTCTTGCTTATTTCATGTTATAAATATTGTAAAAAGTTTTTATATTTTTTTAATGCAATGTGTTTTATACGTTATTTTGAGTTATAGCTAGTTCGTGTATAATTATTTTGAGTGTACATACGTAAAATTGAGATAATTCTTATTTGATTGAATATATTATGTGTCATCAAAGTAAATATTAATACAGAGCGCATATATGCTATTTGAGTTATTTAGATGACATCCATTTTGATCAGAATGTTAGTTTTGATTTCATAAAATCGAGTTTCTTAATTTTTAAATAATTTTAAATAAAGTGTTTCTGAGTTATTTTTTGAAATAAAATATGAGAAAAGAGATATAAATTCTTGCATCATTTAGAGTAAATTTAATTTGAGTGTTAGATGTCACGAGTGTACATCACTGTATAATGAATGCAGAATTTTAGATGTTTGAAAAACAAAATGTAAAAATAAATGATTTAGTAATTATAAAGGAGGACAATGTTGCTATTTGCAATTGGCCTCTAGGTAGAATTGTAGAGTTGTTTCCAGGTAATGATGGAATTATTAGAGTAGTAATAGTGAAAACACAACGAGGGTTTTTTAAGAGACCAATATCAAAAATATGTTTATTACCCATGGAAAAATAATTGTTATTCATTTTATTTTGCTATTTATTGTTTATTAGTATGTGTTGTATTATTTGTTTAAAAATTTCATTGTAATAATGTATTATAATTGTTGTTGAATGAAAATCACTCAGCGGGGGCCGGTATGTTCGGTCGTATTTATTCTGTGTATTTTTGGCAACGATTTTTATCATCTGCGTTTGTTTTTATGAGTTAATAGAATGTTTTTAAGAGAACGTAGCCATGAGCGGCTAAGCTGTGAGTTAGTTAAATAAATACAGTTCATAGAGTTTTTTAAATATGAGTTTTTATTGAGTTTGTGAGTATTTTTAATGAGTTATCGACACATTTATTATATGACATCATTTTTTGTAGGCATTTAATAGTAATAATAATAATTATTATTTCCTTCATTTTCTTTTCGCTGTTTGCTATTCTTTTATTTTAAACATATATTTCACTCTGTAAATATAAAATAAAAGTTACTTTCCTGAAAGAATCGTGTAATTAGGCGCGAAAAATATTAGATAGTTGTAATACCAGTTAAATCTTATTGTAATGTAATATTTTCTAAATATCTCCAAAAATTCTTCCTTAGCCTATTGTCATATGAATGTTAATTAAATAGTACGTAAAACAAAAATATTCACTACCTTTCAGACAGTGAAATACTCGTTGAATAATAATTAATCAATTTGGATAGCTAGTGTTAATGTTATTAACGTAAAAGTAATATTTTCTAAAAATTTAAAAAAAAATAAACCTGAAACGGTTGAACTGGGCATTCACAAGTCACAATTGTGCTCGTTTTAGATGAATGAGACATTTTTGCAACTCTGGAAAGAGCACTTTGAAATTCTGGAGAGAGGCAGCACTTCTAGGCAATTTCTTAAGCATAAAATGCTAAATGTTTGGAGTGGCATTTCGATGCTTTAGGGGGGGGGGGGAATACACTTTAAATGAATGTTAATCAGTGTAAAAGACCGTTTCCTATGTTTTTCATATTATTTTGAATTCATACAAAAATTATGAATTTTCCCGTAGTTCTATAACTGCCTTAAATGTCTCATTCAACGGGGAGAAAAAAATTGAATTAATATATAAGTACATAATACATCTGTCCTTCGAAATGCATTAATTTATTTAAAAATAGCTCTGGTAGAAAAAATCAAAGACAAAATTTGCCATTATTTTGTAAAAACCCAGGTGAACGTCAAAACCTTCCTTCTGCTCTTTTCCTAAATATCAAGGAGACTCGAAATAAAAGAACTTACCCCTTTCAGGGGCCGTGTCTGCAAACACTTAATATTACTGTCCCAATTGCGAACTGGCACCAGTAAAATTTTAATACAATTTCGATTTTACAATATGCGCGAAAAACCTCTTGATTATTTTCAAATAAGTCTGTTCTTAAATTGTGGTGTGAATCAATTATTTGAACATTTTTGGAACAGAAATACCTTGCCCTTGAAAGGGTTAAGCGAGGAAAAAACATTGATCTTGAGAAATATTCTTCAGATTTATCGTGAGATCTCTCTACCTAGAATAACCAACCTTGACAAGAAATCTGTGGATTTAAAGAAATATATACATCAAAGTTTTCTGTTGCAAGAAAATCTGCTCTTTTCAATTTGTTAACAAGCTTTTAAGTTAACGCCAGTTTCTTATTTCTTACTCAATGATTGACGATTTTTTTTTAGCTGAAAAGACATTATCAGCAAGTTTAAGAACAGAAGATAAATAATATTCAGATTTCTTAGGGTAATTTAAAAAGGACAATAAAAGTTCACAAATAACCAGTTCAAGAATATCCTTACGAAAATGGCTTATAGAGTTCTATAGAATAATTTTTATACAATTATAAACCGTCTTTCTATGTGCTAGATTAAGAGATATGGAAATGTCTGTAGAGCAGAAATTTCTATTAAACACTTTTTCTCTTCAGGTATTTCGATTAAAGTTCTACAGGTATTTCTACAGCTTTTAAACTAGCTTATAGAAAAACGGGTCAAAATTCCATAGGATTCTATAAAAATTATTCTATTGAACACTAAAAGCCATTTTCCTAAGGGTCGAGTTACTTTTATTAATTCCAGCTAGCACATTAGGTTATAATATTATTTGACATAAAATTATAAAATGAACAAAGATAAAATCTCGAAACTCAATCAGTGTGCCATTATTGCATTTGCATAAACTGGTCTTTTCCTTGACTGTCAGCGCCAGTTGGACCCATCAAAGCCCATTTTTATCTCAGCAGGTATACTTGTACACTTATTATTCAGTTTCCATTTCCGTGTTCATCAAAAACCTGCCAAGAAGTAAACACAATTGAAAAATGTTCTATTTAAGATGTTCCAAATTTTAGGAATTATATATATGTAGTACTAGCAGTCTTTGCCCGCTACGCTGATTGGTTTCTCTAAAGAAATCTTGAATGAAACGAAATACATTTTGCAAAAATTAGAAAAAATAAACTTAATATCTAACCAAGCATCTGTAATTGTTCTCTTTTTAATATAATGTTACATTATCCAGTTAAAAGTCATTGTTGACGACATAATACACAAAGTAGATCTAAAATGATTGAAGTACCTATGTTTAACCATTGTTTCAGTAGGTGTGCTATCTTGAATTTCTCGCTTCTACCTAAACTTGCTGCTGAGAAATGGCGAAATACCTCAGAAACGCTGGAGGAATATTGAAGATTCAAGCACTCGAATACGCCATCTGGTGTAGAAAAGATGGAACTTCTCGTTTCAGGGTAATGCCGTGAAATCCCATTGCATTACACGCATTTTAAAATCGTTTAGAATAATTATTCTTTTGCACAATTTCAGATTTACTGTGACATTTGTCTTCTGTCTTATATTGCAAAGTAAAAGTTATCCGAATTTTAATATTTAAAATTTTCAAATTCATTTACAGTAAAGAATTATTTCAATGGCATTTTAACACTAGTTAAAGGGAAATTAAAGGGACAGTTTTCCTGAATCGAAGGCTGCAAGCAGTTCCTCTATAGGTCGTTTTAGTTTCCAATAATTTGAAATAATGGACAGAGAACTTTCCAATGATATATCACATGAGTGATGAAGGCCAAAATATTGAAATTAGAAAATTGCCCCTCACCCCAGTATTCCAACTATCACGTTTCCCCAATATAAAACATTCCCCTCTCTTTAAAAATTTCAAATATTATAACTAATATTCGTTAGAGAGCACCATTAAAAAATCTTATCTGTAATGATAAAACGATACAATTGTAAAAAAAATTTTTCGAAAACTACCCTTTGATGGGGAGGGAAACTGGGGTGATGGAAGAAAAGTTTATAATATGAAAGAACGGACCGAGGGCTATCCGATTGTTTTCGTGTAATCCTGATTTTCTTTACCTTTAATTTAGGGCACCTTCACAGATTCCATTGTAATATATTTAAATTCTTCACAGGTACACTATAGAATGAAAACGTTATAATAGTTTTAGATGATACAGTCAAAACAGAACACGTTTATGATTGAAATTTGCCTAAAACAGAAAAGTTCCTGGCAAAAGAGCCCTGGAAAACCCTGGCAAAAGATATTATTCTGAATTATGTTGTTTCAGATTATAGCATTCAACACCTGTCTAAATGGTATTTTTCATGTGTTCTTTGCGATTTCGTTTTAGTAGTTTTGAGTGTTGTTGATTGGTTGATTCAGAAACCCAGATATTCGTTTAAGGTGGGGGTGTTCTTGGCTATGCCACTGGTTACATTAATTTAATTGCAGCGTAAGCTATATTGAATGATACAGAGTGTTTCAGCAATAAGCATTCACATTAGATTAAAAAAATTCTGAAATCCGACGAATTTCTTACTAAACGCATGTACATTTTAAAGTTCGATAGCCACAAAACTTTTTAATTTTCTCTCTATATTTTGTAAAATGTATCATAATTTTCTTAGATGCTATTAAATTATAAAATGTTTATACTTAAATTTGCTTTATATTTTATTTATAAAAAATTATTTATTTTTAAAATGTTGCTATTTATTTTATTTACAATTTAATCTTTATACTGTTAGGAAAGACGTCTGACACACATTGGATTCCGCTAACTTCTGAAAAATGTGATTCTATTGTAGTTCTTTTATACAAAGGTAAGAATTTCATTACAACTTATTTTTTCACATGGATTTTAAATTTTCCTGATAAGTTTATTTTTGAAATAAAACGTAAAAACTCATATAAATTAATTTTATTTTATTGCAGATGCATAAAACCATTAATCTAACACATCACATGACTCAAAATATCTTCAATGAGTAAAACAAATGCAGCAAAATCAGAAGTTTTTGAAAAAGCACCTTCTAACACACAGCCAGGAAAACCTTTTATTTGTGAGTTATGCAAGCATTTCTGCCAAAACAGTGTTTTTTGTGTGAGGTATGCAACAAAGAATTCCCACGCAAGAGCTGTTTAAGCAGACATCTGTTAACTCATAGTGATGAGAAACCGTTTACGTGTGATATATGCAACAAGAAACTTTCTGATAAGAGTGCTTTAAGGAAGCATCTGTTAATTCATACTGGTGAGAAATCTTTTGAATGTGAGGTATGCAACAAGAAATTCTCTAAAAAGGCCAATTTAAGCAGCCATCTGTTAACTCATACTGGTGAGAAACCGTTTGTGTGTGAGATATGCAACAAGAAATTCTCTCGAAAGGGCCATTTAAGCAGGCATGTTTTAACTCATACTGGTGAGAAACCTTTTGAATGTGAAGTATGCAACAAAAAATTCTCAGTAAAAAGCACTTTAAAAAGGCATTTGTTAAGTCATACTGGTGAGAAACATTTTGAATGTGAGGTATGTAACAAGAAATTCTCTCAAAAGGGAGATTTAAGCAATCATCTGTTAACTCATACTGGTGAGAAACCTTTTGAATGTGAGGTATGCAACAAAAAATTCTCTGTAAAAAGCACTTTAAGAAGGCATCTGTTAAGTCATACTGGTGAAAAACCTTTTGAATGTGAGGTATGCAACAAGAAATTCTCTCAAAAGGGCCATTTAAGCAGCCATCTGTTAACTCATACTGGTGAGAAACCGTTTGTGTGGGATATATGCAACAAGAAATTTTCTCAAAAAGGAGATTTAAGCTGGCGTGCGTTAAGTCCTACTGGTGAGAAACATTTTGAATGTGAGGTATGTAACAAGAAATTCTCTCAAAAGGGAGATTTAAGCAGGCATATGTTTACTCATACTGGTGAGAAACCTTTTGAATGTGAGGTATGCAACAAAAAATTCTCTGTACAAAGCACTTTAAGAAGGCATTCGTTAATTCATGCTGGTGAAAAACCTTTTGAATGTGAGGTATGCAGCAAGAAATTCTCTCAAAAGGGCCATTTAAGCAGCCATCTGTTAACTCATACTGGTGAGAAACTTTTTGAATGTGAGGTATGCAACAAGAAATTTACTCTGAAATATGGTTTAAGCAACCACCTTTTAATTCATTTTGAAGACAAATCTTTTGTGTGAGAGAGATGTGTCAAGATATTCTTTCAAAAGACTTGTTAAATGATGCATCTATTAATTCATATTGCCGAGAAAATTTTTATGAGGGAGAAATAAAAAGAAACTCCAAAAAAGCTACATAAGTGTTACATTTTCCTCCTAGAATTTCTTAATTGCAGATAACTAATCGTAGCATACTGCAGAAATAAAGAAATAATTTTTTCCATTTATTACAGTGAACAAAAGAACAGTGATACACAAGAATTTGTCTATTAAAACAGTAAATCAGCACATCAAGGACTATTCCGTGTGCCATGGCAAACACAATTTTTTTATCGTTATTTATATTATCTGAAAAATATTAAATATATCTGTTATTTTACTTATATAAACTTGTAAGATTTTATAATGATTGATAGTATTTAAGTAAAAAAAAACTCTTTGTTAAACCTGATATCTCACAATAAAATTCTTTGGTCGTAAAATTGGTTTTCTGGTAAATATTTAACCTGAAATTAGTAGTTTTGTAAAGGGAATGGTCCCCTGACTTACTCATAATATTGAAAAAATGTGCGTGTAAGTGTGTTTGATGCATTAGTTGTTAATTTAAATAATAATGACTTTTGAAACGTAAGTAAAGATTGGAAGAAATAATTTAAAATTTTTGCTTTTCTCATCAGGATCATATTAAAAGAAAGTATCTTAATTTAATTGCCATGTCTTTATGGATACCCATTGTAACCTTTTAAGTTCCATAATTTCAAGATCGCTTAATCTGATTGTTTATTCGTAAGGGAATAACAGGATGGTGTGAGTTTTAAATGTCAATAAATATTGGAAAAAACATGAATGAATATTTGCTTACCACATCCAAATCAGTCTCTAAAATTTTCCATTGTATTTTCATTGAAAAAAAAATATGACTTCGATGTAGCTGATGCCCATCTGACTATGACTTAATTCTTTCGAATTACGCAGTTTACCATGTAATGAATGTAAGGAAGTGTGGTTTACTATGCCACAATTGTTAATCAAAATGGATTATGTTATAGTCAATCAGCGTAACTTTGCTCCACATTTACGAAACCTTGATCCATTATGTCGTGATGGAACCTTCACGAATTCTTTCCCATGAGCTGTCAAACGCACACGAGTGCATCTGTCTATATTTATGAGACCAAAACTTTGCCGTTAACTCAATTGATGGAGCAGATTTTAATCTTTTTTTATCCTCTCTTGGTCCAAAGTTACCCTGATCGACTATAGCATTTGTAGTTTGTTCAGCACGACGCCCAGGTACTACTTTTTTATCTTGTCGACCAAGAAACTATCCGCAAACTATATGATTACACGCCGATAATTGATAAATGTAAATGTGACATTCACTTGACATTGACTACGACACACGTGTTTGATATGTCATCAAGTGATTTTTAATTCAATTTTTTATTTGTGTTCTTTTATTATACACTGCTCAAAACAATTAAAGGATATTTGAAGTTTTATATAAAGTAAAGATATAAACGAATTTTTTTTTTGACGAAAATAGAAGAAGAGAATCACAAATGCAAATTTTTCTGGTTTTCAAACTGTGGAGTATGCAAATTTTGAGTTCGACGTCAAAAATGTCGCTTTAGCGGCAGCAAATGAAATTTGTCTTTCAACTGGATAAAAGAGAATGAAGACAAGGATGATCGGCATTCAGTGATTGCTTTGTTTCGATGAGTACGGTGTCTCAGCGAAGTCATTTGACAGATTCAGAAGCTTGGAGAATTGTTGGTAGGTTAGAAGGGGGCCAAACTCAAGCCGAAGTAGCGCAAGCCATTGGAGTGTCACAAAGTGTCATTTCCAGGATCTTGAACCGTTTTTTGGAGAGTGGATGTGCAGGCCGAAGACCAGGGCAAGGTCGTAGATGGGCAACAACGCCCAATGAAGATCGGTATTTAGCGTTAACAGCTCGGAGACATCGAAACATGAACGCTACTCTTCTCCAACAACACCTTCGCTCGGCTACAGGCACCACGATTTCAACTCAGACTGTTCAAAACCGGCTCCATGCTGTAGGTCTGTATGCTCGCCGACCGATGGTATGTGTTAGATTAGCATCAAGGCATCGTCGCGACCGCAGGGAGTGGGCAACCGAGCATGTCAACTGGAGGAGAAATGAATGGAGCAATATTTTGTTTTCTGACGAGTCCCGTTGTTCTGTGCATCCGGATAATAGGCGTATTTTTATCTGGAGGGACCATGGCAGTAGGAATAATCCTGCATTCGTGCACGAAAGTGTCAGATTTGGCGGTGGAGTGTTGGTGTATGGTGGCATCTCCATTGACGGGCGCTCTGACCTCTACATCATTCGAGATGGAGCTCTGACTGGTCGCCGATATAGAGATGAGATCCTCAGACCTATTGTAGTCACTTACGCTGCAGCAATCGGAGATAACTTCATTTTAATGGATGATAACTGCAGGCCACATCGTGCAAACCTGGTGGAGGATTTCCTTTTCGAGGAAGGAATCGTTCGAATGGAATGATCAGCGTGTTCTCCAGACATGAATCCAATCGAGCACGTTTGGGACGCTCTAGGAAGACGAGTTTCTGGCCGCCAACAACCCCCACAAACTCTCCAAGAACTGGAAAGAGCTCTTCTGGAAGAGTTTGGCAGAATATCCCAACTCGTCATTAATAGCCTCATTGAGTCCATGCCTCAAAGGTGTTCAACGTTGCTGGCCGCCCGTGGAAACCATACCCTCTACTGAAAATGATTTTCTTTGAAGAAAACTCCTTTTCTTATTCTTTTTTTTCATATGCACAAATTGTGTTTTTTTCCTTTTGTCCACAAATGCGCAATAAAATGCATTTTTTTCTACCAAACATGTGTAATTTATTCTCATATAACCTAATATGTCTGTCGACCATGTATCAATCAGCTAAAAAGTTTCCCAGATACAAAATCCACCTAAAACTGCAATATCCTTTAATTGTTTTGAGCAGTGTATTTCGCTAATTTATTTGTTCTTCCGTTATTTAACATAAATGTTAGATCCATTTATATAATTTAGGTAACAGTCTGGCAATTTCTATAATTTGGCGAAATGGGTCGTCTGGATAACCAAGAAGTACCGATGCTCAAAATAATTCCATGTTATAATATGGTGTATGTGGAAAATCGTTTGTGGTTTTACGTTGCATTATTTGAAGAAGTATTATTGGATGAAACGAGGACGGATTTCTGAGGTTTCCTGAAACATGTTATCTGTAAAATACCGAGTGCAAAGTGTTTATAGTATGTATAACATTTCGTCGTCATTTCTGTCGTTTGTCTTTTCAAAATAAAAAAAGCTTAATTTGGAACAGGAGCATTTAATTGAGATTTAGAAATTTCATTAAAAAAGCCTTCTTACATTCAATGTAGAAGGAAAGAAGGTTGAAGCCGTCTTTTTTTTAAGATCAAAAAAAGTTTTATTTGGGAGAGGGGCATTTAATAGAGGATTAAAAAAATATTAAAAAAACCATTTTTATCGTTAATGTAAAGGTAAAGAAATTTAATAGAAGACTGATAATCTTCGGCTTTTCAGTCAATGCCTGCATAAATCAAGTTGGAAATGGAAAGTGAAGCGTAGCAAATGAGGCGCGTTCGTACAATAATAATGTTTTTAAAATATTCAGATTTTGGTGTAATAGTATATAGCAGGCCTGTCCAACCTTTCAGTAACCAAAGGCACATCTTGGCTCTTGGCAGTCAATGAAGGGTGCCATTATTTACATCCTGAAAACATGTGGCAATATTATCGCATAGTGTTAGTATACACGCACGTCTTAACTTAATGCAAATGAATCGTACAACGGAATCGTACAAAACATAAAGAGCCCTGCAGTTCTGCGATTACTTGTACTAAATTTCGAATTATAGATTTTTTTAATGAGAAGTCTATATAAAAAATGTTTGTATCGTGAGGGGTCAGAAACTTTGATTGCCTTCTATAATAACAATAATAACAAATAAATAAATGAACATGAAAATCAGAGATATTGCTAGATTTCTTTTAAGATGTGAAAATATGGTTTGATTTACTTTAAAGGCGTGGATTAGTTTAGTTTTATGAAAAGTACAAAAACAGACAAGTAACTAAACCATATGAGTGATTTCAAAGGGATGGTCTGGAAGTGCTTTCATAGATGGATATCCTTCTGAACTGTTTATAATTTTTTCTAAGCAAAATTATAGAAAACATAAACAAAAAAAACCTTCTAAAATTTCGAAAATGAAGAAAGAAAATTAAGCCCTTTTAACCTTGATATAAAATAGCCAGACACAAGTTTTAAAAATATCTCTGATAAAATATAAATGATTTTTTTAAAAAAATTTCTTTATAATGGAGTTTTATTTTTAAAATATTTAATAACAGGAAATCTTCAAAAGGGCTCCAAGAAAATTGTCAAAGGGCGCCGCGTTGGACAGCTGTGGTATATAGTATATCGGATGGAGTGCAGGGGCCAAAATCTTTTGTGTATCCTTGTAAATACTATCTGCTTTATATTAATACAGGAAGTAACTAGTAGTAAACCTCAGCACCGTATATGAATTTCATTAAATGTGAAATAGTTTAATAGTATTAAGACGCGCTTCAAACAGTGTTCCCCCCCCGCCTCCTATACCATTTTGTAACAGAATATTTTTGCGTGGCCATGTAAATTAATAACAAATATGCTTAGCACAACAGATTGTGCAGAATGTATTTTTAGTGTATACTTCTTAGATTCATGTCAATTCTATTACGTTCGAAAGAGTATAAGATCATTAAAATTCCTTTGAAAATATTTTTTCCATTGACCATAATGTAACGGAATGCTTTTGATTGTCCCTATTATTAAACTATGCATCCGATTTTCATGAAATTCGAAATGACTCAACAAAATCACACAACAATTCTATATTTTAAATTTCAGGTGATTCGGTTGGGTAGTTTTTGCTCTCTTATATGCGGACAGATGGAACTGAACGACAACTGTAGGTGCTTCTTGTTTGTATAATTACGGACGCACCTAAAAAGGAATCATCTGAATTTTCTCCCTAAAATCCAAAAGAATGCACAAAGTTTAAAATATTTTTTTTAATTCCTTTCAAAATGATCTAACTTTAAATAATCGCATCTAAATTTTTCTCCTTGAAATTACTTCCAACTTATTTGTCCCATCTGATAACAAACATACTTTGTTTAATCTTGATACTTCTTTACTTTTAAATTCATTTATTTTCTGACTTATTTAATGAATTTATAATAACATGAAATATATGAGCATATGTTTGTAACAGTGTATAGGTATATACGTAAGAATAAGTAAATATATTGACTAAAATTATCGTCTGTTGCCAAAACCTCTGTTTGGCTGTTATCTCCCCTTGCCCTTCTCTCATATCATGAAGATCTACTTATTCTGCCAACAAATTTCATAAAATATAAAATTCATAAAATAAGTCATAAAAATTCTATACTTTTTCTGCATTATTTAAAGTTTGTTTGTAACGATATTCAATTAAATAACTACATACCCAGTGGCGTAGCTAAGGTGGACGGTCGCCCTGAGCGCTGGGGCCATAGGGCACCAAACTGAGAAAAGTTTAAATAAAAATTATCTCACACATTTTGACAAAAAATAAAAACCATTTATTTGTATGAGTTTTGTGAGAGTTTTTTTTCAGTACGATATTTTTTTATGTCCAAATAATGAAGAAGTAAAAGCTTTCTGTATGTATTTCTAACGATGGCTCAACACACTTGGTACCCAAGATATTATGCACCTGAATTAGGGCGCAAAGTGATTAAATAAGAAACGCCAAATTAAGAGGAGCGTTAAACCTAAATTATTTCACATACTTTGACTTTTTCTTTTGTGTGTGTATGAATATTTTGAAAAATGCAATGTAGGTGACGGGAATGGTGAGATCCAGCGTCGCTAATAGCTGATGAAGGTTTGCAACTGCTTTGTCTCTCAAGTTTATAAATCAAAAAAAGCCTTTTAATGACTTGAAGTCTTGTATACAAGCTGACCCGGCCGTAGATTTTTCCAAACGAACCAAAACATCTATTCATATTAAAATTCTAAAAATAACGAATTCCTATACATGTATCTCAGGGATTGGTCTTCATTGTCTTCGGCAGCATATACAGGACTTTCTAACCACTATAATCGCTAAAAACCCACATTGAAATTTATCGTTTTAAAAATGAATCTTCGACACGGGCCACCACTTTCTGCACATAGCAGGTGTGCTGCGCATCAGCTGGAAAATATTAAGAGAAACGTAAAAGGAGTTTACAGAAAAAAATTCTCAGAAATCGGACCCATGAAACTTCATTTAAAAGTACTCTGGCGGTAGAAAGTAGTACTAAAACTATAAAGCAATCGAAACCAAGTTAAATGAGCAAAGCTCAACTGAAATTGAGGCCATCGAAAAAAGTCTCCATCATCCTAGTATAGTCGTTCCTCGAAATCGTGTGTACTATCGCCGAAATTTTTTTGAAAAAAAATAAAATTTACAGATTTATCATACAGCACGATAGTGCTGTATAGTAGAACTCAGATGCCTTTTGACACAATCATCAGATTGCACGATATTGAAAAAGCGAAATGTAAAACTCTAGACCTCAAAGTTTATCAAATTTCATCCAGCTCCATTGGTTAGTTGTAGAGATACAGAACCTCTGTTTTGTCACTTTTTCCCCGTGAAACAAGCAAAAGGGCAAACAACTCAATTATAGCCCGAAACAAAAACCATTCAGCGACTTGTTCGTAAGCTTTTAATTTAAGTATGTGCCTTTCGAAAGTTCTGTCAAAAAATATCCAATATTAAATGAAAGGCATCCATTTTAATATTATAGAAATCTCCCCCTTTTAATTGCTAATTTAATCATTTCTTTCAAGTTGTAATCACCTAAAAAACAACATAATAATTTTAAAAAGAAATGATAACACGTGTTCTTTTATTTATAAATAAATAAAAATTCAGATTCTTCTGATAGATTTTTGCATTTTTGAAGACGACGTCATTCGAAACAGAAAATGCATATCTTTCATAAACAAATATGTAAACTGTAACTAAATTAATGTTAAAACAACATCACATCTTTATTTGAATGTTTCCGAAGTCAAAACAGTTACTATAATACAGATACAGGATGATTATAAAAAACTATCCCGACATTTGAGCTCCTAACTATCAAGCCATTCACAGAAATTGAATGAAATTTTGGGAAATGATATATTTATGCGCTCAAGAATGATATGGAAAACAACAGTGTCACTCAAACAGTTATTGTTACAGTGAGAAAATTTCGAAAAAATCAAATGCAACACACATTTTTTGTATAGACCCCTTGCACGTGACGTCACATACTTCATCTGGCTCCCAAACAAAAGACAAATGTGATGTTTTCACATTTACAAAAACAGTTATTTTCGCTTCATTTTTTAAGTATTTAGAAAAATAATGCAATAAAAAAAAATAAAAATTAAGCAATAAGACCACAGGTGCTTTAAACGGCAAACGGGTGTTATGATGTTTTAGAGGAACAGCCGTTGCTGTGACGTCAATGCAAGGGGTCTATTGGAATGTGATCTCCATTGTGAAAAATCCATATAACGTTGGAAAGGCAACTGCAGCATGAAAATCAGCGGCGTTAGATCGGCTAAAAGTGAGGACAACCGATAAGGACAGAGAAGCAGTATAAAATAAAGCATTTTCTTGTGTTTCACAAATTTTCCACATGACCTCTTTTACACACGATGAGACTATGCATGTGGCAGAGGGTGGATAGCACTACAGCACTGCATACGCGGCTCGCATTTCGCAATGCCTTTTCTTTCACCAAGCGTAACGACGTCAATCATAACTGTGCCTCACCTAAACTCGAAATTTGCTTTTCTTGGTTTCTTCTTCTCGTTCTGTGGAAAACAAATCATGCTGGGATATCAGCCGAAAAAACGGTGTGACGTGTGACGTAAATGAAACGAACATTAATGTTCTGGTGCACGGCAAAGTTCTCCTTAATTCTCACTTGCCTAGTTCCGATGATTTTCATGCTACAGTTGCCATTCCAACGCTATTTAGGGTTTTTCACAATGGAGATCACATTTTAATACAAAAAACTGGGTGTTGCCATTTGATACTTTCGAAATTTTCTCACTGTAACTGTAACTGTTTGAGTGACACTGATGTTTTCCATATCATTCTTGAGCGCATACCGAAAAATACCTTTTGCAAAATTTCAATCACTTTCTGTAAATGGTATAATAGTTAGGGGCCGAAATGTCGGGATAGTTTTTTCATAATCACCCTGTATTTCTATTACAATAATACAGATATTTCCATTAGAAAAAAAAATCAGTTTTTTTATAAAAGAAATAGCGATTTCGAAACAGATCATTGAAAATATATGTAACTAGATACCAATGGATAAATGAAAATCTGTATAGATACCGCGAAACTGTAGAGGGGACTATCACGGTGGGCGGTTCTGTCGCCAACTTGGCGATATATCATCATATCTAGCGATCAAAATTATTACCCAAAATTTACGCTAACTTTGCGCTATTTCCGATATTTTTCCGAAGTACTATGTCTACTAATAACTTTAACCTGTAATAATAATGTTAGTTTACATTTTTTTGTTGAAATTGTTTGACCATCAAGTAGGGCTGGGCGATATCACTATTTTAATATCGTGATATATCGCTGACCAAATATCGATAATTTTCGATATATCGATATATTTCAATTCATATGTCACTCCATCATAAATGTAACTGTCCTCTGTATAAAATACTACAAACACATAATAGTATATATATAGATATATGTGTGTGTGTGTATGTTAATTATAAAAATATATATATATATATCAATATTTTAACATGTTCCAAGGAACATAAATTTTAATTTTTATGTATTGGTTCAAAATATGCAAACCCTTTACCTGCAAATCTGATCTAAAATATGTGTTATTGAAAACTCTTAGAAAGTTAAACATTATAAATCATTAAAATGAAACAAGAAAATGTATACAAGACAACAAATAGACATTAGATATATTGAAAGAAAATACTTTAATTACCTATAAACTTAGAATTTTTTTATTACAATACAAAAAAAAAAAAAAAAAAAAAATTGCATTTCTGCAATTTTGGGCAGTAAGGAACACCTTCTTTTCGTAGTTATAATAAATAATTCTATTATTAGTCAGAATACAAATGAAAGCATTAGAATAATGAAATAATTTTAAGAAAACACGAAATTTCTTTAATAGAGTACAAAGTCCCAAATCAGGACGTTTTGCTAACTACCGTTTTTTTTTCCTTCTTCTTTTAGTAATAATGCTGAATTAATCTCTATAATGATCTTTTACTTTTTCGATTTTGTTTACAGATATTTTTCTAGGATGCTTTTACTTTCGAAACCAGTTTCAAAAATGAAAGTATTCCAGTAAAGAAAAAAAAAACTTGAAAACAAATATTAAAAAACGGCTTTTATTGAAAGAGATCAACCTCAGATGTGCAATGCAAAAAACAAAAAATAGATAAATAAATAAATAAACAAATATATGGAAATGCAAACGAGGTATAAAAAAAAATTATATTGAGCGGATGTTTTTGCATTAGTGAACTCTTGAAATAAAAAGGAGCCATGATATTCAAAATCAAAACTATCCTCATTCTTTTATAAGAAATAAACTGTTCGATTTTTTTTTAACTTATAAAAAGGGTTTTGTGAAAGTATCAACTAGTTTCAGTTGTGTGCGCGAAAAACACATTCAACGGCACATACAAACGAAAAGGGGGGGGGGAAGAAAAACAAAACCTTTTATTCTTTACCATTAAAACGGAAAAAAATTCATAACTCCTAAGTTAATTTACCGATTTTTTTCAAATTTTCAGCAATTTGAAATAATAATAGTAAATTAGGCTGTGTGACAAATTTTTATTAACATATAATAAGTTATTACAAAATTTGAGCATCTTTTACAAGTGTCCAGTACAGAAGAACCTCGAAGAAAACGTAGGAAACTATCTATCGTTTGTTTTTGTTTATCGAACTCAGCGAAATCGAAACTTGAATGTTTATATAATCATATTATCATCTGCTGTGGATGGGTAATATGTTTTGCCAAGCAGAAAGACACCATCCATAGAATTTTAGCGTTCTTTCACGTATGAAACGTTCTTTCACATATTTACACAATGAAACGTATTTTCCTTCCTAATTTGAGAAAGATTTTTTTTTTTTTTTGGGGGGGGGGGGATGTATTTTTTCAAAAACCCGTATTCAAAATGGGTAAAAATATTAGTATCCAATAAACTCTAAAACTAAGGTTAATCACAATGAAAAAAGAAAAAACTTTCGCTTTAAGTAAAATTTCTGCTTAAAATAAATGACATAATAGAATTACCATACATGTAAATTATTAATGTTATTAATAAAAAATGTAAAATAATATGTGATTTAATATAATTATTTATTAATGCTATTAATAAATGAAAAACAAACATACAAGAAATATCGATTAATTGAGCTCACATTCTTGAAAATATGTCAATCAATTCTGCATTCCGGCAGCAATAACTGTACACAAGCTCACAGGAACACAACAGTCAGCCATCGATATGGAGTCAACAAGTGATTGTATCTTAAATGCCCTATCCTCGAACGAGTGTTTCAACTTCGATTCTCGAACGAACTCCGATAAATAAAGCGGTACATCAGAATAGTAGACTGTTCACTCATACCCCGGTATGTGCGCGACACCAGCGCAAAAAGTAGACGGTTCGCCCATATTCCGGTATGTGCGCGACACCAGCGCAAAATGTAGACTGTTCGCCCATATTCCGGAGTGTGCGCGACACCGGCTCAAAACCGGAAGTATCACGCAAGTGCCGATTACAGCGCGAACATTTGCAAAAGTAAACAACTTTTGCGCCGACAGAGGTAGTAGATTCGAAATTCCGTAACTCCGTAAGTAGGATGAAATACCGCTTGAAACGATATATCGGAAGGATTGAAATCTCAATATCGTTACCGCGGTCTTAAAGAAATATCGATATATAACGATATTACGGTATATCGCCCAGCCCTACCATCAAGTCACTGAAAGGTTCTGAAAAAGTTGTGAAATCATATGAAAACTGGTGGAACCAGAGAGATAAGTAGAGCTCGATCTAAAAAATGATATAGTAACAAATTGGCAAATATATTCAATATAAAAATGTGCGTAGAAAAAAAATGGAATCAAATTATTTGTAAAGCTCATAAAATTGCCCAAATTTTTGTTAGCTGAAAATGTAGACGGAGCTTTACTGGTGCTTTATATTTAGAGTCATATTATTATCAACTCAGAATGATTACTGGGTAAAGTAGTTAATAGAATGCATAGTTATGTTGTCTCAAATCAGCTAAGATCCACAACGCTAAACGAATATAAACCATGAAGTAATAATTAACGTATAACATTCATATAGTCAGGTTGTTCAGAAATTGATGTAGAAAAATATTTCTGAACAGCAATATTTAGTGTATGGTTGAATCGTATATTTTTAAGATTTTGAGTTTACTCGGAGCTTTCATCTTCCACCAATCAAAAACCCCTGGAATGGAATTTGGTCCACACTTTGTACTGAATGGACCGTTTAGGTTCCCGTATTTTATTACACCAGCATATAAGTTATTGCTATGAACCCAAATTTTTAAATTGGTTATGGATTATTGGGATAAGGAATGTGTTAAAAATGCCTTCTTTTTCCATGATTGAGTTTAAGGTACCAGTAAAGCCCAGTCCACATTTTCAGCTAACAAAAATTTGGATAATTTCATGAGCTTCACAGACTATCTGATTCCATTACTTTTCTATATTGAATATATTCACCAATTTGTTACTGTATCATTTTATAGATCGAGCTCTATTTTTCTCTCTGGTTCCACCAGTTCTTCACATGATTTTCAAACATTTTATCTAAAAGATCAAAATATTTTTCTATATGTGCTCTGAAAGTTTTAAATTAATATCTGAATTAGTTTCCTTTTTTTCTGATTACTGGAAATTCTTAATTTCTTTTATTTCGTCTGTGGAATCAAGTTCAAATGTGATTGCTATTTTGTCACTTTGTGAAAAAAAAACCGCGTATTTCATGAGTTTATAATTAATATCTCGGCTAATTTTCAAAAAATAAAAATTTGAGCCTCATGTACACCAGGATACGTTTTGGACTATCCCAGCGAAATTTTTAGATTTGTTGTGGTAGAAATTTCCATTCATCTCCATCACGCATACACGCACATGAGGGGGTTTTCACGCTGATTTTTGTGCTCTTAG
Organism: Maratus speculifer; assembly: GCA_964019185.1. Lineage (NCBI taxonomy): Eukaryota > Metazoa > Arthropoda > Arachnida > Araneae > Salticidae > Maratus > Maratus speculifer. Next base: position 368,928,667 of record OZ025296.1, read on the forward strand.
CATTCCACATGAATATGTAATGAGGCCTTCTGTGAATCAATGCTAAATGGATTCAGCTGAAAGAACAAGTAAAGAAATTAATTATTTTTTATTGGAAATTCCATCTTTCATCAACTGGCAATGAGAAAAGCTAAATAAAAAAATGTGGGTGACCTACTGCGAAATTTTATTCTTAAATTGTATAAAAATCAAAGCAGAGGATTTTTTGGTCTTCCTAATACGACCACTACAAATGTCCATTTTCGTCGTTTTAAAAGTTAAAAACATGCGCTAAAATCTCTTAGCATGTACTCAGTCACATGCACTTAAATTCAACACATATGCATTAGAGAAAGTTATATCTACACTCAAGAGCCAAAACATTTTGACCACCCTCACATTTTACAATGAACTCGCTTGGATTGCATGGAAAGCACATAATCTGGTGGGAATGGTATTTAAAATGCTGCCAGGGAGTCTAAGGAATAATTTTTGCGTTTACGTCTGCTTGTGAGAGTAAAGACCCCATAACTAAGCTACTTTGATTGAGGGCAGATTTAAGTCGCCTAACGATTCAGAATTTGTAATTTCGAAACGGCACGTCTCATGGGTTGTTCAGGATATAACATTGAAGAAGTGGAATGAATGACGGCGAAACCATCAGTAGAAGCCATTGCGTTGGACGCTCAGGAATTATAAAATAAAAGAGATGCCCTAGAACCCCTCCTCCCTTGGTAAAGAAAAATCGGTATCATATACTGGTTCAATTTACATTCCAAGACAATACAGGTCCGAGGGGGAATTCTTTTAAAGCCTACAGCTCAGTTGACACTGTTGAATGTGATATTAATTCCCGTTCTACAGTAGATCATACACAGGCCAATTGTGGCAATATTGAGAGACCAGACTACTGACTGTAAAAGATCCGGATGATAATATTAAGTCTGTGGGAGGGGCGTTCTTTTCAAATATCTCGCTCCAATTTTAATATTTTTGTAGGATTTTTCTTGCATTAGTTAGCTAATAATCTACAACCGGGCTAGTTTTTACATTTATTATTTTGGTTTTAGATTTTTTTATATTATGATAGTTTCAATTTTAGAACCGGTTTCGAAAATGAAAGTAATTTTTTTAAAATCTGAAATCAAAATTGAAAAAGAGAAAACTAGTCCAGTAATAGATCGTCCTCAGCTATCCTACGGAAAAAAAATCATATTTAAAAATGTTGGAATTTAAACAAGATACTTGAAAAGAATACCCCCATAGACTTAACATTATCATCCGGGTCTTTTTCAGTCAATAGTGTATGCTCTTAAGCTTCAGGAAATGTTTTCATGGGTCTCCCTGGGAACATGTGTTTGTTGTGGAACTGACCACGCACTCTGTTAACATCACTGCGGATCATTTACATTACCATTACATGGCATCTGTCTTCCGAAATGGAAATTGAGTCTTCGTGCAAGACAACGCTCCACGTCACAGGACTCAAATTGTGCTCGATTGGTTCCAGAAACATCTCTATATATATTACGGTACCGTATGTGGTACAAAAATCACGATTATTTGATAATTGTTTAATGGCAACATCCAAATGAAGCGCATCTTATGGGTCACTATGCAAAAGTTCTTTAATAAGATTTAGGCTGTGATAAATTGGATTTATTTATATTTTGTTCCTTCGCTGCAATTATGGAGTTTCAAAATAACATATACATTTTTTTTCTATTCTTTTTACTAAAAAAATAAATAAAAGTCGAGAATTTTAAACTTTTCAGTTTCAAATTAAAGCTATGAAATGGGTGAAAGGATAATATTATTACACCACATTGGCACGTTATTTTTCTGATGCCAATTTCGCGAAAACTTCGTTTTCAAATACCAGTTACATACATATTTTTAACTGATTTCTATTGTTTTAAAAAAGAAGTAATTAATAAAAAAGTTTAGTTAATAATTATAGAATAAAACAATTTATATCTTAAAAAAAGAAAATAAAAGTAAACAAACAGTTTATTAATAAATAAATAACAATATCCGGGTTACCATGTGAGGCACATATAATTGCCATTTTGTTGCAATCGCACTAATGTGGTGCGTATATGACATCTGTGTCTATTTCTCTAGCAGAATCTTCTAATTTGGCAAAAAAATTGAGCAATTAAATTAAATTATGAATAAAAACAATATGATTTTTATGCTTAGTATACATTCAAGGGAGACCAAACTGGTCGCCAAAGGCGGCTAGTAATACTGAATTCCAGTTAACATCCTGGTCACGTACTCGATGGATTTTAATCCGACAGAGAACATTTCGCGTGTCATTAACGGCAACCCAGAGCTCAAAAACAACTATTTTTGAGTGTCCCGAATATGCAGGGCCGCGCCTTGAACAACTAATACGATTTATCTTCGGTCATCTACATAGAACTTCTGGCATCCATGCCAAGGCGATTTGCAGCTGTTTTTCGGATCAAAGTTGGGCTTTGGATGTTTTTAGGTAGTTAGTTATAATGTTTTGGTTCATAAGTGTATACATGTATGTAGATGTTATATGCTAATTGAGAAATTAGACTCATTGCAAAGAGCCTGAGCTGTTTCAAAGAGATGGGCTAATTGGAGAATCATCTCCCTTTTTTCAATTAGCCTGACATTTTCCGGGCAATTTGCAAAGAGCCTCAAGATAATTAGGCTGATTGAAAACTGACCACTGGGTTTCTCAATCAGCCTGGTATTTTTAGGCTTATTTTAATCTGACTTGACAAAGTTAGGCCAATTTTAAAATGATCACTTATCTTCCAATTATGAGGGATTATTTTAGGCTTATTGAACCATAACCCGGCCCCAACCAGGAAAATTTACAACATACCGTACACCGATCCAAGCTTAACAAATTAATTTCAGTCTACACACAAACAAATTCCGTCACGTTTATTGTTCTCCTGTAAAAATAAATAAACAGTCTGCCACTTAATTTATCTCTTTAACATTAAAATGCATGAGCCCCCTTCACACACGCATCCTAAATAAAAGTCTCTAAAATTTTATTTTAAAACAATGTACTTTTCTCAGGTAAGAATAAAGGAATAAACAGCATGAAAATTACCCTCCTTTCTCCCAAATTTTCACCTCCACTTCTGCCTTTCCACACAGAACACAGTTTAACTTTTCTAATGTTATTTTTTTTAATTCTGCTCCATTTCTTATTATGTAGTACAATGACTCATCTAAAATCCTGATCGAGATTCAAATTATTTCTTGAATCTTTCTCAACAATCAGGAAGGATAGGATTTCTAGGAATATGTGGGAAAAAATAATTTTGAAATTTTTTGCATTTTTGCCAATCTTATGTATGAATCACATGTACAGATTACTATAAAAGAATCATTCCTTTTTAAAACCTGATTTATTCAAAAATATGTATACAAATGCGACAGATATATGAAAATAACTGCATAATATTCAAGTTTTATGCTCAATGTGCGAATGTTTTATATATGCCCTTTAGCACATAACACACGTTGAGGTGGTAGTTGATTTCTATCCGCAAAGTTTGTAACGTAAACAAGTCAGTTCTTTTTCGTACTGTCTTCTGAAAAAACGTTACCTTGGTAAAAGCACTATCTCTCATCGCGAAGCCCCGATTGCGTAAGCCGACATGATATGAGTTTTCCCATGTGAAGTCATCCCCAGCCTGCAGTCGGACGTCCACTGCCAAACGCACGTCCTGCACCCAAGAGTCCGGCCGAAGCGACATGAATCCCACCCGGCTCAAAGAAACTTACTCTCGACTCTCCCCGATTACCTGCAGAAACTGGACACCTAAAAAGAGCCCACGAGCTACTGCCAAGGATCCCGAAAGGGCAGTAACAAGTCTCTCTAAGATCAACTACTATAACACTAAAAACATTTTTACAGGGAAAACCGATGCCTCTTGCTGGATTCCGGTGAGACAAGGTTAACCTCCTCTGGTGGCACCACCTAGCTGGGGGGTATGCGTCCTCTCCCCCGGAAGTACCCATGAGTGTGCACTTGCTGCGTACCTCCAGGGAACTCAAACAATTTGGTGTCGGAGGGACACTCTTTTGGTGTTCGGAGAGCTAAAGAAAGACTCTCCTTGATGGCACTGACTCCACCCCACTCGGGTCGAAGCCTTCCTTTCCTCGGTATACCGACATACGGACAATCCTTAGGTTGCGCCTGCTACGTGATACCGATTCCGGTCGAGAAAGGAGCGTCTAGTGGAACCTGAAGAGCTGAGGAAAAACTTCACTCACGCCCTCCTCCACACCTGCTTGTGCATGGATTACGAGGTTGTGTCCTGCACACCGGTTGCGACCCCAGGCGGTTCTGGAAAGTTCCGTCTAGACGTCATAGACACCGCCTCGAAAAGTGGACGTTTCACTGGTATGACAGACGAACATTTTGCATGTTCTAAGACTCATAAACTCTTTTCATGCTTAATCTCCACTTCGGGAGAGACAGAATTGCACTTGTTATGGATGTTGAACTAGTGCTGTAATGTTACCTGGTTTACAGACTTGAACTAGTACTGCCAAGCCACCTGGTGTACAGTACAAACTTGGATATTTTGTGATTATTTTCATATATCAATAGTATTTGTAAGCATAATACTTTTGAATCAATCGGATTTTCAAAGTAAATTATGCTTCTTTTATAGTAACACAATATATTTTAGATTTTAAAATAATGTCCCGAATCCTTTCTACAAAATATATTATCAAGGATTACAATAATCAAATAACACAAGAATAAAATCTTTTCACCCCTCCCTACTAGTCCAAGAGCCAAAAGCACAAAACTCTATGTTATCCAGCAAAAGAAAAAAAAAACCTTTTATCTTATGAAAGAACCGTCATAGAGGAAATTAATGATCCACGTCTGCAGGAAGCGAAGTGGTGCATAAGCCAAAAATTAATACCACTAATGGTTAATTCTTAGGCTTAGCATTATGTTTTCCTGCACCCAGTTGTCCATGTATTCATACTTTGGTTGTACGGCAAATACAATGCTAAGCCTACGATTTAACCACTAGTGGTATTCATTTTTGGCTTGTGCTCCCCTTCGCTTCTGGAACACATGGATCATTCGATTCCTCTATGACTACTCTTCCATAAAATACAGTTTTTTTTCTTATGATCGATGATTTAGGGTTTTGTGCGGTCGGCTCTTATATTATCTCATGGGTAGAAATTCAGCCATTTTTCTGGTATTGGAAAAATTACCGGGAAAAATTTAACAGGAGCGTTAGATTATCATTTATTTATTATTCGTACAAAGTTGCAATATAGTGTAAAAATCTTTAAAAATAATTTTAAAGTTTCTACGTTTGAGAAATAGAATTTTTTTGGATGGGATAGGTAACATAAATGATCCTTTTATTATTGTAACAAGATAGTCACAAATTAAGCATTTAAAAAAAGAAAAAATACATTTTCAACCATGTTTACTGAGAAAAGGAGCAAAAAAAATTAATTTTGTGAGGAGTTGGGGGGTGGGGTAGGAAGATTATTAATTAAATATCATTGCAACAAATTCACAAGTAGAGCAGAAAAAGTTTAATTTAGTTTTTTTAATTTTATGAAAATTATTGGTAGAAGAAACACATCTTCATGATGTTTGGGAAGGGCAAAAGGAGACAACAGACAAGCAGAGATTTTGACCGCAGGGGATAATTTTGGGTAAGATATTTATTTACTGTTAGATACAGGGCCGTAGCTAGAAATGATGTATAGGTGGGGTCACAAAATTGTAGGAAGCTCATATTATTTTTCTCTCTAACGTAGAAAAATAAATTAGTGTCTATTCACATTGTAGGTATTATGTTTCTTATTAAACTGCTGTTATAACTTCAATTTATGCTAAGAAAGTCATAGAATGATGAAAAATTCGAGTGTATAACTGGTGCAAAATTAAACATCATGTTAGCTTCATAGATGCAGATAGGATGAGGGAGTGTTGAAACACTTATTTTTGATACCATTTAGTAATTCTGCAAAACTGTAAAAAGGTCTCAAAACTAAATTAGATTTTTCAATTTTCGAAGCAGAAATTCATTAAGTGACCTTGGAATATTTTCCAGGTAAGGCTCAAAATATTTTAGGGGTAGGAGGGGGCTGAGCCGCCCATAGCGCCTCCTTAGCTACGGCCCTGGTTAGTACATACATAAACACCGTTACAAGCATATATTTATTTATTTAATTTTATTTTTTGTTTATTAAATAAGTTAGGAAAGTAAATGAATTTAAAAATATACAGTTATAAAGATTAAACAATGCGTGTTTGTTATTAAACGGGATAAAGAAGTAACAATTTCACGGGGAAAGATTGAGATGAGATTTTTTATTACTAAATCATTAAAAAAGATTTTTAATTTTGTTAAATGGAGGGTTTACATAAGTATAGTTTTTAAGTAAATGATACTAGTTTAAAGAAATTGTTGCAGTTTTGTCATTATTATCAATATCAGTAATCAAAAAATTCCACTGTTTGTTTAAAAAATGTATATTTTTACATTATTACACTTTTTCTCTACAATTATAATTTTATTTCCTTTAAAAAATATCTTTAGTTTTGATATAGCTTTCCAATCTCAACTCAAAGTATTGATTTAGTTTTATAATCTAAATTCAAACAAAACTAAGTTTTAGTTTGGCTTACTCAGGGAAGATTTCAGATAATTCTATTTTTTTTATTCAGGGATCAGGTATAAACCTGGATTCAATAATCTTCTTTCCTTGTACATTAAAGATAAAAATGGGTTTCTTGATATTTTTTCTATATCTCGATTATATGCTCCGCTTCCAAATTAAACTTTTTTTGATTTTGAAAACAGGTAGACTTACAATCGACACTATATGAAATGTAAACATACAATAAATATTTTGCACTCCGTATTCCACAGAAATCGTGCTTTAGAAGACCTCAAGAATTCGTACTCGTTTCATTCAATAACATTTCTTCACATAATGCAGAGTAAAATCACAAAAGGTTTTCCACATAAACCAACATTATAAGTTGGAATTATTTTGAGCATCGGTTCTTCTTGGCTATCCCTTCGGCCAATTTTGCCAAATTATAGAAATCGCCAAACTGTTAACTAAATTACATAAATTGATGTAATTTTTATGTTAAATAACGGAAGAACAAATAAGTTAGCAAAACATAATCAAAAACATAAATAAAAAAGTCAATTAAAAAGCACTTGATGACATAACAAACATGTGCATCGTATTTAATGTCAAGTGAATGTGACATTTACAATCATCCATTATTGGCACTTATTCTTATAGTTTGGCGATAGTTCTTTGGTCGACAGGATAAACAATTAGTACCTGACGGTCTTTCTGAAGAAGCTACAAATACTACAGTCAATCAGGGTAAGAGATGTAAATTTTCCGGAAAAATATAAGTAGCGGAAAAAAACTGTTTTTTACAGGTTTTTTTCGAAAAAAAAAACGGAAAAATTAAAAAATTGATTTTTCATGACTGTTTCTCCCAAATAAATTATATTTTCTAAGAGAATATTAAATAATAAATATTTTTTCGATTTATTTGTATTAAATGAAAATTATTTTCACTTTATATTACAAAACAAAAAGAAAGTAGCAAAGCCTGGTTTTAAAAGTTTAGTTTTTTTTCTTCCCCACAGCCTAAGAATTTTTAAAACACTATTGTTTGTTATATCATATCTCTGTTCAAATGATTTTTCAGTTACATGTTTAACTACCAATTGACCTAATGTAAGAACCTGAGCCAATATGTCTGTAATTTGGAATGAAATAAATTATGCATTCCATTTACATAAGTATAGTTTTTAAGTAAATGATACTAGTTTAAAGAAATTGTTGCAGTTTTGTCATTATTATCAATATCAGTAATCAAAAAATTCCACTGTTTGTTTAAAAAATGTATATTTTTACATTATTACACTTTTTCTTACAATTATAATTTTATTTCCTTTAAAAAATATCTTTAGTTTTGATATAGCTTTCCAATCTCAACTCAAAGTATTGATTTAGTTTTATAATCTAAATTCAAACAAAACTAAGTTTTAGTTTGGCTTACTCAGGTTTGCAACTAAAAAATAGCATAGCACTTATTGACTGTTAGTTTTTTACTCACTAAAACCAGAAAAATCTTTTTTTTTTTTTTTTTTTTTTTTTTTAAAGTTTAATTAAATGTAATTTTTTTTCTTTTTATCCTGAAATCTGGTATTCTATTCTTGAGTACGAAACCATATTCAATAATGTTTCCATATGGTAATTTCATATTTCTAAGAATGGAACTCAAAAGTTATGAAAACAGTACGTACAGTAATGTCAATACAGTACGTACAGTAATGTAATACAAATAGAAAATTCTCGCTATTTGTGGAATTAACAAAAGCAGTTACATACAGAAATAAGCTTCTAGTGTGCTTTTAAAAACTACAAAAATTCAAAGTTTAATAAAGAGGGAATGTATAATTTGAAACATAGTTACTTGTAATAAAATATGTTTTTTTTTTTCATCGCAGTTGTACTTTTTTAATACAAACTGCCCATGTTTTTGCAACATTACTGTACATTATGGAGATAAAATGGAGGTCAATTTTAGATTCAATACCTTGAAAAAAACATTCAATTAATCAGCTATAACGAAATCTTGAAAAATGCAGCATAGTAGTGCCACCTATAGGGCAATTTACACCAAAAACTAAACAACATTAATATATATCAGGAACTGTCTGAATCTGTAGTTTGATAAAAAATCGTCCTTTAGTCCTTGAGAAAGAGCTATTGCGATAATCATGAAAAATGCAGCATAGCAGCGTCATCTGTTGAGCTATTTACACCAAAAAGTAATGTGCACAAAGTTATATCAAAGATTAATTCAATCTGAAGTTTTATGAAAATACATACATTAATTCTTGAGATAGAACTATTGGGGAAATTATGAATAATGCAGCATAGCAGCGCCATCAGTTGGGGAATATACACTTATAATTAAACATCTCGAGTTTATATCAAGGTGTAACTGAATTTAAAGTATTGTGAAATTATGTGCATCAGTTCTTGAGATCGAGTGCCCATACAATTTTTGTCCCATACGGACTCACTGAGTGACAGATATTTTCCAAAAACTATCAAATTGTGTTCAGGACCTTCTAAAACATTTAAATACACCAAAAACTGGAAGTCAAAATTTTCACGAATTTAATACTTACTTTTTAAAAGGATAGAAAAAAGTAATAAATGCATGCTTCAAATTTTATGTTAAATTTTTAATTTTAGCATTTCTATTAATTGGCATATTACTGAAATAATTTTGCACATGAATTAATTTTTAAAAAAAGAAGTTGCATTTAATTATGTATCTAGATTTTTTCATGTAATCCTGTTTTTGTGGAATTGTGAATTTCTTGTATATATACTTATACAAAATATATTCAGAATTTGTGAATAAGAAATTATTACTATTATTAGAGTCCTATTTAGACATTTTTAATAAGGTTATTTATGCATATATACAACTTGATAAGATTCAGCTGCTATATGGCATGAGATTTTTTTTCTTCAATCACTGCATTTGCCAAAAATTCAATTTGTAGATTAAACTTTTTTCTGAAATGTCTATTTTCAAGAGAAATTTTGTGAAGGATCTTGCGTTTCAAACAAGAAAAAAAATGTAAAGGATCCTTTCAAGTCTTCTGAAACAGATTTCTGCTCAGAGATCAGATTACCCACATTAAAGTTTTCATGTGGGACACTCAACATAAAAATAAATAAAATAAAAAGTATGAGAATGTAGCTATTACAAAATTTTCACTATATTATTTCATAAATGAAATTTCAATTTTTCCAGTTCGGAAAAATTGAAAAATAATCCTTCGGAAAAAACAACTTCGGAGTGTCACAAAGTGTCATTTCCAGGATCTGGAACCGTTTTTTGGAGAGTGGATGTGCAGGCCGAAGACCAGGGCAAGGTCGTAGACGGGCAACAACGCCCAATGAAGATCGGTATTTAGCGTTAACAGCTCGGAGACACCGAAACATGAACGCTACTCTTCTCCAACAATACCTTCACTCGGCTACAGTCACCACGATTTCAACTCAGACTGTCCGAAACTGGCTCCATGCTGTAGGTCTGTATGCTCGCCGACCGATGGTATGTGTTAGATTAACATCAAGGCATCGTCGCGACCGCAGGGAGTGGGCAACCGAGCATGTCAACTGGAGGAGAAATGAATGGAGCAATATTCTGTTTTCTGACGAGTCCCTTTTTCTGTGCATCCGGATAATAGGTGTATTTTCATCTGGAGGGACCGTGGCAGTAGGAATAATCCTGCGTTCGTGCACGAAAGTGTCAGATTGGGCGGTGGAGGAGTGTTGGTGTATGGTGGCATCTCCATTGACGGGCGCACTGACCTCTACAACATTCGAGATGGAGCTCTGACTGGTCGCCAATATAGGGATGAGATCCTCAGACCTATTGTAGTCCTTTACGCTGCAGCAATCGGAGCTAACTTCATTTTAATGGACGATAACTGCAGGCCACATCGTGCAAACCTGGTGGAGGATTTCCTTTTCGAGGAAGGAATCGTTCGAATGGAATGGCCAGCGTGTTCTCCAGACATGAATCCAATCGAGCACGTTTGAGACATTCTAGGAAGACGAGTTTCTGGCCGCCAACAACCCCCACAAACTCTCCAAGAACTGGAAAGAGCTCTTCTGGAAGAGTGGGGCAGAATACCCCAACTCGTCATTAATAGCCTCATTGAGTCCAAGCCTCAAAGGTGTTCAACGTTGTTGACCGCCCGTGGAAACCATACCCACCTACTGAAAATGATTTTCTTTGAAGAAAACACCTTTTCTTATTCTTTTTTTACATATGCACAAATTGTGTTTTTTTTTCCTTTTGTACACAAATGCGCAATAAAATGCATTTTTTTCTGCCAAACATGTGTAATTTATTCTCATATAACCTACTATGTCTGTCGACCATGTATCAATCAGCTAAAAAGTTTCCCAGATACAAAATCCACCTAAAACTGCAATATCCTTTAATTGTTTTGAGCAGTGTATTAGAAGACGACTTTCTCCTAAAAACATATGAAAAAAAATATTTATCATTATGTTGCTAGAGTTTTAAAGAACAATAATGATAACCTTCAAGTACAATTCTTGAAAATAAAGGAAAATAATCCCTTATTTAAATATACCGATCCACCAGAAATTCATTTTGTTAATCTGAGGGATATTGTTATGAAACTATCAAAGCCTAGACCTCTGGGAACTGCCAGAACCAAAGGACTCTTGTCATTTAATATTAGCTTCAATCAATATGTAAAATAAAATGTATTACTCATTTTTCAAATAAAATATGTTTGGAATCATTTTTTTTACCTGTCCCATTTATCCCCACCACGTGAAGGATGAATGGGGCAGAATGCATGCATGTTTAAAAAAATTATTAAAAATTTAAAAAACAATTGTTTATTGAAATTAGTATGTCAAAGTTGCTAAATGCTGAAGTATTATTTAAGTAACATTTTTTTAATTAACAACTGTATACAACTTAAGTTATTAGCAAAAATGTTAAAATCGTCCTATTCATCCCCACTCTCCCCTAGTATATAACCTAAGCCTACACTTTTTTTAAACTACAGCATTGCATAAAATATGCTTTTTGAACAGGAGACAAGAGTGCTCTTTCCTCATTATATTCCCAGCGGCCCTTTTCGCCAGAGTCAAGACTATGCTACCCTAAGTTTCAAAAATTTAAATTTCAATAACTAATTAAAAATAAGCTAAATCTTAGCATACTGTTTAAGTTTAAATGCAGAGTCAAAATTTTTAACCATTTTGCACCCGGAAAACATGGATTTCGGCCCCCTTCCTTCCCTCACAAAGAAAACTTATTTTATAATATCACCTTAAGATTTAATGAAGATTGTAAACAAAGCTGGTCATGTCGCCTGAAAGTAAAATATGTACAACAACACTAAAGATAATTTATACTCTTTCTGCAAACCAGAATGAACATTTGATTTTGGTTTTAATTATATACAGTTTAAAAGAATGAGATAACCTACATGATCGTGCAGATTGGGTATTAAATAGATATGTAATCAAAAAATTGTAAAATTGAACTACATAATCTACTACTTCAAATATTAATTCATTAAAACTATGAAGATGAATTCTAAAAAAGCTTTTGTACAAGATTTTTATGCCTTACCATGCTTAGATTCTTCTATACAGCGCTGTGCGAAACGGGGGGGGGGGAGGCGAATGGGGTGGTTGCCCTGGGCGCGGAATTTTAGGAGGTGCTAAATTCATACTACCAACATCATTTTTGGCCTTCACAAGAAAAAGTTGAAGGGAGGTAAATTCTAATTTTGTCCCGGGTGCAATTTTCCCTATGCACGCCCCTGCTTCTATACTTTGGTATATTCCAGACAGAATGATTTTAACTGTATCATACTAGAAAAATCTTCATTTGCCAACCATTCTGGTACCAGAGACACATGTTTCATCTTCATCCTCCCCACCTGTTTTGGCTCTGCTTAAATGTGAAAATATAAAATTTGTTTTTGAAGATGTCTTCTTTAAAAATAAAACAAACAACTCTTAACAATGGCAGTTAGGGTTAAGGGAGGTAAAATTTCAACTATATGTTTACATTAATTCTCTTGCTAAACATGAAGAGAATGGAAATAAAATTCTTAAAGAAATTTAACTTTTTATGTTGCTTGCAGAACAGAAAAGGAATATTATTTTTATTTATTATTTTTAGCCAGCAACAGCACACAAATATGCAACATACTGTCAACTACAATCATAAGGATAAAATTTATAAGGCTGGAAAAACAATTCATTACTATAATGAAATTTTAAAGTCTTAAAATTTTGGTACTTACATATTAACGCTACTGCAGCACAAGTCGTACAATGTGCATGTTTGTAAAAAAAACTCGCTTTTTTCGCGACAGCTCAACTTGCTGTTGGCAAAAACTTGAATTAAACTGCACTAGAAAATTCAAAATTAAATGTAATTTTCCCGTCGATATAACAAATTTCATTTTATTGTATTATATGCAGGAAATAATACGTTATAAATTACGAACTCTCCAAGAATTAATACTTTTGCTAACCACAAGTGGAGAAGTACATCTTTTTTCGAGTGCGTGATGTCACATGCATATTATCTATTGTGCCAATGAAGAAGAATCTTGCTGTTCGCACATGCATAAAAAATGACATCGAAAAATGAGAAAAAAATAAGCACTAAAAATAGCATCAACAAACAACAAGGCATCCAAAAGATAATTAAAGATCCAAAAGTTTGCTTTTGCATGCACATGCAAACCACAAGATTACTCTTTATTAGCACATTAACGCAACTTCTGCTGCAGTGGCATTAATACGTAAGTACCAAAATTTTGTATGAAATTAAGAAAGAAAAGTTTACAATGGAACTCTTTGCTATATTTAAGTCAAATAGCAATTTGAAGAAATGTGAAATTTAGCCAACCCATAGAAAAAAAATAATTTTTTTGCATTTTTCTATAACATGCAGTTTTTAAAACACTACCTAAACATTAACTCATTAATGATGTGTACATTGTTGAAGGTTTCAATTCTGCACATACATAAAATACAAAACTCAAAAGGCTTTTTTACATGCGTACACACGACAGTATTGGGTTATAAAGGAGTATTTTTTAGTTCGATTAGCTTTCGGTGCAAAAATTAGGTTCTCTTTAACAAAATAGCTCATTTAAAAAGAAACCTTTTTTTAAATTTATACTTCATTTTCAAACTTTTAGTGCAGATTTAAGTAATATCGAAGATTACATGAAGCAGCTGTAAAATTTGATACAAAAAACTAAAAATTATTGCTAAATTTCAAAATTGATAGAAAAATGCAGCTTATGTAAAACAAAATTAAAACTGGATAACTTCATAAAAAGCCAGAAACAAAATGCTTTCCAATGTTAATAATCATAAAAACTAAAAACACAGAATTACAGTCATCTTTATATGAAACCAACAGGACCACATTTATTTCAATGTGCTTGTGTATTAAAATATAAAATAATACCATCTTACCTTTTGGGATTACATTATTAATTTGTGTTAAGCTAAATTTAAACTAAGCGATTTAGTGCTGTTTAGTTTAAACTAAAGCAATAGGTAATAAATAACTTTTTACATGATATGCAGGGTAATTATTTTTTATTTATTTAAAAATCAAAACAATAATCACTCGAAAATAATGACAAAAGGGCAAATAATTTGTCATTCAGCTATTCATAGCTTTACCAGAGATTCATAGCTTTATGTGGACAAAAATCAAACTGTGCCATGCAGTTTTAGCATTAATAAATCATTAAAATATCAGCAGATAAATCTTGTATCTATCTTTTAAGTGTTATTAACTACTTTTTGAAAAATTCAAGAATGAATGTTAAAATTCATTTAAAAAACTGAACTTTGTATGAAAAGTTGATGCACTATAGATGCATACAGGAACATTCAGAAACAAATATTATCAATCAAAATAAACTGCTTTAGGTACATAACAAGTAAAATGTGCAAATAAAGTTAAAAAATATTAAAACCATTATTTTTATTCGCAACTCTATAATTATTTTTTATGAGTTCAAACATGTTAAAATTTCTTAGCCATATATTAGCATATTTGCACAAATTGAGACAATTCTGAACTGCAAGAAAACGCACAAAAACAAAAAACAGAGATAATATCACAAAATTTGTATTTGTATGTAATTTAATAAATCTCGTTTTATTTTAGTTTTTCCCTCATTAATCAATATTTGGTGAAACTGACAACACTAGAAAAAAAAATGAATACACATAGTTATACATTATTTGTTCATTGAGATTAAACTTTGCTTATATATTTTTAATTGCATTCAAAAACAGTATATTCTGTCAATAATCACTAATATTTTATCAGTTATGAGATTTCTGAAATAAACAATCAATTAAAAAATATTGCTACAATATATCTGAATCGAATTAAACATAACATTACATATTGAAAAATGCTGATTATAAAGAAAAAAAATCAGAAATTTACTAACCCTAATTAAATGGGGAACAACAAACAGAGACATGTAAAGTTGACATCGAAGTTCACATGGCAGCTTCGGCCGCTATCGGCGTAGCTAGCGAGGCGATGCTGTTGAAGGAAGTTGAGTTGAAGTCCTCCTTCCCAGTAGGGGACTTTCTACGCATGCGCATGCGTCCAGAGGGCGTTCTGTATGTGTCTGAATTAGAATATGACAGCTATAGGACCTCTAGGACGCCCAGAGGGCGTTCTGTGTGTGTCTTAATTAGGCTATGACAGCTATAAAACCTCTAGGATCTTTCTAGGCTGTCCGGAAGAAGTCTGTGGTTGTGTGGGTAGAGAATCAATTGTTTAATTATTTTTAAGATGCTACTTACTCGCTCGGTAATCTTACTTTTATGAAAGAATTTTTCAAAAATCTTATTTGCATTTACGTATTTTTTAATCATTAGCTTTGCATTTGATACATGAGGTAGGCTGTGTTGAATTCAAAAACTATTCTCCGGGAGGGATTGCTGTAGCTCAGGGGAGCAGACATTACAGAGTTCCTGGGAAGAAAATGCACTTTTTGACCATTGAAAACACAAAATCTTAAATTTTCCGGGAGGGGTTATCTCATTGCTCCGGGCTACTTCCTGAATTCGACACTGGAGATCGATCTTCACAAACCCAGTTTTTTATTCTTTCGATTTTGTTTTGAGTCTTTCTTTACTGTTATAGTTTCACTTTCGAAACCAAGTCTAAAAATTGAAGAATACTCCCCTCACCCTCTCCTTGAAAGAAAAAAAAAGTCCTGCTGACAAAATCAAAAAAGGTGAAAAAACTTCTTTGTAGAGATCGAGATCAGCTATCCAATATACAAAGAAAAAATCATAAAAAAAATTTCTGAAATGCAAAAGCGATATTTAAAAAATCTTCCATAGGATTAAATTAGAGTATTTTTGCATAAGTGAAGTAGTCCCTTAATTTTAAGCGGTGTTAACAATTTAGTGTTAAATGCACTTTTTATTTATTTTAATAAATGTAAATATCTTTTGTACTTAATAGTTTTCCATAATTATTATAAAGCTTTTACATACATGATGTTATATGTTATTACTAACTAATGTAATTTCCAGTTTTTATAATTTTTGAAATTTCTAACTAATATACATTATTTACTAATTAAAGCATAAAAACAATTAGAAATGTAATTTTTTTGAAAGAAACTTTTTGGTAGAAATTGTGGCTTTTAAAACGGGGGGGGGGTACTAAAAATCTGAATTTGAAATTTAAAAAAATCATGACGTTTTTACATTCTAATATGTATAATTTTATCTACAATAAAATTGAGAGGTGCTCAGTGTCTGATGGTGTGAAATATTGTTTTTCCTAAATTCCTGCCAGTGTTAGGTATAAATAATAAATTTCCTGTTTTAAACATATTTTCGGAGAATTCAGCCTTAATCTTTTAACTCAATGCAGTTAATGCTTTCCTCATTTCAATAAAATGGATTTAGATTTCATTCGATCACAGCGATTTTTATTTTTTTTTCTCGATTATTTAATGCCATTTATAGATTTTTTTGTTTTTCAAGGCCTTTTTTAAATATTTGTAAGAAGTATTGGGTTTTAAATTTGGAGTTTAAATATATAAATTTTGTTCTCCGCAATTTAAAAAAAACATCAGAGCGAAAAAAAAATCGTATTGAAAAAATTAAAAAATTTTTGAGATTTTTGCATGGAATTAACTTTTAAATTTTAAGCTTATTTCAGTAAAATTTTCCGTCTTTTTAATAAAATTTTTCCGGAATTAGTGCTAAGTTTTTTTAATTTTTCGCGATTTTAATATAATTTTCGCAATTTGTCGGCCGCACAACATCGGATGGATAAATAATACAATATGAAATAATGCTGAAATAAATTTTAAAAACGGTAAAACTAAGAAAAAGATGTAATATTATGCATTATAATGATTATGTAACAAAATTAATTTCATAGGAACCTCTAAACATACTGATTTTTGCACTCGCATTATATTTTCTCGCCAAAATGGCACTTTTATTTGTTTATTGGTAATCCTGTACTTTTCGAGCGAACCCTGGTTTCTACGACAACGGCTGCAATTCGGTTCTTGGAGAATAATCAGGCTGTTAAGTTAAGGTGAAACAAAGAATAAATAACAGAGCAGATATTATGACCAATAAGGTTATCTGAGCGAAAAATCCAAGTTAGCTTAACAGGTAAAGCTTTGGCCTTGTAAGCCAGTGTCTGGGTTCGATTCCCGGCCTGGGCAATTTTTCACTCAATTGGAATTAATCGTTTCGTAGAATACTTTCTTTTAATATAATCGTGATGAGAAAAGCAAAATTTTAAAACACTTTTACCAATCTTTACTTACGTTTCAAATGTCATCAGACAGTCATCATTTTTTAAATTATCAACTTATGTATGAAAGACAGTTACACGCGCATTTTTCAATAAATATTACAGGTAAGTCAGAGGACCATTCCTTTTGCAAAACTACTATTTTCAGCTTCAATAATGCTAAGAAAATCAATTTTAGCATCAAAGAACTTTATTGTGAGAAATCAGGTATCACAAAAGTTTTTTTTAATTTAAATTTAAATACTATGAACCATTATGAAATTTTACAGGCTTATATGTGTTAAAAAAAAGATTCGTAATAGTTTCAAATAATATAAAGCATCCTAAAAATAAAATAATACTTGCCAAGGCTCATGGTTATAGCTCCTGTTCTGCAAATTTAATGGTTTAAATAGTCAAATTTTTGTTGTTCACTGTTTTTTTTTTTTTTTTGCACTGTAGTAAAAGGAAAGAAATATTTCATTACTTCTGGAATATGCTTTATAAAATTTTAGGAGCAAAATTTAGCCACAGACAGCTTTTTTAAAATTTATTTTTCTTTATCTTTCATAAAATACTAGATGGTACCCGTCAAGATTTGACGATAAACATGTTAAAAGATTAATTAGAACCTGTAAATAAAGTTTTGAAAACTTGATTTATTTGAATGTTACCTATGTGATTCCAACAGATTCAAAGCGTTTCATGGTTCTGTCAGTTTAACCTACTAAATATTGCTAGATGTTAAATTAAATTTTACGACACTTTTACAATTTTTATTTGTGTGTGTTGTATTTATTGTTGTTTATTTTATTTTTATTTTTTTAAGAATGCAATTTGTAAAGATTTTCAATAATTTTATTCTTGCAAATTTATCTCTAAAGCAATGAATTGGAAATTGGCTGTTTATTTCTAATAAATACAATGTTTTAATTGCTTGAAATGTTTTAAAATTAAAATTGTTGCTTAAAAAATCATTGTTGAGTGTTACATTTTATTTAATTATAAAGCATCAAAATAATAATAATAACAAAAGAATAAAAATCATATAATTTCCTCGCGTAGTAATATGTATCATTATTAAAAAAAATAATAATAAATAAAAAATAAATATAAAAAATAAAAAATTGCCGAGCAATGGGATCGAACCCCAGTCCTCTACAAAAGCTCAAAGCTATAAATCCGTGCCTTAAACCACTGAGCTAACCAGACTCGCTTCGACCTCTCTCTAACTGGAAGGACTAATAAATTCAACTTCGCACATGCGCAAAGACGAATTTGAGTTGCTCTTAAAGAAGTAGGCTACTGTTTTAATATATATGATTTCTCGTTACTAAGACATTAACAGATGCTTCCTTAACATGCTAGCTCTTGCTCGGTAAGATGTATTACCGAGAGAGAAATATCCTTTCAGTAGGGCGCTGGTAATACTCCTTACCAAGGGATCCGAAATCCCTTTTTTGTATGAATCGTCATTAGTCACGTGTCAGTTTCTCCTCTCCCCGTGAAAATTTCCCACCCACATTAGAGGGAGAGGTCAGTTTTTACAGTTGGTGATTTTTCGGAGGAGAAAAAGAAAAACAAGTATTTCATGAAAGTACTCGTCAATAGTTTTGTAATGTTGAGCGCATTTTGCTAGAAGAAATTTTATAGTCATGGAGTCTTTATTATGGCTCACAGATTTAAAAATTCCACAGTTCCATACAAGCGCTGCATTTTCTAGACAGTGAATAATTTCAAAATTCTCTGAAATTTTACTACACGATTTTCCATGCACTTCCATAGGAAACTCTGCATTTGTAGTAATTTCATTTAAATTTCCCGTCAATTAAAAATATGTAGTCTCTTTCAGGGCTAAACACAAACAGTTCTTCACAGAGCTAAATTAACTCCATAAAGAAGAATTAACAAACATCTTCTGTTCTAAGCGGGGCTCTTTTGTAACAAAGTAAACAGTCTAAATTATTAGCTCCTAAAATATCCGCTGCGCTTGTTACTGCCCCTGTCTTTCTCACTAGTATGACTTAACACATGCGTCTTTAAACTGCTCTTTCGAGAGAATTTCTTGTTGCATATCTCACACTCAAACGGTTTCTCTCCAGTATGAGTTAACAGATGGCTGCTTAAAAGGCTTTGTAGAGAGAATTTCTTGTTGCATAAATCACACACAAATGGTTTTTCATCACTATGTGTTAACAGATGCCTGCTTAAATGGCCTTTTTGAAAGAATTTCTTATTACATACCTCACACACAAACGGTTTCTCACCAGTATGAGTTAACAGATGCCTGCTTAAATTGCCCTTTCGAGAGAATTTCTTGTTGCATACATCACACACAAACGGTTTCTCACCAGTATGAATTAACAGATGCCTGCTTAAATGGCTCTTGTAAGAGAATTTCTTGATGCATACCTCACATTCAAAAGGTTTCTCACCAGTATGAGTTAACAGATGTCCGTTTAAATGGCTCTTGCAAGAGAATTTTTTGTTGCATACCTCACATACAAAAGATTTCTCACCAGTATGAGTTAACAGATGGCCGCTTAAATGGCTCTTGCGAGGGAATTTTTTGTGGCATACCTCACATTCAAAAGGTTTCTCATCACTATGAGTTAACAGATGCGAACTTAAATTGCTTTTTAGAGAAAATTTCTTGTTGCATTCCTCACATTCAAAAGGTTTCTCACCAGTATGAATTAACAGATGTCGTCTTAAAGTGCTTTTTAGAGAGAATTTCTTGTTGCATATATCACACACAAGCGGTTTCTCACCACTATGAGTTAAGAGATGGCTGCTTAAACTGGTCTTTTGAGAGAATTTATTCTTGCATACTTCACATTCAAAAGGTTTCTCACCAGTATGAGTTAACAGATGTCTGCTTAAATTACTGTTGTGAGAGAATTCTTTGTTGCATACCTCACACAAAAAAGACTGTTTTGGAAGAAATTCTTGCATAACTCACAAATAAAAGGTTTTTCAGGCTCTGAGTTAGAAGCTGATTTTTTCAAAAAGTTCTGATAAGAAATATTTTGCTGCACTGATTTTACACATTGACGATATTTTGAGTGATGTGATGTGTTAGGTTAAGGGTTTTATGCATCTGGAATAAAATAAAATTAATATTAGTTTTTACATTTCGTTTAAATAATATGTAAATAAAATATGTAATTTTATCACACAATTTTAAAATCAATGTAGAATATAAATTGAAATAAAAATAATAAAAATAAATAACTTATTATAAATAAAGCTTTTATAAAAGAACTTATTATGAAAGAAGCTTTTAATTGTAGCATGCGTTTTTAAATTTGACCATTTTTTTCATGTTACTCGGTATGTAAAAATTCTGCAGGTCTTATTCAGAGCTCCGAAAAAGGATTTGTGCTTATTTTCGCTCATTCATGAAAATGACTGAAATAATTTTTGGGTTGCGTTTTTTGACTCAACAGACAAATATATTCGGGGCGTAGGTTTTCATCGCCCCACCCACTTACGTTTTCTAGTGTGTTTGATTTATCTATTTTCTCTGGGACCGCACCCAGCTTAGAGCAAACTTGCGGTCCCGGGACGTTTATTATATTTTCTTTATTGTGGGAAGTGTTTAGTTTTTCTGAAAGCGTTGAATTGGTGTAGGGTGGTGCACCAGAGAAGTGCAGTTCTTGCGCTCATTCTTGCCCCATTTCGACCGCTTACAGGTGTTGTATTTGTGTGAAAAGCTCATAAAGTGGATAGGATGGCTGATCTGTTGGATGACAATCCATCAGGCGCCCTTTTCAGGGCGAAGCCAGGTCCACCCTCCTCGGATAACCTCGTCGTGGGGCGGCCCCGGCAGGAGTCTGAGGAACTCTTGGCCAACTTTCCGAGGGGGAAGCTGGAATCAGTAGGGATAGAGCAAAACCCTATTGCCGAACGCAACGGTGACGAGCCGGACCCCGAAGAAACTAGTGTCGGTGGACGCGGGAGTTCGGACGTCCCCAATCCTCATTTCGATGCCCCAGCAATGGAGGCGGAGGTAGATGAAATCGAGGGCGGAAATGTAGACCCCACACAAATGTCCCTTGCGGACATGGTGGCGATCTCAGCCGCCTTCGTCGAGGATGCGCACTCTTTAGGTACGAGATTCCTCATCAAGCTCGAGCGGGACAAGAGCATCAAAATCGCCAGGAAGGAGGAATACGGGCAAATCATTACCCCCCCTCCAGGACTGCGTGGCGAAGATGCACTCTTGGATCTGTCTCTTGCATGGGAAAGCCTCGCAGACGGGAAACCGGCGGGTGGTGCGTAGGGAGATTGGAGTGGGAAATACACCCCACTCTTTAAGAAATCTCACTCGCCTATCGACCGGGACCCAGAACGGGGTGGTACCACTAGAAGGCAATGATATTAGGGGTCCGACGTCTTGTCGGAAACCCCTCTTTTTAAGTAAGGCGTCACAAACTGATGCAACTGGGCCTCTCGGGGTCCAGGAGCGGAAGAACAGACGACCTGAACAGCATAAGCAGGACCAAACTAGGATAGTAAACCCAAAGGTGGAGCGATCTCTCGACTGTCCATCTGAGGAGACCTTGTGTCGTCCACGGTGAAGGACCTTGAGTGTGACCCGCCGGGTGGACCTGCCTAGGGGAGAAACTGCCGAACTGCGATCGTGGCGCGAGGCTTTGGAGAGGGGATCCAGCTCTGGAAACGAGGAGGATGCAACGGAAGATGGGAATCAGAAGGGGGGGGACTCAGTCCCGCCAGACGTGAACCGTGCAAAGGGAGTCCAAGCCGAGGAAGGAGTAGGAAACCCAAACCGAAGTCCAAGCCCACGAACGAATTAGCCGCTAAGTCTGGGAAGAGTCGAAAGAAGAGGAAGCACCGGCAAGTGGTGTCGGCTGCCAAATCTACGGACGATAATTCTCAGCCAGGGACTAAGGGGCAACCAAAGAAGGTGGAAACTCGACTTGTGTCGTCGGGCTCGAAACCTACTGAGGAAGCCCCCGAAACTTGCGCAGGAAAGGGGCGACAACCCAAGAAGGTGGATAACCGACTAGTGTCGTCGGGCTTGAAACCTACTGAGGAAGTCACTCCATCCTGTTCAGGGAATAAGGGACGACCGAAGAAGGCCGATTCTCGACTAGTGTCGTCGGCACTGAAGCCTACTGAGGAGGCCCCCGAAACCTGTGATGAAGCCACTGACCACGAGAAGTCTCATACATGGGCTCAGGTGATCTCGAAGAGTGCGAGGAAGAGATTGCGGAGGAAGGAGCTGGAAAGTCGAAAGACGAGTACTGGCTCCAATGACACCGCTAGGCACGGGACTGGGAAGACAATTGCCCAGTCCCAGCGGAGTGGAACTTCCGGGCTCACTGCTCGGAAACCCCCGAAAGAGGCGACTGCCCTCATAGTGCGCCCACGGTCTTTGGGTGCACATGCCAAATACTCTTCCGATGACACGAGAAAGTTAGTGGCGAGCAAAGTGGACCCGATTAGGTCGAAGATCGCGATCCGAGGGACGCGGGACATCTCTGGGGGGAGTACTCTTCCTGGCGAACAGTCCTGCAGATCTTGAAAAGCTGGAGGCAGCTATTGGGGCCACGGATCTCGCTACCGATCTCGATGTCACGAGACCGCGACGTCGACTTCCAGAAGTCATTCTTTTTGGCATCGACTCGAATCTGTCAGACGCCGACATCCTTGATGCGATTAAAGAGAAGAATGAGGTCCTCCATAGGTCCTCCCTCGAGCACCGGGCTTCGTTCCAGGGGGCTCGGGGTCGCAACATGGTGTTAGCGATCGATGAGAGTTCGTATGTTGGACTCGCGAGTATTCGGAGACTCAACGTGGGCTGGGGTCAAGTGGACATCCGACCGAATTTGCGCCCTCTGGTGTGCTATCGGTGCTGGAGATACGGCCACACACGTTCGGTGTGCCACAACCTGCAAATTTGCGGGAAGTGTGGCGCCAAAGACCACGAAATTCCGGATTCCACCGCTGACGCGTGTTGCCCGAATTGCAGTTTGAGAAACACTAAGAGAAAGGGAGGTAGTGAACTGCCAACCGCTCACTCCGCAGGTTCTAAGGAGTGCCAGTTGCACAAGCTGGAGGTAGAGCGATTGAGAAAGAGCTATAATGGGGAGTAATCCACGTTTTGCACATCTCAATTGCCACCACGCCACTGCAGTGTGCGACCAGCTATCTCATGACATGATGTCGGGTGCAATTGACATTATCTCTTTGAATGAACCGTATGTGAGCGAAGGTAGGATTCAAGGGACTCCCAAAAATTACACGCAGGTGAGCTCGGAGGGTAGCCGTTTTCGAGCTGCTTTCTGGGTGAGCCCGCGTATCTCATTCTGTGTGGTCTTACGGCTCCCGGACGTGGTAGCTGTCCGATGCGTTTTGTCCGGTCGGAAGGTGTTGGTAGTGACTTGTTACTGCGCACCATCCGAAGGCATCTCGCTTGTCCTCGATGAGTTGGAACAGCTGTTGAGACGTTCACCAGGTGACCAAGTAATTTTGGTTGGAGACTTCAACGCTAAGTCCAGCATCTGGGGACAACGACCCACAGACCCACGTGGTAGATCCCTGATCACCTTTGCCCTCAACGCAAATATCGAAATCGTGAACGATCCGGACAGTCCTGCGACCTTCAAAGGCCCTCAAGGCGACGGCTGGATTGACATACTGTTAACCAGATACTGTGCCTCAAACATTGCCGAGTGGGAAATGTCCGATCTTGAGACACTCAGTGACCATCGACTCATGACGTGGACCTACCAAGGCACTCCAGGCCGACGCCTCCCTGGTGTAGCTCGCCGCAGGTGGGCTCCGAAGGATTTGAAATGGGATGAGTTCCTTCACGATCTGCAGATTGCGGATCTGAGTCGTTATAGCTTCGAAACCCCCGACGAAGGTGTTGAACATTTGATGTCAACCTTGGACGGGCTGTGTTACAAACATGAGAAGCGCAAACCTACATCACGTAAGGGAGCGTGTTGGTGGACGGGGTACCTGTCTAGCCAAAGATCTCAGTTGCGCGCGCTGAGGCGACTGTACCAAAGAGCTACCTCGCCTCAGAGGGGGAGACTAGGTGACGTCTTCAGACGCAAACGAACAAAGTACAAGAAGGCGATATTGCATACCAAACGCAGATCATTCCAAAGATTTATTTCTGAGGAGTTGGTCACGGACAAGCTAGGTCAGGCAGTTGAGGTGGTGCGAGGCAAGTGGAGAAGAGAGGCACCAGTTCCCCTGGTCCTCCCCTCTGGTGAGGAGGTCTCCACCTGGGAAGACATCCAGGACGAACTTGCGAGATACCACTTCCTGTCGGCAGATGAAGCTTCCGATGTCGCAAACATCAGGACTGGCGACCCAGACTGGTTCACGCTCAAGGAACTGGAGTTGTCAGTGGAATCGCTGCCGAAAGGTAAGGCACCTGGCCACGACGGGATTAGTCTGGAAATCGTCCGAAAAGTCCTCCAGTACCACCCTCAGTGGTTACTGGCCTTGTACAACCATTGTCTCGAAACATCTAGTTTCCCGCGGACCTGGAAGCGTGCGGTAGCAGTTTATTACCCCAAACCGGGAAAGGACCGCAGTGACCCCGCATCCTACCGCCCGATCTGTCTTCTGCCGGCCCTCGGGAAGGTATTGGACAAGATGTGCGCAACTAGACTGGCTCTCTTCCTAGAGACCAATGGGCTGCTAGACGCAAGACAGCACGGCTTTCGCAAGAATAGAAGCACTGTCGACGCGCTACGCAGTGTGTTACACTACATAGCCGACTCCAAATGTGCAGGTGCATTTACGTGTCTCCTGACTTTTGACATTAAGAGCGCTTTCAACAGCGTTCGCAGGGCGGACATCTTACGATGTCTCGCCGAGTTGGGAGTCGATCCTTCCCTTCTAAGTCTGATTGACGACTACCTTTGGTGTCGTTCAATCATCCTCTTCGTCGGGGAGCACTACTTCAACATGGGTGTACCCCAAGGCTCTTGCCTTGGACCGATCCTCTGGTTGGTAATCATTAACATCTTTTTGAGACGATCACTAATAACGGAGGCGTGGCTAATCCAAGCTTTCGCTGATGACGTTTTTGTGGCTGCACGAAGCATGACTGTGTATCAATTTCCGGTCATCCTGAATCCGGTTCTGAACCTGATTCAACAATGGGCAACTGAATTCTCACTCGAGTTCAGTTACGCTAAGTGCAACTACACGGTGGTCCCAGCGGCAGGCACGCTCAAATATGTTCCTTCCAGGCCAATTTGTATGAATGGGCACAGGATCAAATTCGAACATCGCATTGTCTACCTGGGAGTTACCATCGACAAGCATCCCAGTTGGATGCCGCACCTGAGCGCCGTTCAGGAGCGGGCGTTCAATCTGTTGCATAAAATGGACCGTCTCACCGCTGCCAACTGGGGGATCAAACCGCAGCTCCGTAAGATGCTCTACCAACTCGTGGCGGAGCCGATAATCTTGTATGCGGCCTCCATCTGGAACACCGGGAAAGTAGCAGAAGCACTAAGATTACTTAGCGCACAGCGAGGTCTTCTCCTGTGTGTGACTAAGTGTTACAGCACGACATCGACAAACGCTGTGCAAGTACTAGCTGGAGTTCTTCCACTAGATCTACAAGCTCAGCTAATTAGAGACTTCACAGGTCTGGTCAGGTGGCACAGGGGCATTGACGGTACTGGGCTAGACCCTGGGACAGTCGATTTCTGGCGCCCTTCCTATAGACGAGAAGACCTCGGTCGGATTCCATGGACCACGGACCTCACTCCGCGGACCAGGTGTTCTTATTACACGGATGGATCCAAGCAGCAGGACAACACCGTTGGGTGTGCGTTCACAGCTGTGGCCGACGGACAGATCGTCTTGGAAAACCAGTTCCGTCTCACTGACGGTGCTGAAGTCTTTGCAGCCGAGGTCCACGGGATCAAAGTCGCGATAATGGACGCATGTCAGCGGGGTCTCGGTGAACTCGATATCTACTCAGATTCGAGATCGGCGCTTCAAGCCCTCAATTGCCTAGTGTCTCAACACAGGGCGGTTGCCGAGATTGACTTGGTTCTACATGGTGAAGTTCAGGTTCATATGCATTGGATCCGAGCTCATGTGGGTCACACTTACAACGAAAGGGCAGACGAGTTGGCAAAAGCCGCCACGATCCGACCTACAGTCGACGTGGAGGTGAAGGTCACTCGCCCTCAGGCTAAGAGGAAACTCTTGGCCCGCGCCATTCAAAGCTGGCAACTTCGTTGGGACTCGCAGGGGAAAGGAGACAGGTCGCATGAACTGTTCCCACGAGTTCGCCTTGGGCGACTGCACGGAGACTTCTACCTGAACCAGGTTCTTACGGGACACGGGACCTTTGGTGACCACCAGTCTCGCTTCTTTCAGAAAGATCCCACATGTTTCTGCGGGCGTGGGATAAGCACACGGAGGCATTGCCTCTACACTTGTCCCAACTATGACAGCCTGCGGGAACGGTTCTTTCCGTGAGACTTTCAAAATCGAACGCTTCTCGATCTGTGTGTGGGCGGTTATAGCCGTAAGGGGGTTAGGGCAATAATCAATGACCTCCTCATCCGCACACTAGATCGGGATCTTGGTCGCCTGAGGTCGGGTCGCCGTACCAGAGCTCCTCGCGGGCAACCGCTTTCGAACGCAAATCGACCAGTTCGCCGCACTCGCGGCACTGGAGGTGGTGGTGCATGATGTTCAAGTTTCCGATAAATTCGCGAACCTGCTAGGTAGTATAATTTATCTTTTCTAGTTTGTATTGTATATATTTAGTTGTAGTTGTGTATATATATGTCGTAGTGTATATATGTGTAGTGTATATTTTGTGTAGTGCTATGATATGTAAGCCTAGACTGGACGGCTTCTTTAGCCGTTGCGAGGGGTTTTCTGGGCCCTCGAGGTTCCAGTTACGAGCACCTAGTCTCCAGCCCTGTGTCCGGACGAAACAGGTGCAACCCAAGTGTTGTTCGTAAGTCGTAACGTGCAGGGTCTGGGGGCGTAAAACCCTAGAGCGAGCTCACGTCTATGTGGGCAGGAGGACCTTTCCCCGTCCTCCTAGGGTCTTGTTAGGGGCACCTTCTATCCACGGCTAACCCACATAAATGTGTTCCCTGTTATAGTGGTTTCATCTTGTAGGGCCTGCCGTAAAGCAAATTTGCATCCGTCGTCCCATGGCAATGGGTCACTGGTCTCGGCGTTCTCGTGGGCGTCGTCATCCTGGGGCTCGTCATGGCTCAATGGGTGCAAATCCCAGGTGTCCGACTCGCCTCTGAGGTTACTCAGTGGACAGGGGAGCTGTCGTATTCGACCGCTGTCATCAGACTTGGGAACGTGGCTGGCCTTCGGGCTGGCTACTAGACCGTAGGCATCGGACGGTGAGGTGTGCGGATGGGGACCCGGAGTAGTAGCCGCCTAGCGGTTTGCGAATTCCGACCCCAGTCGATGCCCCTCATCGAATGAGCCGCAAGGACCTGACAGGGCCTAGAGACGGAATGATGCATCGTATCATTATCTATTTTCTCTTATAAATATCTCCAGTTTCAAATATTCTCTTTTTTCCCCTGTTTTATTTAGAGTCGTACGGGCATATGGGTCGTAATAAAAGAAACTTGACGGGGCTCTTGATCGCTTACCATCGGCAGCGCTTCGCGCAAGAGAGTCGAACTATTC
Source organism: Maratus speculifer (assembly GCA_964019185.1). Taxonomy (NCBI): domain Eukaryota; kingdom Metazoa; phylum Arthropoda; class Arachnida; order Araneae; family Salticidae; genus Maratus; species Maratus speculifer. The sequence continues at coordinate 368,956,775 of OZ025296.1, forward strand.
GGGACGTAGCTAGGGTTCGCATACGAAAATTGGCCGCAGCTGTGTATACCATATATATAAATATATCACCGCAGCTGTATATATTTCGACTAATATATTCGAGACATAGCTTTGTCCGTGCGTTAGTTTCATGGTTGCAACCCACCTTTACCGTTTTTAGTGTCTTTAATTTGTCTACTTTCTCTTTTAAATTTGTCCGGCTTTAATTTCTTTCATTTCCTTTTATATTTACAGTCTGAGGCATACGGGTCGTAAGTGCAGACGTTTGAGGGGGCTCTTGGTCGCTTAGTAGGGACAGCGCTTCGCAAATAGAAGTCGGACTTTTCGGGACATAGGTAGGGGTTGTGGACGAAGCTAGGCCGGTCACCGTGGCGGTTATTCCCATACTAATTTTATAACCACGAATCTGCAAATAGTCACAAAACAATACGGATATTTTTTAGATTAAACTAGATATTGATTTCTGTCATTAGGATTTTAAACAGATAATGCATTTTGCATGTTTACTCTGGCATCATCTCTCACATGAAGAACTTTTCAATGTGCACTCCTATTAGAGTCAAAATATTGTCAATGAGACAAATTTATGCTTTAACCTAAATTATGAATTTACAATTTCACAAACATTTTTTCGGGAATTTTTGGAGTTACATTAGAAGATCGAAGCAATCGCGTAATGATTTTTGAAGAATTTTGCAAATTAAAATTAAATTTTGAATGGATATGGATTTTGTGCACTCTTTATAAAGGCTATTCAAATCTTTTATTTCAAATATTTTTTTATACTTTATAGCATTAAGGGTGTTTTCTCAACTGCTCTACTCAACAAGCGCAAAACGTTTTGACACATTAACAAATTCATTTTTTAACGGAGCGATATAAAATTGCAATGCCGGACTATGGAAGCGATTTCGAATCGAACTTATTTTTCCATTTTATGATAATTAAATTATCTATCCAGTTCTAAGCTATTTCGATCGCATGATCACCCATTTCCCCCTGCTTTTTCGCCCGGTTTTACAGCTTTCGTCGAGAAATGTGCTCAAAAACGTCAACTTTGAAAGTTTCTTATAAAAGATCTATTGTATTTTTTTTAAAAAGAAAATTGAGTGCAATTAAATAGTTTCTGAATAACAACACCGGTTATTTTCATGCATTTCCGTGCAAAAATAAATTAAAGCATGTGTCACAAATTTGCCCTTTTTGATTTAAGAACAACCTTAAGGAATGCACCAATAAAATACTCTTACAAAAGATATATAGAATTATTTCCTAAATGAACCTCCCCCCCCCACCTTCCACAATATTTCAAACTACAGAAAGCGGAATGGATGGAAATGAAAGAATTTTAGGTGCGTTCGTAATTAAGTAAATGCGTAGCACCTATAATCGTCGTTCAGTCCGGCTGTCCGTAAATAACAGAGAAAAAACTACCCAGCCGAATTGTTTGAAATTCAAAATATAGAATTGTTGCATCATTTTGTTGCGTCATTTCAAATTTTATGGGCATCGGGAGCATAGTTTAATGGCAGAGGCCATCGAAAGTATTCCGTTACATTACGACCATATGGATAAATTAGTTTCAAGTGCTATTTTAAAAATGCTACACGCTTTTGAACCCAGAAGCGCAGCCAGAACTCTATTCGGGGAGTGGTTTTGAGTTTCTGGTAAGGTGTTTTCCGGCTATTTGAATCACCGGTAATAGAATCGGTACTAATTAGAATATTCACTGTATAATACTTAAACTCAAAGAGCATCCATGTGGCAAGAAATCATCATTCTATAGAAAACTGATTTCGTTCAAATAACCAATTTTTACTTAACTAATCCATGTAATATGTACTTTCACAGTTTTAAGTAGAAGTTTCGCCATTTAATTGGATCACTTTATAAAATAAAATCTGATTCAATAAGCGCCAGATTCCGAAATACTTCAAAACGTTTAAATATTAAGTTTGGTTTTCATTCATATAAGCGTCAATTATAGTGATCTTTCTAAGCTCTGGGATGGGTTTTAGCCCCAAAACATCCCACTTGGCTGCGCCACTTTGCGAACCTAATAAAATTGATATGCATCCATGAAGTATGTACTGAAATATACATTCTGTACAATCTGTAGTGCAAACATATTTGTTATTCATGTTGTTTGGGAAATGTTTGGAGTGCGTTTTAATTATACTAAACTATTTCACATTTTATGAAATGGATATATGTTGCTGAGACTTACTACAAATTACTTCCTGTATATATGAAAACAGATTATATTTACAGGGACACACAAAAGCTTTCGCATACTCTACTGTATCCGAAGTACTGTATATTATTTCACCAAGATTTTAGTGTTTTAAAAATTTCTTTATAGTATGAGCGCACTTCATTTGCCATGTTTGACGTGCAATTTCAGGCTTTTTTTCAGTGTTTTGTGCAGTCCATAATGTTTTTGGAACATAATAAAATGTATCTATATCTCATTTTAAACTGTATAACTAATGTATGTATTATTGGAATTTTATAACAAGTTATTTCAGTGGAACTTCAAAACAGACGGGGCATAAAGGATTAAAATCATTTAAATTTAAAAATTAAATGACTGAGGGTTTCTTAAAAATATCTATTTAATAAGAGAGAGTGGGATGGAATGGGACAGGGGGGGGGGTGAATTTCACTTACGGATCATTCTAAACATTTCATCCATCACACCCAGAACCAATCTTTTGTTGAAAAAATTACAAAGAAAAATTTTTTCAAGAGTCAAGAATAAATTTTCTTCTAGTGTTTTTATTGCTTGCCAAATTTCAATAACTTGATTATCGGTAGATATTGCAGTTTCCCTATTTATAGAACATAATACTGCATAATATCCATAACTTAAACTAAGTTTCAAAGCAGCACTGTTGTTTATACAAGTAGTTTAACATAAAAGGAAGTAGTAAGGAGAAATGGGACTTGTCATCAAAGACAGGAATGGCACAAGTCCAATTCCTTATTTTGAATTAGATAAACCTAAATTCTTAATAATATGCAAATATTTTAATAAAAATTATTCAATTTAAAGATAACTTTATTTAAGTTAACTTATATTTATATATTTAAGTTATATTGACATAATTTAACAGATATTTATGTATTTAAGTTTATTAAATTTAACTCAAAGATTGAACAAAATGTTTTAAAACTTAAGACAGAGAAATACAAGGAAAAAAAAGCAAATAACAATATCGTAAATAATAACTTCAAGCAATAAACAAAGAAAAAAAAGCAGAAATGAGATATTGTTTATCTTTCAAAATCTTTTAATGATGAAGATATTGGAATTTGATTGACACTTACCTTTTCGGAATTTTCACTGAACATAAAAAATTTGTAATGTAGGAAATCAATTGGTCTAATGCTAATTTGTCATTTGGGTAAATAATTTTGTCCTTAATTTTATAATCAAGAAAGCAGAAATAATTAAGGGAGAGTGAGACAATGGGAGGGATGGGACAGGAGGATGAGTAATACTTACTTAAAAGGCGATTAAATAAACAATTATAGATGTTAAAATTTTTATTTTATTTAAAAATCTTAGTACTTTCGAACCTTTTCAAAACAGGTTCTTCCTCAGAGAATATTTTCATTAATAAATACAAATATGAAATTTTGTTTTGAAAAATGAATGAGACTCGTGGCTTGAAAATTGAGTTAGCAATATTTTTACGTGAACGGTAAAATTATTTGATTGTTGTACCATTTTTTTAATACGTCATTTTCACAATTTGTTAGGATTTTATTTTTAGGATGCTACACGTGTATCCTATTTAATGTCATTAAATGTGACATTCACTATCATCTGTTATTGGCATTTAATCTTATAGTTTGGTAATTGTTTTTTTGGTCGACGGGATAACCAAATAGTATCAATGTCTTAAAATTTCAGTTTTTGCAATTATTTTCTCAAAAATCTAAATATATTTTGATTAACATTGCAACTGTATCATAAAATTCTTATTACCTGAATGTCTCTCATCCCCCCTCCCCCCCCAAAAAAAAATAAAAATACAGTAACTATTTTGCTGTGATGGTAAAAAGTGTTGGGCCTTGGATCCTACACAACCTTAATCAGACTCTAAGTGCACGTTTGTTTCATTTCTAATAAATACGTACATATGTGATTTTATAAATATTAAAATATATGAAGCTACGAGTCATCAACATATCACATGACTCTTCCATTTTTTAATAATTAAAGTCTTTAATTGATAGTCAATCATTATATAACTATACCAGAATATACCTATACCGTAAAATCCCGTTAATCCGCCCTTCCCGATCAAACGCCCCCTCCCCACTTTATAAAAAATTTGAAATTTTAAAAAAATCCCGAGAAAGCGCCCTCCCTCCCCATTCTCAAAGGCGATTGAGAATGGGATGAATCATGATGAAATGAATGAATCTTGAATCTTTGATGAAATGTGCTTTTTTTTCGAAATTTTTTAATTGAATTCATGCCTTTTTTTACAAATTTCTCCTTTTTTCGGCGTTTTTTCGACAGAATTTACTTTTTTTTAGAAAAAAACCTAAATTTTTTCACGAAATGATTCAAATATCAAAATTAATGATTCATTCAAAGATTTACGATTCATTCATTTCATCATGATTCATTCCTGCAAATTTTGTGAAACGGTCGCGGAAAAATCGCGTGTAAGCGCCTCCCTCTAATTATTTTTCGATTTTTCGTCACGTTTGGGGGGGGGGCGGATTAATGGTATTTTACGGTATTTATTTATTTAATATTTAGTTAAAAGAGTTTAACTGCATTTTATGAAATTACAGTAAGTCTTATTTTAAAAAATAATAAAAATCTGAAATTGAAAAAAAGTCTGGATTTTAGAGATTTCCTGAATTTGAATGTCCATATTTTCAAGGTTCAACTGAATAAAAATGCAGAGATAGTTGCTTAATAGTAGAAAATAATCCAAAAACGTTGAGAAAAAGCAATTAAAAATGTTCAAAACAATTTAAAATATACATTCATTCATAAGAACTCAAAATAGAATACAAATCACAAAAATAATAGACTTATCATGAAAAATATTTAAAAAAAGTTAAATTCAAAATGATTTATAAAGGGAAACTTAAATAAGACTTAAAAAATAATTTTATTATTGAAATCATATATTTAAAATGGTGCTATAGGGTTGATGTAAAAAAATATAAACATGAAACAAATACAAATATTAAAGTAAATCACGAATTAAATCTTAAAAAGAAATAATAATAATAAAATATACTTTCACAATGATTTGATGCAATCTTCTTATCCATGGAGAAAAAAAATAGTAAAATTAACATTGATTCTGAATTTTTTACAACTTAGATTAAGATAGAAATAAGATTTTTAAAAACGCAGCTATATAGATTGCATATGTTATTCACAAAAAACTCTCACAATTTTAAAACTGGAAAAAAAAAATCTAGATTTTGAAGCACTATAGAAAAATTCAACCCCCTCCCACCAGATTTTGGCGATTATGGACTCTTTCAAATTTCAGATCATATTCTGTTCAATTGTAAAAAAAGTGCAATTTATGTCAAGAATGCTTTATTAATACTAATAACTTTTTTTAAAGGTTAAAAAAAAGAAATTATCCACGTGGAACACTCCCTTTCCCAGCAAAATATTTACATTAGAAACAGGTTTACAATATTCAAGGAAGATACTTAAAAATAATAATACGAAAGATGTTTGAAATGATTTGAAGATGTTTGAAGAAGATTTTAAAAGAATATGTTTGAAATGGTTTTGTCCGAAAATTTAAGCCGATAATTAAAAAAATCAGTCATAAATTCGAAAATTTGGACATAAAATTTATTGTGAATTTCGACACATGATCGCTAACTACAACAACAAAAGTCGATTTCATCAATCGTTCAAATAAAAATCGACAATATCAACAAAGGATAGCAGGAAATGCTAATTTTGTCAAAGAATTGAGAAAAAACGAAAAATTTATCCACACTTCACGAAAAAAACTTAAGTATTTTCAAAAAATCACAAATTAAGTCAAAATTTTCTATAAGGGCAAATAAATTTCACTGTATAGGCACTGTATCCCCGACAGGGGGGCAAAGTTCATAATATATATCAGAATACCCCGCGTACTGTTCCAAAGGCTAAAAAACTGCATGGGCAAAAATTTTAGGCTTAGGCCCAATTCAGTTTGTACTAAATAGATTAATGGTCCGGTTGACATAAAATTTAAAAAGTCGGCCTTATTGTATGATCTGAGAATTCAAATGCATAACATGCCTGACAAAAAAAAAAAAAGATTAAAATTACGGCCTGCCTGACTCTATTTCAACTTTGATATGGTAGTTTTACTTCAATATGGTTATAAAGTATTTAACACAAAAAATTCTTCAACAAGTGTTCTAGGTGGCAATATTTATTTATTTTGAATAAATATCATTTGCATGTAAATGTTTCAATTACACTAGTATACAAAATTAAACTTTTTCTCTGTTGCTGCGAATTCTGTGGTTGATAATGTTCACTTATGACTTGTTTTTGTTAAATCTAACGGGAAAATTTTTGGAGGAGCTCGACTTATTTTGTTTTCGATTTTTATTATTTAAGCATACATATTAATCAATAACAGGCTCATTTTACTGTGTTAAGATCCGTTTCTCAAGTTTTTGCGTCATGAGTAGTTCAAGGAGACGTTGTTTAAACAATTCAAATCATTTTTTATATATATGCGGAGAATATGTGTTTAAAAATTGTAGAAAAGTTCTGTCAGAGTTGGTGAAAAATATCTTTTTTGAGTATTTTGGGATGCTCTTTAATAAAAATGACAAGTCTTGGGCTTCCAATTGTGTTTGTAAATCGTGTGTGGAATATTTTAGATACGGAAAAGTGGTAAAAGAAGTGCCAGGAACACCGACTATTTGGCGAGAACCACGAAATCATCTCGAAGACTTATTTTTGTAGCGTGAACGTAAACGACTTAAACACCAAAAATTGTGCTAAATGACAGTACCCAAGTATTAGTTGTGTTCAACGCCCAGTGCAGCGTTCACTTGACTCGTCAGAGCCTAAAAATATATCTGAACCATTAGAACAAGACATTGAAGGACCAAGCTCATCACAAAATGATGCTGATTTTGAAGGTATGTCAAATGAGTCAAAATGTTTTTCCCAAAATGAGTTAGATGATCTTGTACGAGATTTAAATCTTTCTAAACAAGCTTCAGAATTGTTAGCATCAAGACTAAAAGAAAAAATTGGTTTCTCAGATACGAAAATTAGTTTTTATCGGAAATAAAAAATCTGAAAATTATATTGAACTTGTAGAAGACCTTCTGCTACAATTAAAAAATGTGGGGTGCAATATGAGCACAAAACTCAACTTCCTCCATAGTCACCTGGACAAGTTTCTGGAAAAATTAGGAGATATGAGCGAAGAGCAGGGAGATCGTATGCATCAGGACTTACGCGTCATGGAAGAGCGCTATCAGGGTTTCTGGGATACGAATATGATGTCTGACTATTGTTGGTATCTGATACATCATTTTCCAAAGTTTACACATCGGAGAAGATCTTTAAGACAAAGTTTTTTAGAACTCAGTGATTAAAGATTTTTTTAGTAAGGTTTTTCTTAGTAAATACGAGTTTTTTCTGCTTAATACCTACATAGCTGAAACTCAGAAACTAGAGCTGATTGAAATATTCTAATTATATTTTTGAAAATAGCATATTATGTGTAGTCAGCAACAGCTAAAATTTTTTCAACAACAGATATACTGTAAACTAGTGTTATCATTCAGTTATCGTTAATCCTTATATCCTGTATTAGAGACTATTGGAGACTTAAAAATTAGAAAAATGACACACAATAAAATCTTCTAAGGTAGAATTGCAAAGCAATAAAAAGAGAGAGAGAGAGAGAGAGAGAGAGAGAGTTATAATCAAGTTGCCCTCATAGCAGGTGTTAATGTATTATATTCTATGTATTATTAAATTCATTTTGAATCAACATATTTTGTGTTTAAGGGGATTCTTCATTTACTTGAAAACACCCACTCTGTTATGTTCAATACAGATTATTTTAGAATTTTCGTTACAATTAGAATATTTTTTAACAATGTTTTTAAAAAGATACTTTCACATTCGGAAATGGTTTTGAAACTGAAATACTTTTTTGCCTATGACAGTAGGCAGGTTTTATTTCACACGTTTTACTGTATTTAAATTTTATTCTCTAAAAATTTACTATTCTTGAAAAATAATAAATTTCAAAGTCTAATTATAAAATAATAGCGTTAAACTTATAAAAATAAATACATTTTTTTGTAAAAACGTTTGGAACGGGCAAATTTTACTGAATTTTGCAAGGCCCAAGTCGTTTCGAGAGGGTGATTTTCATACAGCTGAATCAAAACTGATACTGAAAATTTCAACCCGTGTAGTGCTAGGAAAAATGAAGTTATTTCCAGCTAGGTATTGAAAAAGTTAATTAAACCATGAAAAGAGTAAAAACTGGGCATGGACTGGCCCCACTGTCGTAAAAGAAAATAGGCCCGGACCCGGCCAATACAGACCTCTGTCGAAATTTGTCCAGAAGCAGGAGCTCAGCTAAATTTTCTTTCCTTAAATTTGGGTGATTCACTAAAAATAAATAATATGGCGAACCACGCTCGCTAAGCCACGTCAATCGAATCTCGATCTGATAAGGAATTCTCTTTTAGGTGGCATAAGCAAGGAATATTGAGTGTTCGAAGCTAAAATGGTGACAGTATTGATGTTTTTTTTAAGCATAAAATGTTTTGGGCAAGTCTATATTCAATAGGTGCAGAGATAAAAATTTTCAAAGAAAAAGAAAGCATAAAAAACACTATCTGTATGGCGATATGCACCATATTGTCATCAATACTAAATGAATATGATAAAATTTGATAGAATGGTCTATCGGCATACCTGCCGACTTTAGATTGTTAACAATAAAATAAATGTATCATAAAACAGAAGATTATTTAAAAAGGTAACCTTATATGTGGTACTTATTTTATTTCAATTTCATTTGTAAATATGACCATTTTGACTTAAAAAAAAAGTTTTGCATGCATGTCACAGTAACTATTAAAAACAAAGCATAATAAAACCACTGTTGAATGATGTATAACAAATTTTATCAGCATTAATTTATTCGAAAGTCTAAAAAAAATTGATATTAGATTAAATTTTGTGCGTTAATTTTTTAAACATAGTTATATCAGAAATCATGAATAGTACTTCTATATATAACTTTGTACCAATTCTGCAGAAAATAAAATTTTAAATTTTATTAAAAAAAATAAATAAATAAAATAAAAACTTTCTAAATACGCCAGTTTCAATGTGCTAAAATATGCATTGCCACAATTGGCAACGTTAAATCTGGAAGAAATGTGAAGGGAAGTTACCTAAAAGCATTGCCATATGCCTTTTTAAAAGTTGTCCTATTTTATGTATTCTTCATTAACCGGATCGACCTCGGTCCAGACTGGTCCGGATAATCAAAGTTCTATTGTATGTATTACTGAATGCAAAAATATAAGTGAAAAACTTCTGTAAACATTAGTTTACAACTAAATTATTATTATCAACAAAAGTACGTATTCTGTGTATAAAGCAGTTTTTAAATTAAAACACTCGGGTAAAAATATCAAATCACATATAAACGTAAATAAATAAGAAATCATTTGGACTTACTCTTATAAAAGTCTTGAAACTTTTTATATACAACACAGACAAATTAAAGTTGATATCTTTGTAAAAAGAAGGAACTCATAAAATATTCATAACTAGTAGAAATGATAATTATAATGCAAAATTTGTAAAGTCTTAAATTCCATTTTTTCATAGTCAATTTTTTTCTTTAAGGGTTTTCTAAAATCAAAAAGGGAAACTTTTTGACATATGCTTTAATTTATTTTTTCAAGGAAATGCATAAAAATAGTAGGTGTTAATATTCAGAAACTGTCTAATTGCACTCAATTTTCTATTTCTTTAAAAACGCAATTAGATCTTTCATAACAAGTTGACGTTTCTGAGCACATTTCCCGACAAAAGCAGAAAAACCGGTCAAAAAGCAGGAGAAAAACGGGTGATCAAGTGATCGAAATAGCTTAGAACCTGATAGGTAATTTAACTATCATAAAATTGAAAAATAAGTTCAAGTCGAAATCACTTCATTGTCAGGCATTCCAATTTTATATCTTTCTGTTAAAAAACGAATTTGTATATGTGTCAAAATGTTTTGCACTTGTCGAGTGGAGCAGTTGAGAACACCCTTAAAACTAAATTGTAGCACTGTTTTTATGATTACTGTCTGATTTATTATATGAATTTTGTAAAAAAATGTATTAAACAGATGAATAATAAATTTTAAAAAATCTTATTTCTATACAGTTGAACCTCGAAAATCCGGACCTCCAAATTCCGGAAATCTCTAAAATCCGGACATTTTTCCGATTTCAGTTTTATTAATTTTTAAAATAAGACATAGCTGTAATTTTCATCAACTGCAGTTAGATTCTGATAAATATACTAAAAATATATATATAGATATATTCTGGTTAATATTGTAATGACTTGCCGTTAATAAAAGACTTTATTATTACAAAAAATTAAAAAGTTAAAAAGCGTTCAACAAAATTTACAGTAATGAATCATAATGAAATGAATGAATCGTTGAATTAATCATGAATTTTGTTACGTGAAAAAATTTGGTTTAAAAAAAAAAAAAAACGTAAATTCTGTCGAAAAAAAAGCAGAAAAAACGGAGAAATTTGTAAAAAAAAAGAAGGCCAAAACAAGCATGAAATCAATTAAAAAATCTTAAAAAAACGCACATTTCATCAAAGATTCATGATTCATTCATTTCATTAAGATTCGTCTCACTCTCAATCGCCTTTGAGAATCAAGAGGGAGGGCGCTTTCTCGGGATTTTTTGAAAATTTCAAATTCTTTATAAAGTGGGTAGGGGGCGTTTGACCAGGAAGAGAGGATTAACGGGATTTTACGGTATTATATAGCCATAAAAAAAGATTTTTTAATAAACCTCCAAAATCCGGAAAAATTGAAAATCCGGAATCGCCGCGGTCCCGACGGTTCCGGATTTTCGAGGTTCTACTGTATATTAAAATAAAAATACTAGATCAAGAAAAAAACCCAACTCCTTATATCTGCAGTCAATGGACAATTGACGAAAATAGATTACAGCATTTATGTGACTAAAATATCATTTCAGTCTATCACAATACAAGTTTTTTTTTTTTTTTTTTTTTTTTTTTTGTAATTTCCATAGCAACATTGAGATAAATAAATATTACTTTTACAACCAATTAGCGAGAAACGTCTGCTGTACTACAACCATTACTCATCAATCTCTGACAGTCAACTTGTTGGAAAGTTTGTTTCATATTAACTTACACTTCAGAATTTGAAACCTAGTCAAAACAGAAGACATGTATTTCCTTTTAGTGAATCACAGCTGTTCCTTGCGGTTGAAACATCCTAGATTAAAATCTAAGTAAGAATAAGAGTATAAAAAGAAACAGCATACTTGTATAAAACTGAAATTTCTTTGTATCATTTTTCTTTCCATCTGAACACGTTTCTATGCTAAATATTAGTTTTCTTTGTTTGAATTAAAAGTATTTGTAGGAGAGAAATTAATTAGTCGAACTACAATTTTTGAAATATGTACCGTATATTACTTTATAAATACCGCATTTTACTTTTTTCATTATTTTCTATTTTTGTCACTTTTGAGAAAATGAAATTATTATTCCATACACTCTCAAAAAAACATTTCGCCAATATACAGACAGTAAGTTGCCAGAATGGACTTTCCTATTGCTTGAAGAAATTTTGATGTTTTGATTGTAGAATTTCAAAAAATTTTGAGATTCGGTCCACGAACTTTTCATTATTTTGAGAGAAAATAGAGATACATAAAAAATCTGTTTTGAATAGGAAAATCTAGTGCACAATGTTACTGTTCAGTAAACTGAACAGTCTTTCGTTTCAACAAAAATGCAAAAAATAATATAATTTACTATAAGATATTAAATACAATTAATATGTGATTACATTCTCAACAATTTTAACTCATAATTTTTCATCTATACTAATGATAGTTTAGTATTTTGGTAAAATTTAGTACTTTTCTATACTTTAATATTTCTCTGGCAAGTAAAATGTAATACCTATATGACAATAAAATTTCTCTTCCAAATCTCTTTAAAATCCGTTGATTTTAAATTATTTGTTTTAGGATATAAGAAAATTACATTCACAGCCATGAAATTAAAAATTTTATAAATGAAATATGTTTTGTTAAATAATAACTCAAATAATAATTTTACCAGTGTAAAATTTACTTGTAAAAAAAAAAAAAAAAAAAAAAAAATCATGTTTATCAGAAGGAAAGCATCAGTTTCAAATATTATGCAAAATTGTTTAAAAATTTCACACCTATAAAATGTAACATAAAAAAATTCTATAATTCGCACAAGTTGAGGCCAAAGGTTGTGTGGATTATGGAATATTGCAGATTAATAGACCATTATGGATTACACATCACTTTATTATTCCTAGATAGTGCTTTAATTTTAAAATCAGTATAATTAAAAAAAAATAAATATGAAATCTGAAAAATAATTTAATAAGCTACCTCAAGAAATGCATTTTTTAAGTTATTTTATTAAAAAAATTATGTGCATTTAAATAAAAATAATTACATAGGTTCTGCAATACAATTTTTTTTTTTACTGTTAAGAAAATAAAAGAGTTATATATTTAAGAAAAATAAATGTTTTATGATTTTTCTTTCATTATTTTTATTATTTGTTTTAAAAAAATCGCTTTTGGATCACTAATTTGTAAACTTTCTTAACTGTTTATTTCTTTGTTTACATTCATAAAGTAATGCGAATTATAGAAAAATGCAGATTATAGAACTTTGACTGTGTTAAAGTACTGGACTTGATAGTTATTATTCAGCTTGTCAAATATTCATTTTATCTGTGCCAAATATTTTAAATGATTGTAAATGTGAGCAAAAATTAATTTCAGGACACTTAAAATTTTGTGCCATCATATCTTCAATTCACAAGCTGTGGAATTTTTCAGAAAAAGAGAAACGACAAAATAAATAAATAAATAAAAATAGCTTACCCTTAATTTATATTAATAAAAAAGATGTGTTAGAAAAATGGTTTAAAAAATTAACTATTGTTAATATCAGAACACACTTATTTCCTAGATGTTATCTTTAGAGTTAAGCGACGCTAACATGATGAATGAATCGCAAGAAATGAATGATTCGAAAGAGTTCATTTAGATATAGTGAATCGTTCAATAAATCTGCAACAGAAATGTTCAAAAATATTTATTTATAAAACAAGAATAGATAGCATTAGTCAAAATTCGCGAATATAGCACTTAAACAAGCTATTGGGCTTAAATTTTGACACAATATGATTTTTAAAAACTAACAGGAAAATTTATTTGTAAAGCTTGTTTCTGATAATGTCTGGTCTCTTAAACAGGGATAAAAATAGTAATATTTATGCAGTCATTGCAACATTTTTATTAATAAATAGCAGCTTAATCATTAATTAGTTAACTATATGGGATTTTATCGATTTAAGGAATAAATCCTTTTCAATAAATCATGATGCAAAAATTCTGTATTTCATTCCTGCATTTGGCGTCTTGTCTTTTGCTTTTTTTGTTTTATGATGTAACATTTGAAAAATCTCAAATTTCTCAAATTTCCCCTTTTAAACAAACAAACAAAAACAAATTTGAAAAATCCGTTTATTATAATAAAGGAATTTAATAAGCCAAAAATTTGACATTCCAATATCTTGATGATATGAGATTGGTTGCCAATAGATGTTGCGGTTGCACTGAATTTTTAAACAATTGGTTCGTTTTTTTCGTACATTTAGGAAAAAGATACCTACTTGTGTATTCCTGTGTTAGAAGTTACACTGTCTATTAACAGTAAGACAATCAACATTTTATTTTATTTGCAATGTCATATTTCATCTTTTATAGTTGCACTTATCTTGTTATCTTATATAGTTTATTTATAATGCACTAACTAACAATCATTTAATATGTCATACTTCTTTCATTGAATTCATTAAGTCATTTTTTTGTTAAAAAAATGTATAAGCCATTTGAATAAATTTGAAAAATTGTCACTTATGTGCAAGAACGTAGCCAGAAAAATATTTCGGAGGGGGATTTGAAGTCCAAACTGTAGTTGCTTTGTTTTTTAGTGTTTATCAAGTGTCAAGAATCTTACTTTTACTTTGAATTCAAAAGATTTAATTTGAAATAATCACATAAGAGAATAGAAACCTTTTTATTGCAAATAAAATTTTAATATTTGTTAAATACTTCTGCGGTGATTTCTTGTTGTTAGTTGTCAACCAAATTAATGTTTGAAATTTTGTACATATGTTTTCAAATATTTTATTGCTAATAATGTCTTCCCTTTAGCTAATGTCAGAACAAATTAGCTAATTGTGGGGGTATTTTAATCAATCTTATTGCATTCTTTAAGAATTTGGGCTAAACAGAACAATTAATTGCATATTTCGCCCGACAATCTTTGGGGAAAAAAATGAATTTAGCTGAAAATAAAAGGGTATTTCTGTAAGGAATAGAGGGAAAATATTCCAAATTTTGTAAAATGATTGCTGAAATACACAGTGAATTTTGTAAGATCATCAAATCACAGAGCAAATTTGCCTATCGATTACTAAAATTTATTGCACACTAGACAAATAATCACGGAAATATATTGCAGATTTTAGCAATTGATTGCAAAAAAAAATAAAAAAAAAAAAAAAAAAAAGGTACTGCTTTGTTACCACATCAACCAAAAAACTATTGGCAAATTATAATATTAAATGGCAATAATGGATGACCATGAATGTCACATTCAATGATATTAAATAGGATACATTTGTTTAAAGTGTCATTAAGTGATTTTTATTTTTTTTTTGTTTGTATTTTTATTAATATTCTACTAATTATTTGTTTATTGGTTATTTAAAATAAACATTACGTCAATATGTATAATTTGGCTATTAGTTTGTCAAAATTGGTTGACGGGATAACCAAGTAGTACCAAAAAATACTTAAATTTCATATCTAATTTCAGTACATATATATATATATATACCGTAAAATACCGTTAATCCGCCCCCCCAAACGAAAAGAAAAATCGTACAATAGTTAGGGGAGGGCGCTTACACGGGATTTTTTCGCGATCGTTCAACAAAATTTACAGGAATGAATCATCATGAAATGAATGAATCGTTGAATGAATCTTAAATTTTTATACTTGAAAAAATTTGTTTTTTTTAAACGTAAATTCTGTCGAAAAAACGCAGAAAAAAATAGAAATTAGTAAAAAAAAAACAAGCATGAAATCAATTTAAAAATCTTGAAAAAACGCGCATTTCATCAAAGATTCATGATCCATTCATTTCAAAATGATTGATCTGACTCTCAATCACCTTTGAGAATCGGCAGGGAGGGCGCTTTCTCGGGATTTTTTGAAAATTTCAAATTCTTTATAAAGTGGGGAGGGGGCGTTTAATCGGGAAGGGCGGATTAACGGTATTTTACGGTATATATTTTTATAAATCAGTTTTTATTGGAAATTAAATTTCTAAAATTATATTACATTATTGATTTTCATATTTATATTATACTGATTGCATTATTAAAATGTTCTCAAGAATAAAACAGAACCATACAGTACTCTGTAATCCGCAATATTACATAATCTGCATAAACCTTGGTCCCAACTAGTGCAGATTAAAAATTTTTGACTGTACATACATTATTCTTTAAATATATACTTTCTTTAATAAATAAGCATTTATGGGATAAGACATTAAATTATATTTCATATTAGTATTATACTATACTGAATATGGTATTAAAAGACTCCTTATAAAAAACAAAATTGCACATAATCCTCTGTACTCTGTAATATTCTTTAATCTGCTTAATCCTTGGTTCCAACTTGTACAGATAAAAGATCTTTACCTGTACCTACATTGTATTTATAAATGCAATATCTTAAAAATTACTCTTTGTTTATGCTATTATTTCAACACAGTCAAACTGATTTGTAAGTTTATTATATGAATTGAATATTTTACAACTGAGCGAAAAATTGGCCAGGCCGGGAATCGAACCCAGATCCTTGGCTTACAAAGCCAATGCTTTACCGTTTAACCTAATTGGGTGACAACAGGTCATCATTTCTCGCTTATATAACCTTATTGGTCGTAACATCTGGTGTGTCATTTAGACAGCTTGACAGAATAAACCGCAGGTAAAGGAACTGCATATAACGATGGGTACATAGATATACTGTTATTTTAATACAATCAAACTGATTGGAAAATCTATCATGCGAGTGTGACAATTTGCTTTCTTTTAAAAATACTGTGGGTACTACTTAGTTATCCTGTCAACCAATTTCACCAAATTATAAAAATTGCCAAATTATACTTGTTGACATAATTTTTGTTTTAAATAATGACACAACAAATCAATTTGTAAAACATTAATAAAAAATGCAAATAAAAGATCAAATTTAAAATCACTTTCTAGCATAACAAACATATGTATCATATTTTATAACAAGTAGATGTGACATATACAGTAACCCATTATTGGCATTTAATCTTAGAATTTGGTGATAGTTTTTTGGTCAATGGTAGTAGTGCCATAGTAGTGCCATATTGTGGAATATTGACGTATAATTAAATAAACAGTGCTAATATTATCTTATCATGTGTTCATTTAAGGTACTTTTTTGGTTCTTAAGGCCCCACACAAGGCATAGAAAAAGACCCGGATGATAATGTAAAGTTTATGGGGACATTTTTTCTAATACCTCAATTTCGCTCAAATTTTATTATTTTTATCTGATTTTTTTTTTTTTTTTTTTTTTTCATAGAATACCCGAGGACAATCTACAACCGGCCTTGTTTTTACTTTTTCAATTTTGCTTATATATTTTTTATATTATGATAGTTTCAATTTCAGAACCAATTTTGAAATTTAAAGTTTTTTTTTTTTAATCTGAAACCAAAATTGAAAAAATAAAAACAAGGTTGGCTGTGGAATATTCTCAGCTATCCTATGCAAAAAAAAATGCAAAAATAAAATTTGAGCGAGATATTTGAAAAGAACGCTCCCCTAGTCTTTACATTATCATCCAAGTCTTTTTCTGTGCCTAGTGTGGGGCATTAAGGTCGAATTAACTGATGTTGAAACATGTCTTGTTTTAAATGTGACATAATTTTCACTAATTTTTTGTTTCATTTTAATATTTATTTGTACATAATTTTTTTAATAGGAAGAAATTACATTAAACACTCTCAAATCTGCACAGCTTAAAACTGGAAGTTATATAGATTTTTAAACTTTGTGAATTTCTGGTCATTGTTTTGTTTCCATTTTTTAAACAATATTTTGAATATGTAATACAGTATAGAACCAGTTATTCAGTGATATTTCTAATGGACTGATGTTAGAATCTTTGTAGAAAAGTATCATACACTGCCAGTTTGACATATACATTGCTTGGAACAATTGTAGAGTTAGTTTGATAACAGCATCTAGTATTTGAAATAGAAGCATATATGGTTATATTATAGATGTTTTCATCTTTATGCTGAGAAAACAGAATAATTTTTGCTCCCAAGGAATTCCCATAAATTACCTTTGTAAATTCTAACATTTGATTTTACTAACTTCTAATTCTCAATTCAAGTAATCTAATAATTATTCTAAAATTAGTGGTAATACCACAACCCCATATATTCCATAAAACTTATCAAATAGATACTGATTTCATGCACAACAAGCTAACCAGAAAAACCAGTTGTCCGGAATATATCTGACACCAACCATTGCAGATAAATGGTTCTGTATTGTAAAATCAAAATTATAATGAATACTAAAAATGTTATATAATACAGTAGACTCCCTCAAACATGTAACTCTAAAATCTGCCCATCTTTATAGATGTAAACAATTTAATTTTTATTTCAGATGTAGGAGCAAAGTTGTAGTTTTCTTTTTTTAGCTGTTTTTCATCCTGTATGTATTTTCATATGTTATATAAATGAACATAATAATATAATAGAACATAATAATATAAATGAACTTTTTATTTTCCATGAAAAGAGCATATATAATTTTTTTTTAAATCAAAATATTGCTCATAACAGTGGTAATCACAATCTTTTGACCAAATATATTTATGTACCCTATTAATTAAGTTTTTTTGTTTATTATTACGATGATTTTAATGTAAATTAATAAAAAGTACTTTTCATAAGAAAAGTATCATAGAATAATTCAAGGAAAATATATTGCATCCTTTTTATGGAAATTCAAATATACATTATTAATTTTATTTTATTGACCTTTACTATTAATATTTCAATCAATTTTAAGTTATCTTACTTTTTGTCATTTTAATTTAGTATTATGTTACTTAATTCTTTTAATATTTTACTACATTATAATCATTCATTATAATTTTGATTGCCTTATTAAATGCAAATTGCGGAGAAAAAACATAAACTAAGCAAAGACCAAAAATCTGCGAAATTCTAAAATCTGCACAACCTCTGATCCCAAGCTGTGTAGATTTGAAGGAGTCAAATGTACTAAAATAACCAAGTAGTAATATACTAAAATGATAAAAAGAAAAAAAAAAGATATTCTAAAAAATGATTAAATTGAGAAAGCATGAGTTCAATAATATTATCGAGAATTACATATTAAAATATATATGGTATGTTTTAAATTAAAAAAGTTCTGTAATTTTGTTCTTGTATCTAAACTCAATGTATTACTGTTTATATTTATGAAGATGTGTGGATTTTAGGGTTGTGGATTGGATTTGAGTTGTTGTTTTAAATATGACAACAATAAATAAAAAAATGCTTTTTTTCGAAATGTGAAATAATTTCTCGTGAAATGATATGAATAAAAATTGACAAAAAGAAACTCTCAAGAAACTGTCAAATTTAAATGGTTATGCATAGTTTTTTATTTCATAAAATTCTTTTTAAAAAAATTATGCCTTCAACATGAATAGTGCTTTAAATAATTCCCCTAAACACTTTCTGTTTCAGTTTAATAATCAAAGATTTCTCTATAAAACTACAAATTTTCATATCTTTATACACAATAATTTCCTTAATATAAGTTATGAAAGATCTCGATACACAATAAGTTAATTTATGATAGCGACAGCAGAAGTAATCTGTCTCTCTTTTTAAAAGAAAAATCTGCTTTAGTTATCAAAATTCAAATATAATTGTATGCATTTATAGACATGCATGTTTAATTTAATCATTTACAAATATTCTAGTTAAATTGCATTATATTTGGAGTTTTTGATGGTTTGATGTTCAGAGAATGGGTGCCAGATACAGCATTATTTACACTGTAATTTTTTTATAAAGTTATGTTACGCAAAGAACAATCATATTTTCCCATCAATATTCTGGAGTTTTTACTATTATTTTTATTAAATAAGATATTAATTTACAAAGAATTGTTTTTATAACAAAAATCAAATAAACAAACAAAAAGGAATTATAAAATTTATTTTCAATAAAATTATACCTGGTCATCCCTGTAAAATGTTAATGTTTCAGTGAATTTACGAAAGTTATCACATAATATTAATAATAAAAATTTGTGCTACTAATGCAAAAAATTAGCCAAAACCAAAAAGTCAAAAGCTATCAAAATATTGAAAACAACATTTTTCTACATATTCTAAAGATTATACTTGATATGAAATAATTTATTTTTATTTGCAATGCAAGAAAAATTAAAATTCAATTGACATCATCTGAGTTCTTAAAAAACTGATAAAACTATGTTAAAATTTGATGAAAAAAGTAATAATAATACTCCTTTTACGTATGCTAAAAAATATTTTAAATTGTTTAAGTAAAAATAATCTAGATAATAGATAAAAGTATTAAATCAAAACATCTTGAATTGTTTTATTTAAAAAATATATCTAAAAGTCTATGCTTTCAACAGAAAATTAGTTCATTTATGTTATTTACTGAAAGATAGCGTAAAAACAATACATAAAATCTAAAGTACTCGATTCAAAAAAGTTACTCGATAATCGAGTTAATTTCAGATAATGAATGATCGATAACTCAATTAATCAATCTTTAAAATTGTTCATCAGGAAACTTTCATCTCTATTCAAAATTATTTCTCTTCTAGATTCTATGAAAATTTTGAGTGCGTAACTGGTGAAATATTAAACATTATATTAGCTTCATATGTACAAATAGGTTGAGGTGAAACACTTATTTTAGATACAATTTAGTAATTCTGCAAAACTGTGAAAGGGTCTCAAAATTAAATTAGATTTTTGAACAGAATTTCATTTGAATTTTCAGAAGAGAAATTCATCTAATAACCTTGGAATCTTTTCCAGGGGGAGGGGCTCAAAATATTTTAGGGGGGGGGGGACTGAGTCGCCATTGCGCCCTCTTAGCGGAGGCCCTGGTCTTAATGCGTGAAAAGTAATTTACAATTTTATCTGCAATGTCACTTTTTTTTACATTTATAGAAATGTGGACATAGCGATATTGTTTATTAGTCAAATAAAATAAAACATCCAGGGCCAAAACTAGAGGGGCTGTATGTGCCCCGGAAGCGAAGGCTTCATAAAAAATGCGTTTACATATGTGAAATACAGAGAAACTCTAAAGCAAATGTAAACATAGGATAGTGTTCTTTTCAATTTTCTAGTGTGCATTTTAATATTTTAAAATTATTTTTTCCCATTCGAACAGCTGAAATTCCTCTTTACCATAACTATACTTTTACTTTCGGAACCGCTACTGAAAGTAAAAGTAATTTGGTTTAAACAAAAAATACTTGAGAACGAATAAAATATGGACATCACTTCAGATTTCTCTATTCTCGACTGACAGAAACAACAATTTTTCAAATCAATAAAAAAAAGAAGAAAAATCGCAACCAAAATCGAAAAAGTATTGTAACTATCGACAATTTTTTTTTTTTTTTTTTTTTTTTTTTTTTTTTTTTTTTTTTGCATGCGGTATTTGAGGTTGATAGCTTTTATTGTGCGCTTGTAATTATCGATTTTTGTAACTGTTTTTTTTTTTGCGGATACATTTATTTTAGAACTGATTAGAAGAGGTTCAGAAACTCAAACTATCTTCTTATAGAAAACTATAATCAAAATCGAAAAAATACAATAAAATTATTGATCCCCAGGACCCCAGGTACCCTGTGCAAAATAGAATCATTTAAAAATATTAAAATGCGAGCGAGAAATCTGTAAAGGATACTTCCATAGGATAGGCATTAGCTTGAGCGTTTCTTTGCATTACTAGTGTTCGCTCTATACTCTAGAAACGTGAATGGTAATGTTATACCTATGGGAGAAAGCTTTACAAATTTCTCGCTTGTATTTCTATATTTTTAAATGATTTTTTATTTTTGCATACGATACCTGATGTCGATATCTACTGTGTGTTTGTACATTTTCGATTTTTATTGCAATTTTTCTTATCTGTAGATATTTTGACTTTCAGAACCGTTCCAAAAGTGAAAGAATTTACATATAAAAAAAAATAATAATAATAACCGAGATTAAGTAAAAGTGCAGAGGTATAAAAATAGATATGAACTTGAGGTATTCTAATTAGGAAAAGAAAATCATCTTAAGATATTAAAGTACAAACGACAAATCGAGAAACATCCCATACATTTAACATTAGTGTCTCATTTTTTTTTTCTCGTGAGTTGCGTAGGTTTTTAAGAATCTTCACCAAACTCGCGTAAAACACTCTCACGCAATATGGGAGATTTACCTTTCAAGAATCATCGCTTGAATTTCAATATTTGTAAAACTTTTATGTATGATACTATGTATGAGATCGATAGCTAACCAGGACCGTAGCTAGAAGTGTATAATAGGGGGGGGGGGGGCTCAGGGGAATATAAGGGGGCTCAAGGGAATGTAGGGGGGGGGGCTCATTTTTTTGTTCTCTCTCTAATGCAGAAAGATAAATTAGTGCATATTCACATTGTAGTTACTATGTTTCTCATTAAACTGTTGTAATAACTTCATTTTATACTGAGAAAAGTATATGATGATGAAAATTTTGAATGAATAACTGGTGCAAAAGTAAATATCCTGTTAGCTTCCTATGTACCAATAGGATGAGGGAGTGTTGAAACACGTATTTTAGATACAATTTCAGGGCCTGACTAAGGCAGGGGCATGCGGGGTAATTGGCCCGGGCCCCCGATTTAAGGGGGGCCCCCAAGAATGGATATAAGTTTTTCGTTAAAGAAGTGTCAAATGATAAAAAATGGTCAAATGACCAAAATTCTTTTTTTTTTTTTTTTTTTTTTCAATTTTAAGGGTCTTTTTTCTCCTACCCCCTCTGTTTCCGCACCCAATGCCTCCTTAAGGCCTCACATTTGCCCTCATATACTGTAATCGAAAAAAAAACTGTATTCTATAATTTCTTAAAGTTTTCTTTCTTCTGCTATTATGTATATAGATGTGAATAGTACTTGGTACGAAATTTATGTACACGTACAATAGTTATGAATTTTAGTTTTAGTCACTTTAGTACAACTTATGAAAATTTTTAAGATAGAAGGGGGGCCCCCTAATAATGTTTGCCCCAGGGCCCCCCACTGTCTAAGTCGGGCCCTGTACAATTTAGTAACTCTGCAAAACTGTGAAAGGGTCTCAAAACTAAATTAGATTTTTGAACAGAATTTCATTTGAATTTTGGGAACATCTAGTGACTTTGGAACTTTTTCCAGGGGGGGGGCTCAAAATATTTTAGGGTTGGGCTGAGCCGCCCATAGCGCCCCCTTAGCTACGGCCCTGTAGCTAACGTTTGGTAAATGAAAAAAAAAATTAACAAAATAGATTTGGGGTGAAACACTGAAAAATCAACCTTTAACCCCTTATTGTATCTCTCTCTCTCTCTTTTTTTTTTCCCTAATATGTTCTAAAATACCATAATTTTTGTTATTGCTTAGACAACAGAAATTCTACTGTACGCTACAAAAACTATTAAAAATAAAAACATTCTAAATGTCTCCTAAATGTCTAAATGTTTCAAACCTGTTTAGCGATAAATTTCTATGAGATTTTGATTATAACCGATTGAAAAATTTGATGATTGGCCAATAATACTTTGCAGTGGCAAATTCCACGCCGCATTTCAGCAAAACTTTCCTACATTGGTGATTCATGCGAGTAATTCTGGTTGTAATTTTACTAGCGAATAGATAGTGTTAAATTCACATCAGAGAAATACTTATCGAATAATCCTTTCTGTGTCTTTGGATGTAGCTAAACAGAATTTGAGTTGAGTCAGTATCTCTATAAATAATAATGTAAAAAGCTTGGTGCAATTGAAGATGAAAAGCGACATCGGTTGTACCGTAACGTGGATAAGAAACTCAAAATTTAATTTTGGTCGGAAATGCATGAAATTAGAAGGAGCTGTTGTTGAGAAACTATCTAATCGTACTAATTTTCTCTTATTTCTGCGCGAAAGAAGAATAACAGGGATTAAAAACCTGTTTTTCACGTGATCATAATAGCTTTTAATTCAATGGGTAATTTATTGATCGAAAAAAGGAAAAATTATTTCAATTCCAAATCGCTTCCATAAACAGGCTTTCCAATTTTATATAGTTTCATTAAAAAATGAACGAATGCTGTGCCTAAATTCTTCACAGTCTGGGAGTAAAGTATTACACGACTAGCCCCACCTATCTTCCATCTCCCCCCCCCCCCCCAAAAAAAAAAAAAAAAAAAAAAAAAAAAAAAAAACAGAAACATTCTTATTTATATATGATTATAAAAAAGCAAGAATGCATATTTTAATAATTTAATGAAAAAAAGTAGTCTACAATTTTATCGCTAATCTACACAAGCAGGGGTTGGCAAGTTTCTTACAAAATGAAAACTAGTCGTTAGGGGCCACCGTAATACTTACCCATCATAAATACGCATAATATAATATATGAAAATAAAACATATGAAAAGTGTTTATAAAATGCATTGCAATTTCAAAACAAAATTTAAATGTATATCTAAATATTGTTAATATGCATAGTAATGGTCTATTGATGAGTTGCTGATGTACCCATTTCGACAAATTATATAAAACGCCAAACGACTCAAGTAGTACTAAACTGCATAAAAGAAACATCCTTATAACTCGAAAAATAATAATCATATTAATTAACAGTTTATTGCGTCGGATTAAGCGTCTTATTTTCAATTAAAATATATACCTTTGAATTGAAATTTGAATGAATTACAGGGTCATTAAAAATCGAAGAATGTGGAAAACAAGATTACAAATATATCGGCAACTAATAATCCTATCGACTTCGTTTTTTAGGCAAAATTTGTGTTATTTTATTGCCTTTTACGTCCACTCCTTAAAATAAAAAATTTCGAAAATTTTTATATGCATAATAGCCTATCTATAAAATATTCTCAGAGTGAATTTTTCGAGAGTCCGGAAAAAATAGTTCCGGATAATCGAGGTTACTGATATTAATTAGGCTTCGTCCCATTTTTACATACTAAGCACATAGAAAATTTCAGGTCTCTATCTCAATTTGTTCGTGAGATAGAGCGTTTACAGACACATAGACAGACGGACGGCAATTTTTTTTTTCTAAAAATATGTATATCGGAATCTCCACTATCTGAAACGTGTAAATCCGTTAATTTTTTCTTTTTTTTTCGATTTTCAAACGATTGGGAGATTTACCCGAAACTACGCATAATAAGTTTAAAAAAAAAAAAAAAAAAAAAAAAAAAAAAAAAAAAAAAAAAAAAAAAACGCGGGTCAAAAATAATAATAATAATCAGTGTTCTCGCTGTCGCTCGCCATTTCGCCAAATTGCAACTAAATTCTTCATTTGGCGAGTAAACAAGCGATTAGATTCGCCAAATTGCTAGTGTTCAATTTTTGCTTTTTCTTTATTTTTCTTTATTTTTTCTTTTACTTTTCGTTTTTTATACATATGCATTTATACATATTTTTAATATATAGATATTTTCAACGTATTTGTAGTAAATAGTTGAATTTAGACTAATAACAATCATTGTCGCAGTATAAAAACTAAGCCTATTTTAGAACATATTGAAAAAAAGGGGGTACATTAAAGGATTAAAGATAATTTTTTTAGTGCTACTTGGTGAATCTATCTGGCTAATACTTTTTTCATTTGGCGAATGTTTTTTATTTTTAATTAGCCAAATTACTGACGTTAGTGAAATGTCAGCGAGAACACTGATAATAATAATAATAATAATAATAATAATAATAATAATAATAATAATAATAAAATAGAATGGAAGAGACCGGTTGAAAGAAATAGGTTTCTTCCAAACTGAAAAGATGGAAGAAACTTGTTTCTGGAATTTATCATAAGTTTCAACTTTCTAAAATACAGTAAATGTATTATCCCTATTGATAATTTTGAATAAATTTCTTTAGACTAAACAAATATATTAATGAAACATGCAAAATTAATGTTTATATCAGCTTTTTAGTTAAAAGGACACACCTGTTTAAAGCTTTTTAATCACTGGCTACATGAATAAAAGACATTTTTAACTCAAATACATAAAATCGATTAAAAGTTATTCTTTTCGACATAATCAGCATATTTTTTATTTAAACTTTTGAAACCGGTATTAAATGGATAATTTACTAATTAGTAGAATGAAACTCGCTTAAATAAAATACAGTGTTTTTAATTAACATCCGTTTTATTAAGGTAACACACAATGGTTAGAGTATTAATAATGATCTATTTATGTGAAAGTCTAGCAAAATATGAAGTTTGATTAAATTCTGTGTATGCTTTTGAGATACAGCTTTTCGCAAAAATCGTAAACATTAAACCATAACGCTGTCCATTATTATATGCATATACTCAAACACCCAATCAGTACCAATTGGTTATCAAGCTATTTAAGACTAAAAATTCTAACAGAATGTGAAGTTTTATAAAATTCGGGGATTTAGTTATTGCGGAATGATTATCGCTATAAAATCAGCCGATAATAAAACGCAGCAAATGAGCGCCATCTGTTGGACGCTATACACCAAAAATTTATCAGCTCCAATTTATATCCCTGATATACAGTTGGGGCGACGCGGGGCGGGTCGCGCCAACTTTATTATACTGGGAATGGGTCAGGTTTTCACAATTTCAGAACCGGGGCGGATCGGGTCTTATTTTTTTTTCAGCAAAGCTGGAGCCACACTGTTTTTTTTTTTTTTTCAGGTCGGGTCTGGAGTGGACTTCCTTCTTCCCAGAAGTAAACACTAACGATTAGACGGGCTCAACCCGAGACCAAAAGACTAAGCCCGTGCCCGACACGGATTCTGGCTCTATTTTTATTCTAATCTTTGGGCTTGGGCTCATTTTTTTTCTGCGGAAAATTTTTGTATATTCATGTATAGAAAAGATTGAAACAACTTTTTTCCGCTTAAAATTGCGTATTTATTCCTTTTCAAGTCATTATGCTATTTTGATCAAAATGATGGGGAACGGAAATCGGGTTTATTTATTTTTGCTGTTTCAAGACTAAAAGAAAATTTGTGATAATTACACATTTATGGCTATAGAATATCCTGCGACGATCTAATGGCGCCAATCAAAACGAACACAACAATGAATTTGCTTTTAGTTTGTTTTCGTTTTAGCAGAATACATTTTTTAATTAATTAATTTATTTATTAAAAGATAATAAAAGTTCTAGATATTTATTACATAAGGAATTTTATGTAATAATGTTATGCAGTTTATCAATGGTGCATCTAAGAAGGGGGGGGGGGGGGCGATGGAGCGATCCCCACTCCTTGAGCTCAATAAGGGGTCTGCAAAATTACATTAGATGCCCGTCCGAAAATGATGACTGGGCTAAAACTCGAGACCTGTGCGACTCTGGTCTGGTCGCGCCAAATTTAATTTGCTAGATTGGAACTGGATAAGGTCTTCACACTTTCAGAACCAGTGCGGGTCGAGTGTTACTTTTTTCTGCATAGCTAGATTGAGCCACACTGTTTTTTCGAATTTTCTAACGGGCCGGGCCGGCCGGCAAAAAAATTGTACGGACCGGGCCGGACCGATAAAAAAATTGTTCTGAAGTTTTGTGTGAAAACGATATAATATGACCTAATTTCAACGAAAATGGTTTTAACTGAATAAATATAAATGTGCGTCACGAATCATACTAATTTGACAGCATCAATATAAAAATGTAACTTGTACAGTGTAGAGATCGGCATCGGACAGTTACATTGTGTAACCCGTTTTAATATTTTTTTAGCAGATTCGTGGTGGGCCGAGATCAAGTTTGCATGATTTTTCTACAAATAGACTTGCCGGACCGGAAGAAAACTTAATTGTTAAGATCTGTAGGGTATACAACATCAATTGTAAAATTATAAACAGCGATAAAAAACTTATGTTAGCTTAATCTTTGGACATATACTCCCCCCCCTTGATGGTTTTTAAATTAATTTCTCAATAACGCGAAAGTTTGACACATTTTCAGATTAATTTTTAATTGTAAAAATATAAAAGTGATAAGCTTGACTATTGAAGGGATTTGGAATCGAATAGAGTTTATCATTTTTGGTAAATAAAATACTTGTATAACCTTGTTGAGATACAATAATTTCTCAAATGGTTGAAGGTTTTCTCCCTTCCCATGCTATGGCTTCTGGAAATTCTATTCAAAGTGCTAACTATGACAATATTTTATTTGCTTCCAGTGTTCTTAAATTGCTTGTATTAAAAAATGGATAACACCATTCGATTATATTGTTTCTGATTAAAGACACCTGCTAATCTTATGCGTTTCTGAGAAAAAAAATGAATTTAGAAATGTATCAGAAAGGAGCTTCTTTGAATTAACGAATGAATTTAGATTTAAAATCTTTAATAAAATGATATAGAAATATTCTTATAAATCTTCTTTTATTAAACAGATTCAAAAGTTACGATGTTTTTAACTTTCTTATTTTCTTTTATTCAAAGCCATATTAATTTTTTAATGAATCTTTATTTGAATGTTGAAAGCCTAAGAATCTTAGTAATCATTAATGTTGCTAATGTATATTGCCTGTAAAATATGCTGTAAAATCATTCCACAGATATGTATGCAGTATTCTTTAAAGGAATCTTAATTATATGATAAAAATCGAAATTTTTTAGAAATCGTAGAAATTGTAACGGGACAGGCCTGTTTTCACAGATTTCTGTACGGGCCGGGCTGGGCCCGGGCCGAGATTTTGAGTTTTTCAACGGGCCGAAAATTTTTTCCTACGGGTCGTGCCCGGGCCTCGAAATTCCGTGCAGACCTCTAAACCTGACCCGCAGTAAAAAGTAGAAGTCAAACGGACCCAAATGCAATCCCCAGAAAAAAATATTAGTTAAACCAAACAGTATCAAAAAATGCAAGTCAACCGGACCCAAATCCGATCCGCAGCTAAAATAGAAGTCATCCGGACCCAACCCGACCCACCAGTGAAAAAATTAGCCTCGACTCGCTATCAGATTCGAGTCTCAGAAGTTTTTAGAATCGCCTCCCCCCCTTTGAGATCTATCTTAAAAAATCAATCTTTTGGAGTTTTGCATTAACAATTTTACTGTTTTTGTATCCATAATTCATTACGCGTTTCTTGCTCATGACAGAATGGTGAGCTCTCCGGTCAAATGGCCTCAAAGAAATGGTTGCTCCCTATACCCCCCCCCCCACACACACACCTCTTTTTTGAAGTAACGCCCCTGAATGTTAATATCCTATGTCATCACATTAATATGCTACAAGTCAGTATATTTACGAGTTCTCGAGCACAGACAGGTGGTAAAATTAGGTAAAAATAACTGAAACGCAAGTGAATAGCTATCCACTGCAATATGTTATATTTTTCAAAGTAAACATTGAATGCTTTATAAAAAAGGGTTTTTCTATTAAAAATAAATAAAAAGAAAGAAAAGACAAGAGAAAGAAAAGACTGAAAGAAAGAAAGAAATATTATATCAAATTGTTTTTATTCAAAATTAAAGAAATAATAATAGTAAAAAAAAAAATGCTGTTTTTACTTGAAATTGATTCAGAACTTGAATCAATAAGAAGTTCTTTATATGGCAATTTCTGGTATTTAAGCTTGAAAAAGAAAAGAAAATTTATGCTATTGTGTATGAATGAAATGTGAATGATTTTTATTTTTTGCTATGTTTTAAAGAAACGATGCACATCAGATGCTCAATATGTAGAAGAAACAATTACATTTTAAAATTAAAATTTTTTTTCTAACTTATTAAAAATAGCATATTTGTGTGTCGTTTCTTTAAAACTTAGTGAGAGGTCATCAGTCAGTATTTAGATTAATTTCAATAAAATATGAAAATTATCTTAGTACTGTGCAGAGTGAGGGACGTGCACCCTACCTCTCATCAAAGCGGGTATATAGAAAAGCGAAGACACTCCCACATTCAGGGATGCCGCAAAGCAACGCCACTAGCGGCCGTGATGTAAACTAGAATTTTCGGTAGTGGGCGGGGCACTCCACGAATAGTTTTTGGTTTTGCTTTCACGGACCGGAATTTTTACTTATTTCGCGTCAGTACAAGAGTAGCGAGAAGTTTCGAATCCTGTTATGAAACTGATTAAAATATTTAAATTTTTAATAATACCTGATCTCATTATGTATTTCTTTCTGTTTTTGATATTTATTTTCTGTTTACTTATTTATAATTGCGTGAAGAATATGAATATTTCAAAGACATCCATTTCTAAAACAGAAGAGATTATTTAATGCGTTCGACAATTTGTTTTAATGGGATACTCAATATATGGGATCAATATTGATAATATATAATTTTTTCCTAAAAACTATTTTAAAGGCCAATTTAAATTATAAAAAGTAAACAGAAAATACGATTAAATGAAATACATAATCTGACCACTTAAAAAGAAATAATACACATATTTCATCAAAAATTGAAAGCTGATTGTTGTTACTGTTATACTGCCATAAAATAAATGAAAATGAGAACAGTTGGTTCTCATTAACAGTTAAAGTCCTTACGGCAAGTGTTTATGCTTTTCCTTTTTTGAATAATGGCACATAAAAACAAATTGTACAAAAAGAATTTTTTTTTTCTTTTTGAAATATGTTTTTTTTTATTACTTTCTTGAAAAAACTTATATTCTGATTTTTGTTTTATGAAACTTGTAAAACAAAAATTTTACTGCACACAATTTTTTGAGGAAAAAAAAAAAATACTACAACTGTTCTTTGTTTTATAAAGCTACGCAAAATACATTTTATTACACAATAAGTGGCATTTAAAGATGAATTTGGATTTTTTTTTTTTCAAATTTAATTTTTTTTAATCTACTTTCTGTTGCAATAACACTTACTTTCTTCAATTCTTTTTTATTAAAAAAAAGAAAGAAAGAAAAAAGAAATTAAATGAAACTTACAACTTTTATTTTACACAAAAATCAACAATACAGATTAAAATTAAATAGTATTCTGTACCATGTTGATCAACACATGAAAATTGAGATTCTTAAAAAATGTTTTATAAATATAATTGTTGATAAATTTGTTATAAACATAATACTAAACTTATGGCATGATTTCTTCCCCTCCCCAGGACAGGAGAAATTGATTTATAATGGGCAGTATATCAATTTTGGCTCCAGATGAATCTTATAAAAGGTAGTTTCATTTTGGAAACATGTTTTGATGCTGAAAATATCGTCTAAAATATTAAAATTCATAAAGAAATTTAACAGAGCCAGAGATTTAACATTAGTTTCTGAACATCTCTGCCTGAGTAGAGTTCAATTAAAATCAAACAGACTAAATATTTTACATTCCTATTTCTGCAAAGTACTGTAATCCCATAAAGGCTGAATGCTTTTATTAGTAAATTATATAAAAGATTTTACATACTTTTACTGTGATGTTACAATTTAAGTCTACTAAAATAATTTTAAATATGTATTTTTAATTCTGTTGGTACTGATATTAGAACTGAATATATATATAAATAAATAAAAAATACTTTTATAAATTAGAATCAAATCATGTTCATAACATTAAAAATGATTATCAACCAGTATGTCAAAACACAGAATGATGAAATGCTTTCATGATTACAAAACTTCATAATAGGCTAGGAGAGTGTAGCACCTCATCACAGTAGAACTTCAAAAATTAGTTAAAACTCTTATTAACTTATTAAACATATAGGTCTGCCAAGGCATATCTTGGTGGTGAAAACTATTGGTACCTGAAAACTATTTTAGCGGTTGACTTGCAGATTTATCACTGTGCTTTTCTGCACTAAAAAGTATGAAAACAGAGGACAGGGAGCAGAAAAACATAACTTTAAATTTATGAGTCAATGGCTAAAACAAGGTTTTCCACCATATGACTTGGCTGACCAATTCAGTTTTTAAACTGCAAGTTAAGGGTTAAACTGCAAATCAAGCTACTAACTCAGGAATTTCAGACATGAATCCTACAAAGTGATTATCTGTGCTGACTGATCTACATTTAAACTCACCAACAAGTTGGATTTTAAAAATTTCTTTTTAAAAGAAGGTTTTGCATGGATGGAAAGTCACCTAAAACCTTAGTAGATTTGCCACCCATTTTAATAAAGCAGAAAGACATTACCACAAAAATTTTCATCTTGAGTTATCAGGAAATTTAAGTTTTAATAACAATTTCTTGGGAAAAAAAAGCATTGTGATGAAAGTAATTTTGTTAAAAACCTATACCAGCCCCTCCCTTCCAATGCTTTTCCAAGAATTACCATTTCTGTTACTATCACAATTAATAACCACAAGTTATTAACATTATTAATGTAAGTAATATTAAAAGTTATCAACTATTACAGTGTTATTAACAGGAAACCATTCAATTTTATCTCCCAAAATGAAAATCCTGAAAGCTCTTTAGTAAAACTTTTGCAAATTTTAACCAACATCTTCTTTTGTTATATTCACTTCAAAACAATATTAATAATACTGACATATGGAGACAGATAATTAAAACAACATGTTTATGTATTTTATTATTCATCAATATAAACACATATTATATAAAAAATCATATGATGGCTTAATGATAGTTTCCATTATAGACAGGTTCTCATCTTTTACTGGTTTCAGATAGCAGTGTAAATATGTATTTAAAATACTCAATTATTAATTTTTTCACCAATGTTCGTCTCTGTTTATACAGAGAAAAGTGTGGTGTGTGTATGTGTATATATATATGTATTGTAAAAAGAAATGTTTGTCATTTATTATATGAATAAAAAAATTTCATTTTATTATAAAAACACCAACATAAACTATAATTTTAATACATAAGTATTTAATGATAAATTTTTCACTTGAACAGAACTAGATCAACAATAAGATAAAGCAAATTGATCACATAGCAAGGTTTTTCCAAAATGAAAATCAACCATAAGAAATGAGCAATTTAAAAAATAACAAATGAAACTAATAAATTATTTAAAAATAAATTGAACTAAGACAATGCAAGGAAGTATTTTACACAAGTGAATAGCTTTCATCCCTTAAAGCATAAAAATGGTCTTTTTGGGAAGTTTACTTTAATGAGACTTTGTTGCAATCCCAAAGAAATCTATTTTCAACATTGTACAATTGTAAATAAAATATACTCTTATGTGATGGAAATTAGATTTATTTAAATAGAACTGTTTTGCTTTGTTTTTCACAAGTTGGGAAAAAAGGAAAATATTACTGTGATAAACAAGAATGTAAATTAAGTTTCTTACATAATTTCACAATTGTTTAAAAATCAATTTCAAAGTGAACTGAATTGTTTTCGATCAGTAGTGTTAGTAATATAGAAGCAATGGTGCTTTAGTTTTGTGTTAGAATCTAATGTCATAAATCTAAATCAAAAAAAAAAAAAAAAAAGAAAAAAAAAGAAAAAGGGGGGGAGCAGAATTTGGAAATTGTATTTTATTTCCAAATTGATATGAATCTTGTATTTAAAAAATGACACAATTCATCAAATGAAACATTTAAAAATGGAATTATTTTAATAATATGCTTTGATAAGATTCGTAAAAAAACAATGTATTTATCATATAATGTAAGCCACCAATTTTACTAAGTATCTGTTAAGATATTATACAGGCTACACATTTCACTTTCAATTCTGAACATGCATAGTAAACTTTTCAGGTAACAAAAAACTTGCGATTTTTGCCAATAAACAAAGAAAATATATAAATTCACCACACGATTACTGGTAAATATGCAAAACTCAAAAGTAGATCGATAAAAAAAAAAAAAAAAAAAAAAAGAATTAGTCTATAAGTATTGGATTTTTTCCAATCAGTTGCAAGAAAAAACCCCAAAATTAGTCTATTATACAAAAAATTAAAAAATCACAAGATTTGCCAAATGGTTGTGGATAGAAAATACATTTCAATTGCAGAGATTAAAAAAAAAATGTTCAATTCTAGTAAATTAATAGAAAGAACATATTACAAAATTTGGCAATCATTTTTTTTGGGAAGGGGGGGGGGTGCTTGTTTTGAATAGATGAGGTTCATCTCTACATAGTAATATTGGTTGCAATTTTTTTTTTTAAACGACACTCATCTTCAAAAGCAGCTTTGAAAGATTTTTCCCCTCTCATTGGCTAACTTTCATTTAAAATTTGCTTGGAATTTTATTTTTAATTCGCTTTTTTTTCTTTTTTAGGTTTTCAAACTAAGTTTATTATCCCCCCCCCCTGAAAAATATGTAATTCCAGAGGATATTTAGTAAAATTTCATCAGTGAAAGGTGATTATCGTTGAATAATAGAAATTTTTGATTAACCCATCATTAAATTCTTTTCCGAATATTTTTATAATTATCAAGTCTTTATATAACTTTACTTGTTTTGTGTAATGTGTTTTAAAAATATGTAAATATTTAAGTCTTTGGTATCAAATTATAATTATTTATATCATGAAACTAATCTGTAACAGATAAAAAAATTAAACTGAAAAAACTTATGATTTGTTAGGAAACTTGTTACATAATTATGTTAGTATCTTTCCATACAATGCATAATTATACTTATTAAACTATTTCAAAAATAAATTTAAAATATTGATTTTTTAACTAAACATTAAGTTTAAATTTCTTTTCTTTCATGAAATATATTTTTCTTTGTCTGATAAAAAAAAAGACTGTCTACTTTTGCCACCGCTTTGTCAAAAACATGTCTGCCAACTTTGAAAATAAAAAATATCACACAAAATTCGAATAAATTTTTTTCAATCTTTCAATGAAATTTGCATTTCATTTCAGCATTATTTTGATGAAACCTGTGTTTCTTTCTGTGATATTTTAATGAAATTTGTTTTTCCACTGAAGTGTTTTCATGAATTTTTTTTCTTTTGTAAATAATTGACAAAATTGCACAATATAAAATTTGCAAACTTCCAA
This sequence comes from Maratus speculifer, assembly GCA_964019185.1. NCBI lineage: Eukaryota > Metazoa > Arthropoda > Arachnida > Araneae > Salticidae > Maratus > Maratus speculifer. The sequence continues at coordinate 368,991,450 of OZ025296.1, forward strand.
GGAATTTTAAAATGTACTAGATAAAGAATCATAAATTTATAAAATAATTTGCACGAAAAAAATACTGCACAACATTTTTCATTATGTAGGACTTCCCATTTCTGTGTGCAAATCATGAAATTCCATAAAATTTTTCAAACCATGCCACACAAAGAATCCTTTCTCTTTTCTCCTTGCTCTCAAAAATCTGCTAAAAAACACTACAAACACACTATTCACTCGTGGTTATTATCCATTAAGAGGGTTTCATTTTTGTAGAAGTTGGCAGGTCTGCCAAATCCCCCCCCAGATAGTTTTGACGAATTTCTTTCCCCTTTTTTTTCTGCCTATGGCAAAAACTTACCAACCTTGTTTCAGGATGGCAAAAATACAATGCTAAAAGTGATTATATAAATATAAATAACACATAATGAAAATGATTAAATTTATGTACAATTAGCTGAAAAAAGACAAATCATACTAAAAAATGGATGTAAATTAAATTGCCTTCTAACAACATCACATGACACACATATAGAACAGATATTAACAAAAAATTAATGTTGAATATTATTAAACAAATACAGAAGGGAAGAGAATAAGAATGCGGGATGTAATTGAGCAAGGTAATTAATGGAAGATTATTGTTTAGATGTCGATATACTATTTTTTTTTATTACGTAGCTGTTTTAAATCAAATTTATGCTTGTTAATTTTTCTGTTTTGCTCTCTAAGATGTATTTTAAGGGATAATAAAGAAGAAAAGTGAACAATCTTTTCTTTAACAGCATTAGCATGCAGAGAACAATTAATAAAACTTAACATTGGTGAATTAGATAATAAGGATTTCAACTGTTTTAGTAAATTGTATGATGATAAGTTAGAATACAAGAAAGTTTCTGCGCTTTCCATAATTGCAGCAATGCACTTTGTCATGTTATACGATGGATGGATTAAACCACCATCGACATTATTATCTTCATACTCCTTAAAGTGAAGAAACATCGTATGCTGCAACATTGGTTTTGACTTGTCAACTAACAAACTTTGGCACACATTGCACTCATGCAGTTTGAGTGCATTCATTATTCGTCGTGATATGTAGCCACTTAAGAAGGCAATAACATTTTGCGATAAAAAATCGACGCTGTCAAAACTTGTATCTTGAAGAGTAGCATCATCTTCATCGCATTCTGATAAATCAATGAAAAGATGATTATCAAACTCATCTCCATTTTGATTTTCATTATCCTCTGTTTCATCTTCTGAACTTTGAGATGAAGACAAAAGATAAAACATAAAAGTGTCTTTATCTGGCTCGCAATTGGAAAATTTATTAATTGAAAGTGAATTTACCGATGCAATCTTAAAAGCAGTGGCAAATTCATATGCTGAAGGGTTTGTCCTGTTCCCTCCACATCCCCGGATACGACTAAAAAAATTTTCAAGGCAGTCTTGATTGCATCTTTTGGTCATAAAATACTCTCGTTCTTCAAGCATTTCTTCAGAAAGCTTTATCATACCATTTACTGTTTGTAGCCAACCTTTTCGATTTAGAGGACCAAGATTTTTTCTTTTCTCTCCTGAATTTTGGCTAGAATTTTCATCCGGATGCACAAATTTCCAGGAATCTATAAATTCTACCATTTCTTTCCAAAAATTTAAGTGTACAGATTCTTCCTTTACAGCACACCGATATATGTTTCCTTTTCGAGGATTTTTACTTGTTCCATTTAGGGTATCAAAAAGTTGGTTAATGCGCATCACAAATTCAATTGTTAGAACAGAACTTGCCTGTATTAAATTTGCTAACATGCACACGTTCATGCCAGCAGCAACACTGTGGCTAAATAATTGTGCAGCCAGACTAACTTTCATCGAGTCGTGTTTGGCTGAATAAAGATGTGCATCAGTTAACTAGGAGGCACATCGTAAAAGTAATTTTTGGTCTTCAACAAAAAAATCTCTGATGTGTTGAAACCGAATAAGGCCTTTATTTGTTTGAAGATCATACTTCATCAAGTTTCTTCTTAAAATTTTCAATAGGTGAGGTGGGTCAAACATGCAAAATACTTTATGAAGGTCAAATTCAAAATAGGGCTTTGATGCATCTATTCCAAGCATAGAAAAAAATTTTGAATTGTTCCCACCTTGATCACAAACGAAAACTTTTACAATAGCACCTGCATGATACAATTCTGAAAGTGCTTTCATGACTATGCCTTGCAAATTTTCAGCATTCATAGTGTAGCTTGAAAAATAGAAGCTAATGGGAAGTTTTTTCTCCCTGTCAAAGTTCTCAGCATAAGCACTAAGGCATGATTTGGCACATCATTAGTGCGCAAACCTTCTGAAAAGTCTTCAGAACCCACAACATGATCTTTCTTCATATCATATACCAGACCAGGTTTCAAGGACATTTCGTCAAAAATCAATGCAAACAATCATTCTTTTGCTGACTTTCCCGACAATACCTTTCTTAGTGCAGTTATTAAATCTGAACAAATCCCAGTAAAAGACAATTTTGATGAAACAAAACGCTGGAGTGTTTTCTCCGTAGGGAGTTCCAAAGTTTCTTTCAAAACTGCATACGCTGCTCTACTTTTACAATATATACGATAAGCATTTATTTTATTATATTCCGTGAAGCGTCTAGCATTTTTTTTTGTGGTGCTAAGTTCTACCTGACGTTGAATAAAAGTAGACAACTTTTTCGTGACACCATGTTGGGAAAGAATTCTTCTTAAAAACTGTTTGTTTTTTCTTTCACGCTCAAAAGATGCAAATTTTATTTTGTATTTCCGCAAAGAGTCACGATACTTTTTTACTTTGCTGGCTAATTTGGCCTTTCTAGGAGTATATTTCCTTTTTCTTGCTGTAAAGTCTGATTTAGGTGTGCTACAGATATTGAAAGCAGGTGTTATTGGTACAGGTGAGCATGAAGCATCTAACTGACACAAATGGCTTGAGGATGCTTCGACTGATGATGATGATACAGAACAGACTGTCCCAGAAACTGTACTTGTTATTTGAGAATTAACTGGAGATATTAACAGCTGTTTAAGAAGACTGGAATCATCTGAAGGTGGGTCATGAAGTTGGGTCAAACTTGATTTTGAACAGCATGGAACTGCATTATGAACTAACCGATGTTTGGTGGTTAAGTTCATGAAACACCAGCCTTCGAAGTGATCCATACAAAGGTGTGCTCTTTTATAAAGATCAGAAGCAGGGACACCAACAAGCTTTTCATTATTACTAGCTTTAACCCATGCTTTGCATCTGAAAAGAGAAAAGATAAATATTACAGAAACATAATTTAGTTCAGAAAATACTTGATTTAATTGAAATTTGCATCTACAATACAATCAGCTGCTTTTATTAATTGTGTGGAGTTAGTGAAATTTTAAATATTTTAATTAATTTTGCTTTGGATATTTTATAAATAAACATATTTATAAATAAATATAAATATATACATATAAATTTGCAAATTTTGTCTAAAGATCATGAAAAACCCATAAAATCACCCCTGCCATATATACTCGAGCATAAGTTGAGAAATATTGGAAAAAACAAATTTTCTATACCTATGGTAATACAGTATTTACCAATATAATATACCATAAAGTGATGTGAGCAAAGAGAGAGTATTTTTCATAGTAAAGTTTCCTTCAATAATCTAGGGAATTTTTTTTTTTTTTTGCATGTTCAAATATAAATTATTAATTAATAATTTTTTTTATTACTTATTTATTACTTTTAATATTTAAATCAGTTTTGAAATTATTTTTTTTACTCTTTGTTCTTTATTTTACTTAATTATTTTAATATTTTACTATATTACAATCATTCATTATAATTTTGATTGCATTATTGCATTCAAATTACTGTTTAAAAAATGTAAATAAAACAATGCCCAGAAAACTGTAAAATTATATCAGCATAACCTCTGGTTCCATGCTATGGAGATTCAAGGGAGCCTACTGTATTATAAATTTTGATAGTCATTTTTTAAAAATATTTTCAAGACTTACATTTTTTTTTTTAATTTTGCAAAAATATAGAGTAAAAAGCAAGGTTTGTGATTTTTTTTAAAAATAAAAAAAATTGGATTTTAAAAAATTTAAATCAGATTTTTTTTATTTTTTTAAAAAATGTCATGCAATATTACTATTTTATATGACCTTTTGTTTAATTTTAAAAATATAAATTTTACATACATAGACATGCATGTTATAAGTATTACCTATTAATAACATTACACAATTTACATAAATGATTCATATTATTTCAAGGTAAAATTTTAGGCTATGAAAAAAATCTTGATTACACAAAAGGCATGAAAAACTACAAATCAGATAGGTAGCAGACAAAATACGACAAAAATTAGAGTACGAACCGCAGCAAATTGAGCAAATTATCTTTATCAAAAAACTGGCCAATGCGTCACATTATATAGTTCCTAAATAAGAGGATCTGTAAACAGGATGCATTTGAGAGCAAAAATGGATTTAAAAGAGTCTGAAAAAACGCAATTTATTATTTGAATACTTCCTCAACTTTTCAATACAATCACTTCAAAATACCCTTTTTGAAATATATATTCTGTCTTTATCAAAAAACTGCCCAATGCGCCACATTATATAGATCCTAAAGAGGATCTATAAATTGGATGCATTTGAGAGCAAAAATGGATTTAAAAGCGGTTCAGAAAAAAAAAACACAATTTCTTATTGAATACCGTATATACTCGCATATAAATTGACCCCCTAACTTTTGTTAAAAATAAGGATAAATTTAAAACCCGCATATAAGTCGACCCCCTAAAAAAAAAAATTCTTTTATCATTTTTTTTTTTTTTTTTTTTTTTTTTTTTTTTTTTGTACTGAATGCACAATGATGTCAAACTTCCCTTTTTGTTGCGGAACGATTCTAAAGGATCGATTCCGGCAGTTGAACTAAAGAAACAATTCCAGTCTGTAAAAAAGAATATGGCCTTTTCGGAACAATTCAGAAAAGAACCAAGTTCGCAGAATTGCTCCTATTCGGAAAGGTTCCCTAAAGGATCGAATCCTCAAAATTGTTGGTAAATGTCCAAACTCCGAAAAGGACCCATTCCTCAGACTCTTTCCGAAATGAAATAACTTCGAAAAGGATTGACTTCTCGGACTTGTTCCGAAATGAAATGATTATGAAAAAGAGCAATTCATCTGCCTCGTTCCAAAATGAAACAACTCTGAAAAGAAACGGCTCTTCCAAATTGTTCCGAAAAAGATCAACTCTTAGGAATTGTTCCGAAGTGACATAAATCACACACATTTCTTTGTTCTTTGCAACAGGGTAGGGTCAATTATTTTTTTGAAAAAGAAACTAAAAATGATCTTAAATTCAGAATCATCAAAGTTGGAAGGGTTCCGGATTTTGTACTTTATAAACACAATGAGGTGCTGCAGCACCGATTCGCTAGCAAACTATTTTCCGATATTTTATTTAAAAAAATTTTAAGTTTCGCGTATAAGTCGACCTCCCCACTTTAAAGTTCTTTTTTTGCCTAAAATTTTTCGACCCATATATGAGTACCGTAAAATACCGTTAATCCGCCCTTCCCGATCAAACGCCCCCTCCCCACTTTATAAAGAATTTGAAATTTTCAAAAAATCCCGAGAAAGCGCCCTCCCTCCCAATTCTCAAAGTCGATTGAGAGCGAGATCAATCATTTTGAAATGAACGAATCATGAATCTTCGATGAAATGCGCGTTTTTTCAAGATTTTTTAATTGATTTCATGCTTGTTTTGGCTTTTTTTACTAATATCTCCTTTTTTCTGCGTTTTTTCGACAGAATTTACGTTTAAAAAAAAAAAGAACCCAAATTTTTTCAAGTATAAAAATTCATGATTCATTCAACGATTCATTCATTTCATGATGATTCATTCCTGTAAATTTTGTTGGTCGATCGCGAAAAAATCCCGTGTAAGCGCCCTCCCCTAACTATTGTACGATTTTTCTTTTCGTTTGGGGGGGCGGATTAACGGTATTTTACGGTATATATAGTACTTCCTTAAATTTTCAGTCCGATGACTTCGGGAAATTCTGTTCAAAATACCCTTTTTGGTAGCCATATTTGAAATATGTTCTGTCGTTATCAAAAAACTGACCAATGCATCACTTTTTACAGTTTCCTATATACGCGCTTTGCCAGAAATTAAGTTTCCTCTTAAATGCAGACACTTTGGAGTTAAAAACAGTAATTTTTATGGCATCTTTCAGAACTGTCATGAATTCAAGAGCTAACAAAACCAGAGAGGACAAAAAAGAATTAAGTATAAATATATGAATAGGCATGCTCCATGCTGTTCTTCCTTAACAAAAAAAAAAAAACTGTTTTCCCTTTTGTTTAGCAAGCAGAGTTACTAGCACTGGTTGGCCTTTTCGTGAATTCGTAACGTTGACATTCTATTCAGAATGCTATTTTTGTAGTTTTAAATCTAACTTTTAAAACACATTAATGCAGAAACATTATGCAACTAAATATAGATACATTATATTAAATGATAAAGCATGAAATAAAGAAATTCAAACCAGAAATGTTATACAAAAAATAGATAGATGTACTATGCAAATGCTTAAATAGTTTTGAAGTGCATTATTCTATTTCTCAACTCAGTTATAGATATATTTATTTCTGAGAAACACACACACACACAAATTCCTACAACTTCTGAAAATCTTTCACTTGCAATATGCTAATTTCTTTCATGTTTTGTTTATTCTTCTGGAATGCCGCAGGAGCCCCTGGAAAGTTCATGCAGAATAAAAATCACTTAATGACGTTTTAAACACATGTACCGTATTTAATGTCACTGAATTGACATTCACGATCTTCCATTATTGGCATTTAATCTTACAATTTGGCGATAATATTTTGGTCGACGGGATAACAGAATAGTACCAAGAATTATTATGAGAATTTAGTTTATTTTACATCAGAAATTCATATTTCTTATGCAGTGAAAAAAAAAAAAAAAAAAAAAAAAAAAAAAAAAAAAAATGAACATTCTTCAAATAAAACTTTTGATTTATTCAAAATCCTTGTGATGTAAAAAGCAATGTTTATAGGTGTAAGCAGAGCCGTAGATAGAAGCGAGTAATAGGGGGGCGAGCTCGTATTGTCTCTCTCTCTCTCTCTCTTTGTTACGCAGAAGGGTAAATTAGTGTATATTCATACTGTAACTAGCAGCCTTTGCCCGCTACGCTGGTCGGTTTCTTTAAAAGAATCTTGTATCAAACAAAATTATTCTACTAACAGTTAAAAACTTAATATCTAATCAAATAGTCATAATCGTTGTCTTATTCGTATAATATCTCAATATCTGGTTCAAAATAAGTATTGACGACATAATAAACAAATTAGCTCTAAAATCACAATGTTTAACTAATTTTCAGTAGATTTGCTATCTTGAATTTCGCGCTTCTACCTATAAATGCTGCAGAGATGTATCGAAATGTTCTAAAAGTATGAAATCCCTATGAACCGTCTTAGGTGAAAATTTCTAAAAAAAGATAAATTACATGCTGATTTTAGTAAATACGTGGAAATTAAAAACAGAGGGAATTAAAAAACAACAAACAAAAGGGAGACTATAAAGGAAGATATATTAGAGGAAAAAACAGGTGATGGTGTTCTCTGGTTACAAAAAATGGAAAAGGCGCGAGTAAGTGTAAAAAGATAAAGGAGTTTAAGTATCAAAAATTTTAATTCTTTAGCAATTAGTAGGAAAATAACCAAAGAAATAAGAATTAAGATCTCCCCTTGTGGCGAGAAAAGATCTAAAAAGAGGATGAATGGGATCAGTATTTTTTATTGATATTTTAACGCACATTATTTAAGTTCAGTTCCATAGGTTTACTATTATTAGAAGACATTTTCTTAAATACGTTACACGCTCCCCCCCCCCCCCCATCAGGAGAAATTGTAAGTATCTCACGAACTACTGGATTTAAAAGAATTTGCTTAGTAGAATTCGATTCTGCAAGAAAAAATACACTAAAATATGTTAGCAGTTGAAAAATATCCATAAATTCCTATTTTTAAGGAAATTTTTTTAAAGTTCGTTCTGTCCCCCCCCCCCCTTTAGGGGTGGAATTTTCGAAAATCTCTTCTTAGCGCCACTCGATGTTATAAGAAGTATTTCTATCCCGATTTTCAAGATTTTTGGTTTGGTAGATTTTTTTGTGCTGTGATTAATACGAAATCTAGTCTTTCTTTTATATATGTAGATAAGGATTGAAAATTTCAGGTTTTTGGATCAAAGACATCGCCAAATTAGGAAAATGTGAAGTATCTCACGAACTACTGGATTAAAAAGAACTTGCTTAGTACCATTCGATTCAGCATGATAAAATACACTAAATTATATTAGCAGTTGAAAAATATCCGTAAATTCCAACTTTTAAGGAATTTTTTTAAAGTTCGTTCTTTTTTTTACCCCCCTTAGGGTTGGAATTTTCGAAAATCCCTTCTTAGCGGCACTCGATGTTATAAGAAATATTATTACCCCAACTTTCAAGACTTTTGGTTTGGTAGATTTTTTTTGTGTTGTGATTAATATGAAATCCAGACTTTCTTATATATATATAGATAAGGATTGAAAATTTCAGTTTTTTGCGCCGAAGACATCGCCAAATTAGAAAAATGTGAAGTATCTCACGAACTACTGAATTTAAAAGAATTTGTTTACCATGTTTCAATTTATATGCATGTTCAATTTATATCATGTTATATGCAATTACTATGTTTCTCATTAAAATGTTGTAATAACTTCATTTTATGCTAAAAAAAAAGAATAGAATTATGAAAAATTTGAGTATATAACTAGTGCAATATTTCATATCCTGTTAGCTTCCTATGTGAAAACAAAATGAGCGAGTGTTGAAACACTTATTTTAGTTACAATTGACCATTTTTGCAAAACCGTTAAAGGGCCTATAAACTGAATTAGATTTTGGAACAGAATTTAATTTGGATTTTTGGAATATAAATTCATTTAGTGAACTTGGAATCTTTTCCAAAGGAGGCTCAAAATGTTTTAGGAAGGCTGAGCGGTCCGTAGCTACGGGTCTGAGGGTAAGGACGAAAACAATATAAACTCCCCCAATTCAAATCATTCGAACACAAATCATGAAAGAACACAGAGACCCTAAACTTATGAGCAGTTCGAATGAGTGAAAATAATGTATCCTAAATAAGTATTATTTACTCTACAGATAAAAAACCTCTCATACAATCAAAACCTTGACCATTACATAGAGACTCACATAAACACATATAACTTTTTCAATGAAATTTCCCTTAACCTAGAGAAAATGCATATTTTTTTAGTTTTACATGAACATTTATAAAAAACAACAACATCTCAATTGCATTTTTAAATGCTAAACATAATTTACTGGTAACTATTACATTTTTAGTTGATATAAAAAAAGCATTCACTGTGGAATTACTTTATGACATAAATGTCACCATAAGGGATTGTTTTCAGTACTTCCGTGAATTACAGGATTGCTGAAAAAGAAGGTATGTGAAATTTCCTTACCTCTTTTGCATTAGAGATTAATTTTATAACAGAAAGATTATAATATAACATAAATGTATAAAATAAATAAGTCAATTGACTTTTTTTTTATATTTGCTTATATATTTATTTCATACTACACCAAACAATTTTAAATATTTTGCCGCAGAAGTAACTTTGTGGGTCCTAAAAGGCATTCAAATAATAGCTTATTATTATTTCTAAATCAAACCTAGTGATGCATAAAAATATGTTACGACTTGACCATCTTCCATCTGACGACACAATTCCCTCAGACAACCCAGATACTGTTAAGAAAAGATTGTCTGGGGAAAATTATGTCTGCCTAGTTTTAAAGACATGTATATTATTTATATTCAGGAACTTTTCAGCAAGAATAGTTATTATTATTATTCATTTAATTATTATTTTTATTTTTATGTGAGCTGAATACCAGTTTACATTCATTAAATCTTGTTTAAGTTGACATCTTTAAAATTACACCATCATTCACATAATGTAATTCTAATAATGATTTTTTTTAATTTAGCAAGATTAAAAAATATGCTAATGATGATTAATATTCAGAATTTACCTAAAACAGAAAAATAAGCAATGCTTTTTTTTTTTTACATAAACGATGTTTTGTCTAAAACTGTATTTTAGTGACATTATTTGATGGAGATACATCATTTTTTATACTTGTCGCAGGAAAATGTGCATTCAGCAAGGTACATTTTTTGAATCATTAAGTTTGTGAAATGGTGTGAAATTTATTTTTGATTGGAGTAAAGGAATGGCATCTATAAAAGGATTCAAAATGCAAAATGGCCTTTTCACTGTATTTAAATACCAGTGTCTTGAAAGAATTTACACATTGTTATTAATATAAACTTTAAAATATACATTTTGAAATTACTTAATAAGCGTTACAAATACATAAAGATATTACAGCAGACTCTCTTAAATCATCAACTCTAAAATTTGCACATGTCTAAAATCCATACATTGTCACAAATGTAAAACACTGAAACTTTCATGTACTATGTACAGACAATATTACCGATTTTTTTTTTTTTTTTGTTGAATGTCATTCTATATGTAAATTTAATATGCAAATTCTAAAATATATGAAAAATCTCATGGCTTTTAATGAGGGTAGTATGAATTTATGTTTGAAAAAAATCAAGATATTGCTGATATCACTGGTAATTACAATCATTTCGACAAACACATTTATATTTCAAGCAAATTTTTTGAATATTAAGACTGGCTAAAATTGAAGTAAAACTTCCTTACTTTTTGATTTTTATGTAAATTAATACAGTATCTTTATGGGGAAAATTTCATTGAAAAATTTTAAAACATGCATCATATCTTTATTATGCATATTTAAGGGAGCTCAGGGGTTGATCGATATGGAAAAACATGTAAACAGAACTCTCTTGCTTAGAGTCCATATAAAAACAGAAATATTCAGTGTAATTAATTTAAACTTTCTGATATTTTAAAAGTATGTTTGTAATCTTAAAAAATTATAAAATGAAGTACTTCAATGTAATATAATAAGAAATATAGCAAAATATATGTAACACAATTTTCGAAAAAAAATTATGTGTTATATCACCAATACCAAGATATCTTAACATTGAATTGAGTTAAGAACCTAATTTTTGCTTTAAAATGATCAGGAAACTTTACTCTACAGAATGAATTAAGGATATAACAATCACTCGAAAAAAGCTTTATTAAAAACACTCTCAAACTTAAAAATTTAAAAAAATCCCTAAAAAATACAACTTTTTTTTCATTAAAAATACTCAAAATATTAAACTATCTAAACTATACTAATTCATTCTATAGATAATGATGTTATATGCATGCAAAAAAAAATTAAGCAATTCCATCAAATAGTTTTTTATAAATCTTGGTGTTAGTCGTCAAAAATCAAGTTTTGAGAAAAAGCTACTTAAAGTTGAACTTATATAGGTGCGACTATGAAAGTGTTGATACATAAATGCTTATAACTCTGTTAAAAATGCAAATATTTTTATGTGGTTTTTTGCATTGGGTTAAGAATTAAATGAATAATCAAACTAGATCATAAAAAAATCTATTTTTTGAAAAGTTTTCAACCTCTGAGCCCCCTTAATTAAACATTATGAATTAATTATATGACTTTTATTTTTAATAATTGAATTATTTTTTAAATTATCTTACTTTTTTTTAAATTTTACTTTAGTATTTTACTTAACAATTTTAATATTTTACTATACTGTAAGCATTCATCACAATTTCATTTGCAGAGTTCAATTCAACTTACCATCTAAAAAACTAAACAAAGAAATGACCTGAAATCTGCAAAACCTCTGGTTGCAAGTTGTGTCGATTTGAGGGATTTAATGTATGACTGAGATATTTTGGATGCACGCACATCTATTTTCATAGGGGCAAGATAATTGACTAGATTAGAAAACATAAATAAAAAGAAAACAAAATAGCATGCATGCACAAGCAAAGTTCAATCTATTGCTCTATGTAAGGGTGAAAAGATCAATTCTGTTTTTCAGGAGCTTCAGAAACACCTAGGATATTTATACCCAAGCTGCAGGAATACTATAAGAATTGTTACAAACTGTATCTTTTCTAAGTAAAATTTCAATGCATTCACAGATTATTGAAAAGTAATGGTTAGATGTTCAAATGATCATTATATTGTATTAAATTAATAAAGAAATATAAATTGGAGCATACTGTTAACAAAAAACAGTACAGATCTAACAACACTATCCCCTTTGATTATAACTCACCATTTTCATATAAAACTGCTGCCTATAGATTTTATATTAAACATGCCTTCGAAGTTTGAACTGATGACTATCTAGAAAAAGAAATTACTAAAATCATTGCTACTGAGAATAGTGGAAGTAAAGTCACATGGCAATAATTAAATTATTTCTATTAAAACAACTCTAAGACAACCAACATTTTTTTGTCTTCATTACTTCATGCATTGAATTTATTTTTTATGCAGATGAAAAACTTCTACGATGAGATTTAGATATGTTGTTATTATTGTTTTAGTATTGATGTGTGCATTTACTTATGATGTGATTGTCCAATAAATGTTTTGTGTGTTTATAGAAATATTTATTGTTAAAAAATACCATAATTTTTAACTAAAATGTTAAGAATATATTGAATGTTAACCAACAATACAATAACAGCATGGTGGTTTTAAAGAGATTTTGGTATTTTGAGTGCAAAAATAAGAAGAATAAAATGAATTGAATCAAAAGTAGGCTTAATGGAATATAAGAACTTATTCCAGTTGCATTAATCACTAATATGAAAATTTTAAGAAGTAAGAAATTTATATGCATTTAAAAAGTGTTAAGAAAAATAAATCAAAATATCTTAACTGCATATAAATTGAAATGTTTTTGGAATTCATAAAATAAAAGCAAACGTACACAACTGTAGAATTAAAAACTATACATTTTAGAGTATGCAAGTTGAAGCTTTAATTAAATCGAAGTATTTATTTGATGTTATTTAAAGTGATTAACAGATCAAAGAATGAAGGTGATCCCAATAGTTTAAAAGTGCATAAAAACTTAGTTTTAAAGAAATTATGAAGTTTACGCTATAATTATATTGATGTTATCAGCAGAACAATGACAATTAAGCGAGATTCAAAAAGTTAAGGATTTTTAAGGCAATTTCTTAAAAAGTATGATATGGGAATTAAAAATCAGAGAAGAATTCAATTAAAAATAAATCCTGGGAGAATAGAGAAAAATGAAAGGGAAACAAAGTTACAGCCTAAGAAAGTTGAGACACGCAATGATCGGCAAACTTTTTTTGAATATTACCAATCTTTTAACATTATCCCCCCCCCCCCCCTAAAAAAAAAGATAGGCAATATGTTAATATTCCAATGACAGATATAACTCTTTATGAATGAAAGATAAAATTATAATATTTAGAGAACAAAGAGTTAAGGTTAGTTATTAAAAGTTCGTTAATTTCTACTACAGTTGAACCTCGAAAATCCGGACCTCCAAATTCCGGAAATCTCTAAAATCCGGACATTTTCCCGATTTCAGTTTTATTAATTTTTAAAATAAGACATAGCTGTAATTTTCATCAACTGCAGTTAAATTCTGATAACTATACTAAAATATATATATATATAGATATATTCTGGTTAATATTGTAATGACTTGCCGTTAATTAAAGACTTTATTACAAAAATTAAAAAGCGATCAACAAAATTTACAGTAATGAATCATGATGAAATGAATGAATCGTTGAATTAATCATGAATTTTGATACTTGAAAAAATTTGGGTTTAAAAAAAAAAAACGTAAATTCTGTCGAAAAAATGCAGAAAAAACGGAGAAATTTGTAAAAAAAAAAAAAGAAAGCCAAAACAAGCATGAAATCAATTAAAAAATCTTGAAAAAACGCACATTTCATCAAAGATTCATGATTCATTCATTTCATAATGGTTGGTCTCACTCTCAATCGCCTTTGAGAATCGGGAGGGAGGGCGCTTTCTCAGGATTTTTTGAAAATTTCAAATTCTTTATAAAGTGGGAGGGGGCGTTTGATCGGGAAGAGCGGATTAACGGGATTTTACGATATTATATAGCCATAAAAAAAGATTTTTTAATAATCCTCCAAAATCCGGAAAAATCGAAAATCCGGAATCGCCGCGGTCCCGACGGTTCCGGATTTTCGAGGTTCAACTGTACTAATTTCTTTACAGTAATATCTAAAAAATAAAGACACATTTACAAACAATGATACTCATTTGCATTTCAGTACTTAAAAAAATTTTTCTTGCACTGGATAGCCTCTAAAACTTCACTTTTTTTTTCACTTTTCATAATATTCTTTTGCGGCATGTTTTATTGTGAGCATACTTTCACTTTCAAAATTGGCTCTAAAAGTGGAGTTAAAAAAAAAAATAAATAAAAACATAGCAAAAAAGTAAAAAACTACGGTACTACTTGGTTATCTCATTGACTATTTTCACCAAATTATAAAAACGGTACTACTTGATTACCCCGTGAACCAAAAAGCTATCGCCAAACTATAGGTCGAAATGGCAATAACGGATGATCGTGAATGTCACATTCAATGACATTAGATATGATATGCGTGTTTAAAATGTAATTAAGTGATTTTTATTTCGACTTTTTGTTTGTATTTTTATTAATATTCTACTAATTATTTGTTTTTTCGTTATTTAAAACAAAAATTATGTCAATAGGTATAATTTAACTATTAGTTTGGTGATTTGTATAATTTTGTGAAATTGGTCGATGGGATAACCAAGTAGTACCATAAAAACTGCCAAACTAATAGCAAAATCATACATGTTGACATAATTTTTATTTTAAATAATAAAAAACAAATAAATTAATAAAACATGAATAAAAATACAAATAAAAGTGGAATTAAAAACCACTTAATGACGTTTTAAACATGTGTATCACATTTAATGTCATTGAATGGGACATTCACAATCATGCATTATTGGCATTTAATCTTATAATTTGCCGATGGTTTTTCTGGTTTACGGAATAACCAAGTAGTACCAAAACTACCTTTGTACAGATATTGACCTCAGCTATCCAATGCAAAATAATAAAAAAAATTAAAAATATGGAAATGCGAATGACGCATTAAAAATAAATCTCCCATTGGAATAATATTAGCAAGGCAATGTTTTTGTGTGACTGAAAAAGCTTCTTAAGATGCAATGACACTGTACAAAAGATAGATTCATCAAGTCATTTCCTAGTGAAAAAACAGGTAATTCCCAATCAACAAATTTCCATGATAATTAATAGACACCCACCTTATACCATAATAGTATGATTGAATTAAAATTCAAAAATATTGTAAACAATCTGTGAGTTAAAATGAAAAAAGTTTCCATTTTTGCAGGAAATTACCATATTTTTTGGCTTTATATCAGTGGATTATGTGCTAAAAGAGAACTAAATTTTTTGCTGCATAGGCTAATGCATATAATCTAAGATTTTATTTATTTATTTTTTTTTTTTTTGAATTTCTAATCAGAATAACTGTGAAAGAGCTAATGTTTCTCAGATACAATAACAGATGGTGCCAGCTGGTTTCAACAATGTACATTGGAAAATGAGAAATTCATTCAACACTATAGTCTTTGTAATGACTTTTTTTTTGCAACTCAAGGCTGCACATCATAGAACAATAGCAAAGCATGATCTTCAGACATGTGGAAATATTGGCACTATCACAGCATCGTATGCAAATGGAGGTCAATATATAATCTCATTTTCTAATCTCTTATGCATCAGGCTATGAAAATTACATACAAGTAAATTTGTAACCATTTTCTCTGAAAGACTTTGTATTATTATTCTGTAATTCTCAAAGCCTTTTAAAAGGAAATTTGTTAATTATAAAAAGGATTTTAATACCAGAAATATGAAAATTTAATGCAAAATGTATGTTTCTTTATTTTTAAATTACAGTAGAGGATCTGTTATCTTGAACTACAAAATCTAAAAACAGAAAAAAGTTAGTTTGTTGGCGAGTGAACACAGACGCTCCAAACTTTTGCTCCTGAAATTAAGAAAAAACATCTTATTGTCAAATTTTAGTTTAAAATTAATTTATATTATGATTTGTTTTTTAAAAACAAATCAGATATTTATTTATCTCTTTTGAAAAAATATTACGGCTATGTCTTTGCATTATTTAATTCCTTCTCAAACATTCCAAAACAGTTTACCTAGGATTTCTAATGTTTCCCAACAGAATTCATGAAAATGGTTAAAAATCATCATAGAAAAAGTTTTCCTCCACAATCAACAAATGAAATTATTTAAAATTCATTATAATCAATTCATTAGTATTAATTTTTTTTAAATGTAAATTATGTTGCTGTAAAGAAGAAAAGGGTAAAGCTTGTAGATAGAATATTAGTTACTCCTTTCATTTTTTTATTGTTGCTATTATTGAATAATACAATAGCTTTTGTTTACATAATTTAAAACATAAGTTTTATTCATATTCTGCATGGAATTGATTTAATTTGCTTACTTTTATGTTTTGAAAAATTCTATCTGCATTTTAGAAGAACCCAAAATCCAGAAAATTCCAAAATCCGGGAAGCCTTCAGTCTTGATAATAGGTACTCTACTGTATCAATAATTAAAGCATCCCTTCCACACATAGAACATTCATATCTTGAAGTAATCAGCCCCTCTTTCACCATTCAATCAATGTTAGCTTCAAAAATACAAAAAAAAAAAAAAAAAAAAATCTCTTACTCAGCAATTCACAAACAAACAAAAAACAAAAATCTTATTTCTTATCTTCCCATCCGAATAAACAAAAAATATACCACACAACAAAAGTTAAAACTACCCATAAATATACTTATTTGCAAAAAAAAAAAAAAAAAAAAAACCGCTTCAATGTACACAAAATTTACTAAAACAAATTTTCAACAACATCCATTTTTACTGACAAAACCACCCAAAAACGGTTTTTAACTAATATATGTCAGACTATCACTTACTGAATACAAAACTCATGCCACAAATGTATTTAAATAAATCTGATTATTAAAAGGAATCTAGCATTTGATCAAACTATTCCAAATGCCATATATATTCACAATAGGCATGGTAACAATTTAAGAAACAAAATAGTAACAACTAAAATTTGTTTATATTGCCTTGAAATGAACAAAAACAGTCTTGCTTGTTCTAGAATTCAACCGTAGTTTCTTAAGTGTATATGTCTTTTGTGTAAATTTTGATAAACTTTATAGAAGCACTTTATCATGTGATCAATTATTTAAAAAAATATTTACTTTCATTTCAATAGAATACAATCAAACTGAATTTATGAGCAAACAGTGTTTTTAAATTAAACATTAAAATATTTTCAAACTAATTTGTTCTTTCTAAATTAAAGTACTTAAAAATAAATAATAATAATAAAGGAAATTATCTCCTATAAAAAAAACATTTTAATAAGGCTTTAAAATGATTCAGTGATAAGCCGTCAAAAATGAAAGTTGAGAAATTTCGTGTTGTCATTATCAAATAGGAAATTGTAGAATTTTTAATAGAAGATTAACGAAATAAACTACCCTACCTTAACAGTAACTTATTTTAGTAAAGAGGTTGGGTACAATCTGAGAAGAAAATTAAAAGTTGGCTTATATGAGAAGTCTAGAGGTACTATAAATTTTTGCGTTTTAAAAGATATCTGATATTACTCAGAACGAGAGACCAGACGCCAATCAAAGAAAGAGTCGTAAATTACAAGATGATTCATTCAAAATGAATCATGCATTTCGCAAATACTAATATCATTTATTAATTAAACTGCTGCAATGGCTATATCAGTAGTATAACTTTTTTTAATTACTGGCTGTAATACTGTTTACTAGACAGTTATTAAAAGAAACAAGCTTTACCAAAGAATCAAAGCTAGATTTTCCTTAGTTATGCAAAATCAAATTTCTAACTCCAGAGGGTATTTAAAAAATAGATTCGTGATTTTGAATAAATGCTTTTTATTTCTTTTTTATAAATAAATATTCTGTTAAAATTATTTCTGCAAGAGATTCATTATTCATGAACGATTCTTTTTATTGTGATTCATTCTTTGTGTTGGCGTCTGTGATAAAAAAGACTTAATGAGTTTACTCTGTAACAATAGGTATTTTTCTTTCAAATCTATTTACGGACCTTTTCTCTTTATTCAAATAAATTAATGATAAGGTATTTTTCTACTGAAAATTCGAGAACTTGTGATTTGATCTTATGATGACTAACACTTTCATGTGCCCAGGGGCGTTCCGACCCAGTGTGCAAAGTGTGCGGCACACACAGGCGCCGAAGCAGTAAAGGCGCCTAAAGATTTCAGTTGAGAAGCAAATGTTAAAAAAAAAAATATTAATATAAAACATATTATATTTTCTTAGCATCTGAGTTATCTTTTATAGATTTACCTTATACAAATTATTTATAAATATTAATTTCTTTCTTTAAAATTTTATTTTATTCTACTTATGAGTCCTCTAATAAATCATTTAGACAAGACCTGTCCAACCTTTATAAAACAGAGGTGCACCTCATATAGTTATAAATAATGAAAGGCGCCGTAATTCACATAGCTGAAAATATGCAACACTATTATCTCACTGCGGTGGAAAAGCGTAATATACTGTTTTATTACCGTAGGAGCTAAATTTCACTTGTTTTTTATTATTATTTATAAGAAACAATTGTCACTTTACTTCAGAATTTATCATAAATAAGAAGAAAATTACTATTCGGAAATACTGGTAAAAGTTTCTCCTGCAATATCAGTCCCTGAATAGAGGTAGACTTATATGTTAGAAACGTCTTATATGATGCGCGTATATCTCACGCTGATAGCTATAAGTCCCCTATGATTCAGAAACTTATTTTAAAATAATTTAATTCAGAATAAATTTAAAATTAGATTTTCAAAGAGCAATCTATCTTCAAAAGTTTTGTAGATGAAGAAGCTATAGAAACTTTAATCACTGAATAACAAATTAATACCATTAAATAATTAAAACTTATTTAAGGTCATCGATAACTATTACAAGAAAACTATTCAAATATTTTTAATTTTTAAAAATGTATCCCTTAAAAAGAATTTTTAATCTTAATAGCTAATAAGAGGATACATTCCAATGGGTGCCAAGAAAACCTAAGGGTGCAATCGTGGCGTCCGTGGGGGACGCTTTGGAGAATACTGAATAAAGAAAAAAATGTAAAACCAGAACTTGGGGACTATGCACAGGGCCGTAGCTAAGGCGGTGCTATTAGTGTTCCTTCAACCGTCGGTACAACAAGGTTACAAACAAGGTCCAGGTACTCTAGGTTCTGTGGGCGCCTCAGCTTACCCTAAAACATTTTGAGCCTCCCTGGAAAAGATTCTAAGGTCACTAAATTAATTTCTATTCCAAAAATTCAAATGAAATTATGTTTAAAAATCTAATTTATATTTCCCTGCACTCCCTGCGTATACTCGTGTCTGTTCAAATACTGCATAAATTAATGTAATGATTGTAAGATTTGTGCATTTCATTTCCGAACATAAAATCGAATTTTTGAAATATGAGCACTTATTAGCATTACACATAACCGTAGACCAGGCCTGTCCAACCTTTCACAAAGCAGGGGCGCATTTCAGATTTTAGCAAAGAATGAAGGGCGCCATTATTAATAGAGCTCAAATCATGCAGTTAAATCATCTCACAGTATTAGTAGTGATATATCTAAATATAAATCGCAGTAGAAGACTGAAGGTGCCTATGTGGATCTGAAGCACCGTGAAAATATATATATATCAAAATATCTTTAAATCATAGTAAATTTAGAATTATACAGTTTTCTGTGAGACGCTACCTCAAAAAATTTTGTAGTGAAAAATGCCAGAAAAAACAATCTGACTTTTAATTAAAATAAAAAGGTAATGAGAAAAATTAAGGTTTTTTTAAGGATGAATAAATACTCCTTCATTAAGTTTGAAGGCACAGATATTTCGTTATAAAAAGTACAAAATAAAAAATAGACATTAGTGACCAATCCATGTTTTTTTTAAGAAATAACCTAGAAGAGCTTTCATTAATAAAAATTCTATTGCACGATTTTATAAATTTTATTTTACATAATGAGAAAAATACCCAAAATTTAAAATGTTTGGCAGAATGAAATGACACCCCTTATAAAACATCCATATTAAAAACAGCAATGATCGAGTGTAAGAACATTAATAACAACAGCAACACAAGGCTGAACTTTCATGCACCAAGGAAAAGGAAGTGGTGCATTTATTTTTCTATATTTCAGATCTTCAGATCTTCCATTCTAAAAAATCTATTGCCAACTTTTACCAATTTACATCGTCATACTTTTCATAACATTTTTCATAAAGAATAACTATAAGTTAGTGAAAAAACGCAATAAAACATGGTTAATTTTTTTTAAATACGCTGATGCCCGCAATACAAGCACATAATTCCAAGCACATAATCAAATATTTTAAATAAAGTATCCTTTTAAATGAAATTTTATTTAGAAAAAATGTTAGTAACAAGAAATATTCAGAAGGGCGCCAAGAAACTTGTCAAAGGGCGCCATGGCGCCCGCGGGCACTGCGTTGGACAGCCCTGCCGTAGACGTTACAGAGACTAAAATGGCAAAACAACAACAACAACAACAAAAGTTCAATATAGACATAGATAAATTAGAAACTACAATGATGGCTGTTAATATGAATGGAAAAATATAAATTTATGAAAAAAGTGTTTTAAAATCCCGTGCATTTTATGTCCTACTAACCAACCGCCTTGGATCACCTAGGCCAATTACAATAACCTTAAGTATTCTAAAGTAAAATATTGAATGTCGATGGCGGATCTAAGAGGGGGGGGCGATGGGGCGATCGCCCCCCCCCCCCTCGTTGGGCCCATAAAGGTTTCAAACCAACATGAGAGATCTTCATGGAATAGCACTTGGGCTGAAGCCCAAGGTCGGCGCTGCGCGGCCCGACCCGGACCGCGTCAATTCATGAATTAGCCAATGGCGGATCTAAGGTGTGTGTGTGTGTGTGAGGAGGGGGGGGCTAGATGGCGAAAGGGCAATCGCCCACCCTAATGTCGGGCTAGGTCAGGTCTTCTGAGTCGGGCCGTGTCCTGATCTTTATTTTCTGTCGATTTGGGTCGGGCCAGACTTGTTTTTCTTCTTGGTCGAGTCCGGCCTGGAGTCATTCTTTTTAAATGTCTGTATTAGAGATGAGATAGTGCTCGGACTCGGACTCATTTTTTCTGAAACCTATAAATTTTACTTATCAATGAATAGAAAATATTAAATAGGCTTTTTCGCCGCTTAAACATTACTTATTACTTTTCAAATCACTATATTGACATTTTGATTAGAATGAAGGGGAAGCAGAAATTGTGTGTGGTTTTTTTTTTTTTTTTTTTTCTATTTTAGCAAACGATGCTATTTTAAAAGCAAATTATTAGTAACTTCTGCAGACCTATTTTGTCATTTCCGACGATGGTCTGGCGCCAACAAAAAGGCGGGAATAATGAATTTAGTTTGATTTTTGTTTGTAGCATTGGTTATTTTGCAATAGAGTTGTTTATTTTATTATTATTTAGACATTTAATGCTAAGAGGATATTTTCTTTCAATTTTAGTTTGCGGTTGGCGAATAATTTAGATTTCTATTGTACACAGCGTACACAGGTCGTAATCGCTTTTCATATGGAAATAATTTTAATAATTGTTGCTTTTTTGTGAATTCTGCTGATACTGAAGCTGTACTCTGAAATTTACGATGTCACTTTTGGTCGTAAGTAAATTTATTTTCCATATTATTCTGATAGAAAGCAATTGAGCAGTGTTTCCTCTATTCCTATAATAGCATTGGAATTTAAATTTATAAATTTAATATTATTGTCTGGGTCACACCTATCCCAAAAGATTGTTATGAGGAATGAAATGGTTATAGTTAAAAATGTGCACTTTTCATAGAAAATTGGTAAATGTTGTCCGATTTGACAAATAATCGACAATAATTTCTTCAAATTCCATGCATTTATTTATGAAACACAGTTCACTAACATGTCCATAATGTTTTCTTATTAAAAGAGACAAAATGTGACAATTTTTTTTATGTATTAAGTACATTTTTATTTTATACCAAACTTTTCTTTTGATAATATTAAATTTAAATTTTCGTTTAAGAGTAACATTTCTATGGAAAATGTGGTTTAAAAATTATAATTTTTCCCCCTAACATTAAAAATATATATATTATACATTTTTTCTTCCGCTGTATACTTTCGTTATCGGGTTCGGGCTCAGATAAAGCAAAATGTTTCGGGTTTGGGCGGGCTCGGATTTAAAATCGAGCTCGGGTGGGACCTAATTCTGAAAAAAGAGCACAAACTCATGTCTTATCTGTATTGATCAAAATTTCCAGGTCGGGGCTCGGCCCTGAGTAAAAGCTAAACGTCTGTTCCGTGTCCGACCCAGCCTGTATGATAAGCATTATTGGGCCGACGCGATTCGTGCAATTCTTCACCCCGAGCCCAATTTGGACTGACATATTACTTATTTGTTATTCATAAAAAATATATTTATATTGTAGATTTGTTTTGCGAAATCTTACGAAATACATTTTTAAAAATTTACTTTTGTTTTTGACCAGCAGCAAAATATAGTAATCAACCGGTCTAAAACCCAGCAAGTAGCAAAAAAAGTAGAAGTTAACCTGACCAACTGTAAAAAGTAGCAGTCAAACGGACCCAAATACGAACCACAGAAAAAGCATTGGTTACAGCGTGGTGCGAAAGGATAGGGGGCGAAGGGGGCGGTCGCCTCATGTTCAGAAGTTTAAAGGACGTCACATTTATACTACCAACATCTTTTTGGCCTGTCACAAGAAAAGTCGTTTGCGGGAGGGGGGGGGGGCAAACTGAAACTTTGCCCAGGCGCAGTTTTCTCTTCGCACGCCCCTGATTAGCTAACCCGACCAGCAGCAAAAAATAGAAATCAACCGGAACCAAACCCGACCCGCTTGAAAAATAGAAGTCAACCGGACCCAAAACCGACCCGCTTGAAAAATAGAAGTCAACCGGAACCAAACCCGACCCGCTCAAAAATTTGAATTCAACCGGAGCCAAACGCGACCCGCTTGAAAAATAGAAGTCAACTGGACCCAAACCCGACCCTCTGAAAATATAGAAGTTCACCGGACCCAAACCCGACCCGCAGTGAAAATATTAGTCCCGACCCGCGCATGAGTTTCGAGTCTCCGAATTTTTAAAATCGCCTCCCCCCCCTCGAGGACTCTCCAGATCCGCCCTTGTTGAATGTTATTTTTTCCAAACGAATGTAAAGATGGGGTGTGGGGAGGGCAATGTCTTCAGCAACATGTTGATTTGACTTTATAATTTTGAATAAAAATATTTTCGAACGAACATTAGACCCCCCCCCCCTTTGCTTACGTTAGATTTTATGACACTTTATATATCAATACTTCTTGACTTATAAAAAGTTACCAATCAATTACATTATTAATTGTACAAGTTTTTATAGGCATATAGGGATTGTGATATCAAAATATATAAAATGGTTTTAATATATTGTCAATGTTAGTATCCATAATTAAATCAGACTAAATTCACTATGCAACTACAAGCAATACTCTTTCACTAAAAATTCACTATGCTACTGAACTAAAACAATAAATATTTGTGCTGTGTGTCCGAGACAAGAAAAACCCCAAGTAGGTTTCCTGCTTTCTAAAGTTCCAAAACCTGTAGAGAAGGAAGTTCGACAATAGGAGCAGAAAGACAAAAATTTCCAGAAATGCTGCAAAAATTCCCGGAATTACATGACCGATTGAACGGGAGAAAAGAAAATACCGGACTTACCTAAAATAAAGTCAACTGACCAATTACCCTGGCAACAGAACCCAGCCACACCGGTTCCTGTGTTTTTTTAGTCTTGCAATGTACTTGACTTGGCACACAACAGGCAACAATGGAAACAAAGAGCGAGTAGGTGATGTGGGTCATGCGATTGCCGATGGATAAGCAAAGGATAAAATCGAAAATAAATGGCGAATTTCAAACGGACTGTAGAACGCTCTTTCCCCATTATACTTTGTTTGCTTGTTGAATTTGAACTGCAGTTGCTTCATTGTTTAATGCTTACGTAAGAATTGTCATGACCCCCCCCCTCCCCTTTGTCAGAAAAAATAAGCAGACTCTGGACACCCCCCTCCCCCTTTAGTGCTTACGTAATACTTGAACGGTCCCTTAATTGGGAAACGATACCTTGAGATAATTTGCACTAAGAGAAAAAAATATGTTTGGCGAATCCTTGAAATGACTTCAAAAATTTTTTTGAACAATAAATATTAATATTTTCACACCTGAAAATTATTAGAACCTGAAAAATATCGTGATTGTATCAACAGTTGTTGTTGTTGTTTTTTTACGTTTGAAACTTCAGAGAAATGAAAAACATGAGAACTGATGCGAATCGCTACCAAATAAAAAGGTTTTTGAAATAGTAATCAAAAATACCATTGAAATCGGTTTTCTTTATTTATTTGTAATTTTACCAGGATCTCACTATATCCCAATTTGCTGGAATCCCAAAATGCAGAAAAAATCAAACGTTACGCTTTTGGTCAGTGGGAAGGACTGCTTGGGGAAGGACACAAGCATGATCTCGTTGAGGAATAAAAGATCGCCATTTTGCAATGATCATTAAGGGTTTTTAATTAATATTTCGGGTGATTTAAAAAAAAAAAAAAACTGAGTGTCAGGTGTACGGTGCATCTACCATCATCAATCCTTATCCAAATTTTTATATCTTTATGCAATATATTGTTATTGCATTAAATTACTTTCTCCGGGATAATGAAATTTTACCGTAACGTAGGATTTTGATAGAGAGTACTTTCATTTACACAGGTTTTACTGTGTTACGAATTTTATTTACATAGCTGCCATCCTTCTGTATTTTTCAAGTAATTTAAGCATGTTTGGAAATAGAAATTTATTTATTTAATGAAATAAAGTACGAACTGTAAAGAAACAAGACATATTTTATTAAATAAATTTTCTGGTTCAAAAAACTCCAAAAGAACTATACATTTATAAATAGTCATAGTTTTTTTTTTGGGGGGGGGATAAAGTTTTTTTTTACAGGCGATTGGATTGGGGGGGGTGTAGGGCGCCAAAAGCAGTTCTGCACACAGGCGCCGAATACTGCTGGCACGCCCCTGCATGTGCCACAACTTTCATTTTTGCTGGCTTTTATTTGAAATTAATGACACCAAGATAAACTGAATATTTGGCCAGGCGAATACTTTAATATTTTAGATTTTATAGGTATTAAAAATTAAAATTTAACATAATACTTAAAACAAATATTTTCGTTTACATCAAAATAAAATATTTTGTTTGTTTGTTTTTCTTTAACAAGTAATCTCCCTATAAGTAACTACTAATATACACCGTAGGTAAAATACAGTATAAGAAGTATGCTTTGAGTTATTATTTAAGAAACCATTTTTAGAATAATAAAATTTGTAATTTCATGGTTCTGAATATAATTTTCTTATATTCTAAAAGGTATTTTAAAATTAAAGAGAATTTTTGAAGGATTTAGAAGAAAAATTTTACCGTCAACTGTTTGTTTGTAAGAAATGCATTGAAGTAAAAAATATATAAATAATACAATTTGTTTAAAAGATGGTAACATATATTAACTATGCATTATCCATTCCAGGTCGTTTGTGGTGAGAATGACACTAATTATGCTGATTAAATTAACCTTTTTTTTAAAGAAATACAGATTAGAATAGCCAACAAGAAACTGTAATGTAATAATAATATTCATAATGTAGTTTATTTTTTTATTATTGCTCAGCTTTTCTATTTTTTTAATAGTTCTTTTTTATTTTTTGTAGGTTTTGCTACAAATTCTTTGTTTGATTTATTTTAAGAAGAGGATGGTTTTAAAACTTTTTTATTTTATAAAATTTCTAATTTCATTGTTTCTTTTGTCAATTAAAGTACATAAAGAAAATTTGGTACTACTTGGTTATCTCGTTGACTAATTTCACCAAATTATACAAATCGCCTGACTAATATCCAAATTATACATGTTGACTTAATTTTTATTTTAAATAACAACAAAAAAAAATATAATAATAATTAGTAGAATATTAATAAAAAGACAAAATAAAAATCACTTAATAACGTATTAAACACATATATCATATTTCTGTGGCTTCCGGTAGTAACCAGGTAAGGCACATTTTTAATATTTTGAGTAATTTACATTTAAAGTTTTCAAAAAGATCTTTATAGTTATATAAAAATGGTTTTTATTAATTGCAAATCAATTAAAAAGGAAACTTTATCTGTTTTATTACCATTTTACATTTATTTTTAATAAATGTAAATAAATTTACATATTTAATTACTTTTTAAACATTTATTTTACAACAATTAAATGCATTGTAAATTTTTTATTGAATTAAAATTAAATTATTCATTTTTTATTAAATTAAAATTAATATTTCTGTGGCGATGTCTAAAAAAAAGATTTTTTAATTAATTTAAATTTATAATTTCTCATTTAATTATGATATAAAATTTTCATTTTTATCATCTTTAATTATTATGATTGTTTATTTACATTATATTAAAAGAATACAAAGCATTAACCAGATTATTTACTGTGTGTGATTATTTTGCAAATTAATCTACTAACTGGTTTAAGTTTCCCACCACAGATATGTAATTTTTATAGTTTATTGACTTTAATTTTAATATTTTAGAGATATTTATAAGTTATACAAGCCATTTTTATGTCATTTTTATAATTATAGACAATTTAAAAGAATAAATAGAAATCTTATCTGGTTATTATCCATTACTTTATGCAGTTACCCAATTATTATTGTTTTTTCAATTTTTCAATGAAAATTTATAGTCGCCCTATTATGGGAAGTATTCAATTTTCATTTTTCAGTACGATTTCAGATGAAAGTATTCTTCTAAATCTACATTTTCCCAAATTATGTCAATTTTTTCAAAAATGTGCCTTACCTGGTTATTACCAGAAGCCATAGATTTAATGTGACATTCACGAACATCCATTATTGACATTTAATCTTATTGTTTGGCGATAGTTTTTTGGTCAACGGCATAACCAAGTAGTACCAGAAATTTTGTTCCATTGTAAAACAAAATTTTTTAAATCAAAGAGAAATTTTGAAAAAATAAATATCTTACAGCAAATTAATAATGTGGTGCACACAAACATCTTTCAAAAGTAAAAAATGAATATTTAAATCTCAGGAGCAATTTAAATTGTTCCTGTTCCTTTTGATTTAGTGAGAAAGTTTTTCAATGCACCAAAAAAATAGCTTCTTGGGTGGGCAATCCTTTTCAGAGGTTATAAACATACAGTTTGGTTCTTAAAATCTTAATTAATAATGTGGTGCACACAAACATCTTTCAAACATAAAACTACATCTGAATTCACTTATTCCATCAGAAATAAAATACATTCAGTTAAATATACACCCTGTGTCGCTGCAGTTTGAAACTGGATTATCGTTATGCAAAAATATTTTGATAAGCTGAACGATCCATCAAATATTGATTTTTATAACTTATCTCTTCAGATACTACATGCAAGGAACAAATTTTAAAGCTTTCCATATTACACTGTCAAATTTTAATCAAAGTTTACAAATTTTTAAAAAGCATTCCGAAACCAAAATAACTAGTTTGTTTACTGTAGTCACTGATCGCAGATGAATAACATGTGTTTAGTAATACATTGTTGTTGTTTTAGTTTAAAACCTAAAATCTTAAAACATTTACTTTTTATACAGTAAAACCTCCATAACGGACACTCCTGAATAGCGGATACCTCTATTTAATGGACAGTTTTCCAATCCCCACTCCCAAAATTTAAGTTTTTGTATGTTTAATCTCTGAATAACGGACATTCCAAATAGTGGACACTATATTCGGCAAAAAAGGTTGAAAAAGTATTTTTTAACAAGAAAGAAAAGGGAAAAAAAGTAAAAAGGTCTCTAAATTTATCAGGGCAATGTATCATAAATTTTGTGATCACATATAAATGTAGAGGGTAAGCTGAGGAAATTTCTCCTTCACGTTCCTTGTTGAATTCAGGGAGTTGCCTGAAAGGGATAGCTCCCAGAGCATTCAAATGTCTATGTCCCCACCTGGAAGATTTTATGATTTTAACAAACAAAAAGTGTAAACCCTATCCCCACTAGGAACTCTATAATGACCAATAACGCCACATTGAAAAACAAATTTACACGCAATCGCAAGCAAAAGTAAAATTTTGTAACACATTATTTTTTTTAAAATACGAATGTAATAAACAGCAGTTAAAGGTGTACACAATTTTATTTAAATTTTATTGCTTAAAAAATAATTTTAATTTCTTATTAATCATATAATAGAGGTTTTAGAGCATATAAATATCAATTAATGAAATATTAAGCATTTCTTAGTGATTTTTGTATCGTTGAAGTTTTTCCATTAGCGGACAATTTCTGCATTCCCAAGGTGTCCGTTATTTAGAGGTTTTACTGTATAATGTTTTACAAATTAATTTTAACTTTGAACTTATTATTAATAATATGCTATAATATTTTTAATTAAGACAGTTTTTTTAACTATTATAAATTACACACTGGATTTTGCTAGAATTTTATTAAGTCCGTCTGTTTTAAATCAAAATGAAATTTCACTTAGTGTAGAGGAAAATAATGAAGATTTGGCATTCATTAAAGAAAATTGTTCAAATCTTCTCACCACTGTACCACATTTTCAAGCAAAATATGGCCCTTTCCAAAAATGACCATTGCCTGAGAAAAAGTGTTTCAAATATTATGACAGATTATGATTGGTGGAAGTCCTTTTATGTAATGCGAGATAAAGAGAGAATCAGCGAAATTGAAATAGAATTTATTTACTAAATAACAACAGCCATGGCTTCATCTGTTGAAGTAGAAAAACAATTTTCTTCTTTTGGACTAGTTTATTCAAGCCTTCGTAATAAATTAGGAGTGGGCAAAGCTTCTAAATTAGTGTTTTTGTTTAAAAAATTAAATCCCTGATTTATTTCTGTATGCTTAAAAAATATTGAAAATGAAAGTGGCTAAAAATATTCTGCTACATTCTTTGCTCTTTCTATTTGGCTCCACACTCCACAGAAATAAATTTAAATTCTTCACAGGTACACTACCCAGTGAAAACTTTATAATAGTTTCAGGTGATACAGTTAAAACGGAATATGTTTATGATGGAAATATGCCTTCAACAAAAAAGTTTATAGCCTAGGCAAAAGATGTAACTTTGAATTATTCCGTTTAAGATTATACCATTCAAAAACTGTCTAAAATATAATTTTTCGTGGGTTCTTTGTGATTCCGATTTAGTAGATTTGAATGTTTTTGATTGTGCGATTCATAAGTATAGATACTCCGTTTAAGGGGGGGGTGTCCACGGTATCAACTTGGCAATGCCACTGTTTACATTAATTATATATATTATAAATTATATTAAATGATGCAGAATGTTTCAACAATAAGCATTAACATTAATTAAATAAAATTTGTAATCCGGAGAATTTCTTACTAAACACATTTGCATACTAAAATTCGATCGCCACAAAAAAAATTATTTTCTCTCTTATCTTTGTAAAATGTAACTTCATTCCCTTATATATTAGATAGAATTAGTTATAGAAGATCATTAGATGGAATTATCTCCTTAACTTTTCCTTATATTGTATTTCTAATAAGTTATTTATTTGTAAAATGTTGCTATTTATTTTATTCAAGATTTAATCTTTATACTGTTAGGAAAGGCATCTGACACACCTTTGATTCCGCTAACATCAGATAATTGGGATTCTACTGCAGTTTTTAATAACATGGTGAGAATTTCATTACAACTATTTTCTTCGCTGATAATAAATTTTCGTGATAATTTTATTTAAATTTTTTAAAGAAATGTAAAAATTGATATTAATTTATTTTATTTTATTGCAGATGCATAAAACCATTAATCTAGCGCATCACATCACTCAAAACATCTTCGATGTTTAAAACAAATGCAGCAAAAAATTTCTTATCAGAACTTTTTGAAAAAAGAAGCCTCTAACTCACAACCAGGAAAACCTTTTTTGTGAGCTATGCAAGGTTTTCTGCCAAAACAGTCTTTTTTGTGTAAGGTATGCAACAAAGAATTCTCTCAAAAGAGCCATTTAAACAGCCATCTATTAATTCATACTGGTGAGAAACCTTTTGTATGTGATGTATGCAACAAGAAATTCTCTCAAAAGAGCAGTTTAACCGGCCATCTGTTAATTCATACTGGCGAAAAACCTTTTGAATGTGAGGTATGCAACAAGAAATTCTCTCAAAAGAGCAGTTTAAGCAAGCATATGTTAACTCATAGTGGTGAGAAACCGTTTGGTTGTGATATCTGCCACAATAAATTCTCTGAAAAGAGTGCTTTAAAAAAGCATTTGTTAATTCATACTGGTGAAAAACCTTTTGTATGTGAGGTATGCAACAAGAAATTCTCTCGAAAGAGCAGTTTAAACAGCCATCTGTTAACTCATTCTGATGAGAAACCGTTTGTGTGTGATATATGCAACAAAAAATTCTCTCAAAAGAGCAGTTTAAGCAGCCATCTGTTAACTCATAGTGGTGAGAAATCATTTGAATGTGAGGTATGCAACAAAAAATTCTTTCAAAAGGGAGATTTAAGCAAGCATCTGTTAACTCATAGTGGTGAGAAACCGTTTGTGTGTGAGCTATGCAAGAAGAAATTCTCTCAAAAGAGTAGTTTAAACAGCCATCTCTTAACTCATACTGGTGAGAAACCGTTTGTGTGTGATATATGCAACAAGAAATTCTCTCGAAACGAGCATTTAAGCAGACATCTGTTAACTCACAGTAGTGAGAAACCGTTTGTGTGTGAGCTATGCAAGAAGAAATTCTCTCAAAAGAGTAATTTAAACAGACATCTCTTAACTCATACTGGTGAGAAACCGTTTGTGTGTGATATATGCAACAAGAAATTCTCTCGAAACGAGAGTTTAAGCAAGCATCTATTAACTCATAGTGATGAGAATCCGTTTGTGTGTGAGGTATGCAACAAAAATTTCTTTCAAAAGGGAGATTTAAGCAAGCATCTGTTAACTCATAGTGGTTAGAAACCGTTTGAGTGTGAGCTATGCAAGAAGAAATTCTCTCAATGGAGTAGTTTAAACAGCCATCTCTTAACTCATACTGGTGAGAAACCGTTTGTGTGATACATGCAACAAGAAATTCTCTCAAAAGGGCTATTTAAGCAGACATTTGTTAAATCATGCTGATGAGGACTTGTATGCGAGATATGGAAGAATAAATTTTCTCAAATGTGTAATTCAAACAAGCCTCTGTCAATTCATTATGGTAAGAAACCTTTTGTGAGTTTGATATGCAACTAATTTTTTTCTCAGATGTATGCCTTAATTCATATTGAAGAGAAACATCTTGTGCGAGAGATATGTTTTACAAGATTTTTTCAAAAGCTTTGTTTAAGGAAGCATCTGTTAATGTCATACTGATGAAAAATATTTTATGAAAGATAAAAAAAAATTTCCAAAAACAGCTATCTGTGCTATAATTTGTTCCTGTAATTTGATGATTGAAGTTAACTAATCGTAGCATATTCCAGATGTAAAGAAATATTTCTTTCTGTTTGTTATAGTGCACAAAAAAAACAGTGAACAACAAAAGTTTGACTATTTAAACCATTAAATTTCCAAATCAGGAGATATAACCATGAGCCCTAGCAAGCATCATTTTATTTTTATTACAAATCTCTACTTTTTTACACTTATAAGTCTGTAAGATTTTATAGTGATTGATAGAATTTAAATTAAAAAAAAAACTTTTTTAATCCTGGTTTTTCACAGTAAAGTTCTTTGATGTTTAAATTGATTTTATTGTCAATGTTTAAGCTGAAAATATTATTTTTGAAATTAGGTATGTCCCCCAGACTTACCCATAATATTGAAAAGATGTGTGTTAATGTGTTTAATACACTGTTTGTTATTTTGAAAGGTAGAAACAGTCTGATGATATTTTAAATATAAGTAAAAGATGTAAAAGTATTTTTAAATTACGCTTTTCTCATCAATCTTATATTAAAAGAAAATATTCTAATTTAATTGTCATCTCATTACTGATACCTTATGTAATCTTTTAAGTTCCTTAATTTTAAGATCGCTTATTCTGATTGTTTATTCGTAAGGGAATAACAGGCTGGTGTGAGTTTTAAATGTCAATAAATATTGGGAAAAATTAGAATGAAATATTTGCTTACCACATCCAATTCAATCTCTAAAGTTTTTCATTGTATTGAAAAATGTTTATGACGTCGGTATACCTCACGCCCATTTGA
Organism: Maratus speculifer; assembly: GCA_964019185.1. Taxonomy (NCBI): domain Eukaryota; kingdom Metazoa; phylum Arthropoda; class Arachnida; order Araneae; family Salticidae; genus Maratus; species Maratus speculifer. The sequence goes on from OZ025296.1 coordinate 369,024,108, forward strand.
CTATGACTTAACTTTTTCCAATTACACAGATTGCCATGTAATTGATGTAAAGTACTGAGGTTTACTATGCCACATTTGTTATTCAAAATGAATTACGTTATGGTCAATCAAGTCAATTTTGCTTCACTTTTACAAAACTCTGATCCATTATGTCATGGTGGAACCTTCACGAATTATTTTTAATGAGCTGCAAACACACACTAGTGCATCTGTCTATATTTTTGAGATAAAACCTTACCGCTAATTCAAATGATGTAACAAATTTAATCTTTTTTTTTTCAATCTTGGTCCAAAGTTAGCCTGATTGACTGTAGCATTTGTTGTTTGTTCAGAAAGATCCTCAGGTACTACATGTTTATCGCTTCGACGAGAAAACTATCGCCTAACTATAAGATTACATGCCAATAATGGATGATTGTAAATGTCACATTCACTTGACATTAACTACATTACATTTGTTTGTTATGTCATCATGTGACTTTTAATTCCCTTTTTTATTTGTGTTTTTTGATTATGTTTTGCAAATTTATTTGTTCTTCCATTATTTAACATAAAAATTTCAACAGTTTGTATAATTTTGGGAACAGTTTGGCAAATTCTATAATTTAGCGAAATGGTTCGACGAGATTAACCAAGAAGTATCGATGCACAAAATAATTACCTGTTATAGTATGGTCTATGCGGATAATAATTTGTGGTTTTATTTTGCATTATTTGAAGAATTAATTGAATGAAACGGATAGGAATTTCTGAGGATTCCTGAAACATATTTTCTGTAGAACAGGGGTGCAAAGTATTTGTTATATGTTTACATTTCGTATACTGTCGATGGTAAGAATTCTCTTTTTCAAAAGCAAAAAAGTTTAGTTTTTAAGAAAAGCCTTTAGTTTCAGTTACATAGAGATACCAAATGGCTTTAGTTCGACAAGCCCCATCTAAGGGGGAGCTTACAATCGAGATTTAGAAAGATTATTGCAAAATTTTCATCCATTTTTAACAGTTTCCAAAAATTTGAAAAATGTTCATGCTTTTGGTTTGTCTGGCCGTCTGTTCTCATTCTAAGTTTCGTAAATATACTCGGATTACCATGAAATTTTTAGACGTTATTGACATTTACTGTAGCTCGAATTCTATTAAAAATGAAGCTTCTATCATAATTACTTTTTACAGGGATAGTCAAAAGTTTTTCTGTGAAATACGGCCTATGGGGAAAAATTGTTTCAAATGAATTTTAAAGTTGTTACACCTGGTCAAATATATTCAAATTTATATGCAACTGCATAGTTCATTAAAATATCTATTCAGTAAAATATATAGTGAAAAGAATTGTTATTTCTCATTTACAGGGCCAGATAAAAGAATTCCATTGCATAAAAAAGGGGGAATTGTTTGCGACATATTTGAATTATGGTCAAGGATTGCATGTATAAACAAGTTGATATGCGTGACTGAGGCTTAATATGAGTTACTTCAGGCATAATGCATAGATTTACAGGGACACACAAAGGATTTGAAATAGTATATTGTATCCGAATTACTGCATATTATGTATAATGGTTGTTGGATAGACTAAATGCATTTTTAATTATAATATGCACTGCAAATCCCCGCAACACAACACAAAACGCCAAACCAGCACCAAAAAGGTCCTGCTTTTGAACGCGAAAAATGCGTTGATAATATGTTTCATGGCGTGTCTAGGCATAGTAATGTGCGTTTGCCGCAGGTATTGTATAAAGCGTTCATGTTCTGGTTTTCGAAACACATTTTACACCCATCACTTTTTTAAACGCATTATGATCACAATTTTATGTACATATTAAAACGCAATGTTTAACATGTTTGGTTGCATTGGGAGCACATGACATAGTGCGTATGCGTCGGAAAGCACATTTTTGACGGGGATTTCAGGTTTACCTCTTTTGATTTAAATAATAATTTCACGATAAAATGTATTGGCTTTTCCAGTCTTTTTTTACTAGCAACTGATTTTGGTTAAAAGATTAAGGGGTTTATGTTATTTATTTTTGGTGTAGTTCCAGTTTTGAGGTTTTATTATTATTTTTATTATTTTTTAATCTCTAGCTGCTTCTGGATTTAGAACGAAGGTCACTGTCAACAATGATTTTATCATACAGTTGTATATTTATTCATTTTTTAAAAGGCGCTTTATTTTTTCGGTAGTTAACCCATTTCTTCAAACTGTTTTTCAGTTATTCCTCCCCTTCTACCCTATAGATTTTCACTTTGATTACTACCTCCTTTTTTCTCCCGTCCCATCTTTTCCATTATCATGACCCAGACAATTTGTCCATACTTAAGGCTCCTATCCCTGAAAGCGAAGACATTTTATTGATAATGCTGAATCTATGGGGTGGTTATTTTCTGATATCTTGTTTGCAATTAATTATATATATATTTTTCTTTTTTTTTTGGGGGGGGGGGGGGGGGTTGGGTTAAAGTTGTGGACTATTTCTATATTGCTTCTTATTTACTTTTCGATTTTGTTTGCAGATATATTTTAGAATGACACTTTCATTTTCGGAACTGGTTTCGAAAAAAGAAACAATATAAAAAATATCTGCAACCAAAATCGAAGAAGTAAAAAAGAAGTGATGTAAAGACGTGTGGACATGGACTATCGAATTAAAAATTAATAAAAATGACAAAATGCAAACGAGATATTAGAAAATAATTCCCCCATAAGATTAGCATTAGCTGGCGAGTGTCTCTGCTTGCAGAGACATGAACCTTCAGTAAGGACATGTTGTCTAGATAGTGGTAAGGGAGAAAATGGGAAGAGAGAAAAGAGGTACGAGAAATCAAAGAGAAAATCTATAGGCTTAGAAGAAGAGGGATAACTGAAAAACAATTTAAAGAAATGGAGATTCCGAAAAAATAAAGCCACTTTTAAAAAAAGTATAAATATACAACTGTATGATAAATACATTTTTTACTGTGGCCCTTGTTTAAATCCAGGAGCAGCTAGAGATAATAATAAGACCCCAAAACTAGAACTACACCTAAATAATAATGAAAAGAATCCAAAGAATTAAATAACATAAACCACTTATGTCTTTTAACTAAAATCAGTTATTAGCAAAAAAGATAGGAAAAGCCAATACATTTTATTGGAAAATTACGATTTAAAACAAAAGAGGTAAAATTGAAATCCCTATCAAAGTATGCTTTCTGATGCATACATATATCCTTATCAGCTCCCAGTGCAGCCAAAAACGTAAAACATTGCGTTTTAATGTGTACCTAAAATTGTGATGTGAATGTGTTGAAAAAAAAAGGGGGGGGGGCATTTCATCAAGAAATTCATATGTTGAATCAGAAATCCACTAAATCTGAAATCGCCATTGCCTAAACATAATGCCAAAGATATATGCTCAATGTAACTTTATGATCTGCCTCCCAGGGAGGAACGGAAGCTAACAAAAGTCTTTGGGAAAATATGACAAACCATTTGTGTTAGATTTTGACAGCTTCATAGATTGTTTGGATTCATCCAACATGGATATTCTTAGTGAAACTGTATATTGAACAGGAAAAAATTTATAGATGTCAAATTGTCACTGTGAAACAATTGACATAACCAAGGTATCCATACAATCAAGAGAACTGATAAAAACACACACACATGCCATCATACTGAAGCCAATACTAAACTACGTAATGTCGCACACACTGATTTCTAAAATTCTTAGCAATGTCTAAGTTTCCCATTCTTGTACTTACTTTATAAGCTTTCTTCATTCCTGCTTTAAAAAAAAGATTCTAGTTGTAAAAGAAAAGAAAAAAATTCTCCAATGGAAAAATTAATGTTTTCTAGAAATTAAATAAAATGCTAAATTTGGCAATTAAAATATTTACGATTGAAAATAATTTAACTGTGAGTTGTAAAAAAAGGCCATTTTTTTTACTGATCACTCACACTAGTTATATTAATCTACAAAATTAAATAACACAAGAATTAACATTGGAAACTTTTGGTTACTTTTTAGCTCACAAGCTATCATAGCCTGAGAGCTTATGTGCCCGTCCGTTCTGTATGTACGTGCGTTCGTGCGTAACGCGATAACTCATGATAAAAATATCCGATCCACTTGAAATTTTGTATGTAGGTATATCCTGACAAGGTGCTTCCCTGATTAGTTTTTGGAGTTCATTCGATATGTATAAGAGGGGGAACGGGGGGCTCATGCCCCTCCCTTTAGTTGATATAAATGGGATTTTCATGCAGAATTAAGTTTTCGTTCAAAATTTAGATTAGGATCATTCTGATGAGGCGATTCCGTGACTGTTATTAGGTGTTCATTGAATAAGTATAAATAGGGGGAACAGGGGTTCTAATGCCCCCCCCTTAATTTATATAAGTGGGTTTTTCAAGCAGAATTTTCAGATTTCGTTCAAATCTCTGAATAGTTTTGGAAGTTTAATGGTTAAGTATAAAAAAGGGGGATAACTCCTTTTAAATTATATAAATGCTAAATGGGTTTTTATTAAGAATTATCTCATTTGCTCTGAATTTTGGATACAGATTTTTTATATGATAAAGCATAGCTTTGATAGTATAGGAGGTTCAATGATTAAGTATAAAAAAAGAGGAAAGGGGAGAGCTGTTTCCCCTTCTTAATTTTTTTTCGAACGGAATTAACACTTGAAAATATAAGGCTTTAATGTACAATTAGTATTTGTAGCCTGTGAGCTCAATGCCATCAGTTTAACTGGGCAGTATTCTTTATTTAATATTGTTTTATATATTGTCCCCAAACTAAGCTCCCCCCCATATTACTGAACTGAACTCATCCACACTCAATAGCTAAAAAACCTGTAAGACACAATAAAAGAGAAGGTTGATATACATTTATAACACAAGGTTGGCACACGATTTACTTATTTTTTGCTACATTATGGAAAAACTCACTTTTTTCTCAAAAATGCATGTTTTTTAAAGCACTATTATCAAACTAAAAAACAGATTTAAGTGTGCTAAATCAGAACATATGCATATTTTAATATTCTAATTTTCCAGTTCCTTTTAGAAAACTTTTCATTTTGTTACTATATGTTTTGAAATGTGGTGGTGGTGTGTGAGAATTATCACAATTTTGACCAAAAATATCTTTTGCAATTTTTTTAAAGAACAATCTTGTGTTTTTCTCCCCCCCCCTCCAAAAATGCATTTTGACATCACAACAAAAACAAATTAAATAACTTTAATATTTTTTTATTATTTCTCTTTTAGTAAAAATATTTCACCATATTTAATATTCGCCATATGTAATAACTGTTCACTACAATGAACAGGCATGAAAGTGGAAAGTAAGATTAAATGTAATTTTCTTCCATCTATTTGCAATGGCGCCAAATTCTTATAATTTAAATGACATCTTAACAGCTACCTATACAATAAAATTAATTGTAACTGCACATATTACAGCTATTTAAGAGGAAAGAAAAACAAACTTAGCAAGCATTAACAAAACTAAAGTCCAAAGTATAAATCCCAATATACTTTCACAAACTTGTGAAGTACAGTCATTAATTTTCCTCCCAAAAAACTAAATGGTTTAGCTGTAGAATTTACCACATCCTTAAAAAATCTCGTTGCTAAATTGAGCTTTACTTCATAATTCATCTTGAAAAAGGTATGACAAATTATCTAAAAGTGTTGCATAAATAGTACAAATTTTTTTAAAAAGAAACTTTCTTTTATTTTGAACAACATCATTTATATGATATGCTTATAGGATGCTTATATGCTTATAGGATAAGTTCGCATTTCATTTTAAATCTCTTTTGCAAATCATTTCAAGAACAAACTTGAAGGGTTTGTACACAAAATTTCAGATTACTAAATTTTCCAGCTTGCCACCCAACCATTATTCTGCCAAAATTTTCTTTGTATGTTTTTATCAATCAATTCAGAAAAGTCTAAATTTCTTTTAAAATTGGTAGAATTCCTCCTATAGTGAGTCTGGTGCCACTGCAAATATATGGAAGAAAATTACTACCTTTTATCATACTTCCCACTTTCATGCCTGTCCATTATAGTGAACATTTATTACATTTGTTATGTATTTGCGTTGAGAATGTTACATAAACAAATGGGGAAAGAAATATATTTCATTAAAAATAATAATAATAATAGATTCATGTGTTAACAATTGCTTGAGATGTGTTGTATAATTTTCATGCCTGAATGTGGATTAATAATAAACTATTGAATATTATGTTCGCGTTCATTATTTAGCTACTGAAAAAACAAATTAATTATTGATTTCATACTTTGTTATTATTTGTTATTTTCAATATACACTTAGTATATGTCTTCCACCAGTTTAATATCTTTAATAATTTTCATTTTGAAAAAAAAATCATTATTTTTCATATTTTGCTTGTACTTCAAACTGTTGTGCATTATTAAAGAGGAACATTTCTCTTTCATAAATATTGATACTGTGTAAGATTTTTTGTTGTTGTTTTTCCTGTTTAGTGTGGAACAAATAATGAAAATATATACACATAAATAAATAATGCTGGGTCAATATTCACCTGTACTTTTCATTAAATTCTTTACTTATCACACCCAAACTAATCAACAGTTTATTTCCAAATCTTTCTCTAAATAAACTGCACTAAAGATTTTTTAACATGTGAATAATGATACAAAAATTGTAATCATAATTATACATATACGTTAATAAAAATACTTTTAAAAGGACTATACTTTTAAAAAACTTTTATATGTCTTTGCAGAAGTCTTTATGCTTTTGTATTAAATTTAAAATCTTGGAAAAGATTTAAATATATTATGGGAAAATACAAACGGCATTCTTTAAATATCTTTATTTAAACATTTAAAAAGCATTGATTTTGAGTTCTTAGTCTTTCACACACCTACAATTTTATTTACAAGAAATTTTAAGGCAAACAAAAAAATTTAATACAAAATATCATGGCCTTAATTAATTATATATACATTTAAAAGTGTCAAATTAAATATATATATATATATAAAGGAAAATTAGATTGAATCAAAACAGTATACATCAACAAACTTTGTGTTAAATATATTTATAAGGAATTTTTGGCTTCATAAACAAAACATTTACATTTTTTTATTATTTTTTAATAATCATTCTACCTAGTTAATAACCCATATGAATTATAATTTTCCACTTGACTGAAAAAGCGTCCAACGAGGATTTCTACCACGGACTTATTAGCTTGTTGAGCCAGAAGCCAAAATTAGGGTTTTTGGTTTCATCTCTGGGGACTTGTTGATATATATCCTTTTGGATTCACAATGGTCCAAGGAGTTCATTTTATGATGATACTATTAAATTTGTGGTAGCTTATGGACGCCATATTGAAAAAATGAGCGTCATCTATCGCACATAGATACAGATATTTTTTTTCTTTTTAACCATTACCGCATAATTAAATTTCAAGGAAAAAATGCAGAGAACAAATATTATTGAACATATAACGTTATACAAATTATACATTTGTTAAGATTTTATTTCAATATGATTAGCATTTCCAACTGGATAAACCGATCAAAAGACATTTGCGATGGATGAAAATCGAAATTTTGTTTTGTATTTCAATGCATATTATTTTCATACGGATAAGACACAGCAATTCAAGAAAAAAGTAGTACTGGTGAAACTATTGTAATTAGTATGTTAAGAATTAACCCTTTCGGGACCACGGGTGCATATATGCAACTTCAAAACGTGCTTCCATCGCTTTTTGGATACTATTAAAAAGGTATAATTTTCCTTATCTAATTAAGACATTCTCTTGTTTGCTAAGCTAAATTTAATTTTTTGACAAAAAGTGGTGTCAATTGAATTCAATTTTTGTAAAAGATGCTTGTTACGAACGGGTTATGCTTATACATTATAGGTTATTAAATAGACACACACATAATAGTGTCGCACATGTTCTTGAACAAAAATATGACACCAGTTCCAAAGCAGCTTCAGGAGCAAGAGGACTGCCATTCCACTGGATCTCTAGAGAGCCTTTTCCCTCACTATCTGTTCCAAAAATCCAACCATATTTATATGGGGATGGAAGATCACGATCAGCCTGTAGGCACTTCTCCCGAACAAGACCGTGGTAATTGGCTTGCATTACTTATAAATAGCGTGTATTGCTACATGACAAAAGGCAATACGATTCCAGACTTTTTGTTTTACCGAAAAATATATAGAATATAGCGCAATTCCTTGATGCTTGAGTATTTTTGCTTTCCATAATAGAGATGGTAAAATTACAATTCAAGCCATTTCTTTGTTTCCTCTGATAAATTAGTTTCAGTATCAAACGCCTTAAACGCATCCCGAAATTTGTGTTCTGATTCATCATTTTCCCTTGTCTGCACAAGCACTTATTGCACTGACAATGACTGCATTTCAAGGGAAAGCATGGTGTATGCAAAATATGAATTGTGTACCACCGCTTCTTGGAAGCAAATCAATTTAGTGGATTCTTCAACAAGTTATTTCTTAAATTTATAATACTTTTCTAAGTAGATAACGTACAGCACTTGTGTATTCAACTATTTCAAATAATGTTCATTTTGCAATTCTTGAGAAATGAAATGCATAAGTTCTTTCTTGTCCTCATTATCAGATAAAACCTGCTTCCATTTTCGTAGTGTTTGTCCAAGAGTATATAGCTTTTATAACATCACCAACAGTTCATATTTTTTTGTTCATTTATTTTTATTGACAACTGCTTGTATGTATCAAATACAACATCTATCCTTTGAGAGGATATATAATCTTGTATTATTTAAAAAAAAACAGATGCATTGCTAGTTGTGCAAATGATTGTAGCTCATATGGTAGCTTTGAATGAAGCACATTCTGTCACTTATATTAACAACACCATTATTTGCATTAATTCAGCAGTTGCAATTTTGTCATCCTTCAGTTTTATTTTTTCGCATTGAATCATCAAGTGTTGCTAAGGATTATTGAAGAAGCCCTAGATGGTAAAAAAAGACAGTTCTTATGTCCAAATTTCTTCGTTCTGCAAGGATGGTCATCTGAAAAAACAAATTTCCTTTTGTCATGCAACAAACTCTGATTAAATTAACTTCAAATTCTCTTTCTTTTCAAGTCACAAAATGTGTTTAGCTTATTGGAGGTTTGAAAAATCCTTCTGCCTTTGAGTGTTCAGACAGATATTCTCTCTTGAAAATTTGGTAAATTTCTTCAGTCATTTCATGAGTTTTGATCATGTCTTCGACAATTTCTGGATTTGTAATTGCTTCAGTTGATTCTGTTAGCCTGTCTTTAATTATCTATTCATTGATTACCATGTTCTGTAAATATGAGATAACACGTTCCTCTTTCTGGTTCTTGCTCAAAGACGGATATGGATGTAGAATAGATTTTTCTGAAAAACTGGTTGTGGCTCTTTCACGAATCATGTGAAGAAATTCTGCCCAGGTATCAAAAATATCTTTTAACTGCGGGAGGTCTTTGACTGAACTTTGTTGTAGCTTTTGACCTCTGCGTGTCTTTACTTATTGTCTCTTTAATCTTCCGGTTAATTTTACAGCATGTAAAATCAAGAAATCTTTTTCTATCACTGCATTTACCGGAAGAATTTTTCAATATGGCGTCCATTGGTTAATCTGTTTTTGAAAATATCATGGATAAATGTCATGTTGTGGCTGATGTGGTGAATCCAAAAATGTATGGTTTACAAAGTTTACCGACATAAAAATACGCCCACTTGGATCAACGACGGTGGCCATTTTCCAATATGGCGCCCATAAGCTACCTTGATTTTGTAAATATGGAGAAATAATCTGATGTTGTGGTGAATCCAAAAAGTGCATGTGTATGACTTAACAAGTCATCTGATATGACACCACACGAGCCCCTGGCTCAACCACAAAAGCCCTTGGCAACGACTGCGGCCATTTTTCAATATGGCGTCCATTAGCTACTCTTATTTTGAAAATATCAATGATAAATGTCACTCTGATGTTGTCATGAATCCAAAATAGTAAGTTTTAACAAGTCCGTTTAGATGAAACCACAAGAGTCCCTGCCTTAACGACGGCGGTCATTTTCCAATATGGCGTCCATAAACTACCCTAGTATTGAATTTATCATGAACAAATGAGATGCTGATGTTCTGATGAATCCAAAAATGTATGATTTACCATGTCCGCTGACATGAAACCACACGACCTCTTAACTCAACGACGGCGGCCATTTTCCAATATGGCGCCCAAAAGCTACCCTAATTTTGAAAGTATCATGGATAAATGAAATGCTGTTGTTGTGGTGAATCCAAAAATATATAGTTTATCAAGTCCTCAGAGATGAAACCACACAAGCTCCTGGCTCAATGACTAGTCAGCAGAGTTATCTAGGATAAATTTGGGAAACAAAATTCAATGAAATATTAATTTAAAACATTTTTTCAAATTGGTAAATAACTATTTAGAATAACTATCCATGATCTATTTATTCTACTGAGCTGTTTTAGATAAGACATAAATTATCCGATATCAGCCAGATTTGTCCAAGATAGGCCAGTTAGCAGAGCATTTGTAACTTAAGTCAAAGCAGGGTTCCAAGCAAAACATGTCTGGCAAATTAACCTGATGAAATTTAAAAATATTTAAGTATCAAACAAGTAAATGCAAAATCTGCTTTGACATAGCAGTTGAATTAATATATATATATATATACTAATTATTAGTGTTAGTAAAATATATATATATATATATATATATATATGTTTCAAAAGCTTTAGATTGTTTTTTATAAAATTAATACAAAATGACTTAATAAAAATCAGGATAAAAAAAAGGGGGAAATTCAGAAATTTGATCCATAATACTAATAAAAAGGCTAAAAAATATTATTTCATTAAATAACTTGTAGATATATTTTTCCTAAAATCGATAAATAACTGACCAAAATATTTTCAATGAAACATACAAATCAAAGCTAATGTATTACAATCACAAAGTAAAAAAGGAAAGGGATAATACTAAATGGCAAAATAAAATGATGTGATAATATAAATATACATTGCTAAATGATGAACTACTTTATAACACAATATATAAAATTTTATCCTTCCACACATATATATTTTCCCCCCAGACTTTCTAGAAAATATTTGCACATTCCTGGACTACTTTGAAGTTTTCTGACTTTTCAGACTTCCATGTCATAGGAAACTTTGCAAAGGTTCCCAATTGAAATCCTAGTCTGGACAGTTTTTAACTCAGTTGAAAAATTACAATTAATAAAATAACTAGCATTTTTTAATTCAACTTAACTGCATAAAATTTCATTGAAATAACAAAAGCATTGAACAATGATACAAATTTTATGGATCATGTAAAACAAGATATTGTGAAAACGTAGAAATATTAAATAAAAATTCACTACATCTTTTTTTAACATTCAGGTAGCATAAATTTTGCAAATTTTTACACTCAATTCTGGACAGCTAAATTTATTACGGAAAAATAAAAAGTTTGAAAACATTTTTAAATATTTTAATAATTTACCAACAAAGGCATTTTTCAAAGCTTTTCCTATCTAAAGTCCCCCTCCCCCATATTTAGTTATTATCATTAATATGTTACTGAAGAAGGTCAATTACATATTACTTGCCTATTTATGTTGTAAAATTCTGTATAGGGGATTAGGTCTAGAATGAAAATGAATATAAAACATAACTTTAACTGTTCAAACTTACATAAATAAATAAAAACACTCGTAGAATAATTTTCATCTAAGTTTTAATTATAGTAGTAATAAAGAAAGAAAAATATTTATCTACATACAATACTAAATCATTCTTTTTTGCCAATGTTTTATGAAAATATTAGTTTTCTAATAAAAAAGGGGGAAAAAGAAAGCAATATAGTTTATGAGGAAAATTAAAGGTATTTGCCATTTCAATATTCATTTGGTTTTTATTATGTAGTGAAATGTGATCTCTTCAAGAATTGTCTGTTAACATAATAAATTTATTCAGCAATCCACATTTAAATTTTAAATAAACTTAATAAATAGCAAACTAGACAAATGAGGTTTGTAGAAAATTATATTATAAAGTACCAATCCTCTAAATTAAATACAGGTCAATGTCTTTATTAAATACCAGACAACCACAACTGTCCTTCGGACGTCATACAATGATTATACAGATCCTGTAGGTGTCAAAACCTATGCGAAATATCCAGTGAATGCGCCGAGGATAGTAAGGAATGGACGGTCCTATCACATTGTCCTCTGAACAGCCGCTGAACAACTGTGAACGGACCAACCTTACCGAATTGTGCCCAAAACGGCCGATGGATGTTCTATAACCGTCATTCCTTTTTAGTAGCTGCGGATCGCCTTTTTTGAACTCCTCAACTCGCCGGCTTGACTACACCACAGAGGATTCCAATATTTATGTTTCAGCTCATGGCGAATTCCAATTAATAGAAAAAGTGGATGTGGATATAAGGTAAGAATTTTCTTTCATTTTTATTTGCAATGTATTTCTTTATAATTATTCTGCCTCTATATTTGTTTAATGTTGGCAAAATTTTATTAAAATTCAATTAAAAAAATAGGCCTACTCATCGCCCGAATAAGAAATAATTTTATAAAACAATATACAGGGTGTTTGAAAAGTCTGGAAACGGTCGAATAAATCGAGAAATACATAAGAGATTGAAAAACGAAAATATACGTGTTAAATATTTTTAAATAAACTACTCAGTGATACTAAATTTGACCTTCACAACCGACCCGCTGGGGGTCAGAGGGGGTAAACTTTGAAATCTTAAATTATAACCCCCATTTTTATTGCAGATTCGGATTCTACGGACAAAAATACGTAACTTTTGTATTTGATGTTTATTTCGAATCCTCGTTTATCACGGTGTAATTGAGCATAATAAATCGATACATATTTCGGTTTTCTCAACCAGGTTTTGCCTGATTGGCCAGAATTTTTGACGTCAAATTCCTCGTCTTTTGCAGGAATAGCGTTTTCTTGAAAATCACCCTTGGCGATTATTTCGATAATGCTACACTGTTAAAAATTTGATCCATTTGCTGTAGCGTCACTCTACAACTTTTATAGAACATCTCTTTTATTACCAATGAGAATGCTCCATAACACAGTAAAGTAACCTCTTTCTATAAAAGTGGTGGAGTGACGCTGTAGCAATAAGTTAAATTTTTTACAGTGTATAGGTTTTTTTTATGTTTTTCTCTACAAAAATTCATTGAAATATATTAATTTAGTTTTCTATTTGGATTTTTATTTTATCCAGTAAATGGTTTCTAAATACGGCTGATGTGGGTGTATGTTTTTTAAATTATTTGCTGTAGCGTCACTCCACCACTTTTATAATTTTCTTTTTCTTTTTTTAATTTTGATATGCGATTTTTCTGGAAAATAAAATTCCTTTGTCAAGGGAGGGGCATAATATTAATTTTATGCCCCTCCCTCATAACTATTAATTTTTGTGCTCAACAGATCTGGGACACATTTAACAAGTAATTTTTATTTATTCCGTTATTTCTTTTTGGTGGTTGATTATATTTTTTGTAAAGAAAATCACATGATAAAACTTTTCATAATTAAAATGAAAAAATAAAAAAATAAATTAAAAATTTATTAAAGAAGTGGGGTAACTTAAAATCATTATATCTTGAAATATTATCTCTATAAATATATATTTTTTAAATTTACATAAAGAGAAATAAAGAAATTTTTATTTTGATATGCGGTTTGTGAAATGACCAATCCATTTAATAGATATTGGGTTTCAGTTTTAACATTTTTGCTCCTTTTCTTTGATATGTAATATAGTTATTTAAAGCAAACTTGTTTTATGAACTTGTGATTTTTATTAATGGAAACAACTTACTTTCTATGGAAGATTATCTTAAATGTAAACAAAACTATCAATTTGACCTGATTTTAATCTGCCAATGATATACTAATCCTGTGAAATTTTGTAAATTACAGGTATATACCTTCCCATTTTCTTAACCCTTTTCACAATAGTTCCATCTATAAGCTCCCCTTAAAATCGTCAAAATCTTCTGTATGTTAACCCCTTGGGAACGAGCGACACGTATTCGTGTCTTAGAAAGGTTTTGGAATCAGTGGCGCCATTTTTTGGAAAATTTTGGGTGGGCTCAAAAATATTTTGAACAAATACATAAACATTGGGTGGGCTCAATTAATAATGGTTGGATAAAGAAATCAAATTATTGGTGGTCTCGCACCCCATGGACCCATATAAGTTGGCGCCACTGTTAGGATTCCTTCTTTACCCCCACCAGTAAAATTTTACTGTAAAACTTGCCTCATTTAATCGGAGCATTTTCTCGATTTAAAAAGGAACAAATTTATGATTTTAAAAACCGGTGGCAAAAAATTAAAAATTTCGTAAGAGGCTACCGTCGCGAAGGGGCTAAACGATTACCTCCTCCATATTACATACCTCTTGCATTTGGCTCAAAAATGGATGTCATCCAGGTTGATAGATGGCGCTACTGTTTGGAATATGATATTATTTTATTTACATGAATCATCGCAAAGACGCGAATTTTCAAGCTATTTTTTCAGCAATTAATGATTTTTTTTAAAAACAGGTTGTTCATGTTCATTGAAGTAAATGTATTCTCTATAAACTGTCATGCTGCTGTGCGCCTCACTGCTGATCATCCAACAAAATACAGGAGAATCTATCTCTTCACCAAATTCCTGTAGAAGAACTGTCGCCAAAGTTTATGGCTTAACCCCGTAACTGGTTTGCCCGAACGGTGTTCGGGCAAGACCAGTTTGCTTATTACATCATTTAAAACTTTTGACACCACTATTATTTTAAAGAAAATTTTCATACTAATGAAAGGCGGAAATGTTTAGACTAAATATTACGAATATTTTATTTAAATAGAAGCGGTGTGACTCTGCTATTTTCAATTTATTGAACGGAAAAGAATTAACCAGTTAAGGAGTTAACCCCTTGGGGACGAGCGACACGTATACGTGCCGCAAAAAGGCTTAAGAATCCTTGTTTATTCCCACCGGTAAAATTATACTGTGAAATTTGCCTTGTTCAATCGGAGCATTTTCTCGATTTAAAAAAGAACAAATTTCTGTATTTTAAAACCGGTGACAAAACATTAAAAATTTCGTAAAAGTCTCCCGTCGTGAAGGGGTTAAAGCAATATCTTGGCAAGGTAAAGTATTTTTATCATTAAGTGGTTATTTACATATTTTACATTTTTACATATTTTTTCTTTGTATTTTTAAAAATACAAATATAAATTTTTACTAATATTTATAGTTTTCCAATAAAATTCCGTTGAT
Source organism: Maratus speculifer (assembly GCA_964019185.1). NCBI lineage: Eukaryota > Metazoa > Arthropoda > Arachnida > Araneae > Salticidae > Maratus > Maratus speculifer. Next base: position 369,039,501 of record OZ025296.1, read on the forward strand.
CGATAACAAATTAAAAGAATGTATAGTTGCTGTTAATATCAGGTATTTTTATTAGTTTACAATGTCTTAAAAGGGTGCCTTTATCTAAAGAAATCATGAATAATAATATTGCTATTATTAATAATAAAAATGATAGATATAACATCTTATCAAACAATTATCCAAAGCCTTTTCTGGATGAAATTGAAAATACAATAACACTCAACATTATTTGAATTTCTGATTCCATAATCATTTAAAAAGAGAGATGAAATCGATTACGAATTAGTAATGCGATCTAAATGAAAATGTATTCATCGCTTCGTGTTTTCAATGAATATAAATATTGTGTCAATCGAAATATGTCAATAATTTCATTCCTGAAAGTACTTGGGATCATTAAAAACACAAATATAAAAGAATTGAAACTGTGAATTAAATGCATTAAACACTTAAAACAAATAAACAACAAAAACTACAGAATCGATGTTTCATTGATTCCGAAGATTTGCAAGTTTCGTTTTCATATAAATGTAATTGATTTTTTTATAGTACTATTAACAGAACATCAGTAATTTAATTGACAAAATTTGACTTCTTTATTTTAGGGTGGAGCTTATTTTTTAAGTTTTAAAATGTAATCTTCTCACTTTCTAAATCCGTTCCTTTTTATGATAAAATAAATTAGGCAAATTATTAATGCATTTGAACAATATTTAGAGGTTGCTCAAAGAGAGGAAAGTTCCTTATGTACAGGTAATGAAAATTTGATGCATATATATTTAAAGAACAAAATATATTTAACAGAGAATCAATTCGTCGATAAAGAATGTTCGAGAGAGCCAAAAATAGGAAAACAAATAAAAAGAAAGTTTCAAAACAACACTCATTTTGTCATTCATTGGGATGGAAAATTTGATGTATGATTTGATTAGTAAAAAAGATTTATCGATTGCAGTGTTAATTTTTGGGAAAGGTGTTTATTAATTATTGATTGTTCAACATCTGTAACAGGATAAGCTCAGGCAGAAGTTATACTATTATATCCTAAACCATTCAAGATTAGGGAATACTAGATAATATTCGAGCAATGTGCGTCGACATTACCATCTCAAACACTGAATATAACTCTACTGCATATGTTCTTATAAAACAAAATTTAAAAAACCTTTTGTCACGGGCTTACAGGCATCACATTATGGAATTACTAATTAGTGCTTTAAATAAAATTGGAGTTTCATTGATAGAGACAAGTACGAATCAAAAATTTCTTTTGATGATGTCGCAAATCCGTAAAATGTAGATTGCAGGAGACGATCAACTATACAAAGAAGTTCCTAGAAAAAAAAAGAGAAAAAAAACTAAGAAGTGATTATAAAGAATTCTTAGAAATTGTGATTATTTTCCTTGGTACTGTCTTAGAAAGGAGAATCGGATTTTTGTCATCAGATGCAATGCACCATGCTTGCTACGTGTCCATAATAATATACTACCTCAAAATCTGGATATTCGATGCATAGTTTAATTGACATAAAAAGGGGATGAACGTGAATGTGATGTACAGTGAAACCTCCAAATAAGGGACACCTATGGGACCGGTACTTTTGTCCCTTAAATAGAGGTGTCCCTTATTCGGAGTTTTTATATTATTTTTAATTAATCGTTTAGAAACAATTAAAAATTGCTAAGCATTAAAGGGAAAATTTAAGTGTACCTGTAGTGCATAAATCATGTTAATCAGGCAAAAGGAAGAAAAGAGAATTAATTCAAATTTTCAACTAATTACTAAATCATTAAATGTTTTGTAGAATTATTGATTTATATTTTTATGCAAACAATATACATGCAAAATGGGTAAAACAATTGAAAGAATTTTACTTGAAGTAATCAGTCAAAAGGGATTGTTTTGCAATTTTCGATTTTTCAGTATAAACCTTTCAAATGTTTATTTACCATACTTATAAATTTTAGTTCAACATTATCAGCAATATTTAAAAAAAAAGTATTAAATTGCTTTGCCTCCCTTTGAGGCATCAAATATCTGAACTGCTCTCCTTAATGGGAAAATATTTTGACACATTTACAAATCCATTTTTTAACAGAACAGTATAAAATTGTAACGTTTGACGATGGGAGCGATTTGGAATTGAACTGTGTTTTCAATTTTTTGATAGATAAATTACCTATTGAGTTATAAGCGATTTTGATCAAGTGACAAAGATGTGTTTTACGCTTTCTTGAGTTGTTACACTTCTTTCACGGGGAAATTCAGTTCAAATAAGCGTCCATTTTGACAGTATTTGCTGAAAATTTTATTGTATTTGCATAAGAAAAAGGCTCGATTACATATTTTTTGAACAACAATGCCTTCTAGTTTCAGGCATTTCCAAATAAAAATAAATTAAAACTTGTGTCATAAAAATTGTTCTTTTGGATTTGAAAACAACCTAAAAGCATCTGTAAAGTTCTTTATTTCATAATTTTTCTTTTATTCTCCACTAAAAATGCTGAAAATTTTCAGCATTACTTTCAATAGGGATAAATGCACTGAATGTCGAATCAGAATTGTGGATAGATAAATGATCGTCAAATTTGTCGTATGCCACTTTATCCACATGACTGTCTGTCTGTCTGATAAATTCACAAAAATCTGCATCTTCACTTTCATTACAGACATATTTCATTATCTGAAATGCAAAAATCAGTCCCTTTGATCTCATTTTTAACTGTCCCTTAAATCGAGTGTCCCTTATTCAGATGTAAATACATTACACATCCTATACCAAGGGACTGGGACCGGAAGTTTTGTCCCTTAAATAGAGGTGTCCCTTATTCGGAGTGCCCCTTATTTGGAGGTTTCAATGTATTTGTTTTCACAGTCCGTGTATGCTTAAAAACTTGCGTCGTTGTATCCCAACCTTCACGTGTCTCCTATAATGAGCTGTTGTAAAAATTCCTACTTAAATACTCATCAATATATTCAGCTATTTCGAAGTCATCATCCACTGAATTTGTTAATCTCTTGTAGTATTTGTTGAAAGGAATTTTTCTTTTAACTTTCTTTGAGAGCCGTGTAAGTTAGCCAAGTAAATGTCGTTAAAGATGTATGGTTATTGCTTTGCAGAATGAAGCTAATTCTTAAAAACAAACTCAAAATTGTTCCGAGTGAGTTAATGTTGCTCTTTATTCATTCAAGAATAAAAAATTGGAATATTTTGTAACCGACAAGTCAATGATATTGTTTCAATTGTTGGAATTTCCAGTTTGATATCTTGCTGTTTGAATCTGTCTTATGGGAGACAAAAGAGGATTATTAACAGGCTGGAAATATTATAAAATCTCTACAAGTAATAAATGACCATGACAAACGTGCTTTTGCACTTATTCAGGAATAAAGTGGATTGTGAATTTATAATGAAACGCAAATACAATTTCTACTACAAGTTGTTGAAGATCACCGTAAAATATACCTAAATAAAAAGAAAAAGACTGTACCAATCTATACAAAGACAATAAAATTTTAACGTAAAATAAAAAAAACTAATAATTTGTTTAGTAAATTAAGGAAATTGTTACAATTAAAACATACAAAAAGTTGGGTTGATTAAAAAAAATGTTTGTTATTTTAGAAATTTATTAATTCACCATTTTTCTGCAGGTTTGCTTGTCGCTTCTGCATAACTTGGATTTTGCATTTTTCAATAATGTGTAAAGTAAAATATTAGGGAAAAAGAATTAAAAAAAACAGATTGAAAAAAAACAAGCATGGTTTTTTTTTTAAACTATTTCGTTTAAACCATGGTTTAAACCATACAAATATACATTTAAAAAATGCATATATACATATTAAATAATGCATAAAACATATTAAAAAATGCAAATATACATTTGTAAAACGTATAGTTAATTTTCTTAAAGTTTTCTATTTTTATAAACTTCGAGTCGATTGAGCTACTTTTAAATATTAAAATTTACTGCTCAAACATTTTCTCTAATGTTTTTGTATCAAAAGGAGCAAAATAAAAGGATGAGACTTGAAAAAAAAATATATAAAAATAATCATGGCTTTTAAGCTCCACCCTATTTTATTTTTATAACAATTCCATTTAATTCGTAATTTTCGTTAATATCACTAAATTTGTGTGTTTTCATTAAAGAAGAATGAATTTATTTTGGGGGAAAAAATCAAGATATTGCTGATATCATTAATATCTTTTTACCAAATATCAGGGTTGTTTGGTTTAAACCATGGTTTAAGCGAAATAGTTTTTTTTTAAAAACCATGCTCGTTTTTTTTCAATCTGTTTTTTTTTATTCTTTTTCCCTAATATTTTACTTTACACATTATTGAAAAATGCAAAATCCAAGTTATGCAGAAGCGACAAGCAAAACTGCAGAAAAATGGTGAATTAATAAATTTCTAAAATAACAAACATTTTTTTAATCAACCAACTTTTTGTATAAGCTATAAATCTACATGGCTACATACTACTAATTTTTCTATGATCAGTTGGTTAGAGAAAAACTAATTTTTTCTTTCTCCCTCTACCCCCCCCCCTCCCCACTTTATAAAAGATTTGAAATTTTCAAAAAATCCGGAGAAAGCACCCCCCCCCCTCCAAAAAAACGCTGAAAACGGATCGCTTGAGAACGGTTGAATCATGATGAAATGAATGAATCGTGAATCTTTGATGAAATGTGCGCTTTTTCGAGATTTTTTAATTGATTTTATGCTTTTTTTTACAAATTTCTCATTTTTTCAGCGTTTTTTTGACAGAATTTACATTTTTTAAACGCAATTTTTTTTCAAGTATTGCTTCAAGTATCAAAATTCATGATTCATTCAAAGTGTCACGATTCATTCATTTTATCATGATTCATCCTGTTAATTTTGTGAAACGATTGCGGAAAAGTCCTTTGTAAGCGCCTCCCTCTAATTATTTTACGATTTTTCGTCACGTTTGGGGGGCAGATTAACGGTATTTACGGTATATAAAGCCATTAATTGTTATATGTAGATATATAGCCAGAAGTGCAGATTTGAGCTAAAAATGTACTTTTACTATTAAAATTGCTTGACTACTTGAGATTTACTAAGGATTTCATCATTCCTCAAAGCCTCAAATATAACATATTCTTAAGTAATTTTCTCTATTGATTTCTTTTTGTTATGTATGCTAATGAATAATTGGCAATGAGTTATTTTTTGCTCTGTGTTTATTGGATTTAATAAGCCTTTGTTTTTCTCGCATTTCCAAATTGTGATTAGGGTTTTTGCATTATGATTTTATTCTGTTACCAGCTGGGTTGGCACAGTTTAAACCAGTTGGTTTTTTAGAACAAATCTAATATAATATTTTCTCATTTTTGTAATTAAAGTGTTTCAAATTATTGGATGTAAGTAATTTCTATTTTTAAGTCTTATCTCAGCACTCACCATGAGACATTGTGAGTCTAGTCTAGGTCACGTTAATATGCATGTAGAATGCAAATTTTATGCATTGATGAGCATATCTAAAGCTAAGAAACATTTAAATTATTTAAATTTAGCAAAGATAAAATAGATTAAAAATAGTAATATTTAGAGAAAAAATGTTTTCTTTTGAGAAACGCAGATGTACAGTTAATAACATAAAATGACCTTTAAGATTTCAGTCAAGTTCTAAAAGAAATCTTTTTTCATTAGAAGGGGGGAGGGGATTATCTTTTAAGGATAAAAAAGAAACTTAAGATATGAAGTTGAATAAGAAGACATTGAAAAACCAGATGCTAGTAAAGCATCTGCTTGCATTTAACTAAATTATGCAATAAGATATATTTAAATCTTCTACTGCATAACCAAACTCATTACTTAAATCAGAAAAGAAAATTGTAGCTGAGGGGGGGGGGGAGACAAGGTTTGCTTGGGGCAAACAGAAAAATAGTCTCATAAAATGCCTAAAAAGGTGTAATTTTTAGTTTAGACATTTAAAAGTACTAAGCGTTATAATATAGTGTATAGTCTGATGGCTGTTTAAATGCTTTAGTGAATGACAGTATTTATGAAACTATTTTGTATTTTAAGATCAATGTTTTCAATAGTCTAAAAAGCTGTTGAATAGGTATTTTTGTTTATTTTACTGTTGCCTTTTCTTTTAATTTGGTAGTTTCAGAGGAGAAGTGTCAAATAACTACAATACACAATACTATTTCAAGTGTGTAAAGATTCCACTGTTAAATTCAAATCATTCCAAAAATTCTTCATAAAAAGCTTTACTTTCAATAAAAGATAATTCATAGAGTCTTCTAACAGAACAATCAGACATCTCATATAACAAGTATTTCAAAGAAATTATTTTGAATAGCCATGTGAAAATTATATATATGAAGTTTTATATATGAAAATACATCATATATTTATTTATCGTGCTAGTAATCGAAAGATTGTTTATTAAGATTTTCAAGGTATCGATGTTTCATTATGTAGAACATTTTATGTATGAAATATAAGACATAGCTTTTTCTAAAAATGTTTAAAATTTGAAGAGATTTCAATTTTCTACATAACTGATTGTATATTAAATAATTCATTGATTAGAATTACTTTTAAATCAAGTTATTACTTATAAATTCAAAAATATTTATTTTTATTGATAAATATGCATGTATATGTAATAGGAAAACATACATAAAAAAAACCGGTTTAAACCAAAAAAACTTGGTTTAAACCAAAAAAACCATGGTTTTGGGGGTTTTTTTTCAAAAAAAAACCCCGTTTTTTTACCAACAGTGCCAAATACTTTTAAGTGTTAATCAAACTTTTTTGGTTATTAAGCCTTACTAAATCTAAAATAAAGCTACCTTATTTTATGATTTCGACGTGAATTAAAAAGTATCTTTATAAAACAAATTTCATAGGAAAAATACATCTTATCTTTTTAATAAATATTTAATCATACATTATTGATTATTAACTTGATCTTTGCTTTTAATATTTTAATCATGTTAAAAAGTATCTAAATTTTTATTATTTTAACTTATTACTTATTTTAACATTTCATTACATTGTAAGCATTCATTATAATTTTGATTTCAATATTAATTACATTTAATTTTTTGTTTAAAAAATGTAAACAAAGCAATGACGAAAAATCAACAAAACTCTAAAATCTGCACAACCTCGGGTGCCTCGGGAGCTGTGTAATTTTGAGGAATTCTACTGTACATATTTCTCGGATAACCTCATATTTAATAAATCTAATAAAATTATTTTTTTAAAGAAAACAATAGAAAAGAAACATACTTTTGACGTCCCTTAAATAAATAAATAAAAAATCGTCACTGAATAAGAATTCTTCCAAACAACACAGCATAGATTCGACGGAAGAACTCTGTTTGAGCAGAAGTAAAAAATAAATGCAAAAAATAAATAAATAAATATTTTCTGATTTTGCAGATGAATATTTAAAATTTACTTGTATTTGATAAAAGCGTAATATGTTTATTTTTGCTCGTAAGACATCAATTTAAAAGAACCACGAAGGAAAAATAATCGAATATTTAAAAAGAAACTAATGAGAAAAGTTAACAAGAAAATCTCATTCCTCATCCCAGTAATTTGTTTAAACGACTCTTCAACAGATTGTGAAAATTCTTTATAAAATAGGAAAATAACTAAACCTCTTCCATTCATACAAAAAAATGTCTTCCATATAAATCTATAAACCATATTCTAGTTATCACGCAAATATCATCAAAATTCAGTTTGTTCTTTATCCAAACATTTTAAGTTAAATCAGAAACTCACCCCAGTAATATTAAACGAAAATAACTTAAATAAAAATAAATTAAAACATATCTGAGGAATCCACAGAAATTCATACTCATTTTATTCAATAATTTCTTCGAATAATGCAAAGTAAAACGATTTTCCGCAGATTCAACCAGGTGGGAAGGCCTACCAACTGGTTTGAGCTCAAGCGATTTTCCACATACACCACATTACAACATGAAATTATTTTGAGCATCGGTACTTCTTCATTATACCGTCGACCCATTTCACCAAATTATAAAAATCGCCAAACTGTTCCCCAAATTACATAAATTAATGCAATTTATTATGTTAAATAACGCAAAACATTATCAAAAACACAAATAAAAAATTGCATTAAAAATCCCTTGATCGTAGTGAATGTCAAGTGAATGTGACATTTACAATTATCCATAATTGGCATGTAATCTTATAGTTTGGTGATAGTTTTTTGGTCGACGGGTTAAACCAGTAGAACCTGAGCATATTTCTGAAAAAACTACAAATGCTGCAGTCAACAGTGTAATTTTGTTCCAAAAGAGAGATAAGATTGAAATCTGCTCCATCACTTCAGTTGACGGCAAAGTTTTGGTCTCAAAAATATAGACAGATGCACTAGTGTATGAGTTTGGCAGCACATTCGAAAGAATTCGTGTAGGATCCGTCATGGCAGAATGGATCAAAGTTTTGAAAAAGTGGAACAAAGTTACCCTGACTGACTATAACATAATTCATTTTCAATAAAATATGTGTCATAGTAAACCTCAGTATCTCACATCAATTACATAGCAACCTGCGTAATTCCAAAGAGTTAAATAATAGTCAGATGGGCAAGTATGGAATTTTACAGATTATAAGTGTAATAAACTAGATATTAGTAATATTTTTCAGATAATATAAAGAATGATAAAAATAAAACTGTTTGACATGGCTAATGTTATAGTTCTTGATATGCTGATTTACTGGTTTAATAGGCAAATTTTTGTGTGTCGCTGTTCTTTTTTGTGCATTGCAATAAATGGAACGAATTATTTCTGCATTATGCTGCAATTAACAAATTTTAGGAGCAAAATGTGACACTTAGATAGCTTTTTCGAAGTTTATTTTTGTTTATCGCTCATAAAAATTTTTCACGCGAGCATGACTTATCAGATGCAACATTTAACAAATCTTTTGAAAGAATATCGTGACACATCTCTCTCACACAAAAGATTTCTCTTCAGAATGAATTAAAAGATGTTTGCTTAAAGCATACTTCCGAGTAAATTCCTTGTTGCAAATATCACATACAAAAGGTTTCTCACCAGTATGAGTTAACAGATGGCTGCTTAAATGGCCCTTTTGAAAGAATTTCTTGTTGCATACTTCACATTCAAAAGGTTTCTCACCAGTATGAGTTAGCAAATGTCTGTCTAAAGGGCCTTTTAGAGAGAATTTCTTGTTGCATATATCACAGACAAACGGTGTCTCACCACTATGAGTTAACAGATGGCTGCTTAAACTGCTCTTTTGAGAAAACTTCTTGTTGCATACCTCACATTCAAAAGGTTTCTCACCAGTATGAATTAACAGATGCCTCCTTAAATCTCCCTTTTGAGAGAATTTCTTGTTGCAGATATCACACACAAACGGTTTCTCACCACTGTGAGTTAACAGATGTCTCCTTAAATTGCTCTTGCGAGAGAATTCTTTGTTGCATACCTCACACAAAAAATACTGTTTTGGTATAAATTCTTGCATAACTCACAAATAAAAGTTTTTCCTGGCTGCGAGTTAGAAATTGTTTCTTTATAAAAGCTTTGATAAAAAATTGTTGTATTTGTTTCACACATTAAAGATATTTTATTCGATGTGATGTGTTAGATTAATGTCTTTATGTATCTGCAATAAAATAAAATAAATTGATACCAGTTTTTACGTTTTATTAAATAACAAACAAAAATACATAAACTTATCATGAAAACATAAAAAAATAAATATTAATAAAATTACTACCATAGTATTAAAAACTGCAGTAGACTACCAATTATGTGAAGTTAGCCCAATCAAAGGTGTCTCAGATACCTTTCATAACAGTATAAAGATTAAATTGTGAATAAAATAAACAGAAAAATTGTAAAAACAAATATCTCATTGTAAATAAAATATAAAGTAAATTTAAGGAGAAAATTCTGTAACTTTATAACATCTAAAGAAACGATGATATATTTTACAAAAAATAGGGACAAAATAAAAAAATTTTGTGGCTACCCAGCTAAAAAAAGTTTGTAAAAAAAGTGTAAAAAAAAAAGTGCATAAAAAGTGAGCGTATTTGGCACCTCTGCTTATACACAAAAAGTACAAACCGAATTGTGGACAAAAAGTTCATACCTAAATTGTTCACTTTTTATGTACAATCAGAGGTGCCAAATACGCTCACTTTTTGTTCACTTATTTTTTTATACTTTTTTTGCATACCTAAATTGTCCACTTTTTATGCACATCAGAGGTGCCAAATACGCTCACTTTTTGTGCACTTATTTTTTTATACTTTTTTAGCACATCTAAATTTTGCACTTTTTATACACAATCAGCGGTGCCAAATACGCTCACCTTTTGTGTACTTATTTTTTTATATATTTTTTGCATACCTAAATTGTACACTTTTTATGCACAATCAGAGGTGCCAAATTACGCTCAGATTTTGTGTACATTTTTTGCATATTGAATATCCCTAAATTGTACACTTTATATGAAAAATCAGAGATGCCAAATACTCGTAATAACTCTCAATACTTCTTAATACTCTTAATATACTCTCAAAATAAATTTTAGATTGTGAACAAAAGCATACATTAAGTAAATAAACCTGCAATGAAAATTGAAATACATAATTATGTCAAATCTAAAGGGGAAAAAAATTGTTTGGCAGAAAAATTTGCAAAGGACGCAACAATTGATTTTACTATAGTTATCGAAGGATGATTATGTGTGCGTTTGTTATAATGCAAAAAAAAAAAAAAAGAAAAAAAGAAAAAAAGAAAAAAAAAGAAAAAATTGTAAAAGAGCTTTTATTTCTTTAACATTAGATTTTAAGAGTTGTCACATAACTAGTTATAGGCTCATCAGGATAGTTCCAAAAAATCCCCGCCAAATCATGGTTTCGAAGGTAACTACTAATTTTATCAACAAAAAATAAATCAAGATTAGGCATAATCCTAGTTTAACAATTTTATCTGGTCATATTCCATGAGTTTTTTTTGCAATGAAAGTTGGTTTTATTGGAATCATGTTAGAGTTGGGGAAAAAAAAAAAAACTACCATTACCATAAAATCCTGATTGTAAACATCCCTTCAAACTTTCAAGCAAATTTTATTTTCCATACTAACATATAAGCCCCCCCCCATCAGATACATAATTCACAATGCAACAATAAAATTAATAAGACCAAACAGCAAGCATAAATTTATTGGTGCAACTCTTATGAAACTGACAGAAAGCTCAGCAAAATTTTATAATAGCATGAATTAATAATAAAAAAATAAATACATTTCTGAAATAAATCCACAAAAACGAGGCTTCTATTCATATAAGCTAAAATATTATAAACTGGAATTTAGAACAACCAATGAAGCTGTATTTTAAATTTAAAAGGCCCCACCAGTGGCCGAGAGATTCAGACCTCTCAACTGGTAGACGGCAGGTGCTGGGTTCGAACCCAATCGCGGCTGTCGGCCTAACCGTTCGGAGTTTTCGTGGTTTTCTTCGAACCTTGCGTGAATACGGGTTAGGTTCCTTTAGAAAGACCCCCACAAAGGGCACTTCCCCCTGGTCCCATATCCCTAGCGTAGATAATTGGATGACAAAAATAAACCATTTAAATTTAAAACGTTATGACGAATTTTTCAAATTCTAATTTCTAATCACAGCTGAGGATAAATGCTTGTAATATTTTTATTAGCGGTGTATTGAGTACTCTGCCATTTACTATTCAGTTGAGTACTGAGCAATTGTAGGCAAGAAAAATCACTGCCGTGCACATAACATGAGCTTAGGGGTAACACTCTTATATGTACATGAGTTCATAAATATACATTAACATTCATCATCATATTTTAACTAGCGTCAATTCAAAGTTTCATTTACTGTGTATCTTTTGACAACAATTTATGTAAATTTTATACAATTAACTAACATTGAATTAAAACTGATTCATGAATCCACCATTATCAGGCCTATAAACAGGTTTAAAAAAATAATAATATAGGAAATACGGGAATTTTTTTTCAAGAAAATAGGAATTTTTATTTATATGTAAATATCACACACACATGTTTTAATGTACTAATGTATGTAATAACACAGACATTGTAAAGACTACAACATAAGTAGACTACATAAAGTTCACCCCTGACTATTTCAGAAATGTTTAACATACTTCCAAGATTAAAATAATGGTTTCAGGAGTTATATGCAATTTTTTCCCCAACTATACTTACTTTTTAATATTTTTTACAATTACTTTCAGAATCATCACCACATATATTTTCATTTATCAAAACCAGCATAATTGAAATAAAAGTTAAATGATTTTTTTGTAATAAATTTATCTAAAATGAATCCCTATAGTAAGGGCGATTCTGAGTTTAAAAAAAATCTTTAAATTCACAGAAAATTTTATGAAGCTACAAAAGAGAAGGGAGGAAATCCCTCCTTAAATTATACATTTTTCCAACAACATTCAGAGGGGCTTTTTTCCCCCTTTGAAATACTTTTCCTGATGATATTTAGGGAAAATTTTTGACAAAAAGAAAAAAATTCTTAGCTATTCTAAGCTTTTTTTTTTTTTAAGCAATCCTTAGCTCCATCTTTTGATGAAATTTGCATTACTTTCACTATCTTTTGACAAGATTTTATGCTACTTTCATTATCTTTCAACAAAGTTTGTGCTATTTTCTGATGAAATTTGCACTAATTTTGAAATCCTTTGATTAAATTTAGTTTTTAACAAGATTGTTTGACGAAATTAGTGGTTTTTCGGCAATCGTTCGATGAAATTTGCGTCTCTGGTGTTATTTTTTGGCAAAATGTGTATCTTTCCTGCGATCCTTTGTTAAAAAACATTTTTGATGAAATTAGCATTTTTTTTAACGCTATTAGACAAAATTTAAGCTTAAAGCATGATCTTTTGATGAAAAGTGAATTTTTTTGCAATCTTTTGATCAGGGATGAGATTGACAAAAAAGTAAAAAGTCTGAAAACTGTGTGAACGACATTTGAATTCATTAATACTTATGAATTATTACCTGTATCTGTCTTCAGCAATTTCAAATTAAATAAATATATGTAACAGAAAAACATGAAAAAAAGTTATTATAAATAAGTATTATTTAAATAAATTAATATAGTTAAAAATTGGTCAAATTTAAAGTTCACCTTTTTAAAGTGCTTTATATAAAGAAAATTGTTACACTTACTTTTGAATACAGTTGCAAAATCTTCCTTTATAAGATATGCTAAAACCAAACTTCTGAAAACATTGATAAAATTGTGTTTTAACTATTTGCAGTTACAAAAAGAAAAAATAACTTTAAATTTTATTTATTCATATCAACATTACAAGCTTCTTTTAAAACTCTGTCTGCAATATTTAGTTTTCTTCTTATAGCGCTTCTTACTAGCGCTTGGTCTATACTAAATTTTGTTGAGACATAAACTTGTATATCGGATACAATCTGTGGATCCAAAATATTTGTTTTCTTGGAAGGCCTCTTTATCCCCTTCAATAGGCTGTTGCCCAAAACTTCACGGCCAAACACTACTTCTAATAAATCGCCGACAAATCTGGAATAACTGCTTGTCCGGCACATATTTAACTTGTTTGTCGGCACACTTGTATTAGATCCAATTACAGTATAGTTTTCTGCTGTTTGGTTCGAAGCTATTGTTTTACATTTTTCTTTATAGTTTTTGTATTTAATTTTTAACTTTGAAACTTTATTCTCCAAGTATAGAATTCTTTCTGATTGGTATTTGTTAAAGGTCTCTTCTTTTGCTTTCTCCTCAAATAAGCTATCAAGCTTACTTTTTAACTTGCCGCACTCACTGCATGTTCTTTCTTTGGTCTGCATGGTCTTATTTTCAATCTCCAAAAACTTTGATTTTGCTTCTTGAATCAAATTTAATGCAACAGTTTTTGACCCTGCTGCATTATCCAGTTTCTGTTTCCTGTAAAAATAAATATATAAATAAATATATATAATAATAAAAATTAGTATTTAATGATACAGAAGTATTCAACTTCCATAAAATAAAGAAAAATAAGTTTCTCAAAAAGACTGAAAAAAATATTTTTGTTGTCATATTGCAGGGGGGGGGGAGACAATAAATTTTGTCAAAAGAACGTAAATTTCTATAAAACATGCTTAAACATGAATTTCACAAAAAGATCACAGAAAAAATGCCAATTTTGTCCAAGGGCCTTGGGGAAAGCACATAAATACCTATCTCTAATGACATAATTAGCACAACAGTTGCAAAAATAGATTTATATGACATATTGCCTATTCCACACGTTTTTTTAAAACATTATTATCACTGCAGACACATTGTTCAACAAAACTCTTGATTTCCCCCCCTCGTAATAACTTGATGAAATTTGCAATTTTTCTTAACAATTGTTTGATGAAAACACTTTTTCACAACAAACTTGCAAATTTTACAATTATTCCAGCAATTGAATGTCAAAATTCCCATTCTGTACCTGCAACTGTTGACAAAAGCTTAGATTCTAGATGTAAAATTCAGACATGGTACAGGCTCAGCAAGAAAAAAGCTGAACTTTCACAGCCTCACAGACTTTTGATGAAATTAGTATTTTTTTGCAGCGTTTTGACGAAATTTGTGTTTTTCAGCAATTTATTAATGAAGTTAGCTTTTTCCTGCGATCATTTGATGAAAACCGCACTTTTATCAGCCTTTTCTAAGAGATTTGCAATTATCCATTACGTTTTAGCAAAATTAAAGGTTTTTCTCACTCTTTTTCTAGAAAAATTTGTATATTTTCTGCAATTTTTTGAGAAAAATCTCATATTTTCCCCCGATCTTTCAAGAAAATTCGCCTATCTTCCTCAATGTTTATAAAAAAATTGCATATTTTAAGCAATTTTTTGTCAAAATTCACAAACTTTCAGTCATCTTTCTTCAAAATCCATGTATTTTCCACAAACTTTCGTCAAAATATGCATTTTTTCTTCGATCCTTCAACAAAATTAGCATATTTTCAGCGATTTTTGTACAAAATACATTTATTTTCCGTGATCTTTCTACAAAATGTCTTTTTTCCTCGATTTTCGTAAAAATTCTTGTATTTTCAACGATTTTTTGAAGAAAATTGCATATTTTCCATGGTCTTTTGAAAAAAATGGCACACTTTCCTCAATTTTTCGTCAAATTTTTCATATTTTTTGCAATTTATCGATATGATTCACCTATTTTCCGCATTTTGCCGACAAAATCAATGTAATTTACCGATCTTTCAACAAATTCGCATATTATCTTGATCTTTTGACAAATTCACGTACCTTTTGCAGGATTTATCTACAAAATTCGAATACTTTCAACGATCTTTTGATAAAATTGAAAAATTTTCCACGATTCTTAGATGAAATTAGAGTATTTTTCCGCAACTTGTTCACGAAAATCGTGTTTTCACGCAATCTTTTGACGTAAATCGCGTCTTGTTTGGGATCCTTTTAAGATCATATCTCTTCCGTCAAACATTTGACGTAAATTGCGTTGTCTCCCGCAATCCTTAGCAGCGTTTGAAATCCTTGGTGGTCCGCTGGTCCGAGACCACCGATAATTCAATCGGACCACAAATTTGAAAAATTTAGTGGTCCGCAGGACCAGTGCCTTTTTTCAGTCACTGAGAAAACTGCAACCCATCGCACATACAGGCATGAGATTTTTCTGCGTATCCGCGATTTTCCGCTTTTTTTAATCATTTTCCGGGTTTCCGATTTTTTATATCTCAAGGATAGCGGAAAAAAAAACGAGATTTGTGACAAAATATCGTGAACAAAAAAAGCGATTTTCGTCAAAATATTGCGGAATAAAAACGCGATTTTCATCGGAAGGGCGGAAAAAATCTTTATTTTGGCCAAAAGATCGCGAAAAAATGTTATTTTCGTCGAAATACCGTGAGATAAACGTGGTTTTCGTTAAGACATCGCGAAAAAACGCTGTTTTCGACAAAACATCGCGAGAAAAACGCAGCATCCGTAAAAATATTGCAAGGAAAACGCTGTTATCGACAAAACATCGCAAGAAAAACACGGCATCCGTAAAAATATCACGAGAAAGACGTGGTTTTTGTTAAGACATCGCGAAATAAAAGCTCTTTTCGACAAAACATCGCGAGAAAAATCGGATTTCGTTAAACGATCGAGGAAAACATAATTCCCTTCAAAAGATCGCAAGAAGAACGTGGATTGCGTCATAAGATTGCAAAAAAAAAAAAAAAAAAAAACGCGATTTTTGTTAAAATATTGCGGAATAAAAATGCATTATCGAAAGATCGCGGAAAAAAGCCATTTTTGTCGAAAGATCGTAAAAAAAAACGCTATTTTTGTCGAAAGGTCGCGAAAAATAACATTTTCGTCAAAATATCACGAGTGAGTAAAACGCGGATTCCGTCAAAAGATCGCGAAAAAACACAGATTAAGTCAAAAGATTGCGAAAAAACCGTGATTCCCGTTTAAAAATCACAACAAAACGCAATTTTCATCAAAAGATCGCGAAAAAACCGCGATTTCCGTCAAATGATCGTGGAAAAAACGCGAATTTCGACAGAAGTTTGCGTAAAAAACACAAACTTCGACAAACGATCGCTGAAAAGCACTAATTTTGTTGAAGTATCATGAAGAAGCATGAATTTCATTACAGGGTCGCAGAAAAAACACGAATTTTAACAGTGGATCGCGTAAAAAACGTGAACTTCGACATAAGATTGCTGAATAGGCACTAATTTTGTCAAAGTATCGTGAAAAAGTGCGATTTTCGACAAAGGGTCGTAGAAAAAATGTACATTTTGACAGAGGATTGCATAAAAAGCACGAACTCCAACATTTTTTTGCAATCCTTTGACGAAATTGGCTCTTTTCTGCGATACTTTGACAAAATTAGCAATATTTTGCAACCCTTTAAGAAGCTCATTTTTCCTCGACCTTTTGATGAAATTGAAGTTTTTTCCATGACACTTTGACAAAAATCGCACCTTTCGAAAGCGATCCTATGTCGGAGTTCGCGTTTTTTCTACGACCCTTTAACAAAATTCGCGTTTTTTCCGCAACCCTTTGAAGAAATTCGAACTTTTTTGCGGCACTTTGACAAAATTAGTGCTTTTTCAGCAATCTTATGTCGAAGTTCACGCTTTTTCAGTGATCCTATGTCGAAATTTGCACTTTTTCCGAGTTCCTTTGCCTTCCCTTTTCACAACCTTTTGAAAAAAGTAGTGCTCTTTCCGCAAGCTTTTAACACGATGCTTTGACAAAAACGCACCTTTTCAGTGATCCTAAGTCGAAATTCGTGTTTTTTACGCAATCCTCTGTCAAAATTTTGACGAAATTCGTACTTTTTTGCGGTATTTTGACAAAATTAAGTTTTTTGCAACCCTTTGAAAAAAGTAACGCTCTTTCCTCGAACTTTTGACGAAATTCAAACTTTTTGTGCGATGCTGACAAAAATCACGCCTTTTCAGCAATCACATGATGAAGTTCGCGTTTTTCCCACGACCCTGTGATGAAATTGGAGTTTCTTCAGCGATCATTTGATGAAATTCGCGTTTTTTCCGCAACCCTTTGAAGAAATTCCAACTTTTTTGTGGCACTTTGACAAAATTAGTGCTTTTTCAGCAATCTTATGTCGAAGTTCGTGCTTTTTCAGTGATCCTATGTCGAAATTTGCACTTTTTCCGAGTTCCTTTGCCTTCCTTTTTCACAACCTTTTGAAAAAAGTAGCACTCTTTCCGCAAGCTTTTAACACGATGCTTTGACAAAAACGAGCCTTTTCAGCGATCCTAAGTCGAAATTTTGACGAAATTCGTACTTTTTTGTGGTATTTTGACAAAATTAAGTTTTTTGCAACCCTTTGAAAAAAGTAACACTCTTTCCTCGAACTTTTGACGAAATTCAAACTTTTTGCGCGATGCTGACAAAAATCATGCCTTTTCAGCAATCACATGATGAAGTTTGCGTTTTTCCCACGACCCTGTGATGAAATTCGAGCTTCTTCAGCGATCATTTGACGAAATTCGCGTTTTTTCAGGATTCTTTGACAAAATTAGCACTTTTTCAGCAATCTTATGTCAAAGTTCGCGCTGTGAGCAATCCTATCTTGAAATTAGTACTTTTTTCCATGATACTTTGCCAAAATTAACGTTTTTTTTGCCCGACCTTTGACAAAATTTGTGCTTTTTCTGTGATCTTTTGTCGAAATTCGCACTTTTCTGCGACACTTTGACAAAATCAGCGCTTTTTAGCGACATTTTAATGGAATTAGCGTTTTTTCCGGAACAATAGAATGTCTCCAACGGAATCGCAGAAATCCCTTCCGGAAAAAAGTCTGAATTTAACACTGGTTTGTTCCCCCAGAGGGTTTTAGGGGGGCACTCTGCCCCTCCTGCCCTTTAGTTTAAAAACTAGCGCCCCTCTTGTCATTCATTAAAAAAAAAATAACACCCTTCTTGCCCCACATTTGAAAAAAAAGCAGCCCTCTAGCGATGATCTGAACGCACTATAGCCATGGGTGCAAGTTTGAAATTTTGCCAGGACTGTAATTATTTTGAATCACTCCCCCCCCCCCCCGAGTGAACACATATGCATGTGTATGATTCACGTTTTTTCCATGACCGTTTGACAAAATTTGCTTTTTCCCACGATCTTTTGACAGAAATCACGTCTGTTTAGCGATTTTTTGACAAAAATCGCGTCTCTGTCGCGATCCTTTGACCAAAAATCCCGTTCTTTGCAATTCTTTAACAACAATTCACGAATTTTTCACAATCCTTTGACAAAATTAGAGTCTTTTACACAATCTTTAGACAAAACTCGCATCTTTTTCTCACTCCTTTGACAAAAAATCGTGTTTTCTCCCCAATTCTGACACAAATAACGTTTTTTCTGCTATCATTTGACGAAAATCGCGTCATTTTTGCAATCCTTTGACAGATTGCGATCTTTTGTCAGAAATAACGCTTTTTTGTAATCTTATGGCAAAAATCACGTATTATCAGGAATCCTTTGAAAAAAGTAGTGTCTTTTTTCATGATCTTTTGACGAAAAACGCCTTTTCCTCGATCTTTTGACAAAAATCACATTTTCTCCGATATTCTGACAGAAATAGTTTTATGTTTTATCCACGACCATTTGAGCAAAAGCGCGTCTTTTCTGCGATTCCTTGATAGACTGGTTCATTTTCGCGATTCTTCGACAGAAATAACGTTTTTCTCGGGATCCATCAGACAGGAATCGCGTTTATTCCGCAATTTTTTTACGAAAAAGGCATCCTTTTGTGATATTTTGAATAAAATTGCGCTTTTTTCTTTCTTTTTTTTTTTTTTTTAAATAATGCTTTTTTCTACGATCAGTTGACAAAAATCACGTTTTATTTATAATCTTTTGACGAAAAATCGTGTATTTCCCGTGATCTTTTGGCAAAAAACGTGTCATTTTCACGATCATTTTTCGCGGCTTTTTCTGTCCCACTTCCGTCCTCGGGAACTTCTAAAAAACGGAATTCCGTCCTGTGGACGGAAAACTTTCACCCATGGCTATAGCACGTAAATTACTCAAATAATCGGCGATGGAAAGCAAAAATAGCCTCATATACGTATCGTGGGACAGATAATTTCATCAAAAAATCGCTTAAAAAACCCATCAAGATTTTTTTTTTAAAAAAAGGCTAATTTTGTCACAAAATTTCACAAAACGGCAGATTTCCTCAAAAGATCGTGGAAAAACGACAAATTTCTTTTAAAAATCGCGATAAAACGGCTGATTTTGTCAAAAGATTGGCGGAAAAAATGGTAAATTTCGTCCAAAAATCGCAATAAAAATGGATAATTCTGTGAAAAGTTCCGTTTTTTTCACGAGACTTGTCGTTTTTTTTTAAAACAAAATATGCCGTTATTTGCGATCTTGTAACAAAATCTGCTGTTTTTTGCAATCTTTTAACAAAATTGGCCTTTTTTTCATGATCTTTTAAGAATATTTGCTGTCTTGTAACAAAATTAACCTTTTTTTTCTTTTTGTCTATTTTTGATGAAATTTCTGTTTTTTCACGACTTTTTGAACTGCTAGATTCTAGATTCAACTCAATAAAAGTGCCCTGAAAAATGTAAAAAGTGCCCTTTTCAAAACAGTAGCGCCCTGCCCTTTTTTAAACTTGGGGAAAACTCTGAGCCCTTTTTAGCGACATTTTAATTGAATTCGCGTTTTTTCTGGAACAATAGAATGTCTCTGACGGAATCGCAGAAATCCCTTCCGGAAAAAATCTGAATTCAACACTGTTTTGCCCCCCCCCCCCATGGATCCGCACCTGGTTGAATATTAATACTTAGAGAAATTTTAACTGTGTTTACCACTTTTAAATAAAAAAGTGGCCACTGTGTTTGTTTAAACTAGTGGCCAGAGCCCAATCAAGCTGAAGTTGGGCCCCCGTACCTACCTATTTTCAGAGATACTTTCAGGAAAAAAAGGTTTTTTGATGAATTGACAAACTTGTTTGGGTAAAATGTGTCTAGATTAAAAGTTTCTAAAAATTTTATTGAGTCATTCAGAATATTCATTTCCTCTCCCAACTCAGAGTTTCCCCCAGAGGATTTCAGGTGGGCGCTCGGTCCTTCAAGCCCTTTAGTTTAAAAGAGGGCGCCCCTCTGGTCGCTCATTCAAAAAAAAAAAAAAATAAATAAATAAATAATAATAAAATAAAAATAGCACCCTCCCTTACTGCACATTTGAAAAAATGCAGCCCTTCCTTCAGCGATGATGCGAACGCGCTATAGTGCGTAAATCATGTAAAAAATACCTCTTACACGTTTCACGGGACACGTAATTTCATCAACAAATCGAGAAATAACTACTAATTTCCTGCAAGATTCGCAAAAAAATGATGAATTTCGTCACAAAATCCCAAAAAAGCAGCAGATTCCCTCAAAAGATCATGCAAAAATGACAAATCACAATAAAATAAAATAAATTTGTCAAACGAATCACGAAAACTGGAAAATTTAGCCAAAAGATCGCAATTATCATCACAAAATTGAGATAAAATGGCAGATTTCGTCAAGATTTGCGGGGGGAAAAAAAAAATCAGCAAATTATTGTCCAGAAATCGTAATAAAATGAAAAATTCTGTCAAAAAATTCGCAAAAATGACAAATTTCGCCAAAAATTTGTGAAAAAACTCAAATTTCCTCAAAATATCCCAGTAAAACTGGAAATTTCTTCAAAAGACTTAAAATTTTGTCAAAGTAGCACAAGAAAAAAAAAATGTTACTGCCAGAAGTGAATTTTTCTGTTCTAAAAACTAATTTACCTGCTTTAAAAACAGATTTTCCTGATTCACATTCAGGTTCGTGCAAAAAGAAAATTGTACCTGGGGCATAATTAGAATTTGATGTCCCCCCCCTCCAAACTTTTTCTTGTGAAAAGCCCAAAAACGATGTTTGTAGTCTAAATTTGGTGCCTACTAAATTTCTGTGTCCAGGACGACTGTCTCCCGCAAGATCCTTTTACAATCTGTCTCAAATTTCCTGCTTTTTGCGATCTTTTCACAAAATTTGTTGTTTTATCGCTTTTTTTTTCCCAGCAAAATCTGCCATTTTTTCACAAAACATGTGTTTGTGATTTTCTAACAAAATCGGCAAATTTTTTGCAATCTTTTAACAATATTTGTCATTTTTTCGCGATCTTTTAACAAAATTTCTTTTTATTATTATTATTATTATTTTGGATTATTTTACGAAATTTTTGTATTTCCACGTTTTTTTGAACCGCTTGATTTCAGATTCAATGCTATATAAATGCCCTTATAAATCAAAAAATTTCCCTTTTCAGAACAGTAGCGCCCTGCCCCTTTTTAAACCTGGGAGGAACTCTGAGCAACTATCTTATTACTTTTTGTAGAGTGTAGTATATGCCCATTAGTGGAACAACTGATATCAATTATTTGAACTTTGGGTAGTTTGATAAATTTCTGTTATTTAAAATAAAATTTTGATTCACATTATGGAAATGAGAACGCGAGATCGATTAAAATTGTTGATAAATTAGTATCATATTTAAAAGTGCAATATAACTATTTATGGAAACAAAGAATCCTTTAAAAGAACTTTTTAAGGATATCCATTACTTGCACATCTATACCTACTAATTATGGATAAATACTTTTTAAGTAGCATCATAATTAAATTGGAGACTACAGATAAAATATATATTTTTATGTCAAGAATTATTAAATTATATCATACTTATTTGAGATGGAGTTGGAGTTCTCTATAACCACACTTTTGGTAGCAGTTCTGCTCTCTAATTTAGCTGGATCTTGAATTACAGAAATATCTTCCACGGTAATTCTTCCATCAGCAAGTTTGTCAATCAGGCAATCCATATCTTTTTTGCTCTCTGGAAGAAATGTAATGTAAGAAAAATTATAATAACACCTTAACTAATTTAGCTCAGAATATACACAAAATTGTTTCACAGGGGGCTGAGTTTTTAGTCTCTACTTTTATTTTCTTAAATTAAGATAATTTGATTACATTGTCTGTAATATTTTTATATTAAAGTTTTAAATACAATTAGTTTTTTAAATACAATCTTCTTGTTTAAATAATATCTTGAGTTGTAATTAAAATTTTCTAGATTTAATAATAAGAATTAAATTATATATTGAAATGAATGTTACATTTCATGATTTAAATTTTGAAAGGTATATTAGCGTGATCAGTCCCCTACAATGAATTTAAAGAAAAATACCAATATACTTGCGCTTACCTCCAAACTGAAGAATGTTGCCAGGGTATGTAGTCCCATTCCACAGTACATCAATGCTTCTTTTGGTATCCCAGGAAGCAAAATCTATCGGTTCTTCTAATTGCACAGCCTTTTTTAAACGAAGGACCGAATATTTGTCTTCTTCGTAAAATTTCACGAGAATGTGAATTTTATTTATATCTATATCCATGTTCTCTTAAACCGATCGAAAAAATGGTAAATAACGAATAGAAAAAACGTGAAATTGCAATGAAAAGATAGCGATAGCGATGCAAACAGATACACTGTTGCCACTCTACTCTAACAAATACAAATTAGGTGATGCCGAACAACCGATCGGACAACTGCGGTTATAATTGTTTAAAGAAAAATTAATTTCTTTTGATAAATTATTTTCTTTCAATATTCTATAATATATACTACATTAAAAGTCAAATTTTGTCGAACTCAAACACAAATCCATCTATTTCTACTTTAGACATCAATACAATCGCAGTTATCGTTTGACAATAACTATTTTGCTATTTAGGATAAACTTAAATATAATAATTAGGAGTTATTTCCATTTTTTAATTGTCTTCCAAAAATATTAATTGTGTACAAAATTGGTTTCCCCCTTTTTTTTTTTTTTTTTTTGCACCGTGTGACAACCAACCAATCTTGTTATTTAATTGAAAAGATTTTCTCCATACATAAATTGCCGTTAAATTAGTTCCATCGTCTTTGTTTTTTCAAATCTAGAAACGGAAGCGGTTTTTATTATTATTGTAAACTTAATTTAAGCATTCTCGCAGAATGTCTGATGCAGATATGCCAAGAAAAAAAGTTAGGTACAACAGATACCTATGTACCAACGAACCTGTGCCTAAAAGAACGTTGATTCGCAGACGTAAAGAAGAGAAAATGGAAACTATCATAAATGACAGTGAATCAATTTCACTAAGTGATTCCAATTTCAACACTCCTGCAGATTCTCTGGAAGAAGATCCCGTGAAAAATTTGGTAGATAATTTATTATTTACCCCTTTCAATAGTGTCTCAAATTTGTTATCAGATGACGAAAGTGATAACTCAGAAGAAAATAATTGGCCGAGAAATGATAAGTCAGGCATCAACCTTGAAAACCCAGATGAGCCCCTATACCCTGAAGCTAAAGTTTCTAATATTGAAGCCTTTATATTAATTTTGTCATTCATCGCGAGATTCAATCTATCAAAAGCTTCAATAGGAGCTCTACTTCAACTTCTGCAACTTTTGTTACCACCATGCAGTTTGCCACCATCATTTCACATTTTTCAGACAAAAATTATATCTTCATTTGATAAAACTTGTGAGGTGCATTTATATTGCTCAAAATGCAAAGCGTATGTATGCAAATTAACCGATTCAGAAAAGCCTGATGCATGTTTACATTGTAAAGAAACTTTTGATGCTGATTTAAATATGAAATTAGGGCAATTTTTTTTGTACATGCCTATAAGGGATCAGATTAAATTTAAACTTGAAAACAACAATATTTTGTCAGATATTTTAAAATATAAAGCAGATTTTGATAATCCTTTAAATAGTACATACAAAGATATCTTAGACGGTAAACTCTACTCTTCAGTGCCCGGAATAAAGTCACCAAATAACATGTCCGTCCAATTCAATATAGATGGTATTCCTTTACATAAGAAGGCTCAATATAACTTATGGCCTATACAGTGCATCATAAATGAATTGCCTCCAGAAAAGAGAAAGGAAAATATTATACTCTGTGGCTTATGGTTTGGAAGAGATAAACCAGTGATGAATGACAATTTCTTAAAACCCTTTGTCAATGAAATGATGGAATTGTCTAAAAATGGCATAAATTGGACAAATGGGTCTACTTTCATCAACAGTAAAGTATTCCCAATTTTGTGTACTTGCGATGCTCCTGCTAGAGCTTTAGTTCAGAACTTCATGCAGTTCAATGGAAAATATGGCTGTGGATTTTGCGAACACAAAGGCATGAGTGTTGCAAAAGGTAAAGGATTTTGTAGAGTCTACAATTATAAACAAAATGTGCCACTACGAACATTAAAAAGGACAATCATGTATGCAGAACAAGCCATTGAACAATCGACAACAAGTATAAAAGGGGTTAAAGGACCTTCAGAACTTTTAAGATTATATCCAAATATAAATATTATTGACAGCTTTGTGCCAGACTATATGCATTCTGTATTGTTAGGTGTCACACGGCACATTGCTAACTTGATACTTGGTATTAATTCTAACCATGTTTATTCACTCAGTAGCTCAAACCTTCGTATTCTAAATTGTCGCATTAAACTACTGAAACAACCTAATGAAATGATTAGAAAGCTTCGATCAACTAGTGATATCGCATTTTGGAAAGCCTCAGAATGGAGGGTTTTTCTTCTCACATCACCAGTGCTATTTTTACATATATTAGATAATGCTGTTTATAAGCATTGGTTATTTCTTGTATATGGTATAAAACTTCTTCTCGGTAAAAATATAACTGAAGAAGAAATTTTATATGCAGAAAAAGCATTTAAGAAGTTTGTTGCTGGAGTTCCTGATATTTATGGAATTACAGAACAAACTTACAATATACATTTACTTCTGCATTTACCAAATGCAGTGAGATCATGGGGACCACTTTGGTCTCATTCATGTTTTGCTTTTGAGGACTCGTTAGGAAAATTAAAAAAAACTTTTCATGGTACTAAAGGGATATCTTTGCAAATAGTTTCTTCGTATTTAAATAAAACAGTATTACAGATGGTTGTAGCTGGTGACAAAATGAAGAATGATGTTGTAAAGAACTTCATTCAAGACATGCAGCGTGGTCATGCTTTGACAAAAAAAACTGTCAATTTGAATGGTTGTAAATTATTTGGTAGAGGGAAAAACATCAAGTTACCAAGAATAAAGCAGAGGTTACTTGAAGAAACTTTCCCTAATTATTCAGATTCATCAATTGTACTTAGTTTCAACAGAGCATTGTTTTTAAAGACAATATACAGCACAAAAAAATACTGCCAGGCTTTTCAGCGTGCTGATTATCTAATATCCATTGCATTAAGGAGCAATAAATGTGTAGAAATTGAAAATATTATAGTTGTAGAAAACGAAGTCATTTTTATTGTTCGGAAACTTGCAACAAAGTATCTAAAAAAAACTGATAGTGATTTGGGAAACTTGTGCAAGGATATATTACAAGTTACCGATGATGAATTACCTGAGAATTTAATGATAATTAGACCAAAAGATATTGTGCATAAATATGCTTCTGTTCAAATTTCTGAAAACGATTCCAAATATCTTGTTCCATTACTAAATAATGCAGAGCAATAATTTATTTTTTTTAACTGCATTTGCTCCAAAATCTCTATATTTATAACGCTAGCTAAAAGTCTCAAAAGCTCACTCAAACAATATCTTGTAGGATGGAATCTTTAACAATCATCAAAAATATATTATTTTAGGTAGGTTTTTTCTGTCTTCATTAATATAATTATATAATTTTTTTTTTTTTTTTTTTTTTATCATAAAATATTTCAGCTGAAATGAAAATTCCGTTATACACAGATGCCCGGGCGCAGAATCCATGCAATACTGCGACGTATGTCACAGATTTTTGAGAACGTCTGCAGACTATTTTTAAACTTTAAAAATTAAAAAAAAAAAATGCTAGAAATTATATCCCATGTGCCATGGTAATATAATCCGCATTACATCCGATTGACAAAGCTCGGATTCACATTAAACTACAAATCAGGGGCGATAGTGAAAAATTAAGGCAATCATTTCCAAAAACTAAAAAAAAGCGATCATAAATCCGTATATAAAATGCATTGCAAATTTCAACTAATAATCTCAAAAAAAAAAAAAAGTATCTTTTGAAGAAAAATTATAATTTTCACCATAGATCTTCAGACATGCTACTTTTCCGCTTAAACGCGGAATTCTGCTTTTTCGGCGACGATTTTTATTATCCCTGGGATCAATGTAAATATGCCTTAAAATTTGTTGACATTTATATGTAGGGGGGGGGGGGGTAAGGATGAAATACAACAAAAACGCGAGTCAAACAGTGCTAAATTAAGAAAATTTCTTCAAAGTATTGCAGAAAAAACACAAATTTCTCCAAAGGATCGAAATAAAACTATAAAATCATAAAAAAATCGCGGAAAAAATACTATTTTCTTCAGAGGATCGCGAGAAAAAACACGATCTTTGTTAAATGATCACGAACAAGACGCGATTTTCGTTAAAAAATTGCTGGGAAAACACGATTTTTGTGAACAGGTTGCAGAGAAATACTCTAATTTTATCAAATAATCGTATTTTATCGAAAGATCGCAGAAAATGCTCCAATTTTGTAGAAAGATCGCAGAAAATACCCAAATTTTGACGAAAGATCGCAGAAAATACGGAAATTTTAACTAAAGATCGCAGAAAATACCCAAATTTTGATGAAAGATCGCAGAAAATACAGAAATTTTAACGAAAGATCGCAGAAAATACACATATGTTGAAAAAAGATCGTGGAAAACACACAAATTTTGACGAAAGATCACGAAAAATACGCAAATTTGGACGAAAAATCGCGCAAAATACGCAAATTTTGACGAAAATTCGCAGAAAATATGCATATTTCGACGAAAAATCGCACAAAATACGCATATTTTGACGAAAAATCGCGAAAAATACGCATATATTTTACGAAAGATCGCGGAAAATACGCATATATTTTACGAAAGATCGCAAAAAATACACATATGTTGACGAAAAATCACGGAAAATACGCAAATTTTGACGAAAAATCATGGAAAATACGCAAATTTTGACGAAAAATCGCGGAAAGTACGCATATGTTGACGAAAGATCGCGGAAAATGCGCATATTTTCACAAAAGATCGTGGACAATGCGCATATTTTGACAAAAGTTTGCAGAAAATGCGCATATTTTGACAAAAGATCGCGGAAAATACGCAAAATTTGACGAAAAAGTGCGAATTTCGCCAAAGGATTTTGGAGAAATGCAAATTTCATTAAAAATGCTATGGGAGAAAAAGTGCGATTTTCGTCAATTGGTAGCGAAAAAACACTAATTTCGTTAAAAAATTCCAGAAAAACGCAGATTTCGCCAAAAGTCTGTGAGGCCGTGAAAGTTCAGCTTTTTTCTTGCTGAGCCTGTAGCATGTCTGGATCTTGGGGAAAACACTATTCTTGTCACAAGATCATGAAATAATGCTAAGTTTGTCAAATGATCACAAAAACGGCAAATTATCATAAAAAAAAAATAAATTTTGTCAAAAGAACCAGAAAAACAGTTAATTTCGAAAAGAGATCCTGGAAACACACGCAAATTTTGCAAACAAATTGTGAAAAAATTACAAATTTCTCAAAAAATCATGAGAAAATTACAAATTTCCCCAAAAATTTGCCAAAAAACGACAGATTCTGTCCTGGAATTATGAAAAAATGCCAATTTCATCAAAAAATACCCCCCAAAAAACAAATTTTGTCCAGGTATCGCAAAAAAACGTAAATTTCATCAAAAGATTGTGTTAAAACAGAAAATTTCGTCAAAACAACTCTAAAAAACAGTAAATTTTGACGAAATCCGAAAAATCCTGGCAAATTTTGTAAACAGATCGCAAAAAAGGTGAATTTTGTCAAAAGATCACAAGAAGGGTCAAGGATTGTATAAGAACAACTTTCATCAAAAGATTGCAAGAAAACAACAAATTTTGTGAAAAGATCGCAAAAAAAACCCTGCTAAATTCTCAAAAGATCAAGAAAAAACACAAATTTTGTCAAAGTATCACAAAAAAAAACTGTGAACTTCGTCAAAAAATCATGAAAAAACTACAAATTTCATCCCCCCCCCCAAAAAAAAAAAAAAAACTTCATAAAAAGGTCATGATAAAATTGCAATTTTCTTCTAAACATCATAAAAAAACTGCAAATTTTAGCAAAAAAATCACAAAAAAAAAATAAAAAAAACTGCAAGTTTTGCAAACTGAGTTACCGAGGCCGAGTAGTTGTCTATAAGAAAAATTATCAATGCACACTCATGAATCTTACTTAGAATTTAGAACTATAATGACTAAGTCTATATAAGTTATAATTTTTAAAGGCAGTAAATATAAAATATTTCTTACTAGGTTATTTATTTATGTATATATATTTTTTTCCCCAGTTAAATGATTACAATATTTCTTTTATAGAAAATAAAAGATAATAAAATGTTTTCAGAATTCTGCATTACAGATGCAGAGTGGATTGCATACCACTGTGTTCCTGCAATGGATGGTATACTGTGTCTATGTTGAAATTTAATAAATAATTGTATTGATGTTGTGTATAGTTTTCTTTTAAATTAATAAAAACCAGTATCTTACATTTGCCAAAAAAAAAAAAAACTGTTTTATTATACTTAATCTTTAATCTATAATTACTAAAAAATGAAAAATCTATATCCTACCGATACTAAATACAGTACAGAAAGGTTTTGGATACATTGTTACATGAAAAAATGGCCAGCTTTAAAGAAATTATTAACAAGAAAAATTGCTAAAAATAAATTTTGTTCTGTAGATGTATTGTACTTTTCTTATATTTTTGTTTATAAATGTAAATTTTGCTTAAGGGTCATCCATAAATGATGTCACGCTTGAAAGGGGGAAAGAGGTTCATGAAATTGTGAGTTTGTGACAAGGGGGTAAGAAGAAATGTGACATCACACATTTTAATTAAGGTAAAAGCATTAAAATTCAGCAAATTATTACATTTTGAAGTTATTTTGAAAGTAAAGTAATTTTTGTGTTCATAAAGATAAAATTTTAGTCAAATACTAATTAAAATTCCATTTCATATTCTAAAATGCTACTGTTTCCAATTGCTTTTCAATATTAATATTTTATTACTATTGTATATTATTAATCTTATGTCATAGAAAATAAGCACATGAATCATTTTTATTTTTATAGTCACAAAAATGTCATATAGTACAAAAACAAAACCCCATCTTCAAAATCTGTAGGTAACTGATATTAAATTCCCAAAATTATGAATAGATTTTTCGCAGAAATGGGACCCTTTCAGAAAAAATAGAAAGGCCTTGTATACTTACATATATAATTTTTGGTACTACTTGGTTTTCCTGTCAACCAAAAAACTATTGCCAAAATATAGGATTAACTGCCAATAATGGTTGATTTTAAATGTCACATTCACTTGACAAAACCCGTTGTACGTGTTTGTTAAGTCATCAAAAGATTTTTCTTTCAATGTTTTATTTGTATTTTTTATTAATGTTATACTAATTTATTTGTTCTTTCATTATTCTAGATAAAAATTGTGGCAATTTGTATAATTTAGCAAAATTGGTCGACGAGATAACCAAGTAGTACCAAATTTTCTTGGCCTTGATTAAAAAGAAAAAAAAAAATCATCTGCAAAACCAGCTGAATAAAGTATACTAATTAAGAATAAAGAATAAAGTATACTGACTGAATATTTTCGTAGTTCTGTGAAATGTCAAATATTCGTTGCATCTCTAATTTATACATTACTTCTTTCAAACAAGCATGTTTAATAATAAATTCAAAATTGTATTTATTATTCTATAGCATATTATTTCAACAACTATTCTATAACATATATCTTCAACATATAAATAAAGCTATAAAAGATAGTTAAACCAAATGAACTTTTAATAAATCATTTGGTTTAATATCTGTAATACACACAGGGGCCTCGCTAAGGGGGGGGGAGCCTCCCCCCCCCCAAACATTCGAAAATGTTGTTACACTTGGCAAATTAAAAAATTTTATGGCAAATTTAATTAAAAATTTTAATAAAAACTGTAACATATTTCCTATTTTTGATAGAACTTGCAAAAGTTACAACTCTAATTGGGAATATCATTAAACTTTTTACAAATAAGAACTATTTCATTGTCTAAGTGTGGTAACTTGGCAAAATCATGAAATGAGTTGGCAAATATGAAAATTTGACTTGGCAATTTAAGGTCTTCTCCCCCACCAATAAAAAGTCTTAGCGATGGCCCTGAATACACACATGCACATACATATATCCTGATAAAAATTAAACTGATGTGATGTACATAAAAAGGCATTATATGCAGGGATGTAGTAGAGGATATATGCGGGTATACACCATATACCTTTTGGATTTTTTAAAGAAGCACCGTATGCCTTCTGCTTTTCAAGAAATCTATATAGTGCACAGACTCTAGGGTAGAGTCTACACTCCCTCTGCTTAGAGTGTATATCCTCTGTTAGTTTTATGACTACACTCCTGATTATATATTTAGGCATAATACTACATTTACTATCAGTATGTATGTTTTGGTGATTCAATGGATAAGTGGCAAAAAAAATGTATGCATTAGTCTATGGAAAAAAAAATGAATCTAAATTCCACACAATTAACAACAGGAAACACGAAAAATATTTTTCAATATCCTAAGAATGCTTGAAGACTAAATGGTCCTTTTACCTCATTCAGCCTCAGTAAAATATTTTATTTTCAAAGGAGAAGGAGTGTACCAAATCAAATCTCAACTGGCCGCAAGTATAATGTCATTCATGATGCTTTGCTTGGAAACTGACTTCAAGCAAATGGTTGCTAATTTCATTTTTTGTTAAATTTAAATTATAGAAATTGTCAGCATTGTATTTAAAGTATTAAAGCACTTAACTTTGAGATATAACATGCAAACAAAGTAGAAAATATAGCATAGCAATCGTTTGGAGTCTGTTTCCAGCAAAATAGTGATGATCTGAAAGCATGATGAAAATGTGAAAAACTTTCTTTTCTCTTCGTTGCCTGGTGGGGGAGGGAGACTGGGCTTCACCCAATTGTATATCAGATTTTGACTTAGAAAAACAAACTGTGATAAGTATTTCTCGCTACTTCCCTACAGCACTTGAAAAGGTTCTGAATTTGTTTATTTTCTTTCTGCATAATGAAATATATTATCACAAGAATGAAGTAATGCCATTCCAAATTTCAACTCGATAGAGCAAGAAGTGTTACAACTCCCCCCCCCCTTTACAATCATGTTCTGTTTCGTAACATCCTTTTTTCTATGCATATTTAAAATGCACACAACCATGATAAGATATTCAATAAGTTTTTGAACCGGCTTCTGACATATGGTGCACTCATATTTCATTAAAATATGTGTTTTTGTTAAAAATTGCAATCGCAGTTAATTCAAAATTTAAATCAGTATTGTTTCCATGAAGGAAATTACAAGTTTTTCTTAAATTATTATTGACTTAAAAATACAGTACTGTATTTTGTCGTATTCAACAATGATTATAAATTAAATAATTAGTACAATAAAAGATAAGGTGGGTTGTCTCCACACAGTTTTATATTTATGATTAATTTGAATGCTTAAAAGAAAAAAGCAATCAGATCACAACAGTGATTGAATTTCACAACTAAAGCCTAAAAATGTATACTTTGTTGTATTAAATTGTATTTTTTATAATTTAGTTTAGTTTTTATTTTATTTTTTTTATTTTTATTTATTTATTTATTTTTTTTTTGCCAAAGTGAATGACACTATTCTTTAATGCAGTTAAGATAAATATATATATATATTCACTATCACACTTATCTTTTGCTATCTTCAATCAATTTTACTGCAACTTTGGTAGAATAAATAAGTTGATATTCTAGTTCTTGACTATTGTTGTTTGCAGATATTGTAAAACCTTCATGTAAAAAATATTAGGTACTATTAAAAATTAAAAGGTTGCAGTGTAAAATATTCACGTGAGTCCACTTGTAGAATATTATTGTATTTTCACTGAGGATGAAAATTGAAACATTAAATTATAACTTAAGATAAAAATAAAGAATAAAAAATCAATATAACAACAGGAAGTTGTGGGATGGAAATTCCTTTTATGAGATATTATATTATTAGAGAACATATGTTGACAACATTAATTCACCCTAAAATTGACAGATTTTAATATATATACACTTTGCATACAGGAATAATGAAAATTTAGAATATACAAATTCTCACATCCATGAAAAGAAAAAAAAAAAAAGGAAAAAGTGAAATATGCAAATCTTTTATGCATAAAAAATGTATAATTTTTTCAAAATTGGAATATACAATTTTTTTTGTACTTAAAAAATGCACAGTTTTTGCAAACATCGAATATGCAATTAGTTTTATGCAAAAAATATGCACAGTTTTTGAAAACATAAAATGTGTACTTATTTTTATGCAAAACATGTGAACAATATTTTAAAACATAAAATGTGAATTTTTTTGTATGCATAAAAAATCAAAATATTTTGCACATAAAGTATATACTTTTCAGAGTATCCAAAAATATTCACTTTTTGTGCACAAATTGTGTACAATCTATATTTTTTTGCAAAAAAAGTGCAAACTTTTTTTAGCTGGGTATGAAATTTTAATATTTAAATGTGTTTAGTAAAGAATTCTTTGGATTTCAGATTTTTTTTAATCTAGTGTATTTGCTTATTGTTGAAACATGCCGTATCATTTAATATAACTTACATTGTAATTAAGTAATGTAATCAGTGGCATAGCCAAGTGGATGCCATAGATATCCCGCCCCCCTCAATCGGAGTATCTGGGTTTCTGAATCGTGCAATCAACAACACTCAAAACTACTAAATCGGAATGACAAAGAACCATAGGCGTCGCGTGACCAACACTTTTGGGGGGTACCAGCGAAGAAAAAACTACGCCCCTTGGAAAATTTTCAATTTGGCGCACCCCCTCTCCTTCCAAAAAGTAACAAAATCTTTTTCTTTAGGTAGGCGTCATGAAAATAACAAACATAAATAAATTCTATTAAATAATTATTTCAAGTTTATTTTGGGACTTAAAAAGGTTTAATTTTAATTTAGAAATTCAGAACTAAATAACATATAGAATTTTTTTTTTTGTCAAAGAGTTTACAATGCTTTGAAACATGTTGAAAAAAATGATCAAATGAGAAATAGAAATTCCCGCGAAAATAGCCGGTCGAAAAATGAATAAAATCGTGACTCGCAGAATGTGGTGACCTTTCTCTCCAGTGGGACATCCTAGAAATATACATGGAGAGGATTTACACGCACGGGCTCGTTACAGCCGGATGTGTGTATTGAAAGTTTCACCAGAGTTTGGCCCGATTATATTTTCATAGTTTAGGTGCAGGTCCGGCTCATACAAAAAAATCAGTGAAAAAACTTACGTATTAATGGGATAACTTTACAGTACACTTCAAATTACTACGTGCTCACAAGCCAGATAATACTCAATAGCAGCATTAATAATAGCTGAGACACTTAGACTTTTCAACATTCAAATCAAGTTTCATAAAAATGATGTAGTTAAATTTAAAAAAGTTCCTTAAAAAACCCAATTTTTGAAACCATAAAAAATGTAGATTTTGTAATACGAAGGTCTTCGAAAAAATAAGTTTTCCGCGGCATTTAAAAAGAAACAAAACATAATTATTCAGAAAGTTGGATCCAGTTGGCCTGGATCCTGTTGAAGTACTCGTTACTCTCATTGTGGTATCGCTCTAAAAAAGCGCGAAAAAGATTCCCGATGCACAAAACACCTGTTGATCTGGAAACTGTTCGCCAGGTGGGTGCCTAATAAACTTACACCTGAACACAAAACCAAACGTGGGATAGCAGCATTGATACTTCTGTAGTGATATCACGATGAAGGCAACAAGTACTTAAACAAGATTTTTACGGTTGACAAGAGCTGACAACTGTAACAAGTTCCTGGTTCCATTCCCAGGTGGCAGACATGTATGACACTGGACTCAAACACTTATCCCACGTTGTGACATTTTAATTACGTTTGTTCTAATATGGAGAAGTAGTTAAAACATTGCTGCATATTTTGCAATAATTCTTTTTGGGCAATTATATTTTGTTTCTTTTTACGAACCACGGAAAACTTATTTTATTGATGACCCCCGTATGTTTCTGTAAATTATTAGCCTGATCCAATTTAGCTACTTTCTGACACATCTCTGAATTCATTTCTTTTCGGAAATAGATAAAATTGGCAGACTTTCTTATTCAGAAACTATGAAATCCAATCGATTTTTTAATTTTTTGTAAAAGACAAAAGATCTTTGAGAAGATACTGCCAAAGTTGTCACTTTGAATTAAAATTCAAGCCGTAATAGTACTGGAAAGCAGAAAAACTTGCAATCAAATAATTAGAATAGCTTATAAATCAAAAAGTAATTTATTTATAAAAAATGGAAAACGCCATTCCATTCTAAATTACTTCAGTCATCAGGCCTGTCAATTTTATGCCTTTAATAAAGAAAAATGAGTCAGAAAGTGTGTCAAATTTCACATTGTTGAGCTGGGAATTTGAGCTAACCTTAAGTTGTACTTACAAAGATCATGTTAATATACGTTCATTATCGCTATTAATATTTTTAAAGAACATATTCCTTGCTTTCCACATCCTGAAAAAAATTAAATCTAGTTTTGCCCCATTTCGACTGTTTAGAAAAAAGTGCAAGCCTGATCTTGCCCCAGTACAAGTCTTCTGAAAAAAATTAAACCCGGTCTCAGATGCCATATAACTGTCCGATGCCGATCTCTAAGCAAGACACTTTTTATATTTCTTTTTTGATGTTGTCAAACTATCATCGGCTCGTGACTCAAATTTATACATATTCTTGCGAAAGTCACATTCTATCGGCCAGGTGAGATTATTATATCGGGCCGGTAGGTTTGCTTATTTTTTTTATCGATCAGAAACGGCAGGCTCGTTCATTTGTTTTTTTGGCCAGGTCCGTTAAATTTGTTTAGTGTTCCGACAAATTCATTAATTGATTAATTAATCTATTAATATTTCTCCAAAACATCTTGCTTGCCCCACTGTAAACAACTAGATCCAGTTTCGATTTGACTCGAATATGCTGAAAAAACAACAAGAAAAAACATATATACAGTGGCTATCAAAAGTTTCCGGCCAGTTAGTTTCTTTGATTTATTTACCAGAAGATTTCAGTGAAGAAGCAGCAAAATTGTTTCAAAAGTTAGGAATATGTGAATGTCCTCTGAGCACGTGATAATTTTGGTTGGATACTGAAGACACTTCATGGGCAGAATTCGAAATTTGTGTGTGGGAAAGTTTCCGGTCACTCTTTATTCCTTAGTAATTTTCTATCGGTAAAGTGTTTTTTGGTCGTGTTTGTGAACGAATCAAAGTAAATAGTATAGTTTAAATACAAAAATTAAAAATTTAACAATTATTGTTCGTAAATAAGTGATCAGGTTAACACTAAAAAGCCAATTTTCTCGAGATATTGCGACAAAGTTATCGATCGATAAACAGACTGTAAATGATATTTAAAATTTATATGAAGATGGCCATGGCTTTCAGGACATTCTGACGTTCAGAAGTTCTCGGAAAAGGAATATTTTGTGGAGGGAATTATCAGGGAAAAAACAGTTGATGACCCGCATAAAAATGCCGTTGCAATTTACCGCGATTTACGGAATGAAAATATATCTGAAACAAGTCCGTCTGCCGTATCAAGATGCTGACGTGATGCATAACTTTATGGAAGAGTCGATGCTAAATTTTTTTTAGAGGTAAAAAAAAGAGCAGTGTACCCGAATGGCGTTTTTCTAGGAACACAATGTCTGGTCAAGTGAAAACTGGAAAAAGCTCTATTTTTCCATCAATCGAATTTCAAACTTTTTTAGAAGTGATGGCAGACACTACATCCGGTGACCTAACTGCAAAAGATATGAAGTAATTTATTCAATTTTTCAATATTGGGTGAAAAAGTCCGGGCCAAGATTCGAACCAAGGATGTATTGGTTGAAGCCGCCAATGCTCTACCAACTGAGCTATCCCGGACACGAACACTGGAGGACTATTTCATCCAATTAACCTCAACGATCACATTTATCTGGTCTGATACTCTGGATCAGTTCAACAGAATAAATCGAAGGTCAGTATATGGAACTGCAGAAAATCGCTGCATGCGAAATTACTTTAGATTAATTTTAAACATGATTATTCAGTCGGTAAATCAATTATAACGAAGTAAATTATTCCATTTTTCAATATTGGGTGAAAAAAGTCCGGGCCAGGATTCGAACCAGGGATGTATTGGCTGTATTGGTGATCGTTGAAGTTAATTGGGTGAAATAGTCCTCCAGTGTTCGTGTCCGGGATAGCTCAGTTGGAAGAGCATTGGCGGCTTCAGCCAATACATCCCTGGTTCGAATCCTGGCCAGGACTTTTTTCACCTAATATTGAAAAATGGAATAAATTACTTCGTTATAATTGATTTACCGATTGAATAATCGTGTTTAAAATTAATCTAATAAAAAAGATATGATTTGACATGTGTTTTCTTACAATAAAACATGGCGGAAGACACGTTATAATGTGGTAATGTGGGGAGTAATTTATTCAAAAAGTGTTGTTCCGTGATTTGAAATCCTCGGCAAGATGAATGATGCAATGTATATGGATATGTTGCAAGAGTACTTGCTGCCTTATTAGAGAAAAAATTGTGGACGCAACTATTTGTTTTAACATGATAATGGCTTAATAAATGTATGCAAGCTCGACAAGCAATGGCATTTGCAGAAAAAAATTCCGCTTTTGAAATGGCCAGCCCAAACGGAAAAGAAAAGGGGGGGGGGAGATGTCAATATTCATATATATGAAATATACTACTGGAGAACATTTTTATTAAGCATTTTATGTGAATAAGCAGTATTTGTATGCACTTTAAAAATTAATAGTTAAAACACAAAATAATAAAATTTTAACAAACTATCGATGCAAATCACACAGGCACTGTAATTTAAATGTGTGTCAATACTTTGAATTTGTAATCAACTGTAACTGAAAATAGTTAGTGCTAACTTATTACAATTAGTAACAATAAATAAATATACATAAATAAATAAATTGGATTAATCTTTATAATGAAAGTAAATATAATATTTTTTATTTAAAATTTTTAACTTATATCGTGTCTTAAATTAATATAAAGAATTGAGATAAGTCAAACATTTTTAAGCTTATGAAATATGTATTAGTTTAGATAAGTCATCATATAGGTGACTTTGCTAATGAAATTAGAATCAAGAGTGTGCATTTTAATTTATAACTCAATATTCTATGAGTGTCCCAAAATAAGAAAATCAGATATCATAGAGGAACAATATAAGAATAACATATATTTTTTTCTGGAAAGAAAAACACTTTTTGAGATACAGAAGGTCAAAGGTCAAAATGTTTGACCTTGAAATGAAGAATTAAAGAAAAATATGAAAGTGATATATCATTTAAAAGCCCACAGTAAAAACCCTTTCAAACAATATTAATATTAAAGCTGTACATTAATTAGAGAATTAAATATGAATTTTTTGTAGTGTATAGAATTCAAAATTCTGTGCTTTTTTACAATTTTTGATGCTATTTACCTCAAATAGAGACTTATTATTTTGTATTTGATGATTTCTACATAAATTTGAGAAGTGAGCCAAATTTCATAAAATTCTGTGGGGGGGTTGGGTTTTGAGCTGTGTTGATTTGGCACGGAATGACCTGTCTACTACTGATAACACATTTGCTGCTGTAAATTCAGCTGTTTCGTTCAACATTTTAGTTGAAAGAAATGGCTATCAGTTACATTTTAATAAAAGTTCATCTTCGCTGAGTACATTTATCTTATACTATGCGAGCAAAAATTGTGTGTGTAAATTTTATTTCAAAAACGGCTCTAACGATTTTCGGAAAAAAATTGGATTTTACCATTTTCGGGCACAAGAAGACCATTGGGCTAAGTCACATATTCGAGAAAATTCGATTATTGGGTCATAATGGGTCAGGATCAAGCTATTTATATCTAGAGAACGGCTGGATCGATTTTAAGGAAATTTTGTATCCAATTGTTTTTTGGCACGAGAAAATTATTGGGCTGGGTCACATGTTCGAAAATTTTTGATTAGTGGGTAATTTTTGGGTCATTATGGGTCAAGCCATTTTTATCTAAAAAACGGCTCTAACGATTTTGACCAAATTTTATATTTTATCGTTTTGGATTAAAAGAAGACCATTGGGTTAGGTAACATGTTCGAGAAAATTCGGTTACTGGGTCATTTTTGGGGTCATTGTGGGTCATGCTATTTTTATCTAGAGATTTTCTCACGCAATTTTGACTAAAAATTGCATTCTATGATTTTTGTCCACGGGAAAAACATTGGGTTAGGTTACATGTTCGAGAAAAAAATTTAATGGATCATATTGGGTCATTAAGGGTCTGGGTCAAGCTATTTATATTTAAAGAACAGCAGAATCAATTTCATCGAAATTTTGCCTGTAACAGTTTTTTGACACGAAAAAGCTAATGGGCTAAGTCACACGATCGAGAGATTTCGATTATAAGAACAATTTGTAAGTCATGATGGGTCATAATGGGTCATGGTCAAGATATATCTAAAGAACGGGTGGATCGATTTTAACGAAATTTTGTATACAACATTTTTTGACACGAGAAAACTATTGGGCTAGGTCTCATGATCGAGAAATTTCGATTTCTGGGTCATAAAAGGTCAGAGTCAAGCTATTTATATTTAAAGAACGGCAGAATCGATTTTAATGAAATTTTGTATACAGCATTTTTTTGCCACGATAAAACTATTGGACTGGATAACATATTCGAGAGATTTCGATTATAAGGATAATTTATGGGTCATGACGGGTCATAATGGGTCATGGTCAAGCTATATCTAAAGAACGGGCGGATCGATTTTAACGAAATTTTGTATACAACATTTTTTTGGCTCGAGAAAACTATTGGGCTTGGTCTCATGTTTGAGAAATTTCGATTACTGGGTCATAAAGTGTCTGGGTCAAGCTATTTATATTTGAAGAACGGCAAGATCGATTTTAATGAAATTTTGTGTGCAGCAATTTTTTTTGGCGCGGTAAAACTATTGGGCTGGGTCACATATTCGAGAGATTTCAATTATAAGGATAATTTATGGGTCATGACGGGTCATAATGGGTCATGGTCAAGCTATATCTAAAGAACGGGCGGATCGATTTTAAGGAAATTTTGTATACAACATTTTTTTGGCTCAAGAAATCTACTGGGCTAGGTCGCATGTTCCAGAAATTTAAGTTAGTGGATCGCTTTTGGGTCATTTTGGGTTAAACCAATTTTATCAAAAAAAAATGGCTCTAACGACTTTGACCAAGTTTCGTGCTCTATCGTTTTGGATTACAAGAAGATTATTGGGTAAAGTGATGTGTTAGACAGAATTCAATTAGTGAGTCGTTGTTGGTCATGCTAATTTTATCTAGACAATGTCTCGCGCAATATTGATTAAATTTTGAATTCTATCATTTTCGGGCACAAGAAAATCATTGAGTTGGGTCAGATGTTCTAGAAAATTCGATTAATGGCTCATTTTAAGTCATAATGGGTTAAGGACAAACTAATTATATCTAAAAAACGACTCAATCGATTTTATCTAAATTTTGTATCCAAACGTTTTTCGACGCGCAAAAATGAATGGGCTGGGTCACATGTTCGAGAAAGTAAAATTATAAGGGTCATTTGTGGGCCATGATGGGTCATGCTAATTTCATCTAGAAAATGGCTCTCACCATTTTCACTATACTTTGTATTATATGGTTTTGCGGCAAAAGAAAACCAATGGGCTAGGTCACATGCTCGCGAAAATTCGGTTTGTGGGTCATTTTGGGTCATAATGGGTCGGGGTCATTCTAATTATGTGCAACAACGACACATTCAATTTTATCTAAATTTTGTGAGGAAATGTTTTTTTCATGAAAAGACTACTGATCTGAGTCGCATATTAAAAAAATTATATTAGTGGGTCTTTTCGGTTTCATTGCTGATTGCTGTCAAGCTAATTTTATCTCAGAAATGGCTTAAACGATTTTGATTCAATTTTATATACTACTGTTTTTGATTACCTGAAGACAATAGAGCTAAGTCACGTTTGATCAAATTTTATTAGTGGGTCATTTTGGGTAATACAGGTCAGGGTCACGATAATATGGCAACAGCCAATAAGTTGGCAACTCCTGACAAAATATTGATGACATTTGGTCGAAAAATCAACTATTATGATTACAGAAGCCAAAACACGTATTTGGCGCCAAATGAAAGAATGTCCACAAATTTGGCTATATGTGGCAAAAATATTGTCTTTCAGAATGTGAAGTAATTTTTACACATTCTTAATAGGATTCGAAATGCATGGTTAAACCGATCGGAGTTGAGCTAAAAAAGTGATTTGGATTGATGTCCTTTCGTTGTAAATTTAAAAATAATGTAAAAAAGTGCATACATACATAATTGTCTTATTGATTGTTTTTGTAAATAATACTATTATAAGTAACATGTTTTATAATAATAATACGCAGAGACTGATTAAGTGAAAATATTACATCGAGTTGAACACAAAGTTAATCTTGACTGAGCTAAGCTCGGTCACACCTGCTAGTATTGATTAAATAAATAACTTCAAAATCTTTAACGTTATTTGAAGGTGTAAAAATTTCCAACAACTTCTACTACGACATATATTGTGATTAACTGTCTAAAATGTAGTATACTGTGGCCCAAAGACAGTAGGGTGGGAATTG
Organism: Maratus speculifer; assembly: GCA_964019185.1. Taxonomy (NCBI): domain Eukaryota; kingdom Metazoa; phylum Arthropoda; class Arachnida; order Araneae; family Salticidae; genus Maratus; species Maratus speculifer. The sequence goes on from OZ025296.1 coordinate 369,081,017, forward strand.
TAAACAAAATAATTTCAACTTCCCTACATTTCCCTGTTGTAAAATTCAAAATATAGCTGTTATGTTATCCAGGTTAGAAACATGGTAAAATACATAAATGTACCTTTTAAAATTGATTCAAAAGCCATAAAAATACATCAGAACATGTATTCTAAAGAACATTGCATTATATGGAAAGAAAAAGATTTATTGGGAATTACCAAATTCATATTTGCAATTAACATCATCAGTTCAATCATTATAAAATATATCCAAAATAAAGTTGAAATGTTTTTCTTTACTATATTTCACATGTTTTTGTAAAATTTTCTGTAAAATAAGTAACAAAATTACTTTTATTTATGCAAGTTATTACAAATCATGCATTTGTTATGTTATTCGACATGTCCCAAGGTACAACATTTTTACTGAACGAAGGTACAATCATCACATGTTTTAAGTAAAATCAAAATGACAAAATCTAGAAGTACTTTCAATTTCTCATAGCCAAAACATTTAAAATTATTCTTTTTTATAAAAAAAAAAAAAAAAAAAAAAAAAAATTGCAGTTGACTTCTTCTAAAAATATGGTAGTTAAAAAAAAAATGAAATTTTAATGGGGGGGGGGGAGAATATTTACTTCAGAGTAATGAAATTTTCTTTTCTTGACCAAGTCATTAATGCAATGCTTTTGATGTTATCTTTTACTATGAAGAGATCAGTTGGTTATAAGTCACTAATAGAAATATTGTTGTTGCAATAGTTTATTAGAAATTATTGATGTCTCAAAGTACAAGCATCCCAAGGTACAACACTCTCCCCTACAATAGATTCCCTCAGCTCTGCAACCCTAAAATCCACATGTAATTTATAATTGTAAACAATGAAACTTTGAGTTCAGATGTATAGACAAAATTTAACTTCTTTATTTTTAATTCTATTCCATGTATTTTTTAACATGTAATTTTCAGTAATAGTACTGAATTCATGTTTTTTCATGAAGGAAGAATAAATTAATTTTTAAAAAAGTTCAAGTTATCGTTGATATCACAGGTCATCAAAATCTTTTGACCAAATATATTTACCGTAAAATACCGTTAATCCACCCCCCCCCCAAACGTGACGAAAAATCGTGCAATAGTTAGAGGGGGGCGCTTACACGGGATTTTTCTGCGATCGATCAACAAAATTTGCAGGAATGAATCATAAAATTTGATACTTGAAAAAATTTGTTTTTTTTTTTAAAACACATAAATTCTGTCGAAAAAACGCAGAGAAAAGGAGAAATTTGTAAGAAAAAAGCCAAAACAAGCATGAAATTAATTAAAAAATCTGGAAAACACGCGCATTTCATCAGATTCATGATTCATTTATTTCATAATGATTCATCCCATTCTCAATCGCCTTTGAGAATAGGGAGGGCATGTGCTTTCTCGAGATTTTTTGAAAATTTCAAATTCTTTATAAAGTGGGGAGGGGGGCGTTTGATCGGGAAGGGCGGATTAACGGGATTTTACGGTACATACATTAATAAAACTTTTTTGGTTATTAAGTCTGCATAACCTGAAACAAAACTCCCCTATTAATGATTTTGAAGTGAATTAGTAATGTACCTTTGTGAGGCATGTTTCATTGAATAATTTAGAAAAAATGCATCCAATCTTTATAATGAATATTTAATTATATATTACTGGTTAATTACTTGATGTTTGAGTTTAATATTTAAAAAATATCTTAAATTTTATTATTTTAGTTTATCATTTTACTTATTTTGATATTTTACTATATTGTAAGCATTCATTATAATTTAGATTGCATTATTAATTACATTCAAATCATTTTTTAAAAATGTAAACAAAGCAATGACCAAAAATTCGCACAACCTCTGCTCCAAAGGTTCAGGGAGTCTACTGTATTAGCCAAAAAGCCTGGTTTATCTAGAAGTATTTTAAATGTTAATGGCATGCTTAGAACATAAACTAGCAGAATATTGCTCACCTAAATACTTCATATTGTATATCAAAAATATTGTATATCAAATACAGTCGACTCTCGTTAATTCGAAATCGGATAATTCGAATCTTCGCTTAATTTGAACTAAACACGAAGTCCCGAAATTTTCAATGGCAGAATAACGTTAGAAACTTTCACAAATTCGAATTCATTTTCTCTTGACTTCGTTTAATTCGAACTAACAAGAATTCCGATTTTTGATTTTCCCTTTTGACTTTCTTATGAATTTCAGATCCTTGAAATAACTTTCTTTCTTTGATTTTCCTACACATTTCTGGTAAAAAAAAAAAAAAGATTTTTTTTAGTAAAAATCCATTTTATATATTGTTGTAAAACTCGACACAATACACAATTTTAAATTAGATAAATGATAAAAAAAAAAGCATGCAATGAAAGAATTTTCAATTGTTAATTTTTATTTAACCATCATATGTAGTATAGAGTAAGTCTTGCAATCGTTTTTAAAATCGAAAAAAAAAAGTGTTTGATAGATTTACATGTTCTAGACACTGGAGATTTTGAAAAACATATTTTTATAAAAAAAAATCTGTTGTCCATCTGTAAACGCTCTATTTCCCGAACAAATAGAGATAGAGAGTTGAAATTTTGTATGTACTTAGTATATAAGAAAGGGACGAAGTCTATTTAATATCAGTAACCTTGATTATCTGGAACTATTTTTTGTCGGACTCTCAAAAAATTCGTTTTAAGGAAAGTTACATAAAATTTTTTGAATTTTTTTATTTTAAGGATTGATCATAAAAGGCAATAAAATAACACAAACTTTGCATAAAATATGAAGTTGATTGAATTATTAGTTGCCGAAATATCTGTAATCCTGTTTTCCATATGCTTTGATTTTTTATGACCCTGTATTTCATTCAAATTTCAATTCAAAGATATATTTTAATTGGAAATGAGACACTTGATCTGACCCAATAAACTGTTAGTTAATAAGATTATTATTTTTGGAGTTATAAGGATGTTTCTTTTTTACAATTCAGTACTACTTGAGTAGTTTGGCATGTCGTATAATTTGTTGAAATAGATTCATCAGCAACTCATTAATAGAGCATTACTGTGCATTATAAAAATATTCAAATACACGTTTAAATTTTGTTTCGGAACTGCAATGCATTTTATAAATACTTTACAAATGTTTTATTTTCATATATTATTATGCATATATAGGATGGGTAAGTATTACGGTGACATCCAACCAGTGTTCTCACTGACATTTGGCCAGCGTTAATAATTTGGCTAATTAAAAATAAAAAACATTCACCAAATGAAAAAAGTATTAGTAAAATAGATTCACCGTGTAGAAAAAAAAAATATCTTTAATCATTTATTGTATCCCTTCTTTTCAATATGTTCTAAAATAACCTAGGTTTTTACAACTGCGACAACGATTGTTATTAATCTAATTTCAACTATCCGCTACAAATATATTAAAAATATATATGCATGCATATGTATGAAAATCAAATAAGAAAAGAAAGAATATGCAAAAATTGAGCACTAGCAATTTGGCGAAACTAATCGCTTGTTTACTTGCCAAATGAAGAATTTAGTCGCAATTTGGCACAATGGCGAACGACAGCGAGAACACTGCATCCAACGACTAGTTTTCATTTTATGCTATAGTTATGTAGTTTTTATACATTTTATTTACAAATTTTAGATTGGATTAATAATTAATTCAAATTTTCTTCATTTACAACCATAATCAAGATGCCGATGGAAAATTGTCAAAAATTCCCTCATCATTCAATTATTTAAAAAATTGTCCTCATTTTTTGCATAAATTTGTTAATTGCATGACCCGTAGAAATTCTGAATGAGTGATACTGGCATCACTGTTGGTATAGTGTATTTTTCTGGAACAGGTGATATAAGAAAATTTTTGCCAAATGAAAAGAAACAGTAGAAAATATTTTTTATCAGACAGCCACAACATTTTCTGGCAACCTAAATAACATCATGACGACAATGGAATTTCAAAATTTCGGATTTTTAAAACCTTTGCTATAATTTTTTTCTTTTTAATCTGCTCTAATATTTTGGGTAAATTTTATAACCTTCATATGTACTGTATTATGTGATTAATTACTGTTAGGAACAAATAGTTTACTATTAATCATTTAAAAAAAAATTTCATTTGACGAAGTTCAATGCAGATAAATTGAGTTTGTGCGCAATACATTGATCTAAAATTAAACATTTGAATCAAACTCTTAATCATAATTCAAATGAATTCCTCTGTTTAACACAAAAATAGCAACTTAAAGCATATTTAAATTAATAGGTAAGTGAAAATGTCTGCTAGAAAAACCGTTTTCAGAATATTTTAAATGGTCAAATATCAGTAAAAATAAAAGTTGCGATACATGAAATTTTGTTGCTATAATATGATCAAGTCATAAGTTGGAGAATTTTTATTGAAGGGTAAAAGAAGAAACACATCCAACCATTCACTTACTTTAGCAAAGAGGATGGATCACCACGTTTATGTTTTAAAAATTAGCCATTAGAATCAGAGGATACGCGTTGAATGTTATATATATTTTTCTTTAAGCAAAGAGGCGCCAACACAGTGAATGAATCACACTTCATTCATTATATTCAATAGCATTTTTAATGAATCATTAAGTCATTCACGGTTCATTCTTTTATTGGCGTTGTCTCTTCCGTACTTAGTAAGATCAGGTAACTTTCAGAGTATAAATTAACTGTATGCAACTTCTTGTTAATGCTAAGGTAGGATAGATTTTTATGTTTTTCTTCAACTCAATACTATACAATTTGCTTTTTGATAATGATGGCACGAAATTTAATGTGACGCATTTTCCATTTTTGCTGATCTATCATTGAATCATTATTAAAATGTTTCCTTTATAACAGATAATTCCGCTTATTATGATTTATTTTTAAATGGTTTAATTTAATATTATAAAACTTTAATTTAGATAGAGCAATTCGGTTTTATTATTATTTTTTTTTTTTTTATATTCACTTTTAAAGCATTTTATTTCTCGTCAACTGATTTTGATTGTTTTCTGTTCTGTTGAAATTAAATATTTAAACAATTAATCGCATAATGAAGCACCTTTATGCTGTTTATCAAAATTTACATATAAGAACACATACGCTTAAGGGGACTCATCACTTACTTGAAATCACCCTTTCCGCAATCTTAATCCTATGGGCAGGTTTTTTTCTAATTTCTTATTTAAATATAAATGCTTTTTAACGATTTTTTTGGAAAGGATAGCTGAGTTCCATCTTTAATATGACAATTTCGGTACAAATTTGTTAACCATCGACCAGTTTCGCCAAATTATACAAATCACCAAAACTAATAGCCAAATTATACCTATTGACATACTTTTTATTTTAACTAACGAAAAAACATATAAATAGAAAAATAATAATAAAAAATTGAAATAAAAATCCCTTAAAGTTTTTTTAAACATGTGTATTGTATTCGATGTCATTGAATGTGAGATTGACGACCATCCATTAATGGCATTTAATTTTATAATTTGTCAATATTTTTTATTTCTTAGTGGGATTACCAAGTAGTACCCAGTTTTTTACTTTTTTGATTTCGGTAGCAGATTTTCTTAACCTGTAAGAGGTATTGCCAGTCTCACATATCTTTAGTAATTTTCAATCTATTGCCCCTCTTTTTTCTTTTGATCGATTGAATGATTTCTTCTGGCATCTTTTGCAACCTGGGAACCCCCCACCCCTTAATAGCTGAAAGTTTTCACATATGGTTTTATTTTTATGAGAGAGGTCTAGCAGATTGTGGTGTACCTTTAACGTATCACATTTTTGACGTGTCATAGAATGTCATTTGAAATTCGGACTAAAAAATATTGGTACCAACCAAAATATTGGTTATCCTGTTGACCAACTTCACCAGATTGTACATATTGATATGTTTTTTATTTTAAATAACAAAAGAATAAATAAATTAGCAAACATTAATAAAAATACAAATAAAACATTGAGATAAAAATTACTTTTCATGTTTAATAATACTGAATGTGGCATTCACGATCATCTATTATTGGCATTTAATCCTGTAGTTTGGCAATAGTTTTTAGGTCAACAGGGTAACCAAGTATTATGAAATATTTTAAATCCCTCTGATGCATGCCATGTAGAAACAATTCAAAGACTTCTAGACGAAGCGGTTAGTGATTTTTTATGGATGAAGATGAGTGTGATAAATAATTCTGCTTTGAAAGTTCGCATTCCACCGAGAGTGAAATTTCTGAATTCGAAGTAATGTGACTGGTGATTCAAAAAAATAGTTGCTCTCAGTATTCATATGGAAAAAATCATTTTAAATGGTAGTTTATTGCTGTTGTTTGCTGTCAAAAACTTGTATGTTTTGAATGTAACCGAAAATTTTATCATGAATATGGTAAGAATATTTTAAATAACTTCAGTATTACATGAAACGTGAATATATATGTATATTTTTTACTGCACCAATTTTATGATGACTTATTGTTGTGTAAATTTTTTATGTAATTCATCCAGCCTTTAATGTTTTGCTATTAATTCATCCATCTCAGTGTGACAGGATAACCTATAAAAATAAAGTAAAACAGGGTAATTTTCATTCATTAGGAATATAGCACATTTCAAGTAGTTTTTGGTCAAAAATCTGTAATATTGATTGCACAATATTGATTCCTCTATGCTGCATTCATTTTTAAAAAAATGATATAAATTTAACTTGTATTCAAAATATACACATTCTCATAAATATGTAGATTGTATTTTGTCATGGATATTTTAATTATAACATTAAAAAAAAAATAATAATAAAAATAAAGCACGGTTTGGGAGATTGTACTGTACTTGTAGTGTACCAATATTTCACCGAACCTTTTACAGGTTAAAAAGAGAACATGCATTTTCATTCATAAGATTAAAATATTTTATGAATTTTTTATTCTGCAATTGTTGAAATAAGTACAATAATAATGAATTGTATGGATACATATAGTTGCAACTTAATAATATGACTGAACTCTTTTGTTTTATGAATCTAGCATAAATTTATTCCTGAAAAGATACTGCTGATCTGACAATCATTTTATATATCTATATAATAAATATTTATGCAACACAGATATTTTTTTTTAAAGTTATTTAAAATTATGTTCTAAAAAAATTCTGAGGCTCGTAAAATTACTTAAGGAATGTTCAAGAACATTTTTAGGGAGATTAGACTTTCAATTTAAGAGAGAAAAAAAATGTAAACTGCAAAAGTTGTCGAATGTGTATCATTTTCCCCTATAGTAAAACCTGTCAAAATGGTGATTATCTGTAACAGAAACTTGCCTTAAACAGAAGCATTGCGATTTTACATAATTGCATTGTCTTTATATGGATTGCCATATAGTTAAATTTGCTGAAAACGTGGCTGTGATTTTTTTTTTTAACTCCTATTAGCATTTCCATCGTAAAAGATTTTAACAGGTATTTATAAACTCAGCGAAACCTGTAAAAGCAGAATCTTTCTATAATGTAATCTTGTCCAAAAATGGAATAGTTTCAGGATTTCAATAATTCATTACACTTCTTTTAATGGAAGTCTAATTTATTTTTTTTCTTTTGCCAGCTCCTTTCAATCTTATCTTGACAAGATTGACTGTGTTTATCCAGGCCAAAATTAATTTATTTTTAATACACTTATAATTACTTTTTTACTAAAAAATATAAATTTATACCAAATTTTATCAAAATCGGCATTTTTTATATTTGATAGAATACATATGTGAAGGCATTATGCCTGAAAAGAAATTATAAAAATTCAAAAGACTCTAAAGTCATGGTTTGGAATTCTTTGTTGTATGCATACACCACGAATTTCAAAGGTTATATGAAAGTAAGAAAATATCAATATCAAAATAGAATTTTCCATCATGTACTGGTATTTACTTTTGAAATTGAATAGAACTAAATAGATTGGTACTACTTGGTTATATCATTGACCAAAAAGTATTGCCAAACTATGGGATTAAATACCAATAATGGATGATCGTGAATGTCACATTCAATGACATTAAATACAATACACGTGTTAAAAATGTCATTAGGTGATTTTTATTTCTATCTTTTATATGTATTTTTATTAATATTCTTCTAAGTATTTCTTTTTTCGTTATTTAAATTAAAAAATTATTTCAATATGTATAATTTGGCTATCAGTTTGGTGATTTGTATAAATTTTGCAGAATTGGAAAACCAAGTACAGTAGAACTCTGCAAATTCAGATCCCTGTAAATCCAGATTTGTTTAATATTTTTTTTTTTTTTTTTTTTTTTTTAAGTTTCAGAAGTGATAGACTAATTTCCATAACATTAACTTGTTTCATCATTGTATTGTGAATAAAAAAACTTTTTCTGAAATCTTTTTGGAAGAATTAAGCAAAGTAAACATTTTTACTGTCTGCAAATATTCAATAAGTTTAACATAAAGGTGATTTTGTGTAAGTGTGTTTTGTTTCATTTCATTTTTTTCCTAATTCTCTGGATAATCCGGATTAGGTCTGGTTCCAGTTAATCCGAATTATCGGGGTTTTACTGTAGTACCAATAGATTATGTATATTTAATAATTGTAATTTATCTTATATAATACTTCAGAACACCCGGTAATAAAGAATCTATATTCTGATAAATTATAAAAGAATAATAATGTAAAAAAGACTGATTAAGATCCTAGAATGAACTATGTTCAGAGTAAAGTTAGGAAGGATATAACATTTGAGGAGACTTTAATGCATGTCATTGCATTAAAAAAAAAAAAAAAAAAAAATTGAATTAGAATTTTTAAAAGCTTATTAACCATTATTGCTATTTAAAAGTGTGCATATTGATGCACTAATTATTGCAAAAGTTATACATAATACTGTTTTAAAAGAAAGAATTGCTGTTTTTATTAAATGCGGTTTTACATAAATGTTTCTGAAAAGTAAAATATGACTTGCATATTAATATGCCTTAAAAGTAGTTGAGTAATAAATTTTGTAACTAAACAAGTATTGTTCTTTTTAATTATATAAAGCAGTAAAAATGAAAAAAAAGGGGGGGAGGGAGTGGGTGTTAAGATCAGTGAAAACCAGGGAAAGTAATTGGTTTGACCTTTTAAAAGTTAGTTGACATATTTTCAATTCTGACTACAAATCAATAGCAGATCTATATGTATCATCCTAATATTAATATCTTCATTGTTGAGAAATTGTGTTACATTGAATTCTACCACAATTAAATATCTTTAAAATTAATTAAAAAATACATAAAAATGTATAGTTTATAATTAAATTGCATCGTTGTATAAAAGACAGTTTTGGCCAAAAAAGCTAATTTTGTTCAAAAAAATGAGGGGGGGGGGGTTAAAAACAATAAAAATCACCAACGTAGCTTTTTTAAAATTTAATCCAGCTTTTTTTTAATGCTATTTCGAATTTTTTTAAGAATTGTTGAATTTTAAGTATATGTTTTTTTTAATTTCCTAATTTAAAAAAATAACATAGTATATATAAAATAAAGTTAGATTTATCTCCATAATTATAGCTAGTAATACAATGAAGTTACATTATCATATACGAAAGATTTTACAAACACAATGATCTAAAAAACTGAGTCCATATTGAAAAGTTAAATGTATTTTAGTCATGTTTCATAAATGTTTTCTTACATTAAAATCGGGATTCAATGATTAAGCGTAACCCCAGAACCATCAAAAATGTTACTCAAGTCTTATTAAAATATTCTAATCAGAATTTTCATTTAAAACCATTTAAATTATTTTTGGTTGGTTTATAAATTTACTTTATTTGAAAGAAATTTCTGATTTATATTTAAGTGTTAGCTAGTTAATATTTAAGAAAATGACATTCTATTTTAGTTAAAGAAACTAGTGATATAACAAGCACACACAATAAATATAGTTTATGTTGGAAGAAAAAAACTCTGGTTTTCAGTTGTCTAAAACAGTTATAATTCTTCTGGGTTTCTCAAATTCATGTTCTGCTGTTTTTGGTACCATATTTCATCTCAAGGGAGGAGTTTTTTCCAATATCTGTTCATTAACTTAAAAAATGCTAATTTTTTTAAACAATTTTATTTGTTATTGATTAACACTTTTTTAGAAATATTGGGTTTTGTAAAAAATAATATTGGGTTCTGTTATTTTACTTCTAAGGCATTTTATTTTAGATGGTTTGAAACAGTTTTAGAGCATTCTCAGGGTTCAGTGATTACTATTTGAAATAGGCTCCATTTAAGCTTTGGCTTTCTCATTGTTAGAAAACAGAACCTCATCACCACCATCTTCATGCACAACTCTCCTTCCATCCATGAAGTTTCTGTAAGCAATATTAACCCTCTCGGGTCTGGTGTACTTTTAATAGTACATGTCTTTTAATGGAGCATTATTTTGTTTTAAGAAACACTTTTGCTACCTTTTACATGTAGTAATGTTAGTATATGTCTATGCATTCATTTTATGACATCATTTATTTAAGGCATTTAGTAATTGTAATAATTATTATTATTTGCTTAATTTCTTTTTTTACTGTTTGTGATTCTTTTTTTGCTATTTGTGATTCTTTTATTTTAAGTATATATTTCACTCTGTAAATTTAAAATAAAAGTAACTTTCCTGAAAGAATCATGTGTAATAAAGTGTAAAAAGTATTAGAAAGTTTCAATATAAGATAAATCTTATTGTTATACAATATTTTCTAACCATATCCAAAAATTCTTCCTTAGCCTTTTGTGATACGAATATCATTTGAATAGTTTGCTAAACAACAACATTCGTTATCTTTCAGACAATGAAATATTCTTTAAAACTCTTATTAATTTATTTGTATAGCTATTGTTAATGTTATTAACATAAAAGTATTTTTTTTCTTAAAATTGAAAAAAAAATCGCTCCTTAAAGGGTTAAACTGGGCATTCACAAGTCACAATTGTGGTCAATTCAGATGACTGAAACATTTTTATGCGAGAGGAATTTTTGCAATTCTGTAAAGGGCACTTTGAAATTCTAGAGAGTGGTAACACTTCTAGATCATTGATAAGCATAAAATCCCAAATGTTCGGGGGAGACATTTTGATGCTTTGTGTGGGGTACCCTCTAAATTTGATTCTGTACTGTATCAATCTGTAAATCAATCAATTTGTAATGTATCAATATCAATCGGCGTAAAACCCATTTTTGATGTTTTTCATATTATTTTAAATTTGTGGAACAGTTTCAAACTTTCTTATAGTTCTATAACTGCCTTAAATGTCTCATACAATGGGGTGAAACAAAATTACATTACTGTATAAGTACATAAAAAATCTGTCCTTCGAAATGCAATAATTTATTTAAAAATAGCTCTGATAGAAAAATTAATGACAAAAATTATCATTATTTTGTAAAATCCCAGGTGAACATCAAAACCTTCCAATATCCCTCAGCTCTTTCCCTAAATATCAACGAGACTCGAAATAAAAGAATTCAAGCGAGAAAGATGCATTGATCCAGGGCTGTAGCTAAGGGGGCAGCACTGTGAGTGGCTTAGCTCCCCCTAAAATGTTTTGAGCCCCCCCCCCCCTGGAAAAGATTCCAAAGTCACTCAATGAATTTCTGTTCCGAAAATTCAAATAAATGCTGTTCAAAAATCAAATTTAGTTTTGAGACCTTTTTACACTTTTGCAGTTACTAAATTGCATCGAAAATAAATGTTACAACACTCCCTCATTTTGTTTGTACATATGAAGCTAACATGATGTTTAATTTTGCACCAGTTATATACTCAAAACTTTCATCATCATATACTTTTCTTAGCATAAAATAAAGGTATTATAACAGTTTAATAAGAAACAGAGTACACACAATGTGCATATGCACTAATTTATCTCTCTGCGTCAGAGAGAGAGAAAAATTTATGAGCCCCCCCCCCCTATTGTTCACTCCTAGCTATGGCCCTGCATTGATCAATGGAAATATTCTTCAGATTTATCGTGAGACTTATGACTTACTAGCAGTTACCCGTGACTTCGTTCACATAACATTTAAAGAAGAAATAATTGATCAATCAAGCAAAAAATTTCGATGATGAAAAGCATGTGTAATTAACTTTTTATCGCGAATTTATGGTAAAAAACTTCCGATAATCCCTATTTGCTAATTTGTTTGCTGGTTAAAATTTTCTTTTCAGCGATTAATACTAATAGATAGAAACATTCTTGAATTTTTTTGTTTATCCCTGTAGTTTTCCAAGTGGATACACGTTTCCAAGTTTAATACACGAAAGTATCTTTCTAAAATTTAGTTCAAACAAAAATGTTTCTTATTACTACCTAAATTACATTTTCAGAAATTATCATCCGAAGACAACATTGTATCCAGTTCTTTGCGGGACCCTGTATATCATTTTATGTATATACTACAAACATTTCTTAGTTTACTAAATGCAGTTCAAAATAAAAATGCATATTTTATTTAAAAACCACCTTTAAGTAAATCACGCTCATATTCAGTAATCTTTCCGAGATATTTTGTGTAACCCTGTATATCTAAATTTAACTATTTATACTATTAACATTTATACTCTCCATTTAATATGCATACATTTAGCGAAACTTAAAAGCACATATCATAATTAAAAATGCATTTCATCCATGCAACAGTCATCATCCATCATATACGGTACTTCGAATATAATATTTGAAATCTTTTGTGTGTCCCTGTAAATGCTATGCAATTCGTATTATGCATGAAATAACTCACATTAAGCCTCAGCAACGTATATCAATTTGATTATACATGAAATCGTTTACCATAATTAAAATATGTCGGAAACTGTTCCTCCCTTTATTCTTATGCAATGGAATTCTTCTGTGTAACCCTGTAAATGAATAATAAGTGTCCTTTTCACTACATACTTTACAAAATGCATATTTTAGTGCACTTTGTAAATGCATATAAATTTGAATATGTTTCACAGGGTGTAACATCGTTAAATTTAATTAAAACGATTTTTCCCATAATGCCGAATCTAAGGAAATTTTTGACAATCTTTGTAAATAAACTAATCATGGTAGAAACTTTATTGTCAATAGTTATTCGTGTTAGGTAAACGTTAAGAACGTCCAAAAATTTCATGGAAATCTGAGTATATTTACGAAAGTTGGAAAGCAACCAGACAGATAGACAAACCGAAAGCATAATAACTTTTCAACTTTGTTCGAAAGTGTTAAAAAATCGAGCCAAAAATATATTAATCAGTAGTTTTATTTTCCGCCTTTTCCCCACAAAAAATTTCTTACATTGATAATTATGAGTTTTGAATAAAAATATTCATTTGTATGTAACTTATAACTTATTAATTAATATAAGTAAAAAATATTTCTGATTCATTTTAAATATGACGTCATTATTTATCTCGCTCCATTAGCTACTGATATTCATACCCCTTGTATTTTTAACGACTGCTATAAAATACCTGTTTTATTTCAACTATGACGTCACATTTTCATAAGTGAACCATTTTATTAAAAATATAATTCTTTTTCATTCTTTTTACTTTTAATTTATGTCGCCATATTTTACACAAAAATTCCCATTAACCAAACAAATATCCTTGTTAAATATATTATAAAAAATACACCTTTTATTTTTATTTTTATTTCAAACATGACGTCATATTTATTTTCTTTTATTATGGTTTTTCGTGTTTATTAGTGTTCCCTACGGGTTCGCAAAAACGAGCGTCGACTGTATTATTTTGTTTCAAGAAATACTTTTGCTACCATTTACATGTAGACATGTTTGTATATGTCGCATTTATTATATGATATCATTTATTTAAGGAATTTAGTAATAGTAATAATTATTATTTGCTTCATTCTCTTTTGTCTGTTTGTGATTCTTTTATTTTAAATATATATTTCACTCTGTAAATTTAAAATAAATGTTACTTTCCTGAAAGAATCATGCATAAAAAATTACAAAAAAATATAAGAAAGTTGTAATCTAAGTTAAATCTTATTGTAATATAGTATTTTATATCTAAACATCTCCGAAAATTCTTCCTTAGCCTTTTGTGATATGAATATCACTTGAATAGTATGCAAAGCAACAACATTCGTTATCTTTCAGACAGTGAAATATTCATTAAAACTCTTATTAATTTATTTGTATAGCTGGTGTTAATGTTATTAACATAAAAGTATTTTTTTTCTAAAAATTGAAAAAAAATCGCACACGAAAGGGTTAAACTGGGCATTCACAAGTCACAACCCTAATAGCATGCATGGTCACAGTGACGTCACTGTGAGTCACTTTGGTCACATCACTTCTGTGACCAAAATGCCACCACTCTGTGACGTCACATTGTGACTGAGATGTGACTTTCTTAAAAATCTTTAGAAATTTATAAATATCCTTCAAAACATGTTATTTACTTTAAAAAAACATGTTTCTGGCAATTTAAATATCGTCGCTTTTGTCACAGTTTCGTCACAATGTTAATGTCAAATTAGTTACAAATGACACATTTTTCACAAATTTGTGACATTGTGACCACTTTCTGAAACGTCACAAAACAGCTCTAAAACGGCCATAACGACTTCACATATTAGTTACTGTGATTTCACATCGACGTCACATGGACAATCGATGGTCACAAAGTCACAATGCGACTTCACAATGACGTTGCAGTCACCATGCTTTACGAGAATTGTGGTCATTTCAGATGACTGAAACATTTTTATGCGAGAGGGATTTTTGCAATTCTGTAAAGGGCACTTTGAAATTCTAGAGAGTGGTAGCCAAGGGTCGATTTAGAAAAAGAAAGTTGCATAGCAGCAACTGCTGTACAAAGTCAGTTTTGAATAGCAGTTAGACACTTTTGTATAGCAAGTAAAAAATAGCTAACGTAACTTTTAAATCTTAAAAATGTACAATTAAAAAAAAGCAATATAAAGTAAAGGGATCGTAACGGTGAGTGTTCATTTTAAAACCACTACAACATGCACATCAAACTTCTATGAGCAAACGCAGTGATTAGCGAGTAACAGTGATTCAGTAATCAATCACAGCGTCAGGGCGAGAACAAATCATGTGTTTACTGGAAAAACTGTGCCCAGTAGCCTCTCGCTGTACTTCCATTGTAAATAAATACTAGGGGAGAGTGAAAACACAACGTATGTCGCGTAAATTTTAACTTTAAGTGTACATGAGATAACAAAGGGTGTGGGAAATATGCATCGCAATGATTGCGATTTAATGCATTTCTCGGATCGCATTTTAGTAAATTTGAATCGCAAATTGCGATGCGATACCGCTTAAATCGAACCCTGGTGGTAGCACTTCTAGATGATTGATAAGTATAAAATCCCAAATGTTCTGGAGAAACATTTCGATGCTTTGTGTGGGGTAACCTCTAAGTTTGATTTTGTACTGTATCAATCAGTAAATCAATCAATTTGTAGTGTATCAATATCAATCAGGATAAAACCCGTTTTTGATGTTTTTCATATTATTTTAAATTTGTGGAACAATTTCAAACTTTCTTATAGTTCTATAACTGCCTTAAATGTCTCATACAATGGGGAGAAACAAAACTACATTACTGTATAAGTACATAAAAAATATGTCCTTCGAAATGCAATAATTTATTTAAAAATGGCTCTGGTAGAAAAAATTAATGACAAAAATTATCATTATTTTGTTAAAACCCAGGTGAACATCAAAACCTTCCAATATCCCTCTGCTCTTTCCCTAAATATCAACGAGACTTGAAATAAAAGAATTCAAGCGAGAAAGATGCATTGATCCGGGGCTGTTGCTAAGGGGGCGCTATGGGCGGCTTTGCTCCCCCCTAAAATATTTTGAGCCCCCTCCCTGGAAAAGATCCCAAGGTCATTTAGTGAATTTCTGTTCCGAAAATTCAAATGAAATGTTCAAAAATCAAATTTAGTTTTGAGACCCTTTCAAGTTTTGCAGTTACTAAATTGTATCGAAAATAAATGTTACAACACTCCCTTATCCTAATTGTAAATATGAAGCTAACCTTATGCTTAATGTTGCACCAGTTATATACTCAAAACTTTCATCATTATGTACTTTTCTTAGCATAAAATAACGTTATTATAACAGTTTAATAAGAAACAGAGTACCTATAATGTGGATATGCACTCATTTATCTTTCTGCGTTACAGAGAGAGAAAAAAATTATGAGTCCTCTCTACATTCTCTTGAGCCCCCCCCCCCTTATCAGCTTGTTTAAGAACAGAAGATAAATCATATTTAAGATTTCTTAGAATTTTTTAAAAGTGACTATAAAGTTCAGAAATAACAAGTTTAAGAATAGAGTCGCTTTTATTAATTATGGACAGTACATTACGTTATAATATTACAGTAGACTCAAATCCACAAAGCTTGAAACCTCAGGTTTTGCAGATTTCAGAATTTTGCTGATTTCTGGTCACTGCTTTGTTTACGTTTTTCAAACAATAATTTGAATTTAATTAATGATGCAATCAAAACTGTAATGAATGTTTACAATAGTATAATAAAATATGAAAATAAGTAATAAATTAAAATAATAAAAATTTAGATAATATTTAATATGATTAAAATATTAAAAAGCGAAGGTGAAATTATTATATGAAGGTCAAATTATATATGATCGAATAGTCATTATAAAAATGAAATGTATTTTTCCTAAATTATTCACTGCAACTTGCCTCATAAAAGTAAATTACTAATTCATATCAAAATCATAAAATAACGAAGTTTTATTTGAGGTTTAGCCAGACTTACTAACCAAAAACAAAACTTAATTAATACATAAATATATTTGGTAAGAAGATTGTGAATATCTTGAATTTTTTCATAAATATATTCTTCCTTCATAAAAAAAACATGAATTCAGTAAAATTAAAAAAAATACAAATTAAAATATATATAGAATTGATATAAACGAAAAAAGTCAAATTTTGCCCTTATATCTGAACTGAAACCTTCATTATTTACATCTGTAAATTATGTGCGAATTTTAGAGGGTTGCACATTTGTGTGAGTCACTGTATTTGACATAAAATTATAGAATAAACAAAAATAATGGTCTGGAAACTCGATCAGTGTGGCGTTTAATGCCTTTGTATAAACTGGTCTTTTTTCTTTAACTGCTAGCGCCGGTTGGTCCCGTAAAAACCCATTTCCATCTTAGCAGGTGTACTTGTAATACTTATTCTTCGAAATCGTCAAATGTTTCCATTTACAGGATGATTTTGTGTTCACCAAAAACCTGCCAAGAATGAAACACAATTGCATAATGTTTCATTTTAGATAGGTTTCAAGTTTTAGTGACTATAAATATGTAAACTTGTTTTCGTGTAATCCTGGTTTTCTTTACCCTTTAAGATAGGTCACCTTTACACAGTACATTGCAGTATATTTATATTCTTCACAAGAACAATACAGAGAAACTACGTTATAATAGTTTTTGAGGATACAGTTAAATCGAAACATGTTTATGTTAAAAATTTGTGTAAAACAGAAAAGTTCATAGCCCTGGCAAAAGGCAAACTTTAAATTAGCCCATTTAAGAAAAACACATGTTTAAAGTAATTTTTTATGCGTTCTTTGTCATTCCGGTTTAGTAATTATGAGTGTTGTTGATTACGCGATTCAGAAACCCAGATACTCCGTTTGAGGGGGGTCGGGGAATCTATGGCATCCACTTGGCTATGCCACTGATTGCATTATTTAATAACAATGTAAGTTATATTAAAAGATACGGCATGTTTTAGCAGTAAGCAAAGACATTAGATAAAAAAAATTAAAATATGAAGAGTTACTTACTAGACACATTTACATATTAAAAAGCCATAGCCACAATGAAATTTTATTTTCTCTCTATTCTTTGCTAAATGTATCATCGTTTCTTTAGATGATATTAAATTATAAAATTTTCTACTTAAATTGAGTTTTTATTTTATTTATAATAAGTTATTTATTTTTAAAATGTTGCTGTTTATTTTATTTACAATTTAATCTTTATACTGTTAGGAAAGGCATCTAACACACCTTTGATTCCGCTAACTTCACATAATTGGGATTCTACTGCATTTTTTAATACTATGGTAGAAATTTTATAAAAATTTATTTTCTACATTGATTTTAAATTTTCATGATAAATTTATTTTTTTTAAATAAAATGTAAAAACTGATATTAATTTTAATTTCTTGCAGATGCATAAAGCTATTAATCTAGTGCATCACAACACTCAAGCTATCTTCAATGTGTAAAAAAAAATGCAGCAATATATTTCTTAGCAGAACTTTTTGAAAAAGAAGCTTCTAACTCACAGCCAGGAAAACCTTTTATTTGTGAGTTATGCAAGTATTTCTCCCAAAACAGTCTTTTTTGTGTGATGTATGCACCAAACAATTCTCTCAAAAAGGACATTTAATCAGCCATCTGTTAATTCATACTGGAGAGAAACCGTTTGTGTGTGATATCTGCAACAACAAATTCTCTCGAAATGCAGATTTAAAGAAGCATGTGTTAATTCATACTGGTGAGAAACCTTTTGAGTGTGAGGTATGCGGCAAGAAATTCTTTCACAAGGGCCATTTAAGCAGCCATCTGTTAGTTCATTCTTGTGAGAAACCGTTTGTGTGTGATATCTGCAACAAGAAATTCTCTCGAAATTCAGATTTAAAGAAGCATGTGTTAATTCATACTGATGAGAAACCTTTTGAGTGTGAGGTGTGCAACAAGAAATTCTTTCACAAGGGCCATTTAAGCAGCCATCTGTTAGTTCATTCTGGTGAGAAACCGTTTGTGTGTGATATCTGCAACAAGAAATTCTCTCGAAATTCAGATTTAAAGAAGCATGTGTTAATTCATACTGGTGAGAAACCTTTTGAGTGTGAGGTATGCAACAAGAAATTCTCTCACAAGGGCCATTTAAGCAGCCATCTGTTAGTTCATACTAGTGAGAAAGCGTTTGTGTGTGATATCTGCAACAAGAAATTCTCTCAAAAGCGCTCTTTAAGCAGCCATCTGTTAACTCATAGTGGTGAGAAACGGTTTGTGTGTGATATATGCAGCAAGAAATTTTCTAAAAGGAGTAATTTAACCAGGCATCTGTTAACTCATTCTGGTGAGAAACCGTTTGTGTGTCATATATGCAACAAGAAATTCTCTCGAAACGAGCATTTAAACAGGCATTTTTTAAATCATACTGATGAGGAACCTTGTATGCGACATGCGAAAGAATAAATTCTCTCAAATGTATGATTCAAGCAAGCAACTGTCAATTCATGATTGTGAGAAACATTTTGTGTGAGAGATGTGTGTTATTTAAGATTTTTTTAAGGAAGCGTCTGTTAATGTCATACTAATGAGAAATATTTTATGAAAGATGAACAAAAATAAATCCCAAAAAGCTATAGTATGCTCTTAAAATGTGTTAACTGCAGTTAACTTATCGTAGCATATTCGAAAAGTAAAGAAATATTTCTTTCTGTTTACTACAGTGTACAAAAAAAAAAAAAAAAAAAAAAAACAGCGGACATAAAAAATTTGACTATTTAAACCATTAAATTAGCAGATCATGAGCTATAACCATGAGCCCTGGCAAAAACAATATTTTATTTTTATTACTTGAAAATATTACAAGTCTCGAATTTTTTACACTTATAAGCCTATAAATTTTTACAATGATTGATAGTATTTAAATTAAAAAAAACCTTTTTTTTTAAAACCATATTTATCACAATAAAGCTCTTTGATGGTAACATTGATTTTCTTATTAATTTTGAAGCTGAAAATTTTTGTTTTGAGAAGGCAATGGTCCCCTGATTTACCAATAATATTTTTAAAAGATGTGTGTTAATATTTTAGATTTACAGTTGTTATTTTGAAATGTAGGAACAGTCTGATGACATTTTAAATATAAGTTAAGATTGGTAAAAGTGTTTTAAAATTATGATATTTTCATCAGGATTATATTCAAAGAAAGTATTCTACGAATTGATTATTTCCAACTGAGCGAGAAATTGCCAAGGCCGGAAATCGAACCCAGATATTTGGCTTACATGGCCAATGCTTTACCTGTTAAACTAACTGGGCGATAGCCGGCTGAGATTTTTCGCTCAGATAACTTTATTGGTCATAACATCTGGTCTCTCATTTAAGAGAGCTCGATAGAATAAACCTCAGGTAATGGAACTCCATATAACGATGGATACATATATATTGTATTCTTTTATCACAATCAAACTGATTGGTTAATTTATCAAACGAATTAATTATTTTCAATTGAGCAAAAGTATTCTAATTTTATTGTCATGTTATTTCTGATATCTGTAATAATCTTTCAAGCTCCTTAATTTCAAAATCGCCTGTTCTGACTGTTTATTCGTAAGGAAATAAGAAGCGGATGTGATTTTTAAATGTCAAAAAATATTGGAAAAAAAAAAGACTGAAATATTTGCTTATCACAGCCAATTCTATCTGTAAAATTTTTTATCGCATTGAAAAAAAAATTATGACTTCGGTATAGCCCATGCCCGTCTGACTATGACTTAACTCTTTCGAATTACACAGATTACCATGTAATGTACTGAGGTTTACTATGCCACATTTGTTATTGAATATGAATTATGTTATAGTCAATCAGGGTAAATGTGCTCCACTTTTATGAAACTTTTATTCATTATGTCATGATGGAACCTTCTCGAATTATTTCCATTTAGCTGCAAAACTCACATTAGTACATCTATCTATATTTTAAAACCAAACTTTGCCGTCAACTCAAATGAAGTAGCAAATATCAACCTTTTTTTCTTCTCTTGTTTCTAAATTACCCTGATTGACTGTAGCATTTGTATTTTAATATATATTTTTGAATAGTAGCATTTGTAGTTTGTTCAGAAAGCTGCTCGGGTACTACTTGTTTATCACGTCGACCAAAGAACTGTCGCCACACTAAAAGATTACATGCCAATAATGGATGATTGTAAATGTCACATTCACTTGACATTCACTAAGATACACGTGTTTGTTATGTCATCAAGTGATTTTTAATTCAATTTTTTTGTGTTTTTGATTATGTTTTACAAATTTATTTATTCTTCCGTTTTTTAACACAAAAGTTACATCAATTTACATAATTTGGCGAACAGTTTGGCGATTTCTAATATTTGACGAAATGGGTCGACGGAATAACCAAGGAGTGCCGATGCTCAAAATAACACCAAGTTATAATGTGGTCAATGTGTAAAATCGTTTGTGGTTTTATTCTGCATTATTTGAAGAAGTAATTGAATGAAACGAGTATGAATTTCCGAGGTCTCCTGAAACAAGCTTTCTGCAGAACAGGGAGTGCAAAGTATTTATTATATGTTGGCATTTCATAGATAGTATATTGTAAATCTTCTTACTTAAAAAAAAATAATGTGGAAGAGGTAATTAATTTGGAAGAAGAGCATGTAATTGAGATTTAGAAACATTATTAAAAAATCCATTTTTATCTTTAATGTAAAAGCAAAGAAGTTTAATACAGGGGTGAGAATCAAGCTTTTTACCTGATCCCTGCATAAAAAATAGAATTATCTGAATTATTTCCCTCAAATTCTCCATTTAACAAAATTTAAAATCTTGTTTTTTGATATTTTAGCAGTAAATAATCTCATCTAAATCTATCCCCTTGAAATCACTTGTAACGTCTTTCTCGCGTTTAGTAACAAATACGTATTTTTTTAATCTTTATAACTCAATATTTTTAAATTCATTTATCTCCTAACTTACTTAATAAAAAAGTAATAAAAGTATATAAATAAACATGTGTTTGTAAAAGTGTACATGTATGTATCTAACAATTAATAAATATCTTACCCAAAATTATCCCCTGCTGTCAAAATCTCTGCTTGTCTGTTGTCTGCTCTTGCCCTTCCCCAATATCATGAAGATCTGTTTGTTATAGCAAAAATTTTCATAAAATTTTAGAAAAATTTTTTTCTGCTCTATTTGTAACGATATCTAATGAATAATCCGCATACCCCCCAACTCCTGACAAAAGTTTTTTTCTCATTTTCTCAGTGAACATGGTTTAAAATCTTTATTCTTTATATGCTTTATTTGTAACTGTTTTTTTTTACAATAATAAAAGGATCATTTAAGTTACCTATCCCATCCTAAAAAATTCTATTTCTCAAACATAGAAACTTTAAAATTATTTTTTAAAGATTTTTGTACTGCATTGCTACTTTGTACCAACAATAAATGATGATTTGACGCTCCTATGAAATTTTCATTCCCCAATACCAGAAAATTTGTGAATTTCTAGACATGAGAGCGTCCAAGAGCCGAGCGCACAAAACCCTAAGTCATCGATCATACGAAAAAAATCTGTATTTTATGGAAGAGTAGTCATAGAGGAATCGAATGATGCATGTCTGCCGGAAGCTAAGGGGAGCACAAGCCAAAAATTAATACTACTAGGGGTTAACTCACAGGCTTAGCATTGTGTTTGCCGTACAATCAAAAGTATGAATACATGAAAAACTGGGTGCGGGAGAACATAATGCTAAGCCTATGAATCAACCACTAGTGGTATATTTTTTTTTTCTTATGTACCACTTCGCTTCCGGCAGACATGGATCATTAAATTCCTCTATGACTGCTTTTTCATAAAATAAAAGATTTTTTCTTGTGCTCGATGACTCAGGGTTTTGTGCGGTTGGCTCTTGGACTAAGAGGGAGGGGTGAAAAGATTTTAATATTGTGCTATTTGGTTATTGTCACCCATGATCATATATAGAGGATTCGGGACATTATTTTAAATTCTAAAATGTACAGAGTTAGTATAAAAGAAGCACCATTCACTTTCAAAATCCGATTAATTCAAAAGGGTTATGCTTACAAATATTATTGATTTATGAAAATAGTCACAAAATATCCAAGTTTGTACTGTACACCAGATGGCGTGGCAGTACTAGTTCAAGTCTGTAAACCAGGTAACATTACGGCACTAGTTCAGAACAAGTGCGGTTCTGTCTCTCCTGAAGTGGCGATTAAGCATGAAAAGAATTTACGCGTCTTAAAACATGCAAAATGTTCATCTGTCATACCCGTGAGCATATAAGCAACCTTTATATGGATACGGACATGGGAAAAATCCTGTGCTGTGATTAGCTTATGTTATGGAGCAATGTCGTGCGTTACAAATACGTTACTCGTCGTAGTGCAGGAGAAAGAGAACAATAAACCGATATGAATTTATGATGTCCAGTGCCTTAGACTTCTGGACACAACATTTTTATTGACACAAATGTGAAATTTCAAAGAAAAAATATCAATTTTTGGATGATTATTCATTTTTGTTCACCGTAATGTCACATGGTTAAATGATTAAAAATGGAATGATCTCCAGAAAACAAACGTTAGTTATATGAACATGTAAAAATTTTTATCTGCATTTTTACTGTAACAATTACAACATTACAGCTGTAACAATATGGAATTATTGTTTTACGAAATCTAAGTTTATTCAATTTAATACTATGTAAAAAAAAAACCAGCTTTAATGTGCTTGAAGGCTGCAAAGTTCATTTCAGTCTTCAAATGCATGCTTGCTAGTTCAGTGATTACAATATACAATTTCAAATGAAAATAGACATTTTAATCATAAATACAATCATCCTGCTATCTTCAAGAAAAATATGTTTTCTTCTTAGATAAAGTAATTTTAACTATTCCTTTTTGGATGACTATAATACTTTGTGATTCGTGCAACCATTGCTTATTTGTGCAAAATTATACTGAATTCACATTTTTTTAGACTTCATTTGTGAGCCAATGCATTACTTAAACATTAAAAATATAAATACATGTCTACGCAATTATAAAAATTGTAAAATATTAAATAAGAAGAAATTATGTTAAATTAATCCTACGAAGAAGTCTTATCTGTCACACCGATCCGAATAACCTCTTTTTTAAGACAAATATAAACAAAACAAACGTCTTTTTATTTCCGGTTAAAAGTGCGAAAGACAACGCCATTTTAAATTCCCGTTAAAGGAATAGAATTCTTTACCATGTCCGTATCCATGTAAAGGTTGCTAATATGCTAACGGATCCCTTTGTTCTCTTCGCCGATTCTTGAAGCATTCACCTCTGAGATTCCATCACCAAAAGGGTGTCTTTTTTGGCGGTAATCCCTTCTTGCCAATTTCCTGATTTCATTCTTATAACAAAAAAAAAAAGCGTAACGCAGACGTAATAGGTCTGGTGGGATCGGTGGGGGAAACCGATTTGGAGTGCATTCTGTTCACCGCCACGTAATGGTAGGACGGTGGGTAGATGCTTCAAGAAAAGGTTGCTATTTCTGAGTCTTAGAAATATGAGAAGTCTACGGCTCATGCACAGATACGTTTCTCTGAATAACAACTCAACAACGAAATCCTAGCAGATGGAGGCTAAAGATAATTTTGGAGTAATTTTTGAAGGGGTGGGGGGAACTGTTATTTTATTTATTCTACAGTGTCTTATTTGCAAGTGGGATTTCTTTTGTTTAACATAACCAATTGCAGAATTAGGCTCCACTTCTGGTTACTACAAATATTAACTGTGACGATGAACATGAAGAACAATTTTAACTAATATTCACAGCTAGATGAAATTACGGTCATGTACCGTAGACACCCTTAAATCCGCACAGCTTGGGACCAGAGGTTGGGCGGATTTGAGAATTTTCCGGATTTCTGGTCGTTGTTTTATTTGCATTTTTAAACAATAATTTTAATGTAATAAATAATGTAATCGAAGTTATAATACAATATTAAATTAAATATACAATAATACTATAATACTACTATGTATAATACTAATATATAACGCTACTATGCATAAATATACAATATAATACAATATTAAATTTAGTAATAAACTAAAACAATAATATTTAGATATTTTTAAAAATGATTAAAGAATTAAAGAAAAGATCAAGTTAAAAATCAATAATGTATGACTAAATATTGATTATCAAGATGAAATGAATTTTTCCTACATTATTCAATAAAACTCTCCTCATAAAGGTACAATTGCTAATTTATATAAAAATCATAAAATAAGAAAGTTTTATTTCAGGTTTAGCCAGACTTTATGCCCCAAAAAGCTTGAGTAATGCATAAATATATTTGGTAAGAAGATTGTGATTGCCAGTGATATCAGCAATATCTTGAACTTTTTCAGAAATAAATTTATTAGGTTAACTTTTATAAGTTTCCAAGAAGGAATTCTTTGGGAAACATGAATTCAGTCATATTAACAAAATTACAAATTAAAATATATATGGAGTTGATATGAAACTTAAAAAGTCAAACTTTGTCCTTGTATCTGAACTGAATGTTTCATTGTTTACATTCGTTAATTATGTGCGGATTTCAGGGAGTCTACTGTACTTATATGATTCACAGTACTATATCTCCTCTAAAGTCGCGTTGAACAAAAATATCCTCTTTTTAAAAATATTTTTAAACATTTCCGTTTCCTTTCAAAATAATGCTTGATTGTTAGTAATTTCCTCATTGCGATTTATGATCTAAATGCTATGCACATACAACAGTATAGCGTTTTTCTTTTCCTTTGTGAATTGTATCAGAAAATTTATTTGCAGACTTTCATGAAATATCGGTTATGGCACGTTGCATAATTTTTACAGAGAATGTTTAAAATTGTGATTAATAGAAACACATCAACCATGAATATTGAAATAGACTGTTTTGAATCAGAATGAAAAATCGGTGCAGAGTTTCTTCTTGACCTCATTTTGTAAAAAAATAACTTTTTTAAAACCTATTATATTTTTCAAGTACTATATTTTCTAGCAGAAGATATTTGATATTTCCATATCATATTTAATGTAAGACTAGTGTAATGCTTATGCATATAAAAAGTTAAGCACATTTAAAAGAACATTTGACAATGAAAAGACCAGTTTATAGAATGAAAATTAACAGCCTACATATTATTCCAAATTATGCATGTTAACCTTTTTGTTATACATTCTCCACTTTTCGATTCATGGTTAATAGAGCTTTTAAGGTTTGTTACGATGAATTTTTAAGTAAGGAGTTGAATATTATCCGTGAGATTGCAAGTTCTAATGAATATAAAATAGGGAGCATCAATAAACTGATAAATTCTTATAAAAAAAAAGCGAAAGCTAACCCACACAATTCTGGGTTAATTGAAAATATCAATAAAGTAGGAAATCCTACTAAATTTAAAAGAGTGTCATTTCCATATTTAAAAGGCAATTTTGAGCAGTTAAAATTTAAATTAAAAAAATTTAATATTGAATTAATTGCAACACCGCCAACAAAATTACAGAGTTTAATTAAGAAACAATTTGACCATATAGGACACGATGATCTTGAACGGGTTTATGAAATTCCTTATATTACAGAAAAAAGTGACTTAAAATATTACATAGGCAAAACTGGGAAAAAACTTGGAATTAGGAAACTGAACATGAATCTGATATAAAATTTGGTCGTACTAACACTGCTTTATCTAGATTATATTTAAATGAGGAGATAAAAATTATATTTAATGAAAGCAAATTATGTTTCATATCAAATTGTTGTCGCAAATCAATTATAAAGAAGTCTATTGAAATTTATACACGTAAAATTTTTGCTTGCAATGATAATTTTTCTTTCAATATTCATAAGTTATGGTTAGAGTTTATAAATAAATTCCTCCTGAAATCTTGAAAAGGATGAATTCAGTTGATAATTAATTTTGATCATGGTCTATTTTTAATTTATTTTTACAAAAGTGCGCGTAGTTTTTTAATTTACATCTTATTGTCGCGAGCTGTTTGTCCTGATCGTGAAACGATTTTTATTTTTATTTTTATTATGATTAATGGTTCTTATAAGATGGAATCGGAACATGTTAATATTTGCTTTTACTTCTTCGTTACACCTGTCAAGTAAACTAAAATTGTTTATTGAAATGTAATGTTTATGTTTTTGTAATAGTACAATTTAAATGCAATTTAGTGAAAAATTGATCAAATAGTGGCGTTGGATATAGAGAAATGATGGTGTTTCATTTATTATAAAACATCAATAATGTAGAAAAGCTTTCATTTTAGTGTGCATTCTTTGAAGAAAATAACCTTGATGTGAGTAGACATGTAATGGACAACAGTGACTGGGAATACTGTTTTGAGCATGAATAATCTTTTAAAAAAATGGTCATATCTGCAGTAGTGTAGTCCTAAAAAATCAGACGCTATGCGCTGTAAGCAGAGGGGTATATCTTTGTGTGTACATACTACAGCTTTCATGAGAAACAGAGGGTATACTGTGCTTCCTCCCCAGAAGGTGTACGGCGTATACCCACGTTCAGATAATTTTTTATGGAAAAATGTAAACTATGGAACTGGAAAATAAAAATACTTCAGCAATGTTTAAGATAATATGAAGTGTAAACAATAGATATAAATATTATTAAAGGAAAAAAAAATTGCACAGTTTTTAAAATATGTCTACTCACATTGATAATTTCTTTGGATTTGAAAAGGAAGTCTGATCCACACTTACTTTGCAAGTGATAATCTTCATAGGCGTTACTGAAGACTTAAAGAAGTGCCAGATGATTACAATAAAAAAGGCAATAATAGTTATAACATATGTTTTTTATTTGTTTTTTCTTTCTCAATTGCAGAATATTTGCCTCGGTTATAATTATTAAAAAAAGGGTACGTATTGTTTTTATATTTATTAGACAACTTTCATTTTATTTATATTTTCAAACTTACAAATTTATTTAACTTTACTTAATCCTGAGAAAAGCATAATTTTAAACACGTTTTATTAAATTTGATGTATATTTTCAAACCTCATCAGACCATTACCAGTAATAAAAATTATCTAACGAGCACCAAAAAGGTTAATGTATTTTCAAGTCTGTGCAAGTTTGAAATTGCACATCAAACGAGGCAAATGAGGGGCTGTCGTACTATAAATATTTTTATAAATATTCATATTTTGTTGCAATACTGTGCATACAAAATATGATACGATTATATATCAATTATAGGTATATATCTTTTACAGAGCAATCCAACTATATTAGTACAAGTTACAGTATGGACAAACAAACCAAATTCTTAAACATTTTCAACTATGCTGTAAAGTGTTAAAAGCCTAATAGGTTGAAATTTAACTTTCAGAAACTTATACCGACTAGACGGTAGCATATTTTAATTCTTTTGTACAGTCGTGTATTTTGTTTCCTGTCTTACATATATGCCGACTATTCAGCAAAAATTTAATTAAGACTAAAACACGCTTAAATCTAGTGAAATCACACTTCCAGGGATATACAGCCATGTATTTAATTCTTTGAGTGGCACTGTATATCAGTTTTCTACATTGTATAAACATATATTAGTTTACTAAATATAGCTCAATATAAAAAAAAAACTTATTTAAAAACCACTTTTAAGCTACTTTTCTTTATAATCTGTAACCTGTGCAGTTTGTTATGTTACCCAGTATATGATCTACCGCATTTTTTGCACAACGCAATATACAAAGGTTGCAGTATTGTACCCGAAATCTTTTGTATTCCTCTGTAAATACTGTTGTTTTTCTATGCAAAGGATGTAACTCATAATAAACTTCAGCAACGTAGATAAATTTCATTGCAGTAGACTCCCTTAAATCCGCACATAATTTACGGATGTAAACAATGAAAAATTCAGTTCAGATATAGGGACAAAATTTGACTTTTTCATTTTTATATCAATTCCATATATTTTTTATCTGCAGTGTTGTTAATATTATTGAATAAATGCTTTCTAATTAAGGAAGACTATTTTTTTTTAAGAAAATTCAAGATATTGCTGATATTACTGGTAATTACAATCGTTTAACCAAATATATTTATGTATGAATCAAGCTTTTTCGGTTATTAAGTTTGCCTAAGCATGAGATAAAACTTCCTTATTTTATGATTTTGATATGAATTAGTAGTGCACCTTTATGAAGCAAATTTAATTGTAACAATTAGGAAAAATACATCTCATCTTTAAAATGAATTTTTAATCATACATTGTTGGTTATTTAAAAATTATCTAAATTTTGATTAGTTTAATTTATTACTTATTTTGATATGATATTTTATTATATTATAAGCATTCACTATAGTTCAGATTGCACTATTAATTACATTCAAATGACTGTTTAAAAATTGTAAACAAAGCAATGACCAGAAATCTGCACAACTCCTGGTCCCAAGTTATTCGGATTTGAGGGAGTCTACTGTATATGTGAAATAATTTAACATGATTAAAACAAAGTTTCTCCCTATACCATTATGTAATAGAATTCTTTTGTGTGGTGTTATGGATGAATAATAAATATTTTTTTACACCGCATATTGTAACAGGGTGTACATTTTAGTACACTACAGTAAATGCATATATATTCCATTCTGTTTGAAAGGCAAAACATCATTAAAATGTACTTAAACATTTTTTTCTCATTGGACTTAATGTAACGAGAAAAATTTTGGCCGTCCCTGTAATTAAACTATACATGCGATTTTCATAAAGAAGGTGGGCTGATAAGGCCTATTTTTCGCCCATCATATACCCGAAATAAAGTTTCGAATTCCGATAATTGTACAGTGGATTTGCATAATTAAAGATATGTATTTTTGTTTACAGAAAACTTTACATGATAAATAAAATAGTAAGTCATGGATATTATAGCCCGAAAATGGAGTGTTTTGGCTTTTTTCTATATTTTTGTCGTTTTTTGTGTCTTTGAGTTAATTTTTTTTAAAGAAGCGCTCGATGAACCCAATTAATTTTGACATGCAATGATAAACTTTTATATGAGCATTATTTTATTTGGGTTCAGTGTGCGCTTCTACCTATTAAATAAAAAAAATGTGTTATGCGGGAGAATCATATGCACTGTTATCGTAGAGCGTTCAGATTTGTTTTGCCATACTCAAAAAGTGTTTACGTTGTTCAAAGTTCAATGTTTTTTTCTCAAACTCTTTTTGTAAATATTTATTAAAGGAATTTTTAATAAATAATGCTTGGATGTCAGTGTCATTGTTGTAAAGCCAGGCGGGAAACTGTTCGTATCTGTTCTAACAGAAAAGTCATATGAATACTTAAATGTTCGAAAAACTGCGATCTAAAGAGTTGTTCTAAACTGTGCTGAAACTGCAGATAGTATGTATTTCGTGATCTTCAGACTCGAAATACTTCTCTTTCTTCTTCTGATGTAACTATAAGAAATTATGCATCAACAATTAATGCTGACGGTACGACAAATAAGAAACCTAATATACATTTATTAATATCTCATTGTCAGAACTATAACACTTATTGTATATTATGTAAAGGTAAGAACTGCCTCCTTATTGTAATTAAACAATTGAAACTCGTCTTTATAGAAACTAGAATCTATATTTCGTCGGGTAAACGTTGCTGTAAAACTCATATAACTTGATCGGTATTCCGTAAATTGGCTCTGAAAGATTTTAAGCCCTGTAAGTCAGAATACATTGATGTATGAAATATATATTGAAATTATTTAACATAATATCAGAAATGTGACAAAGAAGAATGTCTCGATTTTGACACTTTTCCTAAAAAGACACACGAGTGTTAGAAACGATATCTATGATATTTGGATGAAAACATAGCTAAGCAATATCACACAATAGTGCTGTCAATGTAAAGTAGGCGCAAGTATCGTAGAGTAGTGGGTGCATGTTGCTTCCGTATTATGATTTCTGGCTTACTTGTGCCATAAATCAGCCAAAATTAAAAACCAAGTACTGAATATGATCATATACTATAAGAAAGTGCCACTGGATGGTCCAGTAGTGATTCTGGTGAAGCAGCCAAAGAGGAGAATAATCTAAAACACAATGTCAAAAGTGTCAAGAACAAAACGTTGCTGTTTATTGTTCTCCGGTAAGAATAAACAAACAGTCTGCCACTTAAATTATATCTTTAACATTAAAATACATGAGCCCCCTTCACACATACACACAAATCCTAAATTAAAAATCTCTAAAACTTCATTTTAAAACAATGTAATGCTCTCAGGTAAGAATAAGGGAATAAACAGCATGAAAATTACCCTCCTTCCGCACAGAAATTAGTTTAACATTTTTAATATCAGGGGCGTGCGAAGAGAAAATTGCGCCCGGGGCAAAGTTAGAATTTGGCGCCCCCTAAATTTCCATGCACAGGGCGACCGCTCCCTTGTCTCCCCATTTTGCAGGCGCGGTTTAATATTACTTTTTTTTAGTTCTGCTCTATTTTTTATTATGTAGTAAGCGAATTTATCTAAAATCCTCACCGAGATTCGAATTTCTGCTTTACTCTTTCTCAATAAACAAGGAGGGGTGAATTTCTAAGAATATGTGGGAAAAAACAACAATTTTGAACTGTTTTTGCAGTTTTTCCATTATACTATCAATCACAGGGTTGCAATCAAATAATCATTCACTTTCAAAACCTGATTTTTCAAAAGTATTAAACTTACAAATAGGATTGCTATAGGAAAATAATATCCAAGTTTTATGTCTACCACACGACCAGGCGATGGGTAGTTCAATTCAATACACTTGATGAAAGGCGGTTATTTTTGTACTGCCTTCCGAAAGGATGTTGCACTGGTATAATAGATTGCATCTTCTAAGATGCAGAAACACTTTTCTTATTTTTAGCTCCGTTTTGAAGGAGACTGAAATGAACTATTTACAGATATTGAACTAGTGCTCTCCCGTGTTACAAATTTGAACTAGTGCTGCCAGGTCATCTGGTGTGCACACTCGAACTAGTGCTTTCACACCGCCGGGTGTACAAGCTTGGATATTTTGTGGTTATTTTCATATATCAATCATACTTGTAAGTATAATACTTTTGAATATATCAAGTTATGAAAGTGAAGAATTATTTTATAGTAACACTGTGTATGTTAATTTTTAGAATAATGTTTCCATTCCTCTTTACAAAATATATTATCAAAGATTTGAATAACCAAATAACACAAGATTTTTGCTCCCCCCCCCACCCCACCCTCATGTCTAGAAATTCACCCATTTTTCTGGAGATAAAGAGAGAAATTTTATTGAGATCGTTAGATCATTATTTATTTATTGTTGCTACAAAGTAATGATACAGTATAAAAAGTCTTTAAAAAATAATTTTTAATTTCGTATGTGGAAGAAACAGAATTTTTTGGATGCGGGAGAATGGGTAACTTAAATGATCCTTTTATTACTGTAACAACATAGTTAAAATAAAGCAAAGAAAAAAGTTTTAAAACCATGCTTACAGAGAGGGGGAGATAAAAAAAAGGAATTTTGGGAGGAAGTTGGAGGAGGGAATATAGATTATCAATTAAATATCGTTACAATAAATTCACAAATAGAGGTGAAAGAAAATTAATCTAAAATGTTATAAAATTTTATGATAGAAGATGATATGAGGGAAGTGTAAGGGGAGACAACAAACAAGTAGAGATTTTGGTGATTGGAAACAATTTTTATAAAGATATTAATTTATTCTTATATATATATACATATAGCAAGGTCCAAAACGATAGGAACGATAAAAACAAAGAAATTAACTCGCGTTTCCTAAGGAGACACATAATCCTTTGTGTGAAAATTTAATACATGGTATTCCAATTAATATTAAAGTAATCGTTTACGAAAACTGCATATAGTTTTTTAATATTTTTAAAAATATGTATTTGGCTAAATTTAAGCAGAAGCAAACTCATAAGAACGCAGTCAATATTTCTAAAACTGCGGAATGTGAATGGCAGACATTTTTGCATATTATTTAAAAACGCATTTAAACGTCTTTCTGAGCACATTCATTTAGATCGCAAAACATTTCGATTACAGGGTGAATCAAAAGGCTTTGTAACTTCGTAAAAAAGCAAATTCTAGCTATTAACAGTATCGTAACATAGTTGCAAAGAATTGATGATAAAATTAAACTTCCAAAGACAGTCATTTTTATTTTATTTTTACGGAATCCAGCTACTTATGCTTCTTGATGATTTGGGATACTTTTTCCTCGGAAGGTAAGCTTATAATTGCTTTTCTAGATGAATAAACAAAATAGACATACTTTTATTCGCATATTAGCATGCCATTTGTTAAACCTGAGAGAAAAAATTGCGGACTTTTACGAAATTTCCAACAAAACAATGCGTAAATTCACTCTGAAAAGACACTGAAAAGTGGTATGAAGATAAATAAAACTCTCAAATTTGATTGTCCAGCCAATGATCTAAACCTAATTGCCTTGAATAATGTTTTTGTTAATACAGGGCACAATATATAACGAAAGATGGTCAAACCATGTAGTATCACTTGAATGCAGAATTCAAAATTTAAATTTTGAAGATATGACGTGTTTTGTCACTCAACAAATTCAAAACTATGTAAACTCTATGCTACAATGTTGCATAAGAATTATTAAACACAAAAGAAGCCCAGTTGGCATGTAATATTTCTATAATTTAGAACAATCTGTTTCGTTCTTATCATCTTAGTGATATAGAGTAAAAATGGAATGTATAAAGTATAATATTTATAACAGTTGTTTTAGACTGTTTTCTTAATGTTGAGTATATAGTGATAATAAATTTATAAAAAGCAATAAGTTTAATGGTTTACATGAGGGTTAATATAACTATAATTTAGGAAATTAAATGATCGTTCTTACCATTTTGCAACACTTTTTAGTATATAAACTGTTACAAAAATACAATTATTTATTTCATATTAGTATTTATTTATTAAATAACTCAGAAAATAAATGAATAAAAAAAGGGTTATAAAGATTTAACAATGCGTGTTTGTTATTAGACGGGAAAAACAAAATGGAAGTAATTTCAAGGGCAAGTATTTAGATGATAGATTATTTATTTTTAAAATATCTTTTAACGAAT
Organism: Maratus speculifer; assembly: GCA_964019185.1. Classification (NCBI taxonomy): domain Eukaryota; kingdom Metazoa; phylum Arthropoda; class Arachnida; order Araneae; family Salticidae; genus Maratus; species Maratus speculifer. The sequence goes on from OZ025296.1 coordinate 369,115,080, forward strand.
TAAAAAGAAAGATTTAAATTTTATGTGCTAAAGAACGAAGTATTTTAGGGGGAGATTTCAGATGATTCCTTTTTCTTATGCAGACACAGAATGAAAACCCGAAGATTCTCATCTCTCGATTCACCATCTTTCCTTCTACGTTAAAGTTAAAAATAGGGTCTTTTTAATCATTTTTCTAAATCTCGATTATAAGCCCCCCTGAAAAATTAAACGTTTTTTTTTTTTTTTTTTTTTTTTTTTTTTTTTTTTGCTTTTGAAAAAGAGAATTCTTACATTTGACACAATAAGAAATGTAAACATATAATAAATACTTTGCACTCCCTGTGTTACAGAAAGCATGTTTTACGAAATCTCAGAAATTCGTATTCTATTCCTTTAATAATATTTTTCCAAATAATGCAAAGTAAAACCACAAAAGATTTTCCACATAGACCATATTATAACATGGAATTATTTTGAGCATCGGTACTTCTTGGTTATACCGTCGACCCGTTTCGCAAAACTATAGAAATCACCAAGCTGTTCGCCAAATTATATAAATTGATGTAACTTTTATGTTAAATAACGGAAGAACAAGTAAATAAGCAAAACACAATAAAAAACCCAAATAAAAAACTGAATTAAAAATCACTTCATGACATAACAAACACGTGTATCGTAGTTAATGTCAAGTGAATCTGACATTTACAATCATCCATTATTGGCATGTAATGTTATAATTTGGCGATAGTTTTTTGGTCGAAGGGATAAACAAGTAATACCTGAGCATCTCTCTGAAGAAATTACAAATTCTACAGTCATCAGGTTAACTTTGATCCAAGAGAGGAAAAAAGAGACTGAATCTGCTACATCGCTTAAAGGAGGTGGGTCAATTAGGGCTATTTTTCGCCCATCATATACCGGGAAAAAAAGTTTCGAATTCAGATGATTGTTCTGTGGTTTTGTATAGTTAAAGATATGTATTTTTGTTTAATATAAGTTTTACGTGATAAATAAAATAGTAAGTCATGGAAATTATAGCCCGAAAATAGAGTGTTTTGGCCTGTTTTCTGTATTTTTGACGTTTTTTGTGTCTTTGAATTAATTTTTTACTAAGAGGCGCTCGATGAACCCAATTAATTTTGACATGCAATGATTCTGCTCTTTATAGGCTTTTATATGAACATTTTTTTATTTGGGTTCAGTGTGCGCTTCTACCTGTAAAAGAAAAAAATGTATCATGTGAGAGAATCAAATGCACTACCATCGGAGCGCGTGCAGACTTCCTTTGCCTTACTTAAAAAGTACTAACGTTGTTCAGACGTCAATGTTGTTTTCTAAAATTGTTTTCGTAAATATTTATTAAAGAAATTACTAATAAATAATGCTTGGATACCAATGTCATTGTTGTAAAGTCTCGTAGAAAACTTTTTGTATCTGTTCTAAAAGTAAAGTTATATTGATACTTAGATGTTCGAAATACTGAGATTTACAGAATGGTTCTTAATAGTGCACTAAATGCATATAATATGTATATCGTGCTCTTCAGGCTCTAAATACTCCTATTTCTTAGTTAGTAAAGTTATATTGGTACTTAGATGTTCGAAAAACTGAGATTTACAGAGTGGTTCTTAATAGTGCTCTAAATGCATATAATATGTATATCGTGCTTTCCAGGCTCTAAATACTCCTTTTTCTTCTTCTGGTGTAACAATAAGAGATTATGGATCAACGATTACTGCCGATGAGACCACAAATAAGAAACCTAATACACCTTTATCAGTATCTCATTTTTACAACTCTGACACTTGTTGTATAATATGTGAAGGTAAGAACTGCTTCGTTATTGTAGATAAAGCTATTGAAACTCAAGCCTTTATAGAAACTAATATCTATTTTTTGTCGAGAAAACGATGCTGTAAAACTCATATTTCTTGATCGGTAAATTGACTCTGCAAGATTTAAGTCCTGTAAGTGAGAATACATCGGTGTAAGAAATGCAGAAATGCGATGCATGAAATATTTAAACCAATATCAGAAATGTAGCAACGAAAAATTTCCGAAATCTATTGTTTTTATTCTAATGGGTATATTTATGTCTGATTTTAACTATATCTTTAAACTTGTAAAGTCTAAAATACGTTCCTCAATAAAGAGGTCATTTCGTACTTACTTTGCAATGTTACTTGTAAAACTTAGAACTGGTCTCTTTTGTGGTGTTCTGTCTACATTATTCAATATAAGAAAAATAATAATTTCTTCTGCAAAATATGAAAACCAGGCTTTGATTGACAACGTTGTTCTAAAACACCGTAGAAGGAGCACATCACCAGAACACAAGTTATTGAAAAATATACGAGGCCTTCAGCAGGAAGATTGTTTATTCCAGATGACAACAATGATACTGTGATGATTGCTTTCGATAGCACGTACGTTTATATCTAAAAATGTATGAACTATTCCTTTCAGAGACATTCCTTCTGGCTATACAAAGAAAGACCTTTTGTTAAGCATATGGTATTCGACATTACTTCAAATTACATTTTCGATGTCTTCGTTCCTTACTTCGCGGAAACAAAGAACAATTACGCTAACATACTTACAAACACATTAAAAATATTCATATAATATCAGAAAGTGGTTGAAGCCAAATGATATTGAGAGTATTGATAGATTTTACCGGGATTGTTTGAAACTTCTGCACGAAATTGATATTAAACATGAAATGCCAAGATTCTTAATTAAGCAACAACATATTTCAACAGATGATGCTAAGCGGCAGCTCTCGTAACCAAAATTTGATTTTTCAGCGCACAATTTCTAAAACCTTTAATATGTGGATGAAACACAGCTAAACATTATAACATAATTGAACTGTCAGTGTAAAGTACGCAAAAATGTCGTAGAGTGCTGGGTGCTTGTTGTTTTAATATTATGGTTTCTATCTTACAATACTATTGTAATGTACCATCGCTCAATCAAAATTAAAAAACCAAATATCGAATATGTTCATATACTGTACAAGACGCAGCCGCTGGATGGTCCATTAGTGATTCTGGTGAAGCAATCAATAACGAAAATAATCTAAAACTCATTGTCCAAAAAGTCTGAAACTGTATTATTATTATTGTTATTGTTATTATTTTTCATTTATTATTTCCGATATTTCATGTATTAAAATAATAGTCTTAGTAAGCTCCATTTATCTTAATTTTACGAATTTTGTTGCGTTTACTATTGATTATACGGATTAAAACTAATGACAATTGTGTTTATGCTCATTAATACACATAATATTTACTTAAATCTATATTTTATTTTTCCACCAATTATTAAACTTTTATTCAAGATATTATTATTTTCTGACTTGTTATAAGGTATACTAATGAAAAAAAAATATATGTCACGTCTAGGTGCTGATGGGCTAAAAATGGCCCTTATTGACCCACCTCCTTTAACGGGAAAGAATTTGGTCTCGAAATAGTGACAGATGCACTAGTGTGAGTTTGGCAGCTTATCGGAAATAATTCGTGAAGGTTCCGCCATGGCAGAATGAATCAAAGTTTCGAAAAAGTGAAGCAGAGTTACTTCGAATGACTGAAAATAATTTATTTTGATTAACAAATGTGGCATAGTAGACATCAGTACCTTACATCGATTACATGGTAATCTGTGTAATTCGAAAAAGAGTCAAGTCCTAGTCAGATGGGCATGAGATATACCGAAGTCATAAACATTTTTTCAATACGATGGCAAATTTTAGAGATAGAATTGGTTGTGGTAAACAGATATCTAATTCCTTTTTTCCAATATTTATTGACATTTAAAACTCACACCAGCCTGTTATTCCCTTGCGAATAAACAATCAGATTAAATGACTTTGAAATGAAGGAACTTAAAAGATTACAACAGGTATCAGTAATGACATGACAATTAAATTAGGATACTTTATTTTAATATGATCTTGATGAGAATAGCAAAATTTTAAAACAATTTTACCAATCTTTACTTACATTTCAAAGATCATTATTTTTTACAATAACAACTAATATATCAAACACACTTACATTTTTTTCAATATTATGGGTAAGTCAGGGAACCATTCCCTTTACAAAACTACTATTTTCAGATTATATATTTACAAGAAAATCCTTTTTTCCATCAAAGAATTTTATTGTGAGAAATCAGGTTTAACAAAAGTTTTTTTAATTTAAATTCTATCAATCATTATGACATTTTACAGGCTTATAAGTGTTAAAAAATAGATTTGTAATATTTTCAGATAATATAAAGTATCACAAACATAAAACAGTGTTTTGCCAGGGATCATGGTTATAGCTCCTGATCTGCTAATTTAATAGTTTAAATAGCCAAATTTTTGTTGTTCGCTGCTCTTTTTTGTGCATTGTAATAAACGAAAAGATATATATCGTTACTTCTGTAATATGCTACGTTTAACTGATATCAACAAAATTTGGAAAAAAAGATAGATAGCTATAGACAGCTTCTTTGGAATTTATTTCATAAGTTTGTCTTTCATAAGATATTTCTCGTTAGTATGACATTAACAAATGCTTCCTTAAACAAATCTTTTGAAAAAATACTTTTAACACATATATCTCAAACAAAATGTTTCTCTTCAACATGAATTAAAGCATACTTCTGAGAAAATGTATAGTTGCATATGACACACACAAAAGGTTTCTCACCATTATGAATTGACAAGTGCTTGCTTAAATCACACATTTGAGAGAATTTATTGTTGCATATCACACATACAAAGAGTTTCTAACCAGTATGAGTTAACAGATGCCTGCTTAAAGCAATCTTTCGAGAGAATTTCTTGTTGCATATATTACAAACAAACGGTTTCTCACCAATATGAGTTAACTGATGGCTGCTTAAATTTCCCTTTCGAGAGAATTTCTTGTAGCATACCTCACATTCAAAAGGTTTCTCACCAGTATGAGTTATCAGATGCTTGCTTAAATTTCCCTTTTGAAAGAATTTCTTGTTGCATATATCGCACGTAAACGGTTTCGCACCAGTATGAGTTAACAGATGGCTGCTTAAATTTCCCTTTTGAGAGAATTTCTTGTTGCATACCTCACATTCAAAAGGTTTCTCACCAGTATGAGTTAAAAGATGCCTGCCTAAATCGCCCTGTTGAGAGAATTTCTCGTTGCATACCTCACATTGAAAAGGTTTCTCACCAGTATGAATTAACAGATGCTTCCTCAAAGCACTCTTTTCAGAGAATTTCTTGTTGCATATCTCACATTCAAAAGGTTTCTCACCAGTATGAATTAACAGATGTCTGCTTAAGTCTTCTTTTCGAGAAAATTTCTTGTTGCATATATCACATACAAACGGTTTCTCACCACTATGAGTTAACAGATGGCGGCTTAAATGGCCCTTTTGAGAGAATTTCTTGTTGCATACCACACATTCAAAAGGTTTCTCACCAGTATGAGTTAACCGATGCCAGCTTAAATGGATCTTGTGAGAGAATTTTTTGTTGCATACTTCACACTCAAAACGATTCTCATCAGTATGAGTTAACTGATGGGTGCTCAAATATCTTTTTAGAGAGAATTTCTTGTTGCATACCTCACATTCAAAAGGTTTTTCACCAGAATGAATTAACAGATGTGTACTTAAAGCACTCTTATGAGTGAATTTCTTGTTGCATATCTCACATACAAAAAGTTTTTCACCAGTATGAGTTAACAGATGTCTGTTTAAATAGCTCTTATAGAAGAATTCTTTGTTGCATATCTCACACAAAAAAGACTGTTTTGGCAGAAATTCTTCCATAGTTCATAAATAAAAAGTTTTCCAGGCTGTAAGTTAGAAGTTGCCTTTAAAAAGTTCGGATAAGTATTTTGCTGCATTTGTTTTACACATTGAAGATATTTTGAATGTTGTGATGTGTTAGTTTAATGGTTTTATGCATCTAGAAGAAAATAAAATTAATATCAGTTTTTACATTTTATTTAAAAAATAAACTTATTACGCACATTTAAAATCACTATAGAAAATAAGTTATAGTAATGAAATTCTTACCTCTGTATTAAAAATTACAATAAACTCCTAATTATGTGAAGTTAGCGGAATTAAAGGTGTGTCAGATGCCTCTCCTAACAGTATAAAGATTAAATTGTAAATAAAATAAATAGTAAAATTGTAAAAAAAAAATAACTCATTATAAATAAAATACAAAGTAAATTTAAGGAGAAAATTCTGTAACTTTGTAACATCTAAAGAAACGATGATATATTTTACAAAAAATAGAGAGAAAATAAAAAAAAATTGTGGCTATGGAATTCTAATATGTAAATGTGCCTAGTAAGGACATTTCGGATTTCAGTTTTTTTTAAATTATTGTGTTTGGTTATTGATAAAACATGCCGTATCATTTAATGTAACTTACACTGTAATTAAATAATGTAATCAGTGGTATAGCCAAGTGGATGCCATGGATATCCCCCCCCCATCAGTCGGAGTATCTCGATTTCTGAATCATTCAATCCAACAACACTCAACTACTAATAAATCGGAATGACAAATAACCATAGGCGTAGCGTGACCAAAATTTTAGGGGGTACCAACGAAGTAAAAACGACTCCCCTTGGCAAATTTTCAATTTGGCGCCCCCCCCCCTCTCCTCCTCAAAAGTAAGAAAATCTTTTTCTTTAGGTAGGCCTCATAAAACGAAAAACAAAAGAATTCTATCATTCTATTTCGCGTTTATTTTGGAACTTTAAAATGTTTAATTTAAATTTTGAAATTCAGAACTGAATAACATATAGAAATTTGCATTTTTTTGTCAGAGTTCACAATGTTTTGAAACATGGTGAAAAATGATCAAAAAAGAAATAGAAATTCCCGCAAAAAGATTGTAGGTCGAAAACTGAATAAAATCGTGGCTCGCAAAACGTGGTGGCCGTCTCTTTAGCCTTTCCCTCCAGTCGGATATGCTAAAAGTACACATGAAGAGGATTTACATGCACGGGCTCAGTACGGCCGGATGTGTGTATTGAAAATTCCATCTGAGCCCGGCCCGATTTTTTTTATAGTTTACGGGCATGTCCGTCTCGTATAAAAAACCAGTGAAAAAACTTAAGTATTAATGGGATAATTTTACAGTCTACTTTAAATTACTACGTGCTCAAAAGCCAGAAAATACTCAATAGCAACGTTAATAATAGCTTAGAGACTTATACTTTTCAACATTCAAATAAAGATTCATAAAAATGATGTATTTAAATTAAAAAAAAGTTCCTTAAAAAACCCATATCTTGAAACCATTAAAAAGTAGATTTTGAAATACGAAGGTCATCGAAAAAACAAATTTTCCACAATATTTCAAAAAAAAAAAAAAAAAACAATTATCGAGAAAGTTGGATCCAGTTGGCCTGGATCCTGTTGAAGTACTCGTTACTCTTATTATGGTATCGCTCTAAAAAAGTGCGAAAAACATTCTCAATGCACGAAACACCTGTTGATCAGGAAGATTTCCGCAAGTGGGTGCCAAATCAACTTGCACCTGAACACAAAAACAAACGTGGGAAAGCAGCACTGAAATTTCTGTAGCGATATCACGATGAAGGCAACAAATACTTCAACAAGATTTTTACGGTTGACAAAAGTTGACAACTGTAACAAGTTCCTGACTCCCTTCCCAGGTGGTAGACTTCTATGACACTAGACTTAAAAATTTGTCCCACGTTGTGACAACATTTTGATTCCGTTAGTATTAATATGGGGAAGTAGTTAAAACATTGCTGCATGTTTTGTATTAATTCTTTTTGGGCAATTATATTTTGTTTCTTTTTACGAACCACAGAAAACTTATTTTATGGATTACCCACGTATTTTTCTGTAAATTATTACTCTGATCCAATTAAGCTACTTCTGACGCATCTCTGAATTCATTTCTTTTCGAAAATAGATAAATTTGGCAGACGTTCTCATTCAGAAACTGTGAAATCCAATGGAATTTTCCATTTTTTGTAAAAGACAAAAATCTTTGAGAAGATACTGCCAAAGTTGTCATTTTGAATTAAAATTCAAGACGCAATAGTAATGGAAAACAGAAAAACTAGCAATCAAATGATTAGAATAGCTTATAAATCAAAAAATAATTTATTTATAAAAGATGGAAAACGCTATTCGATTATAAAATTACTTCAATCATCAGGCCTGTCAATTTTATGCCTTTCATAAAGGAAAATAAATCAGAAAGTGTGTCAAATTTCACGTTGTTGAGCTGGGAATTTGAGAATAACCTTAACTTGTACTTACAAAAATCATGTTAATATACGGTCATTATCGATATTTTTATTTTTACAGAACAAATTCCTTGCCTCCCCCCCCCCACATCTCGAGAAAAATTAAATCTAGTTTTGTCCCATCTCGACTGTATAGAAAAAAAAAGCAAGCCTGATCATGGTCCCCCAGTACAAGTCTTCTGAAAAAATTAAACCCGGACTCGGATGCCATATAACTGTTCGATGCCGATCTCTACGCAGTACACTTTTACATTTCTTTTTTGATGTTGTCAAACTATCATCGGCTCGTGACTCACATTTATGAATATTCTTGTGAAAATCGCATTCTATCGGCCAGGCTGACATTATTGTATCGGGCCAGTAGGCTTGCTTATTTTTTTATGGATTCAGAACGGCAGACTCGTTCAATTTTTTTGTTGGACAGGTCCGTTAAATTTGTTTAGCGGCCCGACAAATTCATTAATTGATTAATTAATTTATTAATATTTCTCCAAAACATCGTGCTTGCCCCACTGTAAAAAACTAGATCCAGTTTCGGTCTGACTCGAATATGCTTAAAAAACAACAAGAAAAAAAACATATGTATGTATATACCGGGTGTCCATTAAATAACTGACCCATTTTGAACTTAAATAACAAATAAACGGTTTGAGATAATAATGCGCGGTTTGCGGTGTTGTTATTAGAAAATCAATAAATTTTTAAACATGTACTTTGTTAATATAGTTCAAATTTCGGAAAAAAATATCGCGCTGGCGGTAACTGGCTGTTTGAATACAGACATGACTCAAATTTTCATAAATATGAGATTTTCGGCTGAATCTGAATTTATATGTTGAAGCGATTCTCGAATCAGCTTCAGAAATAGGGTACGTTGGTTGGAAAGTGATTTAAAATAATATTTGTGATTGAACTATCTGTATTATATTTCCCCTCCTCAGTCTTGACACTGAGATATTATTTTAAATATTATTATATTACATTAACAAAGTGCATATTTTAAAATTTATTTATATTCTAATAACAATACAGCAAGCCGCGCATTTTTATCTCAAACAGTTTTTTTTGTTATTTACATTCAAAATGGGTCAGTCATTTACCGGACACCCGGTACATACATTTACATAAGCTTGATCTCTGTCCAGCACGAGTCTGCTTATGAAATTGTGTTCTATTTGATTATCAGATTATCTGATCTCTAATCTGGGCATGTTATAATTTCTTTTGTGATTTTGACAAACCAGTATCGGTTTATAAAACACATTTATAATTATTCTTGCGAAAGTCATGACCTATCAAAATGGTCCATATTTTATCGGTTTCGCTTAAATTTTTATGCAGAGCCGTTAATGAATGAATAAATGTAAAATGAATGAATAAATAAAATGAATAAAAATTTAGTTGTTAGGGGCCACCGTAATACTTACCCATCCTGGATATGCATAATATGAGAAGAAAACGTGTGAAATATTTATAAAATGCATTGCAATTCCAAATCAAAATTTTAACATATATTTAAATATTTTTATTATACAAAAAGTAATGCTGTATTAAGCCCTTGGGGTAAAGCAACACGTACGCATGCCGCAAAAAGACTTAAGAATCTTTGTTTATTCCCACCAGCAAAATTTTGCTGTAAAATTTGCCTCATTTAATCGAAGCATTTTTTCGATTTAATAAAGCATAAATTCCTGTTTTTAAAAACCGGTGACAAACATTAAAAATTTCTCAAAGGCTAACGTCGCGAAGGGGTTAGTGAATTGCTGATGAACGAATTTCGACAAATTATTTAAAACGCCAGGCTACTCAAGTAGTACGGAATAGGGTAAAAGACACATCCTTATAACTCAAAAAATAATAATCATATTAATTAACAGTTTACTGCGTTGGATCAAGCATCTCATTTCCAACTATAATCTACTACCAATTAAAACTATTTTTGAATTGAAATTTGAATGAAATACATGGTAATGAAAAATCGAAGAATGCGGAAAACAGGATTACAAATATCTCGGCAACTAACAATCTGATCGACTTCGTTCTTTATGCAAAATTTGTGTTATTTTATTGCCTTTTACATCCATTCCATTAAAAAAAATCGAAAAACTTTATATACCTTTCATCAGAACGAATTCTTCGAGAGTCCGGAAAAAAAAATAGTTCCGAATAATCGAGGTTACTGATTTTAAATAGGCTTTGTTCCATTATTACATACTAAGTGCATACAAAATTTCATCTCAATCATTCTCTATCTCAATTTGTTCGGAAGATACAGCGTTTATAGTCACACACACAGACGGAGGGACGGCAATTTTTTTTTCTGAAAATATGTTTTTCGGGAATCTCCAGTATCTGAAACGTGCAAAATCCATAATTTTTGTTTCGATTTTCAAAACGATTGCAAGACTTACCCTGTGCTACGTATGATGGGTAAATAATACAAAAATAATAATAATAATAAATAAATAAATAAATAAACAAATGAAATAAAATAAAATATTTTTGAAGTCAATTTCGATTTAAAAATATAAATTTTAATTTAAAAATTTTAAATATTGCTCATGTTTAAAGATCGATATATTTTCTGAGAAATGTAATTTTTTTAAAAGTTTTGAATTCTACAGAAAAACTAGTTGGATGTGCCAATCACAATACTTTCTTCTATCTCATACGTACATTTTAATATTAAAAAATAGTTACTCATGTTAATGCTTTAATAATTTTAATTAAATACTATACCAACTTTGATTTTCATCTTAAATTTCTGCTTCAGTCAATCAATAAGTGTGAAGACGAGTTTTCGTCTCTGCACGGGCCGATGGACAATAGAATGATAGGCAGATTTTTTTCAAATTCAGGGACGATCTACTTGTCAGACGCAAAAATAATCATACACAAAAATTTTAGTTCAGTTCTATGCATAACTTCATACATTTTTTGATGGTAAAATAATAAAAAGGGCGCAGACATCGAAATTATAGCGCCCCCTTCCAGCGGATTTTTTTCAAATTCAGGACGGACCTACTTACCATAGACAAACACTTGCACAAAAAAATTCGTTCAATTCTATGCATAACTTCATACAATTTTAGGTGGTACAGTATTGAAAATGGCACAAAAATCACTATTGCAGCATCCTCTTCCAGCGGATTTTTTTCAAATTCAGGGACGACCACCTAGCCGTAGCTGTACACGTACACAAAAAATTTATTTCAATTCAGTGCATAACTTCATACACTTTTAGTCAGTACAATATTGAAAATGGCACAAAAACCGCTATTGCAGCGCCCCCTTCCGGCGGAATACTTCAAAACTGAAGGAAGACTTGCTTGCCACAGCCAAAAACATTCACAAAAAATTTGGTTCAATTCTATGCATATCTTCATACACTTTTTGATGATAGAGTGGCGGAATGCGGACACACAGACACACGGCCAGACAGACATTTTGTAAAAACATATTTTTTGGAATCTCAGACCCCCTATGACGTGTAAATCCGTCGAAAACTGGAAGTCAAAAAAAATTTTTGATTAGGATACTTTCTTCTATTGAAGAAAGTAAAAAAAAATTAATTCATCTTTGCGGTTTACAAAAATATTTATTTCTGAAAACTAAAATCTTTTAAAAGAAAAAATAGTATTTTTCATATTCTTTACTACAGGATTCATTCAAAATATGGAGTGAAAAAAAATCCCTAATAATAAGGAAACGAATAATAACAATAACAAATCCTGAAAAATGCTGAATATACTGAAAATTATGGTGAAAATTTTCAGGACTTTTCTAGTTTCAAATCTTTATTGTTTTCTATATACTAATGAAAAAGAGTTTGAAAATATATAAAGAAAATATGTGTTGCCAAACGCAGAAAGTAAAGAATTTAAATAGACATTTAAAACGATTCTCGAAAAGATTTTTTCTTTGCATAACAACAAAAAATTTTCTGACATATTTCCTGACTAAGTTTTAAACGTAAAAGCAGTCGTAATATTTAAAGATATTTATCATCAAATGTTTTTATTTCTACTTTCCGATAAAACGTATTAAATCGTAGGGGAGGTTACTGTCTCATGGCGGTAATTTTTTGCCTTACTTGAGTTATCACGCCCAGAAATTCAGTTCGAAATGCCAACTTTGACAACATCTTCAGAAAGAACTTCGGAGTTTATCAAAAAGTGGAAAATACTATTCAGTTATAAAATTAAAAATAAGAACACCTGTACGGATAAAAAAAAATGAGTGAAAAAATAGAGTTTGGATCTGAGAGTTACCTTGAAAAAAACAGTTTCTTACAATATTTAACAATAATAAAAATTTTAGTTTATAGTTTAAAAAAAAAAATAAGATAAAAGTAAAAGTAATTTTAAAAATAAGATATAAGTTTTCAATAATAAACATTATCACCTAAACAGATGTTTATTTTCGGCTTCTTACAAAATAATAATGTAATCTTTAGTTGTATTTTATATCATTTCATATTTTAGCTTCATGCTCTAGTTATAAAATATTTTGTGCCAGTGTGAAACAGTGTTCTCAGATTTTACGCCCCCCCCCCCCAAAAAAAAAAAAAATATATAGAAGAAAATTTCTCTAAATTTCTTTAGATTCTCAAAACATTGGCCTAATGCATATTGAATGGTTTGATACTGAAACTGTAAGATATAGAACACATTTATTTTTTGGAAATAAGCGGAATACATTTAATTTTGTATTTGCTCGATAGATATAAACACACTCTTTATAACTGGTTAAAATTTTACATACTCTACTAAGCATTTCCTAACCTCACCTAAAGTAATTTTGTACAATTTAATTTTCTTAAAATAACAAAATCATTGTGATCATACATCAAAAGAAATTCTAGTGATTCATCGCGAGATAATACTAATTAAAAATAACCCTCACTCTAAATAGGTTAATTATAATATTAATTAAAATAAATACATAAGTTTACGTTGCGATTTTTTAATAATTGCAATGCAAATGGGCCCTATCATTTATGAACTTTTGGCAAAATTTCAATTTAAAATAACTTTGCGACCCCCCCCCCTGAAAAAAAATCTATTAGAAATATTTATACAGAAAATCAATCGTAACCCTAAAAGAAAAATGTAACAAATATGCAACAAGGAAATTATTCTTAGACAAGATGACACACATCGACTTATTGCTAAATAAAACAGACTGAGATAATGTCTCGATTAATCATATTTATTTACAAGTTATTAATAAAAGAAAACCACATTTACAAAATTAATTAGATTAAGAAACAAGTACACTTAAGATGCAATTTTATACTTCCCTAACGTGGAAGATTACTTTGACATTATAACAGTTTCTTTCTAATTTTTGCTTCAGCATTTTTATTAATATTACTGAATTCTTGTTTTTTCATGAAGAAAGAATAAATTGATTTCTGAAAAAAATTCAAAGTAGTGCTGATAACACTGATAGTTGCAATCTTCTTACCAAATACATTTGCTATCTTTTTGGTTATTAAGCCTGGTTAAATCTGAAATACAACTTACTAATTTTATGATTTTGATGTGAATCAGTAATGTACCTTTGTGAGATAAGTTTCATTAAATAATTTAGGAAAAATGCATTTCATCTTTGTAATTAATGCATAATCATACTTTATTGATTATTAACTTGACCTTTGCTTTTAATATGTTATACAGTAGACTCCCTCAAATCCGCACAGCTTGGGACCAGAGGTTTTGCGGTTTTCAGAATTTTGCAGATTTCTGGTCATTGCTTTTTTTACATTTGTTTTTTTTTTAAATTTGAATGTAATTAATAATGAAATCAAAAGTATAATGAATGCATAGAATGTACTAAAATATTAAAAAAAGTAATAAACTAAAATAATAAAAATTTAGGTATTTTTTTAAAATGATTAAAATACTAAAAGGAAAGGTCAAGTTAATAATAATGTACAATTAAATATTCATTATAAAAGAGGACGTGTGTTTTTTCTAAATTATTCAATGAAACTTGCCTCATAAAGGTACATTAGTAATTCACATAAGGATCATAAAATAATGAAACTTTATTTCAGGTTTAGCCAGACTTAATAACTAAAAAAGCTTGATTAATACATAAATATATTTGGTAAGATTGTGACTACCAATAATATTAGCAATATCTTTATTTCTTCAGAAATGAATTATTCTTTCTGCATGAAAAAACATGAATTCAATATCCTTAACAAAAATTATAAATTAAAAAATGTATGGAATTGATATAAAACTGAAAAAATCAATTTTTGCACCTATATCTGAACTGAATATTTCATTGTTTACATCCGTAAAATATGTGCGGATTTTAGAGAGATGTGGATTTTAGGAGTGCGGATTTGAGGGAGTCTACTGTATACATTAAAATTATCTAAATTTTTACTATTTTAGTTTATTACTTATTTTAATATTTTATTATATTGTAAGCATTCATTATAGTTTCAATTGCATTACTAATTATATTGAAATTATTGTTTAAAAATTGTAAACAAAGCAATGACTAGAAATCCGCAAAATTCTAAAATCTGCACAACTTCTGGTCCCAAGCTGTGCGGATTTGAGGGAGTCTACTGTAATATTTTTAAAACAGCAAATAAACATAAATGCATTCTTTTTTGTTTAAAGGTGATTCTGCAGAATTATTCTGAGTATCTTAATTAGTTTTAAATAAGAATATAACTGGTATAAGGTTTTAAAAATACATTAAAGAAGTTTTCTAAGTATTCGGTTTAGCTGAATAGTTTTAGGTTCGACAGACTGAAGCAGAAGATCAGCAGAAGTTGGGGCCAAGGATTGTGTGGATTATGGAATATTGCATATTATAGATTGTTATGGATTATGCGTCATTTTATTATTCCTTGACAGCATTTTAATTTTTCAAACAGTATAATGTGAAAAGATACATATGAAATCTAATAATTAATTTAATTTGCTACCTCAAAAAATGACTTTTTAAAGTTATTTTATTAAAAAATTGATACACTACCTGGCCATTGATGATCGTCCACTTATGATTTTAGACATTTTGTTAAATATCTAGAAAAATAAATGAGGAATTAGCCTGAAACTCTCAGAATATAAACATAATAGTACAGGACATATATTTCCGTGAAGATTTTTTACCGAAATTTTATAGGGGACCATCAACAAATTAAAAAAGAATAAATATCTTTTGGATAACCCTGTCAAAACTAATCTAGCACAAGCACTCAAACTATAGATTGTGTTATTGTGATAAACTGTGTTCTTTTTTATGTCGATAGGATGTATACTCGTTGAGAAATTAAGTTTTTTATAAAAACAATCCCAATTTTTTCCTAGATTTTTGCTTATAATTTGCAGAGTTCTTAATATAAAATAATATTCTTTTCTGAAAATGTGACAAACAACATTGCAGATAATACCCCTGTACTCAGAATTAAAAAATAATAATAATTATACCAAAAATGAGTAGGTTTACTAAATATTTTTTCACTGTGCATGTGTCAACGATATCAAAATTTCATTTGCATATTATGTTAGCTAAATGCATAGAGCAACTTTTGTGAAAGTCTCAAAATCATAGCTTGAAAATTCTGAAAATAATCGTCAATAGAATAAGTTGAAAATCCATTGTTCCCAAAATGAAGCAAAAAAAGGAGGGATTTTATTGAAATGTAGTAGTACGTCCCATATTGTGTATTCTATATTGACCTAATCAATGAATATATGGATACAACCCCTCTTTTTTTGCTTAAATTGGGGAATAATGGATTTTCAATTTTTTCTATAGAAGATAATTTTCAGAATTTTCAAGCTATGATTTTGTGACTTTCACAAAAGATGCACTATACATTTAGCTTACATAATATGCAAATGAAATTTTGATATCGTTGACGTATGCACAGTGAAAAAATATTTAGTAGACCTACTTATTATTCATACATTTTTCATTATTTTTTAATTCTGATTAAAGGGTATTAAATGCAATGCTGTTTGTCACATATTCAGAAAAGAATATTATTTTATATTAAGAACTCTGCAAATTACAAGCAAAAATCATGGAAAAATTTGGGATTGTTTTTATAAAAACCTTAATTTCTCAACGAGTAACATGCTATCGACATAAAAAAGAACACAGTTTATTACAATAAGCCACTTATCACAATCTACAGTTTGAGTGCTTTTAAAACATTAGTTTTGACAGGGTTATCCAAAAGATATTCATTCTTTTTTAATTTGTTGACAGTCCCCTACAAAGTTTCAAGAAAAAAATCTTCACGGAAATATAGAAATATATGACCTGTACTATTATGGTTGTACACTGAGAGTTTCAGGATAATTCCTCATGAATTTTTCTAGATATTTAACAAAATGTCTAAAATCGCAAGTGGACAATCATCAATGGCCACGTAGTGTATATGTGCATTTGAATAAAAATAATTATATATGCATATGTTCTGCATTTGTAAATTTTCTTAAGTGTTTATTTCACTGTTTACATTTGTAAATAATGCAGATAATAGAAAATTGCTGATTATGGATGCATGGATTATCATTCCTTGACTGTAATTTGATATTCAGTAGTATAACGAAATACCGAATAGGTATCGAAAATTCGATGCAGCCCTATTCAAAATCTATGTGATGGAAAAAACATTGTTGAGGACAAGTATTTCCCTCCTAATTAAAGAAAATCCCTCGTCTGTCATAAATTTCAGCAAAGTCTCTTATTTGATTTTTTTTTCTTGACATATAATAATTAATCAGAGCCCGATGAAAAACCTCACAAGCCTTTATTTCTAAAGACTACACATACATGCGGAACATAACATACCATATATGGAACACATATACGATAACATTACATAGAAACTTCCACAAAATCAAACTAACAACAATAACACTGTTGCCACTTATAATAATATAATTTATTATAAGGTATTAAATACAGTTAATGTGTGATTACATTCACAACAATTTTAACTCGTAGATGTATCTTCTATACTGTTGATAGTTTAGCATTTTGCTAAACTTAAGTACCTTTCTATGCTTTAATATTTTTCTGAGAAGTAAAATGTAGTACCAATATGTCAGTAAAATTTCTCTTCCAAAAATTTCTCTTCCTTTCATTTTAAAATATTTGTTATAGAATATAAGAAAATTACATTCACAACCAAGAAATTTAAAATTTTATAAATTAAATATGTTTTGTTAAATAATAACTCAAATGATAATTTTAATAGTGCAAAGTTTACTTAAGAAAGAAAAATCCTTATCAAAAGGAAAGCATCTGTTTCAAATATTATGCAATTAAAAAAAAAAAAAAAAAAATTAATACCTTAAAGTACTGGGTATGATAGTTAAAATTCAACTTGTCAAATATTCAGTTTATCTGTGTGCCGGATATTTTAAATGATTGTAAATGTAAGCAAAAATTAAAATCGGTACAGTTAAAACTTTGTGCCATCATACCTTCAACTCACATGTTGCAGAATTTTTCAGAAGAGTAACAACAAAATAAATGAATAAATAAAAATTGCTTACCATTAATTTATTTTAATTAAGAGGATGGACCAGAAAACTTGTTTTAAAAATTAGCCATTCTTAATATCACAACACACTTATTTCCTAGATCCCACACTTATTTCCTATCCTAACAAAATAAAGTGATGCTAACATGTTTGTTCAAGGCTAAAACAATGAATGAATCAAAAGAAATGAATGACTCGAAAGAATTCAATAAGGCATAGTGAACGAATCAATAAATCTACGCAACAGAAATGTTCAAAAACATTTGTTTATATAACAGGAATAGATAGCATTAGTCAAAATCCGTGAATATAGTACTTAAACAAGGTATCGGGTTTAAATTTTGAAACAATTTGATTTTGAAAAACTAACAGGAAAATTTATTGGTAAAGCTTGTTTTGGATAATATCTGGTCTTATAATTAACGTTATTATCAGGGATAAAAAAAAAATAATATTTATACTGTTATTGCAGCATTTTTATTAATAAATAGCAGCTTAATCATTAATTAATTAAGTGAAAATTTCTCCATTTAAGGAATGAATCCTTTTCAATACATCATGACGTCAAAATTTCGCGATTCATTCCTGCATTTGGGGTCTTATCTTATGCCTTTTTTGTTTTATCAGGTAGCATTTAAAAAATCAGTTACCATCTTTACTAAAATAAGATTATGCTAAAATAGTTTCTTTTTATTAAGCTTCTGCTAAAATTTCTAAAAACTCAGATTTGAACTTCTTTTTGTGGATAATTAGTAATTTCAAGCCTTATCAAAATGCTTTAATTATAGCTGTTAATTTTATTTATTTGTAATTAGTTCGGAAAATATTATTCTAATTTAAATTTGAAAACAACAAATTTTCTTTAAAATATAAAACAATATATTGCTTATAGATTCTGGTTATATTCTGTTCATTTCATAGTAAATGCTTTTTAAATAATTCATTGCATACTGATATCCTATATAAATTTCATCAAAGTTCAACCAAAATAATAAAGGAATTCAACAACCCAATAATTTGGCATTCCAATATCTTCATGAGATTGGTTGCCTATAGATGTTGCGATTGCTTCGAATTTTTAAACAATTGTTTTTTTTTTTTTTTTTTTTTTTTTTTCGTACATTTGGTAAAAAAATATCTACTTGTGTATTCACATGCTAGAAATTACACAGTCTACCAACAATGACACTACTTACAATACTTTATTTTATTTGTAATGTCATATTTCATCTTATATAGTGCCACACTAAAAGCAGTTGAAGGAGTATTTATTATTCACTAACAATTATTTAATATGTTGGTAGCCCTCTCTACCTTTTTTTTTCTTCAATTTGAACAAACACATAAAATAGATATTAAAATGTGTCTTGTTTCTGTGTCACATTTCTTTCATCGTATTCATTACATCAAATTTTTTTCAAAAAATGTATAAGCCACTTGAATAAATTTGGAAAATTGTCACTTATGTACATACTTACACTCTTGCACTAATTGTGCCAAGCATAAATATCTGTTACAGATGGACTATTTCAACTGTGTTTTTACCAAATTGGCCATTTTGTTTTTGCCCTCTGAACCCAAATTTCATTTATTTGTGCCTTTTTCTTTGTTGCCGAAAGAATTTTTGGTACTACTTGGTTATCCCGTGGACCAAAAAACTATCACCAACTATAAGATTAAATGCCATTAATGGATGATGGTGAATGTGATATTCAATAACATTAAATATGATACATGTCCTTAAAATATCATTAATTGTTTTTTATTTGATATTTTATTTGTATTTTTATTAATATTCTTCTAATTGTTTGTTTTTTTGTTATTTAAATTAAAAATTTATGTCAACATGTATAATTTGGAGAAATTGGTAGACAGGATAACCAAGTAGTGCTAAATTTTCTTTTTTCATGCTTCAACTTATAAGAGTATCTGTCTCATCCCATCCTGTGACATAATTTTTATTAACAAACACATTTTAAACATAACTAATTTATTTCAAAGTTTTTTTTTTTTTTCTGTGTTTACAACAAAATATATTTCTGTTAAAATGCATTATTTGGAAACACAAAAACTCTTAAATATGAAAATATAGTCTAGGATAGATAATCTGTGCACCCATAATCCACAATTTTCTACAATTTGGGTTACTTTACAAATATAAACAGTTAAGAAAGTTATAAAATAGTGATACAAAAATTATACTTTAAAACAAATAATAAAAAAAAAATAACAAAATCAGAATAAAATATATGCTTTTTATTAACACAACTCTTTTATTTTATTAATTGTGAAAAACAAAGAGTATTACAGAACTTAAGTAATTATTTTTATTAATTAATTTGAATGCACATATAATTTTTTTTAATAAAATAACTTTAAAAAGCATTTTTTGCGATAGCATATTAAATTAATTATTATCTTTCCATTTTAAACTGATTATAGAATTAAAATGCTGTTCTAGGAATAATAAAATGACCTATTATCCAAAATTATCTATAATTCACAATATTCCATAATTCACACAACCTTTGGCCCGAACTTGTGCAGATTATAGAACTTTGACTGTACAGTCAAGGATTGATGATCCATGCACCATTTTGCCAATCTATCGCTAAAAAATACAGCAATATTTGTCAAATGGTTAGGAATTTATCAGTCTACTGCAGAAAAGAAAACTTAATTTTCATTATACAGTAGACTCTGCCAGATACTCAAGCCTAAAATCTGCAATTCTCTAAAATCTGCACATAACTTGTAAATAATGAAACTTCCATGTTCAGTTGTGCGGACAAAATTTGACTTATTTATTTTTATATCAATTTCATATATTTTTTAATTTGTCACTTTTGTTAATATTACTCAATTCGTGCTTCTTCATATGAAGGAAGAATAAATTTACTTCTGAAAAAATTCAAGAATTTGCTGATATCACTGGTCATTACTATCTTCTCACGAAATGCATTGATGTATTAATCAAGCTTTTCTTCTTTTTAAGTCTGAGTAAACCTAAAATAAAACTTCCTTATTTAAAGACTTTGATGTTAGTTAGTAGTATATGAGGAAAGTTTCACTAAACAATTTAGAAAAAATGTATTCAATTTTTATATTGAATATTTAACAATACATTATTGGTTATTTACTTGACCTTTGCTTTTAATATTTAAAAGACTGTTTTAATTTGTATTATTTTAGTTTATTTACTTATTTATTTTAATATTTTTTCATTATAATCTCGATTGCATTATTAATTTCATTCAAATTACTCTTTAAAAATGCAAATCAAGTAATAACCAGAAACCGACAAATTTCTAAAATCTGCACAAACTCTGGTCCGAAGGATTGCGGATTTAAGAAAGTCTACTGTATATCAAAATACAATGTATAAATAGATAATATCTGTAATAAATGAGCTTTTATGAAATAATATATTTGCCAAATTATTAGATTTCATATTTATATTATACAGTAGACTCCCTCAAATCTGCACAGCTTGGGACCAGAGATTGTACGAATTTAAGAATTTTGCAGATTTCTGGCCATTGCTTTGTTTAAACAGTAATTTGAATGTAATTATTGATGCAATTGAAATAAATAAAACAGTCAAATTCTGTCCGTAAATATGAACTGAAAGTTTCTTGTTTACATCTGTAAATTATGTGCAGATTTTAGAGACTTGTGTGATTTTAGGGTTGTGGATTTGAGGGTTTCTACTGTACTATATCGAATATGGTATTAAAAGGTCCCCCCCACCCCCCCCCCCCAAAAAAAAATTACTCATAATCCACATGATTCTCTGTAATCTGAAATATTCTATAATCTGCTTAACCTCTAGCACATACTTGTGTGGATAAAAGATCTTTGCCTGTACTTACATTGTACTTTAAATGCAATATCTTAAAATTTACTGTTTGTTTATACTATTATTTTAACACAATGAAACTGATTGGTAAACTTATTGTGTGAACTGAATATTTTACAACTGAGCAAAAACTTGCCCAGGTTAGGAATCAAACCCAATTTTTTGGGCTTACAGGGCCAATGCTTCACTGTTTAACCTAACTGGGTGACAACTGGGGGAGCATTTCTCGCTCAAATAACTTTATTGGTCATAACATCTGGTCTGTCATTTAAACAGCTCGACAGAATAAACCACAGGTGAAGGAACTCCACATAACGATGGGTACACACATATACAATTACTGTTCTATAATTAATGTTCTGTTCCGAATTAAGTTCTATAATCTGCACAAGTTAGGGCAAAAGGTTGTGTGAATTTTGGAATATTGTAGATTATAGAGTATTATGGATTACACATCGTTTTATTATTCCTAGATAGCATTTTAATTCTGTAATCAGTATAATATAAAAATGTAAATGTGAAATCTAATATGAATTAATTTACTAGGCTATCTCAAAAAATGCCTTTTTAAAGTTATTTTATTAAAAAAATTTATATGTACGCATTTAAGAATAACTATATAATACAGTTTGTTTTTTATTGTTAATGAAATAAAAGATTTATATTAAAGAATAAAAATGTTTATTTTTTTTTCAATTTTTTTATTATTTATTTTAAAAATCATTTTTAGATCAAAAATTTTTTAATTTTCTTAACTGTTAATTTCACTGTTTATGTTCATAAAGTAACACGAATTATAGAAAATTGCGGTTTACGGGTGCGTGGATTATCAATCAATGACTGTATTTTAACACAATCAAACTGATTGCTAAATTTATCATTTGAGTGTGACAATCTGCCTTCTTTTCAGAATATTGTGGAATGTTGATGCATAATTAAATGAGCAGTGCCGATCTTCTCTTACCATGTGTTCATTTAGTTCCTTTTTACTGAGGGACCTTTTTTGTTGATTCTTAAGGTCGAATTAACTGCTTTTGAAACACATGTTGTTTTAAATGTGACATAATTTTCACAAATTTTTTGTTTCATTTCAATATTTATGTGTACATAAATATTTTATAGAAAGAAAATATGTTAGACTCCCTCAAATCTGCACAGCTTGGGACCAGAGGTTATGTACATTTTAAACGTTTGTGAATTCCTGGTCATTGCTTTGTTTCCATTTTTTAAATGGTATTTTGAATACGTAATACAATCAAAATTATAATGAGTACTTGAAATATTATAAAATACAGTAGACTCCCTTATATCCACAACCCTAAAATCTGCACATCTTCACAGCTGTAAACAATGAAACATTCATTTCAGATGTAGGAGCAAAGTTATAAGGGATTTTTTAGTTTTACTTCATCCTGTATTTATTTTAATATGTAATTCATAATAACATAAATGAACTTGTTATTTTCTATGAAAAGAGCATCTATAAATTTTTTTAATCAAGCTATTGCTGATAACAGTGGTAATCACAATCTTTTGACAAAATATGTTTATGTAGTTTATTAATTGAGCTTTTTTGTTTATTACTACAATGATTTTTATGTAAATTAATAGAGAGTACTTTTCAAAGGAAAAGCGTCATAAAATAATTCAAGGAAAGTATATTGCATCTTTTCTATGCAAATTCAAATATGAATTAATTTTATTTACTTGATCTTTACTATTAATATTTGAATCAGTTTTAAGTTATCTTACATTTTATCTTTTTAGTTTATTATTTTACTTAATTATTTTTATATTTTACTACATTATAATCATTCAGTATAATTTTGATTGCCTTATTTAATTCAAATTGCTGAGAAAAAAACGTAAGCTAAGCAAAGACCAGAAATCTGCGAAATTCTAAAATCTGCACAACCTCTAGTCCCAAGCTGTGTAGATTTGAGGGGGTCTACTGTACTAAGATAATTACATAAAGTAGTAATAAACGAATGTGATTTTTAAAAAAAAGGTATTTTGTAAAATGATTAAATTGTTTAAAAAGCATGAGTTCAATAATATTATCAAGAATTTCAAATTAAAATATGTGTGGAACGTTTTAAATTAAAAAAATTCTGTAATTTTGTTCTTATATCTAAACTTAAAGTTTGATTCTTTATATTTGTGATGACGTGTGGATTTTAGGGTTGTGGATTTGAGCTGCTGTTTTAAATTTGGCAAGTAAAAAAATGCATTTTTTTCGAAATGTGAAATAATCTCTAAAGAAATGATATGAATAAAAATTTACAAAAAAAAAAAAAAAAACCTCTCAAAAAACAGTCATATTTCAATGGCTATGCATAGTTTTTGATTCTATAAAATTATTTAAACAAGCTATTTTATACCTTCAACATAAATAGTGCTTAAAATAACTCCCCTAGATGCTTTTTGTTTCAGTTTAAAATTTAAATATTTCTCTATAAAACTACAAATTTTCGCATCTTTATATGCAATAATTTCCTTAATATAAAGACAAGAAAGATCTTCATCCAAAAATAAGTTCATTTACATTAGTGACAGCAGTGGCTAATGTCTATCTCTCTTTTAAAAAAAGGTATAACTTAGTAACTCTGTTGACCAAAAAATGATCGCCAAATTTTAAGATTAAATGCCAATAATTGATGACCGTGAATGTCAATTCAATGACATTAACACTAGAACTGCGGAAAAATTCATTCAAGTTTTATACAAATATTTCTCACCGGAATTTTCATTTAAAACTGTTTAAGTTATTTATAGAAATTATTTTTGCTCATCTTATATTTAGCTTATTTTATAAAGAATTTTCTGGTTCGAATCAACATCTCTGCATATGATACGGGTCAAAATGACCCATCCCCGCAGTTCTAGTGTTAAGTATGACGCACATGTTTGAAACATTATTAAATGATTTTTATTTTGATCTTTTTATTTGTATTTTATTAATATTCTAGTAATTATTTGATTTTTTGTTATTTAAAATAAAAATTATGTCAATATGTATAATTTGGCAAAATTAGTCAACGGGATAATCAAATAATATAAAAAAACTGATATTTTTATCAAAATTTGAATATAATTGTATGCTTTAATAAACCTGCAAGTTTAATTTAATCATTTACAAATATTCCACTTCAACTGCATTATATTTAGGCTTTTTAATGGTTTGAAGTTCAGAGAATTGTTGTCAGATGCAGCATTATTTAAACTGTAATTTAAAAAAAATGGTGTAACGGAAAGAACAAGCTTTTTTTTCATCAATATTCTGAAGCTTTTAATATTATTTTTATTATATAAGAAATTGATTTACAAAGAATTGTTCATATAACAAAAATCAAATGAATAAACTAAATCCTACATACAAACTAAAAGGACTCTTAAAGGACTAACTAAAACTTATTTTCAATAAATTTATATCTGGCCATCCCTATAAAATGTTAAAGTTTCATTGAAATAACGAAAGTTACCACATAATAATTAATAAAAAAGAAAATGAAAGTTGTCCTACTAAAGCAAAAAATGAGCCAAAACCAAAAAGTCAAAAGAGATCAAAATATTGAAAACAGCATTTACCATCATATTCCAGTAATTATATTCATAAGAAATAGTAATTCATTTTTATATGCAATACAAGAAAAATTAAAAATTAATGGATATAAGCTGAATTTTTAAAAAACTGATGAAACTAACATAAAATTTCACGAAAAAAGTAATAATAATACTCCTTTTAGATATACTAAAAAATATTTTAAATTGTTAAAGTGAAGCATGTAAAAATAATCTCGAATTAAATGAAAGCATCCTGAATTGTCTTATTTAAAAAATATATCTAAAAAATATATCTAATATATCTGAAACAGCTGTATGCCTTTTAAACATATATTATTTTATATAATTTGTTCACGTTGTATCATTATTTATTCATATCTAAAAGTCTATACTTTTAACAGAAAATTTGTATATTTATGTTATTTACCGAAAGATGGGGTCAAAACAATACATAAAATCTAAAGTTCTCGATTCAAGAAAGTTACTCGATAATGGAGTTAATTTCAGATAATGAATAATCGATAGCTCAGTTAATCAATCTTTAAAATTATTCATCAGGAAACTTTCATTTCTATTTAAACTTATTTCTCTTCTAGATTCTAATGAAAATGCTGCTGTAATGTAGGATGATAGGTGTAAAATTTTTAAGCAGAGTGTGAATTATAATAAAGGATTCCATAATTTTGAGTAACAAATCAGTCGTTTTTAAAAATTAAATGTTTTTTTTCTTTGTATTTTAAATTGAAGAGAATATTTTTCTTAATTCTTGAAATAAGTTAATATTGGTAGATGTGAGAACATAAAAAGTCAAAAGTTGAACTTTCTTTTGCAGCTGATTTTATGATATGTTTCATTCCTCAATCAAAGTCAGCCACCGTGATTCATTCATGGCGTTGGCGTCTCTTTGCTTATATATGAACTTGGACGATATGAAAGATCTCTGCAAGTAGAAGGTAAATTTTTGAAATATAATGACCTATCGCAATAAAATGAAAGAACGTTTTTAGAATTTAATGACCTCTTTACTAAAATAAGTTAATGGTAAGATACGTTTCTTTTGCTTATTCTTCTACTAAAATTTCTCTTTTTTTGTAATAAAAATATTCTAAACTGTTAATGATTATTAACTAGTGAAAACTGTTAATTTTAGTTCAGTCTTTTTCTAGATCATATAAAGAACTGATTTACATAAAAAGAAAATAATAAATTTTAGAATTCCATTTATTATCATTTGTTTTTTGAGATGGAATAATATGGAGTATGGTTAGGCTTAGCCTAAACAATGTATGATGGACGAATTTTCGATTTCTGTATTAACTTTGGTATTTTTTTTAATTAGTTATATTTTATAATAAAATGATGAAAAAAATATATTTATAACACTAGGAAGTGTAATTTTGACATTGTAAAACAATTCATTTTACATTTTGTTTCTAAATGTAGTTTAAAAAAAGAATTATAACAAAAAGTGTTATACGCAATAATAACATATTTAAAAAACTCAGAGGAAATTGAAAAAAAAAAAAAAAACTCAAGAAAAGGAATTCATAACATCCAAAAGGCAAAATACTTACAAAAACGGATAATATAAATATATTTTATTGATATGATTCATTCAAATTCGACCACCGAGATTCATTCATGGCGTTGGCGTCTGTTTGCTTCTATTTGAACTTGTACGATATGAAAGTTTTCTGCAAGTAGACGGTAAAATTTTGAAATATAATGACCTATAGAGATATAATGAGAAAACGATTTTAGAATTTAATGAACTCTTTACTAAAATAAGTTAATGTTAAGATATATTTCTTTTACTTACTCTTCTACTAAAGTTTTTGTATTTTGTGATAAAGGTATTCTAAACTATTAATGATTATTAACTGGTGAAAACTGTTAATTTTAGTTTAGACTTGTTCTGCAACATCTTAAAGACTGATCAAAATTAATGACTAAAGTTTAGAGTTCTATTTATTATGATTTGTTTTCTGGGGTATGGCTAGGCTTAACCTGAGTATTGTATCATAGGCAAATTTTCTATTTCTCTATTAACTTTCGTATATGTCTAATGCTTTACATTTTATAATTAAATGATTAAAAATATATACATATTTATAACACTATGAGGTGTGTAATTTTAACTCTGAAAAACAATTTCTTTTATGTTTTATTTTCTAAATTTAATTTAAAAAGACAAGAATGATTTTTTTTTCAAGTGTTATAAGGGATAGTAACAAATTTAAAAAACAGAAGAAAATCAAAGGCAGAACATCCAAATTGCAAAGATATTATGAAAACAGACAATATAAAATTTTCAATTTTAAAGAAATAAAGCAAGTTCATGAATAGAAGTTAAATACTATTCAAAAAGTTAGACATTATTTCTTAAATTTAATTAATTTGTTAAAAATATTTTTTATGGATTTGTACAATCATGGAAAAAAGTAAACACCCTCTTCTAACTTCTCAACAACTTATCATAGAAGAAAATTATTGATACCGAACAATTTGAAATAAAGTATACTTTTAAATGGTGTATATAAAATTTGCTTAAGGCGGATATACATATAAAAATGAACCCTAACTTTTTTTTCTATAGAAATACCAAATTCTGACTGCATAAATGAACTCAGTACTCTCCAATTAGCTTAAAAACAAATTTTCATGCAATTCATATAATAGGTTTCTGAGAAATTAATTACCGTATTTTCAGGTGTATAGTCCGCAGCTTATACAAGAAAAAAACCTTCCAAAAAGCTGCTGCGGGTTATACAAAGATTTTTTTTTTTTTTTCTACATGGAAATTATGATATTTTTTTTTACAACTTTTAAACCTCAAAATATTTGAAAAAAATAAAAATTTGTACATTTTTTTCGCTATGTCACAAATTTAGAGAGTTCTCCCATGTTTGTAAATCCTTTTTTTTTTACTGCTTAAATACAGTTGTTTCTGGGTTTGGAAGAACTGTCGCAGCTATCGCCAAGTATTGCACTGATAGATCTATAATAGCTACCGTATGTACTCGCATATAAGTTGTGAAATTTTAGACAAAAACAAACTTCAAAGTGAGGGGTCAACTTATATGTGAAACCTAAAAAAAAAAAAAAAAAAATCTATAAATAAAGTATCAGAAAATAATTTGCTAGCGAATCGGTGCTGCAGCACCCCATTGTGTTTGAAGAGTACAAAATCCAAAATTCAGAACCCTTCCAACCTGGACGATTCTGAATTTAAGATCATTTAAGATTTAGTTTATTTTTCAAAAAAATAATCTACCCTATCCTGTTGCAAAGAACAAAAAAAAATTTATGTCATTTCGGAACGATTCTGAGCAGTCAGTCTTTTCTGAAATGATTCCAAGGAATCGCTCCTTTACAGAGTCATTTCATTTTGGAACGAGTTCAAGGAATCAAACTTTTCCAGAGTCGTTTCATTTCAGATAGAGGCCATGGAATCGTTCCTTTTCAGAGTTTATGCATTTCGGACCGATTCCAAGGATTTGATCCTTTTGGGAACCAATAAGCTAAGATACGTATACATTTTATGTCCGAAATTTTGAATTTCTCACCAATTTTTTTTTTTTTCCGAAAAAATGCAGAAAAAATATCATGCTTGTGTAAAAAAAAAATTCTCGTAAACGCTGCATCGCTTGAAATTTTATCTTAAAACACGTAAACGCCGCTGTGTTTCTTCCAAAAATTATGATACTGATAATCTTAATTTTTTAGCCAAATTACTGTAGGTATTATGCATCACGAAAAAATTTGGTAAACTTGTGTTAAAAATTATGACTAATAGCTTCTAATTTCCAACTCTGATCGAAGTATATGTTCATAAATGGTGTATAGCACACGGACTATACACTAATGAATCTCTGTGGGTTATACACAAACTTTTTTTACTGCACTGCTCCATTTAGGTGTGCGAGCTATACACCCGAAAATACGGTATTTTAAAACAAGTGAATTTTATAGGCTGTATCCAAATAGCAGCTTAGTGCTTGATTGTGGATTGATAGAGCCTCGTCTTAATCAAGGAATCTTAGGCACCTTTCAAGCAGTCATTGAAGACTGCCAGATTATATGATAGCATAAGAATTTTCGGTGCTGCTTGGTTATCCTGTCGACCAAAAACTATCGCCAAACTATAACATTAAATGCTATTTATAGATGATCAAGAATGTCTCATTCAATGATATTAAATATGATACATGTGTTTAAAATGTCATTAAGTAATTTTTACAGTGAAGGATCGATAATCTGCACACCCATAGTCAGCAGTTTTCTATAATTCTCATTACTTTATGAATGTAAACTGTGAAATAACCAGTTAAGAAAATTAACAAATTTGTGATCCAAAAATCATTTTTTTAAATAAATAATAAAAAAAATTGAAAAAAAAAAACATATTTAAACATCTACTTTCTTTAAATATAACTCCTTTATTTTATTAACAATAAAAAACAAACTAATATTTTGGAACATATATAGTTGTTCTTAAATGCGCACATATCAATTTTTCTAATAAAATAACTTTTAAAAGGAAAATTTTGAGATAGCCTATTAAATTAATTCATTTTAGATTTCAAATTTACATTTTTATATTATATTGATTATAGAATTAAAATGCTATCTAAGAATAATAAAAAGACGTATAATCCATAATACTCTATAATCCACAATATTCCATAATTCACAAAATCTTTGGCCCCAGCTTCTGTGGATTATAAAACTTTGACTGTATTTATATTTTTATTAATATTCTACTAATTATTATTTTTGTTGTTGTTATTTAAAATAAAAGTTATGTCAATAAATATAATTTGGCTATTAGTTTGGCGATATTGGTCAATAGGATTACCGACATATCCAGTCACTTCTATCATGGATGACACCTTAAACTATCATTTTGCATTTTTTAAGCTTAATTTGAAAATTATTTGGAAGAAAATCTTTTTATTTTTGATTTCCGTAAAACATGTTAATAAAGGTCTTTATAAATATAAATTCATTAAAAAACTGTGGGTTGCAATTCATCATGTTTTCAAATAATAATTTCATAATTCATATCATAAAATTATAAAAAAATGGAAATTCAGCATATTTATGTTTTGGTATTTTAGTATTAACTCTAGATAAAAAAATAGAACATTAGGAGTATAATTTCAGAAGATATTAATTAAAATATGAAAATGCAAGGTACTACTTGGTTATCCTGTTGATCAGTTTCACCAAATAATACAAATCACCAAACTAATAGCCAAATTATAAATGTAGACATAATTTTTATTTTAAATGACGAAAAAAAAAATAATTAGTAGAATATTGATAAAAATACAAATAAAAATCACTTAATGACGTTTTAAGTACATGTTGGTTGGTTGATTAGGGTTTTATGGCGCAAAGTCCCCTAAGGGTTAAGTACATGTATCGTATTTAATGACATTGAATGTGACATTCACAATCGTTCATTATTGGCATTTAATCTTATAGTTTGTTGAAAGTTTTTTGGTCGATGCGATAACCAAGTAGAAACCAAATGTAATTTAACATCAGAAGCACTTCATTTTGAATGCATATAATTCAAAAACTTATTGTTCATGCTTGATCTATAGGAATCGACTGTGTATGAAATGCGTCAAATGTTTCATTAAAATAAATGTGTAAGTCTGGTTATTTAGTTCTTCTCAAAAAAAAGAAAAAAAATCTTTGTTTTATGGCCTATCTGATTTTGTTGCATAAATAGATGAGTTAATAGCCTTTATTACATCAGCCTGGTTTGAACTTTCCCTTGTTTATGAGTAAAATGTCTATGACAGACAGACACAGGAATGATCTTTTAAGGGTTCTGTTTTTATTTTTTCAAGTACAGATAACAAGAGATTTCATCAGACTGATTCTCTATTTATAACTCTCATTGTATGCTTATTCCACATTTGTTGATATAACTTGGTATATAAATGCATATTATATATACACATTTAAAAAATATACTGTGTATACTTAAATGTTTTTATTATTCTATATATTTATTATGCATGTGAAATTAAAAAATATTATATTACAAATGTTTAGATATGCATATAACATAACAACGCACTAAAACCTGCAAAAGGAGAATTTTTCTACAACGTAATCCTGTTACAAATGGAAGAATTTCAAAGCACCGACGAAACGAACAAAAGATCAGACAGATTATCTTAAAAATATAAATGATTACACTTTTTTAATGGATGTTAAAAAGGGTGTTTTTTCCCCATCTCCTTGAAATCACATAACAGGATTGACTCTGTACTGTAGTGGTAATACAGATATTTTCAATAACTGAAAGATATTATGTACATATTTATTTAATTTCTTAATTTAAAAAAAGTAAAATGGCTAAAATCTGTGGCGTAGCTAAGATGGGTAACATCTGGGGCACATGTAAATGGTGTCACCCCTCAATCCCTCATATCTTTTCAATCACAATTTCATGTTATTATAACAAATGACCATTCTATTACTTATTTATCTTTTGCCATCCTGCATTAAATAAAAATACAGCAGTGACTCATCACTCATCTATGGTCTACATAAGTTAATGTGGTGTCTATATGTAGAAGATAAGTGATATAAGCAATAATTTCTATAATTTCTTTTATAGATTGCTTTTCACTGTCCACTCGTTGGATCAGTTGGTTTTTGTTCCCTGGTGCACATCTTATTTTGACGCCCCATTCTGTATAAATTTCACATTATCAAAGAAAAAAAAATTAACTCTAATTTGTTGTGCACTAGAAATTTCATTTTTTTCCAGATTTTTATTCGAAAATCTTATAAAATTATGTGTATATGTTTGCAAATAAAAATTGGGTGACACCTGAGGCTGACCAGCCCCTCCACCTCCCCCCCACTTGCTATGCCACTGCCTAAAATAAAGTTAGATTTATCTCCATAATTGTAGCTAATAATACAATACCCCCTCTCCCCGCAGAAAAATTGAGATTTTGTGTTTTCAATGGTAAAAAAGTTTAATTTCTCCCCTGGAATTCTTGTGTCTCTCCCGTAGAGAAATGTCTGAATTCACAACTGAATACATTGAAGTTACATGATCATGTACCAAAGATTTTAAAAACACTATGATCCAAAAACTTGAGCCCTTACTGAAAAGTTAAATATATTTTAGTCAAGTTTCGTACAATATATACATTTGCTTACAGTAAAATCAGGATTAAATGGTTAAGTTTAACCTTACAACTACTGAAAATGTTACTCAAGTCATTAAAATATTCTACATCAGAATTTTTATTTTAAACCATTTAACTTATTTTTGGTTGGCATATAAGTTTAGTTTTATTTAAAGAATTTTATGATTTATATTCAACTATTAGGTGGTTAATATTTAAGAAAAACCCATTCTATTTTAGCTAAAGAAACTAGTGATATAACAAGCACGCACAACAAATATAGTTTAGGTGGGAAAAAATAATCTGGCTTTCAATTGTCTAAAGCAGCCATAATTCTACTGGGTTTCTCTGTTTTATGCTTCATCGTTTTTGGTTACCTATTTGGCCTGAAAAGTTTCATCAGATATCTCATCATAAACTTCAAAAATGCTATTTTTTTTTTTTTTTTTTGCGCGATTGAATAACACTTTAAATAAAATATTGGGATGTGTAAAAAATAATGTTGGTTTCTGTTATTTTATTTCAAACGCAATTTATTTTAGGTGGTCTGAAACAGTTTTAGAGCGTTCTTCAAGTTCAGAAGTAAGTTATTGGAGTTTGGTATGTGAATTAAGTTCCATTTAAGCTTTGCATTTCTCATTGTTAAAAAACAGAATCTTGTTATCACCCTGTACAGGCACTACTCTCCTTCCATGCATGAAGTTTCTTTAAGCAATATTAACCATTTCGCGTCTAGTGTACTGTTAATAGTACATGTCTTTTAATGGAGTATTGCTTTGTTTTAAGATACACTTTTGCTACCCTTTACATGTAGTAATGTTAGTCTGTGCATTTATTATATGACATTATTTATTGTAGGCATTTAGTAATAATAATAATTATTATTATTTGCTTCATTCTCTTTACACTGTTTGGAATTCTTTTATTTTAAAGATATATTTTATTGTATAAAATATAAAAATCATATAAAAATTTTAGTTTTATAATTATTTATTTAATAATAGTTATAATAATAATTATTATTATTGTAATTCGCTAAATTCTCTTTTCGCTGTTTGCGATTCTTTTATTTTAAACATGTCTTTCATGTGTAAAAAAGCACAAAAAGTATTAGAAAGTTGTAATATCAGTTAAATCTTAGTGTAATGATATAATTTTCTAACAATCTCCAAAAATTCTTCTTTAGACTCTTGTCATATGAATGATAATTAAATAGTATGCAAAAAAACAACATTATCTTTCACACTGTGAAACATTCGTTGAATAATTATTAATCCAGTTGGATAGCTAGTGTTAACATGATTAACGTAAAAGTAATTTTTTCAAATATATATATATATATATATATATATATATATATATATATATATATATACATATATATCGGACCCGAAAGGGTTAAACTCGGTATTACAAGTCACCATTCGTTCAGATCATTTCTGATGACTGAGACATTTTTCTGTGGGAGCGATTTTTGCAACACTGGAAAGAGCACTTTGAAATTCAGGAGAGGAGTAGCACTTCTAGGCGATTCATAAGCATAAAATCTTAAATGTTCTGGGGAGACATTTCGATGCTCCAAGGAGGGGGGGCTAAGTTTTATGCTGTAGTGTATTCAGTATAAAAAATGCTTCCGATATGTTTCGTATTATTTTAAATTCATACTAAAATTATAAATTTTCCCATAGTTCTGTAACTGCATTAATGAATAAAAACTACAGTATTAAATAAATACATTAAAATATCTGTCCTTCAAAATCCATTTATTTATTTAAAAATGACTCTGGTTGAAAAATTGAAAGATAAATTAAAATATCTGTCCTTCAAAATCCATTTATTTATTTAAAAATGACTCTGGTTGAAAAATCTAATGACAAAATTTGCCATTATTTTGTAAAATCCCAGATGAACATCAAAACCTTCCAATATTCTTCTGTTCTTTCTGTAAATATCAACCAGACTCAAAATAAAAGAATTCAAGCGATAAAGAAAAATTGATCTCCGGAATTATTCTTCAGATTTATTGTGAGATGTTTTATCTCTCTACATCAAAAAAATATGTGTATCAAAATTTTCTTTAACAAAGGATTCTACTCTTTTGATATCGTAGAAAAATTATGAATTTTCCCATAGATCTGTAACTGCATTAATGCATAAAAACTACAGTAGCTAAATAAATACAGTGGACTCCCCCAAATTTGCACAGCTCGGAAACAGAGGTTGTGCGGATTTTAGAATTTTGCGGATTTCTGGTCATTGCTTTGTTTATATTTCTTCAAAAGTAATTTGAATGTAATTAATAATGAAATCAAATGTATAATGAATGCTTACAATGTATTAAAATATTAAAATAAGTAATAAACTAAAATAATAAAAATTTAAATAATTTTTTAAATGATTAAAATATTAAAAGCAAAGCTCAAGTTAATAATCAATAATGTACAGTTAAATATTCATTATAAAGATGAAATGTATTTTTCCTTAATTATTCAATGAAACTTGCCTCATAAAGGTACATTACTAATTCACATAAGGATCATAAAATAACGAAGCTTATTTTAGGTTTAGCCCAGACTTAATAACTAAAAAACCTTGATTAACACATAAATATCTTTGGTAAGATTATGATTATCAATGGTATCAGCAATATCATGATTTTTTCAAAAAGAAATTATTCTTTCTTCATGAAAAAAAATGAGTTCAATTACCTTAACAAATATTACAAATTAAAAAAAAACGTATGGCATTGATATAAAACTAAAAATGTCAAATTTTGCACCTACATCTGAGCTGAATATTTCGTAAATATATACTGGACAATTGCACCATAAAATTTAACTACTAAAAATGTGTTATATTTTATTAAAAATACAACACATTGCTCAATGGTGCACAAAACAAGAATTTTAATATGAACTTGTACAATTAAAATAAAATAAAAATATCAACGTTTCGCGCCGTCTTCAGGAAAATATGATAATGGAAGGATTAAGTTTGCTTCTTGATCGAGAGATAATATTTCTAATAAATTAAAATCGAAATTGATTTCGATTCTCTCTTTCGATTATCTCTCGAAGCAAGCAAGAAGCAAACTTAATACTTCCATTATCATATTTTCCTGAAGACGACGCGAAACGTTGGTATTTTTATTTTATTTTAATGGTACAAGTTGATATTAAAATTCTTGTTTTGTGCACCATCGAGCAATGTTTTGTATTTAATAAATACATTCTTAGTAGTTGAATATTTCGTTGTTTACATCCGTAAATTATTTGCGTATTTTAGGGAGTCTATTGTACATAAAAAATCTGTCCGACAAAATCCATTTTTTTAATGGCTCCGCTTGAAAATATTAATGAAAGAAATTGCCATTATTTTGTAAAAATCCAGGTAAACGTCGAAACCTTCCAATGTCTCTCTGATCTTTCTCTAAATATCAATGAGGATCAAAATAAAAGAATTCAAGCAAGTAAGAAACATTGATCTCCAGAAATATTCAACAGATTTATCGTAAGATCTCTCTACATCAAATAGCCAACCTTGACAAGGAATCTGTATGATTTAAAGAAATATATACTTCGAAGTTTTCTGTTGCAAGGAAATCTGCTTTTTTCAATTTCTCAGCAAACTTTAAGCGCTTGTTTCTTATTTCTTGCTCAATGATTGACGAAAACTTTTTTTGAGCTAAAAAGACATCATCAGCATGTTTTAAAACAGAATATAAATCATACTTCAGATTTCTTGAGGTATTTTAAAAGAGACAATAAAAGTTCACAAATAACGAGTTTAAGAATATCCTTACGAAAATGGCTTTTAGAGTTCTGTAGAATAATTTTTATTGGCTATTAAAGCGCTCGAATACGCCATCTTGTGGAGAAAAGATGTAACTTCTTCATTCAGGATAACACCGTGTAAGCTCGTTACATTATATTCATTTTAAATTTGTTCAGAATAATTATTCTTTTGCACAATTTCAAATTTCCTGTGACATTTGTTTTCCGTTTTATATGACGATGTAAATATTATACGAATTTGAATATCTAAAACTTTTAAATAAATTTATAATAAAGAATTGTTTGAATGGGACTTTAACATTAGTTAAAGGGACAGTTATCCTGGATCGAAGGTTGCGAGCAGCGCCCCTATAGGCCGGTTTAGTTCCCAGTACAATAATGGCTAAAAGTTATTAGCCATATGATTAAAAGATATAGAAATGTCTGTAGATTAAAAATTTCTATTAAACACTTTTTCCCTACAGGTATTTTTATTAAACTTCTACAGGTATTTCTACAGCTTTTAAACTAGCTTATAGAAAAACGGCCTATAATTCTATAGGGTTCTATAAAGCTTTTTCTATAGAAATCTAAAAGACATTTTCGTGTGGTTAGAGTTACTTTTATTAATTCTATCCAGCACATTAAGTTATAATATTGTTTGACATAAAATTATAAACTGAACGAAGATAAAGTCTCGAAACTCAAATTGTGGTGCCGTTAATAAGTGCCAATAAGTGCCGTTGATGCATTTGCATAAACTGGTCTTTTCCCTTAACTGACAGCGCCAGTTGGACCCATCAAAACCCATTTCAATCTCAGCAGGTATACTTGTATACTTATTCTTCAGAACAGTCAAATATTTCCATTTGAGGGGTGATTCTGTGTTCACCAAAAGCTTGCCAAGAAGTAAACACACATTCAAAATGTTCCATTTTAAATAGTTTTCAAGTTTTAGGAATATAAATATGTAGTATTAGTAGAATTTGCCCGCTACATTGGTTGGTTTCTTTAAAGAAATCTTGAATGAGACGAAATACATCTTGCAAAAATTTAAAAATATATTCTTAATATCTAAACAAACCTGTATAATTGTTGTTTTGTTAATATAATCTTTTATTATCCTGGTCAAAGTCAATGTTGTCAACATAATAGACAAAATAGCTCTAAAATAATTGAAGTACCTATGTTTAACTGTTTTTTTAATGTCCTATCTTGAATTTCTTGCTTCTACCTAAACTTGATGCTGAGAAATGGCGAAATACCTCAGAAACGCTGGAGGAATATAATTTGAAATAATGGTCAGAGAACTTTCCAATGATATATCAAATGAGGGATGAAAGCTAAATTTAGAGAATTGTCCCTCCCCCCCCCCAGATTTAGAACTATCACGTTTCAGCAGTATGAAACATTCCCCTGTCTTTAAAATTTTCAAACATAATGACTAATATTCATCAGAGGGCACCATTATAAAAAAAATCTGATCTGTAATGATAGAGCAATACAATTGCAATTTTTTTTTAAACTGCTCTTTGGAGGGGGGGGATGAGAGAAATTGAGGTGATGGAAGAAAAGTTCATAATATGAAAGAACGGACCGAGGGCTTTCAAATTTTTTTAGTAATACTGATTTTTGTTATTTCTAAGATAGATCACTTTCACGGATTCCATTGTAATGTACTTAAATTCTTAACAGGTACACTACAGAGTGAAAACGTTATAATAGGTGATACAGTTAAAAAGGAATATGTTTATGATGGAAATATGCCTTCAACAGAAAAGTTTATAGCCTAGGCAAAAAATGTAACTTTGAATTATTCCGTTTACGATTATGCCATTCAACAACTGTCTAAAATGGTTTTTTTCATGGGTTCTTTATGATTTAGCAGTTTTGAATGTTGTTGATTGTGCGATTCATAAGCCCAGATACCCCGTTTAAGGGGAGGGGGGTGTCCACGGTATCCACTTGGCAATGCCACTGATTAAATTATTTATATATGTTATAAATTATGTTAAATGACGCATAATGTTTCAACAATAAGCATTAACATTAGATTAATTAAAATTTGTAATCCGGAGACTTTCTTACTAAACACATTTGCATGCTAAAATTCCATCGCCACAAAAGCAATTTATTATCTCTCTATTATTTGTAAAATGTATCTTTGCTTTTTTATAATTTAGATAGAACTAGTTATAGAAGATCATTAGATGGAATTATCTCCTTAAGTTTTTCTTAAATTGTACTTATAGTAGGTTATTTATTTTTAAAATGTTCCTATTTATTTTATTTACAATTTAATCTTTATACTGTTAGAAAAGGCATCTGACACACCTTTGATTCCACTGACTTCAGATAATTGGAATTCTACTGCAGTTTTTAATACTATGGTGAGAATTTCATTACATATTCTTTCTATATTGATAATAAATTTTCGTGATAAGTTTATTTAATTTTTTAAGGAAATGTAAAAACTGATATTAATTTATTTTATTTTATTACAGATGCATAAAACCATTATTCTGAAACACCTTCAATGTTTAAAACAAATGCAGCAAAATATTTCTTATCAGAACTTTTTGAAAAAAAGCAGCTTCTAACTCACATCTTGGAAAACCTTTTATTTCTGAGCTATGGACGAATTTCTCCTAAAACAGTCTTTTTTGTGTGAGGCATGCAATAAAGAATTCTCTAAAAAGAGCCATTTAAGCAGCCATCTATTAATTCATACTGGTGAGAAACCTTTTGTATGTGAGGTATGCAACAAGAAATTCTCTCAAAAGGGACATTTAAGCAGCCATCTATTAATTCATACTGGTGAGAAACCTTTTGTATGTGAGGTATGCAACAAGAAATTCTCTCAAAAGGGACATTTAAGCAGCCATCTGTTAACTCATACTGGTGAGAAACCTTTTGAATGTGAGGTATGCAACAAGAAATTCTCTCAAAAGAGTAGTTTAAGCAGCCATCTGTCAACTCATACTGGTGAGAAACCATTTGTGTGTGATATATGCCAGAAGAAATTCTCTGTAAAGAGCAGTTTAAGCAGACATTTATTAACTCATACTGGTGAGACACCTTTCGTATGTGAGATATGCAAAAAGAAATTTTCTCGAAAGGGACATTTAAGCAGACATTTGTTAACTCATACTGGTGAGACACCTTTCGTATGTGAGATATGCAAAAAGAAATTTTCTCAAAAGGGACATTTAAGCAGACATTTGTTAAGTCATACTGATGAGAAACCTTTTAAATGCGAGACATGCAACAAGAAATTCTCTGAAAAGGGCCATTTAGGCAGACATTTGTTAACTCATACTGGTGAGAAACCGTTTATGTGTGATATATGCAACAAGAAATTCTCTCGAAATGAAGCTTTAAGCTCACATCTCTTAATTCATACTGGTGAGAAACCGTTTCTGTGTGGTATATGCAACAAGAAATTCTCCAAAAAGGGCCATTTAAGCAGCCATCTGCTAAGTCATTCTGGTGAGAAACTGTTTGTGTGTGAGATATGTAACAAGAAATTCGCTCGAAAAAGTAATTTAAAGAAGCATCTGTTAACTCATACTGGCGAAAAACCTTTTGAATGTGTGGTATGCAATAAGAAATTCTCTGAAACGAGTTCTTTAACCAAACATCTCTTAATCCATACTGGTGAGAAACCTTTTGAATGTGAGATATGCAACAAAACATTTTCTCGTAAGGGCAATTTAAACGAACATCTGTTAATTCATACTGGCTAGAAACCTTTTGAGTGTGTTATATGCAACAAGAAATTTACTCGGAAATATGCTTTAAGCAACCATCTTTTAATTCATTCTGAAGACAAATCTTTTGTGTGAGAGAGATGTGTCAAGATATTCTTCCAAAAGATTTGTTTAACGAAGCATCTCTTAATTCATACTGGAAAGAAAATTGTGTGCAATAAACAAAAATAAACTCCATAAATGGTGTCTAAGTGGTATACTTTGCTCCTAAAATTTGTTAATTGCACATAACTTATCGTAGCATATTCCAGAAATAAAGAAACAATTCTTTCCATTTATTACAATGCACAAAAAGAACAGTAAAACAATACATTAACACATCAGGAACTATACCATGAGCCATGGAAAGCACAATTTTATTTTTATCATTCTTTATATGTTGTGAAAAATTTTACATATCTGTTTTTTTGCACTTACAAACTTGTAACATTTTATAACGATTGATAGTATTTAAGTGAAAAAAAATACCTTTGTTAAACCTGATTTCTCACAATAAAGTTCTTTGGTGGTAAAATATTTTTTTTATATCAATATTTAAGTTGAAAATATTTGTTTTTAAAAGGGAATGGTCCTTTAACTTACCCAGAATATTGAAAAAAAATTGTGTGTTAATGTGTTTGATACATTTGTCGTTAATTTAAAATATAATAACTGTCTGATTACATTTTAAATATAAGTAAAGGATGGTAAAAGTATTATAAAATTATGCTTCGCCAGGATCATATTAAAAGAAAGTATTCTAATTTAATTGTCTTATTATTACTGATACCTGTAGATTACTTACCAATACCTAATAAGTTCCTTAATTTCAAAATTGCCTGTTCTGATTTGTTTATTCGTATAGAAATAAGAGTCTGGTGTGAGTTTTAAATGTCAATAAATATTGAAAAAAAAATGATATATTTGCTTATCACAGCCAATTTAATTTCTGAAACTTTCCATCATAGTTAAAAAATGTTTGACTTCGATATAACTTAATATAAATTATGTTATAATGATTCGAAAATTAATTATGTTATAGTCAACATGGGTAAATTTGCTCCACTTTTACAAAATTTGATCCATTCTGCCATGGTGGAACCTTCACGAATTCTTTCTGATGAGCTGCCAAACACACACTAGTGCATCTGTTTATATAGGGCACTTGCAATCAGATGATAGCCATTGTATTTCAAGTGGAGGTCAGGGTGCTTTCACCAATCAGAACTCTATTTCTAGTGTGTGACCTCCAGTATGACGTTAATTGCAATTGCCCTATTTTTAAGACTAAAACTTTTGCCGTCAACTCAAGTGATGTAGCAGATTTAATCTTCATTTTTCTGTCTCTTGGTCCTAAGTTTTCCTGATTGACTGTAACATTTGTAGTTTCTTCAGAAAGACGCCCAGGTACTAATTGCTTATTCCGTCGGCCAAAAAACTATCGCCAAACTATAAGATTACATGCCAGTAATGGATGATTTTAACTCTCACATTTACTTGACATTAACTACGACACACGCGTCTGTTATGTCATCAAGTGATTTTTAATTCAATTTTTTTTGTGTTTTTGGATTATGTTTTGCTAATTTATTTGTTCTGTTATTTAACATAAAAATTCCATCGATTTATATAATTTGGGTAACAGTTTGGCGATTTCTATAATTTGGCGAAACGGATCCACGGGATAACTAAGAAGTACCGATTCTCAAAATAATACCAAGTTATAATATGGTGAATGTGGAAAATAATTTCTGATTTTACTTTGTATTATTTGAAGAAATATTGAATGAAACGAGTACAAATTTCTGAGGTTTACTGAACCATGCTTTCTGTAGAACAGGGAGTGCAAAGTATTTATTATATGTTTACATTTCGTATAGTGTTGATTGTAAGAATTCTCGTTTTCAAAGAAGCAAAAAAAAAGGTTTACTTTTTAAGGAGAGCTAATAGTTTCAGCTAGGTGGGAAGGCCTATCAAATAACTTAAGCTCAAAAAGCCCCACCTAAGGGGAGCTTATAATCGAGATGAAGAAAAATTATCGAAAACCACATTTTTAACACTTTCCAACGAAGTTGAAAAGTGTTTAAGCTTTACTCGGTTTGTCTGTCTGTCCACGCTCTAGCTCTCGTAAATATACTCGGATTGGCATGAAATATTTAGACGTTATTAGGGTTTACCTTACCACAAACCCCATTGAAAAGGAAGCTTCTATCATGATTTCTTTATTTACATCAAATGTTTTCCGTTACATTATGGCCTATGGGAAAAATTGTTTCAAATGAATGTTAATGTTAGACACCTGGTGAAACATATTCGAATTTATATGCAACTGCATAGTTCATTAAAATATGCAGTGAAAAGAATTGTTATTACTCATTTACAGGGCCAGACAAAAGAATTGCATTGCATAATTAAGTGGAGAATTGTTTTCAAAATTTGAATTATGGTAAACGATTGCACATATAAACAAGTTGATATACGCCGCTGATGCTTAATATGAGTTATTTCAAGCATAATACATATCATTTACGGGGACACACAAATGATTTGAAATAGTGTATTCCATCCGAATTAGTGTATATTGTGGATGATGGCTATTGGATAGACTAAACGCATTTTTATTATAATATGCTCTTTTAAGTTTCTCTAAATGTATGCACATTATATGGTGTGTATAAATACTAATAGTTACACTAATTTTAGATATACAAGGTCACACAAAGTGCTCGTAAATGTTACTGTATATGGGCGTAATTTACTTAAAGGTAGTTTTTAAGTAGATTATATATAGCACGTTGAACTGCATTCACTTTACTAAGAAATGTTTTAGATTATAGTTAAAATGATATACAGGATCACATAAAGAACTGGATACAGGGTGGTCTGCGGAGAATAATTTTTGAAAATGTGATTTAAGTAATTTAAAGAGTATTTTTTAAACTAAATTTTAGTAAAATACTTTCGAATAGTAAAGGTATTAGGGTCTGAACAAAAAATATTGAAGTATATTTCCATCTGTTAGTATAAATATCCGAAAGAAACATTTGAACCAGCTATGCATTTTCTTGCTAAAATAAATTTCCTCATTATGTAATACATACATCAACCGATAGATCAAATACAGGGTTGTTCAAAAGTATTGGATTACATATTTGGCTATAGACAGTGACTCCTTATTTCCCTAGATAACGAAGGGTTGTTAAAGATTTCAGAATGTGTTTATAATCTACGCTTAACACATGGTTTCTCTTATTTGTTATCTTTAATGTAGAAGAAAAGACGTTTAGTACAAGGATGAGAATCTTTGGCTTTTCATCCGATCCCTGGATAAATCAAGATGGAAATTGCAAGTGAAACGTAGCAAATGAGACGCCTTCGTACTATAACAGTGTCTTTAAAATATTCAGATTTTGGTGTAATAATATATGGTACATTGGATATAGTATAGAGGCCGATATCTTTTGTGTGTCCTTGTGAATACTATCTGCTTTCTATTGCACAGGAAGTAACTAATAGTAAACCTGAGCACCGTATATAAATTTTATTAAATGTAAAATAGTTTAATAGTATTAAGACGCACACCAAACAGTGTCCCTCCCTATACCATTGTGTAACAGAATACTTTTGTGTGGTCGTGTAAATTAATAACAAATATTCTTAGCACAACAGATTGTGCAGAATGTATTTTTAGTATATAATTATTAGAAACGTGTCAATTCTATTATGTTCGAA
This sequence comes from Maratus speculifer, assembly GCA_964019185.1. Classification (NCBI taxonomy): domain Eukaryota; kingdom Metazoa; phylum Arthropoda; class Arachnida; order Araneae; family Salticidae; genus Maratus; species Maratus speculifer. The sequence goes on from OZ025296.1 coordinate 369,158,728, forward strand.
AGAGTACAAGATCATTAAAATTCCATTGAAAATATTTTTTTCCGTTGACCGTAATGTAACGGAATGCTTTTGATTGTCCCTGTCATTAAACAATGCATCCGATTTTCATGAAATTTTAAATTTCCCAACAAAATTTTACAACAGTCATATGTTTTAAATTTAAGGCGATTCGGATGGGAATTTTTCACTCTCTTATATGCGGATAGATTGAACTGAACGAAAACTACAGGTGCTTTTTGTTTGTATAATTACGAACGCACCTAAAAAGGAATCGTCTCAATTCTTTCCCTAAAATCCTACATTCTTTAGCACACAAAGTAAATTTTTTTTTAATTCGTTAAAAGAGATTTAACAATAAATAATCTCATCTAAATCTTTCCCCTTGAAATTACTTTCAACTTATTTGTCCCATCTGATAACAAACATGCTTCGTTTAATCTTGATAATTCTTTATTTTTAAATTCATTTGTTTTCTGACTTATTTAATGAATAGATAATAATATGAAAAAAAATGACCCTATGTTTGTAACAGTGTATAGGTATATATGTTAGAATAAGTAAATATATTGACTAAAATTATCTCCTGTAGCCAAAAACTCTATATGTCTGTTATCTCCTCTTGCCCTTCTCTCATATAATGAAGATCTACTTATTCTAACAACATGTTTCATAAAATTTTAAAATTCATAAAATAAGTCATAAAAATTCTTTACTTTTATCGCATTATTTGCAGATTGTTTGTAACGATATTCTATTAATAATCTACATACCCAGTGGCGTAGCTAGGGGGGGGGGGCAAGGGGAGACGATCGCCCTGGGCGCCGAGGCCATGGGACGTCAAATTCAGAAAAGTTTAAATAGAAATTATCTCACATATTTTGACAAAAAATAAAAACTATTTATTTGTGTGAGTTATGTGAGAGTTTTTTTTAGTACGATATTTTTTATATCCAAATAATGAAAAAGGAAAAGCTTCTATACTTATTTCTAAGAATGGATCAACACACTTTGTACACAAGATATTATTCACATGAATTGGGGCGCAAAGTGATTAAATAGGAGGCACCAAATTAAGATTAGCGTTAAACCTAAATTATTTCACATACTTTGAAAATAAATATGAGTTGTTGACTTTTTCTTTTTTGTGTGTGTGAATATTTTGAAAAATACAATGTATGTGGCGGGAATGAAGAGATTGAGCGTTGCTAATAGCTGATGAAGGTTTGCAACTACTTTGTTTAATCAAAAAAGCCTTTTAGTGACTTGCAGTCTTGTATACAAGCTGACACAGTCGTAGATTTTTCCAAAAGAACCGCGAAAGACTGAAACCTCTGTTCATATTAAAATTTAAAAAATAATAACGAATCTCTAAAAATGTATCTCAGGGATTGGTCTTTATTTTATTCGGCAGCATATACATGGTCTTTATTTTCTTCGGCAGCATATAATGGTCTTTATTTTCTTCGGCAGCATATACAGTTTTTTTTTAACCACTGTAATCGCTAAAATCCCACATCGAAATTTATCGCTATCAAAATGAATGTCCGACACGGGCCACCACTTTCTGCATCTCGCATAGCAGGTGTGCTGCGCATCAGCTGGAAAATCTTAAGAGAATCGTAAAATAAGTTTAAAGAAAAAAAATTCGCAGAAATCGGGCCGATGAAACATCAGTTAAAAATTACCCTGATGGTAGAAAGTAGAACTAAAACTATTAAGTAATCGAAACCAAGTTGAATGATATATATGTTGTATATGCCGCGGTGGCAATGGCTATTCACGATCATAGGGGGCGCAATGTTTTGTTATGGTTTTTAAATTATATTTATACCCAGTGTCATTTAATTTTCTACTGATTTTATGTGTTATGAATACGGTTCTTATGAATGAACCGAAACATGTCAACTTTTTAATTTAATTTTTATTTGTGACACCTGTTCTAAGTAAATAAATATGAAATGTTTTTAACAACAGTTTTAACAAGTTGAATGAGCAAAGCTCAACTGAAATAGGGACCATCGAAAAGAGGCTCCATCATCTTAGTATAGTTGTTCCTCGAAATCTTGTGTACTATCGCCGAAATTTTTTTTGAAAAAGAATTTACCGATTTATCATACAGCCCGATAGTGCTGTATAGTAGAGCTCAGATGCATCTCTGATGTTAAAGTCCAAAGTTTACCTCTTAATAACTTTGGACCCAGTCATCAGACTGCAACGAAATTGAAATGGCGAAGTGTCCCACTCTAGACCTCAAAGTTTATCAAACTTCATTCAGATCCACCGGTTAGTTAAAGAGATACAGAACTCCTGTTTTGTCATTTATTTCTTGTTAACCAAGATAAAAGAGCAAACAACTCAATTATAACCCGAACCAAAAAACTTTCAGTGATGTGTAATAGCTTGTTGGAAAGCTTTTAATTTAGGTATGTGCATTTGGAAATTCCGCTCAAAAAATATCCAATATTTAAGAAATGGCATCCATTTAAAATTGATAAAGTGCTATACTTTCTATAATTTAATATTATAGAAATCTCGTCTGTTTAATTGCTAATTTAATCCTTTTTTCAAGTTGCCATCAACTAAAAAACAGCATAATAATTTTAAAAAGAAATGATAACACGTGTTCTTTTTTTATAAATAAATAAAAATTCAGATTCTCCTGATAGATTTTTAAATTTTTGAAGTTGACGTCATTCGAAACAGAAAATGCATATCTTTCATAAACAAATATGTAAACTGTAACTAAATTTATGTTAAAACAGCATCACATCTGTATTTGAATGTTTCCGATGTCAAAACAGTTACTATAATACAGATATTTCCCTTAGAAAGGGATAGTTTAGAAAAAAAAATCAATTCTTTTAATTAAAAAAAACATATCGAAACAGAGCAATGAAAATATATGTAGATAGGTGGACAACTCCATGGGGATTTCCAATGGACAAATGAAAATCTGCACAGATATCGTGAAACTGTAGAGGGACTATAATGGTGGGAGGATCTGTCACCAAACGTCGCCAAGTTTGTTGCCAACTTGGCGCTATATCGTCATATCTGGCGACCAAAATTGTTAGCAAAAAGTGACGCCAACTTGGCGCTACCTCCGGTATTTTTACAAACTAATATGTCTACTAATATCTTTAACCTAATACTAATGTTGGCTTAAATTTGTTAGCTGAATTTGGTTCACCATCAAGTTCCTGAAAAGATCAGAAAAAGTTGTGAAATAATTGAATAACTGGTGGAACAAGGGACAAAGTAGAGCTCGATGTAAAAAATGATACAGTAACAAATTGGCAAATATTTTCAGTGTAAAAAAGTACGTAGGAAAAAAAAGGAATCAAATTATCTGTAAAGCTTATGAAAATGACCAAATTTTTGTTTGCTGAAATTGTGGACTGAGCTTTACTGGTGCTTTATATTCAGAGTCATACTATTATCCACTCAAAATGATTACTGAGCAAACTAGTTAGTACAATGCATAGTTATGTTGTCTGAAATCAATTAAGATCCACAACGCTAAACGAATATAGAACAAAAAGTAATAATTAACGTGTAACATTCATATAGTCAGGTTATTGAGAAATTGATATAGAAAAATATTTCTGAACAGCAATATTTAGTATATGGTTGAATCGTATATGTTTAAGATTTTGAGTTTACTTGGAGCTTTCATCTTCCGCTAATTAAAAATCCCTGGAATTTGTCCACACTTTGTACTGAATGACCGTTTAGGTTCTCGTTCTTTATTACATCAGCATGTAACTTATAGTTATGAACCCAAATTGGTTATGGATCAATGGGATATGGAGTATGTTAAAAATGCCTTCTTTTTCCACGATTGAGTTTAAGGCACCAGTAAAGCTCAGACCAAATTTTCAGCTAACAAAAATTTATCTTATTTCAGGAGCTTTACAGACAATATGATTCCATTTCTTTTCCACGCACTTTTTTACAATGAAAATATTTACCAATCTGTTACTGTATCACTTTGTAGATCGAGTTCTACTTTTCTCTCTGGTTCCACCAGTTTTTCATATGATTTTCAAACATTTTAGGCATAAGTTCAAAATATTTTTCGATATTTGCTCTAAAAGTTTGAAATTGATATCTTAATTAGTTTCCTTTTTTCTAATTACTGGAAATTCTTAATTTCTTTTATTTCGTCTGTGGAATCAAGTTCAAATGTGTTTGCGATTTTGTGCAAAACATTGCGTATTTAATGAGTTTATAATTAATATTCTCGGCTAATTTTCAAAAATTAAAAATTTGAGTCTCATATACACCAGGATAAGCTTTGGACTATCTCAGCCAAATTTTCAGATTTGCACGTGTTGTAGAAATTTTTAGCCATCTCCATCAGACATACACGCACATAGACGGGGTTTTCAGGCTGATTTTTGTGTTCTTAGCATTCCATATGAACATGTAATTAGGTCTTCTGTGAACCAATGCAAAATGGATTCAGCTGAAAGAACAAGTAAAGAAATTGATTAGTTTTTATTGGAAATTTCATTTTTCGTCGAATTGGCAATGAGAAAAGCTAAATAAAAAAATGTGGGTGACCCACTGCCGAATTTTCCACTTAAATTGTGTAAAAATGAAAGCAGGCGATTTTTTGGTCTTCTTAATACGACCACTACAAATGTCCATTATCGTAGTTTTAAAAGTTAAAAAAACATGCACTAAAATCTCTTAGCATGCGCTCAGTCACAGGCACTTAAATTCAAGACATATGCATTAGAGAAAGTTATATCTACACTCAAGAGCCAAAACATTTTGACCACCCTTACATTTTGCAATGAACTCGCTTGGATGGCGTAGAAAACACATAATCTGGTGGAAATGGTATTTAAAATGCTGTTAGGGACTCTAAGGAATAATTTTTGCGTTTACATCTGCTTGTGAGAGTAAATGCCGCATACCTAAGCCACCTTGATTGAGGGCAGATTTTAGTCGCCTAACGATTCAGAATGTGTAACTTCGAAACGGCACGTCTCATCGGTTATGCAGGATATAACATTGTTATTACTCGTAAGAAGTGGATGAATGACGGAGAAAACATCAGCAGAAGCCATTGCGTTTGACGCCCAGGCGTTATCAAATAAAAGAAATGTCGTAGACCTCTGCCCTACCTTGGTAAAGAAAATCGGCATCATATACTGGCTCAATTTACATTCCAAGACAATACAGGTCCAGAGGGAAATCTTTTCGGAGCATATGGCTCAGTTGACACTGTTGAATGTGAAACGATAGGGCTAACGTCCCCCTCATGTAACCCTGATGACCAAACATCATCGACCCTTCACTAGCCCCCGGAACATTATGACTGGAACATAGAGAGAGAGTTGGATGAAACACGACTTATCCTTCAAAGCATCGATAGCAGGTGTTTAGGTACGCCGTCTTCTATGCGAACTGTTAATCCCCGTTCTACAGCAAATCATACGCAGGCCAGTTCTGGCGATTTTAAAAGCCCACACTACTGACTGTCAAAGACCCGGATGATAAAGTTAAGTCTGTGGAGGCGTTCTTTTTAAATATTTCGCTGCAATTTTAATAATTTTAAAGGATTTTTCTTCCATAAGATTGCTAAGAATCTACAACCCGGGCTAGCTTTTACATTTTCGATATTGGTTTTAGATTTTTTAATATTAGGATAGTTTCAATTTCAGAACCAGTTTCGAAAGTTTAAGTATTTTTTTTAAATCTAAAATCACGATCGAAAAAGTAAAAACTAGCCGGTTGTAGATCGTCCTCAGCTGTCCTATGGAAAAAAATCACACTTATAAACATTAGAATTAAAGCGAGATATTTGAAAAGAATGCCCTCATAGACTTAACATTATCACCCGAGTCTTTTTCAGTCAATAGCGTGCGCTCTTAAGCTTTGGGAAATGTTCCCATGTGCCTCCCAGGGGAATCTGTGTTTGTTGTAGAACAGACCACGCACTATCTTAACACAACTGCGGATCATTTACATTACCATCATATGTTATCTGTCTTCCAAAACGGAAATGGAGTCTTCATACAAGACAACGCTCCACGTCACAGGACTTGGATTGGTTCCAGAAACAGAATACCGAATTCCAGTTAACATCCTGGTCATCTAACTCCACGGATGTTAATCCGACAGAGCACATTTCGAGTGTCATTCAATGCAGCCCAGAGCTAAAAATCAATCATTTTTTGAGTGTCCCGAATATACATGACCGCTGCTTGAACAACTAGTACTTCACTATTACACTACTACACTACTAGACAAGTATTACACTACTATTCTTCACTGCTATATGTAATGTTATATTTTGAACTTACATTTCGCATTCAGGTGAACTCAAATGTTTTCTGTTATATTATGGCCTACGAAGAAAGAATATTTGTGACATATTTTGATAATGTTACTCTGTTACAAACATTATGAAGTTAACAAAAATTTCTGAGATGTGTTAATGAGAGATGAGTTCTAGCTCATATTTTTAGAACCCGGGCCTGCTCCCAACCCTACGATTTTAAATCAGAGCCGGAAATGTTTGAGCCTTCTGTATCCGAGTCCGATACTGAAAGTATATAAGAAAAATGTGCATAATGTTTAAAAGTTGTTCTAAATGTAATAGATCTCATTTTTTAACAGCTATTAATCTCTAGTACGGCACATAATTAGTTTTATGAAATTTACATTCACTCTTACCGAAAGAGGCATTTAATATCTTCGGTCATTTACATAGAGCTTGTGGCATCCATGCCAAAGTGATTTGCAGCTGTTTTTCGCATCAAAACTGGGCTTTGGATGTTTTTATGTAGGTGGTCACAATGTTTTGGATCATAAGTGTATACATGTATGTAGATAATGTATGCTGATTGAGGAATTAGATTCATTGCAAAGAGCCTGAGCTGTTTGAAAAAAGCTGGGCGAATTGGAGAATCATCTCCCGTTTTCAATTAACCTGGCATTTTCTCGGCATTTTGCAAAGCACCCAAGAACATTAGGCGAGCTGAGAACTGACCATTGGGTTTCTCAATCAATCTGCTTTTTAGGCTTATTTCAATCTGCCCTGGCAAAGTTAGATTAATTTGAAAATGATTACTTAAATTTTAATTATGAGGGATTATTTTAGGCTTATTGAACCATAACTCAACCCGAAACAGGAAAATGTTAAAACAGATCATATACCAATCCAAGTGCAATAAATTAATTTCAGTTTCTGTTAATCTCTGTCTGTTTCTCAGTTAATTTCTGTTTATTGTTCTTCAGTAAGAATTAATAAACAGTCTGCCACTTAAATTATTTCTTTAACATTAAAATGCATGAGCCCCCTTGACACACACACATCCTAAATTAAAAATCTCTAACTTTATTTTAAAATAATCTGCTGCTCTCAGGTAAGAATAAAGAAATAAACAGCATGAAAATTACCCTCCTTTCTGCCAAATATTCACTTCTACTTCTGGCCTTCCGCACAGAAATTAGTTGAATATTTTTAATATCAGGGGCGTGCGAAGAGAAAATTGCGCCCGGGGCAAAGTTAGAATTTGTAGCCGCCCTCCCCCAACTTTTTCTTGTGACAGGCCAAAAATGACGTTGGTAATATAAATTTGGCGCCCCCCAAATTTCTGCGCCTAGGGCGACAGACCCCTTCGTCCCCCCATTTTGCACGGCGCTGTTTGATATTACTTTTTTTAATTCTGTTCCATTTCTTATTATATAGTAAGGTACCCATACAACACACGTTATCTATAAGACGTCGACTTATAGTATGAATACGTCTATAACCTCCATAATGTTATTTAGATGTGCATATCAGTAAATAAACAGACGTCGATTTGACATTTCCAATTTAGATTTCTATAAGACGTCTGTGACCTGCAACAGACGACCTGTGGCTTTCACTCTTTTAACATCTAAAGGAAATCCTTTTCTCCATGTCCTTAGGAAATACTCAAGACTGCATCCAATGGATTTGCGAATAACATGCATTATGCATCTCTTATGGAAAAAATACTCTTGCTTGGAGGTCTTATAGATGTAGTCTTGTAGACTATCTGGATGTAATCAACGTCTGGAGGAACTCAGAGAGATCACACATGTTATTTCTAATAGACGTAAAAAGAGAGTATCGTGGATACTTTTAGATAACCTATAGATGTTTTGGCCGTCTTGTATTTACAGCTTCTAGATGACTTACAGATGAATGTGTGCTATGTGGGTGACTTATCTAAAAACCCTATCGAGATTCGAATTTTTGTTTGACCCTTTCTCAACAAACAAGGATTAGAAAATTTCTAAGAATATGTGGGGAAAAAACAATAATTTTGAAATTTTTTCGCAGTTTTGCCATTATTCTATCTGAATCACAGGGTTGCTATAAAAGAATCATTCTCTTTCAAAACCTGATTTATTCAAAAGTATTAAACTTACAAATAGGATTGCTATATGAAAATAGTATCCAAGTTTTACGTGTATCACACTTCCAGGCGGTGGGTAGTTCAATTCAGTCCATTTGATGCAAGGCGGTTATTTTTGTACTGCTTTCTGAAAGGATGTTGCACTGGTATGACAGACAGACATTTTGCATCTTCTAAGATACAGAAACTCTTTTTTTGCTTTACCTCCATTTCGAAGGAGACGGAAATGAATTATTTACAGATACAGAACTAGTGCTGTCACGTGAACTGGTTTACAAATTGAACTAGTGCTGATAGGTCATCTGGTGTGCACACTCGTACTAGTGCTTTCACACCACTTGGTGTACAAGCTTGGATATTTTGTGGTTATTTTCATATATCAATGATATTTGAAGGTGTAATATTTTTTGAAAAAATCAAATTATGAAAGTGAATGATTCCTTTATAGTAACACTGTGAATGTTAATTTTTAGAATAATGTTCCCATCCCTTTTTATAAAATATATTATCAAGGATGAGAAAAATAACACAAAATTTTTGCCCCCCCCCTCATGTCAAGAAATCCACCCAGTTTTCTGCAGATAATGATTGAAAAGTTAATGGGAGTATTAGATCATTATTTATTTATTGTTGCAACAAAGTAAAAATACAGTATAAAAATCTTTAAAAAATAATATTTAAATTTGTAGCTGGGAGAAACAAAATTTTGGGGGTGCGGGGGAATATTTAACTAAAATGATCCTTTTATTATTGTAACAAGATAGTTACAAATAAAGCGAAGAAAAAGTTTTAAAACCATGTTTACTGAAAGTAAGAAAAACAAGTTGGAAATTAGAGGTAAAGCGTAGCAAATGAGGTGCGTTCGAACTTCAACGAAATTTAAAAATATTAAGATCTTGCTGTTATAATATACAGTACTTCGGATACAATATAATCGTCGAACTCTTTTGTGTGTTCCTGTAAATACTATCTGCTTTCTATTATACAGGAAATAACTTGTATTAAACCGCAGCAACGTATATTAATTTCATAAAACATGAAATTATTTAATATAATCAAAACACGCCTCAAAAATATTTCTCCGTAAACCCTAATGCAGTGGAATACTTTTGAGTAGCCCTGTAAATCAATAATAAATAATATTTGTATCATAGATTATACAGAATGTATATTTTACTATCCACTTCTTAGATTCATGTCAATTGTATTTCATTCGAAAGAGTATAACTTCAATAAAATGTACTTTAAACTATTTTTTTGCTATTGACCGCAATGCGAGGAAATACTTTTGATTGTCCTGTAATTAAACTATACATCCGATTTTTATAAAATTTGAATTGACGCTAAAAAATTATGAAAAAATTATTATTTTAAATCTCAAACGATTAGGTTGGATAATTTTTGCTCTGTTACATGCGGACAGACAGACGTAAGGAATGAACGATTACTATAGGTGCTACGTATAAACCCTTTCCGGCGCAGTGTTACCACTCCGGCGACACCTAATTTTAATTCCAAACCTACAAACGGCACCAATAATATCTTAGTAAAATTTTACTTTTACAATGAGAGCTTAAATCAAGGAATTCTTAATTTCTAAAAAAAGTCTTTTGTAAATTCCGGTGTCAGTCAATAATTTCATTTTTCGAACAGAATTTGTCTGCGCCGGAAAGGATTGACATAATTACGAACGCACCTAAAAATATTTAGATCTTCGCGCAATAGTATTCAGCATTTCAGATACAGTATAGCAGCCGAAATCTTTTGTGTGTGCCTGTAAATATTATCTGCTTTTTATTATATAGAAAATAACTTGTAGCAACTCATATCAATTTCGTGCAACGTGAAATAGTTTAATACAATTAAAATGCATACCAAACAATGTCTCATTATATAATTATGCAATGGAATACTTTTTATACTTTTTTGTGGATCTGTAAATCAATAACTAATATTCTTTGCACCACAGATTGTACAGAATGTATATTAGAGTATATATTTTATAGATGCATATCAATTTTATCATGTTCGAAAGAGTGTAAGACCATTAAAATGCACTTGAAACGTTTTTCCCCATTGACCGTGATGTATCTGAATCCTTTTGATAATCCCTGTAATTGAACTATGCATCCGATCTTCATAAAATTTGAAATGACTCGACAATATTATAGAATAATTATATATTTGAAATTTCAAACGATTCCGTTGGGTAGATTTTGTGTTGTTATATGCGGACGGACGGATTGAACGACAGCTATTGGTGCTACGTATTTACATAATTATGAACGCATCTAAAAAAGAGATTTTTGGGAGGAGGGAATAAGGGAGAGTAAGGGGGAATGAGGAGAGGAGGGAATAAGAGAGAATAGTCTGGGAGGAGGGATTATTAATTAAATATCGTTACAATAAATTCACAAATAGAGCAGAAAAAAATTAATTTAAAATTTTATGAAATTTGACAGTAGAAGATGATAGAAGGGGAAACAAGAGACAGAGATTTCGGTGATAGGAGATAATTTTGGTCAAGATATTTACTTATTGTTTTATCTATATACATAGACATATACATTGTTACAAACATATGATTTTTTATTTCATATTATGATTTATTTATTTATTAAGCTAGAAAGTAAATCATTCAAAAAATATATAATTATAAAGATTAAACAATGCGTGTCTGTTATCTAACGGGACAAATAAGTTGAAAACAATTTCAAGGGGAAAGATTTAGATGGTAGATTATTTATTATTGAAATATATTTTTAATGAATTAAAAAAGAAAAATTTTAAGATTTGTGTGCTAAAGAATGCAGGATTTTAAAGAGAGAATTCAGATGATTCCTTTTTAGGTTCGTTCGTAATTATACAAACAAGTAGCACCTGTAGTTATCGTTCAATTCTATCTGTCTGCATATAAGAGAGCAAAAACTACCCAAACGAATCGCCTGAAATTTAAAAGATGTAACTTGTATAATTTCGTTGAGAAATTTTAAATTTCAAGAAAATCGGATGCATAGTTTAATGACAGGGACAATCAAAAGCATTCCGTTACATTACAGTCAATGGAAAAAAAATATTTTCAAAGGCAATTTAATGATTTTATACTCTTTCGAACATAATAGAATCGATATGTATCTAAGAAATATGTATTAAAAATGCATTTATCACAATCTGTTGTGCTTATAGTATTTGTTATTAATTTATACGGCCACACAAAAGTATTCTATTACACAATGGTATGGGGGGGACAATGTTTGGAAAGCGTATTAATATTATTAAACTATTTCACATCTTATGAAATTCATATACGGTGCTGAGTTTTAATATCAGTTACTTCCAGTATAATAGAAAGCAGACACTATTTACAAGGACACACAAAAGTTTTCGGCCACTGTACCATATCCGATGTACTATTTATATTATTACACAAAATCTAAATATTTTAATAAACATTTTTATAGTACGAACGCGCCACATTTGTTACGTTTGACGTGCAATTTCCAACTTTATTTGTGCAGAGATCGGGTGAAAAGCCGAAGTTTCTCTTCCTCGTATTAAACTTCTTTACTTCTACAATAAAGATAACAAGTAAGAAAAATCACGCGTAAAGCGTAGATTATGAAACACTTTCCTGAAATCTTCCTGAAACACTTCCTGAAATCATTAACAACATCTACACTGTTGTAAAATTCGGAGAGTTGACCGTAATTTTATAAGGTCACTTCCCTCTTTTGAGAATACCCCTATTTGTAATAAATTGCTGTAAAGTTAATGGAATTGACCGTTAATAAAAACGTCATTGGCATTTTTCTAAAATTAAGAGCGATGCCCGTAAAAATTTTCAGCGGGAGAAACAAGAACGAGAAAAAGGTCACCGCGGTCACTTGATTGGCTGTTGGAGAATCACGTCACCACCGCTCACGTCACCCAAAGTTTGCAACAGAACCCTGCGCTTCTGGGGACGATTATGTGTGTTTAGGTCTATGTTTGTTTGTTTTGAAAATCAACACAGGATCATTGGTAAGTAAATGTTTTTTATATACCTTATTGAAGTATTTTATTTCTTAATGTGGATATAATTACAATTTCTTTAAGTGTAAAAACTGCATAAATCCGGCGCGCTCTGATTACCGAATAGGCATAACGACAAGCACGTGCTTCGTGCTTCTACGAAACTTTAGAAAGAATGCAATTCAATTATGCGCCAGTAATGGACACCCTTCAATGTTTTTGATTTATATATATCTATAGAAAAAAATAACTTTTTTTTTCAGAACTTTTCCTTGCATATTATAAACTTTACATTATTGTTGATAATTACAGCAACGTTGCTCCTCTGTCTTTCGGTGAAAATCTTAATAAATGTGTTAAGAGCGGACTTCATTTAACACATATAGCACTTTTAATGTTTTATGACCCCACCAGTGGCCGCGTGGTTCTGACCTCGAGACTGGTAGACGGTAGGTGCTGGGTTCGAATCCAATCGCGACCGTCGGCCTAACCGTTCGGAGTTTTCCGTGGTTTTCTTCGAACCTTGCGTAAATACGGGTTAGGTTCCCTTAGAAATACCCCCACGGAGGGCATCCCACCCATTAGGGCCTATATCCCAAGCGTAGATAATTGGCCGGCATAAACAACACATTTAATGTTTTAAGAGGAGTGTCCATTACTTGCATTCTTAATTATTCATTTTTCCAGTAATCACTCCATTAGTAAAACACACAATTGTTAAAATGTAATTTTCATAACATTTATAGTGTTACATTTAATGTTACATTTTAATTTCTTTCAAAAGCAAATCATATTTAATTTTTAAATTCTACTTGTCAAAATGTAATAACTACAAAACTTTTATAAATAACTGTTTTTAAGTTTTCATGTGGTTAATTGTGGTGCATGTGTTATTTAAAATTTCAAAACTTTATTCTTTTATTTATTTATGTTTGTTATTATATATAACGCTACCTTACATATTTTATTTTATAATTTGCTAATCAAACCAGTCAGGAACCATAAAATGTCCCCTCTACACCCCCCCCCCGAAAAAACTTTATTGTACAATTACTTTTTAATTTAGACGAGATTTTAATTTGCATTTTTAAATTTGGTTTTGAGACATTTTATGAAATAACCTTGGGTCGAATTGTTCAGTTTTTAGAAATTTTTCAGCTCCCCCTCCTTTTTCCAATTTGAATAAGTAAGCTACATTAAAAGTCGATCAATTCCTGTTTGAAATATTTACTTTATCTCTGCCTCCCCTCCCCCCTCACTCCAAACAAACATGTTCACACACAAGGGCAGGTCTGGAGAATCCTCAAATAGGGGGTGGGGGATGGTGTGGATGATTTTAGAAATTTGGAAACTTCAATCTAATTAATGCACAGTTCGGAGTTTATTTCTTTCAATCCTCATCATGTTATACTTCTATTTTTTTGCTATGGGTCGGGTTTGTGTCCGTTTGACTTTTAATTATGTTTGCTGTGTGTCCATTGGTGTTCGATCGACTTCTACTGCACTGGTTATTGCGGGTGGACTTTATTTTTGCTTTGGGTTCAGTTGACTACATTTTACTGTTGGTTGAGTTGCATTTGAGACAGATTTACATACATTATTTCGTGTATAAGACGATTTCGGATTGGGTTTTCACTCTTGCGAGAGTGGTTTGAAGTCTGCAAGGGTAAAAATTTCCAGGCCCGCCCTGAAGGAAAGAAATATGGTCTGTCCCAGCCCATTATAAAAGTTAAAAGTTCTGTCCCGCAAAAAAATAAATAAATAAATAAATAAAATAAAAATATTAACTCAATATAACAGCTTAAAGGCTGGGCGCAAAAAGTTAAAATTTCGGCCTTAAAAAGTTTTTGCAGAACATTGATTTTTTCTTGTACAAAGGAGTTCTAACCAAAAAAGGCTTATATTAGCTCTTTATTTATTTATTTATTTTTCGTGTTTATAGTCTTCTGTTATGCAGAACTGGCATACACTGCGACATTGGTTTTTAATGAATGTTTGATGTATATGTTTCAGTTATCATGAATATTCTATGTAATGAAGACTTAAAATCTAAAAAAAATTACATGGAAGTAAAATCTTTTAAGACTGAATCTCAATGAAAAAAAATATATGCCAAAGACAAATTCCCTTCCTTGCGGATGTAGATTTATTGTGTATTGTTTTTCTCTCATATTATTGCATTAACTTTACATAGATAAACAATTTAAAAGAAGATTCCATCATAGGCAGGTTATTTTCATATGTTTAAGTATATTTTAATAAGCCTAGAAATTTAATTCTGTAAAAAGAATAAACTACAATGTTTGGTTGTAGAATTGTGGCCAGTTTAAAAATATCTGCTTTTTATGCAAAAAATTTTGGGCCCGCCAAGTTTTACTGATCATTGAACAGACCTAGTCATGTCGAGAAAATGGTTTTCATACAGGATAACTCGACCGGAAATGAATATTTTGGTCTATGCATTGGATCTATCAACACTGTTTTATACAAACATTAAAATAGCTTGAAGGATGCAAACAGATTACTACAGAAGATTTATAAGAGTTGTTGATAAAGATTTCAAGAAAATTTGACGAGGATTTAAGACGAACTGAATTTTTCATACGAAGACAATCCTGATGATGATCCAGTTGAAGTTGATGCTGCTAAAATTTCGCATATGGGCACTAAAAGCATTAAATTTGACGCTATGCTATGTTGAACAGTCACTAATAGCTTCAATGGATTAACTTATGATGTTAAAAAACTAATTTGGCTGAATCCTAAAATAGCAGAGACACTTGGCATCGGTGAATTTGGCGAGACCCCCCAATAAATGGATTTTTCTTCTTCCTGATCGTTTACTTGATTCATTCCATGCCTACAGTTGTTCGATCAGGAATTTTGATTGATTCATTCGGATTGCACGGTTTCTTGTCTTTTATTTAGTTAGCTTTTATGAAATGCCATTTTTAAGTTGGTTTTTTTATTATGTATTTTAAAAGTATTGCTTTTTTCAGTAAATAGTAATATACCGTTGGAAATATATGTTGCATGTGAAATATGTGTTGTTTTCACTGCATTTAATTTTAAATGATAAAAGACTTAATATAAAAACATTATATAAGAAAAAAAACTGGTTCCGAATATAAATGTAAACCTTCCTAGTATTAATCATTGTAGAATGAATTAAAAATCTATTAAATTATTAGATTTATATTACTTTAAATATTGCTTATATTGCAGGGAAAAGCTGGAGCTTAGTGAGCGTTAACACGGGCTTGTCAGTGTGAGAGGTAAGTACCTATATGTATGTGAAGAAGCACCAGTTACATCATTCTTTGCATGTATTGGTAAGTTCTTTGCTTATTAAATTGGAATTCTATTGTAATGAATAACAATTTTAAGAGGGATTCGGATTCTTCCATTTTTATGAATTTGCTTATGTAATTTTTAGATTTTTCATTTGCAGATTTTATTGTTTCTGTTTTCTCCATCAAACAGTAATTTATTGCTGGTTACAATGTTTTTGGCCCACTGTAATAAATTTTGCTCTGGCATTTTAAATCTTTTGGGGGTTTTTTCTCCCTTTACAGCAATTTTTTACACATTGGTAAAAATAATAAGATTTTAATCTTAGTCTGATAAAATGTTTCTTTCTTGAAAAGTTTATTCGGAATTACTTAATTGCGAATTTCTTTGAGACTTTAAATTAAAGCAAATTTTCTTTTCTGTGTTTTAAGTTTTAGCATTTTTTTCTTTTATGGGAGATTAGAGCATTCATTAAAATGTGGATTAAGGAAACGTTTGAGAATTCGGTATTAGAAACCTTGTACTGTAGTTCAAGTGATTTTGTGTAAAACAGTTTATTGCATTATGTTGTTAATTTGAAACTAAATAAAAATGTTCTCAAATCTAATAAAAAGAATGTTGCCCAGTTAAACTGATGCATTGAGCTCACAGGCTACGCATACTAATTGTACATTACAGCCTTATATTTTCAAGGGTTAACTCCGTTCGAAAAAAAATTAAGAAGGGGAAACAGCTCTCCCCTTTCCCCTTTTTATACTTAATCATTGATCCTCCTAAACTATTAAGTACATGCTTTATCATATAAAAAATCTATATCCAAAATTCAGAACAAATCGGATAATTCTCAATAAAAACCCATTTAGCATTTATATAATTTAAGAAGAGTTATCCTTCTCTTTTATACTTAACCATTAAACTTCCAAAACTATTCAGAGATTTGAACGAAATCTAACAATTCTGCTTGAAAAACAAAGAACTTAAGGGGAGAGGCATTAGAACACTCGTTCCCCCTGTTTATATTTATTCAATGAAACCTAATAACAGTCACGGAATCCCCTCATCAGAATGATCCTATATCAAATTTTTAACGAAAACTGTTAATTCTGCATGAAAAACCCATTTATATCAATTAAGGGGAGGGGCATGAGCCCCCCGTTCCCCCTCTTATACATATCGAATGAACTTTAAAAACTAATCAGGGAAGCGCCTTATCAGGATATACCTATATACAAAATTTCAAATGGATCGGATATTTTTATCATGAGTTATCGCGTTACGCACGACCGAACATACAAACAGAACGGGCAGGCACATAAGCTCTCAGGCTATGATAGCCTGTGAGCTAAAAAGGAAACTATGATCAAGTTTTTAATTCATTTTGTTTGGAAATGCATGAAATTAACTGGTGGTGTTATTAAAAAACTATGTGATGGAAATACTTTTTTTTTCATTATTTAGTAAATTTCAGATAATAGTGTGAAAGTTGACATTTTGAACTGAATTTTCAGACAAAATGAGTAAAGTTTGCCAGGCAAGAGAGAAAAACACGTTATCATATGATCTCAAAATAGTTTGTAAATCAGTTTGTCAATTAAGTGGAAAATCTTTATATTCAAATTAAAATCACTTGGATAGTCAGCCATTCTAATTTTGTGCCATTATGTTTAAAAATGAGTTGAATATGTCAGTTTTGTGCTTGTTGATAAAAGATTTAAGTGTAAAAATTTTTAATTTTTATATCCTACCATACTTTAGCTAATATGAAAGAAGGAGTTTGAAGAAGATGGGGGGGTGTATATTTCTTCCAGGACAGTGGATGAAAATGGAAGAAACCAACAGAAGACAAAACATGCTCAAAATTAAAGTATATTAACATAAAATAATTAAACTAAATGTGTAATTATTTGAAATATAAATTGAAAAAATTAATGTTAATAAATATTATTTTTGGATTTTTTTTAATGTCAAACATTAGGTTCTTCAGATTCAGACATTTATGAATGATGTTAAACAAATCTTAACCCCCCTCTTTAAAGATAGTAGATTAGTGTTCATTTCAAGTTTATTCCGAAAATCAATCATCCGTGAATCCATAGAGATATATTCTAGGAGGGATAGGGTTTGTAATGATACTTATTTTTATGACATTCCGAGTTTGTGGTTAGAATTACTTAATAAATATTTAGAGAATGAGTCTAAGAGGGGGAGCCGCGGTGGCATTGGTTATCATAGAAGATCACGATCATAGGAGGCGCAATATTTTGTGTTTTGGGTTTTTAAATTATATTTATATCCAGTGTCATTTAGTTTTCTACTTATATTCATATTAATTTTATACATATTAAATTTGATATATGATCAAAATATATTATATTTATATGCCGCGGTGGCAATGGCTATTCACGATCATAGGGGGCGCAATGTTTTGTGTTTTGGGTTTTTAAATTATATTTATATCCAGTGTCATTTAGTTTTCTACTGATTTTATGTGTTATGAATACGGTTCTTATGAATGGACCGAAACATGTCAACTTTTTAATTTTTTATTTGTGACACCTGTTCTAAGTAAATAAATATGAAATGTTTTTTTATACGAAAAAATTAATGTTAATAAATATTATTTTTTGATTTTTTTTTATGTCAAACATTAGATTCTTCAGATTGAAACATTTATGAATGATGAATTTTATAACTGTAGAGGTAGAGAGATGTAAGTGAAGAAAACAAATAAAATTTAGTAATAAAAGATTGCTTGCTGGTGCCTAGATTTTTACACCCATGTCTAACGAGTATGTCAAAATGCTTTTAAATTCTCAGTTTTCTGTAGGACTTGAAAGTTTTTTTAATCTTTTGCATTTATCCATTCTAAGTTGAGAAACTGATTGCAGCATTCTACTGCTAAATATATATATATATATTGCTGCAGTAAGGAAAATGAGGATTTTAATGAATTTCTTTAATATGTAATTATTGTGCAACATTACTTACCTTAGTAAAATTGATGTAAATTCAAAGCACATTTAAATGAGTTTCATTCTATTATTGGTAACTATTTACTACTAGTTTCAAGAGTTCAAAAAATTGAAAAATACGCTGGTTAAATTAAAATGGATAACATGTAATTTATTTAATATAATTGAAATAAAAAAAATTCATTTAGCCAATGGTTGAAGATCTTTAGACTGGTGGCATATGATCTTTGCTTAAAAACTGTTGTAATTATTAATTTAGCATATAAATTAATGAATTTGCATAGATCTGTTGGAATTAATTTACTTAAGGTTATAGCAAGCAGACATTTATTGTATCTTACAAAGTTTTAAGTTATGTGGTAATTTATAAAGAATAACATTTTCTTCTGGCCATTTTTTTTCTGCGTTTTTTTGCACTTGCCAACCCTACGGGAGGGGGGGGGTCTGTAGAGTGTACATATGCGAAATTGTAATGTGATTGTTCTTATGCTAATATAATTGTTTGATTTTTGTACTGCAATCATTTGCCCTTTGATTTTTCCTAGGAAATCCTTTCGAGCTGGCTAATGCTTACACGTAGTATTTGTTAAGAAGGAACCATTCAAAGATCATCACATCCCATTAGATGATGCCAATCTAATGATGTTATTTTCATTTTACATAATTTGGTTCGCCCCTGAAGAATGCTGTGCTACACTGGAATTTTTTCAGAGGTATATATGTATGCATATAATTGTGTTTACTTTTTGGTATGCATTGAGTTATTTTGTCTAATATATATTGTGGAAGTCTGGCATTTTCTTTATAATTTGGTTCTAGATAGGATTGGTGTCTAAAATTTTGATATCATGCGTGGGAGGCTCCCACCAAATAAATTTCATTATTTTCCTGCAATTTTTGTATCTTAAAATTACGCTAAACTCCCATTACAGGCCAGTGAATTTCGTAATATTTTCCAGCTGACAATTGGCACATTTTGTGACAATTTTGCTGTGAAGGATTTTCCATAAAGAATTGGCAGGAAAGGGCAATCATTTTCTAAATTTTCTAAAAATGTAAGGCATTTAACTCTAAAAATTATCAAAAACCTGCTATAAGTTTGGAAATGAAAGTGTATTGCAAATTTTGACATGGATGCAATAAATCAAACATCATGAATTATTCTTTATAAATTTTTCTGGCCCTGAGAAAACTGCAACCAAACACAAAATAAGGGAATTCATTTTAATTCAAAAAATAAAGAAATAAATGAAAATTTCATTAAACCTTATAGTCAATTCGCATAATGTAAAACAGAATATCTAATAATTTTTTGTTTATGTACTATTGCATAATTTTTAACAAATTTTAATTTTGCATTGTAATGCTATCAAAACACTACAGAAATTAGAAAAACAGATGAAAGGACCGACAAAAAGACTGATTTGAATAAATTTACTTAAATAAAATTTTGTTTATTATAATCAGGACAATTTTTGCATTTTAAAACTACGCTAAGCTCCTATTACTGGCCTGTGAATTTCATAATATTTTCCTGCGGACAATTGGCACATTTTGTGACATTTTTACTGTGAAAGATTTTCCATGAAGAATTGGCTGAAAAGGGTGATCATTTTTTTAATTTTCCAAAAATTTAAGGCATTTAACTCTAAAAACTATCAAAAATCAACTAAAGGTTTGGAAATGAAAATGGGTTTTTCATGCAGATTTATCAGATTTCATTACACAGGATCATTCTGATGAGGGCACTTTCATGATTTGTTTTGCGAGTTCACTGGATGAATCTAAGAGGAAGGAAATGGCAGGTAACCCCGCCCACCCTCATTTTAGGTTAATGGGTTTTTCACGCAGAATTTGCCGGTTTGCTTCAAATTTTGGATATAGGTTCATTCTGATAAGGCACTTCCCTGATTGGTTTTGGGAATTCATTGGATAAGTTTAAATGGGGGATTGGTGGGATTACCCCTCTTAATTTAGGTAAATGTTTTTACTTGCAGAGTTAACGGATTTGCTTCAATTTTTGGATACAGGTTCATAATGATAAGATGCATCTCTAATTAGCTGTGGGGATTTGTTGTTATGTAGGAAAGGGTTACTCGTGATCCCCCCCCCCTTAAATTTGATAAATGGGTTTTTTAGAAGAATTGTCAGATTTGCTTTTAATTTTAGATCTTAGTTCTTTCTTATACCTTATAATATTATATATCTTTCTTATACCTGATAAAACGAATCTCTGAATAGTTTTGGAAGTTAAATAATTAAGTATAAAATAAAAGGGATAACTCTTCTTAAATTATATGAATGGTTTTTTATTAAGAACTTTTCGATTTGCTCTGAATTTCGGATATAGATTTTTTATATGATAAAGCATATCTCTGATTAGTTTAATGGATTAAATGATTAAGTATAAAACAGTAAAATGGAGGGATCTGTCCCCTCCTTCCTAATTTGTTTTTCGAACAGAATTAACCCTTAAAAATATAACGCTGTAATGTGCAATTAGTATGCATAGCCTGTGAGCTCAGTGTTTATCGATTTAACTGGGCAATATTCTTTTTATACGTAGGTTGATCCAAAAAAAAGTTTACAAGCAGAAGCATTTAAAACGTAATAATTGTGGAGCGAATATTTCCACCCAGGGGGTTGACAGATGACGCTAGTTGTCCTACAGCAGTTCTACGACTAAGTAGCGTCAGTACGCAGACACTTAAGAGCGATAGTAATGGCACGATGTCTAGAATAGTGGTCTCGCTGAGAGGGGCAAGCCGTAATTCGATTCTTATGGGCCAAGAAGGGGGCCGCATTCGAAAGTCACAGACAAATTCACAGTCATTCTTCTACATTACAATGCCAGGCTCTCAGCTCGCCAGACTCAGGAATTGCTGCAAAGGTTCAAATGAGAAGCCTGGAATCACCCCCCCCCATACAGCCCCGATTTGGCTCCAAGTGACTATTTCCTTTTCCCGGCGTTGGAGCGAAACTTATCCGAAACACGGTTCACCTTAGACGATGCAGTGAAAACAGCTGCTGAAAAATGGCAATGAGCAGGGCCATAATTACTACCAAGACTAGATAAATAAGTTGGTCGAACGTTCTGACAAATGCCTAAACAGGTTTGGCGACTATATGGAAAAGTAAAGGCCTCTTGTATCTTGATCGCCATTTATATCTTGTTTCTATTGTTAATAAATTTCCTTTGCAGTCAAATTGCAGTAACGTGCATAGTTTCTCCTAAAGTGGTATAGAATCCATATTAAAATGCAAGGAATTTTCGTTGTAAGTCCAATACGTAGCGAAAATATTTTCCACGTAACACAAATAGTTTTTAAATTGCAAAATTTTAGTTGAGAAGGTCACCCCAGCCACAATCACATGAGTCTCTACTGGTGCCTGGCACCAATTTATATGACGATTATTTTTCGTTCATGTTTTTAAAGAATCGGACTTCGTATAAACAAACAGCCGTGACCATTAAAAGTACTTTGCGTAAAACAGCAATAACTCACGTAAGAGAGACTCAGGACCAAGATCTAACTATGTATGTGGCATTTATTAATGAAAAATAAAAGAGTATTACACTCTTATGGGGTGATCCCCGGTAAACAGACAAATTCTGGAATACTACATATTGACAGCCGGATGGTCAGCGATTGAATGATTCGTGACATCAGAAAAAGTAGCCAAAATGCATCGAGCTAAATGTGGTTGCCCTGAATCATAGTAACCCCATACGTATAGTTCATAAAGAAAGTTTAAATTAAAAACGTGCCAACCGGACCGTTAATTTGGCGATTAATATATCGGCGTACAAATAAGCATGCCAATACTGATTGCTGGAAAAAATATTTTTATATGCATAACACACAGTTTACTTAATACCTTTATTACTCGAAAGTATTTGGCTAAAATTTAATTTAAAAAAATACTCTTTAAACTACTTAAATCACATTTTTAGAAATTATCATCCATAGACGACCCTGTATCTAGATCTTTTGCGTGAACTTTTATCGATATTCTACAAACATTTCTTGGTAAACTGAATGCAGTTCAACGTACTATGCCTATGCATAATCTACTTAAAAGCCACCTTTAAGTAAATTACGCTCACATTCATTAACATTTACGAGCTTTTTATGTAACCCTGCATATGTAAATTTTGTAACTATAAGCATTTATACACATTATGTAATGTGCATACATTTAGTGAAATCTAAAAGCGCATATTATAATTAAAAATGCATTTAATCTGTCCAGTAGCCATCATCCATAATATAGAGTAATTCGGATAGAATATACTATTTCAAATATTTTGTGAATCCCTGTAAATGCTATGTACGTAGTATTATGCCTGAAGAACAGGCGATTTTGAAATGAAGGAACTGAACAGATTACTACAGGTATCTGTAATTACAAGACAATTAAATTAGAACTAGATGGTACCCGTCAAGATTTGACGATAAACATGTTAAAAGATTAATTAGAATGTTAGATTTTCTTATTTTTTCCCGGAAAATAATTAATACTTTTCCTTTTATGCACACAATCATATATCTTCTTTGTGATGCTCATACAAAATATAGCAAAAATTGTAGATTAGTTTAATATATTTGAAAAATAATTAAAAGAAAAATACTTTAGCTAAAGATTTTAAGTTAAAATTGCTAAACAATTTTAAAATATTTTACAGATTTCACAATTTTAAACATTCAGACATTATTTCAAAACGGCACTCGGGGATTTAATTAAAAATCATTTAATATATGGCCTAAATCAAGGCCACCTTATCATAATAACATATGTTATATATGACATTATGATAACGTGGCCTTGGCCTAAATGATGTATAACATTTATTTATTTATATAATTCACGTGTATTACAGTTTACAAATGGATTACTTTTTCTAAGCTTCCACGCACATGAAAGGAAAGTGAAAAATTACTACTACCTACTGACAAAATAATGATTAAATATTTACATTTTTTAGAAAATTAGAATATAGATTTTTTTAAATATTGCTAGATATTAAATTAAATTTTACAACATTTTTACAATTTGTACATATTGTTGTTTATTTATTTATTTTTAAGAATGCGATTTGTAAGTATCAACAATAATTTTATTTTTACAAATATATCTCTAAAGCCCTGAACTGGAAATTGGCTGTTTATATCTAATAATTACTAAGTTTTACATACTTGAAATATTTTAAAAATGAAATTGTTATTTAAAAAAATACATTGTTGAGTACAATAATTAAAATCAACGTTTAACACACAATACACAAACACACACCACATACGTATACGTTTCGCGAGCACCAGGGCTCGCTTCCTCAGTGTATAAAAGTTAAAATGTTAAAAACAGAAAACCCCCCAACTGTTGAGAGTTAAATTTTATTTTATTATAAAGCATCAAAAGAATAAAAATCATATAACTTTTCCTCGTAGAAATATGCATCATTATTCAAATAAATTTTTCTGCCGAGCGTTGGGATCGAACCAAAGTCCTCTACAAAAGCTCAGAGGTTTAAATTCGTGCCTTAAACCACTAAGCGAACCAGACTTGCTTCGACTTTCCTCTAACTGCAAGGACTAATAAATTCAATTTTATGCTGCGCAAATGCCAGAATTGAGTTGATCTTACAGAATTGGCTTACTGTTCTAATATATATGATACTTTCGCTCAGTTGGAAACAATCAGTTCGTATGATAAATTTACCAATCAGTTTGATTGTGTTAAAATAATATTATATCTGTGTATCCATCGTTATATGGAGTTCCATTACCAGCAGTTTATTCTGTCGAGATGTCTAAATGATGGAACAGATGTTATGAACAATAAGGTTAGCTGAGCAAAAAATCCTAGCCGTCTATCGCCCATTTAGCTTAACAGGCAAAGCATTGGCGTTGTAAGATAAGTATCTGGGTTTGATTCCCGGCCTGGACAATTTTTCGGTCAGTTAGAAATAATCAATTTGTAAAATACATTCTTTTCATATAAACCTGATGAGAAAAGTATAACTTTAAAACACTTTTACCAGCCTTAAATTGCATTTAAAATGTCATCGGACAGCTCCTATCTTTGAAAATAACAACCAGTGTATCAAACATTAATACACTTTTCAATAGTATTGGTAAGTCAGAAGGACCATATTCTTTACGAAGCCAAAATTTTCAGCTTAAATATTGATAAGAAAATCAATTTTACCATCGAACTTTATTGTGAAAAATAAGGATTAACAAAAGTATTTTTTAATTTAAATATTATAAACCATTATAAAATTTTACAGGCTTAAAAGTGTAAAAAAATAGGGATTTGTAATATTTTCAGGTAATAAAAATAAAATGGGGTAAGCCAGGGCTCATGATTATAGCTCGTGATCAGCTAACTTAATGGTTTAAATAGTCAAATTTTTATTGTTCGCTGCTCTTTTTTGTGCATTGTAGTAAACGGAAAGAAATATTTCTTTACTTCTGGGATATGCTATGATTAATTAACTGCAATCAACAAGTTTTCGGAACAAAATATAGCGCAAATAGCTTTTTTGGAATTTATTTCATAAGTTTATCTTTCTTAAAATATTCCTCGTTAGTAAGACATTAACAGATGCTTCCTTAAGCAGATGCTTCCTTTTGAAAAAAATCTTTTAACACATTTCTCTCACACAAAATGTTTCTCTTCAATCTGAATTCAAGCATAGTTCTGAAAAAATGTCTAGTTGCATAACACACACACAGAAAGTTTCTCGCCATTATGAATTGACAGATAATTGCTTGAATCACACATTTGAGAGAATTTATTCTTCTATTTCTCGCATACAAGGTTTTTCACCAGTGTGTTTTAAGGTATGTCTGGTTAAATCACACTTTTTAGAAAATTTCTTGCTGCACACATCACACACAAAAGGTTTCTCACCGGTATGAATAAACAGATGTGCTCTTAAAGAATTGTTTTGAGAGAATTTCTTGTTGCATACCTTACATTCAAAAGGTTTCTCACCAGTATGAGTTAACAGATGCCTGTTTAAATGGCTCTTTCGAGGGAATTTCTTGTTGCATACCTCACATACAAAAGGTTTCTCACCAGTATGATTTAACAGATGGGTGTTTAAACTGCTCTTTTGAGCGAATTTCATATTGCATCTATCACACACAAACGGTTTCTCGCTAGTATGAGTTAACAGATGCCCGTTTAAATATCTCTTTTGAGAGAATTTCTTGTTGCATACCTCACATTCAAAAGGTTTCTCACCAGT
This sequence comes from Maratus speculifer, assembly GCA_964019185.1. Classification (NCBI taxonomy): domain Eukaryota; kingdom Metazoa; phylum Arthropoda; class Arachnida; order Araneae; family Salticidae; genus Maratus; species Maratus speculifer. The sequence continues at coordinate 369,184,665 of OZ025296.1, forward strand.
ATGAATAAACAAATGCTTGCTGAAATCACCCTTCTGAGAAAATGTCTTGTTGCATATATGACACACAAATCGTTTCTCACCACTATGAGTTAACAGATGATTGTTTAAACTGCCTTTTTGAGAGAATTTCTTGCTGCATACCTCACATTCAAACGGTTTCTCGCCAGTATGAGTTAACAGATGGCTGCTTAAAGTGCCCTTTTGAGAGAATTTCTTGTTGCATACCTCACATTCAAAAGGTTTCTCACCAGTATGACTTAATAAATGTTTGTTTAAAGGGCTTTTTGAAGAGAATTTCTTGTTGCATACCCCACATTCAAAAGGTTTCTCACCAGTATGAGTTAACAGATGGCTCTTTAAAATGACCTTTTGAGAGAATTTCTTGTTACATACCTCACATTTAAAAGGTTTCTCACCAGTATGAATTAACAGATGGCTGCTTAAACTGCCCTTTTGAGAGAATTTCTTTTTGCATACCTCACACAAAAAAGACTGTTTTGGCAGAAATTGTTCCATAGCTCACAAATAAAAAGTGTTCCAGGCTATGAGTTAGAAGCTGCTCTTTCAAAGAGTTCTCATAAGAAATATTTTGCTGCAGTTGTTTTACACATTAAAGATATTTTCAATGATGTTATGTATTAGATTAATGGTTTTATGCACCTGAAATAAACTAAAAGTAATTAATATCAGTTTTTACGTTTCATTAAAAAAATAAAGATATAAACTTATCACGAAAATTTAAAATCAATGTAGAAAATAGACTGTAATGATTCTTACCTTTGTATAAAAAACTGCAGTAGACTCTCATACATCTGAAGTTAGCGTAATCAAATGTGTCAGCGGAATCAAAGAGAAATCAGATGCCTTTTCTAAGAGTATAAAGATTTAATTGTAAATAAAATAAATAGCAGCCTTTTAAAAATAAAAAACTTATAAATAAAACACAAAGAAAACTTAAGGAAAAACTTCTATCTAAAGATCTTCTATCACTAGTTCTATCTAAATTATAAAGGATCGAAGATACATTTTACTGAGAATAAAGAGAAAATAAATTATTTTTGTGGTGATAGAGAATGCATATGTGCTTAGTAAAAAATTCTCCGGATTTCAATTTTTTTTTGTCTAAATATTAATGTTTATTGCTTAAACATTCTGCATCATCTAAATATTATGCTAATGTAAGTGGCACAAAAATCAGGATTATTTGTAAGTTGTTTAATGGCAACACCCAAATGAAATACATCTTATGGGTTAGTATGCAAAAGTAATTTGGTAAAATTTATGCAGTGGTAAATTGGATTTATTTATGTTTTGTTCCTTTGCTGCAATTATAAATCTTCAAAATATCTTTATTTTTTTCTGTTCTTTTTACTTCAAAAATAAAAAAAAATCATGAATTTTTATTTGAACTTTTCAGTTTCAAATTAAAGTTATGTATTATAAATGAAATGATTAAAAGTATTACATTATTATATTTTAAATAATTCATGAAATACGAAAAAATGCCACAGGTACAATATCTGGCGATCTGCGCGGGGCTTGCATAAACATACTGAGTTCTTGATCTATCAGTACAGATGTAATATATGCACTACTTCGGCACGTTATTTTTCTGACGCCAATTTGGAAAAAACTTCGCTTTCAAATACCAGTTACATACATATATATTTAACTAACTAGCTGACCCACCCGGCGTTGCCCGGGTCCGTATTAACAATATTAAACGAACTTGAAATTTGTATGATTTTATCATTAACTCGTTACATGCAGAAATGCATTGTCTGAAATACGTAGCCACTGACTGTGTGAAAAATCAGTTTTAAAAACAACAACTAATATTAAGCTCTAAAAATACAATGAGCAATGAAAAACGCGGGAGGGAATATGTATCCAACGATTGCATGATGTTCGTGTTAAAAATTGATATTTACCCGTAAAAATCACTGTTAAGTCACGTAACTAATTCTTATTTTCACACACAAATCCCAAGTGAAATATTTTGAATTTCAAACTAATTATATCACTCTTAAATCCGACTATACCATGAATGAAATCGATACACGATGGTAGCTAAAAGATTAGTATATAGTATTATAATTTCAGAGCTATTTAACAAAAGTAAGTGTTATTTTTAATCAAATCTTGCGTAATGTTCCCTCTGTGTATAAATTCCTAACCTTAAACTTTTGTACCGTAACCAGAAGCTGTCTATAACCTAACAGCGACTTAACAGTACCCTACCGTAAATTAAATATAACAGAAATGTAATCTAGCCTTCACTTTATTGTAACATATCCTTATTCTAATCATAACCTAAATGCAATTTAACTTTAACCTAAATAATATAATAGAAAAAAACCATTTTAAAAAATTACCATTTCTTCGTAAAATATGCTTCAGCTGTAATTCATTTCTTTCAATTCGTTTTATTAATACAAAATTCCTTCCTCGTGCTTTTGTTTGAGACATTAAAATTTCAGCGATAAATGGTTTAATATTGCAAACCTTTTTTCGGTTTACTTCGCCTCCACCTATCTTTTTCTCCATGGTGTACAGATGCTGTGATTAAAAAAAAATCTCCATTTAAACTGACAGTTTGCCAGTCTATGAATTTTAAAGATCTTTTTTTAATATTTCTGCGAAAATTTTATGCAACCAATCAACCATAAGAAAATGAAAGGGAAAAAGCGAAAAAAGGCGATTTTTTATGAGAGTGAGCTTTGGAATTTAATTAATTACTCAGTTAATAAATAGAATTTTGAAATTATGAGTTTCAGGTGCATCAGAAAAGACATTGGGCTACTCTCAAAAAAATTTTGAGCTTCGTACGTGCTGTAGATTTTGCTAGCCATCGCAGACACACAGAGCGTTTTGTTCTTTTATTAGTATAGATTTCTATTATTTTAAAAAGGAAGTAATAAAAAATGTAGTTAATAATTATAGAATAAAACAATTTATATCATTTCAAAAAAGGAAATAAAAGTATACAAACAATTTACAGATAAGTGACAAAAGCCGGGTTAGCATGAGAGGCACATATAATTTACATTTTGTTGCAATCGCGCCAATGTCGTGCGTATATAACATCTGTGTCTATTTCTCTAGCAAAATCTTCCAATTTGGCAAAAAATTGAGTAATTAAAATAAATTATGAATAAAAGCAACATGATTTAATGGTTAGTATACATTCCAGGAGATCAAACTGGTCGCCAAGGTCGGCTAGTTTACTATAATTTACAGTGTAATTAAATAATGTAACCAGTGACATCGACAAGCAGATGCCATGGACTCATCATCCTAAAACGAATATCTGTGTTTCTAAATCGCGCAATCAACAACACTCAAAACGACTAAATCGGAATCACAAAGAACCCATGAAAATTTTTATTTTAGACAGGTATTGAACGGTATAATCTTAAACGGCATAGTTCAAAATGACATATTTTGCCAAGACAATGAACTTTTCTGTTTTAGGCAAGTTTTTCAACATACATATGTTCCGTTTCGACTGTATTCTCTAAAACTATTGTAACATATTCTCTCTGTAGTGCTCTTGCGAAGAATATAATATATTACAGTGAATTCTGTGAAGGTAACCCATCTTAAAAGGTAAAGAAAGTCAGGATTACACGAAAACAACATCATATATTTATGGTTTCTAAAACTTATACTTATCTAAAATGGAACATTATGCAATCGTGTATCCTTCTTGGCAGGTTTTCGGCGAATATGGTAATTTCGGCGAATATCCCGTAAATGGAAACATTTGACGGTCCCGAAGGATAAGTACACAAATACACCTGCTAAGATGGAAACGGGTTTTTGACGGGACCAACTGGCGCTAGCAGTTAAGGGGAAAAGATCAGTTTATACAAACGCAATAATGGCACACTGATCGAGTTTCGAGGCCATCACTTTTGTTTATTTAGTAATTTTATATCAAACAATATTATAACGTATCCTCAGGGCCGTAGCTAGAAGTGAATAATAGTGTGGGGGGGGGGGAGGGTGCTTAAGAGAATGAAAGGGAGGACTCATTTTTCTCTTTATATATAACACAGAAAGATAAATGAGTGCCTATTCACACTGTAATTACTATGTTTCTCATTAAACAGTTGTGTAATTTCATTTTATGCTAAGAAAAGTATAGGATGTTGAAAAATATGACTGTATAGCTAGTTCAATATTAAACATCATATTAGCTTCCTATGTGCAAACAGAATGAGTGATTGTTGGAACATTTATTTTAGATACAATTTTGCATTTTCTCAAAACTGTGAAAGGTTCTAAAAAATAAATTAGATTTTTGAACAGAATTTCATTTGGATTTTCGGAACAGAAATTCATTGAGTGACCTTGGAATCTTTTCCAGAGGAGCTCAAAATATTTTCCGGAGTTACAGCTGAGCCTCCCATAGCAACCCCTTATCTGCGGCCTAGCATGTCCTAACTGGAAATAATAAAAGTAACTGTATTCTTAACCTAGTTATTTTTGAACTTTTATTGCTATTTTTTAAATACCTTAAGAAATATGACTATTATTTAGTATCTTCTATTCTAAAACGTGTTTAAAAAATGTAAACAAAACAATGACCAAAAATCAGCAAAATTCTAAAATCCGCAAAACCTCTGGTACCAGGTGTCTGGATTTGAGGGAAGCTATTGTAATATTATAACATAATGTGCTACCCGGAATTAATAAAAGCGACTCTATTCTTGAACTGGTTATTTGTGATATTTTATAGCCATTAAAATTGCGCTTAAAATTAAAACCATTGGTGCTTAAAAGTTTGTTGTGACCAGTTCAAAAGAGCAGAATTCCTCACTACAGAAAACTTTGATGTTATATTTCTTTGAATCTTTGTACATTTTAATCGCACAGATTCCTTGTCAAGTTTGCTATTCGATGCAGAGTGATAAAACATCTCACCAGATAAATCTAAAGAATATTTCCGTAGATCAATGACTCTTTCTCGTTGGAATTCTTTTATTTCGATTCCCGTTGATATTTAGGAAAAGAGCAGAGAGATATTGGGAGATTTTTATGTTCACCTGCGTTTCTTTTTTTTTTCTTTACAAAAAAAAAAAAAAAAAAGAAAGAAAAAAAAAGCAAATTGTTGTCATAAAAATTTTCAACCGGAGTCATTTTAAAATAAATTAATGGATTTTGGAGGACAGATTTTTATGTACTCATATAGTATTGTAATTTTGTTTTTCCCTATTGTATGAGACATTTAATGTAGTTATATAACTATAAGAAAGTTTCAAATTGTTCTACAAGTTTAAAATAATACGAAAAACATTGAAAACAGTTTTTACACTATCCAAGGGCGTCAAATTTAGGGGGAAGCCCCCTCGAAGGATCGAAAGGTATCTCCAAAACATTTGGGATTTTATGCTTATGAATCGCCTAGAAGTGCTATCACTCTCCGTAATTTCAAAGTGCTCTTTCCAGAGTTGCAAAAAATCCCTCCCGTACAAAAATGTCTCAATCATCTGAAATGACCACAATTACGACTTGTGAATGCCCAGTTTAACCCTTTCAGGTTCAATTTTTTTTTCAATTTTTCCGGATCCGAATTTTTTTTTTTTTTTTCAATTTTTAGAAAAAAATTATTTTAACGTTAATAACATTAACACTAGCTATCCAAATAGATTAATTATTATTCAACGAGTATGTCATTGCCTGGAAGATAACGAATGTTGTTGTTTTGCTTACTATACAATTAACATTCAGATGGCAATAGGCTAAGGAAGAATTATGGGAGACATTAAGAAAATGTTGTATTACAATAAGATTTAAGTGGTATTACAACTTTCTAATACTTTTTGTGATTTTTTTAACATGTTTCTTTCAGGAAAGTAAATTTTATTTTAGATTTACAGAGAGAAATGTATGTTTAAAATGAAAGAATCGCAAACAACGGAAAGAGAATGATGTAAATTACAATAATTATTGTTATTACTAAATGCCTATAAATAAACGATGCCATATAATAAATGCATAGACATATACTAACATGAGTACGTGTAAATGATAGCAAAGGTATTTCTTAAAACAGAATAATACTTCATTAAGAAACATGTACAATTAGTAGTATACAAGATCCGAAAGGGTTAATACTGCTTGCAGAAATTTCATTGATGGAAGGAGAGTTGTGCATGAAGTGGGTGGTGATGAGGTTCTATTTTTTAACAATGAGAAATCGAAAGCTTAAATGGAACCTAATTCACATATGAAGATCCGATAACTTGAACTTGATGAACGCTTTAAAACTGTTTCGGACCCCCTAAAATAAATTGCACTTGAAGTGAAATAACAGAAATCTATATTATTTTTTACACAACCCACTATTTCTAAAAAAGTGTTAATTAATAACAAATAAAATTGTTTAAAAAAATTAGCATCCTTGAAGTTAATGACCAGATATCAGAATAAACTATTGAGGCCACATAGGGTATCAAAAACGGCGAAACCTGAAACAGAGAAACCCAGAACTATAGCTGTGTTAGACAACTTTAACCGGACTATTTTTTTCTAACGTAAACTATATTTGTTGTTCTTGCTTGTTATATCGCTAGTTTCTTTAGCCAAAATAGAATGTTTTCTGTTCCTTAAATATCAACCAGATAATTATAAATCAGAAATTTCCTTAAAGTAAACTAAAAATTATAAATCAGCCAAAAATGAGTTAAATGGTTCTAAATAAATATTCTGATGTAGAATATAAGATTTGTGTAGCATTTTCGGTAATTTTAGGATTAAACTTAACCATTTAATCCTAATTTTAATGTAAGCAAATTTATTTACTGTATGAAAATAGACTAAAATATATTTAATTTTTCAGTATGGGCTCAATTTTTAGATCATAGTGTTTGTAAAATATTTGGTACATGCCAATATAACTTCATTGTATTCTGTGTTGTATTCATATTTCTCCAGGAAGGGCACAATAATTTCAGGGTAGGAAATTACACTTTTTTGCCATTGAAAACACAAAATTTCAAATTTTTCAGGGGGGGGACATTTGATAGCTCGGGGGGGGGGGGTTATGTTCCCGACCGGACCACTCCCTTTATTCAACACTGATTTAATTTCTAGCTACAATTATGGAGAACTTTATTTTAGGCATGCTACTTTTTTTAAATTAAGAATTTAAATAAATGTATACATAAATTCTTTATGTTACTGAATATACAGCATTTACCAATACACACACACACAGTTAATCCTGTCATGTGATTGCAAGGAGATGGGGAAAAAATACCATTTTAGACTTATGTTAAAAGAAATGTAATCAATTATATTTTTAAGATACTCTGACTAAATATGACCTTTTGTTCGTTTCGCCAGTGCTTTGAAATTCCCCTGTTACTATTTTACTATTTTGTAATGTTATATACATACCTAAACATTTGTAATATAATATTATCTCTTAATTTCACAGGTATAATAAATATATAAACTATTAAATATATAAAACTAGTCGTTGGAGGCCACCGTAATACTTACCCATCATGGATATGCATAACATAATATATGAAAACATAACATATGTAAACAATTTATAAAATGCATTACAATTCCAAAACAAAATATAAACGTATATTTAAGTATTTTTAACACATCATCATGCTCTATTAATGAATTTCTGATGAACCAATTTCGATAAATGGTATGAAACGCCAAACTATTCAAGTAGCACTGAATTGCATAAAAGAAAAAATTCTTGTAACTCTAAAAATAATTATCATATTCACTAACGGTTTCTTGCATCGAATTAAGTGTCTCATTTGCAATTAAAAGATATCTTTGAATTGAAATTTGAATGAAATACAGGGTCATGAAAAATCAAAGAATGTGGAAAACAGGATTAAAAATATCTCGACAACCAATAATCCGATCAGCATCTTTTTTTATGCAAAATTTGTCTTAATTTATGGCCTTTTACGTCCACTCTTTAAAATTAAAAATTTTTTATATACCTTTCATCAGAACGAATTTTTCGCGAGTCCGAAAAAAATAGTTCCGGATAATCGAGGTTACTGATATTAAATAGGCTTCGTCCCAATCTTACATACTAAGCACATACAAAATTTCAAGTCTCTATCTTAATTTGTTCGGGAGATAGAGCGGTTACAGACAGAGACAGACAGACGGACGGACGGCAAAATTTTTTTTCTAAAAATATGTTTTTTGGAATCTCCAGTGTCCAAAACGTGTAAATCCGTCAAAAAAAAATTTTTCGATTTTCAAAACGATTGCAAGACTTACCCTATACTACGTATGATGGGTAAGTAATAATAAAAATATTTAAGTATACAATATATTTTTTATATGTATAAATAATATGTATTTATATACAAACAAATGGGGAATAAGTATGTAACGAGAGTTATAAATAGACAACCGGTCAGATGAAGTCTTTTGTTGTACTTAAAAAATTAAAAACGGAACTCTTAAAAGGTCATTCCCGTGTCTGTCACAGATATTTTACTCAAACTAGGGATAGTTCAAACAAGGCTGAAGTATAAAAAGCAGGGTTGGTTTTTTGACGTCAAAAACTGGTTTTTGACATGAGTGGTAAAAACAGTATTTTTTCCGGTTTATTCCGTCAAAAACCTATCACTTTCGATTTTCCTCCAATTTATAGTGTAAACGTAGCATTCAATGCATTTCTAAATTGAGTTTTCCTTGTTGTTCTTATTATTATTATTCACAATTAGATTTGTTAAGAAATGTTCTTCTTTAAAAAAAAAAATTTAAATAGGAAAAATTTAAAAATACTGAGTAAAAGGAGAAAATATTTCTCATAATCTCCTTTAATATAGAATCTACTAACTGCAATAGACATTAATATTAAATGATGATAAAATTTATTACAATTATTAAATAACATTCAATTTACATTTTTAATAAAATACGTTAAAATTATTTTAGAGATACAAGAATGCTGTTACATAGTATGACAATAGATGTCAAGCATGGGCTGGTCATTAAATAAATTTGAATATTCTTAGGTACCGTAAAATACCGTTAAACCGCCCCCCCCCCCCCAAAACGTGACGAAAAATCTTACAATAGTTAGATGGGGACACTTACACGAGATTTTTCCGCGATCGTTCAACAAAATTTACAGGAATGAATCATGATGAAACGAATGAATTGTGAATGAATCATAAATTTTGATACTTGAAAAAATTTGGGATTTTTTTAACGTAAATTCTGTCGAAAAAACGCAGAAAAAAGGAGAAATTTGTAAAAAAAAAAAAAGCCAAAACAAGCATGAAATCGATTAAAAAATCTCGAAAAAACGCACATTTCATCAAAGATTCATGATTCATTCATTTCATAATGATTCATTCTATTCTCAATCCCCTTTGAGAATGGGGAGGGAGGGCGCTTTCTCCGGATTTTTTGAAAATTTCAAATTCTTTATAAAGTGGGGAGGGGGCGTTTGATCGGGAAGGGCGGATTAACGGGACTTTACGGTATAACATTTTAAAATGCACATCTTATGCATTTCATAAATGTAATTAAATGGGGATTTTCATTTTTACTTCAATAAGCTGATTCGTAAAATTTTAAACTGTAAGGCCTGATAAAAGTTCTTAGACTTGAAATTTAACACAACAAAACAATATTTAAGAAAAATCAGAATGTAATAATAATTTATGTGCCATAGTTTTCATTAACTGTAGATCATTTCAGCACTTATATTTTTATATGTAAAAAACTCAAATAGTCAAGAAATATTTTTAAGATCAAAATTTATAAAAGCTACCATTAAGTCAAACTATTTATGTCCTGTATGCATTTTATTTAAAATTATTTAGGTATTATTTAAGGTTAATTGAAAGAAATAACTTATGGGTTATTAAATTTTTTCAAAAAGTCTAATTTTTTTAAACTATGCCAAAAAGCTTAAAATTATTTTATAGATCTTCTAACAGAGGTATTCTAATGCAATAATTTTTTTTTTTCTGGGATGGATAATTATACTTTAGAGTCTTTTTGATATTAAATGTTTCATGTAAAACAACTTAATACTAAAAATAAAATGAAAATTAATAATTATAATGAAAAGCAAATTTTCTTTAAAAAAAATGGGATTTTGACAGTTTTCAACATTTTTGACAAAGAGGTTTTTGACATGAAGGTAAAAACCATGGTAAAATCCGGTAAAAACCGTCATGTGTCAAAAACTTGCCAACCCTGATAAAAAGTCTATTAACTCATCTATTTATGCAACAAAATCAACTAGACCATAAGAACATTTTTTTTTGGAGAAGGACTAAAAACCAGACTTACACGTTTATTTTAATGAAACATTTCATACATTTCATATACAGTGGATTCCTATAAATCAAGCATGAATGATAAGTTTTTGAATTATAAACATTCAAAATTTAGTGCTTCTGATGTTAAATTACATTTTCATATTTTAATTAATAGCTTATGAAATTATACTGCTAATGTACTATTTTTTTTAAATATAGCACTAATACTAAATTCCCAAAACATAAATATGTTGAATTTTCATTTTTTATAATTTTATGATATGAATTATGCAATTATTATTTGAAAACATTATGAATTGCAATCTGCTTTAGAGAAATCCAAACTAAAAAGATCTCCTTCCAAATAATTTTCAAATTATACTTAAAAAATGCAGAGTGATTGTTTAAGGCGATGTCAATGATAGAAATGACTGGATATGTTGAAACTTTGGTACCACTTATTTATCTCATTGACCAATTTCACAAAATTATACATATCGCCAAACTAATAGTCAAATTATATTTATTGACATAACTTTTATTTTAAATAACAACAAAAAAAGTAGAATATTAATAAAAATACAAATAAAAATTACTTAATGATGCTTTAAACAGGTGTATCATTTTTAATGTTATTGAATGAGACATTCATGATCATCCGTTATTGGCATTTAATCTTATAGTTTTGCAATATTTTTCTAGTTGATGGGATAACCAAGTAGTACCGAATCTTCTTATGCTATCCTATAATCTGGCAGTCTTCAGTGATTGCTTGAGTGGTGCCTAAGGTGCCTTGATTAATAAAGGGGGCTCTATCTTCCCACAATCAAGTACTAAGCTTCAATTTGGATACAGCCTCTAAAATATACTTGTTTTAAATAATTAATTTCTCAGAATGCTCTTATATGAATTGCATGAACATTTGTTTTTAAGCTGACTGGAGAATGCTGAGTTCATTTATGCAGTCAGAATTTGGTATTTCTATAGAAAAAAACTTAGTTAGAGTTTGTTTTCATAAGTATATCCCCTTTAAGCAAATTTTATATACACCATTTAAAAGTAGACTTTATTTCAAATTGTTCGGTATCAATAACTTTCTTCTACAATAAATTGTTGAGAAGTTAGCAGAGGGTGTTTACTTTTTTCCACAATTCTACAAATCCATAAAAAATATTTTTAACTTATTACGTAATTAAAGAAATAATGTCTAACTTTTTGAATAGTATTTAACTTCCATTCATGACCTTGCTTTGTTTCTTTAAAATTGAAATTTTTATATTGTCTGTCTTCACAATCTCTTTACAATTTGGATATTCTGCCTTTCATTGTCTTTGAATGTTCTACATTTTCTTATTCAATTTCTTGTGTTTTTTATACTTGTTATTATCCCTTATAGCACTTGAAAATAAAAATCATTCTTGTCTTTTTAAATTAATTTAGAAAATAAAGCATAAAATAAATTATTGAGAAGTTCAGAGTTAAAATTACACACCTACAAGTGTTATAAATATATATATGTTTTTTATCATTTAATTATAAAATATAAAGCATTAGACATATACGAAAGTTAATACAGAAATAGAAAATTTGCCTATATATAATAATTAGGTTAAGCCTAGTCATACCCCAGAAAACAAATCACAATAATTAGAACTCTAAAATTTATTCATTAATTTTGATCAGTCTTTTAGATGTTCCAGAACAAGTCTGAACTAAAATTAACAGTTTTCACCAGTTAATAATAATTAACAGTTTAGAATACTTTTATCACAAAATACAAAAAGTAGAAGGGTAAGCAAAAGAAATGTATCTTAACATTAACTTATTTTAGTAAAGAGTTCATTAAATTCTAAAAACGTTTTTTCATTATATCTTTATAGGTCATTATATTTCAAAAATTTACCGTCTACTTGCAGAAAACTTTCATATCGTCCAAGTTCAAATCGAATCAAACAGACGCCGACGCCATGAATGAATCACGGTGGCTGAATTTGAATGAATCATATCAATAATTATCTTTTAATTAATATTATCTGTTTTCGTAAACACTTTGCCTTTTTTATGTTGACTTCCTTTTTCTTGAGGTTTTTTTTATTATTATTTTTAATTTCCTCTTTTTTTATATATATGTTATTATTGCGTATAACACTTTTTTTTTTAATTCTTCTCGTTCTTAACTACATTTAGAAACAAAATGTAAAATAAATTGTTTTACAATGTTAAAATTACACTTCCTAGTGTTATAAATATATTTTTTCATCATTTTATTATAAAATATAACTAATTAAAAATATACCAAAGTTAATAGAGAAATCGAAAAATTGTCCATCACACAATGCTTAGGCTAAGCCTAACCATACTCCAAATTATCCCATCTAAGAAAACAAATGATAATAAATGGAATTCTAAAATTTATCTTTTCTTTTTATGTAGATGAGTTCTTTAGATGATTTAAAACAAGTCTGAACTAAAATTAACAGTTTTCACCAGTTAATAATCATTAACAGTTTAGAATACTTTTATTACAAAATACAGAAATTTTAGTAGAAGAGTAAGCAAAAGAAATATATCTTACCATTAACTTATTTTAGTAAAGAGTTCATTAAATTCTAAAAACGTAAAAACTTTCTTTCATTTTATTGCTATATATTTCAAAAATTTGCCGTCTATTTGCAGAGATCTTTCATATCCTCCAAATTCACATAAAAGCAAAGAGACGCCACCAATATGAATGAATCACGGTGGCTGATTTTGAATGAGAAATGAATCAGCTGCAACTGAAAAATCACCTTCTGAATTTTTCAAATGACCATAGAGTGCCACCCCCTCCCCTCCAGCAATTCCCCCTCAAAAAATAATAATAATGAATCAAAATTATTTTTTTCTAGCATTATTAGATTACAGTAAATATGAATAACATACCTGAAGTTATTACCAACATACATATTTATATTGAATGTATCACATTGAAAAGTCTAATAAAAATATCAAATGATAAGATTAATTAATTATATAATCACATAAACATGGTAATATATAAGAAATAAATATTGTAATTGAAAAAAAATAAACTCGAATCGAAGCAACTTACCAAATGATTGTAAAAATTATCGTAATACATGGCATTGATTTTGGCATTTTAAGGCTGCTGATAGTTTTATATTGGATGTAATTTTATCTTAAAAGCAACAGACAAACATAAAATAAATATTAAAAAAATTACAACATATATCTCTATAATATTTTTTACACATACTGTTAAAAAGGAAATTATTGTTTTAAAAATATATTACAATGCATGAAGAAAACAGTGGCAAATATGAAAAAAAAAATACCAAAATATGTCAAGGAATGCTGTTAGCTTTTTGGTTTTCGTTGATTCATTTTTATGTTCTCATGTCATAAGCTTTGCAAAATGTTCTTTTATTTATAAAAGGAAAATATATCCATCATACTGAGGTCCCCATCACTTGTAACAGAAACTATTTTAGATGTATTTATTTCATTTTCAGTAAGGGAATTTATAATATCTATACAAATATCTGCACCCTTGGTTGTAGTTGATAGTGATAATAACGATCATAATTCCTCCTTAACATAATTTTAAACAAAATATCGTATAAAAACAGCTCAATGAGCAGATTTAGTTATATCTGTACTTTTGTCAAGGCACAGTGAAATGAAAAGAGAAGCCTTTGTATGAGATTTTTGTTGCTCTCTTAAATTTTCTGCCATTTTTAGGATTCTACCTTTAATTGTATTTCTTAATAAAGGAATATCTCTAATTTGCTAAATTATTTTATTTTTTTTTTAGAATTGTAAATAAAGGAAGCAATGTGTTAACCAGGCTTCCTTCAAAAACTCCCCATCACAGAAAACTTTACCAGGCTGGGCAATGACATTCGCAGCCAAGAAACTTGTGACAGTAATTTGAGAATACATTATATATATTTAATCATAGATGTGGACAATTTATTTTTCTCTTTAATTGCATTGGCAAGGAATTCTTTTTGCTCATCGTAACTTCTTTGAGATTTATGATTAGTTTCATAGTGCCATTTTACAGATGATGTGCTCAAGACTACTGTCCCGGAACATAAAAGGCAAACAGCCTTATCATATTAATAATACCACATTTCTCAGTCAGTCCAACATGCTGAAAATCTCTACTATCTTGTACTTTCTGGTTTTTTAGACAAATTGGTTACATTTAATAAATACTTCTATAAAGTTTTAATCTAATCAGTCATATATTACCAGCCTTAACATTGAATATAGGGGAGAGGGGGGTACAGTGGGACAATTTTCACTTGTTATATAATAACTTCCTTCCATTTAATTAAAAGCAAATTTTAAATACAGAATAATATTTTGGCAACTTTCAGCAATCAGCAACTTTTCATTGTAATTTTTTTCATAATTTATCCTAATTTTATTCTTTAAAAAAAAATTAATTTTCAAAAGGTACTCAAGATGTCCTAGTGTGACCCCTTGTGGGGCACAATGGGACAAGGTATGGGGTACAGTGGGACAATGAGTAAGCACATACAAAATTAGCTGTATAATGACAGCACATTTATTATTATTCAGATTGAGATATCGAACACAAAAAATATGAAAGCAATTTTCAAATGACAAAACTTCAAAATAGTTATAATAATGGAATGCATTAAAGAGATGAAAAATTTGTTGTAAAATAATGTTTGATGAATTGAAAATAAACAACAAAATTAAAAGTAACATCAAATTAAGCATTAAAAATTAGAAAAATGTTTTCAAACATTCATTTTAACATGGAATAGCATTGGAAGTTTTTGCAATTCAAATTGGGTTGTTAAGCCTAAAAATCAACACGAAAACTTTAATTCAGTTTGGAAGTGTTTACTGTATCAATATTCAAATGGTTAAAAGTAATTTTAACTGTACTACGAAAAAAGTCTATTGTTTTCATTTTCATAATTTCTTTTTGTGTTCAATTAAAGTTAACAAATTATTGTTGTGTGTTTAGAGACAAAAATATTCAAAATAATGTGTTTAATTAACACTTCATTAAAAAACATCTAACAGTAATAATATAATACTAGCAATAGGTTAATAAGCTGTTAAATTCATATTTTAGATGTCGTGATTGAAAAAGAAATATTGTGTTTAAATAAAACTATATTAAAATCCCCTTACATGAATAATTGAATTTTAGATCTTTATATTCTAAAATTTATTTACATCTGGGATACAGTGAGAAATGTCCCACTGTCCCCCATCAACGTGCCCCACTGTACCCCACAAGAAGTATTTTTAAATCAAAAGTATAAACTTGCCTAAAATTTATTAATGGAATAAAGAACATTACATACATGTAATTAAGAAACTTTAAGCTTTAAATTAATGCATTTATATTGATTATTGGATAATAATTTATTGCTGAAATCCAAAAAAGTAAAACTTACTTGATTTTTCCAAAAGTGGTAGTAAAAACAAAAAGGGCTGCAACTACCCTACAAGATGAAATGTGACAATGACTAGTTTCCACAGTGTTGCCCTACAGGGTAACTAAATAATGGCATATTTTTCTAATTCTTGAGTATTTGAATTTTAGGAAAAATGCCTATTGTCCCACTGTACCCCGTGTCCCACTGTGCCCCCCTTTCTCCTAATACTTTAATAACAAAAAATCACGCAAGAAAAAGCAAATCAGAATAATAATGAAACGACTATAGCCATTGAGTTTTCTGAGTTTCATACATAAATAAGAGAATTGTGTAAGCAATCATTTGTCTGCCAGATAAATTACTCCTACCACTTTATGAAGCTGATACATAAAAGAATAAAAATCTTCGAAAGTGTGATTGTGAAATTATAGTTTTCATTACATTTCACAAATGCTTTCAATCGAATTCTTATTTTTTCTTGTCAAAAAAATCATATTTTATTAGTTTTCTTAATATTTTTGTTATTTTGACAGACTAATTAGAAAATTATAGAAATAATTGAATAAAGCCTTATATGTAGATCAAAATGTGTTAAATGATGCAGAAGTTTAAGAAATATTAAAGCAAAAAAATATGTTCATATTTATTAAATTTCTTTCTATATGAATTTTTGCCATCAGCAGAGCGAAATCGAGAAAGTGTGTATCTGTGTGTGTGGTGGAGGGAGAAGCATTTCTCTGTAAGTAGTTCAATGACACGACAAGTACACTAGTACTTATGAAAAAAATAAAGCTATTTTCAGCTAGGCATGTGCATTATAAAAAAAAATAATAATGAGGTGCAGAGTTTTAAAGAATGTGAGTGAATTTTGATTTGAAATTTTAATTAATAGTGTGCCAAAAAAATCCACTCATGTGCCATCTACAGCACTCGTGCCATAGGTTCCTCAACCCTGACATAGAACATACATATGGTAACATAACATAACATAGAAACTTCCACAAAATCAAACTAACAACAATAATACTGTTGTCACTTACAATAGTATAATTTACTATAAGTATTAAATACAGTTAATGTGCGAGTACATTCTCAACAATTTTAACTTGTATATTTATCTTCTATACTAATGATAGTTTAGTATTTTGCTTAACTTTAGTACTCTTCTATACTTTAATACTTTTCTGACAAGTAAAATGTAGTACCTATATGACAGTAAAATTTCTGTTCCGAAAAAATCCTTTGATCTTAAATTATTTGTTTTAGAACATAAGAAAATTACATTCACAGCCATGAAATTTAAAATTTTATATATTAAATATGTTTTGTAAAATAATAACTCAAATGATAATTTTAATAATGTAAAGTTTACTTTAAAAAAATTATGCTTATCAAAAGGAAAGCATCTGTTTCAAATATTATGCATAAAAAAAAAAAAATAAAAAAAAATAAAAAAAAATAACACCTTAAAGTACTAAGCTTGATAGTTACCATTCGGCTTGTCAAGTATTCAGTTTTTCTCTGTGCCGAGTATTTTAAATGAATGTAAATGTAAGCAACAATTAAAGTCGCGACACTTAAAATTTTGTGTCATGATATCTTCAACTCACAAATGGTAGAATTTTTCAGAAGAGTAACGGCAAAATAAATCAATAAATAAAAATTGCTTACCATAAATTTATTTTAATAAAGAGGATGGGCCAGAAAATTGGTTTAAAAAATTAGTTATTGTTAATATCAGAACACGCTTATTTCCTAGATCTTATCACAAGAGTAAAGTGATGCTAACACAATGAATGAATCGTAAGAAATGGAACTCGAAAGGATGCATTTAGGCATAGTGAACCATTAAAAAAATCTGCAACAGAACTGTTCAAAGACATTTATTTGTCAAACAAGAATAGATAACATCAGTCAAAGTCCCAGAATATAGCACTTAAAAATGGTATCGGGTTTAGATTTTGACACAATTTGATTTTGAAAAACTAACAGGAAAATTTATTGGTAAAGCTAATTTCTGATAATATCTGGTTTAATAATTAACATTATAAACAGGGATAAAAAAGTAATATTTATACTGTTATTGCAACATTTTTATTTATAAATAGCAGCTATGGGAGTTTCTCCATTTAAAGAATGAATCCTTTTCAATAATTCATGATGTGAAAATACGTGATTCATTCTTGCATTTGGCGTCTTGTCTTTTGCCTTTTTTGTTTTATCAGGTAACATTTAAAAAATCAGTTGTACTTATCTTACCCTCTTTACTAAAATTAGAATATTTTTAAAATAGTTTCTTTGATTACTCTTCTGCTAAAATTTCTAAAAACCGCGATTTGATCTTCTTTTTGCGATGATTAGTATTTTCAAGCATTATCAAAATGCTTTAATTATAGCTGATAATTTTATTTTTTATTTATTTGTAATTAGTTCGGCAAATATTATTCCGATTTAAATTTAAAAACAACAAATTGTTTTTTCTTTAAATTTAAAACAATATATTGCTTATAGACTCTGGTTATATTCTGTTCATTTGATAGTACCGTAAAATACCGTTAATCCGCCCTTCCCGATCAAACGCCCCCTCCCCACTTTATAAAGAATTTGAAATTTTCAAAAAATCCCGAGAAAGCGCCCTCCCTCCCGAATCTCAAAGGCGATTGTGAGCGAAATCAATCATTTTGAAATGAACGAATCATGAATCTTTAATGAAATGCGCGTTTTTTCAAGATTTTTTAATTGATTTCATGCTTGTTTTGGCTTTTTCTTACTAATTTCTCCTTTTTTCTGCGTTTTTTCGACAGAATTTACGTTTAAAAAAGAAAATAACCCAAATTTTTTCAAGTATAAATATTTATCATTCATTCAACGATTCATTCATTTTATGATGATTCATTCCTGTAAATGTTGTTGAAGGATCGCGAAAAAATCCCGTGTAAGCGCCCTCCCCTAACTATTGTACGATTTTTCTTTTCGTTTGGGGGGGCGGATTAACGGTATTTTACGGTAAATGCTTTTTAAATAATTCATTGCATACTGATATCCTATATAAATTTCGTAAAAATTCATCCAAAATATTAAAAAAATTTAACAAGCTAATAAAATGGCATTCCAATATCTTCATAATAATGAGATTGGTTGCCAATTGATGTTGTGGTTGCACTGCATTTTTAAACAATTGTTTGTTTTTTTCGTATATTTAGGAAAAAGATACCTACTTGTATAATCCCATGCTAGAAGTTACACAAAGTACCAACAATGACACTATTTACAACATTTTATTTTATTTGTAACGCCAATATAATTGCTTCATTGAAGCAGTTGAAGGTGTATTTATTATTCTCTAACAATCATTTAATATTTTATATCCTGTCTCTTTCTCTTTTTTTTTTTCAATTGGAACAAACACATAAAATTAAATTCTGTTTTCCTCAATCAGCTTTTTTTCATAAGTCCCACTTGCTAATCACACTGCCTTAAATTACATTTCCAAAACTTATGTTTACCAAAATAAAGTTTCGCTTCATGGGAATAAGTACATTTTTGGGGTTTTTTGGAAAAATATTTTGCTCCTGAGAAAATGAAATTGCATCTTGTTCTGTTTTTGGCAAATCTTAAATATGCATTTTCGTAGCACTAAAAATGGCATCAGACATAAAAAAAAAAACAACAACGAGGAATTCAAAAGATAACTGCTTGCGCGAGCAAACAACAAGAATACTCTTTATTAGTGCAACTTTTGCTGCGGTGGCGTTAATACATAAGTACCAAATTCTTCATAGAAAAAGTTTTCCTGCACAGTCAACAAATAAAAATTATTTAAGAAATGAGATTCATTATAATAATCTATCAATTTTTTTAGGTAAAGTATATAGCTGTAAAGAAGAAAAAGGTAAAGCTTGTAGATAGAACGTTATTTACCCCCCCCCCCCTTTTTTTATTGTTGCTATCTTTGAATAATGCAAAAACTTTTGTTTACATAATTTAAAACATAGGTTTTATTCAAATTCTGTATGGAATTGATTTAATTTTCTTGCTTTTATGTTTCGAAGAATTCTATCTGAATTTTAAAAGGACCCGAAATCCAGAAAATTCCAAAATCTGGGAAGCCCTCAGTCCCAAGGATTCCCGATAATAGGTCCACTATCAAATCAATAATTAAAGCATCCATTCTACACACAGAACATTCACATCTTGAAGCAATCAGCCCCTCTTTCACCATTCAATCAAAGGTAGCTTCAAAAATACAATATATAGTCTGATTAACTTTGCTTGTATTTATAAAAGTATTTATAGGTATATATATATATTTATTTATCTTTATCACTCCGCAACACACAAACAAAATACAAAAATATTCTTTCTTATCTTCCCCATCTGCTAATAAACAAAAATATGCCACACAACAAAAGTTAAAATTACCCATAAATATACTAATATGCAAAAAAAAAAAAAAAAAAAAAAAAAAAAAAGCTTCAATGTATGCAAAATCTACTAAAACAAATTTTCAACAATATCCATTTTTACTGACAAAATGACAAAAAAACTGTTCACTTCGGGTGAATTGCAGTTACTCTCCTTCGCCAAGGCGAATTTTATTTGGTGCGATAAATGCTTCAATATGGCAACCCTAAGGAGTGTTCCATTTTAAACTCTGTTTTTTAAACTGTATCCTACCGTTTTCTAAGCCGTTTCCTGATTGGACACTCCTTTTTGTTGCATTTTTTTTATAGGATGAAAGAAGAGAACGGAGAAAGGGAGTGTTTAAATTTTTGAAAATAGTTATTCCCACTTAGAAACTGCTCCTGATAGCACTTTTTTTTGCGTTGCGTCTTGCATTCAACGAGTGAATTTATTTTTTTGCATTATCCTCTTTTTATGTTTAGTTAGATACCGTTCAGTAACTACTATGGAAGTTGTTGATTGTTTGAATGAGGAAGTAAAGTATTCTAATGGATACTTTACACTGTTGAAAGTATGCGGCAAAAAGTATATGATTGACTGGTTTGTAAATGAGGGTTTGATGTCACTTAGATATGAATGTCCTAGGTGTAGAAGGGATATGCAGCTAACGGTGAACAAGAATTTGAATGATGGCTATGAATCGCGTTGTCATGTGCAAGGAGGAGTTGACAAGCATGAAATAACTCAGAGTGTAAGGAAAGGTACGTGTGGTTTTCCATGAGTAGAATAGATGGTTTATGCAAGATAATGAAAGTGACGCGTAGTGGTTTGGTGAATGTATGGAGAAATATTGTATAGCTGACTTGAATGTGGCGAGTAATACCGCAACTGATTGGTATTCTTTTTGTAGAGAAGTGTGTCAGATGGTGATTATGGAAGAGAGTGAGCCTTTGGGTAGCGTAGGAGTGACTGTAGAGATTGATGAAAGTAAGTTTGGAAAGATGAAATATGGAAGAGGGAGGCATGTGAAAGGAGAATGGGTGTTTGGAGGCATGTGAAAGGAGAATGGGTGTTTGGAGGCATTGAAAGAAGGATGAATAGATGGTTTTTTTTTGGGTTGTTCTGAAGCGTGGTAAAGAGAATTTGCTTCCCGTGATTGAGGAATGGGTGTTGCCAGAAACCATGATACTTTTAGATTGTTTGAAGGCCTACGAATGTTTAGAGGATGAAGGATTTGAGCATGTACGGGTAAACCAGTCTGCATTACGTGCACCCTGAAACCACACAAATTCCATTGAGGGCACCTGGGCAGCAACCAAACGAAAATTGCGGAATACTCTGTACATAGCGAAGTATTTTGATTCATATCTAGCCGAATATATGTCGAGGAGGAAGAAAATCACAGTTGAGTGATGCAACTTTCTGCAAATTTATCTTAGACATTAGAAAGGTCTATACTCCGTGGCAAAAGGATCCTCCAGCCATGGAAACAACGGAAAACCAGTGAACCGATCTAAAAAGCAAGGGGTTCTAAAAGCGATCTAAAAGCCCCTCACAAGAGCAAAACAGCAGCTCTGGGTAAGTAAAAATTCTCCTTTTTTTGTCTTTGCATTTGTATTTTACATGCTTTTTGTTTATTTTGATTGCTGCCATCTTGGAAAGTGCGTTTTTGCCTAGTGTCTCTTTGAACAAGTTGCTCTGGGAGACAAGACACAAAAACGCACCAATTTGGCAATTTTTGAAAATTGTGCCAAGAAGGAGAGCAAATTGCGATTGCACCTTAACTTCTATATTTCAGGCTATCACTTCACAAAATACAGAAGTACTGAACACAAAACTCATGCCAAAAATGCATTTAAATAAGTCTGATTATTAAAAGGAATCAAGCATTTGATCAAACTAATCCAAATTCCATATATATTCACAATAGGCATGGCAACAATTTAAGAAACAAAAAATAACAACAAAATTTTGTTTATATTTCTTAGAAAAGTTCAACAATACCAAGTGTCTCTTGCTTGTTCAAGGATTCAGCCGTAGTTTCTTAAGTGTACGTGTCTTTTGTGTAAGTTTTGATAAACTTTATAGAAGCACTTCATCACGCGATCAATCATTTAAAAAAAAAAATTACTTTCATTTCAATAGAATACAATTAAATTCGGATTATGAGCTATCAATACAGTGTTTTTAAATTAAATGCTAAAATATTTTCAAACTCATTTGTTCTTTCTAAATTAAAGGACTTAAAAATAAATAACAATAATAAAGGAAATTATCTCCTATTAAAAAAAACATTTTAATAAGGCTTTAAAATGATTCAGTGATAAGCCGTCAAAAATGAAAGTTGAGACACACGAGGAAGTTGGGAAATTTCGTGTTGTCATTATCAAATAGCAAATTGCAGAATTTTTAATTGAAGATTAAGGAAATAAACTATCCTACCTTAACATTAACTTATTTTAGTAAAATGTTTGGGTACAATCTGAGAAGAAAATTAAAAGTTGGCTTATATGAGAAGCCTACGGATACTATAAATTTTTAAGTTTTAAAAGATATCTGATATTACTCAGAACGAAAGAGACAAGACACCTATAGAAGAAAGAGTCGTGAATTACAAGATGATTTATTCAAAATGATTCATTCATTTTGTGAATACTAATTATTAATATTATTTATTAATTACACTGCTGCAATGGTTATATCAGTAGTATATATATATATTTTAATCACCTGGTTATAATACTATTTGCCAGATAAGCTATTAAAAGAAACAAGCTTTACCAAAGAATCAAAGGTAGATTTTTCTTACTTATTCCAAAATCAAATTTCTAACTTCAGAGGATATTTAAGAAATAGATTCGTGAATCTGAATAAATGCTTTTTATATCTTTTTTATAAA
Organism: Maratus speculifer; assembly: GCA_964019185.1. Taxonomy (NCBI): domain Eukaryota; kingdom Metazoa; phylum Arthropoda; class Arachnida; order Araneae; family Salticidae; genus Maratus; species Maratus speculifer. Next base: position 369,207,677 of record OZ025296.1, read on the forward strand.
GAAATAGTCTGTTAAAATTATTTCTGCAAGATACTCATTATTCATGAATGATTCTTTTTAGCGTGATTCATTCTTTGTGTTGGCGTTTGTGATAAAAAAAAAAGACGAAATGAGTTTATACTCTGATTTCTGATTGTAACAATAGGTATTTTTATTTTAAATACATTTACTGACCTTTTTTTCATTATTCAAATAAATTAATGATATAAAGTGTTTTTCTTTAGTTATTCTTCTACTGAAAATTCTAGAACTTGTGATTAGATCGCATGACGACCACTGAGCTGGAGCTCAGTGATGATGACTAACAATTTTAAGTGCCACAACTTACTATTATTATTATTATCGTTACTATTATTATTTATTAATTAAACTGCTGCAATGGCTGTATCAGTAGTATAATTTTTTTTATTACTGGTTGTAATACTGTTTACTAGACAGTTATTAAAAGAAACAAGCTTTACTAAAGAATCAAAACTAGATTTTCCTTAGTTATTACAAAATCAAATTTCTAACTCCTGAGGATATTTAAGAAATAGATTCGTGAATTTGAATTAATTCTTTTTATTTCTTTTTTATAAATAAATATTCTTTTAAAATTATTTCTGCAAGAGATTCATTATTCATGTACGATTCTTTTTGCGATTCTTGATTCATTCTTTGTGTTGGCGTCTCTGATAAAAAAGAGGATATGAGTTTATACTGATTGTAACAATAGATATTTTTCTTTCAAATAATGTTTACTGACCTTTTCTCTTTATTCAAATAAATTAATGATAAGGTATTTTTCTTTAGTTATTCTTCTACTGAAAATTCTGGAACTTGTGACTCGATCATATGATGACTTACAATTTCATGTGTTGCAACTTTCATTTTTGCTGGGATTTATGGTAATTTAAAATCGACGGCACACAGATAAACTGAATATTTAGCCAGGCGAATACTTTAATATTTTAGACTTCATAGGTATCAAAAGTAAAATTTAATACAATATTTAAAACAAATATTTTCGTTTACATACATAAAATATTTTGTTTGTTTGTTTTTCTTTTACAAGTAATCTCCCTATAAGTAACTAATATATACCATAATTAAAATACAGTATAAGAAGTATGCTTTGAGTTATTTTTTAAGAAACCTTTTTTTATATAATAAATTTTGTAATTTCATGATTGTGAACATAATTTTTTTATATTCTAAAAGGTATTTTAAAATCAAAGAAAATTTTTGGAGGATTTAGTAGAAAAATTTTACCGTCAATTGTTTGTTTGTAAGAAAAGCATTGAAGTAAAAAATATATAAATGATACAATTTATTTAAAAGATGGTAACTTATATTAACTATGCAGTATCCGTGCCAAGTACATTTGTGCTGTGAATGACACCAATTATGCTGATTAAATTAACCTTTTTCTTACAGCAATATAGATTAGAACAGCTAACAAGAAACTGTAATGTTATAATAATATTCATAATATAGTTTATTTACTTATCATTGCTTAGCTTTTCTATTTCTTTAATAATTCATTTTTATTTTTTATAGGTGTTGCTCCAAATTCTTTGTTTGATTTATTTTAAGAAGAGGGTAGTTTTAAAACCTTTTTTAATTTTATAAAATTTTTAATTTCATTGTTTCTTTTGTTAATTAAAGCACATAAAGAAAATTTGGTACTATTTGGTTATTGTTGATATAGGGCAAAATTGGGAAATTTCTTTAGCGGCCACTGGCCGGTAAAACTAATTTTTTATATAGACACTTTCTTTAAACTACTAGACATTTTTTTATTTAAAAATACAAAACAGTAAAAATTTCATAAGTATTAATCTAAAACTGAATAGCCCAATTAAATGTTAATATAAATATAATGGAAAAAAAAATAGAAACTTTGATGAAATACAAGAAAATTTTATTCTCTCCATTTGAAAAAGTGGCCGGAAGGTGGCCACTGATAGACAATTTTTCACGAGCCACTTTTTCTCATTTAATGGCACTGTGGCTGGTGGCTAGTGCTAATTTTGTCCTTTACCTGTTGACCAATTTCACCAAATTATACAAATCCCTCATGCCACATTATACATATTGACATAATGTTTTTTTTTTTTTTTTTTTTTTTTTTTTTTTTTTTTTTTTTTTTTTTTTGAATAATAAAAAAAAAAAAAATAATTAGTAGAATATTAATAAAAATCACTTAATAATGTATTAAACATGTATATCATATTTCTGTGGCTTCCGGTAATAACTAGGTAAGGCACATTTTTAAAATTTGAGTAATCATAAAATGGATGAACTTAAATGAATTTATCATATTAGAAGTAGTGTCACCACCAATTAAAACATTGCTACATTATTTGGAAAAGGAAAGTTTCAGTCATTTTGACTGTGGTACAATGAAAGGGGGATTATAAGGTGAACTGGGAGAATTTGCATTTGTGTTTTTTTTTAACTTTTCCATATTTTGTAGACATATACTAAATAAATGATTTTTATCAATAAATTCAAATATTATACATTTATTTTCAAATAACTTTTACTGATCAGTTATAAATTCCTTTGTTTTCAATAATGCTGTAAATAAATCAAAAACATTTAAAGCATCGAAACATTTTGTTTCTTCTTGCAAATTAGTTTCAGTAGCCATAGCATGCTATCCCCAGTGCAAAATATAATGATGACGGCATTTTATGGCTTCTAAAACTGGTTTGCAATAAGATATGAAGTCTTCTGGTGCTTTAAACATTGATTTTATTCATTTATAATATTAAATACCTAGTACTCGGCAAATTGGTCGAATACTGAATAAATTCCGAGTACTTGGTATGGCCCTTTTTGATACGTGACACTTTATAAGCTCGTCAATGGTTTTGTCAAAACTGTAACTACAAGCATGACATAATTCTGATTGCAAGATTTCTATAATAAAGAAGTACCTTTTTTCTTCACTTTTCTCTTATGAATTATCGGTTTCAATATTCCTTAATTTTATTCTTATCATTTCTAAGGATTTTTTTTTTAATAACGCAACCATGAAACTTATAATGTCAATCTTTTTATCTTGTAATAATATTTTTTTACACACGCTACTGACCATTCATAAGTTCTGATATTCTCTCGTGCAAATAATTGATACTTTATGAGATAGCCAAATCCATTGCTATATACATTTTCTCTCTCTCTATATATATATATATTTAAACCCTTTAAATAATTAGGGTCTAATTTCAGATAATGGCACTTTGGTGTTTACATTTTCTAATTTTTTTTAATTAAAAGTTCGAATATATATTGCATTGTATAAAAAAATGACGGCCATTTCAATTAAGGGATATCAAGGAAAATTTTTAGAATTTTATCAAAAATTTCATCTTATATATTCTCATAATATACCATCATTCCTGTGTGTTTTGTATGCACCTAGAAAATGAGGATTTTGACAAACTAACAGATGTGAATGAGATTTTTTGCTTTATTCATAGCTTCTTTGGCCAGTAATGTAAAATCTAAGGATCAACCCATGAAACACTCTGTCATGTGCCTTAAGTTATTTGAAAGGGGGATATTTTAAGGCATTTAGTCAAATATGTCAATTTTGACAATATGTCAAATTCTGTTATCATCCAGATTTAAAAACCTGTAGTTCTAAATAGAGCATGCAAGTTGCAAATTCCATTCCATTTTTAAAACTTAATGTGTCATAAATGTATCATTGTCGGATAATTAATGATTCATGTTGAGTGTGTTAACTTAAGACAGCCCAAGTCTAGGTTATTTATGTTCCCAAAAATAACTTTTATTTTATATTTTAAATAATTTAATTATATGCTGCTTTTAAAAACAAGAGCTACATTCTCCTTTAAAACAGTCAAAAATATTAGAAGACATTCCTTAACTTGGATTAATTTTCTTTTTTTAGAAATATTTGACAAAGAACCTTTATAAAGTTTTTGGTGTTAAAAATTTTTGGATAAGTAAGCCTCTACAGATTTGCGAATAAAACCTTTTACTGGCTATGTATTATACAATACACTGAATAAGCTATAACTTTCAGTTCAAGAATTAATCTATTTTACAATTTCATCCCTGAAATTATGTTGATAAATGCTAATTTGCTTTACCAGGCGTCTAAATTAAATAAGAATGAAATTAAAATTCTAAAATCACACAATTGTAGTAGAAAAAAAATAATAAACTGTTTCTTCTGAAATCTATTATTTTGAAATTTACATTTATGTAAAAATAGTTTAATGTTATTGAAAATGAAAAGTAACACAGACATTCCAAATAAATACATCTATATTCTAATTCTCATTAATGCAATTTTATATAATTTATTATATATTTTCTTAATAAATAAATGTTAATGTATTTTTCGTAAGTATTGAATGTTCTTGCCGTACTTTAAGGAAAAAAAGATAACACAGTAGACTCCCTCAATTCCGCACAGCTTAGGACCAGAGGTTGTGTGCATTTTAGAATTTTGCGGATTTCTGGTCATTGCATTTTTTAAAAAGGAATTTTGAAGTAATTAGTATTGAAATCAAAAGTATATTGAATGTTTACAATATACTAAAATATTAAAATATGAAACTAAAACAATAAAAATTTAGATAATTTTTTAAAAATGATTAAAATACTAAAATCATAGGTCAAGTTAATAATCATTATGAACAATTTTATTTTCATTTTAAAAATTAGATGTGCTTTTTCTAAATTATGCATTGAAACTTGCCTCATAAAGGTACATTACTAATTCACATCAGGATCATAAAATAACAAAGCTTTATTTCAGGTTTAGCCAGATTTAAAAACCAAAAAAGCTTGATTTATACCTAAATATATTTGATAAGAAGATTGTGATTATCAATGATATCAGCAATATCTTGAATTTTTTCACAAATATTATTTTCTTTTTCATGAATTCAATAACCTTTAGAAAAATTGCAAATTAAAAAAATGTACAGAATTGATATAAAACTAAAAAAATCCAATTTTGCACCTACATCTTAACTGATCGCTACATTGTTTACATCTGCAAATTATGTGCGGATTTTAGAGAGTTGTGGATTTTAAGAGTGCGAATTTGAGAGAGTCTACTGTATTGTGATCTTCATGAAACATTCCACTGTAAAAATTTAAGAGTTGAATTCAATAAGTTTTAAAATTGACCAATGAGTTTTGAGTAAAATGGGGCAATTAATACATTGATGGACTGCCGCATGTTTCAAATGTTTGTGGCAAGGATGGTGTTACCCCACGCCAGGAATCTTGATGTAAATTATTTGTAAAAATCTTACATGTATATTTCTCAAATTTCCTAACTGTGACTCTATAAATATTGTCGTTAAAACTCACATCTAGAAAGTATATTTTACGATGCATTAAGACGTTGGTATGTGAAAAAATCAAATCATCTGTGAGAGAGGGAAAAAATTTTCAATTCTCATTTATCGTTTGAAAAATGCACGTTTGAATGTCGGTAATGCTGTAAAAAGAAAAGAAAAAATATATTGATAAAAGATGCTGGAGAGATTTTAAAAAAAATTTATCAATTAAAGAAATGAATAATAAAATTAGAAATGTAAAGCTATTGCTAATAAAGTATCTTGAAGATATAAAGCTATGAAATATATATAGTCAGTATATGTAGTATATTCCTTGTAAAATTTATATATGTAGGTATATATGTAAGGAGAACGGCGACGACGTCTAGATTCCACAACACCGTACAAGCTCCCGTGCATCACCAGGGTTGATACAGCACATTTATTAATATCTAATAATCAGCAGCAAGGTTCTGTAGCCGTAGTGTAAATTTTCAAGCAACGAAGGAGTTTTATTGGGAATTTCCCCGTAAAAAATCAAGCCACTAAGTCTTTGCAATTCATATTTATTATAAGTCATAAGGCAAACGAAGCCATTCCAGCATTAAGCGTTGCACACATAGAGTACTCCAACTTCGAGAAATAATCGACATCATTAAATATTCCAATTTATCGGACAAACCAAACGAACGTCTTACCAGTTTTAAAGACAGATGCATTCTAACACTCCTAAAAAGCCAAATGAAAAAGGAACATTTTCACGACAAACTAGCTCCCTCATACTCCGCGTCAATCAATTAAAAAATCCAATTAGGATTAACTCGAGTCTAAGCGTCAAAAGATGATCAGCTCTGATTGGTCTAAGGAGGCGTGTCCTCGGGCAGGATCTATATTTTTCCTCGCAAATAACAAGCCCTTTAACAACGCGCATTAACACCGGTAACGCGATGTTAAATAAAATTAAAATCCCGGGAATATTCCAGAAAGTAAAGAGGTCACGAAATACTTCCCGCCTTTTTGAGAAGCAAGCAATAATTTATTAATAAATAAAATAAGAAAAAGAATTTTAGCTGTTACAAGTTAATACATTACGAAACTAAGATTGAAGTATGTTCTACAAATTTTAGAATTGAAGTTAAGAGAGAACAAAATGGCGCATTTTTTTTTATTTTATTACAAATCCCCCCTCTTAGAAAGACGGGTGAAAATGTAGGTCTGAGACCTGCAATTTCACAGAAAGGGAGATGATGCAGACTTAGATCACGAAGTTTTTGATATAAGTAATAATAAATAGATACTAAATAAAAAAAATTAAATTAAATAATTTTTTATATAAATATAGAATTTAAATTTAGGAACACTAAGGTGATGTTTGGAATGACTTTATATTTACATTCAATAAAATAGGCATCAATAAAAATACAAGATATGATCTTGTTTAGCAGTACATACCAGGAAGTAAGTTGAAAATATAAACAACTAATCTTAATATACTAACATGAAAAAAAAAAACTTGGATGCATTCATGATAATGGCAAATCTAAATATGAAGAAATTCCCTGGAAAGTTCTAGACAAATTTTGCGAGTTCATTTAAAAAAATCCTCTAAGGCTCAGAATTAGAGTGGTATAGTTCATACCTCTTTTTTCAAGGAGTCTAATTATATCTTTATTAATTGTCTAATTTTCATCAGCTAATATTATAACAATAGTTCAGTTTTCATGTGACTGAGTCCTTGCACCTTTATAACAGTTCCATATTAGGGTATCTTTGTGTAAATACTTTATACTTGTAATTCAATATAGTAACACATTTTATAATATATTAATATAGTAATAACAAATTTTAACAATGTAATAAAGAAACATAATAAAGAAAAAATATCACTGATAATAAATATCATAGTAAATCTAAGTTACGCTCATAATGGGTATAAATCTTTCAATAAGTAATAGTAAATATTTCAAAAGACATTCTTTAAATTCTAAATTATATACTTAATCTCGTTTATCTCATCTCAGGTATTTTTGGAATGAAATATATAGAGAAGTGGAATAGAATAAAGAATATAATCAATTATGTAATCATTTACTTAATCTTGTAATTCGAGTACAGGATTAAGTAGGTATATGTACAAAAAAAAGTTAAAAATATAATATGATAAAATAATGTAAAATAAAAATAAATAAAAATTTTGTTCATGTTTGAGAATGCAAGTGACTTTTAAACTACTAAGATTCTTTAAAAAGACATTAATAAATAATAAAAATAAAAGGCAAAATTATTCATGTCAATTCATGTCAAATAATTACGCAATAAATATTCTCTCGGTGTGATAAAGCATTGCAAGATGCAAGAAGGAAAGAGAAAAAGAAACAAATTAAATTCTAATTGACATGTACTTGGACTGGAATGTAGAAGCAAAGAGAGAGAGAGAAAAAAATTAAAATAAAGTGATAAAAATTTTGTTACTTGGCAAATAATTAAATTTAATATTACAAATAGGTTCAGTTGAAAAAAAAATTTGACTTAATATTTACTTGTTATTATATTATTCTAAATTATAACTAGAGTAATTCAATACAGAATAAGAAATCCTCATTTTGTCCGTCTACACCGTCATAAACAAACAAATATAAAAATTTCCAGACAAGTGACACTCTCGCTGCAGTCAAGAGATATCATTGCCATTCTGTAAGAATTACAGGATATTATCTGAATTAAAATATGGAAAGAAATTTACTGTTTAAGAGAAAGAAAAAAATTATAAAATGATAATAAACTAGAGATAGAGTCTAAGCTACAGTTTTTACTTGAGTTTGTTGTGGTTGAATAGGGAGTTGTTGCTCATGACTTAATTTAAATTTATCAGGGGAATAATAAGGCCTTAATTTAGATATATGTACTATTTCTGAACTTTTGAATTGGTTTTGCCTATCAATTTCCAAATTTACTTCGGATAATTTGTTAAGAATTTTATAAGGGCCACTAAATACTTGTGATAACTTTCTAGTATTAGGGTACTGAAATTCTTCATAGATAGCTTGATCTCCTATTTTAAATTTTGGTTCGATATAATCTTTATCATAATATTTTTTATTTTTTAAATGAAATTCATCAGTTCTTGCTTTAGCAATTTTAAATGCTTCATGAACAGACGGATAATAATTTTGTTGTAAGGGGGAGTCATAGGGTAATTGGCCAAAAAGCAAGTAAGCAGGTGGAAATTTAGTAATAGAATGGGGTGTATTATTATATTCATTAACTACCTCAGTTAAAAGCTTAGTCCAGAGAATTTTAGAGTTAGTGGAGTTTACTTTACATTTTAATCTAGTTACTATTGTCTGATTTACTCTTTCACATTTCCCATTCGTTTGTGGATGATGGGCAGTGGTCCAACGTTGTTTAATATTATGATTTCACAGGAATTTTTTGAATCTTGAAGAAGTAAAAGCAGCATTCCTGTCAGTTAGTTAGAGGGGACTGTACTCTTGAAATCTTACTAAAACAGAATAATTGTTGAGGGATTTTGATATTGATGATTTGTTTCAGACAATTTGTATAAGCTTCTGTAGTAACACTTTTGGAAGGAAATGCCCAAACATATCTTGTTGCATGGTCTATTATAATATGGAGATATTTTTTTTAGAATTATAACAATTGAACCCTCCTACAGTATCAACAGACAGACAGTCAAAAGGTTGATCTGTAGTGGGCATAGCTTGTAATAAGCCAAATTTTTCCTGTCTAGGTTTTTTATTTTTCTGGTAAATATCACAGTATTTAACAAAGTTGGTAATGTCTTGGGTCATATCTGGCCGATAATATTTAGGAGAAATTAAATTTTGCATTTTTTGAACACCAGGGTGAGAAACTGTTCATGAGCAACACTAAGCAATTTTTTTCTTAGGGACATGGGAACTACGACTTTACGAAAACCTTTTCTTTTAACTATAATCAGTCCATTGTCATTAATATAATTTGATCCACACACATTTTCTTTTTCTTGCATCTCAATAATCTCTTTAACGTCAAGAAGAAAAGTAAGGGGTTTACAAAAATGAGAAATAGGGTTTCTTGACAACATGTCGGCTTCGACATTTGCAGATACCTTTAACTACTCTATTTTGTAATCGAACATACTTTACTTCAATAACCACCTAAATAATCGATCTTTTAAATGTTTGACATTTTTTAACTAAATAAGAGAAGCATGATCAGTATGGATGGTAAATTGTACACAGTGAGAGTAATGATAAAATTTATCTAAAGTATCAATGATAGCAAGACACTCTAATTCGGTAATGGAATAATTTTTCTCATAACTTCTCAATCCTCTAGAAAAATAAGCAATCGGATGTAAAAAGTTATTATGGTCGGGTTGTTTAAGAACTGCACCTACCGCCACCTGAGAAGCGTCAACAAACATGTGTAGGGGTAATTTTGAGTCATAAATCTTTAAAATTGGTTTAGCAATGAGGGCATCTATTAATTTTTGAAAAGAGTTTTGACATTCAGAATTCCATTCCCAAATAGTATCTTTCTTAAGTAATTTATTTAGGGGGTGTCTAATTTCAGCATATTAGTCAATAAATTTATGATACACATTTATAGAGCCAAGAAATCTTTGTAATTCTTTAGTATTAGTAGGAGGTTTTAATTTTTTAATTGTTTCTATATTAGTATTAGCTGGAGTTAAAGTTCCATTTTGGATTTCATACCCTAGAAAACTGATTTGTTTTTGAGCAAAAGTACATTTAGAAAATTTTAATTTAATATTTTCTATTCGGCATAAATCAAAAATTTGGATGAGATGTTGTATATGTTCATCTATTGATTTCGAAAAAATAATTATATCATCAAAATAATAACAAGCAAAGTCTATTTTATATTTTGCAAGAATTCTTCTAATTGTCCTATTGAAAATTGAGGGGCCTACCTTTACACCAAAGGGGAGAACATTCCATTCCCAGAGCCCACAATCAGTAGTAAAGGCTAACTTTTCGGAATCGGCTGGGTGAATAGGTATGTGCCAATAGCCTGGTGCTAAATCTAGTGTAGCGAAATATTGGGCACCACTTAATTTGTCTAAAATTTCATCTATTTGGGGCAAAGGTTCAGCGTCACTTTTCATAATAGAATTTAATTTTCGGTAATCAACACATATTTGGGTTTTTCTGCCTTCATCTCGCTTATTTACTAACGTAACTGGGGAAGAATATGGGCTATAACTTTCTTTAATTAACCCAGCAGCTAAAAAGGATTGGATTTGCTGAGATATTCCTTTTTTATCAGCAGTGGATGTACGATAAGGCCTCAAAGATATTGGTAGGTCAGATTTATGAAAAATATGCTGAGGTTCAATATTAATTCTCCCTACATCATATTTATTTTTGGCAAAAATATCTAAATAATCCCTTAAAAGTTCCCTTACATTTTTATTTTGAATAGCATTCAGATCCCCCAATAGATTATAATCATCTTTATTAGTTCGCGGCAAGGATTGAGGAGTTATGGTATTTCCATAACGGGTTGCACAGTAGTATCATTTTTTATAATATCAAAATGAAGCAATTCTAAATTATCACTGGATATGTTAACATGTTGGTTTAACGTAATATTTTCTTGTAGCACCTGGCTTTTTGCACAATCAATTTTCAATTTAAATTTGGCACAATCAGGTAAACCTAAAATAGCATAGTCCAAATCTATCTGACTTACTAATAAATTAACATACCTCTTTATATTACCAAATTTAATACATAACTGACAAGATTTATTAATTGTAAGAGTTCCTTGTGCCTGTCTAATAGTAATAGGGGAAACATTATGTAAATTACCATTTAAATATCGAACAAATTTGAGAGGTAAAATTGAGACAGTTGATCCACTGTCAACCACACAATACATTTTGTTATTGTCCACATATCTAGGGATAAATAATCGTCAGTCATTATTAGTAGGGGGTGGTTGTATATGAGCAGGAGTTTGAGATTGCAAGGAATTTGTGTTAAATATACAACTCCTCTCCCAATGATAATCATTTTGTATCCCTCTGTTTAAACATATTCTGCACGGACGACTTGGGTAGTTATTTTGATAATGAGTCGTAGGCATTCTAGGAGTGAAAAATCTAGAATTAAAATTTTGGGTTGGGTTGTTTGGAGTGGGTCGAGTCCAATGTATAGGATGAGGATTGGGATTGTGCATAGGTATAGTTTGTTGAAAATTTCTGTTGTTGTTATTAGGGTTGTGAGCTGGAATCGTTGCTAATTGTTTCGCAATGCGAAGCCATTCACGAGTATTGGAAGGTGGGTTTACCATTAAACAATTTTGATACTCCGGCTTAAGCCCATCAGTTAATCCCGTGATAATTAAATTTTCCCCAAGCTGAAGTTGTCTTCCAATCTCAACTTTCTTTCTAAAATAAGAATCCAAATCACTTAGATCATTTAACTTTAAGGAGGTAAACTCAGAAAATTTTGGAACTCTCACCTGAATGAATTTTTCTGTTAAAATCTCAACAATTTCCTCATAAGTAGCACAATCCAAACAATCATCTATGTAAGCTTTTAGCGCTTCCCCCTTTAAATATTTTGATATATTGTGTTTTTTCCACTCATTATCTTTTTTTCTCCAAAGCACTCATTATCAAAGTGTTTAAACCACTTAAAAATATTCATACCTGACTCAAAGTCAAAAGGTACAATATCAAGTTTATTTTCTGACATTTTTTCTTCCTTTACTAATCCTGATCTTAATAACATGAAAGAGGGATAATTCATACGGAAAATATTTAAATGCTACATTTCAATTACTGTAATTCAATTACTATACTTCAAATACTTCAATAAATAACAATAAAAATAATAAATAAATCAACTCTTTCTTTGTTATATTAGGAATGTTTTTTCTCTTTGAATTCATGTGAAATAAATAAATAATGAATAAATATGTAAGAAATAAATAGGTTTTCCATACATAGGAAATACACAACAAATAACTAACACAACAAAAATAATTTTCTCTCTTTAGTACTCGGAACATTTTTTAAACTTAAGTAAATTTTCTATCTACACATAATTTCAATTAATATAAATTAAGAAAAAATTTATTTATTTAATATATGTAATGAAAATAATAAAATCAAGAATTTAAATAAAGAAATTATTATTAAAATTTCGTAAACAATAAACAAATAAAATAAATAATAAATAATAACTTACAGACACCTCGATGAATTGGATCTCATTCCTAGATTTTTATTTTAAAAACAAAAACAAAATAATAATAACTCGCGAAAGTTAATTCAAACTGTTGCAGCACTGTTATAAAAATAAATAAATAAAATAATAAATAAATAAAACTAGATGATGTTGAAATTTAAATAATCAGCAGTTGAAGATTAAATAATCAGCACACGTTTTCGTCGCTGTCAAGAAAAAAAAATACTGCAGGCATATTTCACAAACAAAGGATTTGTAGATGCAGATGTCGAACATATTCACAAACAAAACTTCATAAGAAGATCCTTTTTACAGAACTCCTACTTATCACCAAGCTCTTTTGAAGATCGCTTTAAAGATTCTGAATTATCTGAAATCGTTTTTCTTTCGACATCGTTCCTTGCAACATCATGGGCATTACTTTGATGACTTAGGTGCGTCTCAGAACAAAACCATCACAGCAGATGTTTCAGCGAGTAATCGTTCATCGAACATGGCGAACACAAACAGCGTTGTGAAGCAATTCTCAAAGGTTCAGTTGGTAGTTGTTGAGCTCGATAATTCTTATTCAAAAATCGAACGCCGGTTCATCTCTATCCTGCCGGCTAATGTAAGGAGAACGGCGACGATGTCGAGATTCCACAACACCGTACAAGCTCCCGTGCATCACCAGGGTTGATATAGAACATTTATTAATATCTAATAATCAGCAGCAAGGTTCTGTAGCCATAGTGTAAATTTTCAAGCAACGAAGGAGTTTTATTGGGAATTTCCCCGTAAAAAATCAAGCCACTAAGTCTTTGCAATTCATATTTATTATAAGTCATAAGGCAAACGAAGTCATTCCAGCATTAAGCGTTGCACACATCGAGTACTCCAACTTCGTGAAATAATCGACATCATTAAATATTCCAATTTATCAGACAAACAAAACGAACGTCTTACTAGTTTTAAAGACAGATGCATTCTAACGCTTTTAAAAAGCCAAATGAAAAAGGAAAATTTTCACGACAAACTAGCTCCCTTTTACTCTGCGTCAATCAATTCAAAATTCCAATTAGGATTCACTCGAGTCTAAACGTCAAAAGATGATCAGCTCTGATTGGTCTACGGAGGCGTGTCCTCGGGCAGGATCTATATTTTTCCTCGCAAATAACAAGCCCTTTAACAACGCGCATTAACACCGGTCACGCAATGTTAAAAAAATTTAAAATCCCGGGAATATTCCAGAAAGTAAAAAGGTTACGAAATACTTCCCGCCTTTTTGAGAAGCAAGCAATAATTTATTAATAAATAAAATAAGAAAAAGAATTTTAGCTGTTACAAGTTAATACATTACGAAACTGAGATTGAAATATGTTCCACAGATTTTAGAATTGAAGTTAAGAGAGAACAATATGGCGCAATTTTTTTAATTTTATTACATACATATATATGTATACACATATGTATCTATACGTATACATAATAGTGTAAAACGATGTACGTGTATATTAATGTTTCTTGTCAATAACCTTTTTTGATATTAATGAAATTTTAAGGAAATACAATTAGTGAAATTTTAATGGTGTAATTATAACTACACCATTATGGAACATACATGTGGATACTCAAATTCCATTGCAAAAAGAATCGCTTCATTTTTTTTTAAAATTTATCATTATTTTTGATGCTATAAAATTTTAAAACTCTCTATAAATTTTATTTACTACTTGTGATAATTTATTAATTTTTTAAAGTGATGCTATTCATTTATAATTTAATCTTTATACATTTAGAAAAAACATTTCACACACCTTTGGTTCTGCTAACATCAGACAATTGGCAGTCGAATAACGTGCTAGCAATTTTATTTAATTCTTTGATTTTAATTTTTCATTATAAGTTTATTTTCTTGTTAATTAATTCCTTCATGAATCATCATAAAATTAATTGGTTGATTTATTAGGGTTTTATTTTGCAGACGAATAAAGCCATATTAGTGTGGATGTACATTAAATCATGAAAAACAAATTTTAACGTGTGAAATGTGCAGCAAGAGATTTCTAGAAAATCAACTTCTGCATCCAGCAAAAGAAGATCATTAATTTGTGAGTTATGCAAGAAAACTCTCTCCAAAGAAATCCATTGGTGTACTCATCTGTTCATTTATACTGACGAGAAATCTTTAGTGTTTGAAATATGCAAAAATAAATTCTCACATAAGTGTAATTCAACCAAGCATCTATTGATGCTAATGAATGCATACTGTGAAATATGCAACAACATTGTTTTCTCAAAATAGTGATTTAACCTCGCATCTGTTGATTAATGGTAGTGAAAAAGCTTTTGTTTGTGTCATATGTAACAAGAAATACTCTCAAAAGAGTACTTTAAAATGAAATCAGTTAATTCTTCGTGGTGAGAAGTGAAACTGTGCGTGAATTGTGCGTGAAATATGCAACTAGAATTTTTTTTTAATTTTTTTTAACTAAGCAACAGTTAATGCCTATTGGTGGAAAGCCTTTTGTATGTGAGATATGCACAAAAAATCCGCTGAAAAATGTAAGTAAAACAGACATTTGTTAATTCATAGGGGTGAGAAAACTTTCATATTTCAGATATGCAACAAGAAATTCTCAAGAACTCTTTAAGCCAGCATCTATTAATTCATACTGGTGAAAAACCCGTTGTATGTGAGATATGCAACAAGAAATTCTCTCGAAAGGGTCATTTAAGAGAGCATCTGTTAATTCATACTGGTGAAAAACCCTTTGTATGTGAAATATGCAACAAGAAATTCTCTCGAAAGGGCCATTTAAGCAGCCATCTGCTAAGTCATACTGGTGAAAAACCTTTTGCGTGCGAGGTTTGCAGTAAGAAATTCTCTGTAAACAGGGATTTAAGCAAACATATGTTCATTCATACTGGTGAAAAACCATTTGTGTGTGAGATATGCAACAAGAAATTCTTTCTAAAGGGCCATTTAAGTAGACACTTTTTAAATCATACCGGTGGAAAACCTTTTGCATGTGAGGTTTGCAACAAGAAATTCTCTGTAAACAGTAATTTAAGGCAGCATCTGTTAATTCATACTGGTGAGAAACCTTTTGAATGTGAAGTATGCAATAAGAAATTCTCTCAAAATGGCCATTTAAGCACACATCTGTTAATTCACTCTGGTGAGAAACCTTTTGAATGTGAGGTTTGCAATAAGAAATTTTCTCAAAATGGCCATTTAAGCACACATCTGTTAATTCATTCTGGTGAGAAAACGTCTGTGTGTGACATATGCAACAAGAAATTCTCTGAAAAGAGTACTTTAAGGAAGCATCTCTTAATTCATACTGGTGAGAAACCTTTTTTATGTGATCTTTGCAACATGAAATTCTCTCAAAAGAGCAGTTTAAGCAGCCATCTGTTAACTCATACTGGCAAGAAACCTTTTGATTGTGATATATGCAACAAGAAATTCTCTCAAAAGGGTTCTTTAAGCAAGCATATGTTACTTCATACTGGTGAAAAACCTTTTGTGTGTGAGATATGCAACAAGAAGTTTTCTCAAAAGAATAATTTAAGTAGACATCTGTTCCTTCATACTGGTAAGAAAACTTTTTCGTGTGACGTGAAACAAGAAATACTCTAAAAAGTTTCATTGAAGCAATCATCTGTTAATTCATAGAAATGAGAAACCAATTGTATGTTAAGTATATAACAAAGAATTTTCTAAGGGTTTTTGAAACAGGCATCTCTAAATCCACACTGTTGAGAAACCTGTGAGTACGACTGGTTTTCCCACACGGTACGTAACGTATTTGCGGCTAATTGTGACGTCACACGAAAACACTCTTTCGTTTCCTATGCAGTTTCGCATCTAGCGAACAGTGTTATTCTGGGATTAGGTTTCCGTATGTTCGAAAGTGATTACAAATGCAGGATGCCATCCGAAATGGCGGGGATTGTTCCTTCCAAATCTACATCACTTTTTCTACTTCACTTTTTATAAGAATCCGACACACAGAATTTTTATCGAATCCCAGTTATTCTGTCGTCATCTGTAGATAGGATAAGGAAATGCAGCTATGTCATTCTAATACAACTTAAATTGTATATTATAAAATATATTGTTTGAAATAAATACACTAGCAATTTATTTTGAAAAACTAAACGTATTACGTTGAATTCTTTTCATGCAATTAACTATCAAATATTAATTATAGACTGTTTTTTAAGTAGTTTATAAAATTAATTTAAATTTCATATATTCCAGTTTGTAATTAATAATATCTTTTGAGTTTATGCTTTTGTATAAAATATAATAAATATTTATCAAATTAATAACATAGCCCACGGTGATATTTCTGTCGCTTAAAAAGTTGGGATATCATAACTTGTTATATTCTACTAGAATACAATAAAGTAAAGAGAGAAATAAATAAGAAAAAGAGTTGTTATTGAATTCAGTTAGATTATAAAATAATTAAAAGTTAATTTAATTTTGTTTAAGTAATTTTTCCTGTCAGTGTTTTATCAATTCAAAAGCATTAGAAATAAATTGCTTGTGAAAATACATTTCAAATCCTTCCTTTTTAAAGATAATAAAGGAATGTATGCATTTCATTTTGATTATTTTTAAAAGAAAAAAAGAAAAATTAAGTTTTTTTTTAACACAAATGAAAATAAAAATTATTATTTTCATTTTTAAAAATCATTATTTGTACTAGTGCCTTTATACTAATTTAAGATTTCAATAAAAAAAACCAAGATTTCAGAAAAATCAGAATTTTCCAAAATATGTCTTCATGAAATTAAATGCCTGCACAAGTTTAATATTTTAAATTTTCCGTATAGCCGTAACATTTATGTATCATGCAAAACTTAATATCTCTTTAAAAATTATATATATGTATAAATACAATGCAAAAAGCAAATTTTCAACTGTAAATAAATTGAAATGATAATTTTTTAAAGACTCTGATTGAACTTTGTTTGTTTTACATTTACAATTCAGTTTATAAATATATGCAGGTAATCCATTTGTCTGCATTTGGTATTACTTGAATTATTTCTATTAAAACAAGAAAAATTAATATTATTTATTAAAGACTGCTTTAAAGTTCAAGCCTACTTTTACAGCAATCCAAATTATTTTCTTCTACATTTATATGCGTGTCATTAGTGTGTAAAACACATGAATAAAAATTTCATATTTTCAATATTTTTTTTTTAATTTCTCTGAAAAGGGAAGAAAATAAACTTTCATAAAAGTATCTTTCAAAAGATTATAAACTACAAAAATGAAGTTAATCAATAAATAACCTACTTTAATAAATATTCTTATGTAACAGTACAGTTTTTTTTTTCATTTTTTTATGTAGGTATGAAGTTGATTTTAAAACTGTAATAAAAAAAGGTTATAATAAAAATTATGTTTTTAAGTATCTTTTCATCGGTTTTTTAACTTTTAGATTACAGTTACTACAGAATATGCATCATTAAAAAAATTTGAGTAATTGAATTCTACGATATATTTATTTTTTAGTTTTTGCAACTTTTTCATTACTTTAATTTATAGTAAAATGCATAATTACTTAGAAACAAAACCATTAAAATTTAGTAATAATAGAACTTAATTGCTACTATATTTGAAAAGATGATTTTGTGAACATTGTTTACTTTCAGATTTATTAAAAAGTAACAATGTCTCGTTGATTGATTATTATTTTAATTTAATTTGAAGAAAATTATAAAAAAAATTAGGATTTGTTTATTATATGTGTAATTTAAAAGCTAATATACAAAGAAAAAAGGTCACAGAAATTGTGTAAAACAGCAAATAGATGCATGGTTTATGATTTAAAAATAAAGAAAATAATTGTTGTATATCACATTCATTGCAGGCAGCAGATGCAGTGCTATGTAAGTCATGTTAAGAAATATGGGTTATGATTACAACTATTTCAAAACAATGATCAGGATATATCTTCATTATTCTTTGGGATAGATTTTCTGAGAAATAATCTTAACGGGGGGGTCATCATTAGTTACCCTCTTTAAAAATATTATCTATTACATTCAAATTAATACTGTAACGCACCTCCCCCCTCCGCTATTCTTTTCAGAGACCAGAGGGCGCTGTTTGTCATTGGTTCCTTGCGCGGAACATTTTTGTACCCTTCATAGTAGTTGTGAGTTAGACCGGCAAAAAAGATGTCAATCCGTTGACACTTAAAATGTTGTACGCCTTATCCAAGGTGAATAATTCTCATATATGTACAGCTTATATCTTCAAACCTCATCTTGTAATTGTGGTATGTGTGTGTTTGTGATGTTTTGTAAAATAAATGTTTTGTGACGTTATGAAGTCTACGATTATTCAAATATCGGTCACAAAGAGTGCTGCCCATCTTGCGGCCTACGACACCATGTTCTGAAAGTGCAAATAATTCTTCATATATTCTATGAATAAAAATTTTTAATTTTGCTAGTGGAACGTCGACTCCCACGGCATTAGTTTATACAGGATGTTTCGCTACCAGACCGACAAACTTTGAGGGGTGAGAGTAGGCATGAAGACAAACATTATTAAATAGGAAACTATGGGGCGCAAACGTCTTACGTAGCAGCTAGGGGCCATTAAAGTTTAAGGTCCAAAACTTCAAACGATTATAAACTAGTTGGATGTGTCAATCCCAAAACTTTCTTCTATCTTATAAGTACAGTTTAATATTTAAAAAAAAAAAAACGTGGTGACCCCAAAGTTACCCACTATCGAATTTCCTCGAACATTTGACCTAGTCTAATGAGATTCTGGTATCCGAAAACCTAAAACGCAAAATTTAATTAATATTCTGAGAAATTGAGCTTAGTAGTGCCTCATGTTGAGTTATTTATACTAAAACCTCATAAGCATCGATTTATCTCAAGACCTAACAGAATATAAAATTTGATGGAATTTTGTCGATTAGTTCTTGAGATATAGTTATAACAAAAAATTTTCAAAACGTAGCACAGCAACATCATATCTTGGACAATTTATGCCAAAACGTAAAAAAGCATCTAAATATGTTATGGTGTAAAAGAATCTGAAGTTTGTTGAAATTCTATGTATTAGTTCTTGAGATATAGCTTGTTAAAAAAACCGTGTAAAATATAGCACAGCAGCACCATCAGTTGAAGGACTTATAACAAAACGTAATCATCGTGTAATTATGTTATATGTCATTTTGTAACAAAATCTAAACTTTGATGAAATTCTGTGCTTTGGTTGTTAAGATATAGCTATCGGAAAAATCGTGCAAAATGCAGCATAGCTGCACCACCTGTTGCAAAGTTAATACCAAAATGTAATCAGCGTCTAATTATGTTATATATTATAGTGTAACAGAATCTAAAATTTGATGAAGTTCTCTACATTAGTTCTTGAGATATAGCTATCGCAAAAATCGTGCAAAATGTAGCATAGCAGCGCCACCTATAGGGCAGTTCACACCAAAGCCTTATCAGCGGCTATGTATCTCAAGGTATTGTGGAATCTGAAGTTTGATAAAATTCTATGCATTAGTTCTTGAGATATAGATATCATGAAAAACGTGGCATAGCAGCGCCACCTTCTGGCCAATTTACACCAAAACTTAATCAGCGTCTATGTATATCAAGGAGTCACAGAATCTGAAGTTTGGTGAAATTCTGTGCATTAGTTTTTGAGATATAGCAATCTTAAAAATCATGAAAAACGTAGTATAGCAGCGCCACCTGCTGGCCAATTTTCACCAAAAACGAATAGGCACTAATTCATATCAAGGTCTAACTGAATATAAAATTTTAATAAATTTCGAGCTTTAATTCTTGAGATAGAGCGCCCACAAATTTTGTGTCACATACAGACAGACTCACAAACAGACGGACAGATGTTTTCTAAAAATAGTCAAAACGTGTTCAGGATCTTCTAAAACGTATAAATCCGTCGAAAACCGGAAGTCGAAAATTTTCATGAATCCAATACTTTCTTCTTGTAAAGATAGAAGAAAGTAAAGACGGAAAAAAGGGTGGATTCTTTTGCGGTTTTCGCTAAAATTATTCTTTATATCATGTTTTGTTTGTAAAAAATTTTTAAAGGTTACGTTTAAAAGTTGTCGATAGAGGGCGCTTTAGACTTTAGAGTAACAAACAACTACTTTTTACCCTTATTTTGTGCACGGGGTTGAAATTATTCTAAAGTTTAGACTAACTTAAATTTTAAGCCAAAAATCGGAAACATTGTTATCGGGTAACTAGCGGAAATTAAACTGTGAACAGAGGAGGAGATTTTGAACGCTCATAAACATTTGACAAACTAATCGATTTTGTTGCGGTTTGCGTGTAGGTCATCCCTTGATAATTATTTTATTCAAAATGACATACAGCACTTGTTTCCCCATTTTTTGAAAGAGGGCGCTTCCGACACATGTCCGAAATTTCAATGGAATTACTCCTTGGGTGTTTTACTGCCAGACCAACATACTCCCAGAAAGTGTTAGAGATGCAAAGATGACTCGGAATCATATTATAATGTAACGTCAAAAATGCGTTTTTGTGAGTTAGGGTTAAAAGAAGCAGAAAAAAAGCCACTTGATATTTCTACTACACGTTCTGTCGGAACTTCTGGTAAAAGCACGTGTTCCTCTTTCGTTGCGCCACACTGTAGCACGATGAGGCTCCTCCACATTTTACTAATGATGTTCGCAGACACATCAACGTAACATATGGACAGCGGTGGATTGGTAGTGGTCGCCCGGTTCGTTGGCCTGCCAGATCGTTACACCTATTTCATTATGTCAATTACTTTTTGTTACCTACCTTTATTTTATACTGAATAATTGTTTTGTATTTTTTAAATAAACATTGATGGGTTGAGCTCAAACCAATTAGTAGCCGCCCTTCCCTTAACTGGCTCAATCTGAATTTGTATGGACTTCTTCTGCTGGGGTCAAATGAAAAGTTGAATGTAAGATTCCCGTACCGTCAGTGGAAGACCTCTCAGCTCGAATTTCTGTAGCTGCCAGAAAGCTGTCCAAGATGCCAGGAATCTTTCAAAGCGTGAGGAATTGCATGCGACGCTGCTGTCAAGCATGCCCAACTACTTCTGGTCGTAATTTTGGACACCTATTGTAGTAAAACCTTTAGCTAAATTGCTTTCTGCCACATTAACGTGTTGCTGTTCCACTACCTGTTTCTGTTGCTTTTTCCTCTGCTTCATTTAACCACAGCTCGCTAAAAAGGCATTTTCAACGGAACATTCCTATGTGATTCCGAGTCGCTTTGCATCCTTCCTGGAAGTATGTTGGTCTGGTAGTAAAACATCCAGGAGTAATGCCTTTGAAATGTCGGAGATATGTCGGAAACGCCCTCTATCAAAAAATGGAGACACAAGAACTGTAAGTCATTTGGAATAAAATAATTATCAAGGGAATGACCTACACGCAAACAGCAACAAAATCGATCAGTTTGTATATTGTTTATAAGTGTTTAAAATCCGCCCCTCTGTTCACAGTTCAATTTTCGCTAGTTACCCGATTCCAATGTTTCCGATTTTGGGATTAAAATTTAAGTTAAAGTCTAAACTTTAAAATATTTCAACCCCATGCACAAAATAACGATAAAAAGTAGTGGTTCGTTACTCTAAAGTCTAAAGCGCCCTCTATCTTCAATTTTTGAACGTAAACTTTATAATTTGTTTTTTCAAGATCGTGATATAAAGAATGATTTTAGTGAAAACCGCAAACGAATCAACCCTTTTTTCCGTTTTTTATCATCGTTTGAAATTTTGGACCTTAAATTTTAATGGCCCCTAGCTCCTACAGAAGACGTTTGCGCCCCATGGTTTCCTATTTAATAATGTTTGTCTTCATGTCTACTATCAGCCCTCAAAGTTTGTCAGTCTGGTAGCGAAACACCCTGTATATGTACAAAAAATTATAATACGGAAAAGAGTATTGTACACACGTATGTGAGGAGTGGTGTTCGAACCCACACTTTCTTTCGTTAAACTCTTTCATTTAACACAAATACTAGTTTAATCGGTTGGATAGTTGCGATGTAATCGGTAAACATATATAAAAAAGTACATACGCGGTCGAATTGATGATAACCTTCTTTCCTTTTTTAAGTCAGTTAAAGAAATTATAATATGGAAAAAATACTGTATGTTATACATTGGTGTCAGGAATGGGGTTCGAACCCACGATCTCTTTCGAGAACCAGAGTTTAAATTGGACACCTTAGACTGCTCGGCTATCCTGACTGCAATCTAAAAGGTGAACAACGCCATATTACTTTTCGCAAGTCTATTATTTTAGCTCACTTTCACTGATAAAGTATTGAGTTGGTAAAAGATCACTGATTCTCTGTGCTAACGGTTAAATACAAAATATTCTTAATAACATAATTAGTATTTAATTTGTAAAATATATATAGAAAAGGTTTTCGTATACATCTATGTCAGGAGTGGGTTTAGAACCCCCGCTCTCTTTCGAGAACCAAGGCTTAAATCAGGCACCTTAGACCGCTCCGCTATCCTGATTGCAATCTACTCGGCGAACTTATTCAATGTCATATTACTTTTCGCAAGTCTATATTTTAGCACTCTCTCACTGATAAAGTATTGAGTTGGTAAAATATCTCTGATACTCTGTGCTAACGGTTAAATACAAAATATTCTTAATAGCATAATTAGTATTTAATTTGCAAAATATATTTGTAAAAAATTATAATACGGAATAGGTTGTTGTATACATGTATGTCGGAAGTGGGGTTCGAACCCACGCCCTCTTTCGAGAACAAAAACTTAAATCAGGCGCCTTAGACCGCTCGGCCATCCTGACTGCACTCCATGGTAGGAATTAATTCAACAGTTTTAATTAGCGAAAAATCACTAATTTTAATAGTTTTTGCCCGTTTACTAAAAAATTACTGAACCAATTTCTATGAAATGGAAGTGGTACTAATCCGAGAGTAAGTTCTTTAATTTAACACCAAAACCAAATTAATCAGTTGGCTAGTTTCGACGTAATCGGTGAACATACATTAAAAAAATACATACGCGATGAATTGATAACCTCCTCTCCTTCTTGAAGTCGGTTAAAATATTCTTAATAGCATAATTAGTATTTAATTAGTAAAATATATATGTAAAAATTATAATACGGAATAGGTTCGGAAACTTATTCAATGTCATGTTACTTTTTGCAAGTCAATTATTTTAGCACTCTTTCACTGATAAAATATTGAGTTGATAAAAGATCTCTGATACTCTGTGCTAACTGTTAAATACAAAATATTCTTAATAGCATAATTAGTATTTAATTTGTAAAATGTATATGTAAAAATTATAATACGGAAAATTATTGTACACACGTATGTCAGGAGTGGGGTTCGAACCCATTGTCACTTTCGAGAACCAGATCTTAAATCAGGCGCTTCAAACCGCTTGGCCATCCTTGCTTCACTCAATTGCAGGAACTAATTCAACAGTTTTAATTACCGAAAAAACACTAATTTTAATAATTTTTGCTTAATTACTAAAAAACTACTGAACCAATTTCTATGAAATGGATATGGTACCAATCCGAGAGTAATCTCTTTAATTTAACACCAAAACCAAATAAATCGGCTGCATAGTTTCGGAGTAATCGGTGAACATACATAAAAAAAAAAATACATACGCGTCGAATTGATAACCTCCTCTCCTTTTTGAAGTCGGTTAATTAAAAATATTCTTAATAACATAATTAGTATTTAATTTGTAAAATATATGTGTAAAAATTATAATGCGGAAAAAGGTTATTGTATACATGCATGTCAGGAGTGGGGTTCGAACCCCCGCTCTATTTCGAGAACCAAAGCTTAAATCAGGCGCATTAGACCGCTCGACTATCTTGACTACAATCAACTCGGTGAACTTATTCAACGCCATATTATTTCTCGCAAGTCTATTATTTTAGCACTCTTTCACTGATAAAGTATTGAGTTGGTAAAATTTCTCAAATACTCTGGGCTAACGGTTAAATACAAAATATTCTTAATAGCATAATTAGTATTTAATTTGTAAAATATATATGTAAAAATTATAATACGGGAAGTTATTGTACACACGTATGTCAGGAGTGGCGTTCGAACTCATTGTCACTTTTGAGAACCAGAGCTTAAATCAGGCGCTTTAAACCGCTCGGCCATCCTGACTTCACTCAATTGTAGGAACTAATTCAACAGTTTTAATTAGCAAAAAAACACTAATTTTAATAGTTTTTGCTTAATTACTAAAAAACTACTGAACCAATTTTTATGAAATGGAAGTGGCACCAATCCGAGAGTAAGCTCTTTAATTTAACAACAAAACCAAATTAATCGGCTGCATAGTTTCGGAATAATCGGTGAACATACATAAAAAAAAAAAATACATACGCGTCGAATTGATAACCTCCTCTACTTTTTGAAGTCGGTTAAAAATATTCTTAATAACATAATTAGTATTTAATTTGTAAAATATATATGTAAAAATTATAATACGGAAAGTTATTGTAAACACGTATGTCAGGAGTGGGGTTCGAACCCATTGTCACTTTCGAGAACCAGAGCTTAAATCAGGCGCTTTAAACCGCTCGGCCATCCTGACTTCACTCAATTGTAGGAACTAATTCAACAGTTTTAATTAGCAAAAAAACACTAATTTTAATAGTTTTTGCTTAATTACTAAAAAACTACTGAACCAATTTCTATGAAATGGAAGTGGTACCAATCCGAGAGTAAGCTCTTTAATTTAACACCAAAACCAAATTAATCGGCTGCATAGTTTCGGAGTAATCGGTGTACATACATAAAAAAAAAATACATACGCGTCGAATTGATAACCTCCTCTCCTTTTTGAAGTCGGTTAAAAATGAGAAATTATCGACTACCACCGGAATTTACAAACGACTTTTTTAGATATTAAGAATCTCTTAATTTAGGATTTCATTGCAAAAGCAAAATTTTATTTAAACATTATTGGCGCCGTTCGCAAATTTGGAATTAAAATTAGGTATCCCGGACTGCGCATAGTGTGCCGGAAAGGGTAAAAAGAATCATACAAATATCTTAGTAGTGCTTTTGCTTTACTTGAAACATAAAATAGATTTTCTATATAAATATAAATATTTCAAAATAAGTACTTTGATAATTATATCAATTTTTTGTTGAATGAAATATTTATACATAAAGTTTTATTTTCACATACTTAAAAAAAATATTTTTATCAATGTTGCCATTTTTTTTGGTTTACCTAACAATACACCAGTTTATAAACTTTTTTGTGTGAAGGGACGAGGGAAAATATCTAATTTTTAGGTATATTTCGCATGAAATGCTACCTATTGCGGTCGCTCCTATGTTGGAATTTCTGAAAAATTTTTACAGATTTACACCAATCATGACCCCTAGACCCCAAAGCTACCATCAGTAAAAAACTTATATAGACACGATAAGTTCTATAATTCTACTGAAATATGACAAGTTTTCTTATTTGGAAATTATGTAATGTGATATATTGGCCAATTTTTGGATAAAGGCAGAATATAGTTGTGATGAAAAAATGCTTTGAAAGTGGGGCATTTTGAACAGAATTTCCCAAAACGATTGTAATTGAAAAATTGAGAAACTATTCAAAGAACAAAATTGCTTATTTTCCGACTCATTTTTAAATCCGCTTTTGATTTTAAACGCGTCCAAATAACAGGTTCTTTTTTTTTTTTTTTTTTTCTTTGGGAACTATTCAATGTGACTTATTGGGCAGTTTTTTGATATATGCAGAATATATTTTTAAAAAATGCTATCAAAGTGGGCATTTTTAGCATAATTTTCCAAAGCGAAAGTGATTGAATAATTGAAGATTTATTCAAATAACAAATTGCTTATTTTCTGACTCATTTTTAAATATAATTTTGCTCTCAAACGCCTTTATTTGACAGTTTCTCTTATTTAGGAAATATATAATGTGCCGTAATGGTCGATTTTTTCATACTGTTAGAATATATTTGAAAAAATGCTGTCAAAGTGGGCATTTTGAACCGAATTTCTGTTAAGATGATTCAGATAAAAACAGTTCTTATAGAAAAATCAAGTTAAAAATTCTTCAAAAGCGACCAAATAAAATTGTTAAACTGGATTTATGTCTAATCATATATTATTTTTAGTTGTTGAAATGCGCACTTAACTTCCAAATCTACCTCCGCCTATAGGCCAAACCAACAGGGATTTTCTTTTAAATTTAAATACTTTGTGACAAATTCCATCTACTTCTTAGATCTGTTAGTACTACTTTTTCTGACTAACATTTTTTGCTTTATTTAATCACTGATATTCTGACGGCAAATAAGGTAAAAAATGTTTTGAATGTTCAAAATGTTTTGAAAAAGCGAAGATTTTGGCTGGATTACGAATGACTTAAGCCAATATTATCTTTCATAAATTCTTAAATCGAGGGCCAAATTTTTATATAAATGCTAAAATTAAAAAATAAAATACATAAAATTAGCAATTCTTTGATATATTTAAGACTTTTGTATCGAAATCTAAATGATTATTTCATACTATAACATATACAATACTTATCATATATTAGATTTATGAAATTGAATAAACAATCTGTAAAGAAAAAAAGAATATATAAATTCATAAATCTTTTTTTTTTTTCATGTTTCACCCTTAATCATAAAAATATATTTTAAAATTAAAAAAAAACTTAGTTTATGCGATTTTTAAACATATAAAATGCTATAATTTGAGTAAATAAATATTTTTTTCAAATAAAAAATAAATGAGCATTTACAATTAAACAAATATTGAAATTTCTAAGTTCTCGCGAAAAGATATTTAAATTTTAATGAAAGAGTTATTTTAAAATGATCCATTTGTTTACTTCTATCGATTCCAAATACTATATAATTTATTTCAATGAATTTTGTAAAGATTTCTTTATACACACAATTAATGAATTAACGAATTAAATCATTAGCAAAAATGTTATATGCAATTTCATTTCTGCAAATAAAAAATGTGAAAACTTAAGGTAAAATACTTGCTATATTTTTAATACACAAATAAAATTACGTAATTATTTTGTGAACGCAAAAACCACTCATGTATAATTAAAATTACTTTCTGAATCTGTAAGTCTAAATCAATATACAAACACAGCTGCAATAGAAAACATATTTCCTAGTTTTTTAGTCTCAAGTCTCAAGAGTAATTTTGACACTCTCAGTGCAATACACTAATCCTTCTACTTACTGACAGTCATTGTATTTTCACCCTCCTTCCAAACAAAGCAAGCTAGCTATGCACGGAAGTTTGTCTGGGGGAAAAAATTGCTTTGAAAATGCGCGAGATACTTGGGCATCTGGAACCAGGTTTCACTGAAAGGAACTGCGAATATTTACAAGAATGTTTATCGGGAAGAAAAATGAAAAACCTTAAGGCGGTGAAAGGGTTAATGAGCATATTTCTGTCCAGCATTCAAATATTGCATTAGTAACTGAAGAACTTTCATTTAAAACTGATGACGAATTTCTATAATGGAAGACAGAAATTGAAAAAACGACAGCTTCATCATTTGTTTGTGCCAGGACATATAAAAATGCGTCATCCAATTTTATAAAGTTGTTTGTTTGCCATCATGATGGAAAATTTGAAAGTAAAGCCAAGGGAGAACGATACAAGAAATTACGAGGCATCCATAAAATAAACTATTTTTGCTCTTCCCGAATTTATTATGCATTGAAACAAAATGGAGAAATTAATTTAAATTATGTATCTAAACATCTTGGCCATAAATGTGACTATGAGCGCTTAAGATTGTCCAAAAGTGAGAGAGAAGAAATTGCTTGCCAATTACAAATAGGTGTCCCCATGAATAGAATTTTACTCAATATATCCCAAAATGTTTCGAAAGAAAGCAGATTATCGATGACAAGAATGCAGGATATTAGAAATATAGCTGCAAGTTATAATATCAATTCCGAAGAAAAGCGCAGCATTAAACGATGTTTTATCTGTTGATAGTTGGGTGAAGCAGATGTTAAATGAAGAAAACTCACCTATTCTACTGTATAAATTACCTGGAGAAGTAAAGGAAGAATATCCAGGACTACTGGAAGAAGATTTTTTACTAGCATTCATGAATGAAGCACAAAAAGAGATATTCCAGTTATATGGAGAAACAGTTGTATCTATAGATTCTACTCATGGTACAAACATGTATGATGTTCAGTTAACGAGCATCGTTGTAAAAGACTCAAACTGGGAAGCCTTTCCTGTAGCATTTCTCTGGTGTAATAAGCAAACTGAAGTTGTATTTTCACTATTTTTTGCTGCTATCAAAAAAAGAATAGAAAAAATAAATTGTTTGACTTTCATGTCAGATGATTTTCCTGCTTTTTACAATGCATGGAAAGAAGTGTTTGGTGAAGTGAAATACCATCTCTTGTGTGATTGGCATGTGAAACGTGCTTGGGCCAGAAATTTATCATCTGGACCTCACAAAATTGTTAATCTTGAAAAGAGACAGTTAGTGAAAGATCATTTGAATTTAATGATAAATGAAGTTGATATTGCTACATTTTCTAGACTTTTAGAAATGAAAGCATCATTAGTAGATGAAGAAACTCAAAGCTTTTGGACTTATTTTGAAAATCATTATGAAAATCGGATACCTCTTTGGGCACATTGCTACAGAACTGGAGCACTAATTAATACAAACATGTCAATTGAGCGTTGGCACAAAGATTTAAAATATAATTCTGATCTAAACGGTAAATGTGGTGGCCGTTTAGATAAGGCCATTCACAGCTTAATGAAATCATTACGTCTGAAACTAATGGATAGATTTGCATCAATCAGCAGAGGCAAACTGACCAAAAAAGTAGTTTTAATTAGAAAGGCCCACACTATTGCTTTTGAAAATTATAATGAAATTTCCGTTTGGTGTATTGATGACTACTGGCAAGTGTCATCATTTTCAACTGCTGGTGAAACTTATAAAGTTAAAGCAGTAGAACTTGATTCTTCACATAAATGTGATTTGATTTGTGATAAGTGCGATATGTGCTTGCATCAGCTTGCATATAATTGTCCAGAGTCAGCTATAAAGTACAATTTTTGTAAGCATTGTCATATTGTAGGCTTACTTCTATCAAAGGAATGCACTTCAGAACATAGTAATTCTGGAGATATTTTGCCATTAGAAATGGATTTGGATGAACGTGCTAATTGTGAAATAGATGTTATTGAAAAAGAACTTCGGAGAGTGCCACAACATTCTTTACTAGAAGAAGCCAATGATGCAGTAAAGCGTGCACTAGAAGTAATTGGAAAATGCTCCTCGGATGAGCAATTTCGACTTGTAATTTCGTCAATGAATACTTTAACAGCAAATTTATCAGCTTTAGGAAATTCACATAAATATCTAAAACCAGTTGAAAAAGTAATACCTAACAAAAATATTGTACCTCAGCGTACATTTCCATTAAAGAAAAAGAGAAAATTACAATAATTTGTAACTTTAGTTTTAATTTTTTTTCACATGTTTATTTAAAGTGCATTTAATTTTATAAAATATGGCATATATGTACTACATTTGCATATTTCTTTTAATTTTAATACTAACATCATAAGTACATTGTGTGATATCAAATAGTGCAATTCTTACTGACTGATGCAATGTTCAGGTTTGTCTGTTGTCAGTAGGGTATTATTTTTCATAATTGCATTTTTACTAAGTATTAATTTATCAAATTCAATTCATTTTGTATTATTTTTTTAAATAAGTAATTTTTTACTATATTGTTTAGTGTCAAATGTTACATAATAAAATATGAAATCACCTAAAGTAAAAAAAAAAAAACATATTTGTTAGCTAAGCCTAAAATTATAATTGTTTTATTTTACATAGATTTATTTTATGCTAAGACATTTATACATTATGCCTTTTTTTAAGTATTTTTGCCACACAATGAATAAAAAAGTGAAAAGAAGTATTTATTTACTTTAAATTCAAAGTTTATCTCAACATAATCAAGTCACATCACCCAAAATTTTAAAGTGGCTCTTTAGTACAATAATACAGCAACAAATATTTTGTTTGAGTTTGAGTTTGAGTGAACAATGCTTTGAGGTCTATAGCTACAAATGGCTGTTACCTCGAATGATCTATAAACCACAGCAACAAATACAGAACACTTTATTATTACAAGAAATCCAGCACATACATTTTAATACACATCACAGGGACAACACCCGCACACCCATGCCGCTAGCTGGACTCGAACCAGGGTCCAGCGGTGTGGGAGGAGCTCACGCTACCGACCACGCCACTGGATCGGCCAAATATTTTGTTATTCCTTGGAAAATGCTAAATGATAACTATAGCATTAATTTGGCATTAGCTTTTTTTTTATTATAATTTGAATTTTATATGAATTTATTTTTTAAAAATAAACCTCACCTGGCCATGCATATGTTATCAAGTTCATAATCTCTCTAACCAATATATGATTTTCTGCTGTTTATTTTCGTATGTAATACCATTTCAAAACAGATATAATGCAAAATTATTCTAATTTTTTTTTTTAATATTGTTGAACAGTAAACATTTTATTATTTATAAATGCTAGCAAAAATTATTGTATATGTTTATTTTTTAATTTTATATGCTTCAATTTTTAATTATATTAAGCAGAATACAAGGTAAAGTGTTTGAAAATTTTTCTATTATGTAAACAAAAGTAGCTTTTCCTTTTTAAGTAAAATATAGTTGTTGGGAGCATTGCATTAAGATGTCGCTCAAAAATATCTGGATGATAATGTCAAGTCTATAAGGACATTATTTTTAAATATCTTGCTCAAATTCTTATATTTTTACGTTTTTTTTGCATAGGATAAATGACGATCTACAACCGGACTAGTTTTTACCTTTTCGATTTTGGTTATATATTTTTTATATAATGTTGTAATATAATAATGATATTACAATGTTGTAATGTCAATAATGATAGTTTCAATTTCAGAACCAATTTTGAAATTTACTAAAGAAATTTTGAAATTACTAAGTATTAATTTGTCAAATTCAATTCATTTCGTATTTTTTTTAAATAAGTAATTTTTTACTATATTGTTTAGTGTCAAATATTACATAATAGAATATGAAATCATATAAAATAAACAAACATGATATTTATTTGCTAACCCTAAATTTGTTTTAATTTGCATAAAGTTCTTTTACATTAAAACATTTATACATTATACTTTTTTTAAAAGTATTTTATACCATACAATGAATAAATAAGTGAAAAAAAAGTATTTATTTACTTTAAATCCAAAGTTTTTCTTACCATAACCAAGTCACATCACCCAAAATTTTAAAATGGCTCCTTAGTATAATAATACAGCAGCAAATATTTTGTTATTCCTTAAAAAATGCTAAATGATAACTATAACACTAATTTGGTATTAACAATATTTTTAAATTTTAATTTGAAATTTATCTAAATATATTTATGAAAAATAAAATAAACTTCACCTGGCCTTGCATATGTCATCATCAAATTCATAATCTGCCTAACCAATATATGATTTTCTGCTGTATATTTTAGTATGTAATACCATTTCAAAACATGTATAACGTAAAATTATTCTAAACAAACTTACTTTTTTTTAAGAATATTGTTGAATTTGTAAACAGTTCATTATTTATAAATTCAAGCAAAAATTATTGTAATGTTTATTTTTTGAATTTTATGTGCTTAAATTTGAAATTATATTAAGCAGAATACAAGATGAAATGTTTGAAAAAATTTCCTGTTATGTAAACAAAAATAACTCTTCCCTTTTAAGTAAAATATAATTGTTGGGAGCATTGCATTAAGATGTCACTCAGGATGATAATGTTAAGACTATGAGGACGATATTTTCAAATATCTAACACAAATTATAATATATATATTTTTTTCTCCATGGGATAGTTGAGAACAGCTAGGTTTTAATTTTTCGATTTTAGTTATATTTGTTTTATATTAAAACAATATTAGAACCGGCTCAAACCGTTTGTGTAAGTTAGGGTAATTAAAAAAAAAAAATCTTAAACCGAATTGAAAAAGTAAAAACTAGCCATTTATTTTTTCATTTTACGAACAGGATTTTTCTGTACCAGAAACGGTTAAAAATGTGCCTTTCTTTACTGGAGCACCCTGCCTTTACTTTATTCTAGGGGAAACACTACTTAACATTATCATCTGGGTCCTTTTCCAGTGACTTGTGTACGCTATTAAACTCAAAGGATGCTGAGTGATAAGGCGGGCGGTTTTTTATTCTACTGATAATAATCTTGTTGTAGTTGTTGTCTTCTATTTAAAAAAAGAAAAGAAAAATGCTTGTTAATTAATTTTATTATTTGATTTGCTATGTCAAACATTTGAAATTTAATAATTATGTCAATAAAATAAATATCAGTTGTTCATGTGTCTGAAGTATTTTTGTCATTTTTAATTCTTTTTTACACTAGATGGTAAAACAAAAAACAATACTTATTTTTTCAATATAACGTCCTTAGCAAGAGAAGTCAAATTTGTGATGTATGCACTGTTTCATGAATACAAGCTACATTTTTAATTATGCAATTTATTATGCATATAAAGAAGCCATTTATCTATTTTCATATGCAAACAGAAGTAAATTGTGTATAAAATAAATTGATATATATTCATTCATAAATAAACATGAAAAATGTTTGCTTTCATAGTTGTTTTTTATCATTCTTAAACCTGGATTATGCCGAGCCTTAAAAAAATAGTAATAAGGCCAAAGACTTAACAAGTTTTCTTTTTTTATTGAAAAGCTATATCTAACATTAAATCTCTAATACATGTTATGAATATGCACATATCAGAATGAATGTTACACCTAAAAAAAAAAATATATGTATATTGGATACTAAAGTAGAACTAAATTCTTCTTTTAAAAGTCTATATTCTTAACATCGGCACAGATTTCATATACGCATATACCTCACATAGTAATCCAGCCATTGTTTACTTTTATTTCCTTTTCAAAATAATAATAAAAAAAATATGTAACTGGTATTTGTAAACGAGTTTTCATCAAATGATGTGTAAAAAAAAAAAGTGGTGCGTATATGAAATCTGTGCCAAAATTTGGCTCTAAATTATATGCTGAAAGAATTATTGGAAAGAAACAATTTCGACTAAAACTAAATAAATGAAGATATAATGCTCATTTCTAATATTGCCAGAAAAATTCAAAATCATTATTATTTTTTAATTTTGTCTATCAAGATGGAAAAAAAAATCTGAATTCTGTGTAGAATGAAACTGGGTTCTTTAAGAGATCCTTCTACAATTTTTTCATTTGAAAACATTTTTTTCCATCTCAAATGAAATTTTTTTCAAGATATAATCATTTTAAAGCAAGACTTTCTTTGTTATCACTCTTTTCGAATAGAAACTTTTGCTTAATTTCAACATAAGTGTCACACTATCACTGAACTTTTCGTTTAGGCTAGATGTCTGCATGGGCCGAAATTTCCAGGTTCGAGCCTGACCCGGCTCGAATGAAAAAAAATATTGGCCCAAAAATTAAAATTAAAAAGAAAAGTTCGCAAAATTTATGAAACCAATCGAAGAAATTCACAATTTTTACAAAGCTAATTGACGAAATTCGCGATTTTTATGAATCCGACCGACGATATTCACATTTTTCCGCGCTTATTCAATAAAATTGTGGTTTTTACCAAGCTGATCAGCAAAATTCGTGATTTTTCTGAGGTCGATGTACGACATTCACAATTATTAGGAGGCCGATCAACAACATTCATGATTTTTATGCAGCCGATCGACGACATTTGGGATTTTTTAGAAGCTGATTGACGACATTCGTGACTTTTACAAAGCTGATCAATAAAATTCGCGACTTTTACAAAGCTGATCGACGAAATGTGCAAATTTTACGAAACCAATTGATGAAACGCGCAACTTTTAGAAAGCTGATCAATGAAAATTGAGATTCTTCTTTGCATGATCCACGAAATTCACAATTTTTAGGCGCCTGATCAACAAAATTCGCGACTTTTATGAAGCCAATCAAGAAAGTTCACGATCTTTGCACGTCTGATCAAGAAAATTCGTGAAATTTACGAAACAAATCGAAGAAATTAGCAATTTTTACAAAGCTGATCTTTAAAAAAAACTTTTTTTCGCATGATTGATAAAATTCACGATTGTTCTGTGCCAGATTAAATAAATTTGTTGTTTTTCCATCTTTAATTGATGAAATATGCATTTTTCCTTCAACAAAATTCACGATTTTCAAATAACTTTGACGATTTTTTCATTTTTTTACATGGCAAGATGAAATTCATGATTTTTTTCTGCATATCATCGCTAAATTCGTGGTTTTTCCATATATATTTTTTTTAATGACAGACAGAGAAATTGCAAAATCTGCATTTTTTATTTCAATGGTTAATAATTGTTCTTACAAGATAATCAACAAAATTCTTTTTTGTGATTTTTTCTTTTTGCTTCTTTGAAACAGATTGATGAAATTGGCAATTTCAAACTTTTCAAGCAACAAACTGACCAATTCATTATTTTTTGCAGTGATTCTTTGATGAAATCTACAATTTTCATTACTGAGAGTGACTACCAAAAAGAATTTTATCAAAAAGGATTTTCAAATTTCACAATGTGCTCTAACATAATTTTGGGCCCAAGTGATTATAGAAATTTACAATTTCTGTGCTGCGACAACTGAAGGAATTAGCTTTTAGGGTTTTGTTCATCTGACAAAACCCTATTCATCTCTTTTCAGTCTGTCACAGAGTCCGTACACAAAAACTATATTAATAAAAGAGTTCAAATTTTGTGTATTCACAGCCGAATACTTTGTCACACAATACATCATAAAATTCTGAAAAAGACTACTACTTTAATTAAAATATTTTTTTGAAATATTAGTTCATTCTTCTGTTGTTTTTGTTTTCTTCTAAATGTTGCACACAAGTTTAAATAGATATAAAAAATATTATGCATGTAATATAAATTAATTGATGAAATAAATCACATGAAAAATCCATTTATCTGTTTTAATTTCTTCATATTCTATCATATGTATCATCTATTTTGACACTTGAAGTGAAACATTTTTTTCATTTATTTTTATTGACAACTTTTGGCCTTTAATTTAAT
Organism: Maratus speculifer; assembly: GCA_964019185.1. Classification (NCBI taxonomy): domain Eukaryota; kingdom Metazoa; phylum Arthropoda; class Arachnida; order Araneae; family Salticidae; genus Maratus; species Maratus speculifer. The sequence continues at coordinate 369,243,467 of OZ025296.1, forward strand.
GTTAAAGTATTTTGAAAGAGACATTAAACGAAACTATCTGTGAAATCTGCAATCACACTTTTTTTTTTTTTTTTTTTTTTTTTTTTTTTTTTTTTTTTTGTCATGACTGACTGAAGAATTTTCTTTTTCAAACAGTACTTTACAGACAATTTCTATTGGCGATCTATTAACAAAATTTGTAATTTTTTTCACAAAGACTGACAAACTTAATCTATAATTTTTCTTTGGAGATGTATAGACAAAAATAATTTTTCGCACTTGAATGGCAAAGTTTCCAATACTGTGACAAATCAAAGAAATTTGCAATTTCTTTTTATTTTCATAGGAATTAGTGATTCTGTACATAGTTAAGAGTGATTGACAAGATTCATGATTCTTTACATAAGTGATTGGCTATATATGAGGACCCCAGAAGCCAAGGGGTATAAGTGACAAAATTGAAAAAAATAATAACGATCCAATAAAAATGCTCAAGTACACGGAACGCGGTGGCCTCTACAGGCTAGTTTTCTTCTTTGGTTATTAGCTAACTAGGCTTCGCTATAGTGCAGCCAAAGCACAGAACTTTCCAAAAGGCTAGAATTAGGATAATTTTTCAAACGAGTCGGGCCGACGAAAACAAATTAAGTGAAACTGATGAAATATGAAACATTTTCTTTGACTTTTGGAAGAATAAGTCTGCTCTCAAATACAAAGGGGCAACTTTATGACTGAAGTTATAATTCATTTTTGTTCAGAAAGGTAAGTGTTGTTGATCAAAAACTATGTAATCGAAAACGATTTCCATTTTTTGTTAAATGGTGAGTCGAATTTTACTCTTTAGTGATTGTCAACGTGACAGCGTCAAATTAAGTTGCCATGAATAATATTATTAAAGCAGAACCATAAAGTATGTGTATAATTAATATAACTTTTTTAATAATGTTTTTTATAATTTTTAACTCATTTTTGTTCAGAAAGGTAGGTTTGTTGTTCAGAAACTATGTAATCGAAAACGATTTCCATTTTTTGATAAATGATGAATCGAATTTTACTCTCTATTGATTGACAACGTGACAGCGTCAAAATAAGTTACGACAAATAATATTATTAAATTAAAACCATAAATTATGTGTGTAATTAATATAACTTTTATTGTAATTTTTGTTATTTTATTAAATTTTTACAAACAATAATTATTAAATGTAATATGTATTTATTTGCTACTTGATGTAACTGAAATCTTAAGTGAAAATTTCCAATTAATTTTACACAATATTTTATGAATGTGGATTTACGTATTTTTATCGTATAAAAAACAAAATAAAGTTCATTTTTATGCAATGTAATATATATCGTTTAGCATACATTGTATAATTCAGTGAAGTTAGATTTTATTATTCGATTAGCAAAATTGTTTGTGACATATAACAATACTAAGTATCTTGTGAATACAACTTTTCAGATGAATAATATCAACGAAATATATACTTTATAATTTGTAGTAATTGTTCTTAAATTTTCCTATAATTTTGCGGAAAATTACTAAAATTCCACGCGAAGAATATTCAATTAATTATTTCTTTCATACATAATTTTAATTCAAAATAAACGTTCAGTTTTAAATTTTTTGAAATTTAATTACATTTCCAAAAATCAATTTTATTCCTTTGAAGTGCAATAATTTAGTTCTACACAATACTCTTTGTGTGAACGAATATGCAATAATCACATAAACACTGCTGCATTTATTCACTTTTAAGCCCTTAACTGATTTGCCCGTACGCCGTTCGGGCAAGACGAATTTGCTTAATTCATCATTTAAAGTTTTTTGACACCACACTTAATAAAAAAAATAAAATTTCAAACTATTTAAAGGCAGAAATGTTTAGACTAAATGTTACGAATATTTTATTTAAAAAATTGTAGTGAGAATCCGTTATTTACAATTTATTGAACGGAAAAGAAAGTGCGAGTTAAGGGGTTAATTGCCACTGATTCTCTTTCTCTCTTCAGAGAATCTGACAATAATCACTCTCTAGCCTAACTTCAGGTTGTCGAATTAAGCAACACACAGCCGTGCCCCAGGAAGAGGGAGGGATTACATCCATTCTAACTCAATTGTATCTTTTGCTTATGAACTTCTCACACACCTCACACTTTTTGTAGGATGACATTGTCTTGACAAAAGTCTTTTGGATGTACCTTATACATACCGGAGAAAAATCAGCGAGTTGTTCTACGTCAATGATTGAAGGATAACTGGTGAATATTTTGTGCTGTTTTGCTATTTCTTCGATGTTAGAACTCATCTTTTAAAGAGCCAAGAGGGGTAAGTGCACCCATTTAATTTTTATTCATTAAAAATGAGTATGAAAGAATTAAAAGCAAAAAAGAAAATTTTCAAAACAAACTTGACAAAATTAAAAGAAAAATTATCGAATTCCGAGCTAGAATTAAATGAATTAATTCTCATAAAGGAGAAACGGAATAAATTAGAGAAAAACTTTTCTGAGTTATTTGAGTCTATTTATAAGATAAGTAAAGAAGATGAAATTGAGGATTTTATTAAGGAAAACGAAGAAATTAATGAAATTTTAGAAATAATGGAATTTGAACTTACAAAAAAGTTGTCAAAAATGAAAGTGCAAACTGTTAATTTAGAAAACGTCACAAAGGCTGATAATAACATTAAATTGCCAAAGTTAACTCTTCCTATATTTACGGGTAATTTGCATGAGTGGCTATCCTTTAAGGATATATTTAAGGCTACTGTTCATGAAAATTCTAATTTGTCAGGGGCAATGAAATTACAATATTTGAAGTCTTCACTGAGAGGAGATGCCTTTCGTATAATCCAGTCTATTTCAATCGTGGATTCTAATTATGAAGTTGCATGGTCGCTTTTGGAAGAACGGTTTTCAAATTCGAGAGAACAAGTTTACGCGCATTTAAAACGTTTTTTAAATATTCCTGTTATTCAGAATGAGTCCCCAGCAGCATTATTAAATCTAATAGATATAACAAATGAATGTATTAGGTCGTTAGAGATTTTAGAACAAAAAGTTGAGGGGTTTTCTACTACTATGTTTGCTTATATTTTGGCTCAAAAATTAGATATAAATACAAAAATGTGGTGGGAAAGACATCTTAAGCGGGATAATTTACCGAGTTTAACTGAATTGCTAGAATTCTTGAGAGACCACGCGCGTACACTAAGTGCGTCCAAACAAGTAAATACAAAGCGAAATTTTCAAAACGAAAGCCAAACAAAGCATAGCCTTTCAAAGGTAACATCCATGGTTGCGAGTTTAAATGAGAAAAATATGCGCAAATGTGTTGTATGTAACCAGGAAAATCACAGTGTTTTTAAATGTCCCAAATTTCAAAAATTTAATGTACAGGAAAGAGTAGATTTTGTGAAAAAAAACAATATGTGCTTTAACTGTCTTTCAGAATTCCACTGCGTCAAAAAATGTAACTCAAAATTCTCGTGTTCAAAATGCTATAAACGCCACAATGTACTTCTTTGTTTTGATAGGCGTGAGAGAAATTCCAATGCGGTGGGAAACACAAAAAATTATAGTGATAAGGAAGTGCCAAATGCATTGTCGACGAATGAAAGTAAATCAACGTTAAATGCTGACGCCATACCATTTGAGTTAAATAACCAAATTCAAAATTTCACTGGTACTTCAAATGTGAGATCGAATAATGTTAAAACAGTTCTTCTTTCCACTGCTATTGTTTATATGAGAGATAAATTCGGAAATAAAGTTCCGGTGCGTGCTTTATTGGACAATGGTTCAATGAGCAATTTTTTAACATTGCAGTTAGTTGAAAGATTAGGAATACGAAAAGAAAAAAGTAATATTTCGGTATCGTGTTTAAGTGGATCCTCTGTAGCGGTAAAAAATAAAACTACTGCCTTGATCAGTAATAATTCGGGAGATTATAGCCGAGAGTTAGATTTCCTTATCATACCAAAGATTTCGCAAATTATGCCCTCGAAATATATTAATATTTCAGAGCTAGGAATTCCAGAGTCTATTATTCTTGCTGATCCTGAATTTAATAGACCAGGGAAAATAGATCTTTTGCTAGGAGCTGAAGTATTTCTAGAATTGATAAAGGTGGGTCGTATGAAGTTACCAAATTCTAAATTAATACTGCAAAATACGGTGTTCGGTTGCATAGTAAGTGGGAGTGTTTACGATTGTAACGAGCAGGAATAAATACATTGTGGGTTAATTACTGAAACAGATTTAAATTTCGAAATGAAAAAATTTTGGGAAATTGAAAGAGTAGAAGAAAGTACACCATTGAGAAATACAGAAGAATTAGCATGCGACACCCACTTTATAAACACACATCAGAGAGATATAACGGGCAAATTCATAGTACTAATGCCGTTGAAAAAAGATTCTAGTTCTTTGGGAGAATCAAAACAATTTGCGAAAAATAGATTAAATTCACTTTGGAATAGGCTAGTCAAAAATCCAAATCTTTTAGAGTTATATTGCGCATTTATGGCAGAGTATAAAGAGTTAGGCCATATGGAGGAAGTAGAGAAAACAGATGAGCCAATACATGCGAATTATCTACCTCATCATGCTGTTTATCGCCCAGATAAAAGTTCTACAAAATTGAGAGTTGTCTTTAATGGTTCACATGCAACTTCATCAGGAGAATCCCTAAATTCCATACAGCTGAATGGAGGTGTCATTCAAGATGATTTGTTCAGCATAATACTTAGATTTCGTACACACCGCTATGCATTTACAGCAGATGTAAAAATGATGTATCGCATGATACTTATCGATAAAAGTCAACGTGATTTACAGCGCATAATTTGGAAAGATTCTGTAAATGGTGAGATGAAATATTACAGACTATGTACAGTCACATATGGCACAACTAGTGCCCCTTATTTAGCCATGCGCTGCCTTAAACAGCTTGGTATAGATGGTGAATCTCAATTTCCGTATGCTTCTGGTGTGGTACAATCAGACTTTTACATGGACGATGTCCTGACTGGAGCAGCTGACCTAAAATCGGCTAAGAGACTGCAAATTGAGCTTATTCAACTATTAAATACGTGTGGCATGAACTTACATAAATGGTTTAGTAACCATCCAGAATTAATGGAGCCAGCCTTTAAAAATGAGAATTACACTTTTGAAAATATGAGTGAAACTAAGGCACTAGGACTTTGCTGGAATTCCAATGATGATACTTTTACTTTTAGTGTATCATTCAGTGAGCAAACCAAGGTAACTAAAAGAAGTGTGCTCTCAAATATTGCTCGCATTTTCGACCCCTTGGGTCTACTTGGACCAGTTGTGACGAAAGCAAAAATTTTCCTACAAAGACTGTGGAGACTGCAAATTGATTGGGATGAAAATCTCCCTACAGCTGAGCTTGATGATTGGTTGCAGTTTTTAGAATCATTAAGAGCCATCAATAATATAAGTGCTGTTAGACACATTTTTACAAATAATCCAGTGCAAATTAAAATTTGTGGCTTTTCAGATGCTTCGGAGAAAGCCTACGGTGTGGCATTGTGTGCTGTGTCTTCAAATTCTTCAGGAGAGCAAATTTCTCAGTTGCTTTGCAGTAAAAGTCGAGTTGCACCAATCAAAACAATCACTATTCCTCGCTTGGAGCTCTGTGGTGCAGTTTTATTAGCCAAATTGATGAATAAGGTTGCCAAAACCTTAAAAGTTCCTAAAGAATCTGTTTACTATTATTCAGATAGTACTATTGTATTATGTTGGATTCGAAAACAGCCGTGTGACTTAAAAACCTTTGTGTCATCACGTGTGGCTACGATTCAGAATCTTTCTGATATCAGTCATTGGGGACATGTGGCTTCTTCTGATAATCCTGCTGATCTTGTGTCACGAGGTGTAGATCCAGACAAACTTCTCCAGAGTAACTTATGGTGGAAGGGTCCACTATTCCTAACCCAACAAATTGAACCTTCTTTAAATACTGTCGAACTTGAGCAAAATGATAATGATCTATACAGAAGTGAACTTAAAAAGACTTTTTCAGAGACTTCACTTTTAATATCAGACTGTTCATCTTTTATTGATTATTTTTTGCAATTGAGTAATAATTATGCTAAATTAATAAGAATTCTTAGCTATGTTTTCAGGTTCATTCAGAATGTCAAAAAGCCAAAAGAAAGGTATTTAGGTAAGTTAACATCTGATGAATTGAAGAAAGCTGAGCAGTTTATCATAAAATCTGTTCAAGAAAAAGAGTTCAGTTCTGAATTCACATTGTTATCTAAGGGTAAGGAGTTACCAAAAAATAGTAGATTACTTTCATTAAATCCTTTCTTGGATAAAAATAATTTAATCAGAGTTGGAGGTCGTCTCCAAAATAGCACGGTAAATTATGCCCAAAAACACCCAATTGTACTGCCCTCTAAACACAAATTAACAGAATTAATTATCGAGTTTTATCACAAAAAATATCTACATATAGGACCACAAAATTTACTTTATTGTGTTCGAAGAGAATTTTGGCCTTTAAACGGTAGGGCTATTTGTAGAAAAATTGTACATAAATGTATTACATGCTTTAGGGCCAAACCTAAATTATTAGAGCAAATTATGGGCGAGCTCCCAAAAGAAAGAATAAATGTAGACTTTGTTTTTAATTGCACAGGAACTGATTTCTGTGATCCATTTTTGATTAGATATAGAGGTCAACGTAAAGGTATTTATCATAAAGTTTATGTTTGTATTTTTATTTGTATGGTAACAAAGGCAGTGCATTTGGAATTAGTCAATGATTTAACATCTGAGGCTTTTATTGCAACATTAAAGAGGTTTTTTGCCAGACGAGGCAAACCTCGAAAAATTTTCAGTGATAATGCAGGCAATTTTGTGAAGACTAATGTAGAGCTTAAAAGGTTGCATGAATTGGTAAACAAACCAGACCAGAACCTTACTAATTACTTGATATCTGAAGGTATTGCTTGGGAATTTATTCCCCCTAAAGCTCCAAATTTTGGAGGTTTATGGGAATCGGGAGTCAAGTCCTTCAAGTATCACTTTAAACGTGTTGTGGGCAACTCTAAATTAACTTATGAAGAAATGTTAACTATAATTGTTCAAATTGAAGGTATCTTAAATTCGCGCCCGCTTACTCCCTTGAGTACAGATATTGATGACTTGGAGGTCTTGACTCCGGGACATTTTCTTATTGGTCGCCCACTTAATGCCATTGCTGAATCTGACCTGAGTAATATTGAAGATAATAGACTAAACTTATGGCAAAAGACCACTAAAATGGTTCAGACCATCTGGAAAAAGTGGAAAAATAGTTATTTAAGTACATTGCAGCAAAGGCATAAGTGGATGATATCAAAAAACAACCTCAAAATAGGAGATATGGTTGTAATAAAGGAAGATGATCTTCCAGTGTCTAAATGGTTATTAGGGAGAATTGTAGAAGTATTTTTTGGTAATGATAATAGAATAAGAGTTGTGAATATAAAAACCCCAAATGGAATATATAAAAGAGCAGTATCCAAAATTGCTGCATTACCTCTTGAAAAGTAATTCAGTTTTTGATAAAATGCTCATTATTGTAAAATTTCTTTATTTATTTATTATGTATTATGTAAAATTTTTTAAATATTTGCTTAAATTTAACTTAACTGTGACTCATTTATATTGTGTTTAATTGTATTGTTATTTATATTTTTTACAATGGTTGTAATTGCAGTGTTTTAGTTTGAAACCCCCCTCGGAGGTTTCAAGAGGGGCGGTATGTTTGATAAAATGCTATTTAATTTTCTACTGACTTTGTCACCTAGCAACCAAGATGTACCTAATTATTTCAAAATGTAAAAAGTTTTCTGTGCAAACGATTTTTTGTGATAAATGAATTTATCTGTTTAATTCTTCTGCTTTTACCTAAGCTGTGTGAAACAATATTCTTTTTGTTTTGAGTTTGATTAGAATGTTTTTTAATGAGTTGTGTGAAAAAATGTTACGGTTTTTATTGGAGTTGTGTTTTGTGAAATTATTAATGTTCGAAAGAACTTGAGTTGAGTTTACTCATCAGAATAAACTGTTTAAAGTGAAAGATGCGTATTTAATTTTGAGTTGAGTAAAATATTAAAAAATAAACTTTCGAACAAATTGAATTCTTCACATACGTCCAAAATGTTTCGTGTTCTACGCAATACTATTTGCTAAGATCTACTACTTTAAAAATTCATGCAGGCTACTGAATGATCCCAGAAGCCTGCGCACTTAACTATTGAGTTTTCAAATTAAACCGAAACGGATTTCATTCGATTTAAAAATGTAAATTATTCTCCGTATATATTATTGGTGTGAGATTTTTAATTACGTGAAAGTCGTTCAAGTTACCTTCACTTTTAGAAATATGCGCGTGTAAAGAATGAGTATGGTGTATGGTTTGATAGTTATATCTGGAAGAAATAATTTTTTCGTATGAAGAAGTTTTAATGTCAGAAATAATGTTCTCAAAACCGAAGAAGTTTTATAGTTTTTTCACATTTTATAAATTTCAAAATCTGTTAAATAAACTACTATGATAAAGGCAGAGTCTTTCTCTTTTTTTTTTCCTTAATTTTTTTTTTTTTTTTTTTTTTTTTTTTAATGTTGGTTTATTTTTCTTCGTGAAAATATTAAAAAAGATTCATAAATGAAAAAAAAAAGAACATTTTACATTTTTACCAAATGCAGTTGAATATTAAATAAACAGCGACAAAAGCAGAAAAAGCAAGTTCAAGATTAATCTATTTTTTGCTTTTGACTTCTGCTCAAAAAAGTCTTTTCGTCGAGTGTATAACTTTGGGGACGAGTGACCGGTGTACGTTTCACTTACGGTAGTCTGAATCTAACATTATTCTCACCAGTTTTTTTATTGAAAGGTTTATTTTATTTACCATTTTACTGATCCTTTCATTTACGTACAATAAATTGAAAATATGGGATTTACACCACTTTTTATAAGCTAAAATATTCGTTACAGTTACGATATTCTGTCATTAAATAATATGAAATTATATTTTAAATGTTTAAGGCTTTTGTATATATAACGTTATGATTTTAGGAGGGAGGAAGGGTCTGGCACATGATATCGTAAGATATCTCGAGGGGGAGGGCTTGTATGTGATATCGATATCGTATATCAAATGATATCGATATCATTTTTGATCTAATTGAAATCTCCTCTTTTTGTTTGTAACATAGTATTTAGTTCAAAATAGCTTTTTTTTCAGTCTTATCTATTTCTATGAAAATACAAAATTATTATTAAAATCGCTAAATTATTATAAATATATTTAATCTTCTGTATAATAAAATCCTAAGTCATGTGACAACAACACTTCCGGGCTTACCCGCTTCACTCTTTATATGCTATACAGCCAATTTCATGATAGTCAGCGCAGGTGATAAGTCGCCAATCTATATTATAAAAGCCCAATATCATCAACACTTCCAGGTCTCCCCACTTCACATTTTTATATGCATTATTGCCATTTTGGTACTTTTATGCTAGCCGAGTGCAGGTTTGTCAAATTTTAAGCCATATGCCAGTTTCATTTGAAATATAAAACTATAACTTATTTCATTTAAAATACATAACTTTTATTTATAACACAGATTAAAATATATGTATATCAGATTCATTCATCTCATTTAAAATACAATACTAAATGCATTTTTCCAGCATAGGTAACTGGCAAAACAAAGAAAATGCTTGACGAGAAAAGAAATTTGAAAAAATCTTTTCTTGCAACTTTTTTACTTTTTCATATACACAATTACATAAATAAATAATTAATAATATTAATAATAACCTAAACCAAAATAATTAATTTCAACATAAAAGCATTGTTTCTAATTTGCATTTTTAAAAAATTGTGTATATTTTGAAATAACACCCTTTGAAATCAAATTGTAGTTCAGTATCGCATTCCTAAAAAATAAATAAGCCATAAAAGATTCATTCAATCACGAACGGTAAAAAAATAATCATAGAGCATCGTAAAGCAAGTTTTTCAACAATAAATGGATAATATTCTTACGACATCATTGTAGATAATGACGTGATAATTTTGTTATGTCTTAAGATATCATATTGAATATGATGTCTTAAGTTTTAAATAATAAAATCTTAAATTAATAATGCGGCGTTGTTTACAGTTTGAATTCAGTTTTCTTTATTGTCATATTTATGAACTCAGAAGCGAAATTAATGAAAAAAAGCATGCTTTTTCATTATTAAATTTTGAAATAATGAATTATGAAATGCTACCATGATTGCAAACAGTTCTTAATTTCTCTGGTCGGAATCTTCCGATTTGGATAATAGTTGAAGAATTTAATTAAATTAAGAGTAAAAGTAACATGATGGAATGCGTAGAATACTTTTAATGGAGACCAAACTGGTCACCATAGGCGGCTAGTTCTTAAATATTGGATACCCCAATGTTTGACATCACTATGCTTTTTCATTTGTGTATGAATATAAAATCATAATATTAATTAAAAAGTATATATATGTGAAATATATTTGAAATGAAGCTTGTGTTAGAGAAAGAATGCTGTCCAATTGTTTTATTGATAAGAATTTCAATCTGCATCCCATCCCTCCTCCGTTCGGTGCAAATGCTACAAGATTTTATTATTGTTGAATGCATTATGTAACAGAAAGATAATATGAAATGCATTTAAATGGTATATTTTCTTTTAAGTGTGATTTGAATAAAAGGATATTTTATTGACTTCTCTTCATTTAAATATATAAAGTATGTGAAAAATAAATGCAACCAAAATTTTGTATACCATTTCAAAATAAGGGGGGGGAAGGACATTTTGACAGGAATATCATTACCGACATCGGGGTGAGGCGTTTTAACTCTCTGAAGACCAGAGGACAAATTTTCCTTATACCCCAAAAGACCGGAGAATCAACCCGAAGCCTGGACAATTTCGCCCCCATTTCACTCCGTTTAGCGTAAATCAGTGGGTGGAGTTTCGTTTCAGAAGTTCACCGCTTACTTGGAGAGGGAAAAGGCGATAGCCTATTTTCTCCGGCGAGAAGGCATTGGGGAAAAACATTACTGTTATCAAATAATTGTTAATTGACAACGCACATTACAAACTAGAGGATTAAGGAGAAATTCAGCAAATTTTTAATATGAACTTTTTCAGCAGTACACAAGTAATTAAAATATAAATTTAAATAAATAATAAAAACATCTAAAATGGTAGTATGTGTGTACGACTTTTGATTTTCTTCGAAATGGAATGTTTTTGATCATTTGAAATAATGACAATTTGCTACATGATAATAACATATGGTGAAATTGGCCTACATGAGAATTAATGTAAAAAACACCATTTAAAAGAAAGAAAATTGTAGAGAAATCTCATTTCTTTCTGCAGTTAGAAAATACTTATATTATTAATAAAAATAAGAAAGAAATGATGTCGCATCTAATGTGATTTAGACCAAAAATTGCGACATTTCGTCACCTGAGAACAATAAGGTTCTATCTGTGTTTTTGCAAAAAAAAAATAACTTACTGATATAGAAATGTTCTATTTGTATCTTTGAAGACATTTCTGGATTAAAATCTCATATTATGATTGTAAGGTTATATGGAAATTATATATAACATCATTTTGATGCAAAAATGCCTTCATAGATATAAATAGAACCTGTTTATGTCCATAAGTCAATTAAAAACACAGATAGAATTTATTTATTCTAAGGTGACGATTTATCTTTTGATCATTTGAAATATTTAATTTGCAGTTTTTGCATAAATAATGCACATTTTTTTTTCAGTGTCGTTTTAATGCGTGTCTTTTACAAATTCAATCATCAGTTTTGAAACTGATTAAACATTTTCTTTATGATTATTAATTTTTTGCATTTCTAAAACATTAATTTACTTTTATCATTGAAAATGCATGTTTTGTTTTAAGAATGATAAAAAACATATTCGAGAAAAATATTCACTTTTATGGCGAATAATTAGCATATATTCATATGAAAAGTACACACATACAAACACAATATTCTTTTCTTATTATTATTTCTCTCAGAAAATGGCAGCATTTTTTTTTTAAATATTCATATTATTTCCTCTTTCATTAAAAAATAGAATAAAACTATTCCCAATATTTAAATTTATTAAGAAAGTATCATATATTAAAAATTCTGATCTCGTTAGTAATATGGAAATAAATTTTATTTTTTTAATTTTTAGAATTATTTTGACACATTTTTTTCTTGTAAAGAAAAAAATCTTTCAAAGCAAGGTTTATTCTGTTTTGCCTACCCATTATCTCAATGGAATGCATGTATAGGAAATAAATAGCTGAACTCAGATTTTAATATATATTTCCTTAAATATGATGTTTTAAAAATGATTATTTTATGCTGCATTAAGTTCTGCATAAAATTACGTTTTCAAGACTTCATTTTAAAAGGCTTTTATGTAAAAAAAAAAAAAAAAAAAAAAAAAAAAAAAAAAAAAAAAAAAAAAAACGCGTGGTTTAATTTTCTTCCGGATATTCTAAAAAACTTTTATATGTATATATATATATATATATATATATTTGTACATTTAAAAGATGATTTTTAATCACACGATACCGTAAGATCAAAATTTTTGATTTTTCTGTTATTAAATCCCGATTATTAAACACATTTTTAAATGGAAAATTACAAAGAACATAACTATTTTAATATTTTAAAAATACAAATTTATTGTATTTTTTTCTCATATAACTATTTAAATTGTTTAAAATATTTTAATTGTGAAGATAAAATATACCATATTAAGAATTAAATAGGTTTATTAAGAGATAGAAAATTCTAAAAGAATAAAAGTAAAAAATAAAATACAATACCTTATATTGGCATTAAGAATACTTATACATATCTAGAGTAAAATATCGCAATTCGCATGCTTTGATTATGTAATTATATCCGGGGATATAACATTTTTTTAGTTTGGGATGCTGCGCCTTCCAAAGGAAATTTTATTTAAGTTCATTTATCTCTGAATAAGTTTTTCTTGATTTGCTAACTTTGAAAGTATGTATTTAAAAATCCTTATAAGTATGTGTATGAAAATTTTGACAAGGATTCTGTGTTATATTTCTAATAAACTGTCTTCAAGATTTTTGCTTTTGTGGAGAATTGTGAAAATGTTAACGTAAATATTACTCATGAAAAAACTGCATTAAATGAGATGATAGGAAATAAATATAGCAGTTATTTAAAATAGAAAAAAATATTTAATTCTTTTGATATTTAATCAACTGAAAAACAAGAAAGAAAAATTTAGAAATGAAATGATATTTTAAAACTAGTTTATTATTATTTTTATTTATTTATTATTATTATTATTATTTTATATGCAATTTGGAGACGAACACTCAATAAAAATACCTATTAAAAATGCTGGTCTTTTAAAAGTAAAAGAGGGGGGGGACTAACATTTGAAATAATAATAGAAATATATAAAATAGAATATGTTACATCACATGGGTGCTTTCTTTTCTGCATTTCAACGAAAGCGTATATTTCTGATATGCATTTTAAAATAAATATGTGATAGAATTGTGTTTTATTATCCCTTCAATTATGGCATGCTGACGAAACTCAAATAATATATTATAATATTATACAAATATTATAATAGTTTGAAATTAGTTATATTTTGAAAGAAAATTAGTAGATTATACCTAAATCATTATTTACGAATTTAGGATGAAAAATACTACAGAGCATTGAAAAAAATGCAGAAAGCACCTTGAAATCACGCAAGAGCAGCGCAAATGTTTTTTTTTCTTTCTAATAACAAAAATATTTTCACTAGGGTAGAAGCGCGTCAGGGTGTCCGCAAAATGTTCTTTATGTTACCGCTGGTGTGTACTTCAAAGGAATCTTTGATAAAGCGAAGAAAATGTAAACAAAAAAAAAATCCCCCAAGCGCTTTCTCATGCACCCTTTGAGAGAATAGACAGGGAGGATTTTAGGAAATTAGATTCTCTCAGTTGTGTTTATCTCTATCAGCATTGTGAAAAGAACTGTATGTAGGAGCTGAGAGTTATCGATACACTATTTCCAAAGGGGAAAAAAAGCTAGTAAAGACAAGAAAATGAAAAAAGTAAAAAATTGTTTTAACTAAATTCGTAGAATTCGTTCTCGAAATTTTTATTAAGACTGTTCTCACAGCTAAACTTGATACTTTGTCAAGCATTCATTAAATAATTTTTATTTTTAAATAGAGGAATTTTACAGATTTTCTTATTCATATAATAATTTTACAAGCGCTTTTCTTTTCATTTATATAGACAAGATTAGTAAAATTGTTTGCAAGGAATGCTATTAAATTATATTTATTTATTTCCCTAACAAACTTTTCTTGAACTTTATAAAATTGTAGTAGTAATATTATCGCGTCTTAATTAAACTTTAATTCTCATTAATGCTTCGTTTTATACAAGAAAAAAAAAGAAAATGTTTGCTCTGTTTTTAGCTTTATATTAGCTTTGTTTTTAAATCACTTCTGACCAATACTATACGTTAGTTCCATTAGTGACATTTAATAAAGTGTCAAAATTCTTATGCAATGCAAAATATTGTTGATTTTACCAAGCAGATGGAAATACATTTAACATACTTTCATCAATGAAAACTTAAATAATCAACTCTCTCTCTATCACACACATACACGCTTTTTTCTTTTTTTGATGACGTACATTTCATTCTAAAAAAATTATTTTAGGTTTAAATTAGGTTTAAATTATTTTAGGTTTTAATATTTTAGGTTTTTAATAATATATATTAAGTATTTAAATGCAATAATACATTAAAGCCACATATTTCACAAGATTGAATAATTTGAATGAATAATCACTTAATTTTATAAATATTAATAGTTTTTTAAAAGGAATAATTCAGCATTGTTGTAAAACTTATTGAAAAGTATTTTAGTCTATTATTTTAACAGTTAAAGCAGATTTATTTAATGTTTCTTTCTATTTTTAAAAAAAGTCGGAAAATTTATATTTTACTGTGGTTATTTTTCTAAAAATAAAAAGTTTAACAATAAACACTAATAGTATATAAAAACAAATATCCTTAATCAATTTCAATCATCTACTAAAATCTAGAAATTTATATATATCTATACATATATATATGTATATCGTATTACAATATATGAACCATTGAATTCAATAACATATAGCCCATTGAACTTGGAGGGAATAATAAATGTTTAAAATAATTATTACAACATTAAACTAGTCGTTGGGGGCCACCGTAATACTTACCCATCATGGATATGTATATAAAAATAAAACATGTGAAAACTATTTATACAATGCATTGCAATTCATAAACAAAATTTAAATATTATTAATATACATAGTAATGCTATATTAAAGAACTGCTGATGTACCAATTTCGACAAATAATATAAAACGCCAAACTACTCAAGTAGTTCCGAACTGCGTAAAAGAAACATCCTTATAACTCCAAAAATAATAATTCTATTAACTAACAATTAACTGCGTCGGATTAAGCGTCTCATTTCCAATTAAAATATACCTCTGAATTGAAATTTGAATGAAATACAGGGTCATGAAAAATCGAAGAATGTGGAAAACAGGATTACAAATATCTCGGCAACTAATAATCCGATCGACTTCGTTCTATATGCAAAATGTGTGTTATTTTATTGCCTTTTACGTCCATTCCTTAGAACAAAAAAATTCGAAAATTTTTACATACCTTTCATCAGAACGAATTTTTCGAGAGTCCGAAAAAAATAGTTCCGGATAATCGAGGTTGCTGATATTAAATAGGCTTCGTCCCATTCTTACATACTAACTACATACAAAATTTCAAGTCTCTATCTCAATTTGTTCGTGAGATAGAGTGTTTACAGACAGACAGACAGACAGACGGACAGACAGACAGACAGACAGACAGACGGACGGCAAAATTTTTTTTCTAAAAATATGTTTTTCGGAATCTCCACTATCTAAAACGTCTAAATCCGTCAAAAAAAATTTTTCGATTTTCAAAACGATTGCAAGACTTACCCTATACTACGTATGATGGGTAAGTAAAACCTAATATTTTCTCTAAACGGTATATTAAATCCCAATATATGCATTATTAGATGATGTGTTGTTACTATTAATGGAAAATCCTATAAAGTGGTTCAGAAAACTACATAGTATATATATGTATATATATATCGATCCATTACAGAAACTGGCTGGTTTTCCTTTTATATGTAAACTATGCGGCACTGAAGAGTGGTTTAATATAGAAACTTTCCTTTGCTATTTATCCATCTGCTTTTCATATATTTGGTAATCTACTTTCTAGGACACTTCAAACTTCAAACTTCAGATTTTTTTTTTTTTAATACGAATTCATTTTTCATGCTCATTATACATACAGACAGTATAAATACTGTTTCTATTGAATTTTAATTTTGATAATATGAGAATTACTTTGGATTTATTTATAAAAGTATATATCTTATACTATAATGCGAGCAAAAATTGTGTGTGTGTGTGGGTAAATTTTATCTCAAAAACGGCTCTAACGATTTTCTCAAAAATTTGGATTTTACCATTTTCGGGCACGAGAAGACCATTGGGCTAGGTCCCATGTTCGGGAAAATTCGATTACAGGGTCATTTTGGGTCATAATGGGTCAGATAAAGCTATATATATCTATAGAACGGCTGGATCGATTTTAAGGAAATTTTGTACCCAATCGTTTTTTGGTACGAAAAAACTATTGGGCTGGGTCACACGTTCGAAAAATTTCGATTAGTGGGTCATTTTTGGGTCATTATGGGTCAAGCCATTTTTATCTAAAAAACGGCTCTAACGATTTTGACCAAATTTTATATTGTATCGCTTTGGATTACAAGAAGACGATTGGGTTAGGTAACATGTTCTAGAAAATTCATTTAGTGGGTCATTTTGGGGGTCATTGTGGGTCATGCTATTTTTATCTAGAGATTTTCTCACGCAATTTTGACTAAAAATTGCATTCTATGGTTTTCGGGCATGAGAAAAACATTGGGCTAGATTACATGTTCGAGAAAAAATTTTAATGGGTCATATTGGGTCATTAAGAGTCTGGGTCAAGCTATTTATATTTAAAGAACGGCGTGATGGATTATAACGAAATTTTGTATGTAACAGTTTTTTGACATGAGAAAACTAATAGGCTAAATCACATGTTTGAGAGATTTTGACTATGAGGGTCATGATGGGTCATAATGGGTCATGGTCAAGCTATATCTAAAGAACAGGTGGATCGATTTTAACGAAATTTTGTGTGCAACCTTTTTTTGACACAATAAAATCATTGGACTAGGTTACATATTCGAAAAATTTCGATTAATGGGTCATTTTGGGTCATTAAGAGTCTGGATCAAGCTATTTATATTTAAAGAACGGCGTGATGGATTATAACGAAATTTTGTAACAGTTTTTTGACATGAGAAAACTAATGGGCTAAATCACATGTTTGAGAGATTTCGACTATGAGGGTCATTTGTGGGTCATGATGGGTCATAATGGGTCATGGTCAAGCTATATCTAAAGAACAGATGGATCGATTTTAATGAAATTTTGTATGCAACATTTTTTTGGCATGATAAAATCATTGGACTAGGTTACGTGTTCGAAAAATTTCGATTAATGGGTCATTTTGGATCATAAAGGGTCTGGGTCAAGCTATATATAATTAAAGAACGGCAGGATCAATTTTAACGAAATACTGTACGTAACAATTTTTAGAAACGAGAAAACTAATGGACTAAGTCACATATTCGAGAGCTTTCGATTATAAGGGTCATTTGTGGGTCTTAATGGGTCAAGGTCAAGCTATATCTAAAGAATGGGTGGGTCGATTTTAACGAAATTTTGTATACAACATATTTTTGGCATGAGAAAATCATTGGGGTAGGTCACATGTTCGAGAAATTTCGATTAGTGGGCCACTTTTAGGTCATTCTAATTTTATCTAGACAACGTTTCGCGCAATTTTGACTAAATTTTGTATTTTATCGTTTTCGGGCACAAGAAAATCATTGGATTATGACAGATTTTTGAGAAAATTGGATCAATGGGTCATTTTGGATCATAAGGTGTCAGGGTCAAACTAACTATATCTAAAAAACGGCTCAATCGATTTTATCTAAATTTTGTATCTAATGTTTTTCGGCATGCAAAAACTAATGAGCTAAGCCACACGTTCGAGAGATTTCGATTATAAGGGTCATTTGTCGGTTATGATGGGTCATGCTAATTTTATATAGAAAATGGTACTCACCATTTTGACTATACTTTGTATTATATCGTTTTTGAGCAAGAGAAAACCATTTGGCTTGGACACATGCTCGCTAAAATTCGATTAGTGGGTCATTTTGGGTCTTAATGAGCTAGGGTCATTCTAATTATATATAACAACGACTCAATCAATTTTACCTAAATTTTGAAACAAAACGTTTTTTGTCACGAGAAGACTATTGGGCTGAGTCGCATGTTAAACAAAATTATATTAGTGGGTCATTTCGTTTCATTGCTGAATGCTGCCAAGCTAATTTTACCTAAAAAATGGCTTAAACGATTTTGATTCAATTTTAATATTCTACTGTTTTTGATTACCTGAAGACGATTGAGCTATGTCACATGCTTGATCAAATTTGATTAGTGGCTCATTTTGGGTAATACGGGTCAGGGTCACGAGAATATGGCAAAAGCCAATAACTTGGTGATATTTGACAAAATATTGGCGACATATGGCCAAAAAATCGACTATAAAAATTACGAAAACCAAAACACGTATTTGGAGCCAAATGAAAGAATGCCTCCAAATTTGGCTATATCTGGCGAAAAATATTGTCTTTCAGAATGTAAAGAATTTTTTATACATTCTTAAGAGGATTCGAGATGCATGGTTAAACCAATCAGAGTCGGGCTAAAAAAGTGATTTAGATCGATGTCCTTTCGTTGTAAATTTTAAAATAAAGTAAAATTTATAAACATGCGCATAAAAACATAGTTTTTTTATTGATTGTTTTTCTGAATAATGCTATTATAAACATGTTTTACAGTAATAATACAGAGTTAATGATACAGTGAAAATACTATATCGAGTTGAACACAAAGTTAATTTTCACCGAGCTAAGCTCGGTCTCCCCTGCTGGTATATATATATGTGTGTGTGTGTGTGTGGGTAAATTTTATCTCAAAAACGGCTCTAACGATTTTCGCAAAAATTTGGATTTTACCATTTTCGGGCACGAGAAGACCATTGGGCTAGGTCCCATGTTCGGGAAAATTCGATTACTGGGTCATTTTGGGTCACAATGGGTCAGGATCAAGCTATTTATATCTAGAGAACGGCTGGATGGATTTTAAGGCAATTTTGTATCCAATCGTTTTTTGGCACGAGAAAGCTATTGGGCGGGGTCACATGTTCGAAAAATTTCGATTAGTGGGTCATTTTGGGGTGATTATGGGTCAAGCCATTTTTATCTAAAAAACGGCTCTAACGATTTTGACCAAATTTTATATTGTATCGTTTTGGATTACAAGAAGACCATTGGGTTAGGTAACATGTTCGAGAAAATTCGGTAAGTGGTGCATTCTTGGGGTCATTGTGGGTCATGCTATTTTTATCTAGCGATTTTCTCACGCAATTTTGACTAAAAATTGCATTCTATGGTTTTCGGGCACGAGAAAAACATTGGGCTAGGTTACATGTTCGAGAAAAAATTTCAATGGGTCATATTGGGTCATTAAGAGTCTGGGTCAAGCTATTTATATTTAAAGAACGGCGTGATGGATTATAACGAAATTTTGTATGTAACAGTTTTTTGACATGAGAAAACTAATGGGCTAAATCACATGTTTGAGAGATTTCGACTATGTGGGTCATTTGTGGATCATGATGGGTCATAATGGGTCATGGTCAAGCTATATCTAAAGAACAGGTGGATCGATTTTAACGAAATTTTGTATGCAACATTTTTTGGGACTATAAAATCATTGGACTAGGTTACATGTTCGAAAAATTTCGATTAATGGGTCATTTTGGGTCATTAAGAGTCTGGGTCAAGCTATTTATATTTAAAGAACGGCGTGATGGATTATAACGAAATTTTGTATGTAAGTTTTTTGACATGAGAAAACTAATGGGCTAAATCACATGTTTGAGAGATTTTGACTATGAGGGTCATTTGTGGGTCATGATGGGTCATGGTCAAGCTATATCTAAAGAACAGGTGGATCGATTTTAACGAAACTTTGTATGCAACATTTTTTTGGCACGATAAAATCATTGGACTAGGTTATATGTTCGAAAAATTTCGATTAATGGGTCATTTTGGATCATAAAGGGTCTGGGTCAAGCTATATATTATTAAAGAACGGTAGGATCAATTTTAACGAAATTCTGTATGTAACAATTTTTAGAAACGAGAAAACTAATGGACTAAGTCACATATTAGAGAGCTTTCGATTATAAGGGTCATTTGTGGGTCATGATGGGTCATGGTCAAGCTATATCTAAAGAACGGGTGTGGATCGATTTTAACGAAATTTTGTATACAGCATATTTTTGGCACGAGAAAATCACTAGGCTATGTCACATTTTCGGAAAATTTCGATCAGTGGGTCACTTTTGGGTTATTCTAATTTTATCTAGACAATGTCTCGCGCAAATTTGACTAAATTTTGTATTTTATCGTTTTCGGGCACAAGAAAATCATTGGGTTATGACAGATTTTTAAGAAAATTCGATCAATGGGTCATTTTGGATCATAAGGGGTCAGGGTCAAACTAACTATATCTAAAAAACGGCTGAATCGATTTTATCTAAATTTTGTATCTAATGTTTTTCGGCATGCTAAAACTAATGAGCTAGGCCCAACGTTCGAGAGATTTCGATTATAAGGGTCATTTGTTGGTCATGATGGGTCATGCTAATTTTATATAGAAAATGATACTCACCATTTTGACTATACTTTGTATTATATCGTTTCTGAGCAAGAGAAAACCATTTGGCTTGGACACATGCTCGCGAAAATTCGATTAGTGGGTCGTTTTGGGTCTTAATGAGCTAGGGTCATTCTAATTATATATAACAACGACTCAATCAATTTTACCTAAATTTTGAAACAAAACGTTTTTTGTCACGAGAAGAATATTGGGCTGAGTCGCATGTTAAACAAAATTATATTAGTGGGTCATTTCGCTTCATTGCTGAATGCTGCCAAGCTAATTTTACCTAAAAAATGGCTTAAACTGTTTTGATTCAATTTTATATTCTACTGTTTTTGATTACCTGAAGACGATTGAGGTATGTCACATGCTTGATCAAATTTGATTAGTGGCTCATTTTGGGTAATACGGGTCAGGGTCACGAGAATATGGCAATAGGCAATAACTTGGTGATATTTGACAAAATATTGGCGACATATGGCCAAAAAATCGACTATAAAAATTACGAAAACCAAAACACGTATTTGGATCCAAATGAAAGAATGCCTCCAAATTTGGCTATATGAAGCAAAAAATACTGTCATTCAGAATGTAAAGAATTTTTTTATACATTCTTAAGAGGATTCGAGATGCATGGTTAAACCAATCAGAGTCGAGCTAAAAAAGTGATTTAGATCGATGTCCCTTCGTTATAAACATGCGCATAAAAACATAGTTTTCTTATTGATTGTTTTTCTAAATAATACTATTATAAACATGTTTTACAGTAATAATACAGAGTTAATGATACAGTGAAAATACTATATCGAGTTGAACACAAAGTTAATTTTGACCGAGCTAAGTTCGGTCTCCCCTGCTACTCTTATACTATAATGCGAGCAAAAATTGTGTGTGTGTGTGTGTGGGTAAATTTTATCTCAAAAACGGCTCTAACGATTTTCGCAAAAATTTGGATTTTACCATTTTCGGGCATGAGAAGACCATTGGGCTAGGTCACATGTTCAAGAAAATTCGATTATTAGGTCATTTTGGGTCATAATGGGTCAGGATCAAGCTATATATATCTAGAGAACGGCTGGATCAATTTTAAGGAAATTTGCTATCCAATCGTTTTTTGGCACGAGAAAACAATTGAGCTGGGTCACATGTTCGAAAAATTTCGATTAGTGGGTCATTTTTGGGTCAAGCCATTTTTATCTAAAAAACGGCTCTAACGATTTCGACCAAATTTTATATTGTATCGTTTTGGATTAGAAGAAGACTATTGGGTTAGGTAACATGTTCGAGAAAATTCGGTTAGTGGGTCATTTTTGGGGTCATTGTGGGTCATGCTATTTTTATCTAAAGATTTTCTCACGCAATTTTGACTAAAAATTGCATTCTATGGTTTTCGGGCACGAGAAAAACATTGGGCTAGGTTACATGTTCGAAAAAAAAATTTTTAATGGGTCATATTGGGTCATTAAGGGTCTGGGTCAAGCTATTTATATTTAAAGAACCGCAGAATCGATTTCATCGAAATTTTGCCTGTAATAGTTTTTTGACACGAGAAAGCTAATGGACTAAGTCACATGATCGAGAGATTTCGATTATAAGAGTCATTTGTGGGTC
Organism: Maratus speculifer; assembly: GCA_964019185.1. Taxonomy (NCBI): domain Eukaryota; kingdom Metazoa; phylum Arthropoda; class Arachnida; order Araneae; family Salticidae; genus Maratus; species Maratus speculifer. The sequence goes on from OZ025296.1 coordinate 369,266,125, forward strand.
ATGATAGGTCATAATGAGTCATGGTCAAGCTATAGCTAAAGAACAGGTGGATCGATTTTAACAAAATTTTGTATACAACATTTTTTTGGCACGAGAAAACTATTGGGCTAGGTCTCAGTTCGAGAAATTTCGATTACTGGGTCATTTTGGGTCATAAAAGGTCTGGGTCAAGCTATTTATATATAAAGTACGACAGTATCAAATTTAATGAAATTTTGTATGTAAGTTTTTTGACACGAGAAAATTAATGGACTATCTCACATGTTTGAGAGATTTCGATTATAAGAGTCATTTATGGGTCATGATGGGTCATAACGGGTCATGTCAAGCTATATCTAAAGAACATGTGGATCAGTTTTAACGAAATTTTGTATACAACATTTTTTGGCACGAGAAAATCATTGGGCTAGGTCACATGATCGAGAAATTTCGATTAATGGGTCATTTCGGGTCATAAAGGGTCTGGGTCAGGTTATTTATATTTAAAGAACGGCAGGATCGAGTTTAACGAAATTTTGAGTGTAACAATATTTATACAAGAGAAAACTAATGGGCTAAGTCACATGTTCGAGAGATTTCGATTATATGGGTCATTTGTGGGTCATGATGGGTCATGGTCAAGCTATATCTAAAGAACGGGTGAATCGATTTTAACGAAATTTTGTATAAAGCATGTTTTTGGCACGAGAAAATCATTGGGCTATGTGACATGTTCGAGAAATTTCGATCAGTGGGTCACTTTTGGGTTATTCTAATTTTATCTAGACAATATCTCGCGCAAATTTGACTAAATTTTATATTCTATCGTTTTCGGACACAAGAAAATCATTGCGTTAGGTCAGATGTTTGAGAAAACTCGATTAATGAGTCATTTTGGTCATAATGGGTCAAGGTCAAACTATTTATACCTAAAAATTGGCTCAATCGATTTTATCTAAATTTTGTATTTAACATTTTTCGGCAATCAAAAATTAATGAACTAAGTCACATTTTCGAGAGATTTCGATCTAAGGGTCATTTGGGGGTCATGCTAATTTTATCTAGAAAATTTTGAGTATACTTTCTCTTATATCGTTTTTGGGCAAGAGAATACCATTGAGCTAGGACACATGCTCGTAACAATTCAATTAGTGGGTCGTTTTAGGTCTTAATGGGTTCGGGTCATTCTAATTATATATAACAACGACTCAGTCAATTTTACCTAAATTTTGCAACGGAACGTCTTTTATCACGAGAAGACTATTGAGCTGAGTTGCATATTAAACAAAATTATATTAGTGGGTCATATCGCTTCATTGCTGAATGCTGTCAAGTTAATTTTACTTAAGAAATGGCTTAAACGGTTTTGATTCATTCTATACTCTACTGTTTTTGATTACCTGAAGACCATTGAGCTAAGTCACATGTTTGATCATACGTGATTAGTGGATTATTTTGGTAATAAGGGTCAGGATCACGAGACTATGGCAAAAGCCAATAAGTTGGCGATATTTGACAAAATACTGGCGAAATTTGGCCAAAAAATCGACTATTAAGGTTACGAAACCAAAACACATATTTGGCGCCAAATGAAAGAATGTGTCCAAATTTGGTTATATCTGGCAAAAAATATTGTCTTTCAGAATGTGAATAAATTTCTTATACATTCTTAATAGTCTTCGAGATGCATAGTTAAACTGATCAGAGTCGAGCTAAAAAAGTGATTTGGATTGATCTCCTTTCGTTGTAAATTTTAAAATAAAGTAAAATTTATGAACATGTGCATACAAACATAGTTTTCTTATTGATTGTTTTTGTAAATAATACTATTATTAATAACATGTTTTACAGTAATAATACTATATCGAGTTGAACACAAAGTTAATTTTGACCGAGCTGAGCTCGGTCACCCCTGCTAGTTTAAATAATATGTGATATTTCATTTTCTGGTTCCTTCCAAATCAAAAATATTTGAGATAATCTTTCGCAGAAAAATGATTCGAAATCTACTACTTTACAATTATGGATTTATTTTATTTTATTTTAATTTTTTTAATGGCATTTTAGATCTATAGTAGCATTATGTCGTTACGCCGTTATGCATTTGCCTATATGAATTGCTACAGGCATTAAAAGTGATGTTCTTGCATGTTTTGATCCATTCTACTAATGGCGCCCTTCACTGCTTGCCAGAAGTTGAGATGCGCCCCTGGTTAGTAAAAGGTTGGACAGGCCTGCCTTAGAACAAAACAATTTATATAATTTTTAAAAAGAAATAAAAGTAAATAAACCGTTTATTAATAAATGATGTTAAACCTATTGTCCATGTTTTTTCATTTTATTTTTTTTTATCCTTTCACCTTTAATGCTCGTGTCATTTTTTGGCATGTGATGTAACGTGAAAAGAAATTGTATTTTTTTTTTAATTCTTATGGAAAAAGGTATAAGGTTTACCGGTAAATAAATTATTAGTGCTGAAGAAGTTTATTTACTTCTTTCTTTTATTTTTTTTTATATTTTAAAGTAGTTATAGGCGTCCGCATTGTATTTAGAAAGCTGGGGTGTTAAAATAACATCTTTTGAACGCTTTATCCAACATTCTGACGTTTCGCGACAGGACTGTTTATTAAATTTATTCAAAAGAAAATGTTTCAAGCCGTGAAAAATTTTAAAAAGGCTGATTTGAAGTTTGTAGCAGAAGAGATTGGGGAAATTATTCCTCAAGAGTACACCATCGCAACTCTAAAGCAAATCATTTTAAATAGCGAAGAATACAAAAAAGATCCTGCTTTTGTACAAGAAATTTTATCTAACGCTGTTGCTGAGAGAAAGGAAAATGAAGAGTTAAAGAGTTAGAAGAGTTAAAGAAGTTAGAATTAAAGGAAAAGTTAGAGCAAGAAATTGAGCTAAGAAAGCTAGAATCGGAAATTGAGTTAAGAAAGCTGGAATTAGATCATCAATTGGAACTAGCTAAAATTCAATCTCAAGGACAAATACAAAATGAATATATTTCAAGTGATTATGATATGAATAATTCAAAACGAAAATTTACTTTACCGAAGTTAGAATTTCGCCAATTTGATGGTGATTTAAAGGAATGGTTGCCGTTCTGGAGTCACTTAGAGCAGATTCATAATGAACCTGATATTGCACCAGAAAATAAATTTCAATATTTGATCCAAGCAACAGTCACTGGATCTAGAGCACGAGAAGTTGTTGATAGTTTCCCGCCAACAGGTGCCAACTATGCCAAAGCTATTGAGAGTCTTAAAGCTCATTTCGGCAGGGAAGATCTTTTGGTAGAAGTGTATGTCAGAGAATTGTTAAAATTAATCATTTCTGTTCAATCAAAAGGAAAATTTTCTATTACAACGTTATATGATAAACTTGAATCGTATTTACGAGCTCTTGAGACGCTAGGAGTCACAATTGATAAATGCGCTTTAATTTTATATCCAGTGGTAGAATCTTGTTTTACAGCTGATTTTTTGAAAGCGTGGAATCGAACCCATACGACTCCTGTTAGTTCTGATGCAAAAGAATGTCTGGATAATTTAGTGATGTTTCTCAAATCTGAAGTTGAAGGTGATGAAAGAATTAATTTAGCTGTGTCAGGTTTTGGTTTAGCGAAAAAAGATGATGCAAACTTTAGAAAAAATAAAGGTTACAACGAGACTACTAAGCATTTACCAACTGCTGTTACCCTTTTAACAACTACTTCAAAACCAGAGTTAAGAAAAAATTGCGTTTTTTGCAACGGAAGACATCTGAGTTCAGAATGCTTTTCGGCACGAAAGATGATTTATAATGAAAAGCAGAATATATTAAAGGATAAAAAATGTTGATTTTTATGTTTGGCAACGGGTCACACAACGAAGCAATGTAAAGCTATCTTGAAGTGTTTCGTTTGTGATAAAAGACATGCGTCTGTGATGTGTCAAATGCTAGATAAAAACAAGCCAAATGAAAAGAAAGAGGAAGAAAAGTCGTCTGTAAAAGAAGAAAATATGGCTAATTTTAATAGAAATCCTAAAGTATTTCTTCAGACGCTCAAAGCAAAAATCTTTTCTGACAACAAGAAGAAATATGTTCGACTAATTTTAGATTCAGGTTCTCAAAGGTCGTACATTTTATCACAACTAGCCGAAGAAATGGACTATCTACCACTTCGAGAAGAAAAGGTTACGCATTCTCTTTTTGGCGGAGTCACAACAAAGTATTATAATCATAGTTACTACAAGGTAAGATTAAGTGATTTAAAGGAAAATTTTAAATGTAATTTTGAAGTAATTGATCAAGACATTATATGTGAAAATGTTATGCCTGTAGAAAAGGGATCCTGGTTTAAAGAATTATCGAGAAAAGGCATCACTTTGACGGATGTTGGTAAGACTCCTGAATCTATTCAAGTACCGATTAGAGCCGATGTAATGGGAAAATTACTGACAGGTCGTAGAGAAATACTCTCGTCAGGATTAGTTGCATTAGAAACATATTTGGGATGGACCTTAATGGGAAAAGTACCACAAGATAATACATCTAAAGATAACTTAGCTTTATCAGTTACGTCTTTGCTCGTAAAGGAAGCAGAACTTGCCGATTTATGGAAATTGGATTTACTAGGAATACATGATCCGATTGAAAAACAATCTAAAATGGAAATTGATCGTCAGGTTAAAGAACATTTTTTACAGACAGTAAGAATGAATGAAGATAATCGTTATGAAGTTTCTTTGCCTTGGTCAGAAGACACACCACCTCTACCTGATAATCTGAGTTTAGCCAAGAAAAGATTAATTAATGTTACGAACAAGTTGCTTTCCGATAACCTTTATCAAAAGTATGAAGACGTGATTCTAGGGTGGCTTGATGATAAAATAATTGAAGAAATTCCACAGTCTGAAATGAATCGTTTTGGAAACTACTTACCTCATAGATCAGTGATAAAAGAAAACAGTACAACCCCCATTCGTCCAGTGTTTGACGCATCAGCAAGAATGCAAAATCATCCGTCTTTGAATCAATGTTTACATTGTAGCCCAAATCTTATTGAATTAATTTCTTACATTCTTTTAAGATTTAGAAAAAAGAAATTTGGTGTTGTAGCTGATATCAAGAAAGCATTCTTACAAATAGCTGTTCGTAAAGAAGATCGAGACTATTTGCGTTTTTTGTGGTGGAGTGATGTAGAAGAAAGAAATATTAAAATGTTTCGACACACTAGAGTTGTATTTGGAGTCAAAAGCTCTCCTTTTCTTCTTGCTTCCGTCATCGAATATCATATTAAAAACGATGAAGAATACGACACCAATCTTAAACAGCAGATGCTAAGAAGCTTTTATGTTGACAATGTCGTTGCTAGTGTCCAAACAAAGGAAGAATTGGAAAGGTTTATTACTGATTCTAAGTCTCTTATGGCTAAAGGTGGATTTGATTTGAGAGGTTGGGAACAGACAGAAGACAGAAATAATAGCGAAAATAGTGAAGATACTACTGTACTGGGATTACAATGGAACAGATTTCTAGATGTTTTAAAAGTTAACGTAAGCTGGATAAAAGATATAAATATAGAAAAAATAACAAAACGAGTCATGTTGTTAGTTGCACATAAAGTTTTTGATCCAATTGGCTTTACTGCTCCTGTTATGATATGTCCCAAGATGATGTTACAGAAAACATGGAAAGAAGGAATCTCATGGGATGAAGAAATCACTGGTGATATAAAAAACGAATTTATTGAATGGTTTCGTGAATTAAATGTTTTACAAGAATTTCAGATTCCTAGATATATTCAATTCATCCCAGAGAATTTAAAAGCTTGTACCCTTCATACATTTTGCGATGCAAGTCAGTATGCGTATGCTACTGTTATATTTTTAAGGGTAGAAAATAAAGATCGTATAGAATTATTCCTCCTTGCTGCGAAATCCCGCATCGGTCCATTAAGATGTGTAACTATACCTAGAATGGAACTTTTAGCTGCTTTGATTGGTGCTAGATTGACTAAATGAGTAACTGACGCAATGGGCTGGGAAGATATGGAAAAATATTTTTGGAGCGATTCCACTACAGTGCTTGCATGGATATCCAGAAAAGAAAATTGGTCTGTTTTTGTTAGAAATAGAGATCAAGAAATTAAAAGATTGAGTGATCCGATTTTATGGAAACATATACCTGGTGAAATTAATCCAGCAGACCTGCCATCTAGAGGATGTAAAGCAAAACAGCTGGTGTCTCTCAAATGGTGGGAGGGACCAAATTGGCTTAAAGAGTCTGAAAAATATAATAAATACATGAATTTCACCTGTCAAAACATAAACGAAGAAGAAATTGAAAAAGAAAAATTGAAATCTACAAAATTACTTGTAAATGTTGATGAAAGTACAGACAGAAACTGGTACTACCGATATTTTTCCAGTTATGAAAAAATTGTACGTCTTGTTGCTTGGATACTTCGTTTTAGATATAATTCTTGTATATCTTGTAATTCTTCAAAGGAGCAGGTCAAAGGAGAATTGACAAGTCAAGAATTTAAGAGAGCAGAGACGAAGATAATTTGGATGCTACAAAAAGAATATTTTTCGCATGAAAATGAGAGGAGATTGAAAACTTTGGGGACGTTTAAGGATGACCTAGGCATAATACGTGTAAAAACTAAAATTATGTACAGAAAAGACAGTTTAGGTTTCTTTCACACCTATGGTTGTTCCTTCAGATCACGAAGTTGTCAGACGATTAATTTTATATTACCACCGCAAAAATTGTCATGCAGGTCCTCAGATTCTTTTAAATTTGCTTAGAGAAAAATACTGGATTTTGAATGGAAGAAGAACCGTAAGCTCTGTTTTATCAAAATGTACCATCTGTAAAAGATTTAATTCGAAGAATTTAGAATCATCACCAGTTTCTCTACCAGAAAATCGAGTCAAAGATGCAGCAGTTTTTCAGATTGTCGGCATTGATCTAGCTGGCCCTCTGTTTCTTAAAAATAAGCAGAAGAGTTGGGTTGTCTTATTTACCTGTGCCATTTACAGAGCTGTGCATTTGGAACTTGTGACTTCAGCTTCTACAGAGGCATTTTTGATGGCACTGAGAAGATTTGTATCTCGTAGAGAAAGATGTTCTATTATATATTGCGACAACGGTTCCAATTTTGTTGGTGCCGCCAATTTTTTTAAAAGATTGAACTGGGACCGCATATTGAAGCATGGAGCAATAAATTCTATCACATGGAAATTTAACCCCCCAACGGCTGCTTGGTGGGGCGGATGGTGGGAGAGGCTCATCAGATTGATGAAAGATCTATTAAAAAGAGTTTTAGGACAAGCTTGTTTGAACTATGAAGAGATGATAACTGTATTGGCTGACTGTGAAAGCATTATAAATTCACGACCATTAACTTACATGTCAGAGAAAGAGTCCATCAAACCCATATCTCCGGACATGTTTCTGAAAGATATTCATGAATGTGGTACCAGATGTTGATGTGGTTGAAGAAAGTTCTCTGACTCGTAGACTTAGATATAGACAAGAGCTGCAAAAGGATCTAAGAAATAAATTTAGATCAGAATATTTGGGTCTTCTTATTCAACGACCGAATGGTAGACGAGCCCAACGTTCAATTGAGGTAGGAGATATTGTCTTGGTGGGAGTAGATAACAAAAAAAAGGATCAATTGTCCATTAGGACGAGTTACAGAACTCATTCGTGGTCAAGATGGAAAAGTTCGCCTTTTGAAATTACAAACGTCTCATTCACAAATGATTCGGCCCATTCAAAGAATCAACCCTCTCGAGGTGTCATCGATTGATTGTACTGAAAATATTTTTCCCAAACTAACTTTGCATGAAAACCATGTTGATCCTTCAAAAGACGAGGCACAAATCAAAAAGACGAGATCTGGCAGGACGATAAAGATTCCAGAAAGACTCGATTTGTGATATTTATGTAAATGTATTTATTTAGTATAAAGTTTTGATTATAGTGTATAATCAAAAGGTGGGAGGATGTTAAACCTATTGTCCATGTTTTTTCATTTTATTTTTTTTATCCTTTCACCTTTAATGCTCGTGTCATTTTTTGGCATGTGATGTAACGTGAAAAGAAATTGTATTTTCTAATGTTTTAAAAAATTCTTATGGAAAAAGGTATAAGGTTTACCGGTAAATAAATTATTAGTGCTGAAGAAGTTTATTTACTTCTTTCTTTTATTTTTTTTATATTTTAAAGTAGTTATAGGCGTCCGTATTGATAGTAAGTTATAAAGTAATAAGTAAAAGTTAGTAAGTAAAAGTTAAGTAAAAGTTAAATTAAGCGTTCTAAAGATGTTATTTTAACACCCCAGCTTTCTAAATACAATACGGACGCCTATAACTACTTTAAAATATAAAAAAAATAAAAGAAAGAAGTAAATAAACTTCTTCAGCACTAATAATTTATTTACCGGTAAACCTTATACCTTTTTCCATAAGAATTTTTTAAAACATTAGAAAATACAATTTCTTTTCACGTTACATCACATGCCAAAAAATGACACGAGCATTAAAGGTGAAAGGATAAAAAAAATAAAATGAAAAAACATGGACAATAGGTTTAACACCTAAACACCTGCTATCAATGTGTTGGATAATAAATCATGTTTCATCCAACTCTCTCCCTAAGTTCCCTATTCCAGTCTTGATGTTCTCTGGGCTATTGTAGGAGTATTTGTCGATGATGCTTTGTCATCACGGGTGCATGAGCGGGACGTTAGCCATATCGTTTCCCATTCAACAGTGTCATTTGAGCTGTATGCTCCAAAAGAATTCCCCTTTGGACCTGTAACGTCTTGGAATGTAAATTGAGCCAGTATACGATGCCGATTTTTCTGTACCAAGGGAAGGGAGGGGTCTACGATATTTTTTTTTATTTGATAACGCCCAGGCGTCCAACTCAATGGCTTCTACGGATGGTTTCGCCGTCATTCATCCACTTCTTAAGAGTAATAACAATGTTGTATTCCGTACAACCCATGAGACGTGCCGTTTCGAAGTTACACATTCTGAATCGTTAAGCGACTGAAATCTGCTCTCAATCAAAGCAGCTTAGATATGCGGCCTTTACTCTCACAAGCAGATGTAAACGCAGAAATAATTCCTTAGACTCCATTGGAGCATTTTAAATTGCATTCTCATCAGATTACATACTTTCCACGCCATCCAAGCGAGTTCTTTGCAAAGTGTGAGGGTGGTCAAAATGTTTTGGCTCTTGAGTGTAGATATAACTTTCACTAATGCATATGTGTTGAATTTAAGTGCATGTGACTGAGTACATGCTAGGAGATTTTAGCGCATGTTTTTAACTTTTAAAACGACGAAAGTGGACATTTGTAGTGGTCGTACTAGGAAGGCCAAAAAATCCTCTGCTTTGATTTTTATACAATTTAGGAGGAACATTTGGCAGTAGGTCACCCACATTTTTTTTATTTAGCTTTTCTCATTGCCAATTCAACGAAAAATGGAATTTCCATTAAAAAAGAATCAATTTCTTTACTTGTTCTGTCAGCTGAATCCATTTTGCATTGATTCACAGAAGGCCTCATTACATATTCATATAGAATGATAAGAACAAAAAAATCAGCGTGAAAACACTATCTATGTTCGTGTATGTGTGAAGCAGATAGCTGGAAATTTCTACCATACATGCAAATCTGAAAATTTGGCTGAGATAGTCCAAAGCTCATCCTGGTGTATATGAGGCTCAAATTATTAATTTTTGAAAATTATGGGAGAATATTAATTATAAACTCATGAAATACGCGATTTTTTTTCACAAAATGACAAAATCGCAATTACATTTGAACTTGATTCCACAGACAAAATAAAAGAAATTAAGAATTTCAAGTAATCGGAAAAAAGGAAACTAATTAAGATATCAATTTCAAACTTTTAGAGTGCATATAGAAAAATATTTTGATTTTATGTACAATATATTTTTTTAAAAATATAAAAAACTGGTGGAACCAGAGAGAAAAGTGGAGCTCGATCTAAAAAATGATACAGTAACAAATTGGCACGTATTTTCAATATTAAAAATTGCGTAGAAAAGAAATGGAATCAGATTGTCTGTAAAGCTCATGAAATTATCCAAATCTTTGTTACCTGAAAATATGGACTGGGCTTTACTGGTGCCTTAAACTCAATCATGGAAAAAGAAGGCTTTTTAACACACTCCATATCCCAATAATCCATAACCAATTTAAAAATTTCGGTTCCTAATTATAAGTTACATACTGGTGTAATAAAGAACGAGAACCTAAACGGTCCATTCAGCAGAAAGTGTGGACGAAATTCCATTCCAGGGGTTTTTGATTAATAGAAGATGAAAGCTCCAAGTAAACTCAAAATCTTAAACATATACGATTTAATCATACACTAAATATTGCTGTTTAGAAACATTTTTCTACATCACTTTCTGAACCACCTGACTATATGAATGTTACACGTTAATTATTACTTCAAATTTTATATTCATTTAGCGTTGTGGATCTTAGATGATTTGAGACAACATATCTATGCATTCTATTAACTACTTTGACCAGTAATAATTTTGAGTGGATAATAGTATGACTCTGAATATAAAGCACCAGTAAAGCTCAGTCCACACTTTCAGCTAATAAAAATTTGGGTAATTTCATGATCTTTACAGATAATTTGATTCCATTTTTTTCTACGCACTTTTTTTATATTGAAAATATTTGCCAATTTGTTCATGTATCATCTTTTAAATCGAGCTCTACCTTTCTCCGTGGTTCCACCAGTTTTTCATATGATTTCACAACTTTTTCTGATCCTTTCAGGAACTTGATGGTGAACCAACTTCAACTAACAAATTTAAACTAACATTAGTATTACGTTAAAGTTTTTTATCCATTAGTTATTAGTGCACATAATAGCTTTGGAAAATACCGGAAATAGCGCCAAGTTGGCGTCACTTTTGGCTAATAAATTTGATCGCCAGATATGATGATATATCGCCAAGTTGGCGACAAACTTGGCGACGTTTGGTGACAGATGAGTCCACCGTGATAGTCCCCCCTAAAGTTTCGCGGTATCTATGCAGATTTTCATTTGTCCATTGGTATCTATCTACATATATTTTCATTGCTATATTCCGAAATTGTTATTTTTTTTATAAAAAAAAATATTTTTTCTAAATTATCCGTTTGTAATGGAAATATCTGTATTATAGTAACTGTTTTGATATCGGAAACATTCAAATAAATATGTGATGTTGTTTTAACATAAATTTAGTTACAGTTTACACAGTATGCAATTTCTGTTTCGATTGACGTCAACTTCAAAAATGCAAAAATATACCAGGAGAATCTGAATTTTAATTTATTTATAAAAAACGAACACATGTTATTTCTTTTTTAAATTATGCTGTTTTTAGTTGATGGCAACTTGAAAGAAATGATTAAATTAGCAATTAAAAAGAGGAGATTTCTATAATATTAAATTATAGAAAGTATAGCGCTATATAAGTTTTAAATGAATGATGGAGCCTCTTTTCGATAGCCTCAATTTCAACTGAGCTTTGCTCATTCAATTTTGTTTCGATTACTTTATAATTTTAATATAACTTTCTACCGCCAGGGGTATTTTCATGGGCCCGACTTCTGCGAATTTATTTTCTTTAAACTTCTTTTACGATTCTCTTAAGATTTTCCAACTCATGCGGTGCACACCTGCTATGCGAGATGCAGAAAGTGGTGGCCCGAGTCGGAGATTCATTTTGAAAACGATAAATTTCAATGTGTGTTTTTAGCGATTTTAATGGTTAGAAAGTCCTGTATATGCGGCCAAATACAATAAAGACCAGTCCCTGAGATACATTTTTAGAGATTCGTTATTATTTTTAGAATTTTAATATGAATAGAGGTTTTAATCATTCGCGGCTCGTTTGGAAAAATATTAGGCCGGGTCAGCTTATATACAAGATTTCAAGTCACTAAAAGGTTTTTTTGATTTATAAACTGGCGAGACAAAATAGTTGCAAACCTGCATCAGCTATTAGCAACGCTGGATCTCTCCATAACCGTCACCTACATTGTATCTTTCAAAATATTCACACACACACAAAAGTAAAAGTCAACAACTCGTATTTATTTTCAAAGTATGTGAAATAATTTAGGTTTAACGCTCCTCTTAATTTGGCGTTTCCTATTTAATCGCTTTGCGCCCCAATTCAGGTGCATAATATTTCGGGTACTAAGTGTGTCGAGCCATCATTAGAAATACGCACAAAAGCTTTTCCTTCTTCATTATTTAGATATAAAAAATATCGTACTAAAGAAAACTCTCACATAATTCATACAAAATAATAGTTTTTATTTTTTGTCAAAACATGTGAGAAAATTTTTATTTAAACTTTTCTCAATTTGGTGCTTCTTGGGATCGGCGGCCAGGGCGACCGTCCCCTTTCCCTCCCCCTCTTAGCTACGCCACTTGGTATGTAGATTACTAATTGAATATCGTTAAAAACAATCTACAAACAATGAGGAAAAATAAAGAAATTTTATGGCTTAATTTATGAATTTTAAAATTTTATGAAATTTGTCGGTAAAATAAGTAGATCTTCATGTGAGAGAAGGGCAAGGGGAGATAACTCCCAATCAGAGGTTTTGGCAACAGAAGATAATTTTATTAATGCGTGGACATTTGTCCAGAGAGAAAATTCGCTCTTAATATAACACTTCAAATGAAAAAATGGTATATTAAATATTAATTTGAGTTTCGTGGTTGCCCCAGATCGGTGGCTCGCGGATTGTATTCCATCTTGTGCTGCGTTTGTAGCCTTGCCAACATGTAATAGCGATAAGTTCCTTGCTGAATGTCGTTCCATGTGGTTTAGTCGGTAGAATGTCAGTGCGCTATACTGATGGCCCGGTTTCGATTCCCAGCATGGAATCTTTTTCACTAGGTTGGCATTTGCGCCTTTTCAGCAATTCAAAATTTGATTTTCATTTGAAAGGAGATAATTTTAGTCAATATATTTACTTATTTTTACATATATATCTATACACTGTTATGCCATAACATACATACATGTTATAACATATGCTCATTTATTTCATATTGTCATCTATTCATTAAATAATTCAGAAAACAAATTAATTTAAAAATAAAAAATTATCAAGATTAAACAAAGAGTGTTTGTTATCAGATGGGAGAAGTAAGTTGAAAGTAATTTCAAGGGAAAAGATTTGAATGAGATTATTTACTGTTAATTTTTTTAACGAATTAAATAAAAAGATTTTAAATTTTGTGTCTAAAGAATGCAGGATTTTAGGGAGAGAATTCAGATGATTCCTTTTTAGGTGCATTCTTAATTATACAAACAAGTAGCACCTGTAGTTATCGTTCAGTTCTATCTGTCCGCCTATAAAAGAGCAAAAACTATCCACTCGAATCGCTTGAAATGTAAAATATATTACTGTTCTATAATTTTGTTGCGAAATTCTAAATTTCATGAAAATCGGATGAATAGTTTAATGACAAGGAAGATCAAAAGCATTCCGTTACATTACGGTCAATGGAAAAAAATAGCTTCAAGGGAATTTTAATGATCTTAAAATCTTTTGAACATAATAGAATTGATATGTATCTAAGAAATATATACTAAAAATAAAATTCGGCAAAATCTGTTTGAAGAATATTTGTTATTAATTTACACAGCCACACAAAACCAATCTGTTACACAAACTATAGGAGGGGGGAGATTTTGTATGCAGTGCGTCTTAATACACTGATCAAAACAATTAAAGGATATTGCAGTTTTAGGTGGATTTTGTATCTGGGAAACTTTTTAGCTGATTGATACATGGTCGACAGACATACTAGGTTATACAGTTGAACCTCGAAAATCCAGAACCTTCGGGACCGCGGCGATTCCGGATTTTGGAGGTTTATTAAAAAACCTTTTTTTATGGTTATATAATAACAAACAAAAAATGCAATTTTTTCTCCCAGTGCAAACAAATAACGATTCTTCCGATACTACATTTTTTAAAGTTTTAGTGACTTTTATTTTTATTTATTTATTTGAAATTTTACTATATCATTTCATAAATAAGCCACGGTAATATGTATATACCGTAAAATACCGTTAATCCGCCCCCCTCCAAACGTGACGAAAAATCGTACAATAGTTAGAAAAAAGCGCTTACACGGGATTTTTCCGTGATCGTTCAACAAAATTTACAAGAATGAGTCATTTTGAAACGAATGAATCGTGAATTGTGATACTTGAAAAAATTTGGGTTAAAAAAACGTAAATTCTCTCGAAAAAACACAGAAAAAAGGAGAAATTTGTAAAAAAAAAGGCCAACACAAGCATGAAATTAATTTAAAAATCTCGAAAAATCGTACATTTCATCAAAGATTCATGATTCATTCATTTCAGCATGATTCATCCGTTTTCAGCGATTTTTTTGAGAGGGCGTTTTCTCGGGATTTTTTGAAAATTTCAAATTTTTTATAAAGTGGGGAGGGGGCGTTTGATCGGGAAGGACGGATTAACTGGATTTCACGGTAGTTATCAGAATTTAACTGCAAATGATGAAAATTACAGCTATGTCTTATTTTAAAAATTAATAAAACTGAAATCGGAAAAATGTTCGGATTTTAGAGATTTCCGGAATTTGGAGGTCCGGATTTTCGAGGTTCAACTGTATGAGAATAAATTACACATGTTTGGCAGAAAAAAATGCATTTTCTGCGCATTTGTGTACAAAAGGAAAAAAACACAATTTGTGCATATGAGAAAAAAAGAATAAGAAAAGGTGTTTTCTTCAAAGAAAATCACTTTCAGTAGGGGGTATGGTTTCCACGGGCGGCCAGCAAAGTTGAACGCCTTTGAGGCATAGACTCAATGAGGCTATTAATGACGAGTTGGAGTATTCTGCTACACTCTTCCAGAAGAGCTCTTTCCAGTTCTTGGAGAATTTGTGGGTGTTGTTGGCGGCCAGAAACTCGTTTTCCTAGAGCGTCCCAAACGTGCTCGATTGGATTCATGTCTGGAGAACACACTGACCATTCCATTCGAACGATTCCTTCCTCGAAAAGGAAATCCTCCACCAGGTTTGCACGATGTGGCCCGCAGTTATCGTCCATTAAAATGAAGTTATCTCCGATTGCTGCAGCGTAAGGGACTACAATAGGTCTGAGGATCTCATCCCTATATAGGCGACCAGTCAGAGCTCTATCTCGAATGATGTAGAGGTTAGTGCACCCGTCAATGGAGATGCCACCATACACCAACACTCCTCCACCGCCAAATCTGACACTTTCGTGCACGAACGCAGGATTATTCCTACTGCCACGGTCCCTCCAGATGAAAATACGCCTATTATCCGGATGCACAGAAAAACGGGACTCGTCAGAAAACAGAATATTGCTCCATTCATTTCTTCTCCAGTTGATATGCTCGGTTACCCACTCCCTGCGGTCGCGACGATGCTTTGATGTTAATTTAACACATACCATCGGTCGGCGAGCATACAGACCTACAGCATGGAGCCGGTTTCGGACAGTCTGAGTTGAAATCGTGGTGCCTGTAGCCGAGCGAAGGTGTGGTTGGAGAAGAGTAGCGTTAATGTTTCGGTGTCTCCGAGCTGTTAACGCTAAATACCGATCTTCATTGGGCGTTGTTGCCCGTCTACGACCTTGCCCTGGTCTTCGGCCTGCACATCCACTCTCCAAAAAACGATTCTAGATCCTGGAAATGACACTTTGTGACACTCCAATGACTTGCGCTACTTCGGCTTGAGTTTGGCCCCCTTCTAACCTACCAACAATTCTCCAAGCTTCTGAATCTGTCAAATGACTTCGCTGAGACATCGTACTCATCGAAACAAAGCAATCACTGAATGCCGATCATCCTTGTCTTCATTCTCTTTTATCCAGTTGAAAGTCAAATTTCATTCGCTGCCGCTGAAGCGACGTTTTTGACGTCGAACTCAAAATTTGCATACTCCACAGTTTGAAATCAGAAAAATTTGCATTTGTGATTCTCTTCTTCATTTTTCGGCAAAAAAAATTTCGTTTATATCTTTATTTTATATAAAACTTCAAATATCCTTCAATTGTTTTGAGCAGTGTACTATTAAACTATTTCGCATTTTATGAAATTCATATACAGTGCCGAGGTTTATCGCTAGTTATTTCCTCTATAATAAAAACCAGATAGAATTTACAAGGACACACAAAAGATATCGGCCACTGTACCATATCCGATGTACTATATATTATTACACCAAAATCTGAATATTTAAAGAAAACATTGTTATAGTACGAACCTCATTTGTTACGTTTGACGTGCAATCTCTAACTTGATTTATGCAGGGATCGGGTGAAAAGCCTAAGATTCTCATCCTTGTATTAAACTTATTTACTTTTACATTAAAGATAAAAATGGGTTTTTAAATATTTTTTCTAAACCTCTATTAAATGCTCCTCTCCCAAATAAGACTTTTTTTGATTTAAAAAAAAGAAAGCTTACCATCGACATATTATGAAATGTGAACATATAATAAATACTTTGCACTCCCTTTTTAACAGAATGCATGATTCAGGAGACAGCAGAAATTCCTTTAATAATATTTCTTCAAATAAAGCAAAGATAAACCACAAACGATTTTAAATATAGACCATATTATAACATGGAATTATTTTGAGCATCCGTACTTCTTGTTTATCCCGTCGACCCATTTCGCCAAATTGTTAAAATTGCCAAACTGTTCCCCAAATTATATAAATTGATGTAGTTTTTATGTTAAACAAGTTGGAAATTGCACGTGATCGTAACAAATGAGGTGCGTTCGTACGATAACGAAGTTTTAAAAATATTCAGATCTTGCTGATATAGTAGAGCATACTCCGGATACAGTATAGTAGTAGAAATCTTTAGGTTTCTGTAAATATGCAGGAAGTAATTTTATTACACCTCAGCAACGTATATCTTATTCATAAAATGTGAATTGTTGAATATAATTAAAACACGTACCAAACCATGTTTCCCCGTATAGCATTATATAGTGGAATAATTTTGTGTGGCCCTGTAATTTAATAATAAAAATTCTTTGCATCACAGAATGTACAGAATGCATATTTTAGTATATATTTCATAGATTCATGCCAATTCTATTATGTTCGAATGAGTGTAACATCATTAAAATGCATTTGAAACTTTTTCCCCATTGACCGTAATATAACGGAATCCTTTTGATTGTCCATTTAATTGATCTATGCATCCGATTTTCATAACATTTGAAATGACTCGCCAAAATTATGCAATAATTATATGTTTTAAATTTCAAACGACTAAAATGCATTTAAAACTTTTTTCCCTATTGACCGTAATGTAACGGAATCCTTTTGAATGTCCCTGTAATTGATCTATCCATCCGATTTTCATAAAATTTGAAATGACTCGACAAAATTATGTTATAATTATGTATTTTAAATTTCAAACGATTCGGTTGGGTAGTTTTTGCGTTGTTATATGCGGACAGACGGACAGACAGACAGACGGACGGACTGAGCGACAACAATAGGTGCTACGTATTTACATAATTACGAACGCACCTAAAAATGGAAGAACAAGTATATTAGTAAAAAATAATCAAAAACACAAATAAAAATTAATTTAGAAAATAACTTAATGACATTACAATTACGTGTATCGTATTTAATGTCAAGAGAATGTGACATTTACAATCATCCATTATTGGCATATAATCTTATAATTTGGCGATAGTTTTTTGGTCGAAGGGACAAACAAGTAGTACCTGAGCGTCTTTTTGAAGAAACTACAAATGCTATTGGCAACCAGGTTATTTTGGACCAAGAGAGAAAAAAAGATTAAAATCTGCTTCATTACTTGAGTTAACAGCAAAGTTTTGGTCTCAAAATAGAGACAGATGCACTAATTAAAGTTTGGCAGCTTATCGTAAATAATTCTTGAAGGTTCCACCATGGCAGAATGCATCAAAAATTCGTAAAAGCGAAGCCAAGTTACATCGATTGACTGCAAATAATTCCCTTTGATTAACAAATATGGCATAGTAAATATCAGTACATTACGTATATTGCATGTCAATCCGCGTAATTCCAAAGAGTTAAGTCATAGTCAGATGAGCATGAGCTATATTGAAGTCATAAACATATTTTATGTATGACGAAAAATTTTACAAATTGAACTGGCTGAAAAAAAGCAAATATTTCATTCTTTTTTTCCGAAATTTATTGACATTTAAAACTCACACCAGACTGTTATTCTATTACGAATAAACAAATCAGAACAGGCGATCTTGAAATGAAGGAACTTAATAGATTACTACAGGTATTAGTAATGACATGTCAATTTAAATTAGAATGCTTTCTTTTAATAGGATCCTGATGAGAAAAGCATAATTTTGAAATACTTTTACCATCCTTTATTTATATTTAAAATGTCATCAGATAGTCATTATTTTTTAAATCAACGACTAATGTATCAAACACATTAAAACATTATTTTTTTCGATATTATGAGTAAATCAGGGGACCATTCCTTTTACAAAACTACTATTTTCAGCTTCAATATTAATAAGAGAATCAATTTTACCATCAAAGAACTTTATTGTGAGAAATCAGGTATAACAGAAGTTTTTTTATTCACTTATATACTATCAATCTTAATAAAATCTTACAGGCTTATAGGTGTAAAAAAACAGAGATATGTAATAGTTTGCAGATATTATAAAAAATGATAAAAATAAAATTGTGTTTGCCATGGCTCATGGAATAGTTCCTGATGTGCTGATTTACTGTTTCAAAAGGGAAATTTTTGTGTGTCACAGTTTTTTTATGCATTGTAAAAAATGGAAAGAATTGTTTCTTTATGGTTCGATTAGTCATCTGCAATGAGCAAATTTTAGAAGCAAAATGTAACACTTCGACAGCTCTTTTGGAGTTTATCACACAAAAATTTTCTCGCCAGTATAAACTAACAGGTGCATCGTTTAACAAATCTTTTGAAAGAATATCTTGACACATCTTTATCACACAACAGATTTCTCTTCAGAATGAATTAAAAAGTGTTTGCTTAAAGCATACTTCCGAGTAAATTTCTTGTTGCATACCTCACATTCAAAAGGTTTCTCACCAGTATGAATTAAAAGATGACTGCTTAAAAGGTTTTTTCGAGAGAATTTCTTGTTGCATACTTCACATTCAAAAGGTTTCTCACCAGTATGAGTTAACAGATGACTGCTTAAATGGCTTTTTCGAGAGAATGTCTTGTTGCATATCTCACATTCAAAAGGTTTCTCACCACTATGAGTTAACAGATGTTTGCTTAAACTGCTGTTTTGAGAGAATTTCTTGTTGCATACCTCACATTCAAAAGGTTTCTCACCAGTATGAATTAACAGATGGCTCCTTAAAGAGCTTTTTAGAGAAAATTTCTTGTTGCATATCTCACATTCAAAAGATTTCGCACCACTATGAGTTAACAGATGCCTGCTTAAATCTCCCATTCGGGAGAATTTCTTGTTGCATACCTCACATTCAAAAGGTTTCTCACCACTATGAGTTAACAGATGACTGCTTAAACTGCCCTTTTGAGAGAATTTCTTGTTGCATACCTCACATACAAACGATTTCTCACCAGTATGAATTAACAGATGCTTCCTTAAAGCACTCTTGCCAGAGAATTTCTTGTTGCAAACCTCACATACAAAAGGTTTCTCACCAGTATGACTTAACAGATGGCTCCTTAAATCTACCTTTCGAGAGAACTTCTTGCTGCATATATCACACACAAATAGTTTCTCACCAGTGTGAGCTAAAAGATGGCTGCTTAAATGGTGCTTTTGAGAGAATTTCTTGTTGCATACCTCACACTGAAAAGGTTTCTCACCAGTATGAGTTAACAAATGTTTGTTTAAATTGCCTTTTTGTGAGAATTCCTTGTTGCATACCTCACACAAAAAAGACCGTTCGGAGAGAAATCCTTGCATAGCTTACAAAAAAAGATTTTCTTGTCTCTGAGTTAAAAGCCGCTTTTTTCAAAAAGCTCTGATAGAAAAATTGCAGCATTTGTTTCACACATTGAATATATTTTGTTTGATGTGATGTGTTAGATTAATGTCTTAAAATTAATTAATCTGCAATAAAATAAATTAAATTAATATCCAATTTTTAATTTTATTAAAAAAACAAACAAAAATACATGAACTTATCACGAAAATTCAAGTAGAAAATAAATTGTAATAAATTATTACCATAATATTAAAAACTGCAGTAGAATCCCAATTATCTCTTGACAGCAGAATCAAAAGTGTGTGTGATGCCTTTCGTAACAGTATAAAGATTAAATTGCGAATAAATAAAAGAAATAGCAACATTTTAAAAATAAATAACGTCTTATAAATAAAATATCAGGTAAATTGAAGTAGAAAATTTTATAATTTAATATCATCTAAAGAAACGACGATACATTTAGCAAAGAATAGAGAGAAAATTATTTTTTTTTGTGGCTATGGAATTCTAATATGTAAATGTTTTTAGTAAGGAATTAAGGAATTCTTTCAGAATTTTTTTTTTTACTTTTTTTTATCTAATGTGAATGCTTATGGCTGAAATTTGCCTAATCATTTAACTTCACTGCAATTAAATAGTATAATCAGTGGCATAGGCAAGGGGATGCAATGGATATCCTCCCCCCTGAAATGGAGTGTCTGAGTTTCTGAATCGTGGAATCAAGAACACTCAAAACTACTAATTCGGAAATACAAAGACCTCATGAAAAATTTCATTTTAGACAAGTGTTTTTTTTATTCAAAGTTAGTATTTTGCCAAGACTACAAACTTTTCTGTTTCAGGCAAATTTTCAACATAAACATGTTCCGTTTCGACTGTATCCTCAAAAACTATCATACCATATATTTTCAGTAGTGCTCGTGTGAAGAATATAGACAATATTGCAATGAATTCTGTGAGGGTGACCCATCTTAAAAAGGAAAGAAAATCAGGATTACACAAAAACAACATTACATATTTATAGTTCCCAAAACTTGAAACCTATTTAAAATGGAACATTTTGGCATTGTGTTCTTTCTTGGCAGGTTTTCAGAGAATATGGAATCATCCCGTAAATGGAAACATTTGACGGTCCCGAAGAATAAGTATACAAATACACCTGCTAAGATGGAAATGGGATTTTGATGGGACCAACGGTTGCTGAAAGTTAAGGAAAAAGACCAATTTATATAAATGCAATGACGTCGCATTGATGGAGTTTCGAGTCCTTTATTTTTGCTTATTTTATTATTATTTTTTTATCAAATACAGTGGACTCCCTCAAATGTGCAATCCTAAAATCCGCACATAATTTACAAATTTAAACAATGAAAATTTCAGTTCAGATATAAGGATAAAATTTGATTTTTTTGCTTTATTTCAATTCCGTATATATTTTAATTAGTATTTTTTTTTTTTTACTAAATTCATGTTTTTTTTTTTTTTTTTTTTTTTTTTTTTTTTTTTTTTTTTTTTTTTTTTTATAAAGGAAGAATATATTTACTTCTGAAAAATTCAAGATATTCACAATTTTCTGCCAAATATATTTATGTATTAATCTGTTTTTTTCTTTTTTTATTAAGTCTGGCTAAACCTGAAATAAAACTTCCCTATTTTATGATTTTGATATGAATTAGTAGTACTTTTATGAGGCAAGTTGCACTGAATAATTTAGGATAAATACATTTCAAATTTATAATGACTATTTAATCATATATAATTTAACCTTCATTTTTTAATATTTTATTCATATTAAAAATTATGTAAATTTTTATTTTATTATTTTAATTTATTACTTATTTTAATATTTTATCATACTATTGTAAGCATTCATTATAGTTTCGATTGCATCATTAAATTTAAATGACTGTTTAAAAAATGTAAACAAAGCAATGACCAGAAATCAGCAAAATTCTAAAATTCGCCAAACTCTGATTCCAAGCTGTGCGGATTTGAGGGAGATCTCTCTACATTAAATAGCCAACCTTGCCAAGGAATCTGTATGATTGAAAAAAATATACGCCAAAATTTTCTGTAGCAAGGAATTCTGCTCTTTTGAATTGGTCAAAAAACTTTTAAGCTCCAATTTCTTCTTTCTTGCTTATTGATTGACGAAAGCTCTTTTAGAGATGAAAAGACATCCTCAGCATTTTTTAGAACTGAATATAAATCATATTTCAGATTTCTTACGATTTTTTTAAAAGGGACTAAAAGTGTGTTTAATATTATAATAAAATGTGCTACCCAGAATTAATAAAAGCGACTCTGTTCTTGAAAAAGTTTTTTGTGAACTTTCAATGCATCTTTCTCGCTTGAATTCTTTTATTTCGAGTCTCGTTGATATTTAAGGAAAGTGCAGAGGGATATTGAAAAGTTTTGACGTTCACCTGGGATTTTACATAATAATGGCAATTTTTGTCATTGAAATTTTCAACCGGAGCCATTTTTAATTAAATTAATGGATTTTGAAGGGCAGATTTTTTATGGCTTTTTTTTTTTTAGCACTGTAATTTTGTCTTTACAAATGCATTTAGGGTACTATAGTAAAATTCGTAATTTTGTATGAATTTAAATGAATATGAAAAATATCGGAAAAGGTTTTTTTGACTGATTAGCATCAAATTTGAAGGGTTCCACACCTCAATCCATCGAAGTGTCTCCGCAGAACCTTTATGCTCATCAGTCCCCTAGAAGTGCTACCTCTCTCTGGAATTTCAAAGTGACCTTTCCAGAATTGCAAAAATCCCTCCCACAGAAAAATGTCTCAGTCATCTGAAATGACCAGAATTACTACTTGTGAGACTTAACATTGTTCACAGAAACTTCACGGATGGACAGACAGTTGTGCCTGAAGTTGGTGATGGTGATGTTTTTTAACAATGAGTTATCATGGATGCCTATTATTACCTGTGATAGTTTTTTTTTTTATTTCATTTCGAAACAACCGGTTGTCAAAAAAGAAAGAAACTGATTATTTTACCAGGAAATGTTTGCATTTGTATATCATTAACTCTTATGAAGATCATCTTTAAGTATTACAGTAGACTTCCTCAAATCCGCACATCATTTAGGAATGTAAACAATGAAACAATCAGTTCAGATAGAGGGACAAAATTTGATTTTTTTAGTTTCACACCCATTCCATATGTGTTTCAATTTGTAACTTTTATTAATATTACTGAATTCATGTTTTTTGAAGAATAAATTGATTTCTGAAAAAAAATTCAAGATAATGCTGATATTACTGGTAGTCACAATCTTCTTACCAAATACATTTGCCTGGTTAAACCTGAAATAAAACTTCCTTATTTTATGATTTTAATGTGAATCACTAATGTACCTTTGTCATACAAGTTTCATTAAATAATTTAGGAAAAAAACATTTCATGTTGTAATAAATGTTTGATCATATATTATTAATTATAAGGTATACATTATACTGCATACATTATAATGTATACAATGTCATACATCATTAATTATAACTATTAATTTGTTATATACATTATCTAAATTTTTATTACTTTAATTTATTACTTATTTTAATGTTTTATTATATTGTAAGCATTCATTACAATTTCAATTGCATTATTAATTACATTGAAATTATTGTTTAAAAAATGTAAAAAAAACCAAGACCAGAAATCCACAAAATTACAAAATCTACATGACCTCTGGTTCTAAGCTGTGTAGATTTGAGTGCATGTACTATAATATTGTAGACTCCCTCGAATGCACAGTGCAATCCTAAAATCTGCACATAATTCTTAATGTTTAAAATGTCATTAAGTGATTTTTATTCCAAGTTTTTATTAATATTTTTATTAATATTCTACTAATTATTTGTTTTTTCGTTTTTTAAAATAAAAATTATGTCAACATGTATAATTTGGCTATTAGTTTAACGATTTGTATAATTTGGTGAAATTGGTCGAGGGATAACCTAGAAGTACCATATTTTCATTTGTATTTTTGTTCAGTTTCATTTATAATTTCATTTCAAAATTCATGTTCATTCATGAAAGAAGAACAAAAAATTCTGAAAATTCAAGATATTTTAGTTATTACTGTAATCACAATCTTCTTACCCAATACAATTATGTATTAATCAAGCATTTTTGAAATAAATCTTCCTTATTTTTTGATTTTGCTGTGAATTACTAATGTACCTATATGGGGAAGCTTCATTCAATCATTTAAGAAAAATACATTTAATCCTTATATTCAATATTTAATCATAGATTATTGATTATTAACTTTTAATATTTTAATCATGTTAAAAATTATCTAAATTTTAATTATTTTAGTTTATTTCTTATTTTTAATATTTTATTATATTGTAAGTATTTATTATAGCTTTAATTGCATTATTAATTACATTCAAATTATTGTTTAAAAAATGTAAACAGAGCAATGACCAGAAATTCGCAAAACCTCTAATCCCAAGCTTTGCAGATTTGAGGGAGCCTATTGTAATAATTTTCAAACAGCAAATAAATATAAAACCATTCTCTTTTGTTTAAAGATGATTCTGCCCAATTATTCAGAGTACCTTATTCATTTTTAAATAAGAATAGAACTGGTATAAGGTTTTAAAAATATTTTTAAAAAGTTTTCTAAGTATTTGGTCTAGCTGCATAGGTTTCGATTCAGCAGACTGAATAGTTTGATATTTGGTAGTATAACTAAATACCGAAAAGATATCGAATATTCGGTGCAAAATCTATGTGAAGAAAAGGCAATTTTTAGGACAAATATTCTTCCTTAATTAAAGAAAATTCATCATCTGTTATAAATTTCAGCAATGTCTCTTATTCGATTATTATTATTATTATTGAGATATAATAATCAATAAGAGCCTGATAAAAAAAAACACAAGCCTTTGTTTCTAAAGACTACACATAGAACACACAAACGGTAGCATAACCATACTATAGAAACTTCCACAAAATCCAATTAGCAACAATAATATTGTTGCCACTTATAAAAATATAATTTATTATACAGTATTAAATACAGTTAAAGTGCGATTACATTCTCAACAATTTTAACTCGTAGATTTATCTTCTATACTAATGATGGTTTAGTATTTTTCTAAATTTTAATACTTTTCGATACTTTAATATTCTTCTGACAAGTATAATATAGTACCAATATGACAATAAAATTTCTCTTCAAAAAAAAAAAAAAATTCCTTTGATTTTAAATAATTCATTTTATAATTTAAGAGAATTACATTCACAGCCATGAAATTTAAAATTTTGTAAATTAAATGTTTTGTTAATTTATAACTCATAAAGATGATTTTTATAGTGTAAAATTTACTTCTAAAAAAAAATCATGCTTATCAGAAGGAAAGCATCTGTTTCAAATATTATGCTAAATTGTTTAATAATTTAACACCTTAAAGTACTGGGTTTGATAGTTACTATTCAGCTTGTCAAATGTTCAGTTTATCTGTGTGCCGAATATTTTGAATGATTGTAAATGTAAGCATAAATTAAAATTGCCACTCTTAAAATTTTGTGCCAATGTATCTTCAACTCACAGGTTGTAGAATTTTTCAAAAGAAAAGTAACGACAAAATAAATTTTAAAAAATGCTTACCATTAATTTATATAATTAAAGAGGATGAATTTTAAAATTGGTTAATAAAATTAGATATTTTTAATATCAGAACACACTTATTTCCTAGATGCTATCACAAGAGTAAAGAGACACATACAAATTGAATGAATTGAAAGAAATGAATGACTCGAAAGAAATCATTCAAGTATAGTGAACCAATCAAAAAATATCTGCAATAGAAATATTCAAAAATATTTATCTATAAATCAGGATTAAATAGCGTTAGTCAAAATCCGCGAATATAGCACTTAAACATGGTATCGGGTTTCATTTTTAATACAATTTGATTTTGAAAAACTAACAGGAAAATTTGTTGGTAAAATTTGTTTCTGATAATATCTGGTCTGAAAACTACCATTAAAAACAGGGATGAAAAAAAAACGTAATATTTATACTGTCATTGCAACATTTTTATTAATAAAAATAACAGCTTAATCATCAATTGACTAACTAAATGGAAGTTTCTCCATTTAAGGAATGAATCCTTTTCAATAAATTATGATGTAAAATTCTATGATTCATTTCTGCATTTAGGGGTCTTGTCTTATGACTTCTTTAATTTATCAGGTAACATTTAAAAAATCAGTTTTTCTATCCAATCCTCTTTACTAAAATAAGATTATGCTAAAATAGTTTTCTTGATTACGCTTCTGCTAAAATTTCTAAAAAACGAGATTTATGCGATAACGCGATTCCCTCATCAGAAGGAAAGCATCTGTATTCCAATATTATGCAAAATTCTTTAAAAATTTAACAACTATAAAATATAAAACCTTAAAGTACTGGGCTTCATAGTTATTATTCGGCTTGTCAAATATTCAATTTATCTATGTGCCGAATATTCTAAATGATTGTATATGTAAGCAAAAATTAAAACTGCCACACTTAAAATTTTGTGCCATGATATCTTCAACTCACAAATTGTAGAATATTTTAGAAGAAAAGTATCGATGAAATAAATTAAAAAAGCTTACCATTAAATTATTTTAATGGAAAGGATGAGTTAGAAAATAGGTTTAAAAAATGAGCCATTGTTAATATCAGAACACACTTATTTCCTAGATGTTATCACAAGAATAAAGCGACGCTAACAGGATGAATGATTCTCCAGAAATGAATGACTCGCAAGAATTCATTCAGATACAGTGAACCGTTCAATAAATTTCTGCAACAGAAATGTTCAAAAACATTTATTTAAAAACAAGAAGAGATAGCATTAGTCAAAATCCGTGAATATAGCACTTAAAGAAAGTATATCGGGCTTAAGTTTTAACACAATTTCATTTTAAAAATCTAACAGGAAAATTTATTTCTAAAGCTTGTTTCTGATAATGTCTGGTCTCATAACTAACTTTATAAACAGGAATAAAAAAAGAAATATTTATTCTGTCATTGCAACATTTTTATTAATAAATAGCAGCTTAATCATTAATTAGTTAATTAAGTGGGAGTTTTTCCATTTAAGGTATGAATCCTCCTCAATAAATCATGATGTAAAAATCCGTGAATCATTCCTGTATTTGGCGTCTTGTATTTTGCCGTTTTATCAGGTAACATTTAAAAAATCAATTTATTTATCCCTCCCTCTTACCTAAAATATGATTATGCTAAAAATAGTTTCTTTTATTACGCTTGTGCTAAAATCTTTAAAAGCCGCGATTTGATCATATTTTTGCCGATAATTAGTAATTTCAACCATTATTAAAATGCTTTATGTATAGCTGATAATTTTATTTTTTTATTTATTTGTGATTAGTTCGGCAAATATTATTTAATTTAAATTTAAAAACAAGAAATAGTTTTTCTTTAAATTTAAAACAATACATTGCTTATAGACTCTGGTTATATTCTGTTCATTTGAAAGTAAATGTTCTTTTAAATAATTCATTGCACACTGATGTTCTATATAAATTTCATCAAAATTCAACCAAAATAATAAAGGAATCTAACAAGCAAAGAATCTGGCATTCCAATATTTTCGTGGTTGCATTGAATTTTTAAACAATTGTTTGTTCTTTTCATACATTTAGGAAAATGATACCTACTTGTGTATTCCCGTGCTAGAAGTTTCACACTCTTCCAACAATGACACTACTTACAACATTTTATTTTATTTGTAATGTCAATATGTTTCCCGCATTGAAGCAATTGAAGGAGCATTTATTATGCATTAACAATCATTTAATATGTTATATAGCCCTCTCTCTATCTCTTTTATTTTCTTCAATTGGAACAAACACATAAAATTAATACATATTAAAATGTGTCTTGATTCTATGTCATACTTCATTGTATTCATTCAGTCAAATTTTTGTTTAAAAGATGTATAAACCACTTGAATAAAATTGAAAAATTGGCATTTGGGGGCATACTTACACTTTTGCGCCAATTGTGCCAAGCATAAATATCTGTTACCGATGGATTATTTTTACTGTGTTTTTGCCAAAATGGCCATTTTGTTTCTGCCTTCTGAATCCAAACTTGATTTAATTGTGCATTTTTTTTTTTTTTTTTTTTTTTTTTTTTTTTTTTTTTTTGTCCAAAGAATTTTTGGTACTATACTTGATTATCCCGTGTATCAAAAAACTATCTCAAAACTATAAGATTAAATGCCATTAATGGATGATAATGAATGTCACAGTCAATGACATTAAATATGATACACGTACTTAAAACATCATTAATTTATTTTTATTTGTATTTTTATTAATATTCTACTAATTACTTGTTTTTTCGTTATGTAAAATTAAACATTTATGTCAACATGTATAATTCGGCTGTTAGTTTGGCGATTTGTATAATTTGGCAAAATTGGTCAATGGTATAACCAAATAGTACCAAATTTTCTTTTTTTATACTTCAACTTGTAAGAGTATCTGTCTCACCTCATCCCATGACATAATTTTTACTGATAAATACATTTTAAACATTATAATAACTAATTTATTTCAAAGTTTTTTTTTTCTTTTTTCAATTTTTACAACAAAATATATTTCCGTTAAAGTGCAGTATTTGGAAACACAATAAGAAAATTCTCTTAAATATGAAAATATAGTTGATAATCCACGCACCCATAATCTGCAATTTTCTATAATTTACGTGACTTTACAAATGTAAACAGTTAAGAAAGTTATAAATTCGTAATCCAAAAATAAATTTTAAAACAAATAATAAAAAATTTGAAAAAAAAAAAATCACAATAAAATATCTACTTTTTAATAACACAACTTTTTTATTTTATTAACTGAGAAAAACAAAATTTGCAGAACTTATGTATAATTATTTTCGTTAATTGATTTAAATGCACATATAAATTTTTTAATAAAATAGCCTAGTGTTTTTTAAGATAGCATATTAAATTAATTATTATCGTTTCATTTTAAACTGATTATAGAATTAAAATGCTGTTCTAAGAATAATAAAATGACCTATAATCCAAAATATTCCATAATTTGCAGTACCTCTGGCCTGAACTTGTGTGGATTATAAAACTTTGACTGTACAGTCAAGGATTGGTGATTCACGCACCCTGTTCCTTAGCAGAAGGTAAATTTTAGGAATTTTGCCAATTTATCGCTAAAAATACTACAATATTCGACAAATGGTCAGGAATTCCATCAGTCGATTGAGGAAAAAAACCCCTCAATTTTCCTTATACAATAGACTATGTCAGATATACAACCCTAAAATCTGCAGTGCTCTAAAATCCGCACATAACTTATAAATGTAAATAATGGAACTTCCAGGTTCAGATGTATGGACAAATTTTAGCTTATTTATTTTTATATAAATTTCAAATATTTTTAATCTTTTAATCTTTGTTAATATTACTGAATTCATACTTTTTTTTATGAAGAAAACGAAATTTATTTCTGAAAAAATTCAAGAATTTGCTGATATCACTGGTCATCACAATCTTTTCACCAAATGTATTGATGTATTAATCAAGCTTTTTTTAGTTAATAAGTCTGACTAAACCTGAAATAAAACTTCCTTATTTAAAGACTTTGATGTGATTTAGTAGTGTACCTTTATGAGGAAAGATTCATTAAATAATTTAGAAAAATATTTATTCAATTTTTATAATGAATATTTACCTATACATGATTGAATATTTATTTGACTTTTGCTTTTAATATTTTAAAAATTATTTTAATTTTTATTATTTTAATTTATTTACTTGATTATTTTAATATTTTATCATTATAATTTCGATTGCATTATTAATTTCCTTCAAATTACTCTTTAAAAATGCAAATAAAACAATAACCAGAGATTCAAGAAATTCTAAAATCTGCACAAACTGTGGTTTGAAGGATTGCAGATTTACAAAAGTCTGTTGTATATCAAATTTCAATAATAAATACAGTAGACTCCCTCAAATCCGCACAGCTTGGGACCAGGGATTATGTGGATTTTAGAATTTTGTGGATTTCTGGTCATAGCTTTGTTTATATTTTTTTAAAAGTAATTCGAATGTAATTAATAATGAAATCAAAAGTAGATTGAATGCTTACAATATACTAAAATATTATAACAAGTAATAAACTAAAATAATAAAAATTTAGATAATTTTTAAAATTATTAAAATATTAAAAGCAAAGGTGAAGTTAATAATCAATAATGTGTTATTAAATATTCATTATAAAGATGAAGTGTGTTTTTCTAAATTAATCAATGAAATTTGCCTCATAAAAGTACATTTCTAATTCACATCAAAATCTTAAAATAATGAAGCTTTATTTCAGGTTTACCCAGACTTCATAAGTAAAAAAGCTTGACTAACACATAAATATATTTGGTAAGATTATGATTACCAATGATATCTGCAATATCTTGATTTTTTCAGAAATAAATTATTCTTCCTTCCTGAAAACACATGAATTCAATAACCTTAACAAAAATTACAAATTAAAAAAGTATAGAATTGATATAAAACTAAAAAAAGTCAAATTTTGCACCTACCTTTGAAATGAGTGTTTCATTGTTTACATCCGTAAAATATGTGTGGGTTTTAGAGAGTTGCAGGTTTTAGGAGTGCAGATTTCATGAAGTCTAGGCACAAAAAAACACCTGGATGATTATGTAAAGTCTATAGGGACATTCTTTCCAAATATCTCCCTCAAATTTTAATATTTTATCTGATATTTTTTTTTTTTTTTTTTTTTTGCATAGAATAGCTGAGGCCGTTTATGCTATTATTTTAACACAATCAAACTGATTGGTAAGTTTATTATATGAATTGAATATTTTACAACTGAGTGAAAACCTGCTCAGACCAGAAATCAAACCCAGATCCTTGGCTTACAAGGCCAGTGCTTTACTATTTAAGCTAACTGGGCAACAACTGGCAGACATTTCTTGCCCAGATAACCTTATTGGTCATAACATCTGGTCTGTCATTTAGACAGCTTGACA
This sequence comes from Maratus speculifer, assembly GCA_964019185.1. Taxonomy (NCBI): domain Eukaryota; kingdom Metazoa; phylum Arthropoda; class Arachnida; order Araneae; family Salticidae; genus Maratus; species Maratus speculifer. The sequence goes on from OZ025296.1 coordinate 369,297,255, forward strand.
GAATAAACCGCACATTAAAGAACTCCATATAATGATGGGTATATAGCTATACAGTTGAACCTCGAAAATTCGGACCTCCAAATTCCGGAAATCTCTAAAATCCGGACATTTTTCAGATTTCAGTTTTATTAATTTTTAAAATAAGACATAGCTGTAATTTTCATCAACTACTGTTAAATTCTGATAACTATACTAAAATATATATAGATATATTTTAGTTAATATTGTAATGACTTGCCGTTTATTAAAGACTTTATTATTACAAAAATTAAAAAGTTAAAAAGCGTTCAATAAAATTTTCAGTAATGGATCATGAAGAAATGAATGAATCGTTGAATTAATTATGAATTTTGATACTTGAAAAAATTTGAGTTTAAAAAAAAAAAAAAAAGTAAATTCTGTTGAAAAAACGGAGAAATTTGTAAAAAAAAGAAAGCCAAAACAAGCATGAAATCAATTAAAAAAATCTTGAAAAAAACGCACATTTCATCAAAGATTCATGATTCATTCATTTCATAATGATTCGTCTCACTCTCAATCGCCTTTGAGAATCGGAAGGAAGGGCGCATTCTCGGGATTTTATGAAAATTTCAAATTCTTTATAAAGTGGAGAGGGGGCATTTGATCAGGAAGAGCGGATTAACGGGATTTTACGGTATTATATAGCCATCAAAAAAGATTTTTTAATAAACCTCCAAAATCTGGAAAATTCGAAAATCCGGAATCGCCCCGGTCCCGACGGTTCCGGATTTTCGAGGTTCAACTGTACTATTATTTTAACTCAATGAAATTAATTGGTAAATTTATTACACGAGTGTGACAATATTGTGGAATATTGACGTATAATTAAATGAGCAGTGCCAATATTCTGTTATCATGTGTTCATTTAGTTCCCTGTTATTGAGGGACTTTTTTGGTTCTTAAGGCCCCACACTAGACACTGAAAAATACCCGGATGATAATGTAAAGTCTATGAGGATGTTCTTTTCAAATATCTCCCTTAAATTTTAATATTTTTATCTGATTTTTTTACATAGAATAGTTGAAGATGATCTACAACTGGCTTAGTTTTTACTTTTTCGATTTTGTTTATATATTTTTTATATTATGATAGTTTAAATTTCAGGACCGGTTTTGAGATTTAAAGTAATTTTTTTTTTAATCTGAAACCAAAATTGAAAAATTATAAACTAGGCCGGTTGTGGATTGTTCTCAGCTGTCCTAAGCAAAAAAAATCCTGTAAAAATATTAAAATTTGAGCGATATATTTGAAAAGAAAGCTCCCATAGACTTTACATTATCAGCCAGGTCTTTTTCTGTGCCTAATGTGGGCGTTAAGGTCACATTAACTGCTGTTGAAACATGTGTTGTTTTAAATGTGATATAATTTTTACCAATTTTTTGTTTCATTTTATTATTCATGTGTATACATAAATTTTTTAATCAAAAGAAAATATGGTAGACACTCTCAAATCTGCACAGCTCAGGACCGGAGGTTATGTAAATTTTGGAAGTTTGTGGTTTTCTGGTCATTCATTTCTTTGCATTTTTTAAACAGTAATTTGAATATGTAATACAGTAAAAATTATAATGAAAGCTTGAAATATTATAAAATACTGTAGACTCCCTCAAATATGGAACTCAAAAATCTGCACATCTTTACAGATGTAAACAACTAAACTTTCATTTCAGATTTAGGCGCAAACTTGTAGTTCTTTTTAGTTTTATTTCATTCTGTATGTATTTTAATATGTAATTGATAGTAATATAAATGAACTTGTTATTGTCTATGAAAAGTTGATACATAATTTTTTTTAATGAAGCTATTATTAATAACAGTGGTAATCATAATCTTTTGATCAAATATAATTCTTTACCCTATTAATCAAGCTTTTTTGTTTATTATTATAATGTTTTTTATGTAAATTAATAAAGAACACTTTTCATAAGAAAAGTGTCATAAAATAATTCAAGGAAAAGATATTACATCTTTTTTATGTGAATTGAAATATGCATTATTAATTTTATTTAATTGACTTTACTATTAATAATTCAATCAATTTTAAATTAACTTACTTTTTATCTTTTTAGTTTATTATTTAAATATTTTACTTCATTATAATCAGTCATTATAATTTTGATTGCCTTATTAAATTTAAATTGTTGTTTAAAAAATGTAAACTAAGCAAAGACCAGAAATCTGCAAAATCCAAAAATCTGCGCAACCTCTGGACTCGAGCAGTGTAGATTTGATAGAGTCTACTGTACTAAAATAATTAAGTAAAGTAATAGTAAACTAAAATGATTTTTTAAAAAAAGATATTTTTTAAAATGATTAAATTATTGAAAAGGCATGAGTTCAATAATATTATCAAGAATTACATATTAAAATATATACGGAATGTTTTAAATTAAAAAAACTTCTGTTATTTTGCCCTTGTATCTAAACTCAAAGTTTCATTCTTTATATTTGTGATGATGTGTGGATTTTAGGGTTACGGATTTGAGCTGATATTTTAAATTTGACAACAGCAAGTAAAAAAAGCATTTTTTTTGAAACATGAAATAATCTCTCATGAAATGATATGAATAAAAATTGACAAGAAGAAACTCTCAAGAAACTGTCATATTTAAATGGGTATGCAGTTTTTTATTTTATAAAATTCTTTTTAAAAAAACAGTTTTATTCCTTCACATAAATAGTGCTTAAAATAATTCCCCTAAATACTTTCTGTATCGGTTTAATAATCAAAGATTTCTTTATAAAACTACAAATTTTCTCCATCGACAATAAGTTCATTTATGATAGCGACAGCTGTAGGTTATCCCTCTCTCTTTTTAAAAGAAAAAACTGTTTAGTTATCGAAATTCAAACATAATTATACACATTTATAGACATGCATGTTTAATTTAATCATTTACAATTATTCTAGTTATATTGCATTATACTTCGAGTTTTTAAAGGTTTGATTTTCAGAGAATTGGTGCCATATACAGCATTATTTACACTGTAATTTAAAAAAGAAAAGTTGTGTTACACAAAGAACGAGCACATTTTTCCATCAATATTCTGAAGCTTTTAATATTATTTTTATTAAATAAGAAATTAATTTACAAAGAATTGTTCTTATAACGAAAATCAAATAAACAAACAAAAAGGACTCATAAAATTTATTTTCAATAAAATTATACCTGGCCATCCCTGTAAAATGTTAATGTTTCAGTGAATTTACGAAAGTTATCACATAATAATAAGAATAAAAATTTGTGCTACTAAAGCAAAAAATGAGCCAAAACCTATGAGTCAAAAGCTATCAAAATATTGAAAACAAAATTTTCCAACATATTCTAACAATTATATTTGATATGAAATAATTTATTTTTATTTGCAGTGCAAGAAAAATTAAAATTCAATGGATAGCAGCATCTTCATTAAAATCTAGAAGAGAAATAATTTTGAATAGAGATTAAAATTTCCTGATGAACAATTTTAAAGATTGATTAATTGAGTTATCGATCATTAACCCATTTTCGGCCAAAGGTTCGTATACGAAACATTTCGATAAATATTTTTTTTTAACACTCTGACACATTTTTTTGAAGAATTTTATTTTTCTTCTATTTTTTAAGGCTTTTGAAGACATCCATAAAATATTAGTAATTCAATTGGAGTAAACACTTTCTCTTAAAAAATTTTCAAAATACGCTAGAGTTTTAATTTGAAACGCCTTTGACAAATTCGACTTTTTAAAAATATATTATTATTCCAATTGAAATGAATTATATGCTTTTAAAATAGATTAAAGTTGCAAATTCTGTATATGAAATAAGAATAAAACAAAAGTCATAAAAATATTATTCATATTCATATTATTCATTATAAGAAATAATATTTTATATTATTATATAAAATATTATTTTTTATATAAAATATTATTTTTCATGCATGAATCTTTTTTTGTGTCTTAATGTATGTAATTTAAGCATATTTCAATAAAAATAATGCTACATTTTATAAAATTTCTGTGCTTGGCCTAAAATGGGTTAATTATCTGAAATTAACTCGATTATCCAGTAACATTCGGGAATCGAGTACTTTTTTTTTTTTTTTTTTTTTTTTTTTGAGTGAACAATGCTTTGAGGTCTATAGCTACAAATGGCTGTTACCTCGAATGATCCATAAACCACAGAAACAAATACAGAACACTTTATTATTACAAGAAATCCAGTACATACATTTTAATACACATCACAGGGACAACACCCGCACACCCATGCCGCTAGCTGGACTCGAACCAGGGTCCAGCGGTGTGGGAGGAGCTCACGCTACCGACCACGCCACGAATCGAGTACTTTAGATTTTATGTACTGTTTTGACGCCATATTTCGGTAAATAACATAAATGAACAAATTTTCTGTTGAAAGTATAGAAATTTAGACATATTTTTTAAATAAGACAATTCAGGATGTTTTGTTTTAATTCGAGATTATTTTTATCAGCTTTTTTAGAACTCAGATTATGTTGTTGTAATGTAGGATGATAAGTGTAAAATTTTTCACTGGATTCACTAGAGAGTGATTTCAAATAAAGGATTCCAGAATTTTGAGTAACGAATCAGTCATTTTTCATAAATAACCGGTTTGTTTTGTTTTTTAATTGAAGAGGATATTTTTCTTAATTCTTGAAACAAATGTTAATATTGATAGATGTGAGAACATAAAAATTCAGAAGTTGAACTTTCTTTTGTCGCTGATTTATTGGTATGATTCATTCAAATTCGACCACCGTGATTCATTCATGGCGTTGGCGTCTGTTTGCTTCTGTGTGAATTTGTACGCTATGAAAGTTCTCTGCAAGTAGACGGTAAATTTTTGAAATACAGTTGGCAAAAAAAGTATTTGTACACTTCATTTTTTTAAATTATAATGAAATTAAACAAAAGATTTAAGCAAAAAATACTGTAATACATTAATTTAATGCATTATAATATTATAGAAGCAGAAACAAAATTAAACGAATCGATTTTTTACATTATAATAAACAAATATACAAAATTATAATGCAAAAAAAGTATTTGTACACTATCTTAATGTAATATAATTAAGGAAAATTTAGTAAAATGATACAAATTAATATTTTGTGCGAATTCATTTAGCGTTTATGACTACTTCTAGATGGTATGACATAGATTCCACCAACTTTTTTGTAGTGGTCTGGTTAATGTTATTCCATGACACAATAAGAGCTTCTTTAAAACAGTTTTTTACTAATACATATTTTTTTTTCGGATTTTTGCATCCAATAGCATCTGCAAATTTTCTACTGGATTCAAGTCTAGAGATTTTAGAGGAATTACCAGTCGTCTTCGAGTATTGTCGTAAGCATGTGCTGGTGATCACAGCAGTATGCTTTGGTCATTATCCTGCAGAAAGTGAAAAGCTTCCTCTATGCATAATTTCTTGGCACAGTTTAATAAATTATGGCGCGACACATCACTGTATGTTAAACCTGTCCTTCCATTGTCAAAAAATTTTAAATGTCCTGCTCCATTAGAAGCTATACACCCCAAAAGTATAATATTCCCCCCAACATGCTTGATAGTTTGAGGTATACGTTTTGGATCTAGAACAGTTTTATTTTTACGCCAATTTTTTCGAATGCTTGATGGTAAGAAAATTCCGAATTTTTCCTCATCAGAAAAAATTACTGTTTTCCAAAAATCCAATGATTTACTTCTGTATGCGAAAGCGAATACTATGCGTTTTCGCCTATTTGTTTCGTTGATGAATGGATTTTCCCTTGAGGTTCTTCCTTTTAAATCTGCATTGAGAAGAATATTTTTTATTGTTTGAGGTATTACTTTGATGCGAGAAGATGTCGCAAGGTCTCCAGCAAATTTTTGAACCGAACGCACAGGAATTTTTAAAGCTTTCTTAACAACACTCTCTTTTTCCCTCATTGTTAGTTTGCTAAGAAGTCCTGGTTTTCATTGAATTTCGATTCTTTTAATTTATTCATAGTTTCTCACTATACATCCAATAGTTGTAAATGGTAATTTAATAGCTTTTACAAATTCTTGTTGCGCATTTAAATTTTTATTATGCTCAATCATAGGATTTCATATATCTAGAGGTGCCTCTCTAGTATTAGGTTCTATATTCAATTACTTCAAGAGCAAATTAAATTAAATGTCAGACAAATATACCGTAAAATACCGTTAATCCGCCCTTCCCGATCAAACGCCCCCTCCCCACTTTATAAAGAATTTGAAATTTTCAAAAAATCCCGAGAAAGCGCCCTCCCTCCCAATTCTCAAAGTCGATTGAGAGCGAGATCAATCATTTTGAAATGAACGAATCATGAATCTTCGATGAAATGCGCGTTTTTTCAAGATTTTTTAATTGATTTCATGCTTGTTTTGGCTTTTTTTACTAATATCTCCTTTTTTCTGCGTTTTTTCGACAGAATTTACGTTTAAAAAAAAAAAGAACCCAAATTTTTTCAAGTATAAAAATTCATGATTCATTCAACGATTCATTCATTTCATGATGATTCATTCCTGTAAATTTTGTTGGTCGATCGCGAAAAAATCCCGTGTAAGCGCCCTCCCCTAACTATTGTACGATTTTTCTTTTCGTTTGGGGGGGCGGATTAACGGTATTTTACGGTAATATGAACTTAAAAATTATTAACAGCTTCTGTAAAAGTAGTCCTTTGAACCATAAACACTATAAAACACAGTACATATCAGGATGGAGAAATGTACAAATACTTTTTTTGCAAGAAATTTTTAAACTTTTCCCATTAGAAAATTATTTTACATCTTTATCGAAATTTTCTGTTGTGTAATTTAAAACGCACGGTAAACAGACTGTATTAAAACTATTTTTGACAAAATATCTGCTTTTATTTAGTAAAAAATTAAAAATATTAGAGTGTACAAATACTTTTTTTGCCAACTGTATAATGACCTATAGAGATATAATTGAAAAACGTTTTTAGAATTTAATGAACTCTTTACTAAAATAAGTTAATGGTAAGATATATTTCTTTTGCTTACTCTCCTACTAAAGTTTTTGTATTTTGTGATACTAAACTGTTAATGATTATTAACTGGTGAAAACTGTTAATTTTAGTTCAGACTTGATCTGGATAATCTAAAAAGCTAATTTATATAAAAAAGAAAGAGTAAATTTTACAATTATATTTATTATGATTTGTTTTATGGGGTATGGCTAGGCTTAAACCTAAATATTGTATGATAGGCAAATTTTCTATTGTAATTTTATATATATTAACTTTCATATATATAAAATGCTTTATATTTTATAATTAAATGATAAATATATATATATACAGTATTTATAATACTAGGAAGTGTAATTTTAACTCTGAAAAACAATTTATCTTATGTTTTATTTTCTAAATTTAGTTTAAAAAGCCAAGAATGTTTTTTTTTAATTGTAAAAGGGATAATAACAAATATAAAAAACACAAGATATTGAACAATAAAAAGAAAGCCAGAACATCCAAATTGCAAATTGATTATGAAAACAGACAATATAAAAATTTCAATTTTAAAGAAATAAAGCAAGGTTATAATGAGTATTATTAATGAAAGTTAATACTATTCAAAAATTTGGCCATTATTTCTTTAATTTTAATAATATGTTAAAAATATTTTTTATGGATTTGTACAATCGGGGTAATAAGTAAACAGCCTATAACTTCTCAACAAATTATCGTAGAGGAAAGTTATTGATAACGAACGATTTGAAATAAAATCTTCTTTTAAAAAATGTATATAAAATTTGCTTAGGGGGGGGGGGGGAGGGCATCTACGTGTTAAAACGAATGATAACTATTTTTTCTATAGAAATACCAAATTCTGAACGGGTAAGTGAACTCAACACCCTTCAATTAACTTGAAAACAAATTTTCATGCAATTATGCAATAGGATTCTGAGATATTAATTATTTAAAACAAGTGTATTTTAGAGGCTGTATCCAAATTGAAGCTTAGTGCTTGATTATGGACAGATAGAGCTTCATAATCCAGGCATCTTAGGCACCTCTCAAGCAGTCATTGAAGACTGCCAGATTATAGGATAGCATAAGAAGTTTCAGTACTGCTTGGTTGAAAACTATTGCTAAGCTATAAAATTAAATGTCAATAATGGATGATCGTTAATGTCTAATTCAATGACATTAAATATGATATACATGTTTAAAAGTCATTAAGTAATTTTTACAGTGAAGGATCGATAATATGCACACCCATAATCCGCTGTTTTCTATAATTCTCAGTACTTTATGAATGTAAACACTGAAATAAACAATTAAGAAAATTAATAAATTTGAGATCAAAAAATCATTTTTTTAAATAAATAATAAAAGAATTGAAAAAAAAACATTAAAAAAATCTACTTTTTAAATATAACTCTTTTATTTTATTAACAATAAAAAACAAACTGTATTAAGGAACATATACAGTTATTCTTAAATGTGCATATATCAATTTTTCTTATAAAATAACTTTTAAGAGGAAATTTTTGAGATAGCCTATTGAATTAATTCATATTAGATTTCACAATTACATTTTTATATTATACTGATTATAGCATAAATATGCTATCTAGAAATAATAAAGTGGTATAAGCCATAATACACAATATTTCATAATCCACATAACCTTTGGCGCCAATTTTTGCAGATTATAGAACTTTGACTGTACTTGTATTTTTTTTAATATTCTACTAATTAATATTCTTATTATTTTATTTTATTTTTTGTTATTTAAAATAAAAGTTATGTCAATACATATAAATTGGAGATTTGTATAATTTGGTGAAGTTGGTCAAATGAGTAACTAAGTAGTACTGAAGTTTTAACATATCCAGTCATTTCTATCATAGATGACACCTGAAACCATCATTTTGCATTTTTTAAACATAATTTGAAAATTATTTGGAAGAATTTTTTTTTATTTTGGATCTCCCTAAAGCAGGCCTTAATAAATCTAAATCCATTAAAAAACTCTGGGTTGCAATTCATAATGTTTTCAGATAATAATTCATATCATAAAATTATAAAAGATGGAAATTCAACATATTTGTGTTTTGCTATTTATAGTGTTAACACTATATATATAAAAAAAATAGAACATTTGGAGTATAATTTCAGAATATTTAATTAAAATATGAAAATGAAATTTAACATGAGAAGCACTAAATTTGAGATGTTTATAATTCCAAAATTTGTCATTTCTGCTTGATCTATAGGAATCCAGTATATGAAATGCATCAAATGTTTCATTAAAATAAATGTAATAGTCTGGTTTTTAAAACTTCTCAAAAAAAAAAAAAAAAAAAAAAAAAAAAAAAAAAAAAAAAAAAAAAAAAAACTGGTTTTATGGCCCACCTGATCTTGTATAAATAAGTGAGTTAATAGCCTTTATTACATCAGCCTTGTTTGAACTTTTCCCAGTTTATGAGAAAAATGTCTGTGACAGACAGACACTGGAATTATCTTTTAATGGTCCCATTTTTGTTTTTTTAAGTACAAAGAACAACAAGAGACTTCATCTGACTGGTTTTCTATTTATAAATCTCATTACATACATATTCCTCATTTGTTTGTATATAAATGTATATTATATATACACATAAAAAATATATTGTATACTTAAATGTTTTTATTATTTTATATATTTATTATTTACATCAAATTACAGTCAAAGATCTATAATCCGCACACCCATAATCCACTATTTTCTATAATTCACGTTATTTTACGAATGTAAACAATGAAATAAACATTAAAAAATTTACAAATTAGTGATCCAAAAATGTTTTTTTTAGAAAAAAAAAGAAAACAATGAGGAAACAATGAATTATGGGTGTGCGGATTATAGATCTTCGAATGTAATAGATAATATTATATTACAAATGTTTAGATATGTATATAATATTACAAGACAGTAAAACCTGTAAAAGGGGAATCTTTCTATAACGTAATTCTGTCTCAAATGGAAGAATTTTAAAGCACCAACGAAACGAACAGAAGATCATATTTAGACAGAGTATCTTAAAAATATAATTGATTACACTTCTTTTAACGGAAGTCTAAAATGGTATTTTTTACCCCATCTCCTTGCAATCACATGACAGGATTGACTGTGTGTGTGTGTGTGTATTGGTAATAGAAGTATTTTCAATAACTTAAAGTATTTATGTATATATTTATTTAATTTCATAATTTAAAAAAAGTAGCATGCCTAAAATAAAGGTAGATTTATCTCCATAACTGAAGCTAGTAATACAATCAGTGTTGAATTAAGGGGGTGGACCGGAGGAAAGGACATTTCTCCCTCTCAGAGCTATCAAATGTGCCCCCACCCCCAGAAAATTTGAGATTTTATGTTTTCAATTGTAAAAAAGTGTAATTTCCCCCATGGAATTATTGTGTCCTTCCTGGAGAAAAATATCTGAATTCAACACTGAATACAATGAAATTACATTATAATGTACTAAAGATTTTAGAAACACTATGATCTAAAATATTGAGCCCATACTGAAAAGTTAAATATATTTTAGTCAAGTTCATACAATTCATACATTTGCTTGCCTTAAAATTAGGATTAAATAGTTAAGTTTAAACCTTGAATTACCGAAAAATGTTACTCATATGTTACTAAGATATTCTACATAAGAATTTTTATTTAAAACTATTTATCTTATTCATTTGATTTATTATTGATTAGTTCATAAATTTAGTTATTTTAAAGAAATGTCGGTACTACTTGGTTATAACATCGACCATTTTCGTCATATTAAAAAAAATCGCTAAAGCAATAGCCAATTTATATATGTTGACATAATTTTTATTTTAAATAACAAAAGAACAAATAAATTAATAAAACATTAATAAAAATACAAATAAAAAGTGTAATTAAAAACCACTTGATGACGTTTTAAACATGTGTATCATGTTTAATGCCATTGAATATGACATTCAAAATCATCTATTATTAGCATTTAATGTTATAATTTGGCGATAGTTTTTGGTCGATGAGTTAACCAAGTATTACCGAAATTTCTTATTTGTATTTCATTATTATCTATTTAATATTCAATTTTGGCTAAAGAAACTAGTGACATAAAGATCAAACAGAATAAATATGTTGGAAAAAACAGCCTGGTTACAGTTGTCTAACACAGCCATAACACTTCTGTGTTTCTTTGTTTCATATTTCGCCTCAACAGTTTCTTCCGATATCTCATCATAAAGTTCAAGCAAGTTAATTTTTTTAAAGCAATTTTATTTGTAATTGATGAACAGTTTTTTTTCTTTTGGAAATATAGTTTGTGTAAAAATAATATTGGTTTCTATTATTATAGGGACCGTTCAAGTATTACGTAAGCATATTTTTAGTCATTTTGTACCCCCTCCCCTCCCTTGTAAGAAAATATAAACAAATGCTAGGGCCCCTCCCCTTTGCTTTCGTAAGATTTTATGACAGTTTATTCATAAAAAGTTACCAATCAATTACATTATTAATCCTACAAATTTATATAGGCATACAGGGATTGTGATATCAAAACATATAAAATGGTTTTAATATATTGTTGTTTATTGCATTAAAGAAACTACAGAATACAAAATGGTTTAAATATATTGTTATTTAGCACATTGAACAGTAAAACAAGATATACAAGAAGTCTTAACTTACTTAGGCATCATAACTGAAATTTTTGACATGAATCATATAAATTTTGGAGTTCAATTTAGTGTTCATATTTTAATCTAATGTCCAGGATCCTTGAACCTATGTTTCAACATTGTCTGTTATAAAGTTTTCACTGGAACAGTGGCCTGGGGTATTGCAGGTTTCCAGTCCTTGTTCTTCCACTTCTTCTTTATACAGCCACTCAACGTCCTCATCACCATCTTGAAGAATGCACATCAGTTCATTGGCTCGCCGAGCCGCTATACGCAGTGGACGCACTCGTGTCTGAGAGATATTTTGTTTATCATTCCCATGAATATTTCCCCTATGGCGATCAGCTGATTTATTGGACGCATTATATTGTCCAAAAACCTGACAAATACGTTTTGATAGCTTCGGTTTCACGGTTGGACAGAAATATTCGTAAGGTAATTGAATGAACCCTGCTGAAGAAATTTCTAAATCTAGTGCAAGGCGGAGATTTAGGTCTAGAAATTCTTCTTCATCACTTACGATGAGATCATGTGATGTTTGATTCATTTTAGCTGGTGGTGACAAGTATCGTGATTTTAGAATCTTAAAAATTTCCCTTCTAAGCCGAAGACAACACGTTTCATTTTTCAATTTCACTATCTGAAGCAAATATAAAATTATATACTTACTTTAATGAAAAGTTCAAAAAAGTTGATTTCTTTTGGGTTGCAATCTGCAGTTCTTCCTCAATTCTCTTTAAAATAAGCCTTTCAAGATCTTTGTCGCACTTTGCTTCATTTTTGTACCGTCGCCAAACACCATTCGTCATTTTTTGCACGACTTGGGCAGGAGTATCATTTCGAGATTTTTAAAGCTCTGATAAAATTTCTGATATAATAAGGATTTGTCAATGTTAGTATCCATAATTAAATCTGACTAAATTCTCTATGGAACTAAAAGTAATACTCTTTCACTAAAAATTCACTCTGTAAATTCACTATGCAACTGAATTAAAACAATACATATCTATGCTGTGTATCCGAGACAAGAAAAACCCCAAGTAGGTTTTCTGCTTTCTAAAGTTCCAAAACTTGTAGAGAAGGAAGTTCGACAATAGGAGTGAAAAGACAAAAAATTCCAGAAATTCTGCAAAAATTCCTGGAATTCCATGACCGATTGAACGGGAGAAAAGAAAATACCGGACTTACCTAAAATAAAGTCAACTGACCAGTTACCCTGGCAACAGAACCCAGCCACACAGGTTCCTGTGTTTTTTTAGTCTTGCAATGTACTTGACTTGGCACACAACTTAACAGACAACAATGAAGACAAAGGGCAAGTGGGTAATGCGGGTCACGCGACTGCCGATGGATAAGCAAAGGATAAAATCGAAAATAAACCGCGAATTTCGAACGGACTGTAGAACGCTCTTTCCCCGTCATACTTTGTTTGCTTGTTGAATTTCATTTGCAGTTGCTTCGTTGTTTGATGCTTACGTAAGAATTGCCGTGACCCCTCCTCTCCCTTGTCAGAAAAAATAAGCAGACTCTAGACCCCCCCCCTCCGTGCTCTTTTAGTTCTTACGTAATACTTGAACGGTTCCATACTTCAAAATCAATTTATATTTGGAGGTTCAAAACAATTTTAAAGCGTTCTCGAAGTTTCACATTAAGTTCTCTGAGTTTGATTTGTGAATTAGGTTTAATTTAAGATTTAGAATTTTCATTGTTCGAAACAGAACTTCGTCACGACCTTCTTCATTCAGAATATCCCTTCCATCAATGAAATTTCAGTGAGTAATATTAAACTGAGCATTCACACGTCGTGATTGAGGTCAATTCAGGTGATGGAGGCATTTTTCGGTGGAAGAATTTTTGCAACTCTGGAAGGAGTAAATTGAAATTCTGGAGCATTTCTAGACGATTAATAAGCATGAAATCCTAAATCTTCTGGGGAGAGATTTCGATGCTTTGAGGAGGGTACCCCCTAAATTTGAAGGTGTAGTGTAATCTGCGTAAAAACCGTTTCCAATGTTTCTCGTATAATTTAAATTCGTACAAACATTAGAAACTTTACTATAGTTCTGTAAATGCCTTAAATGTCCCATTCAAAGGGTAAAGAGAAAATTACAATACTTAATAAATATTAAAAAATCTGCCCTCCAAAATTCATTAATTTATTTAGAAAATGGCTGCGATTGAAATGCTCAATAACAAAAAATTCCATTATTTTGAAAAAACACAGAAGAACATAGGAACCTTCCAATCTGCTCTTTTCCTTAATATTAACGAGACCTTGAAATAACCCTTAGGAAAATATCTTTTAGATTTCTATGGAAAAAGGATAGAATTATGGTTCGTTTTTCTGTAAGATAGTTTAAGAGCTGTAGAGGTTAAATAGAAATGTCTGTAGGGAGAAAGTGTTTAATAGAAATTTCTGCTCTAAAGACATGTCTATTGAACATTAACAGATATTTCTCTATCTTTTAAACTAAATTATAAAAAAATTCTGTAGGATTCTATAAAACTTTTTCCATAGCCATTTTCTAAAAGACATTTTCGTAAGGGAAAGGAATTCAAGCGAGAAAGATGCATTGATTTGTGGAAATATTCTTCAGATTTATCGTGAGATCTCTCTACATCGAATAGCCAACCTTGACAAAAAAATCTGTATGATTAAAAAATATATATGAATTAGTTTTCTTAGTGAGAAATTCTGCTCTTTTGAACTGGTCACAACAAACTTTTAATCATCAGTTTATTATTTCTTGCTCAATGATTGACAAAAGCTCTTTTACAGCTGAAAAGACATCACCAGCATGTTTTTGAAGAGATGATAAATCATGTTCAGATTTCTTCAGAGGCTACTTCAGTCAAATGAAAAGACCCGTTCGTTAATGCTAATTCTATGGAAGACATTCATAAAGATGTTTCAGTTCAATTTCAGTACTTTTAAATAATTTTTTTCTTTGGATAGCTGTGGTCGATCTGTACAATGACCGTTTATTACTTTTTTGATTTTCATTGCAAATATTTTTAAAACGGACCCTGTCAGTTTCGGAACCAGTTTGGAAAGTGAAAGCATCCTCATAAAAAATATCTGCAATCAAAATTGAAAAAGTAAAAGACGGCAAGCATACAGAACGATCTCAGCTAACCAATTCAAATTTAATAATTTAATAATATTGAAATGCAACCAAGATATCTTTATAAATTTCTTCCATACTATTAAAATTAGCAAACGAGTCTTTTCATTTGACTGAAGTAGTAGTCTCTTAAGGTAATTTGAAAGAAGTAATAAAAATTCACAAATAACCAGTTCAATAACAGAGTTGCCTTTACTAATTCCAGGTAGGACATTACGTTATAATATTATTTGACATCTATATATTTAAAACGATAAGGAAAAAAGTCAGCATACTTCAAACTGGTCTCTACGCATACGTGCTTGCGCCGAAATCGCTCCGAACCAATCGGAGGAGACTCTACTTCCTGTCTCTAGATGCATAACTAGAAATACGTTGCGACCATTGGGAACGCATGTGTTGAATGAAAATGAATGCGAAAAGAAGGATTTCTTTTTCTTTTCATAATTTTATTGTTCTTGGTTAACATAATGATCTTCATTTTTTGGAAAAACATTTTTTTTCCGTTGCTCACTTTACGTAAGTTATTTTATTTACATTTCTATTCCATTTTTTAGCCAGCAAACAGAGTTTAGGCTTAATGTAGATAAGCGATTTTTTTTTCGACAGTTTTCTATGAAATTGAAACATTCAATAGTTAATGATTAAAGTTTTTATTTATTTTCTTGGCCGATTAAGCATTTTCCGAATTGTAATTTTTAAATTTGTATTAAGTATGTGTAAAAAAACCTGGTTAGATATCATGTTGTTTGTTTGTTTGTTTTGTTTTTTGGAGGGAGAAAAAAGCAGGGATTTTTGACCGATGTTATTGACTTTATGGATATAAACAGATTCGCAAATTACTATTTATTTTTTTTGCTTCATTTTCTTATAATACTCATGTCAAGAAAACTGTGATTTTTTTATATATATATATCTGTACCAAATATTCTATCATTCCTTCCGTCTCACATTGTGCAAGATTTTATACACTCCCAAAAGTACACAAACAAGGCATTCCATTCAGACCGATTGTTTCTAACATCAGTACCGCTTCCTACAAATTAGCAAAATATCTTACCTCTATTTTCTCCCCTCTACTCTATAACAATATTCATACTTGCAGGAACTCTTATGAGTTTGTCAATAAACTTCGTAATTTCAATAGCGCACAAAACATTAAAATGGTTTCTTTTGATGTTAAATCTTTATTTACTAATGTTCCTGTTCAAGGTGCTCTAAAGTGTCTTGAATCGCGTTTACGAGAATTTCATTACACAAACTTCGAAATTGATGAACTGATTCACCTTACTAGCATTTGTCTCTCGCAAAACACATTTATTTTCAGTGGTAACTTTTATCGAATAACTGATGGTTTATCCATGGGCTCCCCCCTCAGTCCAATCCTTAGCGACTTTTATATGCATTATTTCGAATTAAAACTATTCAAAAAACTTACTTTTCCATTTTATATCCGCTACGTAGATGACTGTTTTGCGTTGCTGGACTCTGATATACTTGATCTTACTAATATTCTTACAGTTATGAACTCAATAGATGAAAATATTCAGTTTACCTACGAATTTGAAAATAATCTGTTACCTTTCCTGGATGTTTTAGTTTCCCGCGAAAATAACTTTTTTCACACAACTGTCTATCGTAAACCTTTCGCTGTATCTTTACCCCCCCCCATCGCCTTTCATTTCACCCCCTAAACCAGAAATTAGCTGCCTTTAACACTTATGTACACCGGGCCTTAAATATTTGCTCCTCTGATAGTTTACTTAAAGCAGAATTAAACCGTATCAAATCCATTGCCATTGATCGGGGTTTCTCGATCGATATCGTTGATTCCATTCATAACAAATTAAGAAAACGTACTCCTTCGAACTTCAACTCAGACCGCAATGTTAATTTAATTATTCTTCCTTATTTTCCAAAAATCAGTCATCAGATTTCTAAAATTTTGTCAAAATTTGACTTTAAAATAACCTTTACTCCTTTCAATAAAATAAAATTCTCAAATCTCAAAGATCCAATTGATGATTTTTCACATTGGGGTATTTATAAGATTTCTTGTGAATGCGATAAAATGTACATCGGTCAGACGAAGCGTACCTTAGAAAAAACGTGTGGGAGAACACAGTGCTAACGTTAAAAATTGTGAAATAAAAAGTTCTGCTATCGCCAACCATTGCTGGTCAAATAGTCACAATTTTAAATTCTCCGAAGCCTCAATAATACAATATTGTTCATCTGTTTATGATTTGGACTTTTGGGAAGCTTTTCATATATGGAAAAACTCTACTAATTTGGTCAATGACATGTCCAGTACTCCGAGATTTTCTGATGTCTGGTTTCCATTCCTGTGATGTCACTCCCCCTCCCCCTCCTTTTCTCCTTGAATTGGACTCGTCCAGCGAGAAGTAACATGATTGGTCTCCTCTGGGTGCGCGTGCCAGTTTACTTTTTACAGTTGCTTTGCGACGTTTCATGATCAGTTCACCTTAGCGGTGAGCTCTGATGCACGGTTTATTTTATTTTAATTAACGATGTGACTTCTTTTACGTTTTACACTTTTATAGCACTGATGATGGGACTTTAGAAGTCCCGAAATGGCTGTATGCTTTTAACATCCTTTGTTTTACAGCGTTTGTGCTCTTTAACGTTGTCTATTTATTTAGTTATATATAAGCACAAAGTACAATCCTCCCCCCTTCTTTCATTCGTGATAATGCAGACCTTATGTACCATATTTACTGCTAACTCTTTTTTTATGATTATTTGGCAAAATTTGCATTTTTTGTAGTACCTAGACAAATTTTGTATGTTTTCGGGATCTTTTGACGAAGATCACGCTTTTTATGATACCTGGAGAAAATCAGTCTTTTTCTCGAGGTCTTTTGATGAAATTTGTCGTTTTTTTCTCACGATCTTTCGATTTAATTTGCTGTTTTATCGAATTTATCATTTTTTTGTAAATTTTGTCGTTTTTTCGTTATCTTTTTGAAAATTTTTTCGTTTCTTTTGCTAATTTTTGCGATCTTTTGATTAAATCTGCCTTTTGTTCCATCTTTTGACAAAATTTGTTGCTTTCTCACAATCTATTTACTAATATTTGCGTTTTTTGAAGTACCTAGACAAATTTATGAATTTTCGTGATCGTTTGACAAAATTCACGTCTTTTATGATACCAGGACAAAAATTATTTGTTTTCTCAGGAATTTTGGGTGAAATTTGTCGTTGGATATCGAATTTATCCTTTTTTCGTTATTTTTTTTTTTGAAATTTGGTTTTTTTTTTTTTGTTATTTTCAGAAATTTGTCTTTTTTTTTCTTTTCTTTTTTTTTTGCCAAAATTACCTTTTCTTGTGATTTTTTGATGAAATGTGCATCTTTTTTTCATCTTTTGAGAAAATGTGTTGTTTTCTGACAATCTGTTTACCAATATTTGCATTTTTTTAATTACCTAGACAAATTTAAAGTATTTTCATGATCTTTTGATGAAATTCACGTCTTTTATGATACAAGAAAAAAATTATTTGTTTTCTCAGGGATTTTTGGTGAAATTTGTCGTTTCTTCTCGCTATCTTTCGATGTAATTTGCCGTTTTATTGAATTTATCCTTTTACATGACTTTTTGTGAAAATTTTCGTTTTTTTTTGTTATTTTCAGAAATTTGTCATTTTTTTCACTTTTTTTTTGCAAAATTTACCTTTTTTGTAATCTTTTGATGAAATGTGCCTCTTTTTTTTCATCTTTTGACAAAATGTGTTGTTTTCTCACAATCTGTTTACCAATATTTGCATTTTTTGAAGTACCTAGACAATTTTAAAGTATTTTCACGATCATTTGACGAAATTCACGTCTTTTATGATACCAGGAAAAAATTATTTTTTTCTCAGGGATTTTCTGTGAAATTTGTCGTTTTTTCTCGCTGTCTTTCGATGTAATTTGCTGTTTTATTGAATTTATCCTTCTTTCGTGATTTTTTTTTTTTTTTGCAAAATTGTCGTTTTTTGTTATTTTTTGAGAAATTTGTCTTTTTTTCGCTTTTTTAGCTAAATTTATGTTTTTTTGCGATTACCTCGACAAATTTTATGTGCTTTTTGAGATCTTTGGACGAAATTCGCGTCTTTTATGATACCTGGACAAAATTTGTCATCTTGAGGTCTTTCGGTAAAGTTTAACATTTTTCTCGAGTTCTTTCGATGTAATGTGCCATTTTTTTGAAGATCTTTTTGAAAAATTTGTTGTTTTTTGCAAAATTTATCTTTTTGTGATTATTTGACGAAATTTGCTTTTTTCAATCCTTTGACGAAATTTGTTGCTTACTCGCCATCATTTGTTAAAATTTGTTGTTTTCTCACAATATTTTGAATTTTTTTTTCACAATACGTTTACAAATTTGCCATTTTTTAGGGATATTTTTTTGTCAAAATTTGCCTTTTTTTAGAAATTTTTTCATGAAAATTGCCATTTTTTAGACGTTTTGGCAGAATTTTTATTTTTCACAATATTTTCGCGAATTTTGTTTTATTTGGGATACCTAGACAATTTTTTTTGCAGTTTTTTGAAAAATATTTTAGATATTTTTTTATGAAATTTGTTGTTTTTTGCAATTTGTTGAAATCTGCTGTTTTTTTTTTCACGTCTTTTTACGAAATTTCCGGGTGATGTTTTTTTTTTGGGGGGGGGGTATTTTGACGAAATTTTTTTTGTGATTATTTGCCAGAATTTGCATTTTTTATGGTACCTAGACAAATTTTTGTACATAGCAAATAATTTCTAGCATTTTTCTTAAAAAAAACTTAAACAGTTGAAAAATAATCTTCAAACATTTTCAAGAGTTTGTGATGTGTGTCGCAGCGTTGCACCGATTCTGTGCCCGGGATCTTGTCATGTTGGTGTTACGTTGATAAATGGAAAAGCATATTGAAATTTTTAATAAATATTAATCTTAAAAAAAATTATACCGGCAAAATACTTTTTTTTCTTTGGTTCTTTCATATTGTTGCCATCAAGTTTTGACGGATTTCACGTAGCCAGAATAAATATTATTATTAATTTTTTTAATATGTGAAACTTACATGTATTTTTGATTTATGAAAAGGTAATAGAAAAGTTAGTTATGCAAATGTTTGCAAATGTTTATTTGTTGAATGGGGTGGGTAATGTAACAACAAATTAACCACTGAGAGGATCATTGTTATAGTTGTTGCTAAATGGCAAACTATAAATTCAGTCTTATTTTGCTGCGAAGTAAGTGAAGTATGTATATTTTTATGAAATGAGTAATGACAGTAATTTATGATTTATTCATGTCATGTACAATTTATTGGTGTTGTATTTGTAAATGGAAAAGGATCAAATGAGAGAGATTCTAATTCTATGACAGCATGTTTGAATGTAACTCTGCCAGCGGGTCTCTTGACTCGATGTAAAATGCAGGTTTTTCTTTTATTTATTGAAATTTTTGCTGAAGATTAGTCGTTAAAAAATCCTTTAATAGCTGGATAATACATTTTTCTTTCTTCGGTGCCGTCAAGTTTTGACGGGTTTCATCTAGTAAAATTATAAAATGAACAAAGATAAAGTCTCGGAACTCAATCAGTGTTCCATTATTGCATTTTCATAAATTCGTCTTTTCCATTAACTGTCAGCGCCAGTTGGACCCATCAAAGCCCATTTCCATCTTAGCAGGTATACTTGTATAGTTATTCTTCAGGAGCGTGAAATGTTTTCATTTACGGGACGATTCCATATTCTCCAAAAACCTGCCATGAAGTATACACGATGGCAAAATGTTCCATTTTAAATAGGTTTCAAGTTTTAGGTACTATTAATATATAGTACTATCAGTCTTTGACCACTACGCTGGTTGGTTTCTCTAAAGAAAACTTTAATCAAACGAAGTATATCTTGCATAAATTAGAAAAAAATTAATGTCTAATCAAGCATCTACAATTGTTGTCTTATTAATAAAATCTAAGATTACCCTTCAAAGTCAATGTTGACGACATAATAGACAAAATAACTCTAAAATAATTGAAGTACCTATGTTTAACTATATTTTTTAGTAGATGTGCTATCTTTAATTTTTCGCTTCTACCTAAACTTGCTGCTGAGAAATGGCGAATTACGTTCAGAAACGCTGGAGGAATATAATTTGAAATAATGGTCAGAGAAATTTCCAATGATGTATCAAATGAGGGATAAAGGCCAAATTAAAAAAATTGACCCTCCGCCCAGAATTACAACTATCACACACACACACATCTTTCTGGTATAAAACATTCCCTTCTCTTTAAAATTTTCAAATATTATGACTAATATTCATCAGAAGACATCATTAAAAAATCTGATTTGTACTGATAAAACAATAAAATTGCAAAAAAAAGAATCGGAAACTACCCTTTGAGGGGGGGGGGGGAACTGAGGTGATGGAAAAAAGGCTATGGCAGTGATCACATTATTTATATACATTATAAATTATATTAAATTATGTAGAATGATTTAGCAATAAGCATCAACATTTAGATTTTAAAAAATCTGTTATCTGGAGAATTTCTTACTAAACACATTTGCATATTAAAATTCTATAGCCACAAAAAAAATATTTTCTCTCTATAATTTGTAAAGTGTATTATCGTTTACTTAGATGATATTAAGTTATAGAATTTTTGCCTGAAATTTACTTTATATTATATTTATAAGAAGTTATTTATTTTTAAATTGTTGCTGTTTATTTTATTTACAATTTGATCTTTATACTGTGAGGAAAGTCATCTGACACACCTGTGACTCCGCTAACTTCAGATAATTGGGAGTCTAATTGTAGTTTTTAAAGCTAAGGTAGAAATTTTATTACAATTTATTTTTTACATCGATTTTAAATTTTCCTGATATCTTTATTTATTTTTTATGAAGTGTAAAAACTGAAATTAATTCATTTTATTTTATTGCAGATGCATAAAACCATTAATCTAACACATTACACCACTTAAAATATCTTCAATGTGTAAAACCAGTGCAGCAAAGTATTTCTTATGAGAAGTTTTTGAAAAAAGCAGTTCCTAACTCATGGTCAAAAAACCTTTTATTTATGAGTTATGCAAGAATTTCTGCCAAAACAGTTTTTTTTTTGTGTGAGGTATGCAACAAGAAATTTTCTTACAAGAGCCCTCTAAGCAGACATCTATTAATCCATACTGGTGAGAAACCTTTTAAATGTGAGGTATGTAACAAGAAATTCTCTCAAAAGAGTGCTTTAAAAAAGCATCGGTTAATTCATACTGGTGAGAAACCTTTTGAATGTGAGGTATGCAACAAAAAATTCTCTCAAAAAGCCATTTAAGCAGCCATCTGCTAACTCATAGTGATGAAAAACCTTTTGTATGTGTGGTATGCAACATGAAATTCTCTCGAAAGAGCAATTTAAACAGCCATCTGTTAACTCATAATGGTAAGAAACCTTTTGTGTGTGATATATGCAATAAGAAATTCTCTGAAAAGAGTTCTTTAAGAAAGCATCTGTTAGTTCATACTGGTGAGAATCCTTTTGCGTGTGAGGTTTGCAATAAGAAGTTCTCTTTAAAAACTAATTTAAGCAAACATATGTTAATTCATTCTGGTGAGAAACCTTTTGAATGTGAGATATGCAACAATAAATTCTCTCAAAAGAGCAGTTTAAGCAGCCATCTGTTAACTCATACTGGTGAGAAACCATTTGTGTGTGATATATGCAACAACAAATTCTCTCGAAAGAGAGAATTAAGCAGACATTTGTTAGTCCATACTGGTGAGAAACCTTTTGAATGTGAGGTATGCAACAAGAAATTCTCTGGAAAGAATGATTTAAGAAGGCATCTGTTAATTCATACTGTCCAGAAACCTTTTGTATGCGAGGTATGTAACAAGAAATTTTCCTTTAAGAGCAATTTAAGTAGACATCTGTTAAGTCATACTGGTGCAAAATCTTTTGTATGTGAGCTATGCAACAAGAAATTCTCTCATAAGCATCACTTAAGTACACACCTATTAATTCATGCTGGTGAGAAACCATTTGTGCATGATACATGAAACAAGAAATTTTCTCAAAAGGGCCATTTCAACAGCAATCGGTTAACTCATACTGGTGAGAAACCATTTGAGTGTGACATATGACACAAGAAATTTATTCAGAAGTATACTTTAAACAAACACCTTTTAGTTCATGCTAAAGAGTTATCTTTTGCATGAGAGATGTGCTTCAAGATATTCTTTCAAAAGATTTGTTTAAAGAAGCATCTGTTAATTCATACTGGCGAGAAACCTTTTGTATGTGAGGTATGTAACAATAAATTTTCTGTAAAGAGCAGTTTAAGCACACATCTGTTAAGTTATACTGGTGCAAAATCTTTTGTATGTGAGATATATTACAAAAAATTCTCTCATAAGCATCACTTAAGTACACACCTATTTATTCATGCTGGTGAGAAACCATTTGTTCGTGATATATGCAACAAGAAATTCTCTATAAGGGCCATTTAAAGTGCCATCTGTTAACTCTTACTGGTGAGAAACCTTTTGAGTGTGACATATGCAACAAGAAATTTATTCAGAAGTATACTTTAAGCAAACACCTTTTAATTCATGCTAAAGAGCTATCTTTTGTGTGAGGGATGTGTTTCAAGATATTCTTTCAGAAGATTTGTTTAACGAAGCATCTGTTAATTCATACTTGCGATATGAATTTATCTCGGATAAATAAAAATAAAATTCATGAAAGCTCTCTAAGAGTTAAATTTTTCTCCTAATTTTTTTAATTGCCTAATAGCAGGCTAATAGCAGCATACTGCAGAAATAAAGAAATACTTCTTTTCATTTATTACAATACGCATAAAAGGTGAGACACAAACATTTGCCTATTAAACCAGTAAATCAGCACATCAGGAACTATACCATGAGCCATGGCAAATACAATTTTATATTTATCATACCTTATATTATCTAAAAAATATAACATATCTCTATTTTTTTACACTTATAAGATTTTATAATGATTCATAGTATTTAAGTGAAAAAACCCTTTGTTAAACCTGATTTCTCACAATAAAGTTCTTTGTTAGTGAAATTGATTTTCTTGTAAATATTTAACCTGAAATTAGTAGTTTTGTAAAGGGAATGATCCCTTGACTTACTCATAATATTGGAAAAAAATGTGTGTGTAAGTGTGTTTCATACATTAGTCGTTAATTTAAAAAATAATAACTATCTGATGACAATTTAAATCTAAATAAAGGGTGATAAAAGTATTTTAAAATTTAGCTTTTCTCACCAGGATCATATTACAAGAAAGTATACTAATTTAAATTGACATGACATTACAGATTTCTGTAGTAATCTAATAAGTTTCATCATTTCAAAATCGCCTGTTCTTATTTGTTTACTCGTGCGAAAATAACAGCCTAGTGTGAGTTTTATATGTCAATGAAGATCGGAAAAAAAAGAATGAAATATTTGCTTACCATAGTCAATTCTATCTCTAAAACTTTCCATCATAATTAAAAAATGTTTATGACATCGATGTAATTGAATATGAATTATGGGTACTATTTGGTTATCCCCTCAATCAATTTCGCCAGATTATACAAATCGCCAAACTAATAACCAAATTATACCTATTGACATAATATTTATTTTAAACAACTACAAAAAAGCAAATACTATGAAATACAAATAAAAAGTCGAAATAAAAATAACTTAATGAAGTTTTAAACCCAGGTGTCGTATTTAAGGTCATGGAATATGAGATTCAAATATCATTCATTATTGGTAGTTAATCTTATTCTATGGCGATAGTTTTGTGGTCTACGGGATAACCAAGTACTCCCAAATAGTGTTATAATGAATCTAAAATGAATTATGTATTATTCAACCAGGTTAACTTTGCTCCACTTTTACAAAACTTTGATCCATTCTTTCGTGGTGGAACTTTGACGGATTCTTTCCAATGAGCTGCCAAACACACTAATGCATCTGTCTATATTTTTGAGACCAAAACTTTGCCGTAACTTAAGTGATGGAGCAGATTTAGTCTGGAATTACCGTGCCTCGGTATGTCTGGTCTTACGCTCGATCGTTCCTGCGATCAATCGTAACTTCATATTACGGTGCTTCAGCGTAAGTACTCTTCCTCTCAGCCAATCAGAAGCAGTAATCACACTTGTTGTGGTTGCGCGCTCATCCATTTGTGTTTAAATTTACGACTGTTTTCAGCCTGTCTTAAGTTTCGCGGCTACCGTAATACCGTTTACAATTTCTTTACATCGTAAGTCTCTACGTCGATCTTAAGTAAGGCACCATAATCCCAGCCTTTATCTTTTTTGGTATTACTCTTTTATCCCGTCGACCAATTTCGCCAAATTATACAAATCGCCAAACTAATAGCCAAGTTATACATATTGACATAATTTTTATTTTAAATAACAAAAAAACAAATAATTAGTAGAATATTAATACAAATATTAATAAAAAGTCGAAATAAAAATCACTTAATGTCATTTTAAACACGTGAATCGTATTTAATGTCATTCAATGTGAGATTCACGATCATCCATTACTGTCATTTCATCTTGTAGTTTGGAGATCATTTTTTGGTCGACGGGATAACCTAGTAGTACCTCCTTTTTTCTCTCTCTTGGTCCTAAGTTACCCCGGTTGACTAAAGCATTTGTTGTTTGTTCAGGAAGACGCTCAAAATGATTTCACGTTATAATATATTGTATGTGGAGAATCATTTGTGATTTTGTTTTAATTTGATTTTGTTTTAATTTAATTATGTTTTAATTTAATTTTGTTTTAATTTTGTTATTATCATTTAATTTAATTATAATGTTTATATTATACGAACGCACCTAAAAAGGAATAATTTGAATTATCCCCTTAAAAATCCTCCATTCTTTAGCACACAAAATTTCAAATATTTCTCTTTAATTCGTTAAAAAATATTTTAACAATAAATAATCTATCATCTAAATACTTGCCCTTGAAAATACTTGCTTTTTTAATCCGCCTAATAACAAACACACTTTGCTTAATCTCTACAAATTTTTATTTTTAAATTCATTTGTTTTCTGACTTATTTATTAAATAGATAATAATATGAAATAAATAAACATAGGTTTGTAACAATGTATATGTATTTATGTAAGTAACAGTTAAATAAATATCTTACCCAAAATTATCTCCTACTGCCAAAATCTCTTTTTGTCTGCCCTTGCACTCTCCTTATATCGTGAAGATCTCTTTCGACTGTAAAACAAATTTCATAAAATTTCAAATTTTAACATTTTTTTTTTATGTTTCTATTTGTGAATTTGTTGTAACGATATTTAATTATTAATCTAAATACCCCTAATATATAAGTATTATGTATAATAATGTATAAATATACATAATCTATATTCTTTTCCCCAATCTCCTCCCAAAAGTCCCCTTTTTTTCTCCCAATCTCAGTAAACATGGTTTAAAATGTTTTTGGTTATCCCGTCGACAAATTTCGCCAAATTATACATGCTGTCTTATATTTTATTTCAAATAACGAAAGAACAAATAAATTAGTAAAAGATTAATAAAAATACAAGTAAAAAGTGGAATTAAAAATCAGTTGATGACGTTTTAAACATGTTTACCGTATTTAATGTCATTAAATGCGACATTTACAATTATTGATATTTAATCTTATAGTTTGGCGAAATTTTTTGGTTGACGAGTTAACCAAATAGCACCTCCTTTTTTTCTTGTTAATGCCTTTTTGCAATAATAAAGTTTTTTTTATTTTGTCTAATTCATTTCTATGTAAGTACATAAATTTTCCTAATACAATATGCTGATGTTTAGATAAATGACAAAGGTTGCGTGCATTTTCCATTGGCATGCAGCACACTGAATAACTTTAAAAGCATTTTCTGCAAAATATTTTGGTACTTGCTTGTTACGATGTCTTGTGCTTCATTTAAATCTTAGTCTTTAAAAAAGATATACTTAAGTGGCTACTTTAGTCAGGAGAAAACATCTATTTTTTTATGTTAATCCATTGGATAACTCAGATTTATCTTTATATCTGCTGTTTTGTATTTTTTCGATTTTGTTTTCAGATATTTTTAATTAAAACACTACCACATTCATAATCGGTTTCGAAAGTGAAAGAATGATCATAAAAAAACTACAAACAAAATTTTAAAAAAGTAAAAAAAAGACCTAAGTACAAACCAACTTTAAAAGGAAAAAATCATTTGAAAATATTGAAATACAAACAAGATATCATTAAAAATTTTTTCTATAGAATTACCATTAGCGAGAAGGTCTTTTCGCGTGATTAAAGTAGCTTCATTCAAGATGCCTTGCAAATGCAAGTGGAAACATTGATTTTCTAATGATTATAAGCAAAGCTAGAATGACAACAAATAAGGTACTACCCTCTGTTCAACACCACACACCTACAATGTTGCCAGTTGTACCACATAAATCTGGGCTCCAAATACCACTCATTTCTAATAGTTTTTTATGCCATATTTAATCACCGATAATTCTGCCTTTAAATAGATTTAAAAAATTATTTAAAAATAGGGAAACTTTCGAGATAGGATTGTAATGGGACACGTGGGAAAGACTGAAACACAGATCAAGTTTTAAAAGAGATAGAGATGTAATCATTACAGTGTTGATAACATTGTGCACAGCATTTTAAGAGATTCTTTTTTTTTTAATAATTTGATGCCTATTTTGATGAACTAACGTGGACATTTCTATTATATGTGTGTTTTTATAAAATAACACTTGAAATAACCTTATTTTTAAGTGGTCACATTGTTGTTCCTCATAATAATAATCGTTCATTTGAAAGTTTGTTAAAATATGTTTTTTTCTGTAGAAACAGTGTCACAACTTATTCATGAACCCTCAACAAAGCCACTTTACACACACACTGAAAAAAAATGTTAACCAACATACGCATTTTAACATTTGCACAAAACACCAATCAGCTTCAAAAACATGTAACGTTAGAAAAACAATAATGTATAATGCATTATGAACCAGGGGTGTAGTGGAGGATATACGGGTGTATAAGCCGTATACCCTCTGAATTTTTTAAGGAACATCGTATACCCTCTGTTTCCTAACAAAGCTATATTATACATACTCTAGGGTATACCCTCTGGCTTGAGCGTATATCCTCCGCTTAGACCGTATAACCTCTCTTGTCTTTACGATTGCACCACTGTTATGAATAGAATAAATAAAAGCACGTAAAAAATCCCATTTGGAGAATATAAAGGATGAATAAGTTACAATTCTTTCCTGCGAAGTTTACTTTCAGTTCAGGAATGCATAAAAACAAACAGTCACCCACCTCCTCTTTTCATAACGATATATTTATGGCTGCTCTGTACAATTTCGTAAAAAGCAACTACAGAATACTCACTATCCATCTGGACACTCTCTAATGTGAACACCCCGGTACTATGAACACATATTGACGGTCCTGCCGAAACTCCATAGACTTAACAAAAGATGAACTCTCTATATTCTGAAAGCCCTCTAATCCGAACACCTCACTATTATGAACGCTACTTTTGGTCCCCATTTATATCCCATCTCTCTGTAAACTGAACACGTGTTTGCAATCTGAATTCAAATTCCGATCATGGAAATTCGGAGAAACTATAACAATGTTTAATATAAGATTATAAAGGTTCAACAAACTCGATTAAGAAAACAGTCAAAATCATTGCTAGGTTGTAAGTATGGATTTGAAATTCCAATTTGTTTGATAGAACCTTCAGTTAAATATTGAAGCACCTGTTGTCACATTCCTGTCAGCTGTCTTCTGTAAGAAAAGCCATTTTATGACTTTTTTTAGAAAATTTAAAAATTTAGTTTTTTATTAGTTGGAGAAAATTCCAGTAAGTTGAAATAATCCTCTTCCATCGTTCTTATTTCAAATAATAGTTCTACATGAAATATTTTTAATCACAGCTTAAGCATGATATTTTAAAGATTAACTTTGGAACTTTAGACTGATTTCTTTGATAGATCAACTACTAAGAAAAATGGCAACTTAAGAAACGATTTGGTTATAATTTTGTTGCTATTTATTTCATTAGACTTCATTTTTGCCCATGATATATTATTCATTAGCCCTTTAAGTGTCATAACTGGGTTTTTCCGTCACATAATGTTTTCATTCAAAGGTTTATTTATTATAAAATTGATATCATGTTAATTTTTTGAATTGCATATGATAAATAAATATCGAAGATTATAAAATGGAAATCTCCATATCTATAATTTCCATAGCTGTGATTTTATGAATTGTTTAACCTGCATACAACGTTCTGCAGCACACTTAAAAGTTTAAAGCTTGCAGAAATCATGTTTGTTTATTTTTATAATAAAAAAAAGAGATATAAAACCCCTCTTAACACCGACCTCATTAGATCAACTACCGGCTCTGCCACCCTACATAGTAGTAGTAATGAATTTCCAATCCCCCTCTATGCTGAACACCCCCATAATCTGAACACTTTCGGTCGGTCCGGTGAGTGTTCAAATAGAGTGTCCACTGTGTTTTAAAAAATGTTCAACAACTTAATAACCGTTTCAATATTTTATTCCAATTGATTGGCAAAGACATTTAAATGACCTTCTCAACAAACTTTCTCGAACATTTAAGGCTTCTCATACTCCATAAGGGTAGGATGCAAAATTTAGCCAAAATCATTAGCATATTTTTCAGATAAAATTTGCATACAAGCACAAACATTTGGTCATGTTGTAACATAACATTAGGAAAGACTAAGCTTAGCTTAGTCAAAATTAACTTTAAATTCAACTCGACAAAACAATAAACTCTCGGCCGGTTAACAATTATATATTGGTGCTAAATTAAGAGATTTTTCTTTTCATGCCAAGCATTCATTTCAGCATTGGTAATATTAAAAGTCGGTTCTCCTACCAAATCTGGTGAAATGTTGTCAGCTTTGCGACCTCCTTTAGTGCCAACTTTTTCAATTATTTAATAACTGTTTGAAACTTCATTTCTATTAAAATCTAATGACCCATCGTGCTACCAAGAAGTCTCACTTATCGAATTTTCTCAAGCATGTGACCTATTCCAATGGTCTTTTTGTACCTCAATAAGGTAGGATACAAAGTTTAATAAAGATTATAAGAGATGTTTTATAGATAAAATTTCCAAACACACAAAATTTGATCCTATTCATGCTATATAAATATTGAATTAAGTATTTATATATTAAAAAATACTTAGCTCATGATGCGTGCAAAGAATACATGATAACGAGCAACGGTGGGTAATTACTATAAAATCTTACGAGCCAAAGATTTATTTTATTAGCAGCAAAATGCAACATGGTTTTGAAGACAAAATAAAAATTTACTCACTACTGGCGAGTAAAATGGAACATTTCTCCACCCATGATAATAAGATAGATTTCATTCAAATGCTTGGGAAATTTTAAGAAATAAGATAGATCTTTTTTTGCATACTTCTCATATTTATTCTAAAGTATTCTAAAGTAAGTAAAGTAAAATCCAATAAAGTATTTCTTATTCCATACGATATTGAGGTACAATTTAATATTTTAGGTCAAAATAATTTCTTATCTTAGGGGAAAATATTTTTATAGTGAAATAAAAAAACTACCAAAAATTTTTTACATTACAGGTTTGCTGAAATCTTATGAATATGTAAACAGTTATGTTCTTATTATCAAAAAGACACTAAGCCATTAAAGAAGTGCAAGTTTATTTTATTATAAAAACAAAAACAAAAAAAGCACATATAATTGCAATGAGATATACAAGGTTAATACTCAGTTTTGGAAATAAATATGTAGGAGATGTTCAGGAATTGTCTATTTCATATGAGATAAATATTTCTTAACCTTCTGGATCCCAAACCGCCCGAGATATTTTAACATATTTTATTTCGTATTATCTTTATTCCCACCAGAAAATTAAAACAGCAATATTTTCTTTAACTAATAACAGAAAATTCCATATTTAAATAAAACGAAATTAGTTATTGATTTTTTCTGATGTAAAATCAGATTTTGTGAACTACATAATTTCTAGAACGTGTTCTATCATGGGATTTAAAAAGTTTAATGAAGATTTTCGCCTAACCTTATGGAACATATTTCACAAAGATAAGATTTCCTTTCTCGAAAGTGAGTGAAGCGATCGGCTCTCAGATTACTCTTATCATAAATTCCTTTGGAACGATTTCACAAACAAAAGGATTTCATCTTGCATGCATCAAGAGATGGGTTCTTAGACTGCTATTCTGAGAAAATCCTTTGGAACATATTTCACACAAACAAAGGGTTTTTCTCCTGTATGCGTCAAGAGATAGGTTCTTAGATTACTATTCTGTGAAAATCGTATGGAATATATTTCACAAACAAAAGACTTTTTCTGTATGTGTCAAGACATGGCTTCTTGGATTACTTTTATCAGAAAATCCTTTGGAACATATTTCACAAACAAAGGGTTTTCTTTCTGTAAGCTTCAAGAGATGAGTTTTTAAATGTTGGTTATAAGAAAATACTTTCGAACATATTTCACAAACAAGGGGTTTTTCCATCGCAATATCAGTATGAATGAAGAGATGGGTACTTAGAATACTATAACAAGAAAATCCTTTAAAACATATTTCACAAATAAACGTTTTTTTCCTCCCTGTGTCAAAAGATGTTTCCTTAGATTATCATTCCGAGAAAATCCTTTGGAACATAATTTACAAACAAGGGGTTTTTCTCATGTATTCGTCAAAAGATGTCTTGTCAGATTACTATTCTGAGAAAATCCTTTGGAACATATTTCACAAAGGAAAGGTTTTTCACTTGTATGTATCAACAGATGTTTTCTTAAACTGCTCTTATCATTAAATAGTTTGGAATATACTTCACAAACAAAGGTTTTTACACCTATATGAATCGAGAGATGTTTTCTTAGATCATAATTACGAGAAAAATCTTTGAAACATATTTTAAGAATAAAGGGTTTTTCACCTGTATGAATTAAGAGATAATTTCTTATCTGATAAATATGACGAAATGCTTTGGAACATATTTCACAAACAAAGGGCTTCTCTTGTATGACTCAAGAGATGTCTTCTGTGGTAGCTATTCTTGGAAAATGTTTTGGAACATACTTTACAAATAAAAGTTTTTTCTTCTGCATTAAAGGAATAATGTTTTTTTTTATCACCATTTTGAGGATCTAAGAGCTTTTCATTAGAGGAAGAAATTGCTTCTGTAATGGATGACATTTTCTTAAGTGAAAATATTTAGTTTCGGATGATAACAGAAACTTTTTCAAATTATCAATATGAAGAGATTATAGACATTTTTACCAAGGAAATGACATATGGAACTTCAGTAAAAGAGTTCTATCTAACTTTGAATCTAAGAATAAAAAGAAAAATAATAAAACCACACATTTTTTTAAATAAATAGCACTAAATTTTAATTCTGAATTAAGTATTGGAATTCACAAGTTTCAATTCTTTAAAAAGTACAAATTCATGAACTATCACATTGTACATTCTTAAGTGCTACAGAACTCGAGCATTTCATCATAGATATAGATTACATATGCAGGTGAGCATCCAAATCACAGAAACTGACTTTCTCATATTTAGATTAATAAAAATGCAAAATTTATTTCTTTGCATGCCAGTACATTTACTTTTTTCTCCCATAAAATTCTACTTACTTGTTTAGCATATTTACAATCGATATCAAAACGAAATTTTTACCTCTTTGCTGTCCATATGTTCAGTCTGAACTCAATTTCACTTGTATTTCTGACAAATTTTACAAATAGTTAATCATATTGTGCAGCTATGCATTTATTCCATTATTTTTAAAAACATTTTTGAAATTGACAGTGAATTTTATACGTTTTCCATTACTTTTTATAATACTACCTCTGACAATAAATTTCGGTGAATGAATTCAGAACAACCGATCTGGCAACACTGGGGCAACAAAACGCTGCACCTGCATAAAGGCAAGTGTAGATCATCTTCCCCCACCGTTGTTCAGTTGAGTGTCGTTTATGTTTTGTGTAAGACTAGCTTTACTAAGTGTGTACTTGCTTCAGTGTGTTGGTTCTGAACTGAAAACAGGAAAATCAATGAATAAAAGATCACTTTAAAGTTTGGTTTTAAGCTTTGCAATACACCGAAAGAAATTCATGAGGGATTGTGCAAATTGAACACCTACCATACTCGCCACATTTGCCAGATCTTAATCGTCCGGCCTTCTTCCTATTTTCAAGACTCAAACTCTCTTTGAAAGAGATTTGACCCTATTGCTGACATCCAACGAAACATGACGAAGCTTTTGAACTTTATCCGAAAAGAAGACTTCTTGCGAATTTCCCAGGACATGTATAGCAGATCTCAACGGTGCAGAGTTATAGGAGATGACTATTTTGAAGGATAGTATGGTAACTTTCGTTAATACTTCATTTACATTAATGCTACAAGACTATTCACCGAACTTTATTGTCAGAGGTAGTAATTGACTTAAGATTCATAGATCACTCTCATTATTTTTTTGTAATTTCGGACACCGCTCTTAACATCGTCTCCCCTCCTCCCCAATAATATTGTTATCATTGTCAAAAATTCGATTTTTTTCAAGCAATTATCAAATATGGCGATATTTATTTTCTACTTTTTAGATTCAAACAAAAGGAACTCAATAAAATATTTTACATATGGAATAATTTGAACTAAAAATAAGACATGTATAAAAATTCATCATCATAAACTGAAACTTCATATTCTTTATAAATTAAATAAATAATATTAATCATAATTCAGAATAAATTTAATATTTAATAGGTGCTAAATATTAAAATTTTTAAAACAATAAAACTTTACAATACGTTAAAACATTCAATTAACAATTCAATTTCGAACAATTAAGTTAGTAAAATTTTAATAAAAATATAAATAAAGAGTCAAATTAAAATTACTTGATGATATAAAACACGTTTACCTTGTTTAATATCAAGTGAATGTGGCATTTACGACCGTCCATTATTGGCATTTAACCCTCTAGATCCCAAACCACCCGAGATATTTTGAGACATTATAATTCGTATATCCTAATTCCCACCAGTAAATTAAAATAGCAACATTTGCTTTGCTTAATAACAGACATTCCGTAATTAAATAAACCGAAGTTAGTCGTTGAATTTTTCTGGTGTAAAGTCAGAACTGGGAATTAAAGGTATTCCTATAATTTTTTGATAGTTTTTTAATCGACAGGATAATGGAGTAGTAATACCCTTGCATGTATCATTTATCAGACCTGTAACAAAAATTGCTCACAATAAATTAAATTATTAAAAAGTATGCACTATCCTATTCATTGAAATGAATAAAATAGAGTATGATATTTTGACGTTATTTCTATAAACGTTAAGCTTAAAGAACATTAAAAAATGTGTGGTCAGATAAGCATGTGACAAGCATCTTGGCATTTATTTTTGTATACTTTTTATGAAAGTTGCTGTTCAGATTCTGGAATAGTCCCCAGTTATTCATAGTAAGAAAAATATCAAGGTAATTGTTAGAAATATTACAACTGATTTTCTTCGACAAATATAAATGTTTTAATAACATTAAATCTATTTCATAAGCAAAAGCATAATATTATATATTTAATTACAATTACAAGAAAGTACAGGGTGTGATGTGGGCAGGGGAGGAGAGCTTTCCCCCAAACGTTTGTTCATGCTGTGACAGTGGCAAATTTACAAACTGAACTGGCAAATTAGTTAATAATACATATAATAATAATATAGTTTTAATAAAAAACTGTAAGACACTCTCTATTTCTGATAGATTTGACGAAATTTAGCAATACAATTAGAAATATTACTAAGCTTTTTACATAAAAACTATATTACATTTTCTAGTTCTAGTAACTTGGTAAAATTATAAAACTAGTTGGCAAAATCCGAGAACTATTTATGTTTGCTTTTCTCTGAGTTGGCAAATACTGAATTTTGACTTGGCAATTTAAGGCTCTTTCCACCACCAATAAACAGTCTTCGCGAGAGCCCTGGATGTGGGGGTGGATATACTAACCCTTAGTGTGACATCCATCAAAACAACAATCTAATATAATTATTGATGTCTTTATTATTGCATATAAAATTTTTATTTTATTAATAGAATGGGGAGAACATGATTAAATTATTTTAAAAAGGGAAGAATCCTTAAAGTGATATTTAATATTCCAAAACAAAATAATATAAATATCCATACTTTAATTATTAATTATTAAAATCTCACTAGACTTTAAGAGAAGGAAATATAGCTTAAAAATACATTTTTCAGGGATAGAAAAATGACAAATTTTATATCTCTAATAATATACTGTTATTTTTATTTATTGTATATTGATAATATACTCATATTTTAATATTTTTATAATACAATTGTATTATAAAAAATTAGTCCTTGAACCAAATAATTGTTTTAATGCTTGCTAATTTTAAATTAATTTAAATCTTCTTAGAACAAAAAAAAAATTGGAATGAAATTAATAAAATTTTAGAATTTTTATCTTATTTAAATATGCTTCTTAATAATTGAGAAAATAAAAGTTCACAATGAATTGGAGAATCTAAAAATTTAAGTCATCTCTAAATTTAATGTTAGTTAATAAAAATTTCATAATGTGAGTTTTTTTATTGACCAACGCATATAAATATTAAGTTACATATAGTTTATAAGATCCATACTTTTCTAAATAATGTATTATGAAATAACAGAGTCACTTAATATTTTTAAACTTCATTAGTATTAAAATCTGAAAATTACTTGCTCCTATACATAAAAAAAAGTAATTTTATTTGAACAGAAAAAAGGAGAAATCATGAAAGCAACTGACATCTTTGTCAAAAATTTTCCTAATTTAGTTTCACGCTATAATAGTCCGCATGCATTGATAGGTGGAAAAAATTCATTCCAGAAAAAAGCATACCTATTTACAAATCATGTCTTTAAATAACTCTGATAACAATACACATGATTAACTTTAGAATATAGACACTAGACTGAAGTGATTTTTTGAAATTTGACTTCTTTACTCTCGTGTGACGGAAAGGCGGGGGATGCTTTAAATGTTATCTCAACGCCTGCCATTGCCTAAATGATAAAATTTTGTAAAGTGCGGATAATTAGAATATAAAATTAGGTATTTTATTTATATTTTTTAACTCGAGTCTCCTTTGTTTTTCGGGGGGTGGCGGCTGTGTGCGTGCGAGGGAGATTACAAACTCCAAATCTATAACGGCTTTAGACGGTAACATTTTATCAGGATGTTTTCGAAGGGTATAAACATCAGATCGGATGAGTTTCTTTTAATTTATCATAGTCCGTCTTCTCAGGAGGGGGAGTATAATATCTATGATTATATTCCTCATAAAACTGTACAAAAGGCTATTATTATTTTATATACCCGTCCCCCTCCAATTTTCATAAAAAGCCGAATAGTAGAATCCAAAAATTTTTGTTATAACCAGTGATCAAATTGTCGCAACGCGATGAAATTTTGTGTTCATGAGCAATGTCATATAATTTTTGTTATATTGAATTTTTTTTAAACTGAAGCCCCCTAAATTTTAATGCAGCGCAAACATAAGAGATTCTCCGAGAACCACAAATAACATAATACCTTTGATGGCGAATAAAAATATTGTTCAAATCTTAGGCAGCTAAGCATTAATATTCTGAAAATTCTCTGCTCCTAAATATAAAAATATGTCCTGTTGCTTCACCAGAGAGAGAGAGAGAATTCCTGTAAGGAACTTAACTATTCAATCAAAAAATTTCATAATTTAGTAACAATATCTATTTTTAATTTTTGTGCTATTGTTGTCTATATGTATTGTGTCTTTATGTTGAACCTTTGAAATGTTGATGCTTAGTCGTATATTGATTTAAATATTTAAAATATTTCCATTTGAACATTATATTTTTTCAGAAATATTTAAAAATCTGATTTGGAATAAATATTTATTTATCTTTTTTTCCTCCGCTTTTAAGTATTTTACTTTTTTTGGTAATGATTTGTAAATGTTGCGTTATATGGAGAGAAACCGATTGAAATCTGATTAACATCTTGCGGCACGGTGGTATATCTATGAAATCACTAAAATTTAATTTCCAAACACTACATTGACATCGGAATTTCGGTAAAAAAAAATTACGGTTCATTTAATGCGTGAAATATAGCTTTTTCTTATTTACAAATAAAGTTGTCTTCAAATTCCGGTTTCAGTTATTAATTTCAACACTTAAGCAATGAATTGGCTCTGCGCCGCAAAGGGTTAAATGTTTGAACCAGCTATAATGATTTTCTGTCTATATCGGTACTTTTTCTAATCCCTTCAAAATCGTTATAAACTGGTTCACAATATAATTTAAAATTTACATTAGAAATGAAATTCGATGAAATTTCGATTACAATGAAATTCGAACAATAGTTATAAATTAGAAAATATTTTTTAACCTGTAACATACTTTTAAATCCATTAACAGTAATTAATAATATTTTATTTTATATATTATTACACAGCAAAGGTGATGCAAGTAAAATAATAATAATGATAATAATAATATAAAAAACAGGTTTAAATATTTAGTATTATAGTTGAATGAAAAACTTTGAAATGATTTTAAAAAAGAACATAAAATGAAAATAAAGTATGTATTCCTTAAAGTAATAAATTAAATAAACGCAACGTGTAAATGTTTAAAAATATATTATTATGATGAAATATAATCTTATGGAAAAGAATAATAAAATGAAGTATGTAAACACTAAAATTCTATGAAATCGTCAAGTTTCACCCAAAGAAATTAAAACTCCTCACTTGTATGTGTTTTGGATTTAAATTCGCATTTATTTTGCAATAAAATGCTTTTCTTAAACAGTTACAGAAAACGTCATTCTATAAGCACTTTTTAACCAAATCTCTAAAGCATTCGAATACAATAAGCAACTTGAAAAATGGTTTATATAAGTACACCTATTGTGCGGTGGAAGAAAGAAAAGTTTGAAAAAACGCTTTATTTATTCCCAGACTGGAACAACGGGGGAAAGCACAAATGCGAATAAGCTCCTTTAATCAGCAACAAATGTTGACCGTCTAAACGTGGTTTTAACCATTTAGAAACATAATACTCTGAGCGCGTATTGACGCCGAAAACGATTTAGAAGAGCAACACTCTGGGCGCGAATACGCGCTCATATCCTTGAAACGATTAAAGATATTTTTGTTTTGTGTAACCAATAATCTTTTTGGAACAAGATAAAGTAATGTATCTGTAACTCATTCTAAACAGTATTACAACTAACTGACGTATTAAAAGAATTTTATAGTAAGTTATTTTAATGATACTTATAAGTACCGTCGGGTAGATAAAGGATTAAGGCAGTCTATTGTATTTATTGCCATTTAAAAATCTGACCAGACTGCTATAACTTTATAAAATAATAACCAGAATAAGCGATTAAGGAACTGAAAAAAATACTTAAGCTATCAGAAATGACATAACATTAAGGATATTTTTTAAATTCTGATGAGAAAAGCAAAATTTTAAAACACTTTTACCAATCTTTACTCAATTCTTAAGTCATCAGACAGTCATTATTATTTAAATTATCAACTAATGTATGAAACACACACGCGCATATTTTTTTTCAATATTATGGGTAAGTCTAGGCACCATTCCCTTTACAAAACTTCTATTTTCAGCTTAAATATTGATAAGAAAATCTCTTTTACCATCAAAGAACTTTATTGTGGGAAATCAGGCATAACAAAGGTTTTT
This sequence comes from Maratus speculifer, assembly GCA_964019185.1. NCBI lineage: Eukaryota > Metazoa > Arthropoda > Arachnida > Araneae > Salticidae > Maratus > Maratus speculifer. Next base: position 369,336,015 of record OZ025296.1, read on the forward strand.
ATTTTCACTTAAATAGTATCAATCATTATAAAAGCTTATAAGTGTAAAAACAGAGATATGTAATATTTTTCAGGTAATATAAAGAATGATAAAAATAAAATTCTGTTTGCCATGGCTTATGGTATAGTAACTGATGTGCTGATTTACTGGTTTAATAGGCAAATTTTTGTGTGTCACAGTTTTTTTTGCATTGTAATAAATGGAAAGAATTATTTATTTATTTCTTGAGTATGGTACGATCAGTTATCTGCAATTAACAAATTTTAGGAGCAAAATGTAGCTTTTAGATAGCTTTTTTGGAGTTTATTTTTTTAATCTTTCATGACATATTATTATAACATTAACAGATGAACAGATCCACAAATCTTTTGAAAAAACACATATCTCTCACACAAAATGTTTCTCTTCAATATGAATTAAAGCATACTTCTGAGAAAAATTTTAGTGGCATATCAACACATAAAAGGTTAATCCCCATTATGAATTGACAGATGCTTGCTTGATTCACAAGTTTGAGAGAATTTATTGTTTCATATCTTGCATACAAGATTTTTCACCAGTGTGTTTTAGGATATGCCTGGTTAAATCACTCTTTTTAGAAAATTTTTTGCTGCATATCTCACACACAAATCGTTTCTCCCCGGTATGAGTTAACAGATGGCTGCTCAAGTTGCCCTTTTGAGAGAATTTCTTGTTGCATACCTCACATTCAAAAGGTTTCTCATCACTATGAGTTAACAGATGGCTGCTTAAATGGCGCTTTTGAGAGAATTTCTTGTTGCAAACCTCACATTCAAAAGGTTTCTCATCACTATGAGTTAACAGATGCGAGCTTAAATTGCTTTTCTGAGAGAATTTTTTGTTGCATATATCACACACAAACGGTTTCTCACCAGTATGAATTAATAGATGCTTTTTTAAATCTGCATTTCGAGAGAATTTCTTGTTGCATATATCACACACAAACGGTTTCTCACCAGTATGAGTTAACAGATGGCAGCTTAAATGCCATTTTAGAGAGAATTTCTTGTTACATACCTCACATTCAAAAGGTTTCTCACCAGTATGAGTTAATAGGTGTGAACTTAAGTGATGCTTATGAGAGAATTTCTTGTTGCATACTTCACACATAAAACGTTTTTCACCAGTATGAGTTAACAGATGTATGCTTAAACGGCTCTCATAAAAGAATTCTTTGTTGCATACCTCACACAAAAAAGACTGTTTTGGCAGAAATTCTTGCATAACTCACAAACAAAAGATTTTCTGGCTGTGAGTTAGAAGCTGCTTTTTTCAAAAAGTTCTGATAAGAAATATTTTGCCGATTTTGTTTTACACATTGAAGATATTTTGAGTGATGTGATGTGTTAGATTAATGTTTTTATGCATCTGCAAGAAAATAAAATTAATATCAGTTTCTTATATTTTATTTAAAAAAATAAAAAATAATAAACTTATCACGAAAATTTAAAATCAATGTAGAAAATAAGTTATAGTAATTAAATTCTTACCTTTGTATTAAAAACTACAATAGACTGCAAATTATCTGAAGTTAGCGGAATCAAAGATGTGTCAGATGCCTTTCCCAACAGTATAAAGATTAAATTGTAAGTAAAATAAATAGCAACATTGAAAAAAAGTAACTTATTATAAAGAAAATATAAAGCAAATTTAAGGAGGAAATTCTGTAACTTTATAACATCTAAAGAAACGATGATACATTTTACAAAGTATAGCGAGAAAATAAATTATTTTTGTGGCGGTTCAATTTTAATATGTAAATGTTTTTAATAAGAAATTCTCCAGATTTCTGATTTTTTATGTTAATGTTTATTGCTTACATATTCTGCATCATTTAAAATAACTTACATTGCAATTAAATAATATAATCAGCGGTATAGACAAGTGGTTGCCGTGGACACCCCCACCTCAAACAAATATCTAGATTTCCGAATTGCGCAATCAACAACACTCAAAACTACTAAATCGGAATCACAAAGAACCCATGAAAAATTCTAATTTAGACAAGTGCTGAGTGGTATAATCTTAAACGAAATAATTCAAAGTTACATCTTTTACCAAGGTTATGAATTTTTCTATTAAAGGCAAATTTTCATCCTGTGAAGAATTTAAATTTATTACAGTGGAATCTGTGAAGGTGACTTATCTTAGAGGTAAAGAAAATCAGGATTACACGAAAACAATCGGAAAGTCCTCGGTCCGCTCTTTCATATAATGAACTTTTCTTCCATCACCTCAGTTTTCCCCCTTTTCTCCAAAGGGTAGTTTTCGAATTTTTTTTCTTTTGCAATTTATCGTTTTATCATTACAGATCAGATTTTTTTAATGGTGCCCTCTGATGAATATTAGTCCTAATATTTGAAAATTTTAAAGAGAGTGGAATGTTTTATACCTGTAGACGTGATAGTTGGAAATCTGGCAAGGAAGGGGGGATTTTCTAAATTTAACCTTCATTTCTCATGTGATACATCACTTAAAAGTTCTTTGACCATTATTTCAAATTATATCCCTCTAGCGTCTCTGAGGTATTTCGCCATTTCTCAGCAGCAGGTTTAGGCAGAAGCGAGAAATACAAGATAGCACACCTACTAAAAATATAGTTAAAAACTAGCTGACCCACCCGGCGTTGCCCGGTACCCGTTATGATAACCTTAAGCACTTAACACTACAATTATTATCTAAAAATAGTCAAAATTAATCATAGGCTATGAATTGTTCGTAGAATAATATTTTTTAAAAAATACATAAAAAATTGAGTAAATGCTTTAAATAAGGTCCTAGGAACCAATAAAAATATCAGGGTATAGGTCTGAAAGAAGAGTCCAAAACTCAACTTTAAAATTATGCACTGAGAAGGGGGTAAAAATGAGTGGGTGAAATATGCATGTTGAACTAAAATTTCAAAGGCTCTGAGCCGGGCCCTACGGGACCATAGGGAGTCCCGGGCTCGTAAATGGAATTCAAGAACGTAGAAATAACTAAGAGGAAAAGTAATTCCAAAAATGAAGATTAGATTTAGAGAGGGCAGTTAAATAACAATTCATAATACAAAAAATTCAAGGGGATCTGTACCGGGACCCAAATAGGCAGGAATTTATTTCGCATGTAGTTGGACATAAAATATTTTATGTAGTTATTAGAATGACACTAAAACTACATTAAAGAAGATTGCAAGCAATGAGGATCATTTTTAAAGAAATTGCACCAATGGCGCCAAGATCGCGATTAATATTTTAAATTGGTAGTAGCAAAATGGAATTTTTCTTTTTTTATAGTAGCTGATGGACTAAAATATTTGTAGAAAAAAGCAAATGAATTTGCTACCCCTTTTTAAGGGGTTTTATAAATAGGGCCACAAAAAAATTAACTGACAGATAAATGGAGGGCCCTAACAGGAAAACATGTTAAAATGTCGTAGTATTTAGCGCTTTAGATCTATAGTTAGTCAAAATTAAACATAAGGTATGACCTTTTTCGTTTGAATAATATTTTTAAAAAAAGCACAAATTGATTCGGTAAATGTTTTAAAAAAAGGCTCTAAGCGCGGATAAAAATATGAGAATGTTGGTCCTGAAAGAAGAGTCTAAGACTCACATTTTAAAATTTTGCACTGAGAAGGTGATAAATTTAGGGAGTGAACTATATTTGTTTCTCAAAATGTTCAGGGGCCTTATGATTTCATAGCGGGCCACAGTGTCTTACATGGAATATCAAAACATTAAAATATCCAAATGAATTAAGAATCCTAAAAATGAAGATCGGATTAAAAGGAAGCAATTTATTAACAATTCATTATTGCAAAAACTTCAAGGGGCCCTATACCTGGCCCCATATGGTCAGGAATTTATTTTGCATGTAGTTGGGTATAAAGATATTTTTGTAGTTATTAAAATAATGGGAAAACGCTAAAACTATGTTAAATAAAATTGAGAGCAATTTTGATCACTTTTTAAAAAGCTGCATCAAGGGCCGCAAGAAAGCGATTACTATTAAAAATTAGTGGTAGCTAAAGTCTGAGAAATTTTTTGTCTTTCATGTAATAGCTAGAGGACCTAAAAAGTTATTAGAAAAAAATGCTATTGAATCGGACCGTTTTTAAGGGAGCTATAAATAAGGGGCCCCGTAGGGGCCAACTGACACATAAAACCAGACCCTAACATGAAAACACGTTAAAATAATTTCGTATATAGTGCTTTAGATCTTTAATTAGTCAAAATTAAGCATACAGTATGAGCTATTCGTTGGAATAATATTTTTTTAAATGCATCAATTTATTGGGAAAATGTTTTAAAAAGGGCCCTAGGGTCCGAATAAAAATATTAGGATATTAGTCCTGGAAGAAGAGTTACAGGCAACTTTAAATTTTGCACTGAGAAGATGAGAAATTAAGGAAGTGAAATATGTTTGTCTCACAAAATATACATGGGCCCCGAGCTGGGCCTTTTGCTTCCAGAGGAAGCCATAGTGTCTTATATGGAATGTAAATGACTTTAAAATATCTAAATATATGAAGAATTCTAAAAATGAAGATCGGATTAAAAGGAAGCAATTTATTAAAAATGTATTGTTATAAAAACTTCAAGGGAGACTGTACCGGGACTCATACGGCCAGGGATTTATTTTGCATGTAGTTGGGTATAAAAATATTTTTTGTACTTATTGAAATAATGGGAAGACGCTAAAATTCTGTTAAATAAAATTGAGAGCAATATGGACCACTTTTAAAATAGCTGCACCAAGGGCCTTAAGAAAGCGATTAATATTCAAAATTAGTGGTAGTTAAAGTCTAAAAAATTTTTTTCTCGTTCATATAATAGCTGGAGGACTTAAAAAGTTGTTAGGAAAAAAAGCTAGTGAATCGGGCCATTTTTAAAGTAGTTATGATAGGGGGCCCCGTAGGGGCCTACTGACAGTTAAAAACCAGGGAACCTAACATGAAAACCTGCTAAAATGTTTTAGTATATAGCGCTTCAGCCCTTTAATTAGTCAAAATTAAGCATAGAGTATGAATTATTCGTTGGAATAATACATTTTTTAAATGCACCAATTGATTGGGCAAATGTTTAAAAAAGGGCTCCAGGGCCTGAATAAAAATATCAGGATGTTGGTCCTGAAGATAGAGTCCAAGATTCAACCTTAAATTTTTGCACTGAGAAGGTGAGAAACTTAAAGGGGGTGCAAAATGTTTGGCGCACAAAAAAAATCAAGGGGCCTTGGAACGGGCCCTATGATTATCCAGGGGACCCCAGTGTCTTATATGCAATGGAAAAACTCTAAAATATCTAAATGGAATAGGTATCCCAAAAATGAAGATCGAATTAAATGGAAGCAATTTATGAACAATTTATTATCACACAAAATTAAAGGGGTCCTGAAACGGGCCCAGAGGGTCCAGGGTCATTACTGAAAAGTAGAAAGGCAAGAATAGATAAATGGAGAAAGGTTCCTCAAAATGAAGAAAATTAAATTAAAAGGGGTCAAGTTATTAAAAATTTGGTGCAAAAAAATTAAAAGGTGTCTAGGCCCTTAAAATATTAAAAATCTGAGCCTCAGCTGCCTCAGGACATATTTTTTAATGTATTTATTTAGTACTGTAATTTTGCTTTTATTCATTAATGCAGTTAGGGAACTATGGGAAAATTCGTAATTTTTCAACAAATTTAAAGTAATACAAAAGACGTCGGAAATGATTTTTTACAATGATTAGCATCAAATTTAAGGGGTGCCCCCCCAAGACTGTAGCTAGAAATGAACAATAAGAGGGTCTCAAGATAATGTAGGGGGGGGGGGGCTCATAGTTTTTTATCTCTCTCTGATTCAGAAAGATAAATTAGTGCATATTCACATTGTATGTTCTATGTTTCTTTTTAAACTGCTGTACTAACTTTATTTCATGCTAAAAAGAGTATATGATGATGAAAATTTTGAGTGTATAACTGGTGCAAAATTAAACATTATATTAGCTTCATACGTACAAATAGGATGAAGGAGTATTGAAACACTTATTTTAGATACAATTTAGTAATACACTGGTCCGCCCAACCAATGACATGGTGCTCTATTAAGCATTATTTGAATCACAATATAAATTTATTTTTTATTAATTTAAGTCCTCTTTATTTGACCCTAAATCCCCACAATAACATAATAATGCAAATTTTTAAAGTACATTTTTCAAACTAAACATTTACAAAATAAATAAATAAATAAATAAATTAACAAAAAGAATATTATGTTTTTTAAATAACAACAGATTGACAGGAACAATTGAAAAGAAGATGATGTTATTAAATGACATAAAGTCATCTTTATGAAAACTTGAAAATGAAACTCCAAAATATTTATGAGCTTGAAAATTTGCTGAAATAACTTTGGATCTGAAGCTGATTTTACAATAACACCAATACCAACACATATTAGTAACCATAAAGTTTTGATTCCATATTTGTTTTATGTTACTTCTAAAATAATTAATGAAATTTTAGAAAATGTTAAAAATTGTTTTAGCAATAAAAAGTTACAATTGATAAAATATGGTATAACTTGGTTATCCTGTTGACAAAAAATCTACCGCCAAATTACAAGATTTAATGCCAATAATGGACGAAAGTAAATATCACATACACCTGACATTAAGCACAAAATACATGGTTATTACGTCTTCAAATGACTTTTCATTTTTACTTTATTAGTGTTCAATTAATTAATTTGTTTTGTCGTTATTTAAATGGAAAATTATATGAATTTTTCTAATTTGGCTGATAGTTTGGCGGTTTCTATAACTTGGCGAAATGGGGCTACGGGGTAACCAAGTAGTACCTAAAATATTTGTATTGCTTTAAAAGCATTAAATACAAACAAAAATATTTCTTACTATGATTCATAGATATTTTTCTTTGTTTATTTTATTTTACAGTTAAATAATTATTTTAAAACGGTGTTTATTTGTAGAGAATAAACGATTATTAAATATTTTGATAATTCAACATTATATTAATATAAAATAGATTATTGTCCATTGTGTCCCATGTTGAAGTTTTATACATTCTCATATAATTATTATTTAAAACTTTCTTTTTAGCATATTAACATTAATATTAAATATAAACAAGGATCTTACTTTTTTAAAAAAGCTGTTTTTACTTATTTAATTAATAATAAAGAAAAGTACAATGATTAAAAATTTATTTTTAGAAGCTCAAAACAACCAATTAGGATCAAATGAATCATTCGGAGCTAACGATGTGTTTTAAAGGGTATAAATAATCAATTCAGTGCTGTAATCAATTAGTCTAAAAGAAAATGCTTAAAAAATTAAAAATAAATAATATATAAGGGCTGGTCATCTGTGTACTTAGGTCCAATGTAACTCACTCTTCCCAACATGTATCATATAAAGTATATTTATATAAATGAAGCAAAACTTGTAAAAAATTAATCTGCCCATAATGGAATGCAGCCATAAATAGAAATATTCTACTGCCCCGTCTAAAAGAATAACATACAATTACACATAACACAGAATCTGTCTAAAATGACATTTTTCAAAATCCTTTGAAATTTCATCTTGACTGGCTTTACTATACAGTAGACTCCCTCAAATCTGTAACCTTAAAATCTGCACATAATTTACGGATGAAAACAGTAACATTTTTAGATCAGATGTGTGTACAAAATTTGACTTTCTTAATTTTATATCAATTCCTTTAAGAATTTAAGGAAAAATAAATTTATTTCTGAAAAATTCAAGTTATTGCTGATATCACTATACTCTATATTTAGTGGGAACAAACATAGACAATGAATATAGTAGATTCCCTTAAATCTGCAACCCTAAAATCCTCACATATTTATGGACGTAAACAATGATATATTCAGTTCAGATAGAGGGACAAAATATGACTCTTTTTTAGTTTTATATCAATTCAATACATCTTTTAATTTGTAATTTTCATTAATATTACTGAATTCCCTTAATTTCATGAAGGAAGAATAAATTTATTTCTGAAAAAATTCAAGATATTCCTGATATCACTGGTCATAACAATCTTTTTACCAATCATATTTATGTATTAATCAAGATTTTTTGCTAATTAAGTCTGGCTAAACCTGAAATAAAAATTCCTTATTTTATGATTTTGATGTGATTTTGTAATGTACTTTTCTGAGGCAAGTTTCATTGAATAATTTAGGAAAAATACGTTTTATCTTTATCATGAATATTTAATCATACATTATTCATTATTAGCTTGATCTTTGCTTTTAAAATTTTATTCATTTTAAAAATAATCTAAATTTTATTATTTTAGTTTATAATTTTTAAAATAATTTATTATATTGTAAGTATCCATTATAGCGTCGATTGCATTATTAATTACATTAAAATAACTTTAAAAAATGTAAAAAAGCAATGACCCAAAATTCTAATATTTTCCACAACCTCTGGTCCCAAGCTCTGCAGATTTCAGAGAATCTACTGTATATATGAAATAAATGAAAATTCTTTTGTGTCATTCCTTTGTAATTTCTTCTTGACAAGTTTTATTACATACATAACATATATATACATATAATAACATGAATGGAAATTCTGAATCCCTTCCTAAAAAAATCCTGGTTACACTACTGAAATTAACAATATTTTAAGCATTTATTTCTTCTCTTAAGCATATATAAAGCTTCTTATAGTCTATTCTAAGTATAAAAACATGCATTTTTGCTAGGCATACAACTATAAGCTGTTTAATATGTAATTATTTTTTTTAATATTAAGAGAGGGGGGGGGGAGTAAATGATATAAAAAGAAAATGACATCACAGATGGATCTTATTCTTCCTTTATGAACTGTTTCCCTTTTAAAATTTACAAGGGAGTTTTTTTACATACAATTAAAACATAAAAACTGAATATTAAACTTATGAAACTTATTGCATATATATTCCCATAACATTACTATTATTATTATTAAATTATATCATAATTTTATAGTGAAAGTAATAAAAACATAGTTCAATACATGTGAATACATATATGTACGATTTGGATGTGAATTAGTAATGTGCCATTATAAGGCAAGTTACACTGAATAATTTTGGGGAAAATGCAGTTCATCATTATAATGAATGTTTAATCATATATTATCGATTATTAGGTTGATCTTAGCTTTAATATTTTAAGCATCTTAAAAATTATCTAAATTTATATTATTTTAGCTTATTACTTATTTTAATGGATTATTATATTGTAAGCTTTCATTATATTCTCAACTGCATTAATTATTACATTCAAATTATTGTTTAAAAAATGTAAACAAAACAATGACCAGAAATCTGCAAAATTCTAAAATGCACACAACCTCTGGTCCCCAGCTATGCGGATTTGAGGAAGTCGACTGTATTAATATAGCATATACAATATAGTCACCAAAGTACAGAGATGTTGAATCTGAAATTTATAAATGATAATTACAATTTTTTGACTGCCATTAATTTTCTTTTGTCAATTGATGACAATCCCAATCAATCTAAGTAAAGTTAGTGGAAATTTTGAAGTGGCAGAAGAAAAACCTTTTATCAAATTTTTCTGTAGAAAATGGAAAAGGTCACTTTCTCATGTGTAAGAAAAATTTTCTGCAAAAGAAAACATTAAACATTTTTTGGATTTCTGCAATTTTAAAAAAATCAGTTTTCTCTTTACACAATTACAAGTTAAATGTATAAAAAAGATAGAACTAGAAATTTAACTTTTTAATGTCAGAGTTTACACAGATTTTCCTTGCCAAAGCCAGTGCCTGCCACACATATACCTAATGAACCCGTTAGGAAAAACAGAATTAGTTCAAATACAATGAAATCAAGCTAAATGCAATGCAATTGAGAAATTGTTTTGAAACCTAGTATTTTTTTTTAATATTAATTTATAAAAATCAAGAAATTTTTTTAAATATCTAATAAAAACTAATAAATTGTAAATGTGGTTGGAGAATTTATGTAATTTCTTTATGCTTTTTAGCTACAGTTGAACCTCATTAAGATAAACTTCAAGGGGAATCAAAATTTCATTCATGCAATCAGTATCAAATCTTTATATTGCTTTCCATAGGGGTTTTATTTTAGGGATATACTTTTTTAATTCATGTTAAAAGTAATCCATATTAAACATGTTCATGTTAACAAGGTTTGATTTAATTGGATTATAGTTGTTGTCCTCGGTAAAGAACTGAAAAATCTGAATTTTTTTATTGGTTGAATTCTGCAATTTTTTAGTTTTATTCGTTTACAGATTAATCCATGTTTAAAGTCCTGAAATGAAATACTTCTGTTTTTTATTTTATTCATTTTCTTATTGGTTCATGTTTAATGTCCAGAAATGAAATATTTCTGTTACCACAATGACAAATAAAGTATTAGAAAACCTACAAAGAAATTAATAACTTAAAAACAAATTGAGATACAGCTTTCAAATTCCATTTAAAATGAAATTTTTTTCTCTATACGAAGCTGTAAAAATTGAAAATGTGTGATGTTTAGAAGTTAAATAATTTGAAGTACTGAAAATTATAAAACTGAAATTTCATAAAATTTGTATTTGATTGGTACAGGAATATTAATTTTTAATCCATGGTGTACGTAATATAGGACTCTGTTATTATGTAAATAACATTTTGATCATCATAAAAATAATGTTTATTATTATTTTTTTTAAATATAAAATTTATTTCTAAGTCGTTTAAAAGTTTAGTGTTTGAAAATATAATTTTCCAAATAGCCGTTGCAATTTGTTAAATTACATTTTTTTTAAATTGGTCTATTGTGGAATATTAATATGAAAAAGAAAAGTATATTTTTCTATAAAACATTTGTAGTATAAGCTTAAATCGATATTTTATTTCTACATCAAGATTGTAAAATGAAAATCCTTAGCACAATGAGGGGAAAAAAATTTCACTTGAATTCACAATATTATTTATTCCAACAATTTACATTGCTTTTAGTTTTTTTCTGTTATCATTTTTAAGAAAAGAAAAAAATAATTCAGCGTAACGTAAACTATGCTCATAGAAAAGTACAGGGGAAAATACAGCAAAAGGTTTGTTTACATGTGTAGTGACATCCAAACTGCTTTCATCACGAGATATGGCTTTCTCCAGTCAAGACTAAACCTGCATTTTTTAACGTTAATTTAATGTATTTCCCAAGATTTAAAAAAAAAACTAAAAATGGTATCAAAATGCTTTATTTTTTGGTATTCTATAAAATGCTAGTTAAATTGAAAAATGTACGATTTCCCTTTGAGATTTCTGATGCATAGTGCATAGAAATGTTCTCGACTGCTGAGCTCAACAAACCTAAAATGTTTTGACACATTCACAAATGCTGACTATGGAAACAATTTAGAATGGAACTTAGTTTTCCATTGTATAATCATTAAACTACCTATTGAGTTATAAGCGATTTTGATCACATGTTTTTCTACCATTGTAAGACTGGCTTTTCTGTTTTCGTTCATAGGGAAATGCAATTCAAAACTGTTTAAACAATTGAATGTGATAAGTCATTAGGAAGGCAATGAAGTGTGTATTATTATAAATAGAAATAATTACTTTGAACTATAAAAAAACACACATAAAAACAAGCAAGTTCCAGAAATGTAATTTTAGAATGGAATAAAAATAAAAGAAAAAACTACTGTCAGATGTAAGAACATAATATTTGCATAAATGTTGTCAGATGATATACAGTAAAGGATCGATAATCCGCACACCCATAATCTACAATTTTCTATAATTCATATCACTTTATTAATGTAAACAGTGAAATAAACAGTTAAGAAATTTACAAACTTGTGATTCAAAAATGATTTCTTAAAACAAATAATAATAATAATAAAATAAAATGCCTACTTTTTTTTTTTTAACATAATTCTTTTATTTTATTAACAATAAAAAACAAACTGTATTAGGGAACATACATAGTTATTCTTAAATGCACACATATTAATTTTTCTAATAAAATAACTTTAAAAAAGCATTTTTTGAGATAGCCTATTAAAGTAATTCATATTAGATTTCACACATACATTTTTATATTCTACTGATTATAGAATTAAAATGATATAACGAATAATAAAACGATGTACAATCCATAATACAGTCATAGATTGATAATCTACAATTTTCTATAATCCGCATTACTTTACCAATATAAACAGTGAAATAAACAATTTAGAAAATTTACAAACTTGTGATCCAGAAATGATTTTTTATAATAAATAACAAAAAAATTGTAAAAAAAAAGGATAATAAAACATTCATTTTTTTAATTTAACTCTTTCTGTTAATTTTATTAACAGTAAAAATTGGATTGCAGCACTACGGAACATATGCATTTATTTAAATGCACATATATGTAAATTTTTGAATAAAATATCTTAAAAAAGCATTTTTTGAGATAGAATAATAAATTTCATATTTATCTTTTCATATTATACTGATTAAAGAATTAAATGGCTGTCTGGAAATAATAAAATGACGTATAATCCATAATATTCAATAATCCACAATATTTGACACCACAATAACACATTTACTCTTTTTGATTTAAGAATACTCTTCATCCCAACAGGTAAAATCTGCAAATCAGTGTATTACTTGTTCTAGGATTCATAAATAGTTTCTTAAGGAAACTCTACACACACATGAATACAGCCACTCCTTAATGTTAAACAATTTGTGGGGTATTTCAGAACTTCTCGTTTAAATTTTAATATTTTTAAACCCTTTTTTGCATAAGATAGCTGAGCTAGATCTTAAATATGGCTATTTGTTACTTTTTAGGTTTTGTTTGCAGATTCAAAAAGGTACTTTCAATTTCAAGAATGGTTTTGAAATTGAAAATACATTTTAAGAAAAAGCTGTAACCAAAATCAAAAAAGTTAAAAAATATATCATATTGATGATAAAACTCAGCTATCATATGCAAAAAGAAATGATATATAAAAATATTCAAATTTAAGTGAGAAATTCGAAAGAAACCTGCCCATTGCATTAATATTACAGAGAGGGTGTTTTCATGTGAGTGATGCGTCCAATTAAAAGTGTATGTGTTTTTATATGTCAATTTCGATAAACAGCATAATAGTACTGCATTATGCGATCAATTATTAAAAAATATTTAGTTTCAATTGAACAGAATACAATCAAATTCAATTTATAAGCAACAAAATGTTTTAAAAATAAACGTAAAAAAAAAATCAAATCAATTTGCTGTATCTAAATTCAAATTTGAATAATATTAAACTAAGCTATTTAAAAATAAATAATAATAAGTGGAATTATCTGTTATGAATAAAACATTATAATAATGACTCAGTGACGGATCAGAAAAAGTGAATGAAATTTGTACCCTCTTTATCAAATAGCAAACTGTAAAGTATAGAGTTGAAGAAAAACCTAAGAAACTACCTACCATAGCATTAACAAAAAGTGCAATGCAATAAATTTATGTTTTAAATGTTACCTGACAAACAACAGATGAGACAACAACGCCAATAAAAGAATGAATCGTAAATGACAAAACGATTCATTAAAAGTGGCATTGATTCTTATGAATCAAGTACTTTTGTATTTGCATCTAACTTTTCGTGATTCATTCAATGCGTTGGCGTCTCTTTGCTTAAAGAAAAAACATACGTAATATTCAACGCGTATCCTCTGATTCTAATAAAGACTAATTTTTAAAACATAAACGTGGTGATCCATCCTCTTTGCGAAAGTAAATTAATGGTAAAATGTGGTTTTTCTTTTACTGTTTATAAAATTTTCCAACTTATGACTTGACCATGCTGTAGCAACAAAATTTCATGTACACAACTTTTATTTTAATAATGATATTTGACCATTTAAAATATTATGAAAAAGTTTTTTCTAGCAGACATTTTCACTCATCTATTTATTTAAATATAGTTTAAGTTACGATTTTTGGGTTAAACGCAAGGAATTTATTTGAATTGTGATTAAGAGTTTGATTTAAATGTTTAATTTTATATCATTGCATTCTTCACAAATTGAATTTGTATTGAGTTAAGTTAAAAAAGAATATTTTTAAATGATTAACCTTAAAATATTTTTCCGAACAGTTATTAATCACATAATATAATACATATGAATGTTATAAAATTTACCCAAAATATTAGAATAGCTTAAAAAAATAGCAAGGGTTTTGATAACCTGAAATGTTAAAATTCCATCATCTTCATGATGTAATTTAGGTTTCTCTGATAAAAAATATTTTCGATTGTTTCTTTACCCTTGGAAAAATGTTCGGCATATAACTACTTGTTTATCCCGTCGACCGAAAATCTGTCACCAATCTATAAGATTAAATGCAAATAATGAATGATCATAAATGTCACATTCAATTTCATGAAATACGATACACATGTTTAAAACAGCATCAAGTGATTTTTAATTTGACTTTTTATTATTTTTTTATTAATATTCTACTGAGTTTTTGTTATTTTAAATAAAATTATATCAATATGTATGATTTAGTGATTTGTATAATTTGGCAAAATTGGTCGATGGGATAACTAAAACATACCAAATGTTCTTATATTACCTGTTTAAGAAAAATACTCTGTACCAACAGTGATGCCAGGATCATTAATTCAGGATTCCTGCTGGTCATGCAATTAAAAAATTTAGTGAAAAATCAGGGCATTTTTTTAATAATTGAAATGGTGAGGGAATTTTTGATGTGATACTTTCTATCAGCATCTCGATTGTGGTTGTAAATGAAGAAAATTTGAATTCATTATTAATGCAATCCAAAATTTGAAAATAAAATTTAAAAACACTACAGAACACTAGCATTATATGAAAATAATTAAAAATTCTCTCATTGCATAGTTTAAAAAAAATAATAATAATTTAAGATTGTTCATTGTGTTGAGTTTTACAACAATATATAAGATAGATTTTTACTGAGAAAAGTCAGGAAATTTTTTTTTTACCGGAAATGTGTTTGAACCATGTAATTACAGTAACCATTATATCTATACTAGTGTCAATGAAGTACAGTCAAAGTTCTATAATCTGCAGAAGTTGGAGGCCAAAGGTTGTGTGGATTATGGAATATTGCAGATTATAGATTGTTATGGATTATGTGTCATTTTATTATTCCTAGACATCATTTTAATTTTATAAACTGTATAATATGAAAAGATAAATATGAAATCTAATAATTAATTTAATATGCTATCTCAATATATCATTTTATTAAAAAATTGATTATGTGCTTAAACAAAAATAATTACATATACATATGTTCTGTAATACAGTTTGTTTTTTTAATTTGTATAAAATTGTAAGAGTTATATTTAAAAAAATGTCTGTTTTATTATGATTTTTTTGTCAAATTTTTTACTATTTGTTTTAAAAAATCAATCTTGGACCACAAATTTGTAAATTTTTTTAAGTGTTTACATTTGTAAAGGTGCGAGAATTATAGAAAATCGTGGATTATGGGTGTGCGGATTATTGATCCTTCACTGTATTTAATATACAATATTTTTGATATTTGATGCACATTATTAAGTACAATTGGAGCAGACTCCCACTGATCAGCAACCCTCTAAACTCTGCACTTAATTTATGGATGTAAACAAAGAAACATTCAGTTCAGATACAGAGACAAAATTGGACTTTTTTTCTTTTTTATCAATTCCATTTTTATTTTTATTTGTAATTTTTGTTAAAATTACTGAATTTTTTTTTTTCTTTTTTTCTTACGATGGAAGAATAATTTTATTTCTGAAAAAAATTCAACATATTCTCCAATTGCGTCTATGAGAAAAGGACATGGAACTCATATTCCCTTTTTGTTTTGTATTTTTAATGAAATGTGTGAATGTCGTGTATTTTAAATGTATGCAATATAACTATTTTAGATATATGTATTCTAAATGAAATGAGAGAAAGATTTATGTTTCAAAATGAACTGAATACAATAAAAATGACAAATAAGTAAACAACATTTGGTAATTTATTAAATATGCTTAGCTAACAAAAAATATTACTTTTTGTTACAATTTTTGTAGCAACCTACACAAAGAATAATGAAAAAAATATGTTGGTAACCAAAAAATGACAGCTGCATGGACTGTTTATTATGTAAGAAATATTGCTAATATTAAATTATTCTGCAAGTCAGACAAAAATACCATCGTAATGATGCATATATTTACATCGGGAAATGTCTAGCTGTAACAGTTGAATTTAAAATCAACAAAATTTGAAAGTAAATTTTTAGTTTATAACATATCTATTAATTAATGTGGTAAAATTAAATAATCTATTCTACCAACGAATGACATAAGTTGATTGGCATGGTTTGGCGTATTTATAAAATCAAGGGTTAAATTGTTCCAACACGACATCTTCCATAATCCACTTTACAGAAATTTGCCGTAATTTGAAATATAATTTTTTGGATACATTTTGATAATTTTCTTCTATATCAGCATCATACCACAATATATATTAAGGATGTGTTCGAAAAAATATTTTTCCATCCTGAAGAGCTCAAAAATTTCTAAGACATTTTCAGACTCATTTCTAAAATTAAAAACATGAAACTTTTTGAGGTGATTTTTGAAAAGATGTATAAGAGGTCATGTCATTTCTTTTTTTGCTCAATTAATTAAAATTTCATTTATAAGTGATTATTTCCTCAGTCTGACCCTTTTTTTGTTCCCAGATATATTGTTTTGGAAAATTCGGTTCAAAATATCAACTTTGACAGCCTTTTTTGCAATATGTTCTGCATTTATAAAATAGTTCAAAAACGCGGCACATTATGCAGTGTCTAAGTAAGAAAATTTGGCAATTTGATGCATTTGAGAACAAAAAGGAATTTATAAATAAATTAGAAAATAATCAGTTTCGAGGGAAATACGTCCTTAATCGTTATTTATTTCAACTCAAACGTGCAAATAATTTTTATTTCGAACATTGTAACTTACTTTTTATTGAAAACGCTTTTTCTTTTCAATTATTATTTAACCGTAAGTATGCAAAACTGTTAAATTTACCATTTCTGGAATAAAAAATATTTTTTTATTGAGTTTATAACTTACATTTTCCCCTGATACAAAAATGATGATGTTTACTATAGTGCTAAGAAACAGTTACAATTTCATGCCTGCAGTTTAGATGGAGATATTGAAAATATATTTTATTGTGAATATTTTTTTTTTACTTTCTACATATTCTTTATTTAATAAAGTAAAACTCGAAGCTATGTAATTTTGAGATGCTATATTTTAAAAATGATTACTTTCACACTAACGAATGATAAATAGTTTGAATATTTCATTTGGCACCAACTTTAACACTTGGCGACAATGTAGTGATGTAAATTAAATGTATCAAGCTTTTAAATTGCAGCATTTATAGTGTCATTTATAGCAACGGTGAGGAAAATACACAATAAAATTAATTGCAAGCTGCTGGTATATAAATAAAATAAATCTGGTGTAATTTATCATATTACACCAGGCAACAACCTATTATTATTGCTGGTATATAGCTTGAAGCGGCAGTGATATCATATATGCACTACATTGGCACAAAATTTCTTCTGCCGCCACTGTGATATATGCATCAGGGTACTTAATTGGCTCCAAAATGTCATTATTTTGCTTGATATGGCAACTCCCATGTTGTGGTTTAGTTATTAATAAATTGTTTATTTACTTTTCTTATTCTTTTTTAAAATAAAGTAAATTGTTTTGTTCTACAGTTATTAATTGAACTTTTTTTATTCATTGTTACTATTATCTTTTTAAAAATATGTATGTAACTGGTATTAGAAAACAAGCTTCTGCCAGATTATTGAAATGTTCAAAAGATTGTGCCAATGTTGTGCGTATGTGACATCTGTGCCCTTCAACATAGCACTTTTATTAAAATAGTTTAAAAATTAAGATGAAGAAAATTCTATAATCGGAATACAAGTCTAACTAATTCAGTTATGGGAGATTCCTTCGGCAAAAAATTAACTACAGTTATGGTAAATATAATCGTAAATCACAACATTCTTGCACTGAAACCTCTTTAAATTTATGTCAGTCTGACTCAATTATGGCATTTGTTTAGCAGCGATATTTAAAAGTAACATTCTGTTTCATAAATTTTTAATGATCAATATTATTATGACTTTACATCTGTCTGCTTTTATTTTAAACATAGAATGCAAATTGGTATTTCGTTCTGGTTGTTGATAACCTGAGTTGTGCTCAAAGTATTTTCATGGAATAATTTTTTTGGAAGCATCTAGAATACTTCATATTGTTTTATGTTACTTTTTTATCGAATTACAGAAAAAAGTATCAGTAAAACTCATCATTTTTTAAAAATCTATTACACGTATTTTGAAGGAACTTGCATTATAAGTCAGATAATTTTTCAAGGGTGGTTTTAGTGTATAGCATATTGCTCTACAATGCTGAATTACAGAGTTAGTCAGATATTTTGAAATAAATTTCTATAATCACGTAAACACGATTACGAAAGATTAGTCTTTATAAAAATTATAAATAAACGGATTTTGATGACACTTACATTGTTAGTTAGACAAAATTTGAATTACAGTTTTTGTAAATTGCATAGGACTATGCCTGTTCTATAAAAAAAAAACCTACCATTAAAAGTCAAAGATTCATCTGTATAGGGAGACCAGTGCAGCGGGCGACGCCTGCTTGTTTTGTAATAAAAGTATTCTAAACTGTTAATGATTATTAATTGGTGAAAACTGTGAATTTTAGTTCAGAGTTGTTCTGGATCATCTAAATGACTGATATATATATAAAGCAAAGAATAAATTTTAGAACCGTATTTATTACTACAGTTTGTTTTCTGATATTGGATAATTTGGGGTATAGCTAGGCTTAGCCTAAGTATTGTATGGTAGACAAATTTTATATTTTTGTATTAACTTTGGTATATGTTTAATGGGATATATTTTATAATAAAATGATGAAAAAACAATATAATTATAACACTAGGAAGTGTAATTTTAACATTGTAAAACAATTTATATTACATTTTATTTTTAAATGTAGTTTAGAAAGAGAAGAATGATATAAAAAAAAGTTTTACACATAATAATAACAAATATAAAAAAAAAACAGAAGAAATTGGACATCAGAAAAAAATCTCAAGAAAAAGAAAATTATAACATCCTAAAAACAGAGTAATTATGAAAACAGACAGTATAAAAATCGATTTTGAAGAAATAAAGCAAGGTTTATGAATGGAAATTAAGTACTGTTCATAAAATTGGACATTATTCCTTTAATTTAAATAATATGTAAAAAAACATTATTTGTACAATTAATTAATAACAATTAATTTTATTTGTTTACAATTCTTTTGTTACCAGTTTACAAAAAAAAAAAAAAAAAAAAATCATAATATGTGTTTTTTTAAACTCAAAAATATAGTCTGTTTAAATGATTTCGAATAATAAGAATAAATTGTGTATTTGAATTCTTAACTCTGAAAAATACTTTTATAATTGAATGCAAATAATTTAATTTTCACAAATTTTAATTTATTAAAAATATGCTATGGTTTTCTTAAAAAAGGGTATTTTGAAAACTTCATAACATAAATTATGGAACTCTTATATGGTTAAAAGGAATGAGTACCAAAATAGATAACTTACGTATTAACGCTAATGTGCCAATAAAGAGCAATTTTGTTGTTCGCACAGCGCACGCAGTTATCTTTTGGATTCCTTGTTGCCTTGTTGTTTGCTGATTTTTGACGCCATTTTTTATTGCTACGAAAATGCATATTTGGGATTTGCCAAAAAAGAGACTGTTTAGAATCTATGTTAAACTCTATATCAACTCAATTTCAACCGAAATCCGATTGACTACCTTATTTTTAAATAAAGTGTTTTGAATTTTGAAAGTGTTTTATTTTATCGGAACTATGTCGCAAAATTTAGGTGTAGATTGGCAGTATTTAAAAACCGCCATATGTGTAGCTGCGCTGGCGTTAATACGTAAGTACCCCAAAATATGTGCCACATCGAACCAGTCTTAATAAAATATTCTATTAAAATGTATTTTTCGGTGGAATAACGAAAATGTACTTTATTTATTTAATGGATCTTATTCTTTCTTTTGGTTCAGACTACAAAAATCGCCATTTTACCTTATGTGACTTCATTGGATTGTTATCGATCAAATTCATTGTAAGCAGATGATTACAGGAAATTTTGTTTACACTTAAAATCATAAATAGTTTTACATTTATTGCCAATTAATAATCCATAAAGAAATGGAGCTTTATTTTCCTTTCGGTTTGAGGCTATAAAAATCGTTATTTTACTTTGTTACATCACAGGAATACGGTCCATTAATCATGATTCTATATATATAAGTATCAATTCCACAAGGCCGTAACTATAAACTTGGGGGCCCCGGGGCAAATTAGTGAGGCTTCTCGCACCCGGGGCAAATTAAAATTTTTCCCCGGACGCAATTTTTTTCTTTCTTTCTTTCTTTTTTCTTTCTTTTTTTCTCGCTCGCCGCTGTTTAAACGTATACAGTGTGATAAGTCCAAAAATGACTTAAAAACGTAGAATTGGGTAACCCTACTCGGAAGGCACCTGGCGGCGACGCAATTTTTGCCGATTCCACTGAAGCTAGCATAGGGGAGGCAATATGGACTTCTGATTGGTTGAATACTTTAAAGAGTGTTTTGTTTAGGCTTATTTTTCAGTTTATGTAACTTAATCATACATTTCTGTTTAAAAACCTTTTGAAAGATGGATTTTGATAATTTTTTGCGACGTTAGGTATTTATTAATAGATAAGAAAAAAGATTTTCTAAATTTTTTTATGCTTTTTATATTATTCAACTGATCAGAAGCCCATGTTTTTTTCCTTACTAACTTCGGTGGGATCGGCAAACATGCTGGGACGACATAACACATTCGACTCGACATTCTGCTGTCTGCTCTAGAGCTACTTCTGCATGCGAAGCATATGGAGTATATCGACGGACACGCAAAAAATATTTACTCTAGCAGACTGATTTTTTTAAATTACTAACTTTTAGCCAAGTGCTGGGCATTTTATAGAAAGTTAGGCCAGAAATTAAAATCAATAATTTTTTAACCATCAGTTTGGGGTCCCTAAGGCTTGGAAGTCCCGGGGAAGTGCCCCGACTGCCCCGGCGGTAGTTACGGCCCTGCAATTCCATGCTCTATTTTTCCTTCTGAGAATGTACGTGTTTCATTTTTTATTTGTAAAAAAGCGTCCGTAATGGAAAAACATGTAAAATAAATTTTTTAAAATATTTTTTTTAGGTTATTCTGTAAAAAAGATAACATTGTGCAAATCTACACATCATAATTTTTTTATGTTTAATTTCAAGTCAAAATTCTGAATAGTTTTTCGCAAAGTGTACGACAAAATATAATTTGAGTCGACCAGTAGAGAATTTGCTCCGCTCATCCTAATAAGTGTTTCAACACTCGCTCATCCTATTTGCACATAGGAAGCTAACACGATGTTTAATACTGCACTCTAATTTTTCATAATTCTATACTTTTTATTAAGCATAAAATGAAGTTATTACAACAGTTTAGTGAGAAACAGAGTGATAACTGTGTGAAAAGGCACTCATTTATCTTTCTGGGTCTTAGAGAGTGAGAGGGAAAATATGTGCCCCCCCCCTACATTTTCTTCACCCCCCCTTATTATTTACTTCTAGCTACGGCAAAGAGAATACGTTATAATATTTTTTAATATAAAATTACTAAATAAATAAAGATAAGATTCCGAAACTCAATCAGTGCAAAGTAATTGCATTTGTATAAACTGGTTTTTCCCTTAACTGCGTGCATAAATTGGCCCCATCATAACCCATTTCCATCTTAGCAGGTATTCTTTTATACTTATTCTTCGGGACCTTGAAATGTTTCCAGTTACGGGATGATTTTGTGTCCACCCAAAACCTGCCAAGAATGAAACACAATTGCATAATGTTCCATTTTAGATAGGTTTCAAGTTTTAGGAACTATAAATATGTAATGTTGTTTTCGTGTAATCCTCAATTTCTTTATCTTTTAAAATACATAATCTTCAGAAAATTCATTGTAATATATTTATACTCTTCGCAGATACACTACAGAGAGAAAATGTTATAATTGTTTTAAAGGATACAGTTAAAACAAAACATGTTTATATTAAAAATTTGTGTAAAACAGAAAAGTTCTCCGGCAAAGGCAAATTTTGAAATATACCCATTTAAGAAAAACAGTTGTTTAAAATGAGATTTTTCATGGGTTCTTTGTCATTCCGATTTAGTAATTTTGAGTGTTGTTGATTGTGCGATTCAGAAAACCAGATATTCCGTTTGAGGAGGGGGGGGGGGGTGGTGATATCGATGGCATTCACTTGGTTATGCCATTAATTACATTACTTAATTATAGTGTAAATTATATTAAATGATGTAGAATGATTTAGCAACAAAAATTAACATTTAGATTTTTTAAAAATCTGAAATTTGGAGAATTCCTTACTAAAAATATTTCCATTTTAAAATTCCGCAGACACAAAAAAAATTATTTTTTCTCTATACTTTGTAAAGTGTATTATCGTTTTTTAGATGATATTAAGTTATAAAATTTTCTCCTCAAACTTACTTTATATTTTATTTATAATAAGTTATTTAATTTTTAATTGTTACTATTTATTTAATTTATTTACTCGTATAATTTAATCTTTATACTGTTAGGAAGGGCAACTCACACCATTGATTCTGCTAACTTGAGATAATTGGTAGTCTACTGCAATTTTTAATGCTATGCAAGTAATTTTATTACAGTTTATTTTCTACATTGACTTTAAATTTTCGTGATAAGTTTATTTTGTATTTTATTTATGAAATGTAAAAACTGATATAAACTAATTTTATTTTATTGCAGAAGCATAGAATCATTAATCTAAGACATCACATCACTCAAACTATCTTCAGTGTGTAAAACAAATGGTTCAAAATATTTTTATGAGGGCTTTTTGAAAAAAGCAGCTTCTGTCTTCAGCCAGAAAAACGTTTTATTTGTGAGTTATGGAAGATTTTCTTCCAAAACAGTCTTTTTGGTGTGAGGTATGCAACAAAGAATTCCCTCACACGGGCTATTTAAGCAGATCTCATATTGGTGAGAAATCTTTTGTATGTGAGGTATGCAACAAGAAATTTTCTGGAAAAGGTCATTTAAGCAGCTATCTGTTAACTCATAGTGATGAGAAATCGTTTGTGTGTGATATATGCTACAAGAAATTCTCTCGAAAGGCTGATTTATGCAGGCATCTGTTAATTCATTCTAGTGAGAAACCATTTGTATGTGATATTTGCAACAAGAAATTCTCTCAAAAGGGCCATTTAAGCATCCATCTGTTAATTCATACTGGTGAGAAACCGTTTGTGTGTCAAGTATGCAATAAGAAATTCTCACAAAAGAGCAACTTAAGCAGCCATCTGTTAACTCATAGTGGTGAGAAACCGTTTGTGTGTGATATATGCAACAAGAATTTCTCTCGAATGGACAGTTTAAGCAGACATCTGTTAACTCATACTTGCGAGAAATCGTTTGTGTGTGACATATGCAACAAAAAATTCTCTCTAAAAAGCCATTTAAGAAGACATTTGTTAACTCATACTGGTGAAAAACTTTTTGAATGTGAGGTATGCAACAAGAAATTCTCTCAAAAGGGAGATTTAAGCAGGCATCTGTCAACTCATAGTGATGAGAAACTGTTTGTGTGTGAGGTATGCAATAAGAAATTCTCACAAAAGAGCAACTTAAGCAGCCATCTGTTAACTCATACTGGTGAGAAACCGTTTGTGTGTGATATATGCAACAAGAATTTCTCTCGAATGGACAGTTTAAGCAGACATCTGTTAACTCATACTTGCGAGAAATCGTTTGTGTGTGACATATGCAACAAAAAATTCTCTCTAAATAGCCATTTAAGAAGGCATTTGTTAACTCATACTGCTGAGAAACCATTTGAATGTGAGGTATGCAACAAGAAATTCTCTCAAAAGGGCAATTTAACCAGGCATATCTTAAAACACACTGGTGAAAAACCTCGTATGAGAGATATGAAACAATAAATTATCTCAGATGTGTGAATCAAGCAAGTATCTGTCAAATTGTTAAAGGGAAGAAACCTTTTGTGTGTTGATATGCAACTAGAAATTTTCTCAGAAGTATGGTTTAATTCATATTGAAGAGAAACATTTTGTGTGAGAGATATGTGTTAAAAGATTTTTTCAAAAGATTTGTTGATCTGTTCCTCTGTTAATGTCATAACAAGAAATATGCTATGAAAGATTTAAAAAAAATTAAGCTCCATAAAAGCTATTTAAGTGCTACATTTTGCTTCTAAAATTTGCTAATTGAAGATAACTAATCGTAGCTTACTCTAGAAATAAAGGAATAATTCTAAAAATAGTGACACACAAAAATTTGCCTATTAAACCAGTAAATAAGCACATCAGATATTATGCCACGAGTCATGGCAAACACAATTTTATTTTTGTCTTTATATTACCTGAAGAATATTACATATCTCTGTTTTTTAAACTTCAAAGCTTTTATAATTATTGATAGTATTTATGTGAAGAAAACCTTTGTTATACCTGATTTCCCACAATAAAGTTCTATGATTGTAAAATTGATTTTCTTATCAATAATTAGGATGAAAACTGTAGCTTTGTAAAAGGAATGGACCCCTGACTTAACCATAATATTGAAAAAAAATGTGCGTGTGTAAGATTTTCATACATTAGTTGATAATTTACATAATTATAATTGTCTGATGACTTTTGAAATATAAGTAAATATTGGTAAAAGTGTTTTAATTTCTTTCTCATCAGGATTATAATAAAATAAATATCCTAAATGTTATGTCATTTCTGATAGTTTAATTAATTTTTTCAGTTCCTTAATCGCGTATTTTGGTTATTATTTTATAAAGAAATAGCAGTCTGGTCTGATTTTTAAATGGCAATAAATACAGTAGACTCCCTTGATCCTTTATCTACCCGACGGTACTTATAAGTATCATTAAAATAACTTACTATAAAACTCTTTTAATACGTCAGTTAGTTGTAATACTGTTTAGAATGAGTTACAGATACATTACTTTATCTTGCTCGAAAAGGATTACTGGTTACACATAACAAAAGTATTTTAAACCCTTTCAAGGTTATGAGCACGAATTCGCGCCGAGAATGTTGGTCTTCTAAATCGTTATGAGCGTCTATACGCGCTCAGAGTATTTATCTTTCTTAATGGTTAAAACCACGTTTAGACGGTCAGCATTTGTTGCCTCTAAGTGGTTAAAGGCACTGATTCGCATTTGTGCTTTCCCCTGTTGTTCGAGTCTTTGAGTAAGAAGACGTTTTTTCAAACATTTCTTCCACCGCACAATAGGTGTACTTAGATAAACCATTTGTCAAGTTGCTTACTGTATTCGAATGCTTTAGAGATTCGGTTAAAAAATGCTTAGAGAATGACGTTTTCTGTAAATAGTTAGGAATGGCGTTATATTGCAAAATAAATACTAATGTAAATCCGGAACACATACAAGTGAGGAGTTTAAGTTTCTTTGGGTGAAACTTGACGAATTCGTAGAATGTTATTGTTTACATATTTCATTTTATTTTTCTTTTCCATAAGATTATATTTCATCAAAATAATATATTTTAAAACAATTACATGTTGCCTTTATTTATTTTATTAATTTTTGGAATACATACTTTATTTTCCTTTCATGTTCTTTTTTTAAAATCATTTCAATGTTTTTCATTTAACTATAGTACTACATATTTAAACCTGTTTTTTTATATTATTTTTATTATCATTATTATTATTTTACTTTCATCGCCTTTGCTGTGAAATAATATGTAAAATAAATTATCACTATTTATTGTTAATGAATTTAAAAAATGTTACATGTTAAAAAATACTTTTTTTATTTATATCTATTGTTCGAATTTCATTCGAATTCTGATGTGACTTTTAAATTATAGTGTGAAACCTTCTATAACGATTCTGAAGGGCTTCGAAAAAGTATCGATGTGAACAGATTATCATTGTAACTGGTTTAAACTGTTAATCCTTTGCGGCGCAGGGCGAATTCATTGCTTAAGTGTTGAAATTAATCACTGACACTGGAATTCGAAGACAACTTTATTTGTAAATATGAAAAATCTATATTAACATCAACACTTTCCAGCACATTGTGCCCAGTCTGGGATACATAATTTTAATTCCAAACTTGCAATCGGCACCAGTAATATTTTAATAAAATTTCGCTTCTACAGTGAAATATTAAATTAAGGAATTCTTAATTTCTAAAAATGTCGCATATATATTCCTGTGGCAGTCGGTGGATTTTCATTTTACTAATAGAAATTGTCCGTGTCGAAAAGGGTTAAATGAACCGCAAATTTTTTAACCAAAATTCCGATGCCAATCTGGCCTTTGGAAATTAAAATGAGGTGGTTTCATAGATATACCACCGAGCCGCATGATGTTAGATTTCAATCGGTTGCTGCCCATATAACGCAATATTTAAAAATCATTAACTAAAAAAATTAAAATACTTAAAAGCAGAGAGAAAAAAGATAAATAAATCTTTATTCCAAATTAAATTTTTAAATATTTCTCAAAAAATATAATGTTCAAATAGAAATATTTTAAATATTTGAATCAATATACGACCAAGCATCAACATTTCAAAGGTTCAACATAAAGACACAATACATATAGACTACAACAGTACAAAAATTAAAAATAGATATTGTTACTAAATTATAAAATTTTTTGATCAAAGAGTTCAGTTCCTTGCAGGATTTCTCGCAGGATCTCTCTTTGATCAAGCAACAGGATATTTTTTTATATTTAGGAGCAGACAATTTTTAGATCATTAATGCTTAGCTGCCTAAGATTTGAATAATATTTTTATTCGCCATCAAAGGTATTACGTTACTGGTGGTTCTCGGTGACTCTCTTACGTCTGCTCTGCATTAAAATGTAGGGGGCTTCAGTTTAACCCTTTGCGGCGCAAGGCAAATTTATTGTTTAATAGTTGAAATTAATGACTGACATCGGAATTTGAAAACAACTTTATTTGTAAATAAGAAAAAGCTATAATTCACGCATTCAATAAACCGTAAATTTTTTAATCAAAATTTCGGTGCCAATGTGGCGTTTGGGAATTAAAATTAAGTGGTTTCATAGGTATACCACTGCGCCGCAAAGGGTTTTTAAAAAATGGCCAATTTCCTACATAAAATTATATGACATTAAGTCATTGCTCACGAGCACAAAATTTCAGCGCTTTGTGACAATTTGATCATTGATTATAACAAAAAATCTCGGGCTCTTATATTCAGCTTTTTATGAAAATTAGACGGGGATTTATATAAAATAATAATGGCCTCTTGTACAGTTTTATGAGGAATATAATCAAAGATTTTATTACTCCCCCTCCTGAATAGTAGGACAATGGTAAATTAAGAGAAACTCATGCGATCTGATGTTTATACACTTCGAAAAGATCCTGCTAAAATGTTACCGTTTAAAGCCGTTATAGATTCAGAGTTTGTAACCTCCCTCGCACACACACACACAGCCGCCACCCCCCAAAAACATGGGAGACTCAATTTAAAAAATACATATATAACGTAACTAATTTTATATTTTAATTCTCCGCATTTCACAAAATTTTATCATTTAAGCAATGACAGGTGTTGAGATAACATTTAAAGCCCCCCCCCGCCTCTCTGTCCCGAGAGAGTAAAGATACGAAATTTCAAAAAGTCATTTCAATCTAGTTTTTATATTCTAAGTTTAATCATGTGAATTGTTATCAGAGTTATTTAAATATGTGATTTGTAAATAGGTACGCTTTTTTCCGGAGTTTTTTTTTACGCCTATCAATGCATGCAGATTATTATAACATGAAACTAAATAACGATTTTTTTTGACAAAGAGTTCAGTTCCTTTCATGATTTCTCTTTTTTTCTATTCAAATAAAATCACATTATTTTATATGTAGGAGCAAATAATTTTCAGATATTAATACTAATGAAGTTTAAAAATATTAAGTTACACTGTTTTTTCATAACACATTATTATTATAAAGACGCCATATTTGATAATTACTTGAAAAAAAAATCGAATTTTTAGACATTGATAACAATATTACTGAGGAGGAGGGGAGATGATGTTAAGAGCGGTGTCCGAAATTAAAAAAAATTTAATGATAGTGATCTATGAATCGTAAGTCAATTGTTATAAAAAGTAATTAAAAATGTATACACTTCACAGTCAATTTCAAAAAGTTTTTAAAAAATATGGAAAAAATGCATAACTACACAATATGACTAATTATTATAAAATTTGTAAGAAATACAAGTGAAATTGAGTTCAGACTGAACATATGGACAGCAGAGAGGCAAAAATTTCGTTTTGATATCGATTATGAGTATGTTAAACAAGTAAGTAGAATTTTAGGGGAGAGAAAAGTAAATTTACTGGCATGCAAAGAAGTAAATTTTGTATTTTTATCAATCTAAATATGAGAAAATCAGATAGTTAGTTTCTATGATTTACATGCTCACCTGCACATGTAATCTATATCTATGATGAAATACTCGAGTTCTGTAGCACTTAAGAATGTACAATGTGATAGTTTAATCTATGAATTTGTACTTTTTAGAGAAATGAAACTTGTAAATTCACATAGTTAATTCAGAATTAAAATTTAGTGCTATATATTTATAAAAAAAAATGTGTGGTTTTATTATTTTTCTTTTTGTTCGTAGATTCAAAGTTAGATAAAACTCATCTACTGAAGTTCCATAAGTCATTTCCTAGGATAAAAATGTCTACAATCTCTCCATATTGATAATTTGAAAAAGTTTCTGTTATCAACCGAAACTAAATCTTTTCACTTACGAAAATGTCATCAATTATAGAAGCAATGTCTTACTCTAATGAACAGCTCTTAGATACTCAAAAGGGTGATAAAGAAAAACATTCCTCTTTAATGCAGAAGAAAAAAGTTTTATTTGTAAAGTATGTTTCAAAACATTTTCCAAGACTAGCTACCTAAAAAGACATCTCTTGAGTCATACAGGTGAAGTTCCCTTTGTTTGTGAAATATGTTCAAAAGCATTTTGTCATAATTATCAGCTAAGAAACATCTCTTGTATCATACGGGTGAAAAACGCTTTCTTTGTAAAATATGTCTCAAAGGTTTTTCTCGTAATTATGATCTAAGAAGACATCTCTCGATTCATATAGGTGTAAAAACCTTTGTTTGTGAAGTATGTTCGAAAGCATTTAATGTTAAAAGCAGTTTAAGAAAACATCTCTTGGCGCATACAGGAAAAAAGCTTTTTGTTTGTGAAATATGTTGCAAAGGATTTTCTCAGAATAGTAAACTAACAAGGCATCTTTTGACGCATACAGGAGAAAAACCCTTTGTTAAACTATGTTTCAAAGGATTTTCTCTGAATAGTAATCTAAGAAAACATTTTTTTTTAAAAATGGAGGAAAAAAACCGTCTATTTGTGAAATATCTTTTAAAGGATTTTCACATTTTAGTATTCTAAGTACCCATCTCTTCACTTATAATAATACTGCAATAAAAAAAACCTCTTGTTTTTTAAATATGTTCCAAACCTCTTTCTTATAATCAACATTTAAAACACATCTCTTGAAGCATACAGGAAGAAAATCCTTTGTTCGTGAAATATGTTCCAAAGGATTTTCTGACAAAAGTAATGTAAAAACACATTTCTTGACACATATAAGAAAAAAATCTTTTGTTTGTGAAATATGTTCCAAACGATTTTCCCAGAATAGTAACCTAAGAACCCATCTCCTGACGCATACAAGAGAAAAACTCTTTTTTGTGAAATATACTCCAAAAGATTTTCTCCAAAACAAGCAAGAACATGCAAGATGAAATCCTTTTGTTTGTGAATTACGTTCCAAAAATTTTTCTGATGCGTGTAACCTAAGATCCCATCGCTTCACTCACTTTTGAGAAAGGAAATCTTATCTTTGTGAAACATCTTCCATAAGGTTACCTGAAAATTGTTATTTATGAAATATTTGTCTCATAATGAAATAAACAATTCTTGAACATTCTCTACATTTTTATTTTCAAAATTGAGTATAAATCCTGTATATCTCATTGCATTTACATGTGCTTTTTATGTTTTGTTTTTTATATAAAATTAAAAATCTACACTTCTTCCATAGCTTAGTGTCTTTTCGATAATAAGAAAATAACTGTTTGCATATTCATTAGATTTTAGCAAACCTTTCTTTATGTAAAAACTTTTTGGTAGTTATTTTTTTATTTCACTATAAAAAAAATTTCCCCTAAAATAAGAAATTATTCTAACCTAAAATGTTAAATTGTACCTCAATATCTTATGCAATAGGAAAGGCTTTATTGGATTTTA
The DNA here is from genome assembly GCA_964019185.1 of Maratus speculifer. Taxonomy (NCBI): domain Eukaryota; kingdom Metazoa; phylum Arthropoda; class Arachnida; order Araneae; family Salticidae; genus Maratus; species Maratus speculifer. The sequence goes on from OZ025296.1 coordinate 369,366,613, forward strand.
CTTTAGAAAAAATATGAAAAATGCGCTAAAAATATGCTTGTATGCAAAAAAAAAATATTTTTCTTATTTGTTAAAATTTCCCAAGCATTTGATTGAAAACTATCTCATTATCAGGGGTGGAGAAATGCTCCATTTTACTCGCCAGTAGTGAGTAAATTTTTATTTAGTCTTCAAAGCCAACTAACTGCATGTTGCATTTTGCTGGCTAATAAAATAAATCCTTGGCTGGTAAGATTTTATAGTAATTACCCACCGTTGCTCGTTATCATGTATTCTTTGCACACATCATGAGCTAAGTATTTTTTTTACTATATAAATACGTAATTTAATATTTATTCAGCATGAATAGTATCAAATCTTGCGTGTTTGGAAATTTTATCTATAAAAGTATCTGATAATCTTGATTAAACTTTTTATCCTACCTTACTGAGGTACGAGAAGACCATTCGGATAGGTCACGTGGCGAAAAAATTCGATAAGTGGGTCGTTTTGGTTGCACAATGGGTCATTGAATTTTAATAAAAACGAAGGTTCAAACAGTTATTAAGTAGTTGAAAAAGTTGGCAGTAAAGTAAGTCGCGAAGCTGATTGCATTTCACCAGAGTTGGCAGTAGAACTGATTTTTAATATTACCAATGCTGAAATGAATACTTGGCATCAGAGGAAATAAAATCTGAATTTAGCACCAATATATAATTGTTAACCCGCCGAGAGTTTATTGTTTTGTCGAGTTGATTTTAAAGTTAATTTTGACTAACAAGGAAGGTTTCCATACTGGGCTTACGCAGAAACTTTTGAAAAAAATTTAATTAAACTATTTATGTATGTAATAAAGGATCAATCAAAAATAGTGGCGGAATCACAATAGAATTTATGTAAAAAAAAAACTTTCGAATATTTGGCGTGAATATTACGTGATATGGCGAGCAGCACTTTTCCTCGCCAAAAGCAAACGATTTAATGCAACTGAAAGCTGCTAGATTTTTAGAATGCGTGTAAATAGTATTTTACGGATTTAAACATAAACAACGAAAGAGTTTAATATATATTATATACATACACACACACACACACACATATATATATATATATCTTGTGTTGCGTATATGTATTGTTTGTTGCTAAAGCTTTTAACTTATCACTGGAAAAATATTTTCATATAAAAAAAATCATATGGAAAAAAATTATTTTCATACATTTTAGCGTATTCAAAATTAAAAGCCACGTGTTTCCATAGCAACGAAATTGAATTGACAATGCTCAATTGGCTTGAAACAATTTTAATGAATTGAAATTATGAATTTCGTTTTAAGTGGCAAATTTTGATGGTTAAATTTGAATATAAATGCATATAAATATCTATATAACAAAATCATACTTAAAACAAACTAAAACTGCCAAAATTAAAGTTATTTATATTATATTTACCTAAACAAGTTCTACATGAAACTTTTTTGTCCTTAAAGCGTATTCGATATACAAAAGTATTTTTTCAAATTGCATTCTATCGTCAACCGGTGATAAATCGCCAAGTAGCGAAACTTTTATTACTTTTTTACGAACGCTGTATGAAGGTTCCGCAAAAAAAATTTATAAACGTATAAATCCTCATGAGAAGAACATTTTGTTATTTTTTCAGATTTTTCGGATATGCCCGTATGGAGACCTTCCTTGTAAACTAAGCATAATCTTTCCTGCTGTTAAATTACAGCGTGAGCAAATGTTTGTGCGTGCATGCAAATTTTATCTGAAAAATATGCTAATGATTTTGGCTAATTTTTGTATCCTACCCTTTTGGAGTATGAGAAGCCTTAAATGTTCGAGAAAGTTTGTTGAGTGGGTCATTTAGATCTCACTACTAATCAATTGGAATAAAATATTGAAACGGTTGTTAAATTGTTGAACATTTTTTTAAAGTACAGTGGATTCTCTCTATTCTGAACACTCACCGGACCGACCGAAAGTGTTCAGATTATGGGGGTGTTCAGTATAGAGGGGGATTGGAAATGTACAACTAGTACTGCTACTATATAGGGTGACAGAGCCGGTAGTTGATCAAATAAGGTCGGTGTTAAGAGGGTTTATTATATTTCCTTTTTTTATTATAAAAATAAACTAATATGATTTCTGCAAGCCTTAACCCTTTAAGTGTGCTGCAGAATTTTGCATGCAAGTTAAACAATTCATAAAGTAACAGCTATGGAAATTATAGATAAGGAGATTTTGATTTTATAACCTTAGATATTTATTTATCTTATGCAATTCAAAAAATTAACATGATATCAATTTTATGTTAAATAAACCTTTGAATGAAAAAAATTATGTGACGGAAAAACCCAGTTATGCCATTTAGAGGGTTAATGAATGTACTATCATGGGCAAAAATGAAATGTAATGAATTAAATAGCAACAAAATTATAATGAAATCGTTTCTTTAATTGCCATTTTCCTTAGAAGTTGATCTATCAAAGAAATCAGTCTAAAGTTCCAAAATTAATCTTTAAAATATCATGCTTAAGCTGTAATTAAAAATATTTCATAGAGAACTATTATTTGAAATAAGAACGATGGAAGAGGAATATTTTAACTTACCGAAATTTTCTCCAATTAATCAAAAATCGTATTTTTATATTTTCTAATTAAAAAAAAAGTCATAAAATGGCTTTTCTTACAGAAGACAGCTGACAGGAATGTGACAACAGGTGTTTCAATATTTAACTGAAGGTTCTATCAAACAAATTGAAGTATTCAAACAATTGGAATTTCAAGTCCATACTTACAACCTAGCATTGATTTTGACTGTTTGTTTTTTTAATCGAGTTCGTTGAACCTTTATAATCTTTCGTAACAGTTTCTCCGAATTTCCATGATCGGAATTTGAATTCAGATTGCGAACACGTGTCCAGTTTAGAGAGAGATGAGATATAAAAATGGGGACCAAATGTAGCGTTCATAATAGTGAGGTGTTCGGACTAGAGGGCGTTCAGAATATAAAGAGTTAATCTTTCGTTAAGTCTATGCAGTCTCGGCAGGACCGTCAAAATGTGTTCTTAATACCGGGGTGTTCGCAAGAGAGAGTGTCCAGATAGAGAGAGAGTCCACTGCAGTTGCTTTTTACGAAATTGTACAGAGCAGCCGTAAATATATCGTGATGAAAAAAGGAGATGGGTGACTCTTTGTTTTTATGCATTGCTGAACTGAAAGTAAACTTCGCAGGAAAGAATTGTAACTTATCCACCCTTTATCTACTCCAAATGGGATTTTTTATGTGCTTTTATTTGTTTCTGTTCATAACAGTGGTGTAGTCGTAAAGACAACAGAGGGTATACGCTCTTGCCAGAGGGTATACCCTAGAGTATATATAATATAGCCTTTATGGGAAACAGAGGGTATACGATGTTCCTTAAAAAATCCAGAGGGTATACGGTTTATACCCCGTATATACTTCACTACACCCCTGGTTCATAATGCATTATGCATTATTGTTTTGCTAACGTTACAGCTTTTTGAAACTGTTTGGTGTTTTGTGCAAATGCTAAAAATGCGTATGTTGGGTAACATTTTTTTTTGTGTGTGTGTGTATAAAGTAGCTATGTTGAGGGTTCATGAATAAGTCGTGAAACAGTTTCTACAGAAAAAAAAACATATTTTAACAAACTTTCAAATGAACGATTATTATTTTGAGGAACAACAATGTGACCTCTCAAAAATAAGCTAATTTCAAATGTTATTTTTTAGAAACACACATATAAAAGCGTTGTCCACGTTAGTTCATCAAAAACGCACGAATTAATTTTAAAAAATGCCTTAAAATTGTGTTAACAGTGTTACCAACGCTATAATTATTACATCTCTATTGATTTAAAAACTTGATCCATGTTGTAGTCTTTCGCACGTGTCCCATAACAATCCGATCTCGAAATGTATTTGGAGCCCAGATTTTTGTGGTACACCTGGCAGCACTGTATGTGTATGATGCTGAACAGAGGGTAGTACTTTGTTTGTTGTCATTCTAGGTTTGCTTAGAAAACCGATGTTTCCATTTGCATTTGTAAGGCTTCCTGCATGAGGCTACTTCAATCACGCGAAAAGACCTTCTCGCTAATATTAATCTTGTGGAAGAAAATTTTAATGATATCTTGATTTCATTTCAATATTTTGAAATGTTTTTTTTAAAGTTGGTTTGTACAAAGGTATTTTTCTACGTTTTTAATTTTTTCTACGTTTTTTATAATCATGCTTTCACTTTCGAAACCGGTTCTGAAAGTGGTAGTGTTTTAATTAAAAATATCTGAAAACAAAATCGAAAAAATACAAAGCGGCAGATGTAAAGATAAATCTGAGTTATTCAATGCGAAAAAAAGAAACATTTAAATATATTGAAAAGAAAAAGAGTTATCTTTAAAAGTTTCACTCAATGGATTAAAATAAACAAACGGATGTTTTCTCCTGACTGAAGTAGCCACTTAAGTATATCTTTTTTAAAGACTAAGATTTAAATGAAGCACAAGGCATCGTAACAAGCAAGTACCAAAAATTTTTGAAAAAAAAATGCTTTTAAAGTTATTCAGTGTGCTGCATGCCAAAGGAAAATGCATGCGTAACTTTTTCATTTATCTAAACATCAGCATATTGTATTAGGAAAATTTATGTACTCAGATAGAAATGAATTAGACAAAATAAAAAAAACCTTTATTATTGCAAAAAGGCATTAACAAGAAAAAAAAGGAGGTACTATTTGGTTAACTCGTCAACCAAAAAAATTTCGCCAAACTATAAGATTAACCCTTCCACGGTTCTGCTGTTTGAACTTTATTCTATTGGAAATAGTTTCAGGTTTAGTCTTTTGTGAGTATATGAGCGGTTAAACATTCAATTTGCAAAACGCTATAGCAATGCATCTGTTAAAGTGCCTTCCCCCTCTTTAAGATGTCTAAGCAAACAACATCTCTTGAAACCTATTATGTGTGTCTGGAAGGGAGGAACTTCCAGCTGCATTTTTGCAGAGTGATTGATTAGCCCTGGACTAATCCCCTTTCAAAGAAGTTAAAAGTAACTTTCTGTTTGCATTGCAATAAGCGAAAGATGATTTTTAAAATTTATCAAAGAATAAATTTTAGATTATATCATTTAGAACTTGCTTCTTATAAATGAGATTTAAGCCATTCATGTTTTTCTTGAGCAATTATTCTCTGAGTATAAATATAAATTAATTAATGTAAAATCTTTCAATATGATATGAGATGCAGTTAAATGCAGATATTGATTCATTTTTATTATATTTTATTATTATTGTTCGTTGTGCCAGATGCATTACATTAAGGACTTTATAAAAATGATAAATTCGAAAATAAAATACATATATATAGGATCTGGAGAGTCCTCAAGGGGGGGGTGGCGATTTTAAAAATTGGGAGACTCGAATCTTATGCGTAGGTCGGGGCTAATATTTTTACTGCAAGTCGGGTTTGGGTCCGGTTAACTTCTGTATTTTCTGCGGGTCGGGTTTCTGTCCTATTGACTTCTATTTTTCTAGCAGGTCGGGTTTGGATCCGGTTAACTTCCATTTTTCAAGCGAGTCGGGTTTGGGTCCAGTTGATTTCTATTTTTTGCAGCTGGTCGTGTTAAATAATCAGGTGCGTGCGAACAGAAAACTGCGCACAGGCAAAGTTTCAGTTTACCCCCCCACCTCCCCCCCCCAAAACGACTTTTCTTGTGATAGGCCAAAAATGACGTTCGTAGTATAAATTTGATGTTCTTTAAATTTCCGGACCCGAGGCGACTGCCCCCTTCGCCCCCACCCTTTCGCACCGCGCTGTAACTAATACTTTTTCTGTGGTTCACATTTATGTCCATTTGACCTACTTTTTGCAGTGGGTCAGGTTAACTTCTAATTGCTAATTCTTGGATTTGAGACCGGTTGACTACTATATTTTGTTGCTGGTCAGTTTGACGTCTGTTTATATATATATATATATATATATATATATGCTAAAGTAGAAAAAAAAACATAATTTCTGCTTCCCTTTCATTCTAATCAAAATGTTCAATATAGTGATTTGAAAAGGAATAAGTAACGTTTAAGGGGGGGAAAAGTTCTTTTAATAATTTCTATTCATTGATAAATAAAATTTATAGGTTTCAGAAAAAATCAGTACGAGACTGAGCATTGTATCATCTCTAATACAGATATTTAGGAAGAATGACTCCAGGCCGAACATGAAAAAAAAAAAAAAAAAAAAAAAAAAAAAAAAAAAAAAAGTCAGGCTTGACCTAAAGCGGTAGAAAAATAAAGATCAGGACACGGCCCGGCTCTAAAAGTCAGAATAGCTGACTCAGCCCGACCCTAAGGTGGGCGGTCACCCCTTCGCTCTCCCCCCTCCCCCCCACCTTAGATCCACCATTGCCTGATTCATGAATAGGTGCGGCTCGACCCGCGCCACGCCGACCTTGAGTTTCATCCCAAGTCCTATTCCATGATCTCTCATGTTGGTTTGAAAACCTTTATGGTCCCGAGGGGGGAACAAATTATGATTATTTTATAAATATATATATATATATATATACAATGGCGGATCAAAAGGGGGGGATTGCCCCATCGCCCCCCCCCTTTAGATCCGCAGTTGTATATATATATTTATTAAAATATAAGAAACATGATTCCAATGCTGTTTTATCGAAAAGCAAGTAAAATGTGACATAATAAATATTTATATTTATCAGAAATTGTTATATATCTTATAAAATAGAAATTTCCTTTTATTATATGATTTGTAAATTAATTTTAGAACAAATTATGATTGTTTTTATTGTAAATGTCGTAGCAAGTTTCTAAAAACACAATTTAACAGACATATTGGATAAATAGGATACATGGCAGAAGGCACAAATGATTATAGTCATAAACAAGCTACTGCGAGTTATTTCAATTTATAAGAATGTTTTCATTGTCTTCATCTATGTATCGATCAATCTTTAACTGCATTTTCAAAGAACAATTTTCATTTCATTTCTCTGTTGAAAATTACCAAACAATGGTACGAATTTAAGAATGATTAAGGGGATACTTCAGTCAAGCGAAAAGTCACTAATTCTATGGAAGAATTTTGTAAAGATATCTAGTTTACATTCATTTCAACATTTTTAAAAGTTTTTTTTTTTTTTTTTTTTTTTTTTTTTTTTTTTTTTTTTTATTGGATAACTTAGATCGATCTAAAGAAAGGCCATTTTACCTTTTCTATTTTATCTATAGATATTTTTAATGAGGAAACTTTAGTTTTGAAATAAAATGGGTTTAAAAAATAAAAGCATCGTAATAAAAAAAGAAAAAAGGAAAAAAAAAAGCAATCAAAATCGAAAAAGTAAAAAATGTCTTTGAACAAGTCAATTCCAGCTATCCTAATGCAAAAAACATTTAAAAGTATTGAAATGTAACCAAGATATCTTTATAATAAGATATCTTCTACTATCTGAAAATGAAAACTGGCTTTCTGTCTTACCATTTCAAAAATTAAGGAAATTTTAAATATCTAATTAGGATGTCTCTCTCTCTCTATATACATATATATATATATATATAAATTAAAAATTTTAGCAATAAACAGCTCCAGAGTAATTTTATTGCTATATCTGTTATAAAACGTCATTTGTACTATTGAGTAAAATGTCAGAAGTGATGTTTGATAAATTATTAACAATATAAAAATATATTCTATTCAGCCATTATTTTGTTTGTGTTTAAATGAATAAAAACCAGGACGAAAAATGGCAACTGATGGAAAAATAGCAGGTTCTCTTAATAATAAAAAAAGAATATTGTCCAATTAAACTGATGGTATTCAACTCACAGGCTACACATACTAATTATATATTGCAGCCTTATAATTTTATTGAATAATGCCGTTCGAAAAATTATTTAAGGGGAGAAATAACCCGCCCCATTTCCCCTTTTTACACTTAATCATTGAACCCACAAAACTAATCAGGGATATGTTTTATCCTATAAAAACATATATCCAAAATTCGAAGCATATGGGATAATTCTGTGCAAAAACCCATTTATATAATTTAAGAGGAGTTATTCCCCTCCTTTATACCTGAACATTAAACTTCCAAAACTACTCAGAGATTCGCCTTATCAGAAACAACCTACATCCAAAATTTAAAGCAAATCGGATAATTTTGCATAAAATCCCATTTATCTAATTTAAGACGGGTAATTGCCCCAAACCCACTGTATACTTGACAACAGAAAACTACAATTAATCAGTGAAGCATCTTATCACTATGAACTTACATCCAAAAATTGAAGCAAATCGGATAATTTTGCATGTAAAACCATTTATCTAAATTAAGAGGGGTAGTCCTTTCAATCCTCCCATTTATACTTATCCAATGAATTTTCAAAACAAATCGGAGAAGCACCTTATCAGAATGAATTTATATCCAAATTTTGAAGTAAATTGGCGAATTCTGCGTGAAAAAATATTAAAATAAATTAAGGGAGTGTTAACCTAAATTAATGGTGCCTCCCATTTCCCCCTTTCTGCTTATCTAATGAATATCAATACTAATTACGAAGTTGCCTCATCAGAATGATCCTATATCTAAAATTTGAATTAAATCTGATACTTCGGCATGAAAAACTCATTTACCTAAATTAAGGGTGGAGGTTACCCCCCGTTCCCCTCTTGGACTTATCTAATGAACTCCCAAAACGAATCATGGCGATGCCCTAATTAGAATGATCCTATGTCTAAAATTTCAATAAAATCTGATAAATCTGCATGAAAAACCCATTTATAGACATTACGGTTGGGTATTAGCCCCCATTCTCTTTCTTTATATTTTTTCCAATGAATACCCAATACCAATCACAGAGGTGCCACATTAGAATGATCCTATATTTAAAATTTGAACGAAATCCGATAATTCCGCATGAAAAATTCATTTATATAAATTAAAGAGAGGGACATTAGTCCCCCGTTTCCCCTCTTATATTTATCAAATGAACTCCCAAAACTAATCGGGGAAACGCCTTATCATAATAAACCCAAGTATGTACCCAAATCATACCCAAAATTTAAAGTAAATCGGATATTTTTTATCATGAATTATCACGTTACATACACACATACATGCATACATACAGAACGGGCGGGCACATAAGTTCTCAGGCTTTGATATCCTGTGAGCTTAATAAACAAAAATGGTATTGCCCAATTAAAATGATGGCATTGAACTAACAGGATAAATATACTAATTGTATATTAAAGCCTTATATTTTAAAGAAATAAAGCTATTGGAAAAATAAATTAAGAGGGGAAATAGCCCCTCCCGTTTCCTCTTTTTATTTTTAATCATTGAACCCCCAAAACAAATCAGGGATATGCGTTATTATATAAAAAAAATTATATCCAAAATTCTAATAAAATCGGATAATTCTGCAAAAAACCCATTTATATAATTTAAGAGAAGTTATCTCCTCTTTTATACTTAAAATTAAACTCCCAAAACTAATCAGAGATTTTCCTTACATCCAAAATTTAAACCAAATCGGATAATTCTGCATAAAAACTCATTTATCTAATTTAGAGGATGGGGGATAATTGCCCGTACTCCCCTTTATTGTTACAAAAAAAAAAAATTACAACTAAACAGGTGTTAAATAACTGAGCCCTCAAAATTTGAAGCAAATAGGAAAATTTTGCCTGGAAAAAACACAATTATTTTTTCCAACTTCCCAGAATGGCTATATTGCCTCTGACTCGCAGAGGTATATCCCAATTTGCAGCCGAGGACGTTCAGCCTATCCTCTTCTGGATACCGGAAGTACCCGTCATGCGCCGAAAGACCTTATGTATGTAGACACCGCCGACCAATATACGACTAATTAATTAAGAGCGGTTACTTACCATTTCCTCTCTTTCTGTTTATCCAATGAGCACCCAATACTAATCACGAAGGCGCATCGTCACAATGATCCTATATCTAAAATTTGAATAAAATCTTATAATTCTGATGAAAAACCCAATTATCTAAATTAAGGGCAGGAAAATTAGCCCTCTGACTCCTTATTAGTCTTATGCAATGAACTACCAAAATTAATTAAGGAGGTGCCCTCATCAGAATGATCCTATGTCTAAAATTTGGATGAAATCTGATAACTTTGTATGAAAAACCCATTTATCTGAATTAAAGGCAAGGGAGGGGGAAGTCCTCCATCCCCCTCTTTGACTTATCCAATGAACTTCCAAAACTAATTTTGACGGTCCCCTCATCAGAATGATTCTATGTCTAAAATTTAAATGGAATCTGATAAATCCTCGGGAAAACCCATTTATCTAAATTAAGGGTGGGGGATTATCCTCAGTTTCTCCTGTTTCAATTAACACCCAATACTAATCACGGAGACGCCTCATCAGGCTGTTTCTATATCTAAAATTTGAACGAAATCTCATAAATCTTCATGACAAACCTATTTATCTAAATTAAGGGTGAGGAATTAGCCCTCTGTTCTCCTCCTTTATAGTTATCCAATGAGCTCCCAAAATTAATGATGGCGGTGCCCTTATCAAAATGATCCTATGTCTAAAACTTGAATGAAATCAGATAAATCTGCATGAAAAACCCATTTTTCGAAATTAAAGTGGGAAATTAGACCCTCATTCCTCCTGTTTATTCTTACCCAATGAGCACCCAATACTAACCACGAAGGTGCCTCATCCGAATGATCCTTTATCCAAAATTTGAACAAAATCTGCAAGAAATACCCATTTATATAAATTAAGGAAAGTAGCATTAGCCCTCATTCCCAATCTTATATTTATCGAATGAACTCCTAAAACTAAACAGGGAAGTGTGTCATTAAAATAAACCTATATCTAAAATTTCAAGTAAATCGGATATTTTGATTATGAGTTTCGCGTTACATTCATACATATATACATACATACAGAACAGGCAGGTACATAAGCACTCAGGCTTTGATAGTTTGAGAGCTAAAAACTATGCAATCGAACATTTTCCATCATTAGGTACATATAAGTAGAAGATTTTTCAGACAAGCTGTCAAAGTTGGGGTTTTAAAACGTGACTAAAAAAAATGCCGTCTTGGGAAAACTTTCCTTTGTATTAGTTCATTAATCAATTAATTAACAAAAAAGAAAAAATATATATATCAGTAATTTTATTTGAAGTGTCGTGTTTTTATGTCTTAAAATTTGTGCGTAATGTGCGAGGAATTTTATGTTTTATTGCAAGGGTTTTTTGGTAGGTTGGGTAGATGCGGGGGTGCAACTTTAAGAACAATCAAGAAAAAAATTAGATCAAAGTTGTAATCTGCTATACTCCAAGTCTCAGAGGAAAATTAAGATTTCTGCATCAGATCATCTTGTTGGAAACTGATAGAGAAAATTTTCTGACAATGTTCATACATAAGGGAGTAAAAGCTATTTCGTGTTCGCATTATTGAACGTGGAAATGGAAAATATGAAATTTGGCAATTAAATAAACTTTAACCCCTTAAGCTCCGACGGTGCTTCAAAGAGTCATTAAAATAACTGCTTATGAAATTTATTTAATGTATTGGTTAGTGGTAATCCAGTATAGAATGAGTTATCGATAATTTACTTTATCTTGATTCGAAAGCATTATTGGTAACACAAAACAAAACACAATAAATAAAGTAAAATAAAATAAGTAAAACAAAATAGAATAAAATAAAATAAAATAAAATAAAAAATTGATGATTTCTTTTGCATTTGCATCTTTTTGTCCGCATCCCTTAATTTATTATGATAAACTGGCTCGAGAGAGTTCTTGGAGAGGAATGCATTAGAGGACTTGAGAGTCTGGTTTTTATTATAGTGTGATATATTTCGTAAGATATATCATTTCTTTTAGCCTCAACAAGGAAAAAAAATTGATGCATATACGTTTGCTTTTAATTTGAATATTTTCATTTTTTGGCAAATGATTTATGTGTTGAATTATAAGCGATTACTTTCTCATGATCTACGCTGATCATGACCCTTAGAACCCAAAAATACTCCCCGTTCAAAATTTTATATATCTATCTGTTTATCTGTATTTTATGAACATGATAAATTCATGAACATGATTTATTTCTGCACAAATCTCTTCCAAACATAAAATCAAGGAGCAGAAAATCTCGGTCAAGCTCGTTTATGAGCAAAATCGGACAAAGGAGGTAAAAATAATAATTTTATATATATATATAAAAAAAAAAAAAAACTATAATTTGAGTGTAATGCACATCAAATCAGTTTAAAGTTACTATAACTTTTCGGAAAAAGACCAAAAACTTAATGCATTAGATTTTTGATAAAATTAAAAATAAGCTTAAGGGGAGAAAACAATTGAATTTTAGGAACCAAAAAAAAAAAAAATATGTATATAACATAATCGATTTAAAAAATATCAAATGCATTAGATTTATTATAAATCTTCGCAATTTTGTAAAATAATAATAATTCCATAACATTTTAATTATAATACATATCAAATCAGTTTAAAGTTAAAATTACTTTTCGAAAATATACCAAAAATTTAATGTATGATAGAGTTTTAATAAAATAAAAAATAAGCTCAAGGGGAGAAAACAATTGGATTTTAGGAAAAAATATATACATATATATACATATATATATAAATTCATTAGATTTATTATAAATCTTCGCAAATTCTATATTGGCAAACTTTTGATAAAGTAAAATTTTACCACACACACACAAAAGAAACAAAAGCGGAAGGGGGAGGTTTGAAGATGAAAATAAGCACAATTTCTTTAATTTATAAGGTATCTAATCTGCTTGGATTGTAAATCATTTTGACTTTTACACTAAGAAGTTTCTGATAGGATCAACTCTTACTGGAAAAGCAAAGAGAGGTTCAAAGGGAAAAAAATATCGCATTAACATGATTGAGGTGAAATCAACTCTCACACAGGATAAAAGAAATTTAAAACGTGTTATAAATGGCCAGATAAAACTGTTAAACAGGGTTTCTCTAATTTTGATTTAGTTTTTGTCTATGAAATTAAATCTTAACTTAGAAATATACCTCCATTAGTAGCCCGAGCATGTATGCAGGGATATTTTCCTATGTGGTGATTTTGATTATTAATTTCTAGTAAAATTGTTGTTTCATCATATTTATCATAGAATATTAGTACTAATTCTGATCACTTTGGTGTTTATGTGTGATAGGAGGTTGAAACAATTGGATATTCAAGATTTAATCTATCATTCGGCCAACATGATTGTACAAAGTTAAATAATAATAAAAATAATAATAATAACTAAAAGATATATGGTACGTTGTATGTATACGCATACAAACTACAGTACATTCTGTCTGAGGCGGAATCGATCGGGACTGAAACTTTTTTCCTTAGGAGATAATATTTTGCCTCAGACAAATTCTAGTCTACGTCTATATATTCGCAGGGTCATGAAAATCTTTCGGAATTAGGTAGACTCCCGTCTTATACAGAATCCGCCTTACAGAGACTTTACTGTATATATACTTATTCATATCTGTTGAATTTCACAAAGCAATTTTGACTATTTCGTATTTATTTCAGAGGAAGCGTCTGAATTCCCTTCTCTCCCGGTTGTAAAAGTTTTTTTTTTTTTTTTTTTTTTTTTTTTTTTTTTTTTTAAATAAAAATTTTATGTGATTTTTTTCCCCTCAGAAGAAACAGATTTCCGGAACCGAAAGTACGAAAAAACAGCTGTCCTCTTCCAAGTAAAAATTCTGTGTACCAATCAGTTGTCAATACCATGTTAACAACTTTAAACACAAATCGTCTGTTCTATGAATTCACTAAACTCTTTATTCTTAAGCTTTAAAATTTCTTACAATAATACTCCCGATTCTTCGCTCTTATTCTTTAGAGAATATGTATAAAACTATCTTTATGTCCTACTTTCTTACTGCTAATTCTTCTCAGCATTCATGTTTTCTGATTACAGATAATTTCAGAAGATCCTTTATTCATTTAAACTTCAGAGAAAGAAAAATATTACATCACGTTAAAAAAAAAAAAAAAAAAAAAAAAAAAAAAAAAAAAAAAGTTTTTTTGAGAGAGAAAAATATTGTACGTTCATGTACCTATTCACCTGTTATCCTTTTAGGTAGGTTTCATTACAAAAAGTAAAAAGCTACCTATTGCAGCCGTACGGAGGAAAGCACTTCCGAAAATTTTTGGTATATTTTCACCGATCATGACCCCCAGACCCCAAAACCTCCCTCCGTTCAAATGTTGACTTATATATATATATATATATATATATAACCATATATATATATATATATATATATATATATATATATATCTGATTTTTGTCATGCGATAACTAACGTATTTATCAACCGATTTGAATGAAACTTGGTATGTACATAGTACATACAAATGTCTCGACCGAGTTCGTTGGCCAGCATCATCCGCCATTTTGTTTCAAAATGGCGGCCATTTTAAATTTTTTAAAAAATTTAAAATTTTAAATTAAATGCGAAAAAATCAAAATTTGAAAAACATTTTTCTTTTACGTGTTAGAACTTAAAACAAAGATTCCAGAACACTTTTTATTTTTTCTACATCTTAAAAAATGATTGAGTTATAGCACTTTGAATTTTTCTTATGGCTGACATTTTGAAACGATCTTATTTTTGTCATGTAATAACACGCGCATTTATGAACCGATTTCAATGAAACTTGGTATGTACATAGTACATACAAATGTCTCGACCGAGTTCATTGGGCAGCATCATCCGCCATTTTGTTTCAAAATGGCGGCCTTTTAAATTTTTAAAAATTTTTTAAATTTTAAATTAAATTCGAAAAAATCAAAATTTGAAAAATATTTTTCTTTTACGTGTTAGAACTTAAAACAAAGATTCCAGAACACTTTTTATTTTGTCTATATCTTACAAAATGATTGAGTTATAGCACTTTGATTTTTTCTTATGGCTGGCATTTTGAAACGATCTGATTTTGTCACGTGATAACACGCGTATTTATGAACCGATTTCAATTAAACTTGGTATGTACATAGTACATACAAATGTCTCGACCGAGTTCGTTGGCCAGCATCATCCAGCATTTTGTTTCAAAATGGTGGCCATTTTAATTTTTTTTTTAAATTTAAAATTAAATGCGAAAAAATTAAAAGTTGAAAAATATTTTTCTTTTACGTGTTAAAACTTAAAACAATGATTCCAGAACACTTTTTGTTTTGTCTATATCTTAAAAAATGATTGAGTTATAGCACTTTGCATTTTGCTTATGGCTGACATATTGAAACGGTCTGATCTGAACGATTCATCATGTTGCTTTAAAATGGCATACACTTTATGATATCGCGGAATTTGGTGACTCTCTAAATCGCTTAAAATATAACCAGGTTGAATAAAAGATGACTAATTTCTAAAAATTCCTATTAATATTCAGTCTTGACAAAAACTAGTATTCAATCTTATAAAATCAGTAATTTTATAAGATTATTTCCACTAATTTGAGCTTAGTATTTTTGAACAATGTAATTTACTTTAGAATAAATAAATAAATGTATAAGTATATGAAAGCTACCTCTTCCTCCCGGCATTGCCGGAAGGACTTTTTATCTTTTTAAAGTTTTATACACAATTTATTTATTTTCTTTAAGAATATTACAAAATCAAGTGAGTGAGAACATTATATGCTGTAATTGAGCAAGATTATTTATATTCATGATTTTATTGAAATATGATGTTGATTTTTTTTCTGCAGAAATTTAGTTTTATACTTTAGATCAGCGGTTCCCAAGCTTTATTGATGTAAGACACACCTTTGAATAAAAAGAAAAAAAAATCGCGGACCATTTAATATAAAAGTGTATATCTGTATGGATATCTTGTATGACCCCTATAAGCTATTGGTTATTGTATTCTTTAAAAAAAGGGGAAAAAACTTTTTCATTTGAAACATAGATTGTAAGTTTAGATAACAATTAATAATCCCTATGTGTGTTAATAGAATAATAAATAAAACAATCCACAAACAACAAAGTAAATTAAAAACACATTCAGTTAATATCAAAGCAGCCAGTTGCTTCGGTATTAAAGTAGAAAAAAGAATATTCACACAAACATATCATGTTGAACCCCATCAAGGATCTCAGAAAAGATTAAGACATTTCTGGGTATTTTGCTCATATATTCATTCAGAAAGAAATTAAGAACTTGTCCTAGAAATATTAGTTGTTGAATTTTTTTAGATTTTTTTAATTAAAATAAAACTAATAAAAGATATATTTTTATTAACAGATAAAAGATATATTTTTGTGGCAAATTTCGATTGTTTTGCCACCCACCAAAACATCCTCCATGACCCACTTGCGGGACGCGTCCCGTAGGTTGAGAACCACTGTTTACAATAATTGACTATTTTTAAAAATCATAGGAAACTTTTTTTTATATATATCAGTTCCTTTATCTTCTTTTAATTCATCGCTCTTTTCAATTTTAACTTTGTGGTAGTTTGGATATGCTCTTTTTGCATATTGATAAAAGCAGATGAAATTTAAAAAGTTTTTTTAAAATGATATTAGATAATTACTTATAATGTTTTGAAGATATAATTTTAATTTTCAATTATATAAGAATATTTTCTGTATATTTAGACTTTTTGAAGAGAAAAATGCAAATTGAGCAAAAAAAAAAAAAAAAAAAAAAAAAAAAAAAAAAAAAAAAAAAAAAAAAAAGGAAAAGGAATGTGTGTTTTTTAAATGAACTGTCTATTCTAATGAAAAAGAAAAAGAATAAATAAAAATTAAGTTAAAGAGAAGTAACTTTCAATAACTTGTTTGAAGTCATGGATCTCATAGTTTCAGTAATTCCGTTTCAGATTGTTTATGAATTTGAAATATATTAAACTTTATTTTAAGAACTAATCGAAAGGAAATCTACTAATTAATTTCCGTAAACATTAAAAATGTTTTTAAAAAATCATCTACTGTTTTTTTAAACTATGGCCAAAAAAAGGTTTTTGAAATCTCATTATCTTTCCCTGATACAGAAATTTTTTGTACGATTATGGCTATAAAAAATTTACAAGTTATTAATTTCAAGTAAAATTCTTCTTTTACAAGTGGCATTAAAAAACTTGTCACAAATATGTTGATTAGAAAAAAGAACTTATTAAGATGTGTTCTGGCAACGGGGCAGCGCAAGAGGTGAGTTAACTCTCCCCCCCCCCCACACACACACATTATTCTCAGCAAAACATAATTGGTAAATTCCTTCACTTTTCATGACTAAATAACAAAAATTCCCTGATTTTCCTGACCAAATATCGAAAAGCTCTATGACTAAACAGGCATACAGAGAAATTTACTACTTATTTTCACAATCTTTTATCAAAATATTTTTTTCTGCAATCATACTTGAAAATTTTTCTTATTATTTTTTTTCAAATGTTTGATGAATTTTAAGTTTTTTTCCCCGAGACTATTTGATGAATTTTGTGTCATTTTTCATTTTTCCTCAAGACTTTTCCATGACTTTCGAGAAAATATTTGTAAATTCCCTGACTTTTCCTGTATATTTTCAAGTTTCCCTGATTTTCCGCGACTACTTTGAAATTCCTTGACTTTCCATGATGCTGGTAAGCATGTCCCCCTCCCCTCCCAACGCCGAAACTAAATGTTTTTGCAGGATCTCTAAGTAAAAAAAGAAAGAAAGTAAAAGAAAAATATTTAAAAGGATTAACTCCCATTGATTGACATTAGCTTGAGAGTTAAGATCCTGCACTATTCACACGAAGAAACTGAATCACTAATGTTAAACTTATGAGAGCGTTCTTAAAATTTTTCACTTGCGTATTAATAAATTTAATTTTTTTTCATGCTTAAAATAGCTGATATTGAATTCTCGCCAAGTTAGTGTTTACTTTTTCGATTTTGGTTTATGATGTTTTTATGAAGTTACTTTCACTTTCACAAATTTCAAAAGAACTCTCCCATAGATTTAACATTAGAATGTAAGTTTCTGTGTATTTCATATACATAAATATATACAATTTTTTAAGAAACGACAATCAAAATCTTCATTTTCGTCTCACCTTTGCCTTTCCTTCCGGCGCCCGGGGGAATATCTCCCTCCCAAGTTTTGGCCCTCCCCCCCACACACACAAAAGAACGTAGTATATAACACTTTGTCCTAAAGTGTTATTAACATCATACTATTGAAATAGAGTAGAACATATGGCCAGCTATAATTTCAAATGTACTTTTGACGACTTAAAGATAAACATATTTTTCTAATAAATTCCCTCTCTAATTCAGTAAATAGGACTTACCCTTACTTTTAAAAATATCAGCCTCTTTTTTAATTTAATGTTTATTTTGTTTTAAAAATTTCCTCTCTTTATAATTACAGAAGCAAGGAGAAGTGTTCTCTGAACTGTCCTCTAATTTTATCATTAATAAAATTATATGATAAAATTTAATAAATATAAGTTTTAAATTACTAAGCTTATAATATTGTAACATTATGCAATATAATTTATAATATTAATATTTCTATAATAATATTATTAAATTAATATTAACTCTTTTATTAAATTAAACATATTATTTCTCAATTTAACATAATAAATGTGTTAATAAATTCAATGAATGTCATGTGAAAAACGAACAAGTGAGATGTGTCCCGTTGTATCGTACAAATAAAATCTATATAATTTGATAATTTTTGAACATTTTAACCTTGTACTAAAATCCAGTAAACGGTATTTTTTTCAAAAAAATTATAACAATAAATTAAAGGAAAGCTTTTAAACAATGTTATAGGAACTATGATTTTATATATTTAGAAAATACCATGTATCACACGAGCATTTTAATTTACCGTTCTCTGAAATTTCAAAATAGCGAATAAATTCTAAAACTTTCTGAGCTACTAATTAAGATATTGTAGCTTGTAGAAAAAAGTATTCTATAGGATTAAACTTTATAAAATATATTTGTTTAAACACATGCAAATGTGCTTTATATAACATCTGAGTAAAAAGTGGGAGAAATATTTAAAAAACTCAAAAAAGTTAATTCATCTGTCGAAATATTAACAGAAGTTAAATTATACGGGATTCATTTCTTTAATTATAAATATTTTTTTTAAGTTAATAATTTTTTAAGAAATAAAGAGATGGAAAAATTAAAATAATCCAATTAAGGATACACACACACACACACACATATATATATAAGAGAAATACAATGATGAATATAAACAGAGATAAAAAAATAAATGTATAAATAATTTAATGCCAAATATATACAAGAAAGTAATTAAATTGAAATAACTGTACTGGAAAATTAGGACAACAAGGTGTTTATGATATAAAAATAAAATGATGTAACAATAAATAAGACAGTATTAAATATCAGGTATATGATGCAAAAATAGACCGTCATAATCCAGAGAAAATGTAAAACATCAAATGGGCATTATATCACTTGAACTGTATGATAAATTTCAAAGCAAGGGGCAGGGCAAAAACCAACATTACACTGTGCACATTCATATTGAATTTCACTACGACCCCTTTTTCCACTTTCGTTAATTTGACTAGCACACACTACACATTTCCGAACAGGATGTTTTCTAATTGATTTTGAATTCGCTATAAAAGAAGGGAAATGCCGTCCTGTTAATCGTGTAACATTTTGTGATGATTTTTGACCTGGACCTCTACACAACACTGGCTTTATTTCGACAGAATCCTCGATTAACCTTTCAACTAAGCGAATTCTGAAATCAAGGTGGGTTAAACTTCCACCTTTTTTTTGACGAAATATTTTTTTATAATATTTACGTTGTCTGTCTCTAGTCACTCTATAATAAGACAAACATTGGTCAGATAAATCTACTCCCCCCATTGATTTGTTATAATCAGTAACTACGCGGGGCTTTTTTTGACATTTTCCTTTTGATGTCACTTCCACAGTATCGGTACTGTGCACCGTACTTAACATACAGAGTGGTTTTTTGTCGTACCATTTCAAAACGCACATTTTTCCTTTTTGAAAGGCAACAATTTCTCCCTTTTTCAATTTTTTATTTTTTATTACTTGTGGCAAACCTTTTCTGTTTGCTCTCATTGTGCCATATATATCAGTTTTTTCTTTTATGAGCAACTCGGCCAACTCCGGACATGTGTAAAAATTATCTGTGATCAGGGTATATCCCAACCCTAGTAAATTCTTCATCAGTGTCATGACAGTTTTTATTGACAGGTTCAATGCTTCATATTTTTCATCAAACTTTGTTCCTTTTCCGGTGTATATTATTGAATTCCAGATGTAACCACTTTTGGCTTCGCATAGTTGATACATCTTTATCCCGAAACGAGCGCGTTTCGTCGGGATGTATTGCTTCCATCCTAGCAAGCCTTTATATTTGAGTAAAGATTCGTCAATGGATATTTCTTGATCTGGGGAATAGACATTTTTAAAATTGTTTGTCAGCAAATTATGTACAGTATATATTTTTTTTAGTTTTGGGTTTGGGTGCGTTGTAATATCAAAAGTTTCGTTATTCTCAAAATGGAGGTATTGCATAATTAATGAGTATTGTTGTTGACTCATTACCTTGCCAAAGAATGGGGTAGTAATAATTGGTCTCCTTGACCAAAACCATGTTTCTTTTGGTTTCCTTGTAATAGAAGAAGCCCAATAAATTTATTCATATCTTCGTTTGTTAGATCTTTCCATTTCAGAGATCGAGATGAGGGAGTTAATATTGTACTTTCGATATGGTTATTGGCATATCGATTCGTTTCTTCAACAATGCATTTCATAATGTTTTCGTCAAAAAATAATCTAAAATGCTCCAGGGGGTCTTCTGAATCGCTGATGGGGACTTTTATCCCAGGATCTCCCGCAAAATCAAATTTCGGTGGAGGCACTACTTTAGTTCTTGTGTCAATCTCACACCAGTTCCTGACATTCTCGATTTCATCATCGCTCTCAGATTCGGACGAAGAGGATAAAAATTCTTCATCGGAGGAGTCCATCAAACTTTCTTCTTCAGAATCCGAATGCATTTTACAGAGATCCCGATATTAACTTTTTTTATTATTATCAACTTTAACTAAGAGAAAGAACTTTTTTTTTGCGTTACAGCTGCAAACAATTTTGTGCGTTCATATATCGTATAAAAGCTGAATTGAAAGCTATATGTAAACGCATAAGAATAGTAAGCGAGCTCGTTTATTTCCTTCGTACAGTGCAATCGATAATCTGAAAAAAGGGCATTTTCAGAAAATCCCTTCTGTGAACTGCCTTTATATTCTCACCGGTGGGACCTTCTTAGAATATTATTCCTTTGCAGTAGATTTTTCTAACGAGAAAAGAAAGTAAAAAAGAGGTGTGAGTGTGTGTTAGTGTGGGGGGGGAGGTAACAATTACAAAATAACTCGGTTGTATTTATCCTTTTTAAATATTTCCTGTCAGTGTTATAATCTACATTTTCAGAGACCTCACAAGTTTAAAGACTACATTATTATTTTTTTTGTTTGTTTGTTTGTTTAACTATTGCAGATTGATGTTCAGGTCCGAAACTAGGGGGTGCAGAGGGGGCATGTGCTCTGGTTGTCAGAATGAAAATCGAAAGGAGGCACCAAACAAAGATTTTGTTCTTTCATACAAGAATAAATGTATATATGAAATCGTTACAATCATTCTGTTTGGGATATGCTAAAGGAAAAGTATAGAAGAATCTAAGGATGCTACGGAAAAGAAGATAATTTACTACTCAAAAATCTTATATAAAACGGATTTTTTTAAGATTTTAATTAATCAATATTTGATTAAGTAGATTCGGCATTACATATATTATAATTACAAATTTTAAATTTTAAAATAAGTCGATTATTAAAACTGTTCAAAATTTTCTTTGTAAATACACCTTACGGAAAAAGGAGGGGGCGCAAAAACCCATGTTTGCTCCGGGTGCCAAAAAAAAAGCGGCCCTGATAACTCCTATAAGTTTAAAATTAGCTATTCAGTGTCTTCGCATGACCAGTGTAGGCTCTTAACTCTCAAGCTCATTTTAATTCTAGGGGAGTGTTGTTTACATATTTCTTGCTAACATTTTAATTATTATTAAATGTTTTTTATTTTTTAAGGATTATTTTCTTTTTTTCCATAGGGTACTTGCGGTTGATAACATTTATTGTGCTTGAGGAAGGGAGTGGGGTGGCCAAAATCCATATTTACCCTATGCGAAAAAATTACTTTTAGCCCTGTGATGTGTAGTAACTTCTTGCACTTAGTGTTCTGAATTGGTCAAAATAATGAAGCACTGATTTGTAACTATGATCAAAATTTGCCATTTTACATGCGCTTGACAATAATTTCAAATGAAGAAAAGATGGAAAACCACTAGATATTATGATTCATTTTTCATAAATTTTCTCCTCTTAAACCGAAAACTTATTGAAATGAACAAAATAATTTGGAACGATCGAAATTGGAAACAATTTTTAAAAAAATGTAATTTATCAAATTACAACAGCAATTTCTAAAATGATTTTTTCAAAAACTAAAATTTAAGACACATAAATAAATTTTATATTAAAAGAAAAAAAAATCCTCACTTTTTCTAAACAACACATGTTTATTTTACAGTTAAACTTAAATAAAACTGAAACATCTCGAAGAGATTATCCTTTATACAGTCATTTTTCTCTTAAAGTACATATTATATTTTTAAAAATAAAATAAAGAAGTGATAGTGTTTCTTCATTTCTGAATTCATTCAACTGCTTATATAGTTATATCTACCCTATCTAAGTTATAAAAGACGAACGTATCTGTGCGGTAACGCCTACGTATTTCTACGAACGAACACTTTCAAATTTTAAATGAAATTTCAGCTTAACAATTATCGATACGGCAAATTTTTAAACTTCTGATCATAGCATATTTTCTATTTTTACACTGTCGTATAGGAAAAAAATGTACTTTCAAATGATTTTTTTTTTTTTTTTTTTTTTTTTTTTTTGTAAATTGTATGTCAATTTGTTTTTGAATTATTAATTTTTTTTTCTAGTTTTTAATGCTTTTTTTTTTTTTTTTTGTCATCATGGCAATAGAAGTATTCCAAAAATGTGAATACTACAAGTATTCAGATACATCTATTCTCAATCGAGAGAGAACAACAATTATTTCCCCAAATAGTGAAAAAAATGTAATATTTGTTTAATGCTATAAATTTTGAAATTAACTTATTCTATGAAAGAAAAACATGCTAAATTATCTACATAGTTTAAATTATTATTAAAACAGAAAAGTCTGAATTTAGTCTCAGTATCTGAGAACGATACGCAGACAAATCTTTTATTGCTATCAATTGTTCTGTCAACAGAGTTTCTAAATGCTAAACTGCATTTTATAGTCATTTTTGCGCATTTAAAAATTCAACGAAATGCTGATTTTAAAAAATCTAACTATAATTTTAAAATGAATTTTTATTCTAGTGATCCGAGAGTCCATCGGTATGTGAAATAATGTCTGTTTAATTTTCATCCTGAAAGTTGAATGTGATATGCAGAATACACAAGCATCCGGGGGGCGGGGAGGGGAATAGAAACCTGTGAAAATTAGAGAAGAGGATATTAACTAGGAGTGCCATTTGAAGAGGGATGGGGGGGGGGGCAATATCCCCCAAAATGAATTTGATATTTTAGAAAATTTATCAACTATCAAATGTTAGACTTAAGCAAAAATTTAAAAAATGCTCAAGCGCTAAAATAATTTATCAGGATGGATTGGAATAAAAAAAAAATACATTAATTGAATTCAATATGCATAGAATTAATAATTAGCGAAAAATAAATAAATAAATAAAAATCCAATGTCTTATTATTTGCGTTTGTTCAAGGTGTGACGTATATCATTAATACTAATGCTAATACTTTTGTTAATTAGAAATATATTTGATTTTTCTGTGTAAAACTTGATCATAGAACAACTTATCACCTTAAGGCTAGAAATTTAGAGTTAAATTTTTTCTATAGTCAGACATTTAGATGTTTTTCAGTTTTTTTTTCTTGTATTGTAGGAGGGATGAGAGGAAGCATGTGATTAAATTTCTTAATTATCTGACTCTTTTTTTCTCGAATTTTTAGTTACATCATATTACTTACAACAATCATTGCAATATAAGAAAGTTATTTAAATATTTGCTTTATTAAATCATATTATATATAGTACACTTTGTAAATATTTGCTTCATTAAATCATATTATACATAGTACATTTATTTTTTATTCGGAAATGCCTAAAACTAGCTGTTGTTCAGAAACTATGTAATCGAATTGTTTTATTTATTACTAGCTGTTCTGCCCGGCGTTGCCCGGGTTCATCAAAAAATAGCAAGAACTGCGAAAAAACTTTAAAAATCATAGTAAAAACCTCGAAAAATTTAAAAAATTCTGCACGAATTTCGTCTAAACTTCGTTGAAAAGAGATAGGCTAGAAAATTGAAGCTGGATTATTTTCACTAATGTGGAAAAATCTTACAAATCGCAAAAAACATTAAAAATCTCATAAAAATATAAAACAAGATTCAAAAATTGTGTTTCAAAATTCGAATAAACTTTGAAGAGAAGAGATCAGAATTTAATAAATTCAGCCAAAAATTGAACGTCTAAAAAATCGAAGCGGGTCACGAAGAAACGTAAACATCGCTTTAAAAATAGCAAAATTTTCAAAAATCACGGAACTCAAAATTTATTCTACTTGGATAAATGTTTTGAATCTAATTAATTTAATAATATAAAATACGTTTAAATGCAAAAAAAAACCGCTGAAGAAATTGCAATAAAAACCTTTAATCGCACAAGAGAAAATTTATCATATTAGCGAGGAAATTAAAAACGGAATTCCTTTTCCGTATCTGAAAAAAATCGCCGTAAACTCAAAAAAAAAAAGCATATTGCGTTAAAAATTGCTGTAGATCAAAATAAGAGAGCAAAACAATTACCGTAAAGGATAAAAGTTTGAAACCAAACTCTTATTAGTCTAGAAATTTAAAATCGAATTCCTTTGAAAAATGTTAAGAAAAAAAAATGACTGAGAAAGCACAAAAATTGCATTGAAAATTGTAATGAAAGTCGTAAAACATTAAAAAATCCCTAGGGTAAAAATTCACTGTTATAATATAAAACATTTTAATCAAGAAATTAACCATATTAACCAAAAAGTTTGAAATCGAAATCGATTTCCGGATGTAAAAAAATCGCCACGGAACTTGAAGAATAGCTAAAAATTACATTGCAAATTGCATTAAAAATAGCTAAATATTTGGAAGTCAATGCTTAGAAAATTAACATTAAGGCAGGGCGGGGGGGGGGGAGGGTTATGCTCGAAATCATTCATAAATTACAAAATGTAGGCATGGAACGGCAAAATCATATTAAGAGATAAACCATTGCATTCGAAACATAACTACATTAAACAAAATGTTTGATATCAAAATTGGTGTCTGAATGGCAGAAAATCTCCAAGGAACTTAAAAAAAATGGCTAAAAATCGTATCGAAAACTATATTAAAAATCGCTGAATATTTAAAAGTCATGGATGTAAAAATTTAATATTCAGTCGAAAATATTGTAATCGGAAATCGTTCATGAATAAGGAAAAGTCAACACGGAAAACCTAAAATCCCCCAAACTAACTAAAAATTACATAAAAGCGTGGAAAACAAATTGTACTATTTATGATAAAAGTTAGAAACCGAAATTCTTTTACCGATGTCAACAACTGTCACAGAACTTGAAAAATCACTATAAAACAGATTAAAAATCAGTAAAATTCAAAAATCCAGACAAAATTTGCCATAGTAAGATAAACATTTATATTAAATTCCTGCGGACATAATTTACCATAATGGGACAAAACATTGAAATCTGAACTCCTTCATTAGTTAAAAAATATCGACCCAAAACTTGCTAAACATTTTATGAAAATACACAAAAAATCTGAATCATTGATGTCAAAATTTACTACATTAAGCTACAAATTATTTAAAAATTTCTTTTCCAATTGTGAAAAAATCGCCGTGGACTTGAAAACATCTAAAAATTGTATTCAAAAATGCATTACAAATCGTTTCAAATTTAAAAAAACGGGGGACAACATTTACATTAATAGAGTAATGGTGGTTACAATAATAGTGTAATCTGAATTCTTTCTTAAATACGAATGAAAAAATCGGCGCAAAGCGTGAGAAATAATGAAAAGATTGCTGAAAATTGCATTGAAAAATCACTAAATTTCAAAATTTGCAAATGAAGTGTAAATGTTTGAAATTAATTTCCTTTTCGAAATTTCAAAAAATAGCCGTGAGATTCAAAAAACCAAAACAAAACCATCGAAAAATTCATTAAAAATCGCTAAATGTAAATACATCCCGTGAATAAAAAAATATTCTAGTCGTGTAAAACGTAGCATTCATTCTTTTTTACATGAATTACAAAAAAAATCGACGCAGAACACAAAATATATCAAAAATCACATTGAAAATCGACAAAATTAAAAAAGGTAAATGGTGAAATTTACTATATTAGGCTAAAAGTTTGAAACCAAAATAATTTTTTAATTGTTAAAACACCACTGTGGTGGGGATCGAAAAAAAATAGTACTAAATCGCATTAAAAAATTCATTAAAAACGCATTGAAAAATGCACTAAATATCGCTAGTTGTTCGGTGCGTTCGTAATTATGTAAATACGTAGCACCTATTGTTGTCTCTCAGTCCGTCCGTCTGTCTGTCCGTCTGTCTGTCTGTCTGTCCGTCCGCATATAACTACGCAAAAACTACCCAACCGAATCGTTTGAAATTTAAAATACATAATTATTACATAATTTTGTCGAGTCATTTCAAATTTTATGAAAATCGGATGGATAGATCAATTACAGGGACAATCAAAAGGATTCCGTTACATTAGAGTCAATGGGGAAAAAAGTTTCAAATGCATTTTAATCGTTTGAAATTTAAAACGTATATTTATTACATAATTTTGTCGAGTAATTTCAAATTTTATGAAAATCGTATGGCTAGATCAATTACAGGGACAATCAAAAGGATTCCGTTACATTACGGTCAATGGGGAAAAAAGTTTCAAATGCATTTTAATCGTTTGAAATTTAAAACGTATATTTACTACATAATTTTGTCGAGTCATTTCAAATGTTATGAAAATAGGATGCATTGATCAATTACAGGGACAATCAAAAGTATTCCGTTACATTACGGTCAATGGGGAAAAAGTTTCAAACGCATTTTAATGGTGTTACACTCATTTGAATATAACAGAATTGACATGAATCTATGAAATATGTACTAAAAAATACATTTTGTACAATCTGTGATGCAAAGAATATTTATTATTAAATTACAGGGCCACACAAATGTATTCCACTAAATAATGTTATACGGGGAATTATTGTTTGGGGGGGGGGGGTTAATTATATTAAACTACTTCACTTTTTATGAATAAGATATACGTTAATGAAGTATAATAAAAATTACTACCTGCATATTTAGTGGAATACAAAGATTTTGACCACTATACTGTATCCAAAGTACGCTCTACTATATCAGCAAGATCTGAATATTTTAAAACTTCGTTATCAACGAACGCACCTCATTTGCTACGCTTTACGTGCAATTTCCAACATGTTTAAATCGCAGTAATCAGAATTTCATCAAACGGATAAAACATTCTAAACGGAAATCTGTACTATTTGATTATCCGGTTGACCAAGAAACTATCTGGGTCAAACTATAAGATTAAATGAAAATAATGGCGGATCGTAAATTCCATATTCACTTGACATTAAACATGTTACATATGTTTATTACGTCATCAAGTGGTTTTTACTTCTTATTTTTATATGTATTTGTATTAATGTTTTTCTAAATTATCTCTTCTTTCATTATTTAACATAAAAATTACATCTATTTGCATAATTTGGCTTGTTTCACGATTGATATAATTTGGCGAAATCGGTCGACAGGATAATCATGTAGTAAATGGAAATCCTTTATAGATAATAAAAAATCGACACGGAACAAAAAAATTCTTGAAAAATCGAGTGAAAAATCTCTAAAATTATATTAGATTAAAAGTTTGAAATCAATTTTCACTTCCGAATATAAAAAAAAATCACCATAAAACTCGAAAAATTTCTAAAAATTGCATTGAAAAGTGCATTAAAAATCACTAATATTAAAAAATCACAGGGGTCAAAATTTACTCTAATAGAGTAAAACTTTGTAATTGGAAATATCTCATGAATGACAAAAATTCGACATCAAACGCAAAAAATCTCGAAAAATCGCATTAAAATTAGCTGAAATTCATAAATCTTAACAGCTAAAATTTAATACATCAGCCTGAAAGTTTTAAGCAAAATTCCTTTTACTAATGTCGAATAATAGCGGCAAAATTTACATTAAAGAATTCACTAAAAATCCAAACATCGTTGCACGAAATCCAAATAAATTATATTAAAAAGAGAACAAAATTCCATAAATTAGGTCGAAAGAATGAAACCGCTTTCTTTTTCGCTAATGTGGAAAAATCGCCTCGAAACCCACTAAAATTCGCATATGAATTAAATTTAAAAAACTGAAAATCGGCCTTCAAGGTGTAAAACTTCATACATAACTTCGTGCAACGGTCTCTCCAGAGCATCGCCAGTACTTTAAAAATTTTAACATGCGTTATAAACTACCTTAAAGTGTAAAACAGATCTCCTTATTAAATTTCCTAATTTTGTTCGCGTCCCTCCTTTCATGCACCTTGAAATGTGTCACACCATTCTTTGTTTACATTTTTTGTCATGTATTATAAACCATTTTAAAATTTAAAATAAATCGCATTGTTATATTTCCAAATTTTAACAAAATCGCGTTCTGTTAGTTCCGTTTTTCACCACCAGCTAGCGCACTCTATTCTTCAAAAACTTTATCAAAACGATACTCAGTTAAACAACCTATCAGGTGATATATTACTCGAGGGGGTAGCGGTCTTAAGCAAGAATTTAGGATATTTTATGAAATTGCTATTCGAAAACAGTGGTATCTAAATTTTTGACATTTTAGGTAAATTTCGCAAAAAATTACTACTTATTGCATTCTCAACAGCTCAAGATTTTCATAGAACAACTATGGAAAAAATAGATGCTAAACGCAAAAATCTTTAAAAAACGTTAAAAATCGCATTGAAAAATCGTTAAAATCTAAAAATCGTAAAAAACACAAAATTTTGGGCATTAGGCTAAAAGTTTAAAACGATTTTCCTTTTATCAATCTCAAAAAATAGCCGCAAATTGAGAAAAAACACTAAAAATCGCATTAAAAATTCGTTAAAAATTCAAAAATTGCTGTATAAATTCCGAATAAACTTTGTTGAAAAGAGAAAAAAAATTGTTATTTTGGGTTAAAAGAATGAAACCGTATTTCTTTCACTAATGGGATAAAACCGCAAAAATAACGCTAAAAATCGCCTAAAAAATATTTTAAAAAATCTAATCAAAAAATCGAAAATCGGGCTTCGAGGTGCAAAACTACATTTAAAAAAGTACCTCCCCTCCAAATTTTGTAACTCTACGTGCAGCAGTCTTTTCAGAACAGCGCTGACAGACAAACAGCCTTCTCTCTTTATTATTATTGATTATTTTTGGGGAGGGAGGGCAAACGCAATAGATCATACAGAAAATATTGTCAAAGTGGACGTTTTTAACCGAATTTCTACTTGAAAGTAGAATAACTACTCTGAAAGTGTAAAAAACCTATTTGTCACATGATCAAAATCGCTTGTAATTCAATAGGTAATTTATTTACCAAATAAGTGAAAACACAGTTCGATTCCAAATCGTTTCCACAATCAGGCATTCCAGCTATATACCTTTCTGTTAAAAAATGAATTTGTAAATGTGTCAAAATATTGTATGCTAGCTGAGCACAGTAGTTGAATACTTTTTTGTAAATGCTACTAATAAAGAAGTACTATAATTTATAAGTATGGTAAATGAGCTCTTGAAAGGTTTGAACGAAAAATTGAAATTTGCAAAACGATCACTTTTGATTAATTACTTAAAAACTTTTAAAACGTTTTAATATGTTTTGCATGCACAGAATTTGCATATAAAATAAAAAACAATATAAATATATATAGGACAGTTGCACCATAGAATTTAACTAATAACACATGGCTCATATTTTCCTGAAGACGCCCGCAGAAGACGGCGCGAACGTTGAAAGTTTTATTTTATTTTAATTGTACAAATGTATATTAAAATTCCTGTTTTGTGCACAACTGAGCAATGTGTTATTATTAGTAAAAAACAATAATTCTACAAATAATTAACAACATCTGAAGATACCTGTAAAACTATAAATTGTCTAAAAAAGAAATTTTTTTATATTCAATTTGTTAAATTTTGCGTGCTA
Source organism: Maratus speculifer (assembly GCA_964019185.1). Taxonomy (NCBI): domain Eukaryota; kingdom Metazoa; phylum Arthropoda; class Arachnida; order Araneae; family Salticidae; genus Maratus; species Maratus speculifer. The sequence continues at coordinate 369,397,144 of OZ025296.1, forward strand.
AGACGGAATCCTGTTTAAAATGAAATATTTTAACGGTTTTTCAGTTTCTTGTATTTGTTTCTTGTAATTTTGTTTTTTTTTTGTAAATATGATTCAGTAAACGTTTTCTGCTTAGAAGGGGAGAGGGAGTTATACCCCAGAACCTATCCTTATAAAATCCCCCCCCCCCCTTCGCCCCAAAGAAAGTTCTGAAATGTCGCTCCTGATACTAACAAAAGTGATACAGCAAAAGTGATGTAAGAAAAAAAGTTTTAAGTATTTAGTAATATAATTAAGTGAAAAACACTGAAACATTTTTAAGAAAGAAAATTAAAAGAAAAGAAATATTTATTCTTTGAAACAATATAGTAAAGAAATGAAATGTGCAAATGTCGTAAAATAATGATACTTATTATAATGAAATATAATGTTCTGGAAAAGAATGATAAAATAAAATAAGCAAACATTAAAATAATATTTGATGAATTTGCTTAGAACGAATCTATAACTCCTCATCTACATATAATCTTTAGATTCACCTTAATATTTGTTTTGAGATACAATGCCATTTTTAACCATACACAGAAAACATCATACTCTAAGCATTTTTTAACAAAATTTCCAAAGCACAAATTCTTTCAACTACAATAAACTACTTGACAGGTAATTTACCTAAGAAGAGCTTTTGTGCAGTGAAAAGAAGGAGGAGCAGCTACACGCCTACTCTACTCCCAGGCAGAAACAATGATGTAATGGGGGGAAAAGCACAACCGCGCTCACGCGCTCTTAACCTTTTCAAGGTAGAAACACTCAACCGTCTACAAGCGCTTATAACCATTTAGGAGCATAAGAGTCTGGGCGTTCACAGACGCTCTTAACCATTTACAACTACAATACTTCGGGCGCGTGTGCGCGCTTATAACCACCAAAGGGTTAATATCGGTTCATAACTTAATAAGATTGCTTTAAAATCGTAATTTAGAACATTTTTTGAAAGCTTCTTGTGCATTTTTAGCCCTTTTGAATTCCGTATTTTTTAGCAAATGCCCTTAGAGATTATTTATATTTTATAAATAATTATCATGCCAAATTTTATATTTCTAGGTCCTTTAGTAACACAAAAGTCGTATTTTTAGAACATTTTCTGTTCCGGCACCCCCCCCCCCCTTTGGCAAGCGCCATCGACATAAGATATAGCCTATGTTGAAGCAAAGAGTGTCTCCATCATTTTGATATCATAAATTTTAAGATCAGTTATTTACTTATTGAGATTGTTTAAAAATCGCTATTTCGAACGTTTGTTGAAAGCTGTTCGCAGATTTCCACCCTTTATAAATTTGGTAATTTTTAGCATATGTCCTTCGTGATCATTTACATCTTATAAATAATTAAAATGCCAAATTTCATGTTTCTAAGCCCTTCAGTAACGCAAAAATCGCATCTTTAGAATGTTTTTTGCTTCTACACCCTCTTTTGATGAATGGCATAAATATAAGATATAGCCTACGTTTGAATCGGACGAATATGATCTTTTTGTTACCATTACTTTTGAAAGATGCTCGATAATTTTAGAGATTAGCCCGTTACTCGCCAAAAGTGACGCCAACTAGGCAAAATTTTTAAATTTCGTTAAATTCCCATAAACTCTCATTGTAATCCACTAATTTATCTTCTTACCAACCATTAATGTTTAATATTATGATTTCTGATTTTTTTCTATTTATAAATCCAATAACCTATCTCCACACTAAATTTCAACTTTCTAAGTCACCTGGAAGTTGACAAACATTTTGATGAGTGGGTGAGTCAGTCAGTCAGTGATAAAAATAGCGATTTTCGGACGTAAAATTCTCGTGAACGGTAAGAGACTTTTTTAAATTTATGCGATTCGGTAATTAGAAGATGGTCTTACATGTTACGAAAAAGTGCAAGTGTGTTGGCCAAATAGAATTTAAGTTATTGCTGGGTGGAAAATGGGCCGAAATATTTGTGTAATATAACCCACGGTCACGCGTTTTTATTTTGTGACTTGGCTGACACACTGCGTGTGTCTTAGATATCTTAAAAATTCTTGTGTAAAATATTTTTATCAAGATTGACAAAAATTTCAATAGGGTAAGAAGGTTGAGATTCAGTGAGAAAGCTTCTTAACTTTAGACCTTTTTTTTATTTCAACAATTTAATTTTTTACAATTTTCATGAATATTGTCGCTGTAAATTCCGAATTTTAGACTTGGTACTATAATACGACTTATTAAGTTGAAGTGACAATAAAATAATGATAACAGTGGTCTGAGGTAATTCTCTATTCTGTATTTTCTCTTCTAGCCCCCCTTCTCCCGCTTCTTTCCAACACAGTACATTATTTTTTCACCATATAATATTCTTTGTATCCTTTCAGAAAAGATGAGTTGAAATTGCGTCTGAAATGTTCACTATCCTTTCGCTTATCGATAAGAGTGCATAATGTTAACTGTTTTCCTCTATCGCTTGACTTTTTAAATAACAAATAAATACTTTACCATAAAAAAAGGGAAAGAAAATGAATGAAAGGTAAAAAATCAAAACTAACCTTTTGTACATACACTTTCATGTTTTTCTTCTGTTTGTTTTTTAATTCTTTACATTTTTCAAAAATTATACAGGATATAATTTTTTAAATATCCAACCTCATCTTTTGGGCAAATATCAGTTCATTATGTAATTTCTTTCGAAGAAAATATTCCCTTAATTTAGGCAAGATTGTAATTCTAAAATATCTAAAAATATGTTGGTTCGTCTACCACCGAATCAAAAAAAGAAAGAAAAAAGACGACGCGCCGGTTTACGTTCGGCAATAGAGCTGGCTGAATGTCTTCGTTTTCGCCAACTCATCAAGACTGGTGCTGAAAAAAAAGAACCTTTCTGAAAAAGCGCCCCGGGGGCAATTTTTTCTTCGCAAGAAAATGATTGTGAATCAGGAAAATACGCTTTTGGAACAATAAAAATATAATTTTGAAGCAGGAAAATTAGTTTTTAGTGAAGAAAAATTCACTTCTGGCATTAACTTTTTTTGTGCCTCTTTGACAAAATGTGCGTTTTTTTGCGATCTTCTGATGATATCTGATGTTTCTCGTGATATTTAGCGTTTTTTCGCAAAGTTTTGTAAAACTTGCCGTTTTTGCGAATTTTTTGAAAGAAATTAGACAATATTTTGCGATTTTTTAACGAAATTTGCCGTTTTTTCGCCATTTTTTGACAAAATTGAGCGTCCGTGGGATGCCTAATAGCTATTTTTTAGGTGCGTTCGTAATTATGTAAATACGTAGCACCTATTGTTGTCACTCAGTTCGTCCGTCTGTCTGTCTGTTCGTCCGTCTGTCCGCATATAACAACGCAAAATCTACCCAACCGAATCGTTTGAAATTTAAAATACATAATTATAACATAATTTTGTCGAGCCATTTCAAATGTTATGAAAATCGGATGCATAGATCAATTACAGGGACAATCAAAAAGATTCCGTTACATTACGGTCAATGGGGAAAAAGTTTCAAATGCATTTTAATGATGTTACACTCATTCGAACATAATAGAATTGGCATGAATCTATGAAATATATACTGAAATATGCATTATGTACAATCTGTGATGCAAAGAATTTTTATTATTAAATTACAGGGCCACACAAAATTATTCCACTATGTAATGCTATACGGGGAAACATGGTTTGGTACCTGTTTTAATTATTTTCAACTATTTCACATTTTATGAATAAGATATACGTTCCTGAGGTGTAATAGAAATTACTTCCTGCATATTTACAGAAACGTAAAGATTTCGACTACTATACTGTATCCGAAGTACGCTCTACTATATCAGCAAGATCTGAATATTTTTAAAACTTCGTTATCGTACGAACGCACCTCATTTGCTACGTTCACGTGCAATTTCCAACTTGTTGCGTCCTGTCGCCGACTTTTTAGACGCGCTATAAGGAAAGGGCATGTTTACAAACAAACACTTCTGTCAACCAATCTACCGCTACATTTTTTGCTATAGCGATCATTGTAGAAATCATCTTGACGACGTAGCCCAATCATATCATACTTACTTGTACATTGGCAAACTTAGACCAATCAAATTCCCGGAACTCATCCGTACAGTGTCAGTCGTTAAAAAACGGACATGTTTTTCTCGCTTATCCACAGTAATTCGTCCACAGTGACGTAAGCTGCCCTTTCCTTATACCGTGTCCTCATCATCGCTGAAGGGCAGCGTTTTTTGAAAAGCGGGGCAAGAAGGGCGCTAGTTTTTGGATGAGGTGCAAGAGGGACGCATTTTTTAAACTAAAGGGCAGGAGGGGTGGAACGTCCCCCAGAAAATCTCTTGGGGAAATTCTGGGTAAGATATTTATTTATTGTTAGATACATACTCATGCATTGTTACAAATTTATGTTTATTTATTTAATTTTATTATTTGTTTATTAAAAAAGTTAGGAAATAAATGAATTAAAAAATACAGAGCTATAAGGATTAAAGAATGCTCGTTTGTTAACAAACGGGACAAAGAAGTTACAAGTAATTTCAGGAGAAAAGATTTAGATGAGATTATTTATTGTTAAAATATTTTTTAACAAATTAAAAAGAAATATTTTAAATTTTGTGTGCTAAAGAATGAAGTATTTCAGGGGGAGATTTCAGATGATTCCTTTTTTATGCAGGCATAGCATGAAAAGCCGAAGATTCTCATCTCTCGATTCACCATCTTTCCTTTCACATTAAAGTTAAAAATAGGGATTTTTTATTCATTTTTCTAAATCTGGCTTATAAGCTCCCCCTTAAAAATTAAACTTTTTTTGCTTTTGAAAAAGAGAATTCTTACAATCGACACTATACGAAATATAAACATGTAACAAATACTTTGTACTCCCTGTTCTACTGAAAGCATGTTTCAGGGAACATCAGAAATTCGAACTCGTTTCATATAATATTTCTTCAAATAACGTAAAATAAAATGATTTTCTACATAGACCATATTATAACATGAAATTATTTTGAGCATTGGCTCTTCTCGGTTATCCCGTCAACCCTTTTCGCAAAATTATAGAAATTGCCAAATTGTTACCCCAATTACTTAAACTGATGCAATTTTTATGTTAAATAACGGAAGAAAAAATCAATTAGCAAAACATTAAAAAAAACACAAATAAAATACTGAATTAAAAATCACTTGATGACAATACAAACTCGTGTATCGTAGTAAATGTCAAGTGAATGTGATATTTAGAATAATCCATTATTTGAATGAAATTTAATAGTTTGTGGATGGTTCTTTAGTCGACGGGATAAACACAAGTAGTACCTGAGCGTCTTTCTCAAGAAATTGGAAATGCTACAGTCAATCAGGGTAACTTTGGACCAAGAGAGGAAAAAAGATTAAATTTACTACATCATTTGAATTAATGGCAAAGATTTGATCTGAAAAATACAGACAGATGCACTAGTGTGTATTTGCAGCTCTTTGTAAATAATTCGTGAAGGTTCCACCATGACATAAAGGATCAAGGTTTTGTAAATGTGGAGCAAAGTTACGCTGACTATACATAATCCATTTTGATTAACAAATGTGGCATAGTAAACCCCACTTCCTTACATTCATTACATGGTAATCTACGTAATTCGAAAGAACCAAGTCATAGTTAGATGAGATTCAGAGTCATAGAGATTTCAGATGAGTCCTTTTTCTTATGCAGGCATTGAGTGAAAAGCAGAAGATTCTAATCTCTCTATTCACCTTCTTTCCTTCTACATTAAAGTTAAAAATAGGCGGTTTTTATTAATTTTTCTAAATCTCGATTATAACCCCACTTTAAAAATTAAACGTTTTTTGCTTTTGAAAAAGAAAAATTCTTACAATCGTTACTATAAGAAATATAAACATATAACAAATATTTTGCACTCCCTGTTCTACAGAATACGTATTTCAAGGAACCTCAGAAATTCGTACTCATTTCATTCAATAATATTTCTACAAATAATGCAAAATAAAATTTTCTACATAGCCCATATTATGACATGAAATTATTTTGAGCATCGTTACTTCTTAATTATCCCGTCGATCTATTTCACTAAATTACAAAAATTGCTAAACTGTTCCCCAAATTATATAAATTGATGGAATTTTTATCTTAAATAACGGAAGAACAAGTAGATTAGCAAAACATAATCAAAAACACAAATAAAAAGTTGAATTAAAATTCACTTTATGACATAACAAACACTTGTATTGTAGTTAAGGCCAAATGAATGCGACTTTTTCAATCATCCAATATTGACATGTAATCTTATAGTTTGGCGATAGTTGTTTGGTCGACGAGTTAAACAATTAGTATTTGGGCGTCTTCCTGAACAAACAACAAATGCTACAGTCAGTCAGGATAACTTTGGACCAACAGAGGAAAAAAAGATTATATCTGGTACATCATTTGAGTTAACGACCAAGTTTTAATCTCAAAATATAGATAGATGTACTACCGTGTGTTTGCAGCTCATCGGAAAGAATTCGTGAAAGTTCAACCATGACATAATGGATCAAAGTTTCGTAAAAGTGGAGCAAAGTTACCCTGATTGACAGTACATAGTTCATTTGGATAACCAAATGTGGCATCGTAAACCTGAGTATCTCACATCAATTAAATGTCTATCTGCGTAATTCCAAAGAGTTAAGTCACAATCAGATGGCCATGGGCTATATCAAAGACATAAGTATTTTTTTAAACGTAGAAGGTTTTAGGGATTCAATTGACAGAGGAAAGTTAATATTTCATGTTTTTTTCCAATATTTACTGACATTTAAAAATCACACTAGCCTGTTATTCCCTTACGAATAAACAATCAAATTAAACGATCTTCAAATTAAGGAACTCAAAAGAGTACTATAGGTATTAATAACGTCACATCAATTAAATTAGAGTACTTTCTTTAGCCTCATGAGAAAAACATAATTTTAAAACATTATTACCAACTTTTACTTATATTTAAAATGTCATCGGACTGTTCCAACCTTTTAAAATAACAACCAGTGTATCAAACACATTAACACACCTTTTTTCTTAATATTATGGGTAAATCAGGGGGGGACATACCTTTTACAAAACTGATATTTTCAGCTTAAATATTGATAAGAAGATCGATTTTACCATCAAAGAACTTTATTGTGAGAAATCAGGTTTAACAAAAGGTTTTATTTAATTTAAATACTATCAATCATTATAAAATTTTACAGGCTTATAAGTGTAAAAAACTAGAGGCTTGTAATATTTTCAGATAAGAAAAATAAAATGGTGATTGTCCGGGTTCATGGTTATAGCTTCTGGTCTGCTAATTTAAGGGTTTAAGTAATCAAATTTCTGTTCACTTTTTTTGTGCACTGAAATAAATGGAAAGAAATATTTCATTACTTCTGAAATATGCTACGATTAGTTAACTACAAACAAATTTAAGAGCAAAATATAGCACAGATAACTTTTTTGGAGTTTAATTTTTTCTTTCATGAAATATTTCTCGTTAGTATGACATTAACAGATGCTTCATTGAAAAAATCTTTTAACACATATCACACAAAATGTTTCTCTTCAATATAAATTAAAGCATACTTCTGAGAAAATTTCTAGTTGCATATCACACACACAAAAGGTTTCTCATCATTATGAATTGAAAGTTGCTTGCTTAAATCACACATTTGAGAGAATTTATTGTTTCAAATCTCGCATACAAAGTTCTTCACCAGTGTCATTTAAGATATCTCTAGTTAAATCATTTTTTTTTTAGAAAATTTCTTCCTGCATATCTCACGCACAAACGATTTCTCACTAGTATGAATTAACAGATGTGTACTTAGAGAACTTTTTCGAGACAATTTTTTTTTGCATACATCACATTTAAAAGGTTTCTCATCACTATGAGTTAAGAGATGGCTGCTTAAATGGCCCTTTTGAGAGAATTTCTTGTTGCATACCTCACATTCAGAAGGCTTCTCGTCAGTATGAGTTAACAAATGTCTGCTTAAACTGCCCTTTTTAGAAAATTTCTTGCTGCATATCTCACACACAAATCGTTTTTCATCACTGTGAGTTAACATATGGCTGATTAAGTTGCTCTTTTGAGAGAATTTCTTGCTGCATACCTCACATTCAAAAGGCTTCTCACCAGTATGAATTAATAGATGCTTCCTAAAAGCACTCTTTACAGAGAATTTCTTGTTGCATACCTCACATTCAAAAGGTTTCTTACCACTAGGAGTTAACAAATGGCTACTTAAACTGTCCTTTCGAGAGAATTTATCGTTGCTTACTTCAGATTCAGAAGGTTTATCATCAGCATGAGTTAACAGATGCTTGCTTAAATTTCCTTTTCGAGAGAATCTCTTATTGCATATATCACACACAAACGGATTCTCATCACTATGAGTTAAGAGATGGCTGCTTAAATGGCTTTTTCGAGAGAATTTCTTGTTGCATACCTCACATTCAAAAGGTTTCTCACTAGTATGAATAAACAGATGCCTGCTTAAATCTCCCTTTAGAGAGTATTTCTTGTTGCATATATCACATACAAACGGTTTCTCACCAGTATGCGTTAACAGATGACTGTTTAAACTGCCCTTTTGAGAGAATTTCTTGTTACATACCTCACATTCAAACGGTTTCTCTTCACTATGAGTTAACAGATGACTGCTTAAATGGCGCTTTTGAGAGAATTTCTTGTTGCATATATTACACACAAACGGTTTCTCATCACTATGAGTTAACAGATGGCTGCTTAAACTGCCCTTTTGAGAGAATTTCTTGTTGCATATCTCACACTCAAAAGGTTTCTCACCAGTATGAGTTAACAGATGCATGCTTAAATGTCCCTTTTGAGAAAATTTCTTGTTGCATACGTCACATACAAAAGGTTTCTCACTAGTATGAGTTAACAGATGGCTGCTTAATTGGCCTTTTTGAGAGTATTTCTTGTTGCATATATCACACACAAACGGTTTCTCGTCAGTATGAATTAACAGATGTTTGCTTAAATTGTCCTTTCGAGAGAATTCTCTGTTGCACATCTCACACAAAAAAGACTGTTTAGGCAGAAATTCTTGCATAATTCATAAATAAAAGGTTTTCTTATCTGTGAGTTAGAAGCCGCTTTTTTTAAAAAAGTTCTGATAAAAAATATTTTGCTGCATTTGTTTTACACATTGAAGATATTTTGAGTGATGTGATGTGTTAGATTAATGGTTTTATGCATCTGCAAGAAAATAAAATGAATTGATATCAGTTTTTACATTTCATTAAAAAAATAATAAAATTATTACGGAAATTTTAAATCAATGTAGAAAATAGATTGTAATAAAATTACTACCATAGTATTAAAAACTGCAATAGACTCCCAATTATCTGAAGTTAGCGGAATCAAAGGTGTGTCAGATGCCTTTCTTAACAGTATAAAGATTAAATTGTAAATAAAATAAATTATAGCAAAATTTTAAAAATAAATAACTTATCATAAATAAAATATAAAGTAAATTTAAGTATAAAACTTTATAATATAGTATCATCTAAAGAAACGATGATACATTTAGCAAAGCATAGAGAGAAAATAAAATTTTATTGTGCCTATGGAATTTTAATATAAATGTGATTAGTAAGAAATACTCCGGATTTTGAATTTTATTTATCAAATGTGAATGCTTATTTCTGAAACATTCCGTATCATTTAATATAACTTACGTTGTAATTAAATAATGTAATCAGTGCCATAGCCAAGTGGATGCAATGGATTCCTTCCCCCCTCCAATCAATTTCTGCCAGAAAGTGGCAAAAACTGGCAGAAACTGAGAAATAATATTATTAAGAACTTTAATCTGCAATGATTTATAATTCACACATGCATTTAAAATATAAAGAATTTAGTTGAAAAAATAATATAAAGATTTTAAATGTTCTTTAAAGCAGCAGAAAGTTTCAAAAAGATCATAAAAATACACTTTGTTTATATAATAATTTTCTGTCATTTAAAAAAGAAATTTTCACAGTTGTAATCTATGCTTTACAAGTTTAACTATTGATATTATTGTTTTTATGGTTAAATTTCTATTTAAAAGTTGAAAAAAAAAGAAATTTACAAAAAAATTCTATGATATTTTACCATTACTTTTCAGAGTATTTTAAAATAATACACTGCAATGACTGAAAAATTATCTATTACTATATACAAAGAGGAATGGTTCTTGTTAAAATATATAAGTAAATAATTGTAGCACAAAAATAACAGAAAAATATAATGAAATACCTTGTACAATTATTTTATAATATTGAAAGAATAATATTTTTTTGTGGAAAAGTAATATACTAAAAGCATTCTATAATATAAGATTAATTTTGCCAACCTTTCTTAACCTAGACTGCTTTTTAATTTGTTCTGAATGAAAGAAAAGTTCGAAAATATTTTTTAAAGACCAACATGGTAATGTCATTATTCAGAATGTAAAATTTGAAAATTTCTCATTTTCACCAGCATTTGTTTTGAAATATGACCATTTACAGAAGCCAAGACATTTTCTAGGACTTTCTTGGCGAAATAAGTTTCTGGGAGAGGAATCAATTTTGCTACGAAAGGTTATAATGGCAAAAAAATTATATTAATATCGAAAGACAATTTTCTTGCCCTTTCTTTATCCTCAAAGGTCAATTTTGATCCCATATAGTTAGGATGAATTAAATAAGCGAGCATAAAATACAGCACAGCATTAAATGAGATTTGAATCTTGAATTTGTGAATTTCCATATTTTTTTCATTAAAGAAATTTTTGCAGATTTTATAACATTTGCAATAGAACAGTCATGTTTTTAACTTTTATCTAAAGCAACAGAACATTATATATATGTTATGTAACATATATATAATGTTCTGAAGGTGACCTATCTTATAAAGAAAATCAAGATTACACGAAAACAACATTACTTATTTACAGTTCCTAAAACTTGAAACCTTTCTAAAATGGAACATTTTGCAATTGTGTTCCTTCTTGGCAGGTTTTCGGAGAATATGGAATCATCCCGTAAATGGAAACATTTGACGGTCCCAAAGAATAAGTGTACAAATACACCTGCTAAGACGGAAACGGGTTTTTGATGGGACCAACTGTTGCTGAAAGTTAAGGAAAAGACCAGTTTATACAATTGCAATAATGTCAGTTTATACAATAGGTCCCGTTCGAGACCATTATTTTTGTTTAATTTATAATTTTATATCAAATATAGTGGACTCCCTCAAATGTGCAACCCTAAAATCCACAATTCTCTAAAATTAGCACATAATTTACAAATGTAAACAATGAAAATTTCAGTTCAGATATAAGCGCAAAATTCGACATTTTTTGTTTCATATCAATTCCACATATATTTTAATTTGTATATATTTTTTAAATTTTACTGAATACATGTTTTTTCATGAAGGAAGAAAATTTTTATTTAAAAAAAATTCAAGATATTCACAATCTTCTTCCCAAATATGTTTATGTATTAATCAAGTTTTTTTTTTTTTTGTTATTAAGTCTGAAATAAAACTTCCTTATCTTATGTTTTTGGTATGAATTAGTAATGTACTTTTTATGAGACAAAATGCACTGAATAATTTAGGAAAAATACATTTCATCTTTATCATGACTATTTGTCATATATAATTTGACCTTCATATAATAATTTGGCCTTCGCTTTTTAATACTTTAATCATATTAAATATTATCTAAATTTTTATCATTTTAATTTATTACTTATTTTCACATTTTATTATACTATTGTAAACATCCATTAGAGTTTCTATTGCATCATTAATTAAATTCAAATGAGTGTTTAAAAAATGTAAACAAAGCAATGACCAGAAATCAGCAAAATTCTAAAATCTGCAAAACCTCTGGTCCCCAGCTGTGCGGAATTAAAGGAGTCTACTGTAATATTATAACGTAATTAATAAAAGCGATTGAACTGGTTATTTGTAAACTTTTGTATTCACTTTTAAGAAATCTGAAATATGATTTAGTATCTTCTGTTCTAAAACATGCTGATGACGTCTTTTAAGCTATAAAAGAGTTTCTATAAGAAAGAAGAAACTGGCGCTTAAAAGTTTGTTGTGACCAGTTCAAAAGAGCAGAATTCCTTGCAACAGAAAACTTTGACGTATATATTTCTTTAAATCATACAGATTCCTTGTCAAGTTTGCTGTTCGATGCAGAGAGAACTCACGATAAATCTGAAGAATATTTCCAGAGATTAATTTCCTTTCTCGTTGGAATTCTTTTATTTCGAGTCCCGATGATATTTAGGGAAAGAACCGAGGGATATTCTAAAAGTTTTGACGTTCACTTGGGATTTTACGTAATATTGGCAATTTTTGTCATTGAATATTTCAACCAGAGCCATTTTCAATTAAATTAATGGATGTTGAAGGGCAGATTTTTTTATGTATTTATTTAGCATCATAATTTTGTCTTTATAAATGCAGTTAGGGATCTATAGGAAAATTCGTAATTTTTGTATGAATTTAAAAGTATACGAAAAACAACGGAAGCGGTTTTTTAGATTGATTAGCGTCATATTTAAAGGGTGCCCCCCCCCTCACAGCATCGAAATGTCTCCCCAGAACCTTTGGAAGGTTAACCTTTGGATGGTTAAGCATAACCTTTGGAAGGTTATGCTTATGAATGGCATGGAAGTGCTACATATTCTCTGGAATTTCTGGGCTCAAATTATTTTAGGGAAGAGCTGAGCCTCCCACAGCGGCCTCTTAGCTACGGCCATGGATCAATGATTCTTTCTCGTTGGAATTCTTTAATTTCAAGTCCTGTTGATACATAGGGAAAGAGCAGAGGGATTTTGGAAGGTTTTGATGTTCACCTGAATTTTCACAAAATAATAGCAATTTTCGTCATTGAATTTTTCAACCAGAGCCAAATTAAAATAAATTAATGGATTTTGAAGGACAAATTTTTTGTGTATTTATTTAGCATTGTAATTTTGTTTTTATTCAAGAATGCAGTTAGGGAACTATGGGAAATTTCATAATTTTTGTATGAATTCGAAATAATATAAAAAAAACATTAGAAACAGTTTTTTACACTAAGTAACAAATTTGATGGGTACCCCCCTCAATGCATCGAAATGTCTCATCAGAACCTTTATGCTGATTAATCGCCTAGGAGTGCAACCTCTCTCCAGAATTTCAAAGTGCCCTTTCCAGAATTTACAAAAATCCCTCCGGCAGAAAAATGTCTCAATCATCTGAAATGACCACACTTGTGACTTGTGAGACTTAACACTGCTTACAGAAACTTCACTGATTGGACGGACAGTTGTGCAGCAGAAGGGTTATAGTGATATTTTTTAACAATGAGTTATCCTTAATGCCTATGATACCTCTGATAATTTTTTCATTTCATTCCGAAACAATCGGTTTGTGAAAAAAGAAATTGATTTTTTTTTACCAGGGAATATTTGCATTTGTATATCCTTAACTCTTACGAAGATCATCATTAAAGGTTACAGTAGACTCCCTCAAATCTTCACATAATTGAGGGATGTAAACAATAAAACATTCAGTTCAGATAGAGGGACAAAATTTGAATTATTTAGCTTTACATCAATTATATACATATTCAAATTTGTAATTTTTGTTAATATTACTGAATTTATGTTTTTTCATGAAGGAAGAATAAATTGGTTTATGAAAGAAATTTGAGATAGTGCTGATATTATTGGTAATATTCGCAATCTTCTTACCAAATACATTTGCAAGCTTATTTGGTTATTAAATCTGGCTAAACCTGAAATATAACTTCCTTATTTTATGATTTTGACGTGAATAGGTAATATATCTTTGTGAAACAAGTTTAATTAAATAATTTAGGAAAAATACATTTCATCTTCGTAATGAATGTTTAATTATACATTATTGATTATTAACTTGACTTTTCGTTTTAATATGTTAAAATAAAACATACTGAAATTACATTGAAATTATCTAAATTTTTATTATTTTAGTTTATTACTTATTTGAATATTTTATTACATTGTAAGCATTTATTATAATTTCCAATGCATTACTAATTACATTGAAATTACTGTTTAAAAGATGTAAAAAACAGCCATGACCAGAAATCCACAAAATTCTAAAATCTGCACAACGTCTGGTCTCAAGCTGTGCATTTTTGAGGGAGTCTACTGTAATACAGAAGACTCCCTTAAATCCACAACCCTAAAATCTACAACTCTCTAAAATCCAAACATAATTTACAAATGTAAACAATGAAACATTCAGTTCAGATAAAGGGACAAAATTTGACTTTTTAAGTTTTATATCAATTCCATTTATATTTTCATTTACAGTTTTTTTCATTTTGATTTATAATCTGTAATTTCATTTCTAAATTCATGTTCTTTCATGAAAAAAGAAAAAAAAATTCTAAAAATTCAAGATATTTTTGATATCACTGTAATCACAATCTTCTTACCAAATACATTTATGTATTACTGAAATGAATCTTCCTTATTTTATGATTTTTATGTGAATTAGTAATGTACCTATATTAGGAAGTTTCATTGAATAATTTAATAAAAATACTTTATATTGAATATTTATTCATAGATTTTTGATTATTAACTTTTAATATTTTAATCATGTTAAAATTTATCTAAATTTTTATTATTTTAGTTTATTTCTTATTTTAATATTTTACTATATTGTAAATATTTATCATAGTTTCAATTGCATTATTAATTACATTCAAATTGTTGTTTAAAAAATGTAAACAAAGCAATGACCAGAAATCCGTAAAATTCAAAAATCCGCAAAACCTTTGGTCCCAAGCTTTGCGGATTTGCAGATTTTAGGGAATCTACTGTATCCAGTAGACTCCCTCAAATCTGCAATTCTAAAATCCTCACATATTTTGTAGATGTAAACAATGATATATTCAGTTCAGAAAGAGGGGCAAACTATAACACTTTTTTTAGTTTTATATCAAATCAATACATATTTTAATTTGTAATTTTCATTAATATTACTGAATTCACGTTTTTTCTTGAAGGAAATAGGAATTTATTTCTGAAAAAATTCAAAATATTGCTGATATCACTGGTCATCACAATCTTTTGACCAAATATATTTATGTATTAATCAAGCTCTTTTGGTTATTAAGTCTGGCTAAACCTGTAATAAAACCTCCTTATTTTATGATTTTGATGTGAATTTCTAATGTACTTTTCTGAGGCAAGTTCCACTGAAAAATTTAGGAAAAATATATTTCTTCTTTATTATGAATATTTAATCATGCATTATTGATTATTAACTTGATCTTTGCTTTTAAAATTTTAATCATTTTAAAAATTATCTAAATTTGATTAATTTAGTTTATTACTTTTTTAATAATTTATTATATTGTAAGCATTCATTATAGTGTCGATTGCATTATTAATTACATTAAAATAGCTGTTTTAAAAATGTAAACAAAGCAGTGACCAGAAATCCACAAAATTCTAAAATTCCCACAACTTCTGGTCCCAAGCTGTGCATATTTCAGAGAGTCTACAGTATATAAATAAAATAAATGAAAATTCATTTGTGTGATTCTTTTGTAATTTCATCTTGTTTTATTACATACACATATATACATATGTACATATAATAACATAAATGAAAATTCTGAATCTCTTCCTAAAGAAATCTTGGCTACACTACCGAAAATAACAATATTTTAATCATTTATTTGCCCTTTTTTTAGCATGTTTAAAGCTTCATATAGTCGACTCTAAGTATAAAAATATGCATCTGTGCTAGGATTACAACTACAGATTGTTTAATGTGTAAGTTTTTTTTAAAATTAAGGGGGGGGGGGAAAGTGAAGTTAAAAGAAAATGGCATCACAGCAGAAGTATCTTATTCTTCCTTTATAAACTGTTTCCCTTTCAAAATTTACAAGAAGTTATTTTACATATGATTAAAATGTAAAAACTGGATAATAAACTTACGAAATTATTGCATAGTATATTTCCATTAAATATTTTTTTATAAATGGTTGGTTGATTTTTGACGTCCGATTATCTACGCTAGGGATATAGGTACAGGGGGGAGTTCCCTTCGTGGGGGTCTTTCTAAGGGAACCTAATCTATATTTACGCAAGGTTCGAAGAAAACCACGAAAACTCCGAACGGTTAGGCCGACAGCCGCGATTGGATTCGAACCCAGCACCTGCCGTCTACCAGTTGAGAGGTCCGAACCTCTTGGCCACTGTTTGGGCTTTTTTATAAATAATAATCATAAATTATACCATAATTTCATAGTGAAAATAACAAAGACATAGTTCAATGCATATCAATACTTATATACATTCAGTCAAATTTAATATAAATTCAATTTAGTATACTTTCATGTTAAATATAAATAAAAAGCATATTTAGAAACATAAATTTTTGAAAATATATTTTTAATTCTAAAGTAACATTCTACAAAAACATTGGTACATGCAACTATTTTATCTTTTAATATATCACATGCTTAAATATGTTAATTATTTTTTCTGATATTTTTGTATGAGACTAAACTATTATTTTATTGGAGCAGTGTAACTAGGGAAGAATTCCATATCCTGTTCTGCATATTTTGGTGATAAATGTTTTAATGTGGTTGATGCATTCTTCAGTATTGGACTTTTTTTTATTATTATTTACTTGATGCTACTAGTGGATCAATAACTTTGCATACATATTTTTGTTATAATTATTTTTTCAAATTTATAATTTTCTGGCTTTTTTTCAGACATATTATCTTGTAGATGTAATATTATAAACACATCTAAATATTTGCAATATAATTTTCTTTTACTTTTG
This sequence comes from Maratus speculifer, assembly GCA_964019185.1. Lineage (NCBI taxonomy): Eukaryota > Metazoa > Arthropoda > Arachnida > Araneae > Salticidae > Maratus > Maratus speculifer. Next base: position 369,414,034 of record OZ025296.1, read on the forward strand.
CATGCATAATAAATATATAAAATATGAAAGATATAAAATAGCAAATAAAAATATGTATAGGCATATAGTACAGTGGACTTCCTCAAATCTGCACAGATTGGGACCAGAGGTTTGTACGGATTTTAGAATTTTGCAGATTTCTGGTCATTGCTTTGTTTATATTTTTTAATCAATAATTTGAATGTAATTAATAATGCAATACAGACTATATTGAAAGCTCACAACATGATAAAATATTAAAATAAATAATAAAATCAACATAATAAAAATTTAGATAATTTTTAAAATGATTAAAATATAAAAAGCAAAGATCAGGTTAATAATCAATAATGTATGATTAAATATTCATTATAAAGATGAAATGTATTTTTCTTGTCCCATAAAGAAACATTAATAATTCACATCAAAATTATAAGATAAGGAAGTTTTATTTCAGGTTTGGCCAGACTTAATTACCAAAAAAGCTTCATTAATACATAAATATATTTGGAAAGAAGATTATTAATTTTTCAAAAAAATATTTATGCCTCCTTCATAAAAAACATGAGTTTAGTGATATTAAAAAAATTACAAATTAATATATATATAAGATTAATATATATATAATAAATTGATATTAAACTAAAAAAGTCAAATTTTGACTCTATATCTGACATGAATGTTTCATTGTTTATCCATAGATTTGTGGATTTAAGAAAGTCTAATGTATATTTATTTATATGTCTGAATTTAATCAGCATTTCTACTAACAAATGGGGAATAAGTATAGAACGAGAGTTATAAATAGAAAAACCAGTCAGATGATGCCTTTTGATGTTATCTGTACTTAAAAAATAAAAACGGAATCATTAAAAGATAATTTTGTGTGTATGCCTGTCATAGGCATTTTACTCATAAACTATGAATTGAAGAAGGTTCAAAGAGAACTGAAGTATTAAAGGTTATTCTGAATATCCTATTTAGACCACAGGATCAGGGGAGGGAGCTTAAAACCAAGCTTTTTTTACTAAAAGCCTGACTAATACATTTATTTTAATGAAACTTTTGATGCATTTTATATATAACAATGGATTCCTATAGATCAAGCATAACTATTTGATTTTGTTAGATTGTTATCTCACAGTGATACATATAATTTTCTCACGACTGCGAACTGATATATCAGTTCTTTAAGCTGCAATCTCCATTGCAATACAGTTTACTTCCTCAAATCTGCAACCCTAAAATCAGCAACTCTCTGCACATAATTTACAGATGTAAACAATGATACATTCTGTTCAGATAGAGATATAAAATTTGACTTTTTTATTTTCATATCAATTCTATACCTATTTAAATTTTGTAATTTTCATTAATATTATTGAATTGATGTTTTTTTAATTGATGAACAATAAATTTGTTCATGAGAAAATTCAAGATATTCCTGATATTATTGGAAATCGTACTAAGAAAAGAAAAAAAATCACCCAGCTTAACATAATCTATCCTCACAGAAAAGGTTTGTTTACATGTGTAGTGACATCAAAACTGCTTTCATCATGTAACACAGCTTTCAGCGGTCAAGATTACAACTGCAGTTTTTAGTGTTAATTTAATGTATTTTCCAAGATAAAAAAAAAAGAAAAAAAGCTAAAAATATATCAAAGTGCTCATCCTTTTATATTCTATAAAATTCAAGTTAAATTGAAAAATGTACAATTTCTCCATTGAGAGGGAGCAGATTTCTGAAGTGATGATATTTTTACATGAAACACCAAAAGCAATATTTTTATACCACTTTATGGGTGAAAAATAATTTATATTTTGTTCAAAATATAATAAGGATTCATTGACGGATATTTATCTGATATATTATAGCTGTCCTAAAAATAATAAAGTCATTCACTTTTAAATAAAGTACATTTAATTCACGATTATACAGAAAACGTGACATTACAACTTTAAAACAAAAAGTGGAATAACAGAAAAATTTCAGTTTTCTTTCTCAAGGAAAACATCAGTTCAGTTCAATTCATGTCACTGTGGCAAGATATTTAAACCAAATTCAAAACATTTTATTTACAAAATGCTTTTTTGTGGCGACTTAAAAAAATGTGCTTTTTAAAAAATAATCGCTGAATCTGTTTTTTTTTCTGAACAAAAACTATCGAACTTTGTTACTGTGAAATTTCATTAAACACAAAATGATACTTAATCCCAACAGGTAAATCTACAAATCAGTGTATCATTTGTTCTAGGAAGTTTTTTAAGGGGTACTCTACACACACGTGAGTACACCTGCACCCAAAGCCGTCCTTATAGAGGATGTTTTAAAGCAAAACCAGGTGCAAGGATTTTGAAACACCCTTTCCTTTCAGTCTTTTAAAGTAATCTTATCTATACTATGAATAAAAAAGATTGGTTTTCACCTATATTGTGACCAAAGGAGCCAAGGTTCGATCACCTAGCTATAATAAAGGAGTAACCTATGTTTGTAGAGGTAATTTCTGGAACTATGGAACCGATTTCAAAAAATATGTTTGAAAATTGAAAGTCCCTCTTCTAACTTAGGGTACATTTTATGCCATGACCACTATCTTTTCTTTACTAAAATCACATATTATATTAAGTAATTTTTGAATATACCTTTTTCTTTTTATTAAAGAAAAAATCTTTTGTGTCCAGGTGCGAGGCTTCTCTAAGCACGCGGCCCTGTGCACCCACAGATCTCGCACACCTCTAAGGATGGCTCTGCCCACACCCTAATGTTAAACCAACAGGCAGGATGTTTTAGAACTTCTTGCTTAGGTTTATATACTCTTTTTTTTGGCATAAGATAGCTGTGCTAGATCTTTAATATGGCTATTGTTTACTTTTTAGATTTTGTTTGCAGATTTAAAAAGATACTTTCAATTTCAAAAACCGTTTTTGAAATTGAAAATACCTTTTAAGAAATATCTGTAACCAAAATCAAAAAAGTAAAAAAAAATATCATATTAAAGATGAAACTCAGCTATCATATGCAAGAAGAAATGGCACATAAAAATATTCAAATTTAACTGAGAAATTTTAAAACAACCTGCCCATTGGATTAACATTACGGAGAGGGTGTTTTCAAGTGAGTGATGAGTCCCCTTAAAAGTGTATACGTTCTTACAAGTAAATTTCAATAAACTATATAAAAGTACTGCATTCTGTAATCAGTTATTAAAAAGCATTTAGTTTCAAGTGAACAGAATGCAATCAAATTCAGTTTAAAAGCAAAAAAAGTCTTAAAAGTAACCGTAAAAAAAATATTCAAACCAATTTGTTGTCTCAAAATTGAAATTTGAATAATATTAAACTAAACTAATTAAAAATAAATAATAAAAAGCGGAATTGTCGGTTATGAATAAAACATTATAACAGTGACTGGTTGACAGATCAGCAAAAATGAAAGTTGCATCAGGTTAAACTTCGTGCCATTATTTTATCAAAAAGCAAATTGGAAAGTATCGAGTCAAACAGAAACCTGGGAAATAAACATACCTTAGTATTAACAAGAAGTTGAATACAATACATTTATGTCTTAAAAGTTATCTAATATTACAAACAACCGAAAAGAGAAAGACGCCAAAAAAAGAATGAATCGTGAATGACATAATGATTCATTAAAAGTAAATTGATTTTTATAAATCAAATACTTTTGAATTGATTCATCTATCAGCCAACGAGAATCATTTATTTCGTTAGGGTCTCTTTGCTTAAAGAAAAAATAATTTTCAACGCGTATCCTCTGATTCTAATAATGGCTAATTTTTAAAATATAAATGTGGTGATCCAGCCTCTTTGCTAAAGTAAGTGAATGGTAGGTATCACATATTATTTTAATATGTGAACTAAATATCGATTTAACATCATTAGCAAAAGATATTTACTTTAGAAGAATAATACTTTCATCTTAATAAAAGAACTTATTTAATACGGACACATTATTTACAGCAGACGATCACAGATACACACAATCGGCATAGAACACAACTGCCGATTACATAAAAACATTCTATTTACATTCTTTACTTTAGTTGCGGTTACAGTTAAATACACCACATCTCCTCCCTTCCTAAACTTCTGCTACAAGTCCAATCGCTGAGGAGGTCTCCGGATTCTAGTAGATCGGCGAACTGGTTGTGGTGTTGGAGTTGAACCGTGGACACTGAGTGGAGCATGCTCTTGTGCAATAACTGAGACTGGTATTGCATCAGTCGTCTCCGCCTCCACAGTAGTGAATGATTGTGCTAACTCAGCACTAGTTGTCGGAACATAATCATTTTGCATAGGAATGGCAGGTTTTGCAAATGATCGTTGGAGCTCGCTTTCTTTTTCCTCTATGTCACCTCCATCCCGTATTTGATCTACATGTCTACGCCACAATTGGCCATTTACATCGACAGTGTAATGTAGCTGTCCATCTTTTCTAACGACTTTTCCAAACCTTCATCTCTTGTCGCCTTGCCGGTAATTTCGTACAGCGACATTGTCACCAATTTGGAATCCCCTATCCGAGAATTCATAAGTTCCTTTACGAACTTTTTCTTCCACTCTCCTCTTAAGATCAGGATGCAGCAGATCGATTCTCGTCCGAATCTCTCTCTTCAACATGAGCATGGCTGGACTATGAAGTGTCGTGAGGTTTGGAGCTTTTCTGTATTGCATAAGGAACATGCTTAATTTTTGTTGTATTGTACCACCATAATTTTGCATTGCTCTTAGAGATTGTTTGGCTGTAAAGACGTATCTTTCGGCCTGCCTATTGCTAGATGGTTTAAATGGCGCAGTGGTCTTGTGTTTAATACCGTTATTGCGCATAAACATCTCAAATTCAAATGATATAAATTGTGGACCGTTGTCACTTACCAGCATGAGTGGCAGTCCAAATCGAGCGAAACAATCTCTTAAGCATTCGATGGTTTTGGTTGCTGTGGTGGATTTCATTGGATAAGCTTCCAACCACTTGGAATGAGCATCTACTATAATCAGGAACATATATTCAAAAATTGGCCCAGCAAAATCTATGTGAATACGTTGCAACGGTGCACTAGGATACTCCCAGCAATGCACCTTTACTCTCTGTGGGTCGGTTTTGTACCAAGCACAGTCTACACAATTCTTTGAGCAATTTTCTATATCCTTATCGATGTTCTTCCAATAAACATACGATCTAGCGACAGCTTTCATCTTAACAGCACCCAGATGACCATGATGTAACTCTTCAAGTACCTGAGCCTGATACCTTTTGGGAACACACACACGCTGGCCTAACATGACACAACCATCTTGTAGGCTATACTCTGCTTCTCTCCCTCTTAAAATTCCTCCATTCTGTAAAATATTAAGCAATGGGGCGAGGTCTGCATCCAACAGAGTTTCTTTGGCTAAGTCTCTAGCTGTGACAGGAAGAGTTTCGATTTGTGCTAACTGAAACAGATCAATTTCATCTTTAATGTCTAGCTGCTCATAGGTGGACGGCAACCTAGACAGAAAGTCAGCGTTACCATGTTTTTTTGTATGACGATACTTAATGTCAAATTGGAAAGATTGTAATACTAAAGAATAATGTAACAACCTTGTCGCTGCCAGAACTGGAAGACCTTTCTTCGATCCGAAGATGGCTACTAAAGGTTGGTGGTCAGTTAATAATGTGAATCGTCTCCCTTTTAAGTAAAGATAAAATTTCTTGACACCCCACACAATTGCTAGTGCTTCTTTATCAATCTGAGCGTATTTTTGCTCAGTTCTTGTGAGGGTTCTGGATGCGAAAAGCTATTGGTCTTTCCGTTCCTTCAGGTAAAGAGTGGGAAAGAACCGCCCCTACTCCTACAGGAGATGAGTCAGTTGCCAATATCAATGGCAGTGATGGATCATAATGCATTAGGACACGCGGAGAACAAATTTCATTTTTAATTTTTTCAAAAGCCTCCTGACAATCCTACCAAACCCATTTCACACCTTTCTGTGTTAATTTATACAAAGGATTCGCTATTGTAGCCAAATTAGGACAAAATTTTCCATAAAAGTTAACAAGCCCTAAAAAGCTTTGTACTTCCTGTACGTTAGTGGGTCTAGGAGCTTTTGAAATCGCAGAAATTTTCTCATCAGTCTTATGTATACCGTTTGCATCAATTCTGTGCCCTAAAAATTGAATTTCTTTTTGAAAAAATTTACTCTTATCTAAATTTAATTTTAGCCCATGATCTTTACATTTCTGAAAAAATTTTCTTAAGGCCTCTAAGTGTGACTTATCATCTGATCCAGTCACTCTAACATCATCCATAAACACTTTGATTCCTTCCATTCCCTGGAAAAGCCCATCAATATATCTTTGCCAAATTGCTGGAGCAGAATTTAAACCATACATAAGTCTTTTACATACATATAATCCCTTATGTGTATTTATCGTTAAGATCTTTTGACTATCCGGATGTACTTTCATTTGTAAATATGCATGTTTAAAATCGATTTTTGAAAAATGTTTACCCCCATTTAAACTTGAAAAAATTTCCTCTAATTTTGGTAAAGGATGTTGTTGTACCATAATATTTTGGTTTACGGTAATAGAATAATCTGCACATAAGCGTATAGACCCATCTGTTTTTACAACCGAGACAACTGGTGTTGCCCAATCAGAGGTCTCTACTCTCTCTATGATGCCTTCCTTTTCAAGCCTATCAATTTCTTGTTCAATTCTGTCTTTTAAAGAAAAGGGTACAGGTCTAGCTCTACAAAATTTTGGCACTGCATCAGATTTAAGTTCCAACTTTACTTCATAATTATTAATTTCCCTTAACTTATCGTCAAAAAGCTCTTTATACTCTTCTAACAATTTACTCAAATTATAGTCATTAGATGTTCTTACTGCTTTTATAGAATTCCAGTCTAAATTTATACTATATAGCCATTCGCGGCCAAAAATTGTATCCAAATTTTCCTTAACAATATACAAATTTAATTTAAATTTTTGATTTTTGTATTCAACATCAACAGTAACAAAACCCAAAGGTACAATTATTTCACCTTTATATGTTTTAAAAACTACTTTTGTGGGATGAATTCTTTTTTTCGAAATCTCATGAAATTTTTTTATGCTCATTACCAAGACGGCCCCTCCAGTATCAAGTTCCATAGTCACAGGTTTATTTTCAATATTTACTGTTAACATAATTGGAGGTTTTCTTTGCTCCTCCCTTTTCAGCGAATTCAAATCTAAAGAATACATTGGGATAACATTTTCACTAGAATACAGGGTATCTACCTGCTTTTGTTTAACTGTGCTCCCTTTTAACTCTTTTTTCGCTGCAAAACAAGCTTTTCGAATGTGCCCGATTTTTTGACAAAAATGACACGTAGCTAATTTAAATCTGCAGGAATATTTATCGTGATCCGTTGCTGTACACTGCATACAGCTCGTTTTTACTTTCTTTCCTGAAAGATTTTGTTTTCCAAAGTTTTTCTTTTGCGAAACAAATTTTGACTGCTCATTATTTTTCCTTACGCTAAATTCTTTAATTTCTAGAGATTTACCCATTATCTCATTTGCCCTTTTCATAGCTTTCTCCATAGCTAAAGCAATTTTCAAGGTATTCTCAATATCTATATCATCTTCCTCAAAAAGTCTATCTAATATTGCTCTATCCCTTAGCCCGCTTACGAAAACATCCCGTAACATCGTGTTCAACATTTCCTGTTTATACTGACAAGGAATTGCCAAGGGGCGAAGTTCAGCCATAAAAGCACTGACACTTTCTTCCTCCCGTTGCTTACGATTTAGAAACACGTGCCTACTAGGAATTATAAGCGGCGTCGGAGTGAGATGAGCTTTTAATGTATTTTTTAGAATAAGGTAATCTTTATCGGAAGGATTGTCAGGAGCTAGCAGGTTTTTCAACAAATTATATAATTTTGCTGACAAACTAGAAATAAAAACTTTCCCACGTTTGCCATCCGGAACATCTGAATATCCATGAAAGCTTCGAAGCGTTCTAAAAAAGAATCAAAAGCTTCATCTGTTTCATCAAATTTTTCAAATTGAACTGAAACTTTAGCTTCTTGCGTTTTCGGATCGGCAAAAGTGGTTAATTTCTCGAATAAAATTTTATTTTGTTCTATTAAACTTTGAACCAACTGCTCCATTTTCAAATCTTCTTTAAAGATAAATACAAAAAGAATTCTTTACCTTGGCAGTCTTTGGCATCTAATGTGCGTGAATCCGACACTTTTTATCCCATCCTCGTCGCCAGATATCACATATTATTTTAATATGTGAACTAAATATAGATTTAACATCATTAGCAAGATATATATACTTTGGAAGAATAAAACTTTCATCTTACTAAAAGAGCTTATTTAATACTAGCTGACCTGCCCGGCGTTGCCCGGGTCCGTATTAACAATATTAAACGAACTTGAAATTTGTATGATTTTATCATTAACTCGTTACATGCAGAAATGCATTGTCTGAAATACGTGGCCACTGACTGTGCGAAAATTCGGTTTAAAAAACAACTAATGTTAAGCTCTAAAAATACTGAAAATGAGCGATGAGAAACGCGGGAGGAAATATGTATCCAACGACTGCGTGATATTCGTGTTAAAGTGTTGATATTTATCAAAAATCACTGTTAAGTCACGTAACTAATTATTATTATTTTTTCACATAGAAATCCCTAGTGAAATATTTTGAATTTCAAACTAATTATATCACTCTTAAATCCGACTATACCATGAATGAAATCGATACTCGCTGGTAGCTAAAAGGTTGGCATACGGTATTATAATTTCAGAACCATTTAACAAAAATAAATATTATTTTTAATCAAATCATGCGTAATGTTTACTATGTGGATAAATTCCTAAGCGGAAATTTTGTACTCTAACCATAACCTTCCAGTAACCTAACTGCGACTTAACAGTACCCTACCGTAAATTAAATATAACATAAATGTAACCTAGCCTTCACTTTATTGTAATCTATCCTTATTCTAACCGTAACATAAATGCAATTTAACTTTAACCTAACTTAACCGTGACCTAACTGTAAATTAAACATAAACGGGAAATTAAACATAAACGGGAAATTAAACATAATCAAAGACTTACCGTAATGTAATTGCAACTTAAATGTTACCTAACCATATATTGGGTTCATGTCCACGGAAATTATTTTCTCTTGTTTGGATCTGGTTGTGATTCATTAGACTATTTTCGTCGGGTTCAGATTTCGTGAGATTCAATTTTTAGGTATTTTTTGATATTGAGTTTTAATGTTAGGGTCGTATTCATGTCCATAGAAATTATTTTGCCTTGCTCGGATACAGTTATCGTTCTTTGGAATATTTTTGCCGGGAACAGATTTGGTTCAGTTCAGATTTTGGCTTTTTCTTCAAATGGAATTTTTGGATTCGGGTTTTCTTGCGTGTTCACGGAAATTATGCTGCCTTGTTAGAATAAGAACATGCTTCACTGGAATATTTTTTTTCAAGTTCAGATTTGGTTCAGTTCAGATTTTGTGATTTTTTCAAGGAAATTTTTTAGGTTCAGATTCGGTTCATGTGAATGGAATTTTTTTGTCGTATTCAGATCCGATTACGATTCTTTGGAATATTTTTTATCGGATTCCGATTTGGTTCGATTCAAATTTCAGGTATTTTTTCAAATAGAATTTTTAGGTTCGGATCTCGTTCATGTCCACGGAAATTATTTTGTCATACTCGAATCCAGTTATGATTCTTTCGAATATTTTGGTCGAATTTCGATGTGGTTTGGGTCAAATTTCAGGTTTTTTCAAATCGAATTTTTTAGGTTCGAGTCGGGTTTAGTCCATAGAAATTATTTCGTCTTGCTTGGATTGGGTTATAGTTCTTTGGAATATTTTTGTCGGGTCGAGATTTGGTTCAATTCAGATTTCGGGTTTTTCTTCAAATATAACTGTTGGGTTCGGGTCTTCTTGCATGTTCACGGAAATTATTCTGTCTTGTTCGAATAAGGACATGCTTCACTGGAATATTTTTGTCAAGTTCAGATTTCATTCAGTTCGCAATTTTTTCCAAGAAATTTTTTGGGTTCGGATTGTGTTCATGTCCATGGAAATATTTTGTCTTGTTTGGATCCGGTTGAGTTTCTTTGAAATAGTTTTATCAGATTCAGATTTGGTTTGATTCAAATTTCAGGTATTTTTTCGAATGGAAGTTTTAGGTTCGTATCGGGTTCATGTCCACGGAAATTATTTTGTCGTACTCGAATCCGGTTATGGTCCTTTCGAATACTTTGGTCAGATTTAGATGTGGTTTCGGTCAAAGTTCAGGATTTTTCAAACGGAGTTTTTTAGGTTTGATTCGGGTTTATGACCACGAAAAGTATTTTGTCTTGCTGGGATCGGGTTATAGCTCTCTGGAATTTTTTTATCGGTTTCAGATTTCGTTCGAGTCATATTTCGGGGTTTTTAAAGAAAATATTTAGGTTCGGGTCAGGTTTCATGCCCACGAAAATTATTTTTCCTTGTTTGGATCGGTTATGCTTCACTTGAACATGTTTGCGGGATTCAGATTTGGTTCGGGTCAGTTATCAAATCCATAGTTTTTTTTAAACAGAATTTTTAGGTTAGGGTTGGGTTTATATTCACGGAAATTTTGTGTATCGCGGATCGGAGTGTGGTGTGTTTTTTTTTTTTTTTTCTGGTTGGGATCGGGTTATGTTTAAATTAGTCTAAACATTAAGGTTATAATCAGTTTTGCTACTATTCTTTTTATGGCTATTTCTGATAGATAATTTACTTTGCTATTTGATTATTTATTATGGTGAATGAATCGTTTGCGGATACAAACAATTGTACGCCAAACAGCTATTTTATTTTTGATTTAAAAAGAAATTAAAGCCATATTACACTTTTAAATTGAATAGAACACATTTAAATTTAATCAATGATTAAAAAAATTAACTCATAGAAAAGTGTTGTGTATTTTTTACGGCAATACAGCTAATGACTCATACATTCTAATGTTCGAAATGCCAAAAATATGCGTACAACCATACAGTAAAAAGAAATTAATAAAGTGGCCGTATAATGTCTTGGGGTGACGCAAAAAAATGTAACTCAAATATCCGCTACATTAAGTCCAAATAAGCACCAACAAAACCATGTGCTTTCAAACTCCGATCAATTCAAACTGGTTTAAACCAGTATTTCTTTGTTTTTGTTTTATATCTTTTAAACTGTTATTGAATAGATGACTAAATTTCGTTTAAAAAATAACGTTTTGTGCCATTATTGCCTGTAATACATGATCAGAATGCATGAAAGATACAAATAGATCAATCATAGGCAAGAATTATTTGATTATTTTTATCATATGACTTTGAAATATCAATATGGAAGCATCATTTAAGATTTTGTTTGAAAAATAAACATTCTTTCGTTAATGTCTTAAAATCGTCTGCACTCTGAAATCTAGATTTTAGATTAATATTATTATTTAAGTGTTCATGCATGATTTTAAAAAAATCTTTTCATCACTAAAAATATTATATATTGACATGGAATAATTAATATGTTGTTAAATCATAAACATTTTTCATCTACGTTATAAAGTATTAAACATTTCTGAAAAAAAAGAAAACTTTTAGTAATACAATTTTTTACTTCAAATCATATGTTTTCAATATTTTATTTAATTTTATTTTGACATGTAATTATTTTTAATTTTCCAATTTCAATTATTTTAAAAGCAAACATTTATTTTAATAAATACAGTAGACTCCCTCAAATCCGCACAGCTTGGGACCAGAGGTTGTGCGGTTTTTAGAATTTTGCGGATTTCTGGTCATTGCTTTGTTTACATTTTTTAAATAGTGATTTGAGTGCAATTAATAGTGAATTCGGAATTATATAATGAATGATTACAATATAATAAAATATTCAAATAAGTAAGAAACTAAAACAATAAAAATTTAGATAATTTTTTAAATATTTAAATTTTTAATAGGAAAGGTCAAGTTAATAATCAACAGAGTATGATTAAATATTCATTATAAATATTAAATGTATTTTTCCAAAAATATTCAACAAAACTTGTACTCATAAAGCTACATTACTCATTCACATCAAAATCATAAAATAATGATTTTTTTCTTCAGTTTAGCCAGGCTTAGTAACCAAAAAAATAAAAAATAAAATCTTGATTGATACATAAATGTATTTGGTGAGAAGATTGTAATTACCACTGATATCAGCACTATCTTGAATTTTTTCAGAAAGAAATTTATTCTTTCTTCATGAAAAAACATGAACTCTGTCATATTAACAAAAATTATAAATTAAAAAACATATGGAATTGATACAAAACTAAAAAAAATAAATTGTGTTCCAATATCTAAACTGAAAGTTTCATTGTTTACATCCACAAAATATGTGCGGATTTTAGAGAGTTGCGGATTTGAGGGAGTCTACTGTAATATAATAGAAAAAAACCATATAAAAAAATTACTATTTCTTCGTAAAATATGCTTCAGCTGTAATTCATTTCTTCCAATCCGTCTTATTAATACAAAATTCCTTCCTTTTGCTTTTGTTTGAGATATTAAAATTTCAGCGATAAATGGTTTCATATTGCAACCCCCTTTTTTTTTCGGTTTACTTCTCCACCACCTATCTTTTTCCTCCATGGCGTACAGCAGCTATGATGAAAAAAAAAATCCTCATTTAAACTGACAGTTTGCCAGTCTATGAATTTTAAAAATCAGTCCCAGCTTTTTTAATTATTTCTGCGAAACTTTTATGCAACCAACCAACCATAAGAGAATAAAAGTGAAAAAAGCTAAAAAAAGCGATTTTTTATGAGAGTGAAGTTTGGAATTTAATTAATTACTCAGTTAATAAATAGAATTTTGAAATTCTGAGCGTCAGGTGCATCAGGAGAGATATTGGGCTACTCTCAGAAAAAAATTGAGCTTCGTACGTACCGTAGTTTTCGCTAACTATCGCAGACAGACACACACACACACACACAGAGCGATTTGTTATTTTATTAATATAGATGGACACATTATTTACAGCAGACGATCACAGATACACACAATCGGCATAGAACACACTTGCCGCTTACATAAAAACATTCTATTTACATTTTTACTTTAGTTGCAGTTACAGTTAAATACACCACAAAAATTGTCATCCCTTTATATTATATAAATATCCTTTTAAGGATGTGTTTTATCCATGTATAGTGCATAATATAAAGTCATCAAGTTGGTCATTGTGGCAAGATATTTAAATCAAAATCATAGCATTTTATGGTTCTAATTGGTTATCCCGTCGACCAATTTTGCCAAATCACCAAAATAATAGTCAAATTAAACATATTGATGTAATTTTTGTTTTAAATAACGAAAAAACAAATAAACTAGAACAGTATTAATAAAAATACAAATACAAATCATTCAATGACATTTTAAACACTTTTATTATTACAATGTTATTGGATGCGACATTCAAGCTCATCCATTATTGGCATTTAATCTTATAGTTTGGCTATGGTTTTTTGATCGATGAATAAGCAAGTAGTGCTCATTTGATTTACAAAATGCTTTTTTGTGGTGACTTTTTTATTTTAAAAAAATGTGCATTTTATTCGGTAATGGCTTTTAAAAAAATAAATAATGATTGCGAAATTTGTTCTTTTTCTGAAAAAAAAAAAATACAGTCGAATCTTGTTAATGTGAAATTTCATTAAACACAAAATGATACTTAATCCCAACCGGTAACTCGGTAACCGGGGTCTCTACACACATGTGAATACACCCACTCCATAGTGTTAAACCAACAGGCAGGTTATTTTAGAACTTCTCACTTAAATTTCAATACAGAAGACTTCCACAAATTCACACAGCTTGGGACCAAAGATTGATTTTAGAATTTTGCAGACTTCTTTTCACTGGTTTGTTAAAATTTTTTAACAGCAGTTTGAATGCAGTAGATAATGTAATTGAAAGTATAATTAAAGCTTACAATATAATAAGATATTAAAATAAATAATAAACTAAAATAATAAAAATTTAGATAATTTTTAAAATGATAAAAATGTTAAAAGAAAAGGACTTATAATCAACAATGTATGATTAAATTAAATATACGTTATAACGATGAGATGCAGTTTTCCTAAATTATTCAATGAAACTTGCCTTAGAAAAGTACATTACAAATTCACATCATAATCATAAAATAAGGAAGTTTTATTTTAGGTTTAGCCAGACTTAATAACCAAAAAAGCTTGTTTAATACATAACTATATTGGTTAAGAAGATTGTGATGACCAGTGATATCATCAATATTTTGAATATTTTCAGAAATAAATGTATTCTTCCTTCATGAATAATAAAAAAAATACACTTATATTAACAAAAATTACAAATTAAAATATGTAAGGAATTGATATAAAACCAAAAAAGTGAAATTTTGTCCTTCTATCTGAACTGAATGTTTCATTGTTTACATCTGTAAATTATATGTGGATTTTAGAGAGATGTAGAGAGATTTTAGGGTTGCGGATTTGAAGGAGTCTACTGTATTTTTATTTATTTATTTATTTATTTTTTTGCATAAGATTGCTAAGCTAGATCTTTAATATCGCTATATTTTACTTTTTAGATTTTGAATCCAGATTTAAAGAGGTACTTTCATTTATTGAGAACAGTTTTGAAACTGAAAATACCTTTTAAGAAAAACCTGTAACCAAAATCAAAAAAGTAAAAAAAAAATTATATAATATTAAAGATGAAACTCAGCTATCATATGCAAAAAGAAATGACGTATAAAAATAATCAAATTTAAGTAAGAAATTGGAAAACAACATGCTCGTTGAATTAACATTACAGAGAGGGTGTTTTCAAGTGAGTGATGAGTTCCCTTAAGTTACGCGTTTTTATATGAAAATTTCGATAAACAACATAAAGGTACTGCATTATGCAATCAATTATTAAAAAATATTTAGTTTCAATTGAACAGAATACAATTAAATTCAGCTTATAAGCAACAAAATGTTTTAAAAGTAAACGTAAATATACATTCAAACTAATTTTCTGCATCTAAATTGAAATTTGAACAATATTAAACCAAAATATTTAAAAAAATATAATAATAAGCGGAATTATCTGCTATGAATAAAACATTATAATAATGACTGAATGACACATCAGCAAAAATGAAAATTGCGGCACATTTAATTTGTGCCATTATTACCAAATAGCAAATTGTAAAGTATTGAGTTGAAGAAAAAACTATGAAACAACCTACCATACCATTAACAAAAAGTTCAATGGAATAAATTTATGTTTTAGATGTTACCTGACATTACAAAAAGCGGAAGAGACAACAACGCTAATAAAAGAATGAATCTCGAATTACTTAATGATTCATTAAAAGTGGTATTGATTCTCATGAATGAAGTACTTTTGTATTTGATTCATCTAACATTTCGTGATTCATTCAATGCGTTGGCGTCTCTTTGCTTAAAGAAAGAAAGTATGTGATATTCTACGCGTATCCTCTGATTCTAATAATGGCTAATTTTTAAAAGGTAAACGTGGGGATCCATCCTCTTTGCTAAAGTAAGTGAATGGTAGGATGTGTTTCTTCATTTACTCTTTAGTAATAATTCTCCCATTTATGACTTGATCCTGTTGTACCAACAAAATTTCATTTAGGCAAATTTTACTATCAGTGATATTTGATCACTTAAAATATTATTAAAAAGCTTTTTTCAGCAGGCATTTTCATTTATTTATTTATTTAAATATAGTTTAAGTTACGATTTTTGTGTTAAACACGAGGAATTCATTCGAATTGTGATTGAGTTTGATTTAAATGTTTGATTTAAATGTTTAATTTTAGATCATTGCATTCCTTACAAACTGAATTTGTCTGTATTGAACTAAGTTAAATAAGAATATTTTTTAAATGATTAACCCTAAAATACTTGTTCCAAACAGTAATTAATTGCATAATATAATACATATGAAGGTTATAAAATTTACCCAAAATATTAGAACAGCTTAAAAAATAGCAAGGGTTTTAAAAATCTGAAATGTTGAAATTCCATCTTCTTCATGATGTAATTTAGGTTGCTCTGATAAAAAATATTTACGATTGTTTCTTTACATTTGGCAAAAATGTTCGGAACATGACTATGTGCTTATCCCGTCGATCAAAAATCAGTCATCACACTATAAGATTAAATGCCAATAATGAATGATCATGAATGTCACATTCAATTACTTGAAATATGATACACATATTTAAAACAGCATCAAGTGATTTTTAATTTGACTTTTTATTAATTTTTTATTAATATTCTACTGAGTTTTTGTTATTTAAAAAAAAATTATATCGATATGTATGATTTAGTGATTTGTATAATTTGGAAAATTGGTCGATGGGATAACTAAAACGTACCAAATGTTCTTATATTACCTGTTTAAGAAAAATACTCTGTACCAACATTGATGCCAGGATCACTAATTCAGGATTCCTGCTGGTCATGCAATAAAAAAATTTAGTGAAAAATCAGGGCATTTTTTTAATAATTGAAATGGTGAGGGAATTTTTGATGTGATACTTTCCATCAGCATCTTGATTGTGGTTGTAAATGAAGAAAATTTGAATCAATTATTAATCCAATCTAAAATTTGTAAACAAAACATATAAAAGCTACAGAACACAAGCATCACATGAAAACAAATAAAAATTGAAAATTCTTTTCATTGCATACTTCTTTTTAGCATTTATCTAATTTAAAATTGTCCATTGTGTTGAGTTTTACAACAATATATAAGATAGATTTTTACTGAGAAAGATCAGATAATTTTTTTTTACCGGAAATGTGTATGAACCATGTAATTACAGTAACCATTATATCTATACTAGTGTGAATGAAGTACAATCAAAGTTCTATAATCCACAGAAGTTGGGGCCAAAGGTTGTGTGGATTATGGAATATTGTGGATTATTGATTGTTATAGATTATGTGTCATTCTATTATTCCTAGACAGCATTTTAATTTTTTAAACTGTATAATATGAAAAGATATATATGAAAACTAATAATTAATTTAATATGCTATCTCAATATATAATTTTATTAAAAAATTGATATATGTGCCCTTAAATAAATATAATTACATATACATATGTTCTGTAATACAGTTTGTTTTTTAACTTGTATATAATATAAGAATTATATTGAAAAAATATCTGTTTTTATGATTCTTTTTGTAAATTTTTTTATTATTTGCTTTAAAAAATCCATCTTGGACCACAAACTTGTAAATTTTTGTAAATGTTTACATTTGTAAAGTAACGTGAATTATCGAAAATTGCAGATTATGGGTGTGTGGATTATCGATCCTTGACTGTATTTGATATACAATATTTTTGATATTTGATGCACAATATGAAGTACAATAGAAGCAGACTGCCTCAAATCCGTAACTCTCTAAACTCTGCACATAATTTATGGATGTAAATAAAGAAACATTCAGTTCAGATACAGAGACAAAATTGGACTTTTTTACTTTTATATCATTTCCATTTTTATTTTAATTTGTATTTTTTTTCTTTTTTATTACTGAATTCATCATTTATTTTTTTCATGATGGAAGAGTAAATTTATTTCAGAAAAAAATTCAACATATTCTTAATTACAATCTTTTTACCAAATATATTTATGAATTAATCAAGATTATTTTTTATGAAGTCTGGTTAAACCTGAAATAAAACTTCCTTATTTCATGATTTTGATGTGAATTAGTAATTTACCTTTATGAGGCATGTTTCATTGAATAATTTAGGAATAATGCATTTCATCTTTATAATAAATATTTAATCATACATTAATGATTAACTTGACCTTTGCTTTTAATATTTTAACCATTTTAAAAATTATTATTTAGGTAATTTTAATATTTTATTATATTGTAAGCATTTTTATAGGTTTAATTGCATTAAATATTACATTCAAATTACACTTTAAAAATTGTAAACAGTGCGATGACCAGAAATCCACAAAATTCTAAAATCCGCACAATCTCTATTACCATGTTTTATGGATTTGATGGAGCCTAATATATTTAGAGAGCAAAATTCAACTAAGTTTATGATCTAAACATGCCATTAACATTTACAATACTTCTGGGTAAACCACGCTTTTCAGCTGATACAGTAGACTCCCTGAAATCTGCACACCTTCAGATCAGAGGTTGTGTGGATTTCAGGTCTTTGCTTTGTTTACATTTTTAAAATGATGATTTGAATGTAATTAATAATCCAATCAAAATGATAATGAATAAAAAAAAAGCCTTTGGAAAGAAAAATGTTTTTTTAAAAAACATTTTTGACTTTTTTCCGAGCATTCCCATCTCTATTCATGCTTTAACTTGTAAGAGTATGCGACTCATCCCATCCCATGACATAATTTTTGGTAATAAACACAATTTGAACATAAGTAATTTATTTCAAAAAATTTTTTTTCTTTTTTCACTGTTTACAACAAAATATATTTCAGTATAAGAAACAGGCTATTGCCCTAATAGCATTGATAAAATTTTTAAATTCCCACAGATTTGCTGTTTAAATTCTGGATTTTTAATAATACTGGGGAGAAAATCAAGGTTATCATATGATTGTTTAAAAATTACTGAATGAACTATAGGAATTGAAGGTAGAACATTACCATTATTAAGTAAGACACCTTTTTAACTTCTTTTATTAGAATCAATAAATAGTCTCTACTGAGATTATTCATGATCAGGACTGAAAAATAAATGAGTCATAAGTCCAGGAATATCTGTACAGTATACAAGTGTGTTTTCTTAAAAAAATACTTAGTAATTTTTTTTTTAGGTTACTATAACAAGAATACATTGTTCCTGAAGCAAATAGATTTTTATTGTAAAGAAAATGACAAATATAAGATATATATATAAGATATCAATAAACGAACAAAATAAATTCTCACTACAAATGCACAGCAGAAAATTGCAACTTATAACGAGGTGCCATCTAGTTTTACATTTCACATCTTTTAGTGCAGTATTGTATTATTGCATTTTACTACAAAATATATTTTTGTTCTTATTTAGATGTTGTTACCATGCAATAAATATTACACAATCATTTTATTAAAAGGCACCCCATCTTTTTTTGTTTTGTGAAAAAAATGTAGGTGATGTCAAAAAACTAATGTCATGTCTGTTATCAGCATGTCTGATTTACTAAGAAAAAAGTGCTCTGCAAATCCCAGATTTGTGTAAACCTGTGTTATTTACAAAACATTTACTTTTAAATGAACAGAATATAACCATCTATAAGCAATATATTGTTTTAAATTTAAAGAAAAAACAATTTATTGTTTTCCAATTTTAATTGGAATAACATTTGCCGAACTAATTACAAATAAATAAATTATCTGGCTACAAATATTAAAATAAAATTATCTGCATTTTGATAATGTTTTAAATTACTAATTATCGATAAAAGAAGATCCAATCGCTGTTTTTATAAATTTTAACAGAAGCGTGATCAAATAAACTATTTTAGCATAATCTTATTTTGGTAAAAAGGGTGGCATAAATAAACTGATTTTTTAATTGTTACCTGATAAAACAGAAAAGGCAAAATACAAGACGCCAAATGCAGAAATGAATCGCGGATTTTTACATCATGATTTATTCAAAAGGATTCATTTCTTAAATGGAGTAGCTTCTACTTAATTAGTAAATAATCTAGGATTAAGCTGCTATTTATTAATAAAAATGTTGCAATGACAGTATAACTATTAATTTTTTATCCCTATTTATATTGTTAGTGTTCAAACCAGATATCATCAGAAACAAAATTTAGCAATAAATTTTCCTGTTAGTTTTTCAAAATCATATTGTATCAGAATTAAAACCCGTTACTTTGTTTAAGTGCTATATTCACGGATTTTGACTAATGCTATCTATTCTTGTTTTATAAATAAATGTTTTTGAACATTTCTGTCACTGAGATTTATTGAATGGTTCACTCTATCTGAATGAATTCCTTCGAGTCATTCAGTTCTTTCGAGTCATTCATTTCTTTCGATTCATTCATTGTATTAGTGTCGCTTTACTCTTGTGAAAACATCTAAGAACTAAGAGTTCTGATATTAAACATTGCTAATTTTTTAAACCAATTTTCTGACCCATCCTCTTTATTAAAATAAATTAATGGTAAGCAATTTTTATTTATTCATTTATTTTGCCGTCGCTCTTCTTCTGAAAAATACTGCAACTTGTGAGTTGAAGGTATGATAGCACAAAATTTTAATTGTGCCGGCTTTAATTTTTGCTTACATTTACTATCATTTAAAATATTTGGCACACAGATAAACTGAATATTTGACAAGCCGAATAATAACTATCAAGTGCAGTACTTTAATATGTTACATATTGTAAATGTTAAATTTTTAAACAGTTTTACACAATATTTGATACTTTCTTTCTGATAAGCATGATTTTTTTTTTTTTTTTTAGAAGTAAATTTTACATTATTAAAATTATTATTTGAGTTATTATTTAACAAAACACATTTCTTTTAATAAAATTTTAAATTTCATGGTTGTGAATGTAATTTTCTTAAATATAAAAAGATTTTTTTGGAAGAGAAATTTTGTTGCCATATAGGTAATATGTTTTACTTGTCATAAAAATATTAAAGTATAGAAAAATATTAAAGTTTAGCAAAATACTAAAGTATCATTAGTGTAGAAGATAAATCTGCAAGTTAAAATTGTTGAGAATGTAATCGCACATTAAGTGTACTTAATATCTCATATGGAATTATAAGTGGCAACAGTATTATTGTTGTTAGTTTGATTTTGTGGAAGTTTTTATGTTATGTTACTGGATGTGTGTTCTATGTGTAATCTTTAGAAATAAGGCCTGTGATGTTTTTCATCGGACTTTGATTAATTATTATATCTAAAAAAAATAATAAAATAAGAGCCTTTGCTGAAATTTATGACAGACAAGCGATTTTCTTTAATTAGGGAAGAATATTTGTCCTAAATAATGTTTTTTCCATCTCATAGATTTTGAATAGGGCAATATCGAATATTCAATATCTATTCGATATTCAGGTCATCCTACAGAATATCAAACTATTCAGTCTGCCAAACCGAATACTCAGAAAATTTCTTAAAAATATTTTAAAAACTTTTTGCCAGTTCTACCCAATTATTTGCAAATAATTAAGGTACTCAGAATAATTGGGCAGAATCATCTTTAAACAAAAGAGAATGCAATTATATTTATTTGCTGTTTTAAAAGTATGTGTAATTATGTGTACACTCCCTCAAGTCCGCACAGTTTGAAACCAGAGGTCATGCAGATTTTAGAATTTTTCGAATTTCTGGTCATTGTTTTTTACAGTTTTTAAGCAATAATTTCAATGTAATTAGTAATGCAATTGAAGTTATAATAAATGCTTACAATATAATAAAATATTAAAATAATTAATAAACTAAAATTATAAAAATTTAAATAATTTTAACAGATATGACATATTAAAAGCAAAGATCAATTTAATAATCAATAATAAGATGATTAAACATTCATTACAAAGATGAAATGTATGTTTTCTAAATTATTTAATGAAACTTGTCTTGCAAAGGTTCCAATGGCACCAATTCGCATCAAAATTATAAAATAAGGAAATTTTCTTTAAGATTTAACCAGATTTAATTACCAAAAAAGCTTGCAAATGTATTTGGTAAGAAGATTGCAACTACCATTGATATCAGCACTACCTTGAATTTTTTTCAGAAATCAATTTATTCTTCCTTCATAAAAAAAACATGAATTCAGTAATATTAATAAAAGTTACAAATTAAAATACATATAGAATTGATATAAAACTGAATTTTACTGAGTAAAACAGCAGTTTACTCAATATTAAAACTGAGTCAAATTTTGTACCTCTATCTGAAAATAATGTTTCATTGTTTGCATCCCTCAATTATGTGCGGATTTGAGGGAGTCTACTGTAACCTTTAATGGGGATTTTCATGAGAGTTAATGATGTAGAAATGCAAACATTTCCTGGTAAAGTAATCAGTTTCTTTCTTTTTTTCACAAACTGGTTGTTTCGAAATTAAATGAAAAAACTATCACAGGTCAGTGATAACTCATTGTTAAAAAACATCACCATCAGCCTCCTCATGCCGCCCTTCCATGAAGTTTCTGTAAGCAATGTTAAATTTCACAAGTCGTCATTCAGATGACTGAGACATTTTTCTAAGGGAAGAATTTCAGAGTGTAAAGGGCACTTTGAAATTTCAGAGAGAGGTAGCACTCTGCGGAGACATTTCGATTCTTTGAGGGCAGGGGGGGCCACCCTGTAAATTTGACGCTAATCAGTCTAAAAAAACCTTTTCCGGTGTTTTTCGTATTCTTTTAAATTCATACAAAAATCGCGAATTTTTCTATAGTTTTCCCTAACTGCATTTATAAAGACAAAATTACATTGCTAAATAAATTAATAGAAAATCTGCCCTTCAAAATCCATTAATTTATTTTAAAACAGCTCCTGTTGAAAAGTTAAATGGCGAAAATTGCCATTATTTTGTAAAAAACCCAGGTGAACATCAAAATCTTCCAATATCCCTCTGTTCTTTCCCTCAAATATCAACGCAACTCGAAATGAAAGAATTTCAACGAGAAAGAAACATCGATTTGAGGAAATATTCTTCAGATTTATCGTGAGATTTCTCTATTGCGTAACCAGTTTTAAAAGACCTGTCTTGGCATACTTCCAAAATAATGGACCTTTCCGAAGGTAGGGAAGCACTGAGGGGACGAAATTCCTCTCCATTCCCGACGAAGTAGGAAAAACTCCCTTTACATTGTTCCTAGTCCTATTATCAACAATAGACTCGTCCAAGTCAGACCTATTACTCACGTGATAGGTCATTAATGCTTGGCTCAGCAGTACATCGCAGGGTTGACAAAAACCCAGGTTTTTGTGGGGTTTTCTGGGTATTTGTGGGTATTTGTGGACTTTTCTGGGTTTTAGTTATTCTTCTGTATATTTGTATATTTAAAAATATGTGTGTGTACTCATTTAAAAATATATAATTAAGTTGCATTTTTTAATTACATCTGATCTATTTATTACTAATTAATACTATTATTTATAACATCAGTTAATAAATTTATATTCTATTCTGATATTAGTATTAATACTAATATCAATAGAAAACTTAAAACTAATATGAGAATAAGTTTATTAACTGATATAAAATAATTTTCATATTTTTAATAATTCATGTTAATTATTATTAATACAAATATTAATACTATTACTAATAATAATAGTACTATTATAATTAACTTAATACTATATTCAGCAATGAAAGTGAGTTCTTATCACTTTTAAATATATTTTAGTTATCACAATGAATAATTAATTTTATGTTTGTACTAACTATAATAATTAAAATTGTTGTAATAATTAATAACTATGATAACTAAACTATTTGGCTTTGCCTGCTAGCACGGCTAGTCTTTTTATATGTAAATCTTGAAGCAAGCAAACTTCGAACCGGATCCCCGCTGCCTATGCCAATGCATAACAGGTTGAAAATATACACTACTGGGCCCCTCCCTTTAAACAGTTCTCTAATTTAGATGCACATCTTAAACTGTATCTGCGCTGCCTACAACACCATGATGAGGATGCTGCGCATGCACAAAACGATTCTTCCATTTAAATTTATCTGTAATTGATATGCTAATGTCATGCTGAACATGTCTCAAACTAGGTACCAGCTGCATACAGCGCTGTATTGCAGGCATTCTGTGCACACACTACCAAGTAGTGCGCTATCTTCTTAACAAAAACACATTTGAACAAAACTCTTTTAAACAACCTATCTGTAGACATATAAGTCGAGGGAGTGGCATTTTATGGCAAGAAATTAAGATTTTTGCATAAATTATTACGGAAAATAGCAGTATTTGACACAGCATTCTTTTTTATAAAAGTTTATCGTATGTTATAAGCTAAGCTATCTTAAAGTTTGAAACAGATCAAGCAAGAATTTAAGATTTTACAAAAATTAATAATATAAAATAGTGGTATTTGAGGGAAGGAGTGTTTTAATTTAAAAAAGCAGCTAACAATTATATCTTAAGCTCTTGATGAACCGCAAAAGATACAACCATACTGTCATGTTCTGTTAAGATTTGGAGAAATTCGATGAAATTCGAAGATTTGAAGTAACACAAGAAAATTATGCTAAAATGCTACAAAGAGATCATCGGGACCGAGTATTCTTTAGCTAATATAATGGATGCAAAGTTTAGATGGGAAAGGTTTAATTTAACAAAAGAAGAAGAAACTGATGAATGGATAATGCAGTATTATTCAGAGTGGTTATCTGTGATATTAGAATTTAAAATTAAAGACACAGACTATTTTCCTAATTCACTTTTTTCAGAAAGTATTATGTCACAATTCTCGGCTTCAAAATGATGGGAAATTCTTTAAGGAAAAATACAGAAAAAAAAACAAGTTAGATTCTGATTTTTGTAGTTTTTCCAATCTCTGCATTCTGTTCCATCTAGTTTTGCTTCCATCAAGAGGATTTTCTCTACATTTGCATTCATATAGTCCAAATTATAGAACAGACTAGACTCAGAGCAGTAAAAAATTATAGATATTACCATAAAAATTAAAGTGAATGTGATTTTGATTGGTAAACTATAAAAAAAGATCAATTATAATTATTTTGTATTACATCGCATAACTTATTTGAAATATATTTTAATAAAATAAATAAATTAATTTAAAAAATAAATATTCTGAAATTAACTAGGGTAACATCCCCAGTAATTGGCACATTAAGAATTTGTCTTTAAACTTACTTCAATTTTCATTACAAAGAAATAAGATATTTACTTGGAAATATTTTTAAATCAAAGAATGCATATCTGTGTATCTGTTTTGCCCATTAAAAGCAAAAAAATTTAAAAAAGTATTTTTATAAAAATATATTTATAAAAAGTTGCTGAAATCACCAGTAATTGGCACCTAGAGCACCAATGTATGACACCTTGTGATCCAGTAATTGGCACAAGTTTATATTAAAAAAACAAAAAACAAAAAACTTTACATTTTGCATTGGGTTTAATCGCTTTAAATGAATTTACTGTAGACGAAGATGCCATATTTCAGGTTTTTGTGAGTAAGAAATCAGCATATTAGGCTAAAATGTGAACACTTTAAAACAATACAATATACTTATATTAATACCCAGTAATTGTCATGCTGTCCCCAGTAATTGTCATATGAAGCTTTAATAGATTCTAATTACTGATAATATTTCATATTTTCAAATAAAAACAAATGATAAACAAAATTAGTCTATAACTTTAAAAGTACTTCCAAAATAAGTGGTTTAATCTTAAATTCCTTGCGAATTCCTTGTAATTGGAATAGGTGCCAATTACTTGGAACTAGCAATGAAGCACCATTAATTGGCATCTATCATTAATTCAGAAATCCAAGTATTTGTGTCGAAAATACTTTTACACAATTAAAGTAACCCTTTTTAACTAAACAAAATTGTTGTCAATTAAAATTTAAAATATATTATATATCAGATAAAAATGAATTCAAAAGCATGTCTTCTTTAAGCCAAAAAAGAAGCATTTGCAACAAAATGGCTAATTTATCAAGCCATAATTGTTTCTCTTTCCTAGGCACTATTGTCATTTAGCAGCATAAATCAAAGTTATAATCTTTAACGTAAATGAGCATATAACTGGTATATGGTCTTGCATTTTTAAAAGACTGGATATAAATCTTATTTTAGGACATTTTTTTAGGATGTGCCAATCACTGGTGCATGCCAATTACTGGGGATGTTACCCTATCAACTAATTACCATAAATATGACTGTTTTTTTTAATGTGAATATGTAAAAGAAACCATCTAGTTTTTAGGCTTAAAAGGAAAATTGGCATTATACTATTAAGGGGATTTGCAGATTCAGAAGTGATTTTCAATATAAACCCACTTTTATCAAAAGCCCAGATGGGTTTTTGTTGGTGGACCCGCCCAGAAAAAGCCGGGTGGGTTTTTCTGTGCTGGGCCTACTTTGCCAACCCTGGTACATCGCATTGCCAACCTTGACAAGGAATCTGTAGGATTTAAAATCCCAGGTGGACATCAAAACTTTTGAAAACCCCTCTGCTCTTTCCCTCAATATCAATGAGACTCGAAATAAAAAAATTCCAGCGAGAAACATGCATTGAAAGTTTACAAATAACTTGTTCAAGAACAGAGTCGCTTTTATGAATTCCGGGTAAGCACATTGTATTATACACACTCTTGTAGTCCCTTTTTAAAAAAATCTTAAGAAATATGAAATATGAATTATATTCAGATTCAGTTCTAACTAGTCGTTGGGGGCCACCGTAATATTCACCCATCATGGATATGCATATTATAACATATGAAAATCAGACATGCAGAAACTATTTATAAAATGCATTGCAATTCCAAAACAAAATTTAAACATATATTTTAATCTTTTTAATACACATAGTAATGCTGTGTTAATGAATTGCTGATGAACCCATTTCAACAAATTGTATAAAACGCGAAATTACTCAAGTAGTACTGAATGGCGTAAAAGAAACATCCTTATTACTCCAAAAATAATAATCATATTAACTAAAAATTTACTTCATCGGATTAAGCGTCTCATTTCCAATTAAAATGTATTTTTGAATTAAATACAGGGTCATAAAAAATTGAAGAATGTGAAAAACATGGTTACAAATATCTCAGCAACTAACGATCCGATCAACTTCGTTCTTTATGCGAAATTCGTGTTATTTTATTGCCTTTCATACCATTTCCTTAAAATAAAAAAAATCGAAAATTTTTATATACCTTTCATCAGAACGAATTTTTCGAGAGTTCGAAAAAAATAGTTCCGAGTAATCGAGGTTGATGATATTAAATAGGCTTCGTCCCATTCTTACATACAAAATTTGTCTCTATCTCAATTTTTTCGGAAGATAAAGCGTTTACAGACAGATAGACGGACGGCAATTTTTTTTCTAAAAATATGTTTTTCGGAATCTCCAGTATATGAAACGTGTAAATCCGTCAATTTTTTTTTTCAAAACGATTGCAAGACTTACTCTATGCTACGTATGATGGATAAGTAAAAAATGCTGATGATGTCTTTTCATCTCTAAAAGAGCTTTCGTCAATCAATAAGCAAGAAAGAAGAAACTGGAGCTTAAAAGTTTGTTTACCAATTCATAAGAGCAGAATTCCTTGCTACAGAAAAGTTTGATGTATAATTTTTTCAATCGTACAGATTCCTTGGCAAGGTTGACTATTCGATGTAGAGAGATCTCCCTCAAATCCATACAGCTTGGGATCAGAGTTTGGCGAATTTTAGAATTTTGCTGATTTCTGGTCATTGCTTTGCTCACATCATTTAAACAGTCATTTAAACTTAATTAATGATGCAATCGAAACTATAATGAATGCTTGCAATAGTACATTAAAATATTAAAATAAGTAATAAATTAAAATAATAAAATAAAAATTTAGATAATTTTTAATAATTAAAAAGTAAAGGTCAAATTATATATGATTAAATAGTCGTTATAAAGTTGAAATGTACTTTTCCTAAATTATTCAGTGCAACTTGCCTCGTAAAAGTACATTACTAATTCATATGAAAATCATAAAATAAGGAAGTTTTATTTCAGGTTTAGCCAGACTTAATAATAATAAAAAAAACTTGATTAATACATAAATATATTTTGCTAAGAAGATTATGAATATCTTGAATTTTGTCAGAAATAAGTTTATTTTTTCTTCATGAAAAAACATGAAATCAGTAAAATTTAAAAAAATACAAATTAAAATATATATGGAATTGATATAAAGCGAAAAATTCAAATATTGCCCTTATATCTGAACTGAAATCTTCATTGTTTACATCTGTAAATTAAGTGCGAATTTTAGAGATTTGTGGATTTTAGGGTTCCACGTTTGAGGGAGTCCACTGTATTTGATATAAAATTATTAAATAAACAAAAATAATGGTCTCGAAACTCAAAGCGCAGTTATTGCATTTGTATAAACAGTTTTTTTTCCTTAACTGTCAGTGCCAGTTGGTCCCATCAGAAACCCATTTCCATCTTAGCAGGTATATACTTATTCTTCGGTACTGTCAAATGTTTCCATTTACGGGATGATTCCATATTCTCTGAAAACCTGCCAAGAAGGAAACACAATGGCAAAATGTTCCATTTTAGATAGGTTTCAAGTTTTAGGAACTTTGAATATATAATTCTATTTTCGTGTAATACTGATTTTCTTTATTTTTTTAGATGGGTCACCTTCACAGAATTCATTGTAATATATTTATATTTTTCACAAGAGCACTACGGAAAGAATTTATTATAATAGTTTTTGAATATACAGTCAAAATTTGTGTAAAACAGAAAAGTTCATTTTGAAATATACCCATTTAAGAAAAAAAAACCTTGTCTAAATTTTCTACTTAAAATTACTTCATATTTTTTTATAATACGTTATTTATTTGTAAAATGTTGCTATTTATTTTATTTATTTACAATTTAATTTTCATACTGTTAGCAGAGGCATCTGCCACACCTTTGATTCAACTTATAATTTGGAGTCTACTGCAGTTTTTAATACTATGGTAGCGATTTTATTACAATTAATTTTCTTAATTTTCGTGATAAGTTTATGTATTTTTGTTTGTTATTTAATAAAACGTGAAAACTGATATTAATTTATTTTATTTTATTGCAGCTGCTTAAAGACATCTAACACATCACATCAAACAAAATATCTTCAATGCGTAAAACAAATGCAGCAAAATATTCCTTATCAGAACTTTTTGAAAAAACAGCTTCTAACTCACTGACTGAAAAACCTTTTATTGTGAACTATGCAAGAGTTTCTGCCAAAACAGTCTTTTTTGTGTGAGGTATGCAACAAAAAATTCTCACGCAAGAGCCATTTACGCGACCATCTGTTAATCCATACTGGTGAGAAACCTTTTGAATGTGAGGTATGCAACAAAAAATTCTATCAAAAGAGTCATTAAAGCAGCCATCTGTTAATTCATACTGGTGAGAAACCTTTTGAATGTGAGGTATGCAACAAGAAATATTCTCGAAAGCACCATTTAAGCCGCCATCTGTTAACTCATAGTGATGAGAAACCGTTTGTGTGTGATATATGCAACAAGAAATTCTGTGTAAAGACCGCTTTAAGGAAGCATCTGTTAATTCATACTGGTGAGAGACCTTTTGAATGTGAGGTATGCAACAAGAAATTTTCTCGAAAGCACCATTTAAGCAGCCATCTGTTAACTCATACTGGTGAGAAACCGTTTGTGTGTGATATATGCAGCAAGAAATTCTCTCGAAAGGGAGATTTAAACAGACATCTGTTTATTCATACTGGTGAGAAACGATTTGTGTGTGAGATATGCAGCAAGAAATTTCCTAAAAAGAGTGATTTAACGAGGCATATCTTAATTCACACTGGTGAAAAACCTTGTATGCAAGATATGAAACAATAAATTCTCTCAAATGTGTGTTTTAAGCAAGCATCTGTCAATTCATAATATTGAGAAAACTTTTCTGTGTGCGACATGCAACTGAAAAATGTTTCTGAAAAATAAGCTTTAATTCATGTTGAAGAGAAACATTTTCTGTTAGAGATATGTGTTAAAAGATTTTTTTCAAAAGATTTGTTTAAGGAAGCATCTGTTAATATCATAGTAACGAGAAATATTCTATGAAAGATAAACTTATGAAATAAATTCCAAAAAATTGAAAGAAGCTATCTGTGCTACAATTTGATCCTAATATTTGTTGATTGCAGATAACTAATCGTAACATATTCCAGATGTAAAGAAATATTTTTTTCCGTTTATTACATTACACAAAAGAAGCAGTGAGTAACAAAAATTTGACTATTTAAACCATTAAATTAGCAGATCAGGAAGTATAAGCATGCGTCCTGGCAAACACCATTTTGATCTCATTATATGAAAATTTTACAGATCTCTTTTTTTAACACTTATAAGCCTGTAAAATTTCATAATGATTGATGGTAATTAAGTGAAATGAAAAAACTTTGTTAAACGTGGTTTCTCACAATAAAGTTCTTTGATTGTTAAATTTATTTTCTTATCAATATTTAAGCTAAAAATTGTAGTTTTGAAAAGAGTATGTCTCCCTGACTTACTCGTAATTTTGAAAAAAAAAATGTGTGTTAATATTTTTAATGTTCATGATATTTAAAAATATCAGTAAAGGATAGTAATAATATTTTAAAATTATGCTTTTCTCATCAGGCTTATATTAAAAGAAAGTGTCCTAATTTAACTGGCATGTCATTACAGATACTTGTTGTAATCTTTAATGTTCCTTAATTTCAAGGTCGCTTAATCTGATTGTTTATTCGTAAGGGAATAACAGCCTGTTATGAATTTTAAATGTCAATAAATATTGGAAAATAAATGAAATATTTGTTTACCTCATTCAATTCTATCTCTAAAATTTTCCATCGCATTGAAAAAAAAATGATGACTTCGATATAGCCCATGCCCATCTGATTATGACTTAACTCTTTGGAATTACGCAGATTGACATTTAATTGTTGTAAGATACTGATATTTACTATGACACATTCGTTATTGAAAAGGAATTATGTTATAATCAATCAGGGTAACTTTGCTCCATTGTTACGAAAATGTTATCCATTCTGCTGTGGTGGAACTTTGACCGATTCTTTCCAATGAGCTGCCAAACAGACACTAGTGCATCGGCCTATAATTTTGAGACAAAAACTTTGCCGTGAACTCAAGTGATGGAACAGATAAAATCTTTTTTTCTCTCTTTATGTTCAAAGTTACCCTGGTGGCTGTATCATTTGTAGTTTCTTCAGAAAGACGCTTAGGTACTACTTGTTTACCCGTCGACCAAAAAACTATCGCCAAACTATAAGATTACATGCCAATAATGGATGATTGTAAATGTCACATTTACTTGACATTAAGTACCATACATGTGTTTGTTATATCATTAAGGGATTTTAAATTAAATTTTTTATTTGTGTTTTTGATTATGTTTTACTAATATATTTGTTCTACCGTTATTTAACATAAAAACTACATCTATTTGTGTAATTTGGGGAACAGTTTGGCGATTTCTATAAATTGGCGAAATGGGTCGACGGGATAACTAAGAAGTACCGATGCTCAAAATAATTCAAAGTTATAATGTGGTGTATGTGGAAAATCGTTTGTGGTTTTACTTTGCATTATTTGAAGAAAGTTTATTGAATAAAACGAGTACGAATTTCCGAGGTTTCCTGAACCATGCTTTCTGTAGAACAGGGAGTACAAAGTATTTATTATAGGTTTACATTTTGTATAGTGTCGATTGTAAGAATTATCTTTTTCAAGAGCAAAAAAAAAAGTTTAATTTTGAAGAGGAACATGTAATTGAGGCTTAGAAAAATTAATAAAAAAACCATATTTTTAACTTTAATGTAGAAGGAAAAATGGTTAATACAGAGACAATCTTCGTCTTTTCACTCAATTCTTGTAAAATAAGGAATCATTTGAATTTTCCCCTTAAAAATCCTCCATTCTTTAGCCCACAAAATTTAAAATCTTTCTTTTTAATTCGTTAAATATTTCTTTAAGAATAATAAATCTATCAACTAAATATTTGGCTTTAAATTTCTACCAAATTCCAACCAAAGTATTTATTATATGTTTACATTTCGTATAGTATCGATGGTAAGTCTTCTTTTTTTCAAAAGCTTAAAATGTTTAATTCGGGACAGGAGCACTTAATTGAGATTTAGAAAAAAATATTGAAAAACCTATTTTTAACATTTCACAACAAAGTTGAAAAGTGCTTATGCTTTCAGTTTGCCTGGCTGTCTTTTCGCTCTCTAGCTTTCATAAATACATTCGGATTACCATGAAATTTTTAGACGTTATTTACGTTTACTCTTGCTCGAACGCTATTGAAAATGAAGCTTCTATCATGATTTCTTTATTTCTGTAAATACATTTCTGTTAAAACAGTTAAAAGTTTTCCATTACATTATGACCTATGGGGGGGAAATCGTTTCAAAGCACGTTTAAAGTTGTTATACCTGGTCAATCATATTCAAATTTATAAGCAATTGCATAGTTCACTAAAATATGTATTCTGTAAAATATGCAGTTGAAAGTATAGTTATTATTCATTTACAGGTCCAGACAAAAGAATTCTGTTAAATAATAAAGGGAGGGTTGTTTTCAACATATTTGAATTATGGTAAACGGTTTCATGTATAAAGTAATTGATATACACTGTAAAAAAATCTGTATTACTACTAGAAAATCTCTAGGCAACGGGGATTCCATAAACGTTTGAAATACCAATACAGCTTCTTAAGTAACACTACTGCATTAAACTTAGTAAACAGCACACAGACTTCCTTAGTGAACATACTAAGAAATCATTAGTAGACATTACAGGTGAGTTTTTTTGTTAGTTTGAATACTAAGAAATGATTAGTAGTATTACAGATACTTCTCTTGTATCTTCACTAAGAAATGGTTAGTAGTAGGTTCGTAGCTAGAATGGATGACACCCGGGGCGGATGTAAATGGTGTCACCTCCCATCCTATCCGTAATACTTTTCAATCACAATTATCTGTTATTACAGCAAATGACGATATCATTCCTTATTTACTTTTTGTCCTCCTGCTTAAAAGGACCACAGGAGCGATTCATCACTCAACCCATAATCCGCGTAAGTCAATGCGGTGTCTATATGTAGAAGATGAGTCTTACTTTTAAAGTTTGCTTTCGCTACCTATTCGTTGGATTGGTTGGTTTTTCATCTCTTGTGCCTATCATATTTAGAAAATTTTCACATTCTCAATGGAAAGAAAATTAACTCTTTTCCGTCGTGCTCTAGAATTTTTATTTTATTTAGAAATTCTTTTCGAAAATCTTATAAGATTATACATATATAGATTTTCAAAAAGAGATTGGGTGTCACCCCTTATAGGGTGACACACAGGGCGGACCGCCCTCTCCACCCCTTGTTTGCTACACCACTGGCTTGTAGTATTACAGATACTTCTCTCGTATCTTCACTAAGAAATTCTCAGTAGCCATTACAGGTTATCTTTAAGTATGTATATCAATAAATGGTTAATAGTTTTACAGATACTTCCTTAGTAACTTCGATAAGAAATTCTTAGTAGCCATTACATTTGCTTTAGTATGTTTACTAAGAAATGGTTAGTACTATTACAGATACTTCTCTTGTATAACTCTCTAACTAAGAAATTGTTGGCAGCCGTTACAAGTCTCTTTTAGAATGTTTACTAACAAACCTTTAATAGTATTACAAAAAGTTTTGCATATTCGTTTTCATATTAGAACATTTATAAGAAAACATCTGTAGCGCTTCTAAGAAACTGTAGTAATGTTACAGCTACTTTTCGCATAATTTACACTAGAACTTTCACGAGGTAAGCTAATACGAATTAGGGAAGTCTGAAAGAATAAAAAATATCTAATAAATATTAAGCCAAATATTCTGCAACAATTTTCTGTATGCCTTTCATACTTTATGCTACAAAATTTTATAAATATCAACTTTTTTTCTACATTAAATATAGAGACAGCCTTTAATACAACTTCCATGAGTTTAATATTATTATTATTATTATTATTATTAAATTTTTAATATAAAGATCTAAATCTGTAATAAGTGCATCGGTTTTTAGTACATATATTTTAATTTTAATAATTATGTTTAAACTAAATTAATTTGTAAAATAAAATATTAAAGAAATATTTTGCTTACTATATTCCATATACTTTTTAACTGCTCTACGTAGCATTCTCAACGTAAATGTATATATATATATATATATATATTTAACTGCCGGTTACCGCTACTCTGCCGTTGTAAATTCTGTAACACTTTTTAGTTATGTATAATGTAATTGCTTTATTCGTTGTTTATCTACAAATGTTTGTAATAAATACATATTTTACAAATAATTTCTTTGATTTAAATATGTATCGTTTTTTTATTATCTGTTAATTAAATACAGAACATAAAATATCTTTTTACTAAACGACTTTACAATGTATGTTTAGTAATTTCTTTAAAAATAGATTTTTGCACAGAAATAAAAATAAAAGCACCAATGTAGAGAAGAGTTCTACTCCCCACCCCATATTTCATTAAAACAGCATTCTTTTATATAAATAAAAAAGAAACAGGAGAGTAATATTTTGTCTTTTAAATAAAGTTTACAATTCCAGTCCAAAGCCTCAATTCTAAGAAATCACTAATGCATATACGTAGAAATTAGCTTCAAATGAAAATTTTACTTAGTGCA
Organism: Maratus speculifer; assembly: GCA_964019185.1. NCBI lineage: Eukaryota > Metazoa > Arthropoda > Arachnida > Araneae > Salticidae > Maratus > Maratus speculifer. Next base: position 369,448,562 of record OZ025296.1, read on the forward strand.
AAATTACCGAAGTTCTTGAAATTTATGTGATAAATTGTAGATATTTTTTGCAAATTGAAAACATAATATTATGTTATAAAACATGTCTGTGAGTAAAGCTGACACATATAGACAGTGCCAACAATTCATTTCACTTTTTTCTCAAATGTAATAACTTCTAACCATAAAATAAAGCAAACAATGCACTAAGTTATTTGAAAACTATTTAAACTATTTTTTCAAGATTTTTAAAATAATTTTTTTGCACAATTCTTTTAAAAAATCCATCTCCATCATATGAGCTAGACTAACTCACTTGCATTCTTCCATACTGATAAAAGAGAATTTCAGGTGTCAAGATTGTTATGTTTCAAATAAAAAATCTTAAAAAGTTGTGAATTGGAGAATGAAAATTTTATATGATTCTGAAGCAGACTATGATATTTTAGACATTTTGTTACAAATTTTACTAACTTGTTTAAACCCAGTATATGTATTTCATAGTAGCTTTTTCTTTGTACCTCTATCATTTATTACTTTTTTAATTGGCTAAACATTTTTAAAATAACTACATTTGGCGAGAGGTTTAATCCATTTTGCCCAATTGACATTCTTAATCGCACCGATATCTTCGACACAATACAAAGATAAAACATTTTTATTTATTTGTAATGTATGTGTTAATCCAATTTAAGAAATATAAATATTCAAAATAAAATAATTACTCTATTAAACGTATTTTAAAATAACAAGGCTGCCACATTGAAGTAATTTTTTTAATTTTGCTTATGTTCTTTTAATTATTATTTCTAAACAATAATATTATGCAATTATTTTTAAATAATGGTGAGAACAAAAATAGTTGCCAAAGCAGTCCATCATTAGCCATCATCAAATAAGTCACATACACAATAAAAAAGCAACACAATACAGTGGGTTTGCGGTATACCGCTTCATTTATTGAAAGTACAAATTTTATATATTAAAAGATATACATGATTGATATTTAATAACAATACATTTTACAAGCAAAGTTTCCTCTAGACAATGTTGGAAAACTGCTGAACACTGCCTGCTCTTTGTGTTAAGGAAGTAGCCACTTTATTCATTAATATATGTAAAGCATCAAAATTATAGGCAGGATCTGCAATCTTGGTATACTTTGTATGAAGATAATCCAAGTCAGGAAAATGGGAATTGCTCCAAACATCCGTTATGTACCATGTGTTGAGAAGAATGATACTTTTTCTAAGCTTCCACGCACATGACAACAAAGTAGAAAATTACTGCTACTACCTGCCGACAAAATAATGTTTAAATATTTCCATTTTTTTAGAAAAAAGAATACTTAAAAAAAAATTGCTAGATGTTAAATTAAATTTTACGACATTTTTACAATTTTAATTTGTGTTTGTTGTATTTATTGCTGCTTATTTTTATTTTTTTAAGAATGCAATTTGTAAAGATTTTCAATAATTTTATACTTACTAATGTATCTCTAATGCCCTGAATTGAAAATTGGCTGTTTTTATGTAACAATTACTGTGTTTTAATTACTTGAAATATTTTAAAAATAAAATTTTTACTTAAAAAATCATTGTTGAGCGTTAAATTTTATATAATTATAACCAAAGAATAAAAATCATATAACTTCCCCTCGTAGTAAAATGCATCATTAAGAAAAAAAATTGCCGAGCGGTGGGATCGAACCCTAGTCCTCTACAAAATCTCAGAGCTATAAATCCGTGCCTTATACCACTAAGCTAAAAAAACTTGCTTCGACTTTCCTCTAACTGGAAGTGCTAATAAGTTCAACTTCGCGCATGCTCAAAAACCAATTTGAGTTGATCTTAAAGAGGTCGCCTACTGTTTTAATATATATATGATACTTGTAAATTTAGCAATTTCTTTAAAAATGGATTTTTGCGCAGAAATAGAAATAAAAGCACCAATGTAGAGAAGAGATCTACTCCCCACCCCATATTTCATTTAAAACAGCATTCTTTTCTAAAAAAAAAAAAAAAAAAAAAAAAAAAAAAAAAAAAAAAAAAATCGATATTTTGATTTTTAAGTAAAGTTCACAATTCCTGTCCAAAACCTCAATTCTAAGAAATCACTAATGCATATACTTAGAAATTAGCTTCAAATAAAAATTTTACTTAGTGCGAAATTACTGAAGTTCTTTTAAATTTATGCAATAAATTATAGGTAATTTTTTTCAAATTAAAAACATAATACTATGTTTTAAAGCATGTCTGTGAGTAAGGCTGACACATATAGACAGTGCCAACAATTCATTTATCTTTTTTCTCAAATTTAGTAACTTCTAACCATAAAATAAAGTAAACAATGCGTAAACTTTTTTGAAAACTATTTCAACTGATTTTTCAAGATTTTTAAAATAAATTTTTAGTACAATTCCTTTAAAAAATCAATCTCCATCATATCAGCTACACTTTTTTCCATACTGATAAAAGAGAATTTCATGTGTCAAGATTGTTGTTTCATGTAAAAAATCTTAAAAAGGATTGAATTGGAGAATGAAACTTTTGCATAATTTTGAAGCAGAAATATTGATATTTTAGACATTTTCTTACAAATTTACTAAGTTAATTAAACTGAGTATATGTATTTTATAGCAGATTTTTCTTCGTACCTCTAACATTTAATATTTTTTTAATAGGCTAAACATTTTGAAAATAACTACATTTCGCAACAAGTTTAATCCATTTTGCCCAATTGACCTTCTTAATCGCACCGATTGCTTCGACACAGTAAAAAATAAAACATTTTTATTTATATGTAATGTATGTGTTAATCCATCTTAAGAATTATAAATATTGAAAATAAAATACTCTATTAAACTTTTTTTAAAATAACAGGGCTGCCACAGTGAAGTAATTTTTTCTAAATTTAGCATTTGTTCTTTAATTATTATTTCTAAACAATAATAACATATATTATTTTTAAATAATGGTGAGAAAAAAATATAGTTGCCAATAGCAGTCCATCATTAGCCATCATCAAAAAGGTCACATACACAATTAAAAAGCAACACAATTCAGTTGGTTTTCAGTATACCGCTTCATTTATTGAAAGTACAAATTATATATATTAAAAGATGTATGTGACTTATGTTTAATACCAATATATTTTACAAATAAAGTTTTCTCCGGACAGTGTTGTTAAACTGCTGAACACTGCCTGCTCTTTGGGGAAAAGAAGTAGCCACTTTATTCATTAATATATTTAATGCATCAAAATTATAAGCAGAATCCGCAATCTTGGTATACTTTGTATGAAGATAATCCAAGTCAGAAAATGGGAATTGCTCCAAACATCCGTTTTATACCATCTGTTGAAGGAAGCGCATATTTTACATTTTTGGTGCTAAATCCTATTTTGCAAACTCTTAAAAAAGTTAAATTTATAATGTGAAAATTAATTTCTCAAAGTAACAAAGAAACTATAAAGTAACAAATAGAGAAGCATTTTAAGATTTGTAGCTGCATATATTTTTATGATTCAACAAGAGATTCCTCTTTTAAATTCTTTAAGGATAATCTTCCCTCAATTCAGAAAATTTTACAACTTGACAGAAACCTTAAAGAATATACAGTAGACTCTCTGAATCCGAACATCAGATGTGTAATTAACGAAACTTTCAATTTAGATTCTACGACAAAATTTCAGAATTCTTTACTTTTATAGGATTCTGTATGTATTTAATATGCAACCATCAGTATCATCTTCTCATACACTGCTTATGATACATTCTAAAAATCCTCATGGCATTTGCTATTGCAATCATTTATTTTTTTTTGGGGGGGGGGGAGACGAACGATAAAACTTGAGTCTTAAAAGTGGTATAGTTTTATGGATGAAATGTATCATGTTTTTTTAAATTTAATTTAAATTTTTTTCCATGTTTCCGATAGACACCATGCTGCTAGTTTTCCATATGGATTAAAAATGGATTTTTTTTATCGTTTTTATATGTTTACTTTTTCATATATTATCATTACCTCTCTAATAAATTCAATAAGGAATAGATTTTAGACCTTATTACAGAAAATATCCTTCAACAAGGCTTTTGGTTTTAAAGAAATGCTGTTTTATTTGGACAGGCTATGCAAGAAATAATGCAAATTTTGGTTATTCCAGCAACCCCATGACTCCACTTGTTGCACGATAAGGATAGAGATGCCCTCTTATACTTCCCATCGGGGCGGAGACTACTCCCCACTACTAGAGTAATCGTTCCCAAAAAGTGACTGGATAGGGAATCTAGCTGATATGTGCAGAATAGTTCTTCCAGTGTAATTCTAGAAACTCCTGTGAGGGATAAGAAAAACCGTGGTTCTCAATATATTTATTTAGTCGTTTTTCATTTCAATACATCAAATTTATTATGAAAAATTGAATTTTTAAAAAGGATTAATAAGTTAAATGGACTTCGAATGGTTCTTTTCGTATTTTGAATCAATGGACTACATTGCAAAAATTAAATTGATTGCATAAATTGCATTACGAAATTATCTTAACCCGTTCGCGACGGCGCGCATTTCGAAGCGCGCATCTGAGGACGGAGCGGGGAAATTCGATTTCATCTTCAGGGATTTTGCGCAGCTAAGCCTAACTCGTGTAATGTGTTCTTTAAAAAATTGTAAAAAATTCATTTTTCCATGTAACCTTTTGAAATTTACATGCATTGAGTAGGTTGTTACTATGTATATTCACACAAAAAATGAGTTATTTTCAGCGATATTTTTATATAAAAATGACTTTTTAAATATACGTAATAAACATTTTAACAAATTATTTAGCCCTCAAAATAGTACAGTATGATCAAAGATCACTTATGTAAGTTTAATATAGCAACAAACGAAATATTTTCCTAATTTAAAAAATATTTTTGTTAAAACAGCAATAGTTTTGCTTCTAAATAATTTTTAGACATTTCTTAAACAAAATAAGCGTTTTAATGAAGCTGTTTTATTAATAAGACTAATTAAATAAAACGTGTGAAAACTTCTGCATGTTAGTGTTTATTGCTTATTATAGAAACATACATAAAAAACAAATTTCAAATGTTGCTTAAAAAGCAGTTCTGAAAATTCAAAAATTATGTATAAAAATATAATAAATCATAAAATACTTATCAAATAAAAAGGACTGCATAGTAATAAATGAAAAGTTAATAAAACTATACTTTAAAATAAAATATGCATTTCGCTGAATTTGTTCATTATAGCTAGATATAGATATATATAGTAATATATTATAAAATGAAATATTAAATAAAATTATGTATAATATGAATCATCACTTTAAAATATGAAATTACTTATGTTATGCTACAAGTGATATATTAAACAAAAGTTGTTTTAGCCATTTTATTTTAATATATCACTTATAGCATAACATAAGTAATTTGATAGATAAGGATTGTTTAATAATGAGTTAACTTGAATAATAAATTAAAATACATTCATCAAAGAATTTATTGATGTTAAAATATCTTTAGTTATATCTTATGTATTAAATATTTAAAACTATAAATAAAGTTATGAAACTAAAAGTAATTAATAGTGAATGAAATTAAATAGTATTGTTACATTTTTATATTGTTGCAATTATCAATATAGGGTCATATTGTGGTATTTAACACTATAACGTATTCAATTTTACGACAAAGTATAACAGAAAAATCTAATTTTGGGAATGTTGTATTGTTGTAAAATAAACATCAACAATGGGAATTGTAATTAGAATGTTTTTACAGATTACAGTTGATATTTATATTCAAGATTTGTTTACATTATTATATTGTTGCACTTATCAATATACAGTCATATTGTTGCATTTAACACTGTAACTTATACAATTTTACAACAATGTATAACTGAAAAATCTAATTTTGGGAATGCTGTATTGTTGTAAAATAAAGTTGAAAAAAGGAAACTGTAATTAGAAAGATTTACAGATTGCAGTTCATATTTATATTCAAGCTTTGCTTACATTTTTATATTGTTGACCGTATCAATACATAGTTATATTGTATCATTTAACGCAATAACTTATTCAATTTTACGACAATGTATAACAGAAAAATTTAATTTTGTGAGTGCTATATTGTTGTAAAATAAAATTCAACAATGGGAACTGTAATTAGAGTGTCTTTCCATTTTACATTTCACATTTATATTCAAGCTTTTTTTACACTTTTATATTGTTGCACTTATCAATACATAGTCATATTGTTGCATTTAACACCATAACTTATTCAATTTTACGACAATGTATAACAGAAAAATCTAATTTTGGGAATGTTGTATTGTTGTAAAATAAACATCAACAATGGGAATTGTAATTAGAGTGTTTTTACAGATTGCAGTTGATATTTACATTCAAGATTTGTTTACATTTTTATATTGTTGCACTTATCAATACATAGTCATATTGTTGCATTTAACGCTATAACTTATTCAATTTTACGACAATGTATAACAGAAAAATCTAATTTTGGGTATTCTGTATCGTTGAAAATTAAAATTAAACAATGGGATCTGTAATTAGAGTGTATTTCCATTTTCCATTTCATATTTATATTCAATCTTTTTTTACATTTTTATATTGTTGCACTTATCAATATACGGTCATATTGTTGCATTTAACACAATAAATTATTCAATTTTGCGACAATGTATAACAGAAAAATCTAATTTTGGGAATGCTGTATTGTTGTATAATAAAGTTCAACAATCAAAACTGTAATTAGAGTGATTTACTGATTGCAGTTCATATTTATATTCAAGCTTTGCTTACATTTTTATATCGTTGTACTTATCAATACCTAGTCATATTGCTGCATTTAACGCTATAACTTATTCAATTTTACGACAATGTATAACAGAAAAATCTAATTTTGGGAATTCTGTATTGTTGTAAAATAAAGTTGAAAAATGGAAACTGTAATTAGAAAGATTTACAGATTGCAGTTCATATTTATATTCAAGCTTTGCTTACATTTTTATATTGTTGACATTATCAATACATAGTCATATTGTATCATTTAACGCAATAACTTATTCAAATTTACGACAATGTATAACAGAAAAATTTAATTTTGTGAGTGCTATATTGTTGTAAAATAAAATTCAACAATGGGAACTCTAATTAGAGTGTCTTTCCATTTTACATTTCACATTTATATTCAAGCTTTTTTTACACTTATATATTGTTGCACTTATCAATACATAGTCATATTGTTGCATTTAACACTATAACTTATTCAATTTTACGACAATGTATAACAGAAAAATCTAATTTTGGGAATGTTGTATTGTTGTAAAATAAACATCAACAATGGGAATTGTAAATAGAGTGTTTTTACAGATTGCAGTTGATATTTACATTCAAGATTTGTTTACATTTTTATATTGTTGCACTTATCAATACATGGTCATATTGTTGCATTTAACGCTATAACTTATTCAATTTTACGACAATGTATAACAGAAAAATCTAATTTTGGGTATTCTGTATCGTTGAAAATTAAAATTAAACAATGGGATCTGTAATTAGAGTGTATTTCCATTTTCCATTTCATATTTATATTCAAGCTTCTTTTACATTTTTATATTGTTGCACTTATCAATATACGGTCATATTGTTGCATTTAACACAATAAATTATTCAATTTTGCGACAATGTATAACAGAAAAATCTAATTTTGGGAGTGCTGTATTTTTGTAAAATAATGTTCAACAATGGAAACTGTAATTAGAGTGATTTACAGATTGCAGTTCATATTTATATTCAAGCTTTTTTTACACTTTTTATTGTTGCACTTATCAATATACGGTCATATTGTTGCATTTAACACTGTAACCTATTCAATTTACTGCAATGTATAACAGAAAAATTTAATTTTGGGAATGCTGTATTGTTGTAATATAAAATTCAACAATTGGAATTGCAATTAATAATTTTTATAGATTGCAGTTCATATTTATGTTCAACTTTGTTCACATTTTTATATTGTTGCACTTATCAATACCTAGTCATATTGTTGCATTTAACGCTATAACTTATTCAAGCTTTGTTTACATTTTTATATTGTTGCAATTATCAATATACAGTCATATTGTGGTATTTAACACTATAACTTATTCAATTTTACGACAATATATAACAGAAAAAATCTAATTTTGGGAATGTTGTATTGTTGTAAAATAAACATCAACAATGGGAATTGTAATTAGAATGTTTATACAGGTTACAGTTGATATTTATATTCAAGATTTGTTTACATTTTTATATTGTTGCACTTATCAATATACAGTCATATTGTTGCATTTAACACTGTAACTTATTCAATTTTACAACAATGTATAACTGAAAAATCTAATTTTGGGAATGCTGTATATTTGTAAAATAAAGTTCAACAATGAAAACTGTAATTAGAGTGATTTACTGATTGCAGTTCATATTTATATTCAAGCTTTGCTTACATTTTTATATTGTTGCACTTATCAATAAATATTCATATTGCTGCATTTAACGCTATAACGTATTCAATGTTACGACAATGTATAATAGAAAAATCTAATTTTGGGTATTCTGTATTGGTATAAATTAAAATTAAACAATGGGATCTGTAATTAGAGTGTTTTTCCATTTTCCATTTCATATTTATATTCAAGCTTTTTTTACATTTTTATATTGTTGCAGTTATCAATATACGGTCATATTGTTGCATTTAACACAATAAATTATTCAATTTTGCGACAATGTATAACAGAAAAATCTAATTTTGGGAATGCTGTATTGTTGTATATTAAATTTCAACAATGAAAACTGTAATTAGAGTGATTTACTGATTGCAGTTCATATTTATATCCAATCTTTGTTTACATTTTTATATTGTTGCACTTATCAATATACAGTCATATTGTTGCATTTAACACTGTAACTTATTCAATTTTACAACAATGTATAACTGAAAAATCTAATTTTGGGAATGCTGTATATTTGTATAATAAAGTTCAACAATGAAAACTGTAATTAGAGTGATTTACTGATTGCAGTTCATATTTATATTCAAGCTTTGCTCACATTTTTATATTGTTGCACTTATGAATAAATATTCATATTGCTGCATTTAACGCTATAACTTATTCAATTTTACGACAATGTATAACAGAAAAATCTAATTTTGGGTATTCTGTATTGTTGTAAATTAAAATTAAACAATGGGTACTGTAATTAGAGTGTCTTACCATTTTCCATTCCATATTTATATTCAAGCTTTTTTTACATTTTTATATTGATGCACTTATCAATTTACGATCATATTGTTGCATTTAACACAACAAAATATTCAATTTTGCGACAATGTATAACAGAAAAATCTGATTTTGGGAATGCTGTAATTTTGTATAATAAAGTTCAACAATGAAAACTGTAATTAGAGTGATTTACTGATTGCTGTTCATATTTATATTCAAGCTTTGCTTACATTTTTATATTGTTGCCCTTATCAATACCTAATCATATTGTTGCATTTAACACAATAAATTATTCAATTTTAAGACAATGAATAAGAGAAAATTCTAATTTTGGGAATGCTGTATTGTTGTAAAATAAAATTCAACAATGGGAATTGTAAATAGAGTGTTATTACAGATTGCAGTTCATATTTATATTCAAGCTTTGCTTACATTTTTATATTGTTGCACTTATCAATAAATATTCATATTGCTGCATTTAACACTAAAACATATTCAATTTTACGACAATGTATAACAGAAAAATCTAATTTTGGGTATTCTGTATTGTTGTAAATTAATATTAAACAATGGGAACTGTAATTACAGTGTCTTTCCATTTAGCATTTCATATTTATATTCAAGCTTTTTTTACATTTATCAATATACTGTCATGTTGTTGCATTTAACACAATAAATTATTCAATTTTGCGACAATGTATAACAGAAAAATCTAATTTTGGGAATGCTGTATTGTTGTAAAATAAAGTTCAACAATGAAAACTGTAATTAGAGTGATTTACAGATTGCAGTTCATATTTATATTCAAGCTTTTTTTACACTTTTTATTGTTGCACTTATCAATATACTGTCATATTGTTGCATTTAACACTGTAACCTATTCAATTTACTGCAATGTATAACAGAAAAATTTAATTTTGGGAATGCTGTATTGTTGTAATTTAAAATTCAACAATTGGAATTGCAATTAATAATTTTTATAGATTGCAGTTCATATTTATGTTCAACTTTGTTTACATTTTTATATTGTTGCACTTATCAATACCAAGTCATATTGTTGCATTTAACGCTATAACTTATTCAAGCTTTGTTTACATTTTTATATTGTTGCAATTATCAATATACAGTCATATTGTGGTATTTAACACTATAACTTATTCAATTTTACGACAATATATAACAGAAAAAATCTAATTTTGGGAATGTTGTATTGTTGTAAAATAAACATCAACAATGGGAATTGTAAATAGAATGTTTATGCAGGTTACAGTTGATATTTATATTCAAGATTTGTTTACATTTTTATATTGTTGCACTTATATATATACAGTCATATTGTTGCATTTAACACTGTAACTTATTCAATTTTGCAACAATGTATAACTGAAAAATCTAATTTTGGGAATGCTGTATACTTGTATAATAAAGTTCAAAAATGAAAACTAATTAGAGTGATTTACTGATTGCAGTTCATATTTATATTCAAGCTTTGCTTACATTTTTATATTGTTGCACTTATCAATAAATATTCATATTGCTGCATTTAACGCTATAACTTATTCAATGTTACGACAATGTATAATAGAAAAATGTAATTTTGGGTATTCTGTATTGTTGTAAATTAAAATTAAACAATGGGATCTGTAATTAGAGTGTTTTTCCATTTTCCATTTCATATTTATATTCAAGCTTTTTTTTACATTTTTATATTGTTGCACTTATCAATATACGGTCATATTGTTGCATTTAACACAATAAATTATTCAATTTTGTGACAATGTATAACAGAAAAATCTAATTTTGGGAATGCTGTATATTTGTATAATAAAGTTCAACAATGAAAACTGTAATTAGAGTGATTTACTGATTGCAGCTCATATTTATATTCAAGCTTTGCTTACATTTTTATATTGTTGCACTTATCAATAAATATTAATATTGCTGCATTTAACGCTATAACTTATTCAATTTTACGACAATGTATAACAGAAAAATCTAATTTTGGGTATTCTGTATTGTTGTAAATTAAAATTAAACTTTGGGATCTGTAATTAGAGTGTATTTCCATTTTCCATTTCATATTTATATTCAAGCTTTTTTTACATTTTTATATTGTTGCACTTATCAATATACGGTCATATTGTTGCATTTAACACAATAAATCATTCAATTTTGCGACAATGTATAACAGAAAAATCTAATTTTGGGAGTGCTGTATTTTTGTAAAATAATGTTCAACAATGGAAACAGTAATAAGAGTGATTTACTGATTGCAGTTCATATTTATATTCAATCTTTGCTTACATTTTTATATTGTTGCACTTATCAATACATAGTCATATTATTTCATTTAAAACTATAACTTATTCAATTTTACAACAATGTATAACAGAAAAATCTAATTTTGGGAATGCTGTATTGTTGTAAAATAAAATTCAACAATGGGAATTGTAAATAGAGTGTTATTACAGATTGCAGTTCATATTTATATTCAAGCATTGCTTACATTTTTATATTGTTGCACTTATCAATAAATATTCATATTGCTGCATTTAACGCTATAACGTATTCAATTTTACGACAATGTATAACAGAAATTTCTAATTTTGGGTATTCTGCATAGTTGTAAATTAAAATTAAACAATGGGATCTGTAATTAGAGTGTTTTTCCATTTTCCATTTCATATTTATATTCAAGCTTTTTTTACATTTTTATATTGTTGCACTTATCAATATACGGTCATATTGTTGCATTTAACACAATAAATCATTCAATTTTGCGACGATGTATAACAGAAAAATCTGATTTTGGGAGTGCTGTATTTTTGTAAAATAATGTTCAACAATGGAAACAGTAATTAGAGTGATTTACAGATTGCAGTTCATATTTATAATGAAGCTTTGCTTACATTTTTATATTGTTGCACTTATCAATACCTAATCATATTGTTGCATTTAACAAAATAAATTATTCAATTTTAAGACAATGTATAAGAGAAAAATCTAATTTTGAGAATGCTGTGTTGTTGTAAAATAAAGTTAAACAATGGGAATTGTAAATAGAGTGTTATTACAGATTGCAGTTCATATTTATATTCAAGCTTTGCTTACATTTTTATATTGTTGCACTTATCAATAAATATTCATATTGCTGCATTTAACGCTATAACGTATTCAATTTTACGACAATGTATAACAGAAAAATGTAATTTTGGGTATTCTGTATTGTTTAAATTAAAATTAAACAATGGGAACTATAATTAGAGTGTCTTACCATTTTCCATTTCATATTTATATTCAAGCTTTATTTACATTTTTATATTGTTGCACTTATCAATATACGATCATATTGTTGCATTTAACACAACAAATTATTCAATTTTGCGACAATGTATAACAGAAAAATCTAATTTTGGGAATGCTGTATTGTTGTATAATAAAATTCAACAATGAAAACTGTAATTAGAGTGATTTACTGTCTGCAGTTCATATTTATATTCAAGCTTTGCTTACATTTTTATATCGTTGTACTTATCAATACCTAGTAATATTGCTGCATTTAACGCTATAACTTATTCAATTTTAAAAGAATGAATAAGAGAAAAATCTAATTTTGGGAATGCTGTATTGTTGTAAAATAAAGATGAACAATGGAAACTGTAATTGGAAAGATTTACAGATTGCAGTTCATATTTATATTCAAGCTTTGCTTACATTTTTATATTGTTGACCTTATCAATACATAGTCATATTGTATCATTTAACGCAATAATTTATTCAATTTTACGACTATGTATAACAGAAAAATTGAATTTTGTGAGTGCTATATTGTTGTAAAATAAAATTCAACAATGGGAACTGTAATTAGAGTGTCTTTCCATTTTACATTTCATATTTATATTCAAGCTTTTTTTACACTTTTATATTGTGTCACTTATCAATACATAGTCATATTGTTGCATTTAACACTATAACTTATTCAATTTTACGACAATGTATAACAGAAAAATCTAATTTTGGGAATGTTGTATTGTTGTAAAATAAACATCAACAATGGGAATTGTAATTAGAGTGTTTTTACAGATTGCAGTTGATATTTACATTCAAGATTTGTTTACATTTTTATATTGTTGCACTTATCAATAAATATTCATATTGCTGCATTTAACGCTATAACTTATTCAATTTTACGACAATGTATAACAGAAAAACCTAATTTTGGGAATGTTGTATTGTTGTAAAATAAACATCAACAATGGGAATTGTAATTACAGTGTTTTTACAGATTGCAGTTGATATTTACATTCAAGATTTATTTACATTTTTATATTGTTGCACTTATCAATACATAGTCATATTGTTGCATTTAACGCTATAACTTATTCAATTTTACGACAATGTATAACAGAAAAATCTAATTTTGGGTATTCTGTATCGTTGAAAATTAAAATTAAACAATGGGATCTGTAATTAGAGTGTATTTCCATTTTCCATTTCATATTTATATTCAAGCTTTTTTTACATTTTTATATTGCTGCACTTATCAATATACGGTCATATTGTTGCATTTAACACAATAAATTATTCAATTTTGCGACAATGTATAACAGAAAAATCTAATTTTGGGAATGCTGTATTGTTGTATAATAAAGTTCAACAATGAAAACTGTAATTAGAGTGATTTACTGATTGCAGTTCATATTTATATTCAAGCTTTGCTTACATTTTTATATCGTTGTACTTATCAATACCTAGTCATATTGCTGCATTTAACGCTATAACTTATTCAATTTTACGACAATGTATAACAGAAAAATCTAATTTTGGGAATGCTGTATTGTTGTAAAATAAAGTTGAAAAATGGAAACTGTAATTAGAAAGATTTACAGATTGCAGTTCATATTTATATTCAAGCTTTGCTTACATTTTTATATTGTTGACCTTATCAATACATAGTCATATTGTATCATTTAACGCAATAACTTATTCAATTTTACGACAATGTATAACAGAAAAATTTAATTTTGTGAGTGCTATATTGTTGTAAAATAAAATTCAACAATGGGAACTGTAATTAGAGTGTCTTTCCATTTTACATTTCACATTTATATTCAAGCTTTTTTTACACTTTTATATTGTTGCACTTATCAATACATAGTCATATTGTTGCATTTAACACTATAACTTATTCAATTTTACGACAATGTATAACAGAAAAATCTAATTTTGGGAATGTTGTATTGTTGTAAAATAAACATCAACAATGGGAATTGTAATTAGAGTGTTTTTACAGATTGCAGTTGATATTTACATTCAAGATTTGTTTACATTTTTATATTGTTGCACTTATCAATACATAGTCATATTGTTGCATTTAACGCTATAACTTATTCAATTTTACGACAATGTATAACAGAAAATTCTAATTTTGGGTATTCTGTATCGTTGAAAATTAAAATTAAACAATGGGATCTGTAATTAGAGTGTATTTCCATTTTCCATTTCATATTTATATTCAAGCTTCTTTTACATTTTTATATTGTTGCACTTATCAATATACGGTCATATTGTTGCATTTAACACAATAAATTATTCAATTTTGCGACAATGTATAACAGAAAAATATAATTTTGGGAGTGCTGTATTTTTGTAAAATAATGTTCAACAATGGAAACAGTAATTAGAGTGATTTACAGATTGCAGTTCATATTTATATTCAAGCTTTGCTTACATTTTTATATTGTTGCACTTATCAATGCCTAATCATATTGTTGCATTTAACACAATAAATTATTCAATTTTAAGACAATGTATAAGAGAAAAATCTAATTTTGAGAATGCTGTATTGTTGTAAAATAAAGTTAAACAATGGGAATTGTAAATAGAGTGTTATTACAGATTGCAGTTCATATTTATATTCAAGCTTTGCTCACATTTTTATATTGTTGCACTTATCAATAAATATTCATATTGCTGCATTTAACGCTATAACTTATTCAATTTTACGACAATGTATAACAGAAAAATCTAATTTTGGGTATTCTGTATTGTTGTAAATTAAAATTAAACAATGGGTACTGTAATTAGAGTGTCTTACCATTTTCCATTCCATATTTATATTCAAGCTTTTTTTACATTTTTATATTGATGCACTTATCAATTTACGATCATATTGTTGCATTTAACACAACAAAATATTCAATTTTGCGACAATGTATAACAGAAAAATCTGATTTTGGAAATGCTGTATTGTTGTATAATAAAGTTCAACAATGAAAACTGTAATTAGAGTGATTTACTGATTGCTGTTCATATTTATATTCAAGCTTTGCTTACATTTTTATATTGTTGCACTTATCAATGCCTAATCATATTGTTGCATTTAACACGATAAATTATTCAATTTTAAGACAATGTATAAGAGAAAAATCTAATTTTGAGAATGCTGTATTGTTGTAAAATAAAGTTAAACAATGGGAATTGTAAATAGAGTGTTATTACAGATTGCAGTTCATATTTATATTCAAGCTTTGCTCACATTTTTATATTGTTGCACTTATCAATAAATATTCATATTGCTGCATTTAACGCTAAAACTTATTCAATTTTACGACAATGTATAACAGAAAAATCTAATTTTGGGTATTCTGTATTGTTGTAAATTAAAATTAAACAATGGGAAGTGTAATTACAGTGTCTTTCCATTTAGCATTTCATATTTATATTCAAGCTTTTTTTACATTTATCAATATAGTGTCATGTTGTTGCATTTAACAAAATAAAGTATTCAATTTTGCGACAATGTATAACAGAAAAATCTAATTTTGGGAATGCTGTATTGTTGTAAAATAAAGTTCAACAATGAAAACTGTAATTAGAGTGATTTACAGATTGCAGTTCATATTTATATTCAAGGTTTTTTTACACTTTTTATTGTTGCACTTATCAATATACGGTCATATTGTTGCATTTAACACTGTAACCTATTCAATTTACTGCAATGTATAACAGAAAAATTTAATTTTGGGAATGCTGTATTGTTGTAATATAAAATTCAACAATTGGAATTGCAATTAATAATTTTTATAGATTGCAGTTCATATTTATGTTCAACTTTGTTTACATTTTTATATTGTTGCACTTATCAATACCTAGTCATATTGTTGCATTTAACGCTATAACTTATTCAAGCTTTGTTTACATTTTTATATTGTTGCAATTATCAATATACAGTCATATTGTGGTATTTAACACTATAACTTATTCAATTTTACGACAATATATAACAGAAAAAATCTAATTTTGGGAATGTTGTATTGTTGTAAAATAAACATCAACAATGGGAATTGTAATTAGAATGTTTATACAGGTTACAGTTGATATTTATATTCAAGATTTGTTTACATTTTTATATTGTTGCACTTATCAATATACAGTCATATTGTTGCATTTAACACTGTAACTTATTCAATTTTACAACAATGTATAACTGAAAAATCTAATTTTGGGAATACTGTATATTTGTATAATAAAGTTCAACAATGAAAACTGTAATTAGAGTGATTTACTGATTGCAGTTCTTATTTATATTCAAGCTTTGCTTACATTTTTATATTGTTGCACTTATCAATAAATATTCATATTGCTGCATTTAACGCTATAACTTATTCAATGTTACGACAATGTATAATAGAAAAATCTAATTTTGGGTATTCTGTATTGGTATAAATTAAAATTAAACAATGGGATCTGTAATTAGAGTGTTTTTCCATTTTCCATTTCATATTTATATTCAAGCTTTTTTTACATTTATCAATATACGGTCATGTAGTTGCATTTAACACAATAAATTATTCAATTTTGCGACCACGTATAACAGAAAAATCTAATTTTGGGAATGCTGTATTGTTGTAAAATAAAATTCAACAATGGGGAATAGAAATGAAAATTTTTTACAGATTGCAGTTCATATTTATATTCAAGCTTTTTTTACACTTTTATATTGTTGCACTTATCAATATACGGTAATATTGTTGCATTTAACACTGTAACCTATTCAATTTACTGCAATGTATAAGAGAAAAATTTAATTTTGGGAATCCTGTATTGTTGTAATATAAAATTCAACAATTGGAATTGCAATTAGAAAATTTTATAGATTGCAGTTCATATTTATGTTCAACTTTGTTTACATTTTTATATTGTTGCACTTATCAATACCTAGTCATATTGTTGCATTTAACGCTATAACTTATTCAAGCTTTGTTTACATTTTTATATTGTTGCAATTATCAATATAGGGTGATATTGTGGTATTTAACACTATAACTTATTCAATTTTACGAAAATGTATAACAGAAAAATCTAATTTTGGGAATGTTGTATTGTTGTAAAATAAACATCAACAATGGGAATTGTAATTAGAATGTTTTCACAGATTACAGTTGATATTTATATTCAGGATTTGTTTACATTTTTATATTGATGCACTTATCATTATACAGTCATATTGTTGCATTTAACACTGTAACTTATTCAATTTTTCAACAATGTATAACAGAAATATCTAATTTTGGGAATGCTGTATTGTTGTATAATGAAGTTCAACAATGAAAACTGTAATTAGAATGATTTACTGATTGCAGTTCATATTTATATTCAAGCTTTGCTTACATTTTTATAGGGATCTGTAATTAGAGTGTATTTTCATTTTCCATTTCATATTTATATGCAAGCTTTTTTTACATTTTTATATTGTTGCACTTACCAATATACGGTCATATTGTTGCATTTAACACAATAAAATATTCAATTTTGCGACAATGTATAACAGAAAAATCTAATTTTGTGAATGCTGTATTGTTGTAAAATAAAATTCAACAATGGGAATTGTAAATAGAGTGTTATTACAGATTGCAGTTCATATTTATATTCAAGCTTTGCATACATTTTTATATTGTTGCACTTATCAATAAATATTCATATTGCTGCATTTAACGCTATAACTTATTCAATTTTACGACAATGTATAACAGAAAATTCTAATTTTGGGTATTCTGTATTGTTTTAAATTAAAATTAAACAATGGGCTCTGTAATTAGAGTGTATTTCCATTTTCCATTTCATATTTATATTCAAGCTTTTTTTACATTTTTATATTGTTGCACTTAATATACGGTCATATTGTTGCATTTAACTCAATAAATCATTCAATTTTGCGACAATGTATAACAGAAAAATCTAATTTTGGGAGTGCTGTATTTTTGTAAAATAATGTTCAACAATGTAAACACTAATTAGAGTGATTTACAGATTGCAGTTCATATTTATATTCATGCTTTGCTTACATTTTTATATTGTTGCACTTATAAATACCTAATCATATTGTTGCATTTAACACAATAAATTATTCATTTTTAAGACAATGTATAAGAGAAAAATCTAATTTTGGGAATGCTGTATTGTTGTAAAATAAAGTTAAACTATGGGAATTGTAAATAGAGTGTTATTACAGATTGCAGTTCATATTTATATTCAAGCTTTGCTTACATTTTTATATTGTTGCACTTATCAATATACGGTCAAATATTTGCATTTAACACAATAAATTATTCAATTTTACGACAATGTATAACAGAAAAATTTAATTTTGTGAGTGCTGTATTGTTGTAAAATAAAGTTAAACAGTGAGAATTGTAATTAGAGTGTTATTACAGATTGCAGTTCATATTTATGTTCAAGCTTTATTTACATTTTAATATTGTTGCACTTATTAATATACAGTCATTTTGTTGCATTTAACACTATAACTTATTCAATTTTACGACAATGTATAACAGAAAAATATAATTTTGGGAATGTTGTATTGTTGTAAAATAAACATCAACATTGGGAATTGTAATTAGAATGTTTTTACAGATTACAGTTGATATTTATATTCAAGATTTTTTTTACATTTTTATATTGTTGCACTTATCAATATACAGTCATATTGTTGCATTTAACACTGTAACGTATTCAATTTTACAACAATGTATAACAGAAAAATCTAATTTTGGGAATGCTGTATTGTTGTATAATAAAGTTCAACAATGAAATCTGTAATTAGAGTGATTTACTGATTGCAGTTCATATTTATATTCAAGCTTTGCTTACATTTTTATATTGTTGCACTTATCAATAAATATTCATATTGCTGCATTTAACGCTATAACTTATTCAATTTTACGACAATGTATAACAGAAAAATCTAATTTTGGGTATTCTGTATTGTTGTAAATTAAAATTAAACAATGGGATCTGTAATTAGAGTGTATTTCCATTTTCCATTTCATATTTATATTCAAGCATTTTTACATTTTTATATTGTTGCACTTATCAATATACGGTCATATTTTTGCATTTAACACAATAAATTATTCAATTTTGCGACAATGTATAACAGAAAAATCTAATTTTGGGTATTCTGTATTGTTGTAAATTAAAATTAAACAATGGGAACTGTAATTAGAGTGTCTTTCCATTTTCCATTTCATATTTATATTCAAGCTTTTTTTACATTTATCATTATACGATCATGTTGTTGCATTTAACACAATAAATTATTCAATTTTGCGACAATGTTTAACAGAAAAATCTAATTTTGGGAATGCTGTATTTTTGTAAAATAAAGTTCAACAATGAAAACTGTAATTAGAGTGATTTACAGATTGCAGTTCATATTTATATTCAAGCTTTTTTTACACTTTTATATTGTTGCACTTATCAATATACGGTCATATTGTTGCATTTAACACTGTAACCTATTCAATTTACTGCAATGTATAACAGAAAAATTTAATTTTGGGAATGCTGTATTGTTGTAATATAAAATTCAACAATTGGAATTGCAATTAAAAAATTTTATAGATTGCAGTTAATATTTATGTTCAACTTTGTTTACATTTTTATATTGTTGCACTTATCAATACCTAGTCATATTGTTGCATTTAACGCTATAACTTATTCAAGCTTTGTTTACATTTTTATTTGTTGCAATTATCAATATAGGGTCATATTGTGGTATTTAACACTATAATTTATTCAATTTTACGAAAATGTATTACAGAAAAATCTAATTTTGGGAATGTTGTATTGTTGTAAAATAAACAACAACAATGGGAATTGTAATTAGAATGTTTATACAGATTACAGTTGATATTTATATTCAAGATTTGTTTACATTTTTATATTGTTGCACTTATCAATATACAGTCAAATTGTTGCATTTAACACTGAAACTTATTCAATTTTACAACAATGTATAACTGAAAGATCTAATTTTGGGAATGCTGTATATTTGTATAATAAAGTTCAACAATGAAAACTGTAATTAGAGTGATTTACTGATTGCAGTTCATATTTATATTCAAGCTTTGCTTACATTTTTATATTGTTGCACTTATCAATAAATATTCATATTGCTGCATTTAACGCTATAACGTATTCAATGTTACGACAATGTATAACAGAAAAATCTAATTTTGTGTATTCTGTATTGTTGTAAATTAAAATTAAACAATGGGATCTGTAATTAGAGTGTTTTTCCATTTTCCATTTCATATTTATATTCAAGCTTTTTTTACATTTTTATATTGTTGCACTTATCAATATACGGTAATATTGTTGCATTTAACAAAATAAATTATTCAATTTTGCGACAATGTATAACAGAAAAATCTAATTTTGGGAATGCTGTATTGTTGTATAATAATTTTTAACAATGAAAACTGTAATTAGAGTGATTTACTGATTGCAGTTCATATTTATATTCAATCTTTGCTTACATTTTTATATTGTTGCACTTATCAATACATAGTCATATTGTTTCATTTAACACTATAACTTATTCAATTTTACAACAATGTATAACAGAAAAATCTAATTTTGGGAATGCTGTATTGTTGTAAATTAAAGTTAAACAATGGGAATTGTAAATAGAGTGTTATTACAGATTGCAGTTCATATTTATATTCAAGCTTTGCTTACATTTTTATATTGTTGCACTTATCAATAAATATTCATATTGCTTCATTTAACGCTATAACTTATTAAATTTTACGACAATGTATAACAGAAATTAATTTGATTTAATTAAGAAAAATTTAATTTTGTGAGTGCTGTATTGTTGTAAAATGAAATTCAACAATGGGAACTGTAATTAGAGTGTCTTTCCATTTTACATTTCATATTTATAGTCAAGCTTTTTTACACTTTTATATTGTTGCACTTATCAATACATAGTCATATTGTTGCATTTAACAATATAACTTATTCAAGCTTTGTTTACATTTTTATATTGTTGCAATTATCAATACACGGTCATATTGTTGCATTTAACACTGTAACGTATTCAATTTTACAACAGTGTATAACAGAAAAATCTAATTTTGGGAAAGCTGTATTGTTGTAAAATAAAGTTCAAAAGTGAGAATTGCAATTAGAGTGTTATTACAGATTGCAGTTCATATTTATATTCAATCTTTATTTACATTTTAATATTGTTGCACTTATTAATATACAGTCATTTTGTTGCATTTAACGCTATAACTTATTCAATTTTACGACAATATATAACAGAAAAATCTAATTTTGGGAGTGCTGTATTGTTGTAAAATAATGTTCAACAATGGAAACAGTAATTAGAGTGATTTACAGATTGCAGTTCATATTTATATTCAAGTTTGCTTACATTTTTATATTGTTGCACTTATCAATACCTAATCATATTGTTCATTTAACACAATAAATTATTCAATTTTGCGACAACGTATAACAGAAAAATCTAATTTTGGGAATGCTGTATTGTTGTAAAATAAAATTCAACAATGGGGAATAGAAATGAAAATTTTTTACAGATTGCAGTTCATATTTATATTCAAGCTTTTTTTACACTTTTATATTGTTGCACTTATCAATATACGGTAATATTGTTGCATTTAACACTGTAACCTATTCAATTTACTGCAATGTATAAGAGAAAAATTTAATTTTGGGAATCCTGTATTGTTGTAATATAAAATTCAACAATTGGAATTGCAATTAGAAAATTTTATAGATTGCAGTTCATATTTATGTTCAACTTTGTTTACATTTTTATATTGTTGCACTTATCAATACCTAGTCATATTGTTGCATTTAACGCTATAACTTATTCAAGCTTTGTTTACATTTTTATATTGTTGCAATTATCAATATAGGGTGATATTGTGGTATTTAACACTATAACTTATTCAATTTTACGAAAATGTATAACAGAAAAATCTAATTTTGGGAATGTTGTACTGTTGTAAAATAAACATCAACAATGGGAATTGTAATTAGAATGTTTTCACAGATTACAGTTGATATTTATATTCAGGATTTGTTTACATTTTTATATTGATGCACTTATCATTATACAGTCATATTGTTGCATTTAACACTGTAACTTATTCAATTTTTCAACAATGTATAACAGAAATATCTAATTTTGGGAATGCTGTATTGTTGTATAATGAAGTTCAACAATGAAAACTGTAATTAGAATGATTTACTGATTGCAGTTCATATTTATATTCAAGCTTTGCTTACATTTTTATAGGGATCTGTAATTAGAGTGTATTTTCATTTTCCATTTCATATTTATATGCAAGCTTTTTTTACATTTTTATATTGTTGCACTTACCAATATACGGTCATATTGTTGCATTTAACACAATAAAATATTCAATTTTGCGACAATGTATAACAGAAAAATCTAATTTTGTGAATGCTGTATTGTTGTAAAATAAAATTTAACAATGGGAATTGTAAATAGAGTGTTATTACAGATTGCAGTTCATATTTATATTCAAGCTTTGCATACATTTTTATATTGTTGCACTTATCAATAAATATTCATATTGCTGCATTTAACGCTATAACTTATTCAATTTTACGACAATTTATAACAGAAAATTCTAATTTTGGGTATTCTGTATTGTTTTAAATTAAAATTAAACAATGGGATCTGTAATTAGAGTGTATTTCCATTTTCCATTTCATATTTATATTCAAGCTTTTTTTACATTTTTATATTGTTGCACTTAATATACGGTCATATTGTTGCATTTAACACAATAAATCATTCAATTTTGCGACAATGTATAACAGAAAAATCTAATTTTGGGAATGCTGTATTTTTGTAAAATAATATTCAACAATGTAAACACTAATTAGAGTGATTTACAGATTGCAGTTCATATTTATATTCATGCTTTGCTTACATTTTTATATTGTTGCACTTATAAATACCTAATCATATTGTTGCATTTAACACAATAAATTATTCATTTTTAAGACAATGTATAAGAGAAATATCTAATTTTGGGAATGCTGTATTGTTGTAAAATAAAGTTAAACTATGGGAATTGTAAATAGAGTGTTATTACAGATTGCAGTTCATATTTATATTCAAGCTTTGCTTACATTTTTATATTGTTGCACTTATCAATATACGGTCAAATATTTGCATTTAACACAATAAATTATTCAATTTTACGACAATGTATAACAGAAAAATTTAATTTTGTGAGTGCTGTATTGTTGTAAAATAAAGTTAAACAGTGAGAATTGTAATTAGAGTGTTATAACAGATTGCAGTTCATATTTATGTTCAAGCTTTATTTACATTTTAATATTGTTGCACTTATTAATATACAGTCATTTTGTTGCATTTAACGCTATAACTTATTCAATTTTACGACAATATATAACAGAAAAATCTAATTTTGGGAGTGCTGTATTGTTGTAAAATAATATTCAACAATGGAAACAGTTATTAGAGTGATTTACAGACTGCAGTTCATATTTATATTCAAGCTTTGATTACATTTTTATATTGTTGCACTTATCAATACCTAATAATATTGTTGCATTTAACGCTATAACTTATTCAAGCTTTGTTTACATTTTTATTTGTTGCAATTATCAATATAGGGTCATATTGTGGTATTTAACACTATAATTTATTCAATTTTACGAAAATGTATTACAGAAAAATCTAATTTTGGGAATGTTGTATTGTTGTAAAATAAACAACAACAATGGGAATTGTAATTAGAATGTTTATACAGATTACAGTTCATATTTATATTCAAGATTTGTTTACATTTTTATATTGTTGCACTTATCAATATACAGTCAAATTGTTACATTTAACACTGAAACTTATTCAATTTTACAACAATGTATAACTGAAAGATCTAATTTTGGGAATGCTGTATATTTGTATAATAAAGTTCAACAATGAAAACTGTAATTAGAGTGATTTACGGATTGCAGTTCATATTTATATTCAAGCTTTGCTTACATTTTTATATTGTTGCACTTATCAATAAATATTCATATTGCTGCATTTAACGCTATAACGTATTCAATGTTACGACAATGTATAACAGAAAAATCTAATTTTGTGTATTCTGTATTGTTGTAAATTAAAATTAAACAATGGGATCTGTAATTAGAGTGTTTTTCCATTTTCCATTTCATATTTATATTCAAGCTTTTTTTACATTTTTATATTGTTGCACTTATCAATATACGGTAATATTGTTGCATTTAACACAATAAATTATTCAATTTTGCGACAATGTATAACAGAAAAATCTAATTTTGGGAATGCTGTATTGTTGTATAATAATTTTCAACAATGAAAACTGTAATTAGAGTGATTTACTGATTGCAGTTCATATTTATATTCAATCTTTGCTTACATTTTTATATTGTTGCACTTATCAATACATAGTCATATTGTTTCATTTAACACTATAACTTATTCAATTTTACAACAATGTATAACAGAAAAATCTAATTTTGGGAATGCTGTATTGTTGTAAATTAAAGTTAAACAATGGGAATTGTAAATAGAGTGTTATTACAGATTGCAGTTCATATTTATATTCAAGCTTTGCTTACATTTTTATATTGTTGCACTTATCAATAAATATTCATATTGCTGCATTTAACGCTATAACTTATTAAATTTTACGACAATGTATAACAGAAATTAATTTGATTTAATTAAGAAAAATTTAATTTTGTGCGTGCTGTATTGTTGTAATATGAAATTCAACAATGGGAACTGTAATTAGAGTGTCTTTCCATTTTACATTTCATATTTATAGTCAAGCTTTTTTACACTTTTATATTGTTGCACTTATCAATACATAGTCATATTGTTGCATTTAACAATATAACTTATTCAAGCTTTGTTTACATTTTTATATTGTTGCAATTATCAATACACGGTCATATTGTTGCATTTAACACTGTAACGTATTCAATTTTACAACAGTGTATAACAGAAAAATCTAATTTTGGGAAAGCTGTATTGTTGTAAAATAAAGTTCAAAAGTGAGAATTGTAATTAGAGTGTTATTACAGATTGCAGTTCATATTTATATTCAAGCTTTATTTACATTTTAATATTGTTGCACTTATTAATATACAGTCATTTTGTTGCATTTAACGCTATAACTTATTCAATTTTACGACAATATATAACAGAAAAATCTAATTTTGGGAGTGCTGTATTGTTGTAAAATAATGTTCAACAATGGAAACAGTAATTAGAGTGATTTACAGATTGCAGTTAATATTTATATTCAAGTTTGCTTACATTTTTATATTGTTGCACTTATCAATACCTAATCATATTGTTCATTTAACACAATAAATTATTCAATTTTAAGACAATGAATAAGAGAAAAATCTAATTTTGGGAATGCTGTATTGTTGTAAAATAAAATTCAACAATGGGAATTGTAAATAGAGTGTTATTACAGATTGCAGTTCATATTTATATTCAAGCTTTGCTTACATTTTTATATTGTTGCACTTATCAATAGCTAAACATACTGTTCATTTAACGCTATAACTTATTCAATTTTACCACAATTTATAACAGAAAAATCTAATTTTGGGTATTCTGTATTGTTGTAAATTAGAATTAAACAATGGGAACTGTAATTAGAGTGTCTTTCCATTTTCCATTTCATATTTATATTCAAGCTTTTTTTACATTTATCAATATACGGTCATGTAGTTGCATTTAACACAATAAATTATTCAATTTTGCGACCACGTATAACAGAAAAATCTAATTTTGGGAATGCTGTATTGTTGTAAAATAAAATTCAACAATGGGGAATAGAAATGAAAATTTTTTACAGATTGCAGTTCATATTTATATTCAAGCTTTTTTTACATTTATCAATATACTGTCATGTTGTTGCATTTAACACAATAAATTATTCAATTTTACGACAATATATAACAGAAAAATCTAATTTTGGGAGTGCTGTATTCTTTTAAAATAATGTTCAACAATGAAAACTGTAATTAGAGTAATTTACTGATTGCAGTTCATATTTATATCCAATCTTTGCTTGCATTTTTATATTGTTGCACTTATCAATACATAGTCATATTGTTTCATTTAACACTATAACTTATTCAATTTTACAACAATGTATAACAGAAAAATCTAATTTTAGGAATGCTGTATTGTTGTAAAATAAAATTCAACAATGGGAATTGTAAATAGATTGTTATTACAGATTGCAGCTCATATTTATATTCAAGCTTTGCTTACATTTTTATATTGTTGCACTTATCAATAGCTAAACATACTGTTCATTTAACGCTATAACTTATTCACTTTTACCACAATTTATAACAGAAAAATCTAATTTTGGGTATTCTGTATTGTTGTAAATTAGAATTAAACAATGGGAACTGTAATTAGAGTGTCTTTCCATTTTCCATTTCATATTTATATTCAAGCTTTTTTTACATTTATCAATATACGGTCATGTAGTTGCATTTAACACAATAAATTATTCAATTTTGCGACCACGTATAACAGAAAAATCTAATTTTGGGAATGCTGTATTGTTGTAAAATAAAATTCAACAATGGGGAATAGAAATGAAAATTTTTTACAGATTGCAGTTCATATTTATATTCAAGCTTTTTTTACACTTTTATATTGTTGCACTTATCAATATACGGTCATATTGTTGCATTTAACACTGTAACCTATTCAATTTACTGCAATTCATAACAGAAAAATTTAATTTTGGGAATGCTGTATTGTTGTAATATAAAATTCAACAATTGGAATTGCAATTAAAAAATTTTATAGATTGCAGTTCATATTTATGTTCAACTTTGTTTACATTTTTATACTGTTGCACTTATCAATACCTAGTCATATTGTTGCATTTAACGCTATAACTTATTCAAGCTTTGTTTACATTTTTATATTGTTGCAATTATCAATATAGGGTCATATTGTGGTATTTAACACTATAACTTATTCAATTTTACGACAAAGTATAACAGAAAAATCTAATTTTGGGAATGCTGTATATTTGTATAATAAAGTTCAACAATGAAAACTGTAATTAGAGTGATTTACTGATTGCAGTTCATATTTATATTCAAGCTTTGCTTACATTTTTATATTGTTGCACTTATCAATACCTAATAATATTGTTGCATTTAACACAATAAATTATTCAATTTTAAGACAATGAATAAGAGAAAAATCTAATCTTGGGAATGCTGTATTGTTGTAAAATAAAATTCAACAATGGGAATTGTAAATAGAGTGTTATTACAGATTGCAGTTCATATTGATATTCAAGCTTTGCTTACATTTTTATATTGTTGCACTTATCAATAAATATTCATATTGCTGCATTTAACGCTATAACTTATTCAATTTTACGACAATGTATAACAGAAAAATATAATTTTGGGAATGTTGTATTGTTGAAAAATAAACATCAACATTGGGAATTGTAATTAGAATGTTTTTACAGATTACAGTTGATATTTATATTCAAGATTTTTTTTACATTTTTATATTGTTGCACTTATCAATATACAGTCATATTGTTGCATTTAACACTGTAACTTATTCAATTTTACAACAATGTATAACAGAAAAATCTAATTTTGGGAATGCTGTATTGTTGTATAATAAAGTTCAACAATGAAATCTGTAATTAGAGTGATTTACTGATTGCAGTTCATATTTATATTCAAGCATTGCTTACATTTTTATATTGTTGCACTTATCAATAAATATTCATATTGCTGCATTTAACGCTATAACTTATTCAATTTTACGACAATGTATAACAGAAAAATCTAATTTTGGGTATTCTGTATTGTTGTAAATTAAAATTAAACAATGGTATCTCTAATTAGAGTGTATTTCCATTTTCCATTTCATATTTATATTCAAGCATTTTTACATTTTTATATTGTTGCACTTATCAATATACGGTCATATTTTTGCATTTAACACAATAAATTATTCAATTTTGCGACAATGTATAACAGAAAAATCTAATTTTGGGTATTCTGTATTGTTGTAAATTAAAATTAAACAATGGGAACTGTAATTAGAGTGTCTTTCCATTTTCCATTTCATATTTATATTCAAGCTTTTTTTACATTTATCATAATACGATCATGTTGTTGCATTTAACACAATAAATTATTCAATTTTGCGACAATGTATAACAGAAAAATCTAATTTTGGGAATGCTGTATTTTTGTAAAATAAAGTTCAACAATGAAAACTGTAATTAGAGTGATTTACAGATTGCAGTTCATATTTATATTCAAGCTTTGCTTACATTTTTATATTGTTGCACTTATCAATACCTAATAATATTGTTGCATTTAACACAATAAATTATTCAATTTTAAGACAATGAATAAGAGAAAAATCTAATTTTGGGAATGCTGTATTGTTGTAAAATAAAATTCAACAATGGGAATTGTAAATAGAGTGTTATTACAGATTACAGTTCATATTGATATTCAAGCTTTGCTTACATTTTTATATTGTTGCACTTATCAATAAATATTCATATTGCTGCATTTAACGCTATAACTTATTCAATTTTACGACAATGTATAACAGAAAAATATAATTTTGGGAATGTTGTATTGTTGTAAAATAAACATCAACATTGGGAATTGTAATTAGAATGTTTTTACAGATTGCAGTTCATATTTATATTCAAGCTTTATTTACATTTTAATATTGTTGCACTTATTAATATACAGTCATTTTGTTGCATTTAACGCTATAACTTATTCAATTTTACGACAATATATAACAGAAAAATCTAATTTTGGGAGTGCTGTATTTTTGTAAAATAATGTTCAACAATGGAAACAGTAATTAGAGTCATTTACAGATTGCAGTTCATATTTATATTCAAGCTTTGCTTACATTTTTATATTGTTGCACTTATCAATATCTAATCATATTGTTGCATTTAACACAATAAATTATTCAATTTTAAGACAATGTATAAGAGAAAAATCTAATTTTCGGAATGCTGTATTGTTGTAAAATAAAATTCAACAATGGGAATTGTAAATAGAGTGTTATTACAGATTGCAGTTCATATTTATATAAAAGCTTTGCTTACATTTTTATATTGTTGCACTTATCAATAAATATTCATATTGCTGCATTTAAAGCTATAACTTATTCAATTTTACGACAATGTATAACAGAAAAATCTAATTTTGGGTATTCTGTATTGTTGTAAATTAAAATTAAACAATGGGAACTGTAATTAGAGTGTCTTTCCATTTTCCATTTCATATTTATATTCAAGCTTTTTTTTACATTTATCATTATACGATCATGTTGTTGCATTTAACACAATAAATTATTCAATTTTGCGACAATGTATAACAGAAAAATCTAAATTTGGGAATGCTGTATTTTTGAAAAATAAAGTTCAACAATGAAAACTGTAATTAGAGTGATTTACAGATTGCAGTTCATATTTATATTCAAGCTTTTTTTACACTTTTATATTGTTGCACTTATCAATATACGGTCATATTGTTGCATTTAACACTGTAACCTATTCAATTTACTGCAATGTATAATAGAAAAATTTAATTTTGGGAATGCTGTATTGTTGTAATATAAAATTCAACAATTGGAATTGCAATTAAAAAATTTTATAGATTGCAGTTAATATTTATGTTCAACTTTGTTTACATTTTTTTATTGTTGCACTTATCAATACCTAGTCATATTGTTGCATTTAACGCTATAACTTATTCAAGCTTTGTTTACATTTTTATTTGTTGCAATTATCAATATAGGGTCATATTGTGGTATTTAACACTATAATTTTTTCAATTTTACGAAAATGTATTACAGAAAGTTCTAATTTTGGGAATGTTGTATTGTTGTAAAATAAACAACAACAATGGGAATTGTAATTAGAATGTTTATACAGATTACAGTTCATATTTATATTCAAGATTTGTTTACATTTTTATATTGTTGCACTTATCAATATACAGTCAAATTGTTGCATTTAACACAGAAACTTATTCAATTTTACGACAATGTATAACAGAAAAATCTAATTTTGTGTAATCTGTATTGTTGTAAATTAAAATTAAACAATGGGATCTGTAATTAGAGTGTTTTTCCATTTTCCATTTCATATTTATATTCAAGCTTTTTTTACATTTTTATATTGTTGCACTTATCAATATACGGTCATATTGTTGCATTTAACACAATAAATAATTCAATTTTGCGACAATGTATAACAGAAAAATCTAATTTTGGGAATGCTGTATTGTTGTATAATAAATTTCAACAATGAAAACTGTAATTAGAGTGATTTACTGATTGCAGTTCATATTTATATTCAATCTTTGCTTAAATTTTTATATTGTTGCACTTATCAATACATAGTCATATTGTTTAATTTAACACTATAACTTATTCAATTTTACAACAATGTATAACAGAAAAATCTAATTTTGGGAATGCTGTATTGTTGTAAAATAAAATCAACAATGGGAATTGTAAATAGAGTGTTATTACAGATTGCAGTTCATATTTATATTCAAGCTTTGCTTACATTTTTATATTGTTGCACTTATCAATAAATATTAATATTGCTGCATTTAACGCTATAACTTATTCAATTTTACGACAATGTATAACAGAAAAATCTAATTTTGGGTATTCTGTATTGTTGTAAATTAACATTAAACAATGGGTGTGTATTTGTGTCGGCCGATTATCTGCACTAGGGATATAGGCCCATGGGGAGGGGTGCCCTTCGTGGGGGCCTTTCCAAGGGAACCTAACCCGTATTTACGCAAGGTTCGAAGAAAACCACGAAAACTCCGAACGGTTAGGCCGACGGCCGCGATTGGGTTCGAACCCAGCACCTGCCGTCTACCAGTTGAGAGGTCACATTAAACAATGGGAACTGTAATTAGAGTGTCTTTCCATTTTCCATTTCATATTTATATTCAAGCTTTTTTTTCCATTTTTATATTGTTGCACTTATCAATTTACGATCATATTGTTGCATTTAACACAACAAATTATTATATTTTGCGACAATGTATAACAGAAAAATCTGATTTTGGGAATGCTGTATTGTTGTATAATAAAGTTCAACAATGGAAACTGTAATTAGAGTGATTTACTGATTGCAGTTCATATTTATATTCAAGCTTTGCTTACATTTTTATATTGTTGCACTTATCAATACCTAATCATATTGTTGCATTTAACACAATAAATTATTCAATTTTAAGACAATGTATAACAGAAAAATCTAATTTTGGGTATTCTGTATTGTTGTAAAATAAAGTTAAACAATGGGAATTGTAAATAGAGTGTTATTACAGATTGCAGTTCATATTTATATTCAAGCTTTGCTTACATTTTTATATTGTTGCACTTATCAATAAATATTCATATTGCTGCATTTAACGCTATAACTTATTCAATTTTACGACAAAGTATAACAGAAAAATCTAATTTTGGGTATTCTGTATTGTTGTAAATTAAAATTAAACAATGGGAACTGTAATTAGAGTGTCTTTCGATTTTCCATTTCATATTTATATTCAAGCTTT
Organism: Maratus speculifer; assembly: GCA_964019185.1. Lineage (NCBI taxonomy): Eukaryota > Metazoa > Arthropoda > Arachnida > Araneae > Salticidae > Maratus > Maratus speculifer. Next base: position 369,480,838 of record OZ025296.1, read on the forward strand.
TTTTACATTTTTATATTGTTTCACTTATAAATTTATATGGTCATATTGTTGCATTTAACACAATAAATCATTCAATTTTGCGACAATGTATAACAGAAAAATCTAATTTTGGGAGTGCTCTATTTTTGTAAAATAATGTTCAACAATGGAAACAGTAACTAGAGTGATTTACAGATTGCAGTTCATATTTATATTCAAGCTTTGCTTACACTTTTATATTGTTGCACTTATCAATACATAGTCATATTGTTGCATTTAACACTATAACTTATTCAGTTTTACGACAATGTATAACAGAAAAATCTAATTTTGGGAATGTTGTATTGTTGTAAAATAAACATCAACAATGGGAATTGTAATTAGAGTGTTTTTACAGATTGCAGTTCATATTTATATTCAAGCTTTGTTTACATTTTTATATTGTTGCACTTATCAATACATAGTCATATTGTTGCATTTAACGCTATAACTTATTCAATTTTACGACAGAAAATAATACTTTATAATAATTATAACAGAAAAATCTAATTTTGGGAATGCTGTATTGTTGTAAAATAAAGTTGAACAATGGAAACTGTAATAAAGATATTTACAGATTGCAGTTCATATTTATATTCAAGCTTTGCTTACATTTTTATATTGTTGCACTTATCAATAAATATTCATATTGCTGCAATTAACGCTATAACTCATTCAATTTCACGACAATGTATAACAGAAAAATATAATTTTGGGAATGTTGTATTGTTGTAAAATAAACATCAAAATGGGAATTGTGTTTAGAGTGTTTTTACAGATTACAGTTGATATTTACATTCAAGATTTCTTTACCTTTTTATATTGTTGCACTTATCAATATACAGTCATATTGTTGCATTTAACACTGTAACTTATTATATTTTACAACAATGTATAACAGAAAAATTTAATTTTGGGAATGCTGTATTGTTGTAAAATAAAGTTCAACTATGGGAATTTTAATTAGTGTGTTACTACAGATTGCAGTTCATATTTATATTCTAGTTTTCTTTACATTTTATATTCCTGCACTTATCAATATACTGTCATATTATTGCATTTAACGCTAAAACTTATTCAATTTTATGACAATATATAACAGAAAAATCTAATTTTGGGAATGCTGTATTGCTGTAAAATAAAATTCAACAATGAGAACTGTAATTAGAGTTTCTTTCCATTTTCCATTTCATATTTATATTCAAGCTTTTTTTACATTTTTATATTGTTGCAATAATCAATACACGGTCATATTGTTGCATTTAACACTGTAACGTATTCAATTTTACAAAAGTGTATAACAGAAAAATCTAATTTTGGGAATGCTGTATTGTTGTAAAATAAAGTTCAACAATGAGAATTGTAATTAGAGTGTTATTACAGATTGCAGTTCATATTTATATTCAAGCTTTATTTACATTTTTATATTGTTGCACTTATCAATATACAGTCATTTTGTTGCATTTAACTCTATAACTTATTCAAATTTACGACAATGTATAACAGAAAAATCTAATTTTGTGAATGTTGTATTGTTGTAAAATAAAGTTCAACAATGAGAATTGTAATTAGAGTGTTATTACAGATTGCAGTTCATATTTATATTCAAGCTTTTTTTACATTTTTATATTGCTGCACTTATCAATATACGGTCATATTATTGCATATAACGCTATAACTTATTCAAATTTACGACAATGTATAACAGAAAAATCTAATTTTGTTAATGCTGTATTGCTGTAAAATAAAATTCAACAATGAGAACTGTAATTAGAGTGTCTTTCCAATTTACATTTCAAATTTATATTCAAGCTTTTTTTATATTTTTATATTGTTGCACTTATCAATACCTAATCATATTGTTGCATTTAACACAATAAATTATTCAATTTTAAGACAATGTATAAGAGAAAAATCTAATTTTGGGAATGCTGTATTGTTGTAAAATAAAGTTCAACAATGGGAATTGTAAATAGAGTGTTATTACAGATTGCAGTTCATATTTATATTTAAGCTTTGCTTACATTTTTATATTGTTTCACTTATCAATAAATATTCAAATTGTTGTATTTAACGCTATAACTTATTCAATTTTACGACAATGTATAACAGAAAAATCTAATTTTGGGTATTCTGTATTGTTGTAAATTAAAATTAAACAATGGGAACTGTAATTAAAGTGTCTTTCCATTTTCCATTTCGTATTTATATTCAAGCTTTTTTTACATTTATCAATATACGGTCATATTGTTGCATTTAACACAATAAATTATTCAATTTTGCAACAATGTATAACAGAAAAATCTAATTTTCGGAATGCTGTATTGTTGTAATATAAAATTCAACTATTGGAATTGCAATTAAAAAACTTTATAGATTGCAGTTCATATTTATGTTCAACTTTGTTTACATTTTTATATTGTTGCACTTATCAATACCTAGTCATATTGTTGCATTTAACGCTATAACTTATTCAAGCTTTGTTTACATTTTTATATTGTTGCAATTATCAATATACAGTCATATTGTGGTATTTAACACTATAACTTATTCAATTTTACGACAATGTATAACAGAAAAATCTAATTTTGGGAATGCTTTATTGTTGTAAAATAAAGTTCAACAATGAGAATTGTAATTAGAGTGTTATTACAGATTGCAGTTCAAATTTATATTCAAGCTTTATTTACATTTTTATATTGTTGCACTTATCAATATACAGTCATTTTGTTGCATTTAACGCTATAACTTATTCAAATTTACGACAATGTATAACAGAAAAATCTAATTTTGTGAATGTTGTATTGTTGTAAAATAAAGTTCAACAATGAGAATTGTAATTAGAGTGTTATTACAGATTGCAGTTCATATTTATATTCAAGCTTTTTTTACATTTTTATATTGCTGCACTTATCAATAAATATTCAAATTGTTGTATTTAACGCTATAACTTATTCAATTTTACGACAATGTACACCAGAAAAATCTAATTTTGTGTAATCTGTATTGTTGTAAATTAAAATTAAACAATGGGATCTGTAATTAGAGTGTTTTTCCATTTTCCATTTCATATTTATATTCAAGCTTTTTTTACATTTTTATATTGTTGCACTTATCAATATACGATCATATTGTTGCATTTAACACAATAAATAATTCAATTTTGCGACAATGTATAAGAGAAAAATCTAATTTTGGGAATGCTGTATTGTTGTAAAATAAAGTTCAACAATGAAAACTGTAATTAGAGTGATTTACTGATTGCAGTTCATATTTATATTCAATCTTTGCTTAAATTTTTATATTGTTGCACTTATCAATACATAGTCATATTGTTTAATTTAACACTATAACTTATTCAATTTTACAACAATGTATAACAGAAAAATCTAATTTTGGGAATGCTGTATTGTTGTAAAATAAAATCAACAATGGGAATTGTAAATAGAGTGTTATTACAGATTGCAGTTCATATTTATATTCAAGCTTTGCTTACATTTTTATATTGTTGCACTTATCAATAAATATTAATATTGCTGCATTTAACGCTATAACTTATTCAATTTTACGTCAATGTATAACAGAAAAATCTAATTTTGGGTATTCTGTATTGTTGTAAATTAACATTAAACAATGGGAACTGTAATTAGAGTGTCTTTCCATTTTCCATTTCATATTTATATTCAAGCTTTTTTTTCCATTTTTATATTGTTGCTCTTATCAATTTACGATCATATTGTTGCATTTAACACAACAAATTATTATATTTTGCGACAATGTATAACAGAAAAATCTGATTTTGGGAATGCTGTATTGTTGTATAATAAAGTTCAACAATGAAAACTGTAATTAGAGTGATTTACTGATTGCAGTTCATATTTATATTCAAGCTTTGCTTACATTTTTATATTGTTGCACTTATCAATACATAGTCATATTGTTGCATTTAACACTGTAACGTATTCAATTTTACAGCAGTGTATAACAGAAAAATCTAATTTTAGGAATGCTGTATTGTTGTAAAATAAAATTCAACAGTGGGAATTGTAAATAGAGTGTTATTACAGATGGTGTTACAGTTCATATTTATATTCAAGCTTTGCTTAAATTTTTATATTGTTGCACTTATCAATAAATATTTATATTGCTGCATTTAACGCTATAACTTATACAATTTTACCACAATGTATAAAAGAAAAATCTAATTTTGGGTATTCTGTATTGTTGTAAATTAAAATTAAACAATGGGAACTGTAATTAGAGTTTCTTTCCATTTTCCATTTCCTATTTATATTCAAGCTTTTTTTACATTTATCAATATACGGTCATGTTGTTGCATTTAACACAATAAATTATTCAATTTTGCGACAATGTATAACAGAAAAATCTAATATTGGGAATGCTGTATTGTTGTAATATAAAGTTCAACAATGAAAACTGTAATTAGAGTGATTTACAGATTGCAGTTCATATTTATATTCAAGCTTTGCTTACATTTTTATATTGTTGCACTTATCAATACATAGAATACACAAATACACAATTTAAAATTTAACAATGGGATCTGTAATTAGAGTGTATTTTCATTTTCCATTTCATATTTATATTGAAGCTTTTTTTACATTTTTATATTGTTGCACTTATCAATATACGGTCATATTGTTGCATTTAACACTATAACTTATTCAATTTTACAACAATGTATAACAGAAAAATCTAATTTTGGGAATGCCGTATTGTTGTAAAATAAAAGTCAACAATGGGGAATAGAAATGAAAATTTTTTACAGATTGCAGTTCATATTTATATTCAAGCTTTTTTTACACTTTTATATTGTTGCACTTATCAATATACGGTAATATTTTTGCATTTAACACTGTAACCTATTCAATTTACTGCAATGTATAACAGAAAAATTTAATTTTGGGAATGCTGTATTGTTGTAATATAAAATTCAACAATTGGAATTGCAATTAAAAAATTTTATAGATTGCAGTTCATGTTTATGTTCAACTTTGTTTACATTTTTATATTGTTGCACTTATCAGTACCTAGTCATATTGTTGCATTTAACGCTATAACTTATTCAAGCTTTGTTTACATTTTTATATTGTAGCAATTATCAATATAGGGTCATATTGTGGTATTTAACACTATAAGTTATTCAATTTTACGACAATGTATAACAGAAAAATCTAATTTTGGGAATGTTGTATTGTTGTAAAATACACATCAACAATGGGAATTGTAATTAGAATATTTTTACAGATTACAGTTGATATTTATATTCAGGATTTGTTTACAATTTTATATTGATGCACTTATCAATATACAGTCATATTGTTGCATTTAACACTGTAACTTATTCAATTTTACAACAATGTATAACAGAAAAATCTAATTTTGGGAATGCTGTATTGTTGTATAATAAAGTTCAACAATGAAAACTGTAATTAGAATGATTTACTGATTGCAGTTCATATTTATATTCAAGTTTTGCTTACATTTTTATAGGGATCTGTAATTAGAGTGTATTTTCATTTTCCATTTCATATTTATATTCAAGCTTTTTTTACATTTTTATATTGTTGCACTTATAAATATATATGGTCATATTGTTGCATTTAACACAATAAATCATTCAATTTTGTGACAATGTATAACAGAAAAATTTAATTTTGTGAGTGCTATATTGTTGTAAAATAAAATTCAACAATGGGAACTGTAATTAGAGTGTCTTTCCATTTTACATTTCATATTTATATTCAAGCTTTTTTACACTTTTATATTGTTGCACTTATCAATACATAGTCATATTGTTGCATTTAACACTATAACTTATTCAATTTTACGACAATGTAAAACAGAAAAATCTAATTTTGGGAATGTTGTATTGTTGTAAAATAAACATCAACAATGGGAATTGTAATTAGAGTGTTTTTACAGATTGCAGTTGATATTTACATTCAAGATTAGTTTACACTTTTATATTGTTGCACTTATCAATATATAGTCATATTGTTGCATTTAACGCTATAACTTATTCAATTTTACGACAATGTATAACAGAAAAATTTAATTTTGGGAATGCTGTATTGTTTTAATATAAAATTCAACAATTAGAATTGCAATTAAAAAATTTTATAGATTGCAGTTCATATTTATGTTCAACTTTCTTTACATTTTTATATTGTTGCACTTATCAATACCTGGTCATATTGTTGCATTTAACGCTATAACTTATTCAATTTTACGACAATGTATAACAGAAAAATCTAATTTTGGGAATGCTGTATTGTTGTAAAATAAAGTTGAACAATGGAAACTGTAATAAAGATATTTACAGATTGCAGTTCATATTTATATTCAAGCTTTGTTTACATTTTTATATTGTTGCACTTATCAATAAATATTCATATTGCTGCATTTAACGCTATAACTCATTCAATTTCACGACAATGTATAACAGAAAAATATAATTTTGGGAATGTTGTATTGTTGTAAAATAAACATCAAAATGGGAATTGTATTTAGAGTGTTTTTACAGATTACAGTTGATACTTATATTCAAGATTTGTTTACCTTTTTATATTGTTGCACTTATCAATATATAGTCATATTGTTGCATTTAACACTGTAACTTATTATATTTTACAACAATGTATAACAGAAAAATTTAATTTTGGGAATGCTGTATTGTTGTAAAATAAAGTTCAACTATGGGAATTTTAATTAGTGTGTTACTACAGATTGCAGTTCATATTTATATTCTAGTTTTCTTTACATTTTATATTGCTGCACTTATCAATATACGGTCATATTGTTGCATTTAACGCTATAACTTATTCAATTTTATGACAATATATAACAGAAAAATCTAATTTTGGGAATGCTGTATTGCTGTAAAATAAAATTCAACAATGAGAACTGTAATTAGAATGTCTTTCCATTTTACATTTCATATTTATATTCAAGCTTTTTTTACATTTTTATATTGTTGCACTTATCAATACATGGTCATATTGTTGCATTTAACACTGTAACGTATTCAATTTTACAACAGTGTATAACAGAAAAATCTAATTTTGGGAATGCTGTATTGTTGTAAAATAAAGTTCAACAATGAGAATTGTAATTAGAGTGTTATTACAGATTGCAGTTCATATTTATATTCAAGCTTTATTTACATTTTTATATTGTTGCACTTATCAATATACAGTCATTTTGTTGCATTTAACGCTATAACTTATTCAAATTTACGACAATGTATAACAGAAAAATCTAATTTTGTGAATGTTGTATTGTTGTAAAATAAAGTTCAACAATGAGAATTTTAATTAGAGTGTTATTACAGATTGCAGTTCATATTTATATTCAAGCTTTTTTTACATTTTTATATTGCTGCACTTATCAATATACGGTCATATTATTGCATATAACGCTATAACTTATTCAAATTTACGACAATGTATAACAGAAAAATCTAATTTTGTTAATGCTGTATTGCTGTAAAATAAAATTCAACAATGAGAACTGTAATTAGAGTGTCTTTCCAATTTACATTTCAAATTTATATTCAAGCTTTTTTTACATTTTTATATTGTTGCACTTATCAATACCTAATCATATTGTTGCATTTAACACAATAAATTATTCAATTTTAAGACAATGTATAAGAGAAATATCTAATTTTGGGAATGCTGTGTTGTTGTAAAATAAAGTTCAACAATGGGAATCGTAAATAGAGTGTTATTACAGATTGCAGTTCATATTTATATTTAAGCTTTGTTTACATTTTTATATTGTTGCACTTATCAGTAAATATTCATATTGTTGTATTTAACGCTATAACTTATTCAATTTTACGACAATGTATAGCAGAAAAATCTAATTTTGGGTAATCTGTATTGTTGTAAATAAAAATTAAGCAATGGGAACTGTAATTAGAGTGTCTTTCCATTTTCCATTTCGTATTTATATTCAAGCTTTTTTTACATTTATCAATATACGGTCATATTGTTGCATTTAACACAATAAATTATTCAATTTTGTGACAATGTATAACAGAAAAATCTAATTTTCGGAATGCTGTATTGTTGTAATATAAAATTCAACTATTGGAATTGCAATTAAAAAATTTTATAGATTGCAGTTCATATTTATGTTCAACTTTGTTTACATTTTTATATTGTTGCACTTATCAATTCCTAGTCATATTGTTGCATTTAACGCTATAACTTATTCAAGCTTTGTTTACATTTTTATATTGTTGCAATTATCAGTATACAGTCATATTGTGGTATTTAACACTATAAGTTATTCAATTTTACGACAATGTATAACAGAAAAATCTAATTTGGGTTATGTTGTATTGTTGTAAAATAAACATCAACAATGGGAATTGTAATTAGAATGTTTATACAGATTACAGTTGATATTTATATGCAAGATTTGTTTACATTTTTATATTGTTGCACTTATCAATATACAGTCATATTGTTGCATTTAACACTGTAACTTATTCAATTTTACAACAATGTATAACTGAAAAATCTAATTTTGGGAATGCTGTATATTTGTATAATGAAGTTCAACAATGAAAACTGTAATTAGAGTGATTTACTGATTGCAGTTCATATTTATATTCAAGCTTTGCTTACATTTTTATATTGTTGCACTTATCAATAAATATTCATATTGCTGCATTTAACGCTATAACTTATTCAATGTTACGACAATGTATAACAGAAAAATCCAATTTTGGGTATTCTGTATTGTTGTAAATTAAAATTAAACAATGGGATCTGTAATTAGAGTGTTTTTCCATTTTCCATTTCATATTTATATTCAAGCTTTTTTTACATTTTTATATTGTTGCACTTATCAATATACGGTCATATTGTTGCATTTAACACAATAAATTATTCAATTTTGCGACAATGTATAACAGAAAAATCTAATTTTGGGAATGGTGTATTGTTGTATAATAAATTTCAACAATGAAAACTGTAATTAGAGTGATTTACTGATTGCAGTTCATATTTATATTCAATCTTTGCTTAAATGTTTATATTGTTGCACTTATCAATACATAGTCATATTGTTTAATTTAACACTATAACTTATTCAATTTTACAACAATGTATAACAGAAAAATCTAATTTTGGGAATTCTGTATTGTTGTAAAATAAAATCAACAATGGGAATTGTAAATAGAGTGTTATTACAGATTGCAGTTCATATTTATATTCAAGCTTTGCTTACATTTTTATATTGTTGCACTTATCAATAAATATTAATATTGCTGCATTTAACGCTATAACTTATTCAATTTTACGACAATGTATAACAGAAAAATCTAATTTTGGGTATTCTGTATTGTTGTAAATTAACATTAAACAATGGGATCTGTAATTAGACTGTATTTCCATTTTCCATTTCATATTTATATTCAAGCTTTCTTTACATTTTTATATTGTTGCACTTATCAATATACGGTCATATTGTTGCATTTAACACAATAAATCATTCAATTTTGCGACAATATATAACAGAAAAATCTAATTTTGGGAGTGCTGTATTTTTCTAAAATAATGTTCAACAATGGAAACAGTAATTAGAGTGATTTACAGATTGCAGTTCATATTTATATTCAAGCTTTGCTTACATTTTTATATTGTTGCACTTATCAATACCTAATCATATTGTTGCATTTAACAAAATAAATTATTCAATTTTAAGACAATGTATAAGAGAAAAATCTAATTTTGGGAATGCTGTATTGTTGTAAAATAAAGTTAAACAATGGGAATTGTAAATAGAGTGTTATTACAGATTGCAGTTCATATTTATATTCAAGCTGAAGATTTCAATTGTTCGAAAGTTTATTTTATTAATATTTTACTCAACTCAAAATTAAAGACGCATCTCTCATTTTAAACAGTTTATTCTGATGAGTAAACTCAACTCAGGTTCTTTCGAACATTAATAATTTAACAAAACACAACTCCAATAAAAACCGTAACATTTTTACACATATTCTCATAAAAACATTCTTATCAAACTCAAAAACAAAAAGAATATTGTTTCACACAGCTTAGGTAAAAGCTGAAGAAATAAAACAGATAATGTATTTATCACAAAAAATCGTTTGCACAGAAAACTTTTTACATTTTGAAATAATTAGGTATATCTTGTTTGCTAGGTGACAAAGTCAGTAGAAAATTAAATAGCCTTTTATCAAACATACCGTCCCTCTTGAAACCTCTGAGGGGGGTTTCAAACTAAAACACTGCAATTACAACCATTGTAAAAAATATAAAGAACAATACAATTAAATACAATATAAATGAGTCACAGTTAAGTTAAATTTAAGCAAATATTTAAACAATTTTACATAATACATAATAAATAAAGAAATTTTACAATAATGTACACTTTCTTATAAAAACTGAATTACTTTTCAAGAGGTAATACAGCAATTTTGGATACTGCTCTTTTATATATTCCATTTGGGGTTTTTATATTTACAACTCTTATTCTATTATCATTACCAAAAAATACTTCTACAATTCTCCCTAATAACCATTTAGACACTGGAAGATCATCTTCCTTTATTACAACCATATCTCCTATTTTGAGGTTGTTTTTTGATATCATCCACTTATGCCTTTGCTGCAATGTACTTAAATAACTATTTTTCCACTTTTTCCAGATGGTCTGAATCATTTTAGTGGTCTTTTGCCATAAGTTTAGTCTATTATCTTCAATATTACTCAGGTCATTTTCAGCAATGGCATTAAGTGGGCGACCAATAAGAAAATGTCCCGGGGTCAAGACCTCCAAGTCATCAATATCTGTACTCAAGGGAGTAAGCGGGCGCGAATTTAAGATACCTTCAATTTGGACAATTATAGTTAACATTTCTTCATAAGTTAATTTAGAGTTGCCCACAACACGTTTAAAGTGATACTTGAAGGACTTTACTCCCGATTCCCATAAACCTCCAAAATTTGGAGCTTTAGGGGGAATAAATTCCCAAGCAATACCTTCAGATATCAAGTAATTAGTAAGGTTCTGGTCTGGTTTGTTTACCAATTCATGCAACCTTTTAAGCTCTACATTAGTCTTCACAAAATTGCCTGCATTATCACTGAAAATTTTTCGAGGTTTGCCTCGTCTGGCAAAAAACCTCTTTAATGTTGCAATAAAAGCCTCAGATGTTAAATCATTGACTAATTCCAAATGCACTGCCTTTGTTACCATACAAATAAAAATACAAACATAAACTTTATGATAAATGCCTTTACGTTGACCTCTATATCTAATCAAAAATGGACCACAGAAATCAGTTCCTGTGCAATTAAAAGCAAAGTCTACATTTATTCTTTCTTTTGGGAGCTCGCCCATAATTTGCTCTAACAATTTAGGTTTGGCCCTAAAGCATGTAATACATTTATGTACAATTTTTCTACAAATAGCCCTTCCGTTTAAAGGCCAAAATTTTCTTCGAACACAATAAAGTAAATTTTGTGGTCCTATATGTAGATATTTTTTGTGATAAAACTCGATAATTAATTCTGTTAATTTGTGTTTAGAGGGCAGTACAATTGGGTGTTTTTGGGCATAATTTACCGTTCTATTTTGGAGACGACCTCCAACTCTGATTAAATTATTTTTATCCAAGAAAGGATTTAATGAAAGTAATCTACTATTTTTTGGTAACTCCTTACCTTTAGATAACAATGTGAATTCAGAACTGAACTCTTTTTCTTGAACAGATTTTATGAAAAACTGCTCAGCCTTCTTCAATTCAGCAGATGTTAGCTTACCTGAATACCTTTCTTTTGGCTTCTTGACATTCTGAATGAACCTGAAAACATAGCTAAGAATTCTTATTAATTTAGCATAATTATTACTCAATTGCAAAAAATAGTCAATAAAAAATGAACAGTCTGATATTAAAAGTGAAGTCTCTGAAAAAGTCTTTTTAAGTTCACTTCTGTATAGATCCTTATCATTTTGCTCAAGTTCGACAGTATTTAAAGAAGGTTCAGTTTGTTGTGTTAGGAATAGTGGACCCTTCCACCATAAGTTACTCTGGAGAAGTTTGTCTGGATCTACACCTCGTGACACAAGATCAGCAGGATTATCAGAAGAAGCCACATGTCCCCAATGACTAATATCAAAAAGATTCTGAATCGTAGCCACACGTGATGACACAAAGGTTTTTAAGTCACACGGCTGTTTTCGAATCCAACATAATACAATAGTACTATCTGAATAATAGTAAACAGATTCTTTAGGAACTTTTAAGGTTTTGGCAACCTTATTCATCAATTTGGCTAATAAAACTGCACCACAGAGCTCCAAGCGAGGAATAGTGATTGTTTGATTGGTGCAACTCGACTTTTACTGCAAAGCAACTGAGAAATTTGCTCTCCTGAAGAATTTGAAGACACAGCATACAATGCCACACCGTAGGCTTTCTCCGAAGCATCTGAAAAGCCACAAATTTTAATTTGCACTGGATTATTTGTAAAAATGTATCTAACAGCACTTATATTATTGATGGCTCTTAATGATTCTAAAAACTGCAACCAATCATCAAGCTCAGCTGTAGGGAGATTTTCATCCCAATCAATTTGCAGTCTCCACAGTCTTTGTAGGAAAATTTTTGCTTTCGTCACAACTGGTCCAAGTAGACCCAAGGGGTCGAAAATGCGAGCAATATTTGACAGCACACTTCTTTTAGTTACCTTGGGTTGCTCACTGAATGATACACTAAAAGTAAAAGTATCATCATTGGCATTCCAGCAAAGTCCTAGTGCCTTAGTTTCACTCATATTTTCAAAAGTGTAATTCTCATTTTTAAAGGCTGGCTCCATTAATTCTGGATGGTTACTAAACCATTTATGTAAGTTCATGCCACACGTATTTAATAGTTGAATAAGCTCAATTTGCAGTCTCTTAGCCGATTTTAGGTCAGCTGCTCCAGTCAGGACATCGTCCATGTAAAAGTCTGATTGTACCACACCAGAAGCATACGGAAATTGAGATTCACCATCTATTCCAAGCTGTTTAAGGCAGCGCATGGCTAAATAAGGGGCACTAGTTGTGCCATATGTGACTGTACATAGTCTGTAATATTTCATCTCACCATTTACAGAATCTTTCCAAACTATGCGCTGTAAATCACGTTGACTTTTATCGATAAGTATCATGCGATACATCATTTTTACATCTGCTGTAAATGCATAGCGGTGTGTACGAAATCTAAGTATTATGCTAAACAAATCATCTTGAATGACACCTCCATTCAGCTGTATGGAATTTAGGGATTCTCCTGATGAAGTTGCATGTGAACCATTAAAGACAACTCTCAATTTTGTAGAACTTTTATCTGGGCGATAAACAGCATGATGAGGTAGATAATTCGCATGTATTGGCTCATCTGTTTTCTCTACTTCCTCCATATGGCCTAACTCTCTATACTCTGCCATAAATGCGCAATATAACTCTAAAAGATTTGGATTTTTGACTAGCCTATTCCAAAGTGAATTTAATCTATTTTCCGCAAATTGCTTTGATTCTCCCAAAGAACTAGGATCTTTTTTCAACGGCATTTGTACTATGAATTTGCCCGTTATATCTCTCTGATGTGTGTTTATAAAGTGGGTGTCGCATGCTAATTCTTCTGTATTTCTCAATGGTGTACTTTCTTCTACTCTTTCAATTTCCCAAAATTTTTTCATTTCGAAATTTAAATCTGTTTCAGTAATTAACCCACAATGTATTTGTTCTTGATCGTTACAATCGTAAACACTCCCACTTACTATGCAACCGAACACCGTATTTTGCAGTATTAATTTAGAATTTGGTAGCTTCATACGACCCACCTTTATCAATTCTAGAAATACTTCAGCTCCTAGCAAAAGATCTATTTTCCCTGGTCTATTAAATTCAGGATCAGCAAGAATAATAGACTCTGGAATTCCTAGCTCTGAAATATTAATATATTTCGAGGGCATAATTTGCGAAATCTTTGGTATGATAAGGAAATCTAACTCCCGACTATAATCTCCCGAATTATTACTGATCAAGGCAGTAGTTTTATTTTTTACCGCTACAGAGGATCCACTTAAACACGATACCAAAATATTACTTTTTTCTTTTCGAATTCCTAATCTTTCAACTAACTGCAATGTTAAAAAATTGCTCATTGAACCATTGTCCAATAAAGCACGCACCGGAACTTTATTTCCGAATTTATCTCTCATATAAACAATAGCAGTGGAAAGAAGAACTGTTTTAACATTATTCGATCTCACATTTCAAGTACCAGTGAAATTTTGAATTTGGTTATTTAACTCAAATGGTATGGCGTCAACATTTAATGTTAGTTTACTTTCATTCGTCGACAATGTATTTGGCACTTCCTTATCACTATAAATTTTTGTGTTTCCCACCGCATTGGAAATTCTCTCACGCCTATCAAAACAAAGAAGTATATTGTGGCGTTTATGGCATTTTGAACACGAGAATGTTGAGTTTTTGACGCAGTGGAATTCTGAAAGACAGTTAAAGCACATATTGTTTTTTTTCACAAAATCTACTCTTTCCTGTACATTAAATTTTTGAAATTTGGGACATTTAAAAACACTGTGATTTTCCTGGTTACATACAACACATTTGCGCATATTTTTCTCATTTAAACTCGCAACCATGGATGTTACCTTTGAAAAGCTATGCTTTGTTTGGCTTTCGTTTTGAAAATTTCGCTTTGTATTTACTTGTTTGGACGCACTTAGTGTACGCGCATGGTCTCTCAAGAATTCTAGCAATTCAGTTAAACTCGGTAAATTATCCCGCTTAAGATGTCTTTCCCACCACATTTTTGTATTTACATCTAATTTTTGAGCCAAAATATAAGCAAACATAGTAGTAGAAAACCCCTCAACTTTTTGTTCTAAAATCTCTAACGACCTAATACATTCATTTGTTATATCTATTAGATTTAATAATGCTGCTGGGGACTCATTCTGAATAACAGGAATATTTAAAAAACGTTTTAAATGCGCGTAAACTTGTTCTCTCGAATTTGAAAACCGTTCTTCCAAAAGCGACCATGCAACTTCATAATTAGAATCCACGATTGAAATAGATTGAATTATACGAAAGGCATCTCCTCTCAATGAAGACTTCAAATATTGTAATTTCATTGCCCCTGACAAATTAGAATTTTCATGTACAGTAGCCTTAAATATATCTTTGAAAGAAAGCCACTCATGCAAATTACCCGTAAATACAGGAAGAGTTAACTTTGGCAATTTAATGTTATTATCAGCCTTTGTGGCGTTTTCTAAATTAACAGTTTGCACTTTCATTTTTGATAACTTTTTTGTAAGTTCAAATTCCATTATTTCTAAAATTTCATTAATTTCTTCGTTTTCCTTAATAAAATCCTCAATTTCATCTTCTTTACTTATCTTATAAATAGACTCAAATAACTCAGAAAAGTTTTTCTCTAATTTATTCCGTTTCTCCTTTATGAGAATTAATTCATTTAATTCTAGCTCAGTATTCGATAATTTTTCTTTTAATTTTGTCAAGTTTCTTTTGAAAATTTTCTTTTTTGCTTTTAATTCTTTCATACTCATTTTTAATGAATAAAAATTAAATGGGTGCACTTACCCCTCTTGGCTCTTTAAAAGATGAGTTCTAACATCGAAGAAATAGCAAAACAGCACAAAATATTCACCAGTTATCCTTCAATGATTGACGTAGAACAACTCGCTGATTTTTCTCCGTAGAGACGGACCATATGAAGAATTCAATTTTTCGAAAGTTTATTTTATTAATATTTTACTCAACTCAAAATTAAAGACGCATCTCTCATTTTAAACAGTTTATTCTGATGAGTAAACTCAACTCAGGTTCTTTCGAACATTAATAATTTAACAAAACACAACTCCAATAAAAACCGTAACATTTTTACACATATTCTCATAAAAACATTCTTATCAAACTCAAAAACAAAAAGAATATTGTTTCACACAGCTTAGGTAAAAGCTGAAGAAATAAAACAGATAATGTATTTATCACAAAAAATCGTTTGCACAGAAAACTTTTTACATTTTGAAATAATTAGGTATATCTTGGTTGCTAGGTGACAAAGTCAGTAGAAAATTAAATAGCCTTTTATCAAACACAAGCTTTGCTTACATTTTTATATTGTTGCACTTATCAATAAATATTCATATTGCTGCATTTAACGCTATAACGTATTCAATTTTACGACAATGTATAACAGAAAAATCTAATTTTGGGTATTCTGTATTGTTGTAAATTAAAATTAAACAATGGGAACTGTAATTAGAGTGTCTTACCATTTTCCATTTCATATTTATATTCAAGCTTTATATACATTTTTATATTGTTGCACTTATCAATATACGATCATATTGTTGCATTTAACACAACAAATTATTTAATTTTTCGACAATGTATAACAGAAAAATCTAATTTTAGGAATGCTGTATTGTTGTATAATAAAGTTCAACAATGAAAACTGTAATTAGAGTGATTTACTGATTGCAGTTCATATTTATATTCAAGCTTTGCTTACATTTTTATATTGTTGTACTTATCAATACCTAGTCATATTGCTGCATTTAACGCTATAACTTATTCAATTTTACGACAATGAATAACAGAAAAATCTAATTTTGGGAATGCTGTATTGTTGTAAAATAAAGCTGAACAATGGAAACTGTAAGTAGAGAGATTTACAGATTGCAGTTCATATTTATATTCAAGCTTTGCTTACATTTTCATATTGTTGACCTTATCAATTCATAGTCATATTGTATCATTTAACGCAATAACTTATTCAATTTTACGACAATGTATAACAGAAAAATTTAATTTTGTGAGTGCTATATTGTTGTAAAATAAAATTCAACAATGGGAACTGTAATTAGAGTGTCTTTCCATTTTACATTTCATATTTATATTCAAGCTTTTTTTACACTTTTATATTGTTGCACTTATCAATACATAGTCATATTGTTGCATTTAACACTATAACTTATTCAATTTTACGACAATGTATAACAGAAAGATCTAATTTTGGGAATGTTGTATTGTTGTAAAATAAACATCAACAATGGGAATTGTAATTAGAGTGTTTTTACAGATTGCATTTGATATTTACATTCAAGATTTGTTTACATTTTTATATTGTTGCACTTATCAATACATAGTCATATTGTTGCATTTAACGCTATAACTTATTCAAGCTTTGTTTACATATTCATATTGTTGCAATTATCAATATACGGTCATATTGTGGTATTTAACACTATAATTTATTCAATTTTACGACAATGTATAACAGAAAAATCTAATTTTGGGAATGTTCTATTGTTGTAAAATAAACATCAACAATGGGAATTGTAATTAGAGTGTTTTTACAGATGACAGTTGATATTTACATTCAAGATTTGTTTACAGTTTTATATTGTTGCACTTATCAATACATATTCATATTGTTGCATTTAACGCTATAACTTATTCAATTTTACGATAATGTATAACAGAAAAATTTAATTTTGGGAATGCTGTATTGTTGTAAAATAAAGTTGAACAATGGAAACTGTAATAAGAGTGATTTACAGATTGCAGTTCATATTTATATTCAAGCTTTTTTTACATTTTTATATTGCTGCACTTATCAATATACGGTCATATTATTGCATTTAACGCAATAACTTATTCAATTTAATGACAATATATAACAGAAAAATCTAATTGTGTTAATGCTGTATTGCTGTAAAATAAAATACAACAATGAGAACTGTAATTAGAGTGTCTTTCCAATTTACATTTCAAATTTATATTCAAGCTTTTTTTACATTTTTATATTGTTGCACTTATCAATACACAGTCATATTGTTGCATTTAACACTGTAACTTATTCAATTTTACAACAATGTATAACAGAAAAATCAAATTTTGAGAATGCTGTATGGTTGTAAAACAATGTTCAACTATGGAAATTGTAATTAATGTGTTACTACAGATTGCAGTTCATATTTATATTCTAGCTTTCTTTACATTTTTCTATTGTTGCACTTATCAATACTTATTCATATTATTGCATTTAACGCTATAACTTATTCAAATTTTCGACAATGTATAACAGAAAAATCTAATTTTGGGTATTCTGTATTGTTGTAAATTAAAATTAAACAATGGGAACTGTAATTAGAGTGTCTTTCCATTTTCCATTTCATATTTATATTCAAGCTTTTTTTTTACATTTTTATATTGTTGCACTTATCAATATACGGTCAAATATTTGCATTTAACACAATAAATTATTCAATTTTACGACAATGTATAACAGAAAAATTTAATTTTGTGAGTGCTGTATTGTTGTAAAATGAAATTCAACAATGGGAACTGTAATTAGAGTGTCTTTCCATTTTCCATTTCATATTTATATTCAAGCTTTTTTTACACTTTTATATTGTTGCACTTATCAATACGTAGTCATATTGTTGCATTTAACACTGTAACGTATTCAATTTTACAACAGTGTATAACAGAAAAATCTAATTTTGGGAATGCTGTATTGTTGTCAAATAATGTTCAATAGTGAGAATTGTAATTAGAGTGTTATTACAGATTGCAGTTCATATTTATATTCAAGCTTTATTTACATTTTAATATTGTTGCACTTATCAATATACAGTTTTTTTTTGCATTTAACGCTATAACTTATTCAATTTTACGACAATATATAACAGAAAAATCTAATTTTGGGAGTGCTGTATTGTTGTAAAATAATGTTTAACAATGGAAACAGTAATTATAGTGATTTACAGATTGCAGTTCATATTTATATTCAAGCTTTGCTTACATTTTTATATTGTTGCACTTATCAATACCTAATCATATTGTTGCATTTAACACAATAAATTATTCAATTTTAAGACAATGAATAAGAGAAAAATCTAATTTTAGGAATGCTGCATTGTTGTGAAATAAAATTCAACAATGGGAATTGTAAATAGAGTGTTATTACTGTTTTGTAAACAATCAAAACTTTAATTATTTGGGTTCAAAAATCTTCTAAATATTCTTGAATTTTCTTTTAATAAATTTTATTGCATACGTAGAATAATAGCATGAAGAAATATTGAATTCAAATTATTTACATACTATGTACAAAATGTATAATATGTACAAAATATAAATGCTTTTACCTTGATAATTTCTGATCATCATACTAAAAACTGGAAAGATGATCCTATATGCATTTCTGCGTGCCTTTTCTTAAAATTAACATAATTCTTCAATAAAACTCAAGACACGCACGAGAAACAAAAAATATAAACATTCTCTCTCAAAAAATTCTTTTTCATTCCATAAAAAACTGATGCCAACTTTTTCTTCTAAACTTTTAACTCATCTCGTAAGATAAAAAATATAAAAGCAAAGCAGACGAAAAAACAGCTTTGCTTCCATAGCAACGAGTCGCGTCTTATAAATAAATTAAATATCACAATAGCAAATTTGCAAACGATTTTCTGTGAATAAACTTATATATTAATTTATGAATTTCTAACATACTCCCACCTTTAATTTAGGCGGTAGCCAAATTAAACATAAGATCACTTTTGATCAAACTAAACCCTAATTCAAAATAAAAAATATGTAAATAAATAAAGATAATAACTAAGCAATAATAAAACATTTAGAGTTCTAGAAAAGTTATTTCAGAGTTTTAGAAAAGTCATTTCAAAAGTCTCTTAACTACTATGCCACTTCTAGTTTTACTGTTACTCACAGTCTGGATTACAGGGTCATCAGGACTTGATATCTCTAATCAGTACAGCTTACGAAGTGGACGCACCAAGGTCCCTGAACTTGTGTTAACTTCAGCCACTCTAGCTGCTCCATCTCGACTTGGGAAAATCTTTACAATTTTCCCTATAGGCCAATGAAGTCTCTTTTGGTTTAGTTCTATCAAGACTACTTCACCTAGTCTGACAGCTTGTCCTTTCTGTTTTGATTTTTGGACCAATTCAGCTAAATATTCTTTTCTAAATCTGTTTCTCAGTTGTTGCCGAATATTTTGACAATGTTTATATCTAGA
The DNA here is from genome assembly GCA_964019185.1 of Maratus speculifer. Lineage (NCBI taxonomy): Eukaryota > Metazoa > Arthropoda > Arachnida > Araneae > Salticidae > Maratus > Maratus speculifer. The sequence goes on from OZ025296.1 coordinate 369,501,020, forward strand.
TTGTAGTTTATTTGAATCTATTGCATCTAAATCAGGAACACCTATTTCTTCAATGTCTTGCAAAAATGATGATGGAGTCAAAGGTACAAATTTATCTGTTTCTTCAAAAATATAGGTTAGAGGCCTTTTATTTACTGTTGCTTCGACATCACATAGAACAGTCATGAGTTCGTCAAAAGTTAAAGTTGAAGTGCCGAGTGTTCTGATCAAGGGAATTTCAACCAATCTAATCAGACGCTCCCACCATCCACCCCACCAAGCTGCTGCTGGATGGATGACTAATAGGACACAGTTCCTTCAATTAATAGGAAACAGTTCTTTCGAAGAAACTATTGCCTTCCAGTACAATGATTTTAAAAGGTTATTGGTTCCTCTAAAATTTGAGCCATTATCAGAGTATATAGTAGTCGGCCTTCCTCTCCTGCAAATAAATCTTCGAAGTGATTGAATGAATCCTTCTGTTGAGAGACTGGATACAAGTTCCAAATGTATTGCTCTATATACTGCACATGTAAAAAGTACAACCCAAACTTTGGATCTTTGTTTTACGAAAAGAGGACCAAAAAAATCAGCTCCAACTTCAAAAACTTTGGAATCTCTGACTCGATCTAGAGGTAGGTGAATTGGAGGTGTAGTATATGGTTTTGCAGAGTATCTTTTGCGTCTGTAACACTTAGACAATTGACTTTTAATGCTGCGTCTAGAAGAAATTATCCAATATTTTTCTCTCAAAATGGATCCAACTGTTTGAAGTCCAGCATGACAATTCTTTAAATGACATTCTTGAATCAGACAATTCACTACATGATGTTTCGATGGTAATAAAATTGGATATCTGAAGGAAAACTCGTCATCCCGCTCTAATATTTTTGTTTTTACTCTCAACAATCCTTCTTTATCTTTCAGAACCTTTAATCCTTTTATTTTATCAGTAGTATTACTAAAACTTTCAGATTGTATTATTGACCAGAACGACCTTTCCGCATCTTCCTTTTCTTCAATCGACAATTCTGATGGAAAACATATATTTCGATTGCTGCACTTCATTATGAATCTCTTCACCCAACATACGACATTAATAAATCTACCAAATTTTGAAATTCTACTATATATCATAAATTCATGTGAATTAGAACATAAAAGAGTAGGTACTGCAGTTTTCTTCTTTTCCATCATTACGAATTCTGCGTTGGGGCTTGTTTCTGAATGTGGCCCATTTTCTTCTGATAACTTCAACCATTCTGGTCCCTCCCACCATCTCATCTTCAGCAGCTGTTTAGGACTACACCCGCGAGAAGGTAGATCAGCAGGCTTGAGATGACCAGGTACGAAGTTCCATTGTTGAGATTCGGAAAAATTACAAATTTCTCTAACTCTATTGCCTACAAACGTTCCCCATTGATCATTTCTTCGAATCCAAGCGAGAACAGTCGAAGAGTCGGTGCAATACTTTACTGGTATGGAAATACAATTAAAGGCTTTCCAGACAAAGTTAGTCATGATTTCTATAAATTTTGAAATAAATTTTTCTAATTCAGGCACATTGTCGACTGAAGTGACGCAGTTATCTATATAGTATGACTTCATAAGCTTCTCAGCTATCTGTTTATTTTCTTCATCAGCATTATTCAAATGATACCTTATAACTGCACCTAGCAAAAATGGACTACAAGTTGCTCCAAAAACTATTCTATAGTGTTGATAAACTTGAAATTCGTCAGGACTCTTCCACCATAAAAATCTTAAGAAATGCCGATCTGATTCTTTGACTTCAATTTGAAGAAATGCGCTTCTTATATCGGCTACTACTCCAATAGCTTTTTCACGAAATCTTATTAACACTGCAGGAATTTGTTCGATGAGGTTTGGTCCTTTAAAGAGACAATCATTTAAAGAAGGAGACCTCCCTACCTTACACGATGCATCAAAAACTGGTCGAACACTTGTAGTAAGACTATCTGGTTTGATGACGGGATGATGGGGTAAAAAATGTCCTGGAATCTTGAGTGTTTCATCTGGTACTTTACTGATAACGCCTTCTTCTTCCCATTCACAAAAAACTTTAGCATATTCTTCAAACATTTTCATTGATTTTAATTTCTTTATTGAATTTATCAATCTTCTTTCAGCTATGTGTCTATTTGAGGGAATCTCACGTTTGCCGTTAATCCAAGGAAGACCTACAATATAGCGACCTTCTATATTTCTATCAACTTCTTTTATAAAATTATCATGAGCGAGTTCTTCTTCTTCTGCTTTAGACAAAGTTTGACAGGGATCTGTTATACCGATTGTCTCTATATTCCATAATTCTGGAATCTTCATATCTTTTAACGCTAGGTTCGTGACAAACATATTTCCATAATTTAGACAAGACTGTGATGTACTTTCTAAACGACCACAAAGTGTCCATCCAAACTTTGTCTCTATTGCTGTAAGACCGCTCTTTAACTGTTTTACTCGACCTATAAGAAGTTGTCCGTAGTAATCGCTTCCAATCAAAATTTCAATTTTTGGACTTCCTGCTCCTAAATCTGTGATCCATAATTTATTTTGTTTAAGCTCTTTAATTACTGATTCTTTCGGTATCCGAGGAATATAATTACAAATTATATCTTGATCCAAAAGTTCTAAGACTTCTTTCGTTTGTTTCTGTCTATCAGAAGAACTTAACTCAACTTGGAATTTATTGTGAGATTTAGCTTCTGTTTGCGTACCACCAAACAAAGTGTGTACAATAGCTTCAGAAGAAATGGGATGTAAACCTAACTCTTCAGCTGTACCTTTTAAAATATAGCTCTTTTGCGACCCACAATCAAGTAACGCTCGTACTTTCTTTGTTATTCGACCTTTAATAACTATTTCTAAAGTCATAAGGGCTACTTCAGCAGAACACTGCTTATTTGCTATGGTGCTTTGAATTACTTCTGGGGTCTTAGCTGTATTTTCTGGTTCTATACACATTGAAATTTCAGGGCATAATAACTCGGTATGGGGTTTAGAACAAACGTGGCAACGAATAAACACTTTGCAAACTTTAGCGTGGTGACCAAAACGAAGACATTTTAAACAGCAATTTTTATTCTTAATTTTGGCCTTCCGTTCATTAAAGGAAAGAGATCTAGCTCTAATACAGTCCTTGCTTTCATGAGATTTACTGCAAAATAAACAGAGGCGTTCTTTTGCGCTAAATAGCCCTGCCGCAGTAGGTATTTTACTTTCTGCTTTTCTTAACTTTTCTTTAGGTTTGTCTTTAGAGCCCAGCTCTATAAAACTCGATTTGGCTAATTTGAATCTTTCCTCGTTTGCAACTTCTTCAGAAATTCCATCAAACTTACTATATTTGCTTTTGTTGACAATGCATTATTATTACTAACAATGTTTGATGTAATTGAAATATTATATCGCTGCCATGCTTTTAATACATCTTCCGATAAGCTAGATTCTATCATGGGATAGAGCCACGCCGAATTTCTTTCTAAACTTAAACCTATTGATTCTAACGATCTTAAATATGCCTCGACTTTCGTGAATAAATCTGATAAGGGAAGTTTATCTTTGCCGTGCGCCTGTACATTAGCTATAATCAATTTTAGGAATTCTCTAACGTACACTTCTATTAGTAAATCTTTATTTCCAAAACGCTCTTGAAATGCCTCGACAGCTTTGGGGTAATTAACTGCGGTCATTGGATAGCTCTCAAACAAGCGCCTGGCACTGGTTCCAGGTTCTACCGATTGGATAAGATACTGAAATTTGTCACTATTATCCAAATCTATGTCTTCATGAATTTTCTGAAACTGGGACCAAAATGAAAGATAATTTATTAACTGCGAATCGAATGGCTTAATATTTAATTTAGGTAATTTATAATGCTTTGATTTGGAATAACCGTAATCTGTACTTTTTTCACTATCATCTTGATTACGTTTATTTGTACCCAATGCTTCACTAACTTTACGCTTAATGGTAATAAATTAATCTGAATAACTTTCATTTTCCACTACTTCATTTTCAATAGCGTCTTCGTCGCATTTATCATCATCTAAAATGAGTTCAATTATAGCTTCATCGATAGATTTAATTTCATGAATCAAATTTTCTAATTTACTAAAATCGTCGGAAATTTTACCCTTATCTAATCACTCGCTGTTAATTTCTTCATTCAAAACATTTAAAGTTCTGGTAAATGACGCACGTAGCTGTGTAAGCTTTTTCTTTAACTTATTCATCTTAGAAAAATTAAGTAATAATGCACAGCTTATGAAAACACTATACGCTATAAAAACAATTCAATATCTCAACAATATTATTCAAATGTCCCTGTTCGGGCGCCAGGTGTTTTGTAAACAATCAAAACTTTAATTATTTGGGTTCAAAAATCTTCTAAATATTCTTGAATTTTCTTTTAATAAATTTTATTGCATACGTAGAATAATAGTATGAACAAATATTGAATTCAAATTATTTACATACTATGTACAAAATGTATAATATGTACAAAATATAAATGCTTTTACCTTGATAATTTCTGATCATCATACTAAAAACTGGAAAGATGATCCTATATGCATTTCTGCGTGCCTTTTCATAAAATTAACATAATTCTTCAATAAAACTCAAGACACGCACGAGAAACAAAAAATATAAACATTCTCTCTCAAAAAATTCTTTTTCATTCCATCAAAAACTGATGCCAACTTTTTCTTCTAAACTTTGAACTCATCTCGTAAGATAAAAAATATAAAAGCAAAGCAGACGAAAAAACAGCTTTGCTTCCATAGCAACGAGTCGCGTCTTATAAATAAATTAAATATCACAATAGCAAATTTGCAAACGATTTTCTGTGAATAAACTTATATATTAATTTATGAATTTCTAACAATTACAGATTGCAGCTCATATTTATATTCAAGCTTTGCTTACATTTTTATATTGTTGCACTTATCAATAAATATTCATATTGCTGCATTTAACGCTATAACTTATACAATTTTACCACAATGTATAACAGAAAAATCTAATTTTGGGTATTCTGTATTGTTGTAAATTAAAATTAAACAATGGGAACTGTAATTAGAGTGTCTTTCCATTTTCCATTTCATATTTATATTCAAGCTTTTTTTACATTTATCAATATACGGTCATGTTGTTGCATTTAACACAATAAATTATTCAATTTTGCGAAAATGTATAACAGAAAAATCTAATTTTGGGAATGCTGTATTGTTGTAAAATAAAGTTCAACAATGAAAACTGTAATAAGAGTGATTTACAGATTGCAGTTCATATTTATATTCAAGCTTTGCTTACATTTTTATATTGTTGCACTTTTCAATACATAGAATACACAAATACACAATTTAAAATTAAACAATGGGATCTGTAATTAGAGTGTATTTTCATTTTCCATTTCATATTTATATTCAAGCTTTTTTTTACATTTTTATATTGTTGCACTTATCAATATACGGTCATATTGTTGCATTTAACACTATAACTTATTCAATTTTACAACAATGTATAACAGAAAAATCTAATTTTGGGAATGCTGTATTGTTGTAAAATAAAATTCAACAATGGGGAATAGAAATGAAAATTTTTTACAGATTGCAGTTCATATTTATATTCAAGCTTTTTTTACACTTTTATATTGTTGCACTTATCAATATACGGTAATATTTTTGCATTTAACACTGTAACCTATTCAATTTACTGCAATGTATAACAGAAAAATTTAATTTTGGGAATGCTGTATTGTTGTAATATAAAATTCAACAATTGGAATTGCAATTAAAAAATTTTATAGATTGCAGTTCATATTTATGTTCAACTTTGTTTACATTTTTATATTGTTGCACTTATCAATACCTAGTCATATTGTTGCATTTAACGCTATAACTTATTCAAGCTTTGTTTACATTTTTATATTGTTGCAATTATCAATATAGGGTCATATTGCGGTATTTAACACTATAACTTATTCAATTTTACGACAATGTATAACAGAAAAATCTAATTTTGGGAATGTTGTATTGTTGTAAAATAAACATCAACAATGGGAATTGTAATTAGAATGTTTTTACAGATTACAGTTGATATTTATATTCAGGATTTGTTTACATTTTTATATTGATGCACTTATCAATATACAGTCATATTGTTGCATTTAACACTGTAACTTATTCAATTTTACAACAATGTATAACAGAAAAATCTAATTTTGGGATAGCTGTATTGTTGTATAATAAAGTTCAACAAGGAAAACTGTAATTAGAATGATTTACTGATTGCAGTTCATATTTATATTCAAGTTTTGCTTACATTTTTATAGGGATCTGTAATTAGAGTGTATTTTCATTTTCCATTTCATATTTATATTCAAGCTTTTTTTACATTTTTATATTGTTGCACTTATCAATATACGGTCATATTGTTGCATTTAACACAATAAATTATTCAATTTTGCGACAATGTATAACAGAAAAATCTAATTTTGGGAATGCTGTATTGTTGTAAAATAAAATTCAACAATGGGAATTGTAAATAGAGTATTATTACAGATTGCAGTTCATATTTATATTACAGCTTTGCTTACATTTTTATATTGTTGCACTTATCAATAAATATTCATATTGCTGCATTTAACGCTATAACTTATTCAATTTTACGACAATGTATAACAGAAAAATCTAATTTTGGGTATTCTGTATTGTTTTAAATTAAAATTAAACAATGGGATCTGTAATTAGAGTGTATTTCCATTTTCCATTTCATATTTATATTCAAGCTTTTTTTACATTTTTATATTGTTGCACTTAATATACGGTCATATTGTTGCATTTAACACAATAAATCATTCAATTTTGCGACAATGTATAACAGAAAAATCTAATTTTGGGAGTGCTGTACTTTTGTAAAATAATGTTCAACAATGTAAACACTAATTAGAGTGATTTACAGATTGCAGTTCATATTTATATTCAAGCTTTGCTTACATTTTTATATTGTTGCACTTATCAATACCTAATCATATTGTTGCATTTAACACAAAAAAAAATATTCAATTTTAAGACAATGTATAAGAGAAAAATCTAATTTTGGGATTGCTGTATTTTTGTAAAATAAAGTTAAACTATGGGAATTGTAAATAGAGTGTTATTACAGATTGCAGTTCATATTTATATTCAAGCTTTGCTTACATTTTTATATTGTTGCACTTATCAATAAATAATCATATTGCTGCATTTAACAAAATTAAATTTTCAATTTTAAGACAATGTATAAGAGAAAAATCTAATTTTGGGAATGCTGTATTGTTGTAAAATAAAGTTAAACAATGGGAATTGTAAATAGAGTGTAATTACAGATTGCAGTTCATATTTATATTCAAGCTTTGCTTACATTTTTATATTGTTGCACTTATCAATAAATATTCATATTGCTGCATTTAACGCTATAACTTATTCAATTTTACGACAATGTGTAACAGAAAAATCAAATTTTATGGCATTCTGTATTGTTGTAAATTAAAATTAAACAATGGGAACTGTAATTAGAGTGTCTTACCATTTTCCATTTCATATTTATATTCAAGCTTTTTTTACATTTTTATATTGTTGCACTTATCAATTTACGATCATATTGTTGCATTTAACACAACAAATTATTATATTTTGCGACAATGTATAACAGAAAAATCTGATTTTGGGAATGCTGTATTGTTGTATAATAAAGTTCAACAATGAAAATTGTAATTAGAATGATTTACTGATTGCAGTTCATATTTATATTCAAGCTTTGCTTACTATTTTATATTGTTGCACTTATCAATACCTAATCATATTGTTGCATTTAATACAATAAATTATTCAATTTTAAGACAATGAATAAGAGAAAAATCTAATTTTGGGAATGCTGTATTGTTGTAAAATAAAATTCAACAATGGGAATTGTAAATAGAGTGTTATTACAGATTGATGTTCATATTTATATTCAAGCTTTGCTTACATTTTTATATTGTTGACCTTATCAATAAACATTCATATTGCTGCATTTAACGCTATAACTTATTCAATTTTACGACAGTGTATATTAGAAAACTCTAATTTTGGGTATTCTGTATTGTTGTAAATTAAAATTAAACAATGGGAACTGTAATTAGAGTGTCTTTCCATTTTCCATTTCATATTTATATTTAAGCTTTTTTTACATTTTTATATTGTTGCACTTATCAATATACAGTCATATTGTTGCATTTAACACTGTAACTTATTCAATTTTACAACAATGTATAACAGAAAAATCTAATTTTGGGAATGCTGCATTGTTGTATAATAAAGTTCAACAATGAAAACTGTAATTAGAGTGATTTACTGATTGCAGTTCATATTTATATTCAAGCTTTGCTTACATTTTTATATTGTTGCACTTATCAATAAATATTCATATTGCTGCATTTAACGCTATAACTTATTCAATTTTACGACAATGTATAACAGAAAAATCTAATTTTAGGTATTCTGTATTGTTGTAAATTAAAATTAAACAATGGGATCTGTAATTAGAGTGTATTTCCATTTTCCATTTCATATTTATATTCAAGCTTTTTTTACATTTTTATATTGTTGCACTTATCAATATACGGTCATATTGTTGCATTTAACACAATAAATTATTCAATTTTGCGACAATGTATAACAGAAAAATCTAATTTTGGGAATGCTGTATTGTTGTAAAATAAAGTTGAACAATGGAAACTGTAATTAGAGTTTTACAGATTGCAGTTCATATTTATATTCAAGCTTTGCTTACATCTTTATATTGTTGACCTTATCAATACATAGTCATATTGTATCATTTAACGCAATAACTTATTCAATTTTACGACAATGTATAACAGAAAAATTTAATTTTGTGAGTGCTATATTGTTGTAAAATAAAATTCAACAATGGGAACTGTAATTAGAGTGTCTTTCCATTTTACATTTCATATTTATATTCAAGCTTTTTTTACACATTTATATTGTTGCACTTATCAATACATAGTCATATTGTTGCATTTAACGCTATAACTTATTCAAACTTTGTTTACATATTCATATAGTTGCAATTATCAATATACGGTCATATTGTGGTATTTAACACTATAACTTATTCAATTTTACGACAATGTATAACAGAAAAATCTAATTTTGGGAATGTTCTATTATTGTAAAATAAACATCAACAATGGGAATTGTAATTAGAGTGTTTTTACAGATGACAGTTGATATTTACATTCAAGATTTGTTTACATTTTTATATTGTTGCACTTATCAATACATAATCATATTGTTGCATTTAACGCTATAACTCATTCAATTTTACGACAATGTATAACAGAAAAATTTGATTTTGGGAATGCTGTATTGTTGTAATATAAAATTCAACAATTGGAATTGCAATTAAAAAATTTTATAGATTGCAGTTCATATTCATGTTCAACTTTCTTTACATTTTTATATTGTTGAACTTATCAATACCTAGTCATATTGTTGCATTTAACGCTATAACTTATTCAATTTTTCGACAATGTATAAGAGAAAAATCTAATTTTGGGAATGCTGTATTGTTGTAGAATAAAGTTGAACAATGGAAACTGTAATTAGAGTGATTTACAGATTGCAGTTCATATTTATATTCAAGCTTTTTTTACATTTTTATATTGCTGCACTTATCAATATACGGTCATATTATTGCATTTAACGCAATAACTTATTCAATTTAATGACAATATATAACAGGAAAATCTAATTGTGTTAATGCTGTATTGCTGTAAAATAAAATACAACAATGAGAACTGTAATTAGAGTGTCTTTCCAATTTACATTTCAAATTTATATTCAAGCTTTTTTTACATTTTTATATTGTTGCACTTATCAATACACGGTCATATTGTGGTATTTAACACTATAACGTATTCAATTTTACGGCAATGTATAACAGAAAAATCTAATTTGGGAATGTTGTATTGTTATAAAATAAGCATGAAAAATGGGAATTGTATTTAGAGTGTTTTTCCAGATTACAGTTGATATTTACATTCAAGTTTTGTTTGTAGTTTTATATTGTTGCGCTTAGCAATATACAGTCATATTGTTGCATTTAACACTGTAACTTATTCAATTTTACAACAATGTATAACAGAAAATTCTAATTTTGAGAATGCTGTATGGTTGTAAAACAATGTTCAACTATTTGAATTGTAATTAATGTGTTACTACAGATTGCAGTGCATATTTATATTCTAGCTTTCTTTACATTTTTCTATTGTTGCACTTATCAATACTTATTCATATTATTGCATTTAACGCTATAACTTATTCAATTTTTCGAATATGTATATCAGAAAAATCTAATTTTGGGTATTCTGTATTGTTGTAAATTAAAATTAAACAATGGGAACTGTAATTAGAGTGTCTTTCCATTTTCAATTACATATTTATATTCAAGCTTTTTTTTACATTTTAATATTGTTGCACTTATCATTATACGGTCAAATATTTGCATTTAACACAATAAATTATTCAATTTTACGACAATGTATAATAGAAAAATTTACTTTTGTGAGTGCTGTATTGTTGTAAATTAAAATTAAACAATGGGAACTGCAATTAGATTGTCTTTCCATTTTCCATTTCATATTTATATTCAAGCTTTTTTTACATTTTTATATTGTTGCACTTATCAATATACGGTCATATTGTTGCATTTAGCACAATAAATTATTCAATTTTGCGACAATGTATAACAGAAAAATCTAACTTTGGGAATGCTGTATTGTTGTATAATAAATTTCAACAATGAAAACTGTAATTAGAGTGATTTACTGATTGCAGTTCATATTTATATTCAATCTTTGCTTACATTTTTATATTGTAGCACTTATCAATACATAGTCATATTGTTTCATTTAACACTATAACTTATTCAATTTTACAACAATGTATAACAGAAAAATCTAATTTTGGGAATGCTGTATTGTTGTAAAATAAAATTCAACAATGGGAATTGTAAATAGAGTGTTATTACAGATTGCAGTTCATATTTATATTCAAGCTTTGCTTACATTTTTATATTGTTGCACTTATCAATAAATATTAATATTGCTGCATTTAACGCTATAACTTATTCAATTTTACGACAATGTATAACAGAAAAATCTAATTTTGGGTATTCTGTATTTTTGTAAATTAAAATTAACAATGGGATCTGTAATTAGAGTGTATTTCCATTTTCCATTTCATATTTATATTCAAGCTTTTTTTACATTTTTATATTGTTGCACATATCAATATACGGTCATATTGTTGCATTTAACACAATAAATCATTCAATTTTGCGACAATGTATAACAGAAAAATCTAATTTTGGGAGTGCTGTATTTTTGTAAAATAATGTTCAACAATGGAAACAGTAATTAGAGTGATTTACAGATTGCAGTTCATATTTATATTCAAGCTTTGATTACATTTTTATATTGTTGCACTTATCAATAAATATTCATATTGCTGCATTTAACGCTATAACTTATTCAATTTTACGACAATGTATAACAGAAAAATCTAATTTTGGGAATGCTATATTGTTGTAAAATAAAATTCAACAGTGGGAACTGTAATTAGAGTGTCTTTCCATTTTACATTTCATATTTATATTCAAGCTTTTTTTACACTTTTATATTGTTGCGCTTATCAATACATAGTCATATTGTTGCATTTAACACTATAACTTATTCAATTTTACGACAATGTATAACAGAAAAATCTAATTTTGGGAATGTTGTATTGTTGTAAAATAAACATCAACAATGGGAATTGTAATTAGAGTGTTTTTACAGATTGCATTTGATATTTACATTCAAGATTTGTTTACATTTTTATATTGTTGCACTCATCAATACATAGTCATATTGTTGCATTTAACGCTATAACTTATTCAAGCTTTGTTTACATATTCATATTGTTGCAATTATCAATATACGGTCATATTGTGGTATTTAACACTATAACTTATTCAATTTTACGACAATGTGTAACAGAAAAATCTAATTTTGGGAATACTGTATTGTTGTAAAATAAAGTTAAACAATGAAAACTGTAATTAGAGTGATTTACAGATTGCAGTTCATATTTATATTCAAGCTTTTTTTACACTTTTATATTGTTGCACTTATCAATATACGGTCATATTGTTGCATTTAACACTGTAACATATTCAATTTACTGCAATGTATAGCAGAAAAATTTAATTTTGGGAATGCTGTATTGTTGTAATATAAAATTCAACAATTGGAATTGCAATTAAAAATTTTTATAGATTGCAGTTCATGTTTATGTTCAACTTTGTTTACATTTTTATATTGTTGCACTTATCAATACCTAGTCATATGGTTGCATTTAATGCTATAACTTATTCAAGCTTTGTTTACATTTTTATATTGTTGCAATTATCAATATAGGGTCATATTGTGGTATTTAACACTATAACTTATTCAATTTTACGACAATGTATAACAGAAAAATCTAATTTTGGGAATGTTGTATTGTTGTAAAATAAACATCAACAATGGGAATTTTAATTAGAATGTTTTTACAGTTTACAGTTGATATTTATATTCAAGATTTGTTTACATTTTTATATTGTTGCACTTATCAATATACAGTCATATTGTTGCATTTAACACTGTAACTTATTCAATTTTACAACAATGTATAACAGAAAAATCTAATTTTGGGAATGCTGTATTGTTCTATAATAAAGTTCAACAATGAAAACTGTAATTAGAATGATTTACTGATTGCAGTTCATATTTATATTCAAGCTTTGCTTACATTTTTATATTGTTGCACTTATCAATACCTAATCATATTGTTGCATTTAACACAATAAATTATTCAATTTTAAGACAATGAATAAGAGAAAAATCTAATTTTGGGAATGCTGTATTGTTGTAAAATAAAATTCAACAATGGGAATTGTAAATAGAGTGTTATTACAGATTGATGTTCATATTTATATTCAAGCTTTGCTTACATTTTTATATTGTTGCACTTATCAAAAAATATTCATATTGGTGCATTTAACGCTATAACTTATTCAATTTTACGACAATGTATAACAGAAAAATCTAATTTTGTGTATTCTGTATTGTTGTAAATTAAAATTAAACAATGGGAACTGTAATTAGAGTGTCTTTCCATTTTCCATTTCATATTTATATTTAAGCTTTTTTTACATTTTTATATTGTTGCACTTATAAATATATATGGTCATATTGTTGCATTTAACACAATAAATCATTCAATTTTGCGACAATGTATAACAGAAAAATCTAATTTTGGGAGTGCTGTATTTTTGTAAAATAATGTTCAACAATGGAAACAGTAATTAGAGTGATTTACAGATTGCTGTTCATATTTAGATTCAAGCTTTGCTTACATTTTTATATTGTTGCACTTATCAATACCTAATCATATTGTTGCATTTAACAAAATAAATTATTCAATTTTAAGACAATGTATAAGAGAAAAATCTAATTTTGGGAATGCTGTATTGTTGTAAAATAAAGTTAAACAATGGGAATTGTAAATAGAGTGTTATTACAGATTGCAGTTTATATTTATATTCAAGCTTTGCTTACATTTTTATATTGTTGCACTTATCAATAAATATTCATATTGCTGCATTTAACGCTATAACTTATTTAATTTTACGACAATGTATAACAGAAAAATCTAATTTTGGGTATTCTGTATTGTTGTAAATTAAAATTAAACAATGGGAACATTAATTAGAGTGTCTTACCATTTTCCATTTCATATTTATATTCAAACTTTATTTACATTTTTATATTGTTGCACTTATAAATATATATGGTCATATTGTTGCATTTAACACAATAAATCATTCAATTTTGCAACAATGTATAACAGAAAAATCTAATTTTGGGAATGCTGTATTGTTGTATAATAAAGTTCAACAATGCAAACTGTAATTAGAGTGATTTACTGATTGCAGTTCATATTTATATTCAAGCTTTGCTTACATTTTTATATTATTGTACTTATCAATACCTAGTCATATTGCTGCATTTAACGCTATAACTTATTCAATTTTACGACAATGTAAAACAGAAAAATCTAATTTTGGGAATGCTGTATTGTTGTAAAATAAAGTTGAACAATGGAAACTGTAATTAGAGAGATTTACAGATTGCAGTTCATATTTATATTCAAGCTTTGCTTACATTTTATGTAGCTTTTATTACAAAAAGTAAAAAGCTACCTATTGCAGCCGTCCGGAGGAAAGCACTTCCGGAAAATTTTGGTATATTTTCACCGATCATGACCCCCAGACCCCAAAACCACCCTCCGTTCAAATGTTGACATATATATATATATATATATATATATATAACCATATATATATATATATATATATATCTGATTTTTGTCATGTGATAACTAACGTATTTATGAACCGATTTGAATGAAACTTGGTATGTACATAGTACATATAAATGTCTCGACCGAGTTCGTTGGTCAGCATCATCCGCCATTTTGTTTCAAAATGGCGGCCATTTTAAATTTTTTAAAAAATTTTAAATTTAAAATTAAATTCGAAAAAATCAAAATTTGAAAAATATTATTCTTTTACGTGTTAAAACTTAAAACAACGATTCCAGAACACTTTTTATTTTGTCTATATCTTAGAAAATGATTGAGTTATAGCACTTTGAATTTTTCTTATGGCTGACATTTTGAAACGATCTGATTTTTGTCACGTGATAACACGCGTATTTATGAACCGATTTCAATGAAACTTGGTATTATATAGTGCATACAAATGTCTCGACCGAGTTCGTTGGCCAGCATCATCCGCCATTTTGTTTCAAAATGGTGGCCATTTTAAAGTTTTTGAAAAATTTAAAATTTAAAATTAAATTTGAAAAAATTAAAAGTTGAAAAATATTTTTCTTTTACGTGTTAAAACTTAAAACAACGATTCCAGAACACTTTTTATTTTGTCTGTATATTGAAAAATGATTGAGTTATAGCACTTTGAATTTTGCTTATGGCTGACATTTTGAAACGGTCTGATCTGAACGATCCATCATGTTGCTTTAAAATGGCATACACTTTATGATATCGTGGAGTTTGGCGACTCTCTAAATCGCTTAAAATAAAACCAGGTTGAATAAAAGATGACTAATTTCTAAAAATTCCTATTAATATTCAGTCTTGAGAAAAACTAGTATTCAATCTTATAAAATCACTAATTTTATAAGATTATTTCCACTAATTTGAGCTTAGTATTTTTGAACAATGTAACTTACTTTAAAATAAATAAATAAATATATAAGTATATGAAAGCTACCTCTTCCTCCCGGCATTGCCGGAAGGACTTTTTATATTGTTGACCTTATCAATACATAGTCATATTGTATCATTTAACGCAATAACTTATTCAATTTTACGACAATGTATAACAGAAAAATTTAATTTTGTGAGTGCTATATTGTTGTAAAATAAAATTCAACAATGGGAATTGTAATTAGAGTGTCTTTCCATTTTACATTTCATATTTATATTCAAGCTTTTTTTACACTTTTATATTGTTGCACTTATCAATACATAGTCATATTGTTGCATTTAACACTATAACTTATTCAGTTTTACGACAATGTATAACAGAAAAATCTAATTTTGGGAATGTTGTATTCTTGTAAAATAAACATCAACAATGGGAATTGTAATTAGAGTGTTTTTACAGATTGCAGTTGATATTTACATTCAAGATTTGTTTACATTTTTATATTGTTGCACTTATCAATACATAGTCATATTGTTGCATTTAACGCTATAACTTATTCAATTTTACGACAATGTATAACAGAAAAATTTAATTTTGGGAATGCTGTATTGTTTTAATATAAAATTCAACAATTGGAATTGCAATTAAAAAATTTTATAGATTGCAGTTCATATTTATGTTCAACTTTTTTACATTTTTATATTGTTGCACTTATCAATACCTAGTCATATTGTTGCATTTAACGCTATAACTTATTCAATTTTACTACAATGTATAACAGAAAAATTTAATTTTGGGAATGCTGTATTGTTCTAAAATAAAGTTGAACAATGGAAACTGTAATAAAGTGATTTACAGATTGCAGTTCATATTTATATTCAAGCTTTGCTTACATTTTTATATTGTTGCACTTATCAATAAATATTCATATTGCTGCATTTAACGCTATAACTCATTCAATTTTACGACAATGTATTACAGAAAAATATAATTTTGAGAATGTTGTATTGTTGTAAAATAAACATTAAATTGGGAATTGTATTTAGAGTGTTTTTACAGATTACAGTTGATATTTACATTCAAGATTTGTTTACCTTTTTATATTGTTGCACTTATCAATATACAGTCATATTGTTGCATTTAACACTGTAACTTATTATATTTTACAACAATGTATAACAGAAAAATTTAATTTTGGGAATGCTGTATTGTTGTAAAATAAAGTTCAACTATGGGAATTTTAATTAGTGTGTTACTACAGATAGCAGTTCATATTTATATTCTAGTTTTCTTTACATTTTTATATTGCTGCACTTATCAATATACGGTCATATTATTGCATTTAACGCTATAACTTATTCATTTTTATGACAATATATAACAGAAAAATCTAATTTTGGGAATGCTGTATTGCTGTAAAATAAAATTCAAGAATGAGAACTGTAATTAGAGTGTCTTTCCATTTTCCATTTCATATTTATATTCAAGCTTTTTTTACATTTTTATATTGTTGCACTTATCAATACACGGTCATATTGTTGCATTTAACACTGTAACGTATTCAATTTTACAACAGTGTATAACAGAAAAATCTAATTTTGGGAATGCTGTATTGTTGTAAAATAAAGTTCAACAATGAGAATTGTAATTAGAGTGTTATTACAGATTGCAGTTCATATTTATATTCAAGCTTTATTTACATTTTTATATTGTTGCACTTATCAATATACAGTCATTTTGTTGCATTTAACGCTATAACTTATTCAAATTTACGACAATGTATAACAGAAAAATCTAATTTTGTGAATGTTGTATTGTTGTAAAATAAAGTTCAACAATGAGAATTGTAATTTGAGTGTTATTACAGATTGCAGTTCATATTTATATTCAAGCTTTTATTACATTTTTATATTGCTGCACTTATCAATATACGGTCATATTATTGCATTTAACGCTATAACTTATTCAAATTTACGAAAATGTATAACAGAAAAATCTAATTTTGTGAATGCTGTATTGCTGTAAAATAAAATTCAACAATGAGAACTGTAATTAGAGTGTCTTTCCAATTTACATTTCAAATTTATATTCAAGCTTTTTTTACATTTTTATATTGTTGCACTTATCAATACCTAATCATATTTTTGCATTTAACACAATAAATTATTCAATTTTAAGACAATGTATAAGTGAAAAATCTAATTTTGGGAATGCTGTATTGTTGTAAAATAAAGTTCAACAATGGGAATTGTAAAAAGAGTGTTATTACAGATTGCAGTTCATATTTATATTTAAGCTTTGCTTACATTTTTATATTGTTGCACTTATCAATAAATATTCAAATTGTTGTATTTAACGCTATAACTTATTCAATTTTACGACAATGTATAACTGAAAAATTTAATTTTGGGTATTTTGTATTGTTGTAAATTAAAATTAAACAATGGGAACTGTAATTAGAGTGTCTTTCCATTTTCCATTTCGTATTTATATTCAAGCTTTTTTTACATTTATCAATTTACGGTCATATTGTTGCATTTAACACAATAAATTATTTAATTTTGCGACAATGTATAACAGAAAAATCTAATTTTGGGAATGCTGTATTGTTGTAATATAAAATTCAACTATTGAAATTGCAATTAAAAAATTTTATAGATTGCAGTTCATATTTATGTTCAACTTTGTTTACATTTTTATATTGTTGCACTTATCAATACCTAGTCATATTGTTGCATTTAACGCTATAACTTATTCAAGCTTTGTTTACTTTTTTATATTGTTGCAATTATCAATATAGGGTAATATTGTGGTATTTAACACTATAACTTATTCAATTTTACGACAAGGTATAACAGAAAAATCTAATTTTGGGAATGTTGTATTGTTGTAAAATAAACATCAACAATGGGAATTGTAATTAGGATGTTTTTACAGATTACAGTTGACATTTATATTCAAGATTTGTTTACATTTTTATATTGTTGCACTTATCAATATATAGTCATATTGTTGCATTTAACACTGTAACTTATTCAATTTTACAACAATGTATAACTAAAAAATCTAATTTTCGGAATGCTGTATATTTGTGTAATAAAGTTCAACAGTGAAAACTGTAATTAGAGTGATTTACTGATTGCAGTTAATATTTATATTCATGCTTTGCTTACATTTTTATATTGTTGCACTTATCAATAAATATTCATATTGCTGCATTTAACGCTATAACTTATTCAATTTTACGACAATGTATAACAGAAAAATCTGATTTTGGGTATTCTGTATTGTTGTAAATTAAAATTAAACAATGGGAACTGTAATTAAATTGTCTTTCCATTTTCCATTTCATATTTATATTCAAGCTTTTTTTACATTTTTATATTGTTGCACTTATCAATATACGGTCATATTATTGCATTTAACACAATAAATTATTCAATTTTGCGACAATGTATAACAGAAAAATCTAATATTGGGAATGCTGTATTGTTGTATAATAAATTTCAACAATGAAAACTGTAATTAGAGTGATTTACTGATTGCAGTTCATATTTATATTTAATCTTTGCTTACATTTTTATATTGTTGCACTTATCAATACATAGTCATATTGTTTCATTTAACACTATAACTTATTCAATTTTACAACAATGTATAACAGAAAAATCTAATTTTGGGAATGCTGTATTGTTGTAAAATAAAATTCAACAATGGGAATTGTAAATAGAGTGTTATTACAGATTGCAGTTCATATTTATATTCAAGCTTTGCTTACATTTTTATATTGTTGCACTTATCAATAAATATTCATATTGCTGCATTTAACGCTATAACTTATTTAATTTTACGACAATGTATAACAGAAAAATCTAATTTTGGGTATTCTGTATTGTTGTAAATTAAAATTAAACAATGGGATCTGTAATTAGAGTGTATTTCCATTTTCCATTTCATATTTATATTCAAGCTTTTTTTACATTTTTATATTGTTGCACTTATAAATATATATGGTCATATTGTTGCATTTAACACAATAAATCATTCAATTTTGCGACAGTGTATAACAGAAAAATCTAATTTTGGGAGTGCATTATTTTTGTAACATAATGTTCAACAATGGAAATAGTAATTAGAGTATTAAAATAGGAAATGAAGCCTTTGTGCAAAAATGTTTAAAGATAGAAAACCAACGATTATAAATGCACAAATAAAGTAAGAAAAGGTAGCAAACAGCCGTTTCGAATCTACTATGGAGATTCTTCATCAGTGCAAAACTCAGCGAGCTTGAAAAAGCAAAACTGAGCAAAGAGACAGAGAGACGCAGGCTTATATACCCGCTACGGAAGCTATCCCGCCTAAAAGAGAGCAACCAATGAGAAGTGAGCAGCCTAACAACTGGATGGAACAGTAGCGACATCTACCGGAGAATAAACAAAACAAAACTAAAAAGTGAGAGAAGAAAAAAAAAGGTTTAAATTAAAGATTTCCAAATGCTAGGAAAAAAAGGCGTACTTGATAAGTCATTGACTAAGGAGTGAGAATTTTCAATGATGTGGTAAGCTTCCCAAAAAAGGCTGACAAAGGTGGTCAGATTGTTGTTCTTGACAAGTCTACATATTTGGAGAAATCCCTGAAATTAATTAATGATGGTCCCTATGTGGATATCTACAAAGTCCCTTCCTCTAGTGAAATTGATACTATCAAATCTGCCATTAAGTTTACGCACATTATTCCTGCTATATTAAAGAAGTCTCTTATTCCTTCAGTTGCTCATTGTGCCAGGTTTTATGCTTTACCTAAGGTTCATAAACCTGACATTCCTTTTAGACCCATCGTCTCCAATATCAGTACGGCTTCTTATAAACTTGCAAAATATCTTGTTTCCATATTTTCTCCTCTTTCAAGCGGTAATTCTTTCACTGTTAAAAATTCTTTTGAATTTGTTAAGAAACTTCACAGTTTTAAGCCACAAGGCCACATGATGGTTTCTTTTGATGTTTCATCATTATTTACTAATGTTCCTGTCGAAGGGGTTTTAGATTGCCTGAAGAAAAGGCTCTGTGAATTTCATTTTTCTTTTTTCGAAATCCAGGAGCTCATTCATCTCACTCGTGTTTGCTTGTCTCAAAACACTTTTGTATTTAACGGGAATTTCTTTCGTATGACTGACGGTTTGGCTATGGGTAACCCTCTTAGTCCGATTTTATGTGATTTTTACATGCACTATTTTGAAATAAAATTGTTTGAAGTCTTAAAATTTCAGTTTTATGTTCGTTACGTAGATGATGTTTTTGCTTTAATTGATGTGAATTCAGATATAAATCACATTCTCTCTGTTATGAATTCTATTGATTCTTACATTCAATTTACTTTTGAAGTTGAATCGAACAATCGCCTATCTTTTCTGGATGTCCTTGTTATTCGCGATGATGATAATTTTCAGACTACTCTCTTTCGTAAACCTTTTGCGGTCAGTCTTCCACCTCATAGATATTCTTCACATCCTTCTAACCAGAAAGTTGCGGCTTTTAAAACTTTTATTTTCCGGGCTTCCAATATTTGTTCAACTCCTCAGTTACTCAGTGATGAACTTAATTATCTTAAAGCTATTGCTGTTGATCGTGGTTATTCCCCTAATATTATAGATTCAGTTCATAGAAAATTGACAAAATCCACCCAATCTGAAAGAAAAAACTTTAATTCGAATTCCAATACTTTGGTTGTTTTGCCTTTTTTTCCCAAAATCAGTCAGCAAGTTGCTAGAATTTTAAAAAGGTTCGATTTCAATGTTATTTTTTCTCCTGTTAATAAAATTGCCTTTTCAAATCTTAAGCATCCCAATGATCGCTTAGATAACTGGGGTATTTACCAAATTTCTTGCCAATGTGGCCTTTCTTATATTGGTCAGACTAAACCTGCTCTCAGATTCCGTTTAACGGAACATAAAAAGTATGTCAAAAATCAAGAGCTTAAACGCTCTTCCATTGCTCAACATTGTTGGTCTTTACAACTTAAGTTTAACTTTTCTTCAGCTACCATTATCCAAAAGTGTCCTTCTATTCTTGATCTTGATTTTTGGGAAGCTTACCACATCATTAAAAATTCTCACTCCTTAGTCAATGACTTATCAAGTACGCCTTATTTTCCTGGCATTTGGAAATCTTTAGTTTAAACCTTTTTTTTTTCTCTCACTTTTTAGTTTTGTTTTGTTTATTCTCCGGTAGATGTCGCTACTTGTCCATCCAGTTGTTAGGCTGCTCACTTCTCATTGGTTGCTCTCTTTTAGGCGGGATCGCTTCCGTAGCGGGTATATAAGCCTGCGTCTCTCTGTCTCTTTGCTCAGTTTTGCTTTTTCTAGCTCGCTGAGTTTTGCACTGATGAAGAATCTCCATAGTAGATTCGAAACGGCTGTTTGCTACCTTTTCTTACTTTATTTGTGCATTTATAATCGTTGGTTTTCTATCTTTAAAGTACTTAGAGTGATTTACAGATTGCAGTTCATATTTATATTCAAGCTTTGCTTACATTTTTATATTGTTGCACTTATCAATACTTAATCATATTGTTGCATTTAACAAAATAAATTATTCAAATTTACGACAATGTATAACAGAAAAATCTAATTTTGTTAATGCTGTATTGCTGTAAAATAAAATTCAACAATGAGAACTGTAATTAGAGTGTCTTTCCAATTTACATTTCAAATTTATATTCAAGCTTTTTTTACATTTTTATATTGTTGCACTTATCAATACCTAATCATATTGTTGCATTTAACACAATAAATTATTCAATTTTAAGACAATGTATAAGTGAAAAATCTAATTTTGGGAATGCTGTATTGTTGTAAAATAAAGTTCAACAATGGGAATTGTAAAAAGAGTGTTATTACAGATTGCAGTTCACATTTATATTTAAGCTTTGCTTACATTTTTATATTGTTGCACTTATCAATAAATATTCAAATTGTTGTATTTAACGCTATAACTTATTCAATTTTACGACAATGTATAACTGAAAAATTTAATTTTGGGTATTTTGTATTGTTGTAAATTAAAATTAAACAATGGGAACTGTAATTAGAGTGTCTTTCCATTTTACATTTCGTATTTATATTCAAGCTTTTTTTACATTTATCAATATACGGTCATATTGTTGCATTTAACACAATACATTATTCAATTTTGCGACAATGTATAACAGAAAAATCTAATTTTGGGAATGCTGTATTGTTGTAATATAAAATTCAACTATTGGAATTGCAATTAAAAAATTTTATAGATTGCAGTTCATATTTATGTTCAACTTTGTTTACATTTTTATATTGTTGCACTTATCAATACCTAGTCATACTGTTGCATTTAACGCTATAACTTATTCAAGCTTTGTTTACATTTTTATATTGTTGCAATTATCAATATAGGGTCATATTGTGGTATTTAACACTATAACTTATTCAATTTTACGACAAGGTATAACAGAAAAATCTAATTTTGGGAATGTTGTATTGTTGTAAAATAAACATCAACAATGGGAATTGTAATTAGGATGTTTTTACAGATTACAGTTGATATTTATATTCAAGATTTGTTTACATTTTTATATTGTTGCACTTATCAATATATAGTCATATTGTTGCATTTAACACTGTAACTTATTCAATTTTACAACAATGTATAACTGAAAAATCTAATTTTCGGAATGCTGTATATTTGTGTAATAAAGTTCAACAGTGAAAACTGTAATTAGAGTGATTTACTGATTGCAGTTAATATTTATATTCATGCTTTGCTTACATTTTTATATTGTTGCACTTATCAATAAATATTCATATTGCTGCATTTAACGCTATAACTTATTCAATTTTACGACAATGTATAACAGAAAAATCTAATTTTGGGTATTCTGTATTGTTGTAAATAAAAATTAAACAATGGGAACTGTAATTAGATTGTCTTTCCATTTTCCATTTCATATTTATATTCAAGCTTTTTTTACATTTTTATATTGTTGCACTTATCAATATACGGTCATATTATTGCATTTAACACAATAAATTATTCAATTTTGCGACAATGTATAACAGAAAAATCTAATATTGGGAATGCTGTATTGTTGTATAATAAATTTCAACAATGAAAACTGTAATTAGAGTGATTTACTGATTGCAGTTCATATTTATATTTAATCTTTGCTTACATTTTTATATTGTTGCACTTATCAATACATAGTCATATTGTTTCATTTAACACTATAACTTATTCAATTTTACAACAATGTATAACAGAAAAATCTAATTTTGGGAATGCTGTATTGTTGTAAAATAAAATTCAACAATGGGAATTGTAAATAGAGTGTTATTACAGATTGCAGTTCATATTTATATTCAAGCTTTGCTTACATTTTTATATTGTTGCACTTATCAATAAATATTCATATTGCTGCATTTAACGCTATAACTTATTCAATTTTACGACAATGTATAACAGAAAAATCTAATTTTGGGTATTCTGTATTGTTGTAAATTAAAATTAAACAATGGGATCTGTAATTAGAGTGTATTTCCATTTTCCATTTCATATTTATATTCAAGCTTTTTTTACATTTTTATATTGTTGCACTTATAAATATATATGGTCATATTGTTGCATTTAACACAATAAATCATTCAATTTTGCGACAGTGTATAACAGAAAAATCTAATTTTGGGAGTGCTGTATTTTTGTAAAATAATGTTCAACAATGGAAATAGTAATTAGAGTATTAAAATAGGAAATGAAGCCTTTGTGCAAAAATGTTTAAAGATAGAAAACCAACGATTATAAATGCACAAATAAAGTAAGAAAAGGTAGCAAACAGCCGTTTCGAATCTACTATGGAGATTCTTCATCAGTGCAAAACTCAGCGAGCTTGAAAAAGCAAAACTGAGCAAAGAGACAGAGAGACGCAGGCTTATATACCCGCTACGGAAGCTATCCCGCCTAAAAGAGAGCAACCAATGAGAAGTGAGCAGCCTAACAACTGGATGGACAAGTAGCGACATCTACCGGAGAATAAACAAAACAAAACTAAAAAGTGAGAGAAGAAAAAAAAAGGTTTAAATTAAAGATTTCCAAATGCTAGGAAAAAAAGGCGTACTTGATAAGTCATTGACTAAGGAGTGAGAATTTTTAATGATGTGGTAAGCTTCCCAAAAAAGGCTGACAAAGGTGGTCAGATTGTTGTTCTTGACAAGTCTACATATTTGGAGAAATCCCAGAAATTAATTAATGATGGTCCCTATGTGGATATCTACAAAGTCCCTTCCTCTAGTGAAATTGATACTATCAAATCTGCCATTAAGTTTACGCACATTATTCCTGCTATATTAAAGAAGTCTCTTATTCCTTCAGTTGCTCATTGTGCCAGGTTTTATGCTTTACCTAAGGTTCATAAACCTGACATTCCTTTTAGACCCATCGTCTCCAATATCGGTACGGCTTCTTATAAACTCTCAAAATATCTTGTTTCCATATTTTCTCCTCTTTCAAGCGGTAATTCTTTCACTGTTAAAAATTCTTTTGAATTTGTTAAGAAACTTCACAGTTTTAAGCCACAAGGCCACATGATGGTTTCTTTTGATGTTTCATCATTATTTACTAATGTTCCTGTCGAAGGGGTTTTAGATTGCCTGAAGAAAAGGCTCTGTGAATTTCATTTTTCTTTTTTCGAAATCCAGGAGCTCATTCATCTCACTCGTGTTTGCTTGTCTCAAAACACTTTTGTATTTAACGGGAATTTCTTTCGTATGACTGACGGTTTGGCTATGGGTAACCCTCTTAGTCCGATTTTATGTGATTTTTACATGCACTATTTTGAAATAAAATTGTTTGAAGTCTTAAAATTTCAGTTTTATGTTCGTTACGTAGATGATGTTTTTGCTTTAATTGATGTGAATTCAGATATAAATCACATTCTCTCTGTTATGAATTCTATTGATTTTTACATTCAATTTACTTTTGAAGTTGAATCGAACAATCGCCTATCTTTTCTGGATGTCCTTGTTATTCGCGATGATGATAATTTTCAGACTACTGTCTTTCGTAAACCTTTTGCGGTCAGTCTTCCACCTCATAGATATTCTTCACATCCTTCTAACCAGAAAGTTGCGGCTTTTAAAACTTTTATTTTCCGGGCTTCCAATATTTGTTCAACTCCTCAGTTACTCAGTGATGAACTTAATTATCTTAAAGCTATTGCTGTTGATCGTGGTTATTCCCCTAATATTATAGATTCAGTTCATAGAAAATTGACAAAATCCACCCAATCTGAAAGAAAAAACTTTAATTCGAATTCCAATACTTTGGTTGTTTTGCCTTTTTTTCCCAAAATCAGTCAGCAAGTTGCTAGAATTTTAAAAAGGTTCGATTTCAATGTTATTTTTTCTCCTGTTAATAAAATTGCCTTTTCAAATCTTAAGCATCCCAATGATCGCTTAGATAACTGGGGTATTTACCAAATTTCTTGCCAATGTGGCCTTTCTTATATTGGTCAGACTAAACCTGCTCTCAGATTCCGTTTAACGGAACATAAAAAGTATGTCAAAAATCAAGAGCTTAAACGCTCTTCCATTGCTCAACATTGTTGGTCTTTACAACTTAAGTTTAACTTTTCTTCAGCTACCATTATCCAAAAGAGTCCTTCTATTCTTGATCTTGATTTTTGGTAAGCTTACCACATCATTAAAAATTCTCACTCCTTAGTCAATGACTTATCAAGTACGCCTTATTTTCCTGGCATTTGGAAATCTTTAGTTTAAACCTTTTTTTTTTCTCTCTTTTTTTAGTTTTGTTTTGTTTATTCTCCGGTAGATGTCGCTACTTGTCCATCCAGTTGTTAGGCTGCTCACTTCTCATTGGTTGCTCTCTTTTAGGCGGGATCGCTTCCGTAGCGGGTATATAAGCCTGCGTCTCTCTGTCTCTTTGCTCAGTTTTGCTTTTTCTAGCTCGCTGAGTTTTGCACTGATGAAGAATCTCCATAGTAGATTCGAAACGGCTGTTTGCTACCTTTTCTTACTTTATTTGTGCATTTATAATCGTTGGTTTTCTATCGTTAAAGTAATTAGAGTGATTTACAGATTGCAGTTCATATTTATATTCAAGCTTTGCTTACATTTTTATATTGTTGCACTTATCAATACTTAATCATATTGTTGCATTTAACAAAATAAATTATTCAATTTTAAGACAATGTATAAGAGAAAAATCTAATTTTGGAAATGCTGTATTGTTGTAAAATAAAGTTAAACAATGGGAATTGTAAATAGAGTGTTATTACAGATTGCAGTTCATATTTATATTCAAGCTTTGCTTACATTTTTATATTGTTGCACTTATCAATAAATATTCATATTGCTGCATTTAACGCTATAACTTATTTAATTTTACGACAATGTATAACAGAAAAATCTAATTTTGGGTATTCTGTATTGTTGTAAATTAAAATTAAACAATGGGAACTGTAATTAGAGTGTCTTACCATTTTCCATTTCATATTTATATTCAAGCTTTATTTACATTTTTATATTGTTGCACTTATCAATATACGATTATATTGTTGCATTTAACACAACAAAATATTCAATTTTGCGACAATGCATAACAGAAAAATCTAATTTTGGGAATGCTGTATTGTTGTATAATAAAGTTCAACAATGAAATCTGTAATTATAGTGATTTACTGATTGCAGTTCATATTTATATTCAAGCTTTGCTTACATTTTTATATTATTGTACTTATCAATACCTAGTCATATTGCTGCATTTAACGCTATAACTTATCCAATTTTACGACAATGTATAACAGAAAAATCTAATTTTGGGAATGCTGTATTGTTGTAAAATAAAGTTGAACAATGGAAACTGTAATTAGAGAGATTTACAGATTGCAGTTCATATTTATATTCAAGCTTTGCTTACATTTTTATATTGTTGACCTTATCAATACATAGTCATATTGTATCATTTAACGCAATAACTTATTCAATTATACGAGAATGTATAACAGAAAAATTTAATTTTGTGAGTGCTATATTGTTGTAAAATAAAATTCAACAATGGGAACTGTAATTAGAGTGTCTTTCCATTTTACATTTCATATTTATATTCAAGCTTTATTTACACTTTTATATTGTTGCACCTATCAATATATAGTCATATTGTTGCATTTAACACTATAACTTATTCAATTTTATGACAATGTATAACAGAAAAATCTAATTTTGGGAATGTTGTATTGTTGTAAAATAAACATCAACAATGGGAATTGTAATTAGAGTGTTTTTACAGATTGCAGTTGATATTTACGTTCAAGATTTGTTTACATTTTTATATTGTTGCACTTATCAATACATAGTCATATTGTTGCATTTAACGCTATAACTTATTCAATTTTACGACAATGTATAACAGAAAAATTTAATTTTGGGAATGCTGTATTGTTGTAAAATAAAGTTGAACAATGGAAACTGTAATTAGAGTGATTTACAGATTGCAGTTCATATTTATATTCAAGCTTTGCTTACATTTTTATATTGTTGCACTTATCAATAAATATTCATATTGCTGCATTTAACGCTATAACTCATTCAATTTTACGACAGTGTATAACAGAAAAATATAATTTTGGGAATGTTGTATTGTTGTAAAATAAACATCAAAATGGGAATTGTATTTAGAGTGTTTTTACAGATTACAGTTGATATTTACATTCAAGATTTGTTTACCTTTTTATATTGTTGCACTTATCAATATACAGTCATATTGTTGCATTTAACACTGTAACTTATTATATTTTACAACAGTGTATAACAGAAAAATCTAAATTTGGGAATGCTGTATTGTTGTAAAATAAAGTTCAACAATGAGAATTGTAATTAGAGTGTTATTACAGATTGCAGTTCATATTTATATTCAAGCTTTATTTACAATTTTATGTTGTTGCACTTATCAATATACAGTCATTTTGTTGCATTTAACGCTATAACTTATTCAAATTTACGACAATGTATAACAGAAAAATCTAATTTTGTGAATGCTGTATTGCTGTAAAATAATATTCAACAATGAGAACTGTAATTAGAGTGTCTTTCCATTTTACATTTCATATTTTTATTCAAGCTTTTTTTACATTTTTATATTGTTGCACTTATCAATATACTTTCATATTGTTGCATTTGACACTGTAACTCATTCAGTTTTACAACGATGTATAACAGAAAAATCTAATTTTGGGAATGCTGTATTGTTGTAAAATAAAGTTCAACAATGAGAATTGTAATTAGAGTGTTATTACAGATTGCAGTTCATATTTATATTCAAGCTTTTTTTACATTTTTATATTGCTGCACTTATCAATATACGGTCATATTATTGCATTTAACGCTATAACTTATTCAAATTTACGACAATGTATAACAGAAAAATCTAATTTTGTTAATGCTGTATTGCTGTAAAATAAAATTCAACAATGAGAACTGTAATTAGAGTGTCTTTCCAATTTACATTTCAAATTTATATTCAAGCTTTTTTTACAATTTTATATTGTTGCACATATCAATACCTAATCATTTTGTTGCATTTAACACTATAAATTATTCATTTTAAAGACAATGTATAAGAGAAAAATCTAATTTTGGGAATGCTGTATTGTTGTAAAATAAAATTCAACAATGAGAACTGTAATTAGAGTGTCTTCCCAATTTACATTTCAAATTTATATTCAAGCTTTTTTTACATTTTTATATTGTTGCACTTATCAATACACGGTCATATTGTGGTATTTAACACTATAACTTATTCAATTTTACGGCAATGTATAACAGAAAAATCTAATTTGGGAATGTTGTATTGTTATAAAAAAAGCATGAAAAATGGGAATTGTATTTAGAGTGTTTTTACAGATTACAGTTGATATTTACATTCAAGTTTTGTTTATATTTTTATATTGTTGCACTTAGCAATATACAGTCATATTGTTGCATTTAACACTGTAACTTATTCAATTTTACAACAATGTATAACAGAAAAATCTAATTTTGAGAATGCTGTATGGTTGTAAAACAATGTTCAACTATGGGAATTGTAATTAATGTGTTACTACAGATTGCAGTTCATATTTATATTCTAGCTTTCTTTACATTTTTCTATTGTTGCACTTATCAATACTTATTCATATTATTGCATTTAATGCTATAACTTATTCAATTTTTCGACAATGTATAACAAAAAAATCTAATTTTGGGTATTCTGTATTGTTGTAAATTAAAATTAAACAATGGGAACTGTAATTAGAGTGTCTTTCCATTTTCCATTTCATATTTATATTAAAGCTTTTTTTTACATTTTTATATTGTTGCACTTATCAATATACGGTCAAATATTTGCATTTAACACAATAAATTGTTCAATTTTACGACAATGTATAACAGAAAAATTTAATTTTGTGAGTGCTGTATTGTTGTATAATAAATTTCAACAATGAAAACTGTAATTAGAGTGATTTACTGATTGCAGTTCATATTTATATTCAATCTTTGCTTACATTTTTATATTGTTGCACTTATCAATACCTAATCATATTGTTGCATTTAACAAAATAAATTATTCAATTTTAAGACAATGTATAAGAGAAAAATCTAATTTTGGGAATGCTGTATTGTTGTAAAATAAAGTTAAACAATGGGAATTTTAAATAGAGTGTTATAACAGATTGCAGTTCATATTTATATTCAAGCTTTGCTTACATTTTTATATTGTTGCACTTATCAATAAATATTCATATTGCTGCATTTAACGCTATAACTTATTCAATTTTACGACAATGTATAACAGAAAAATCTAATTTTGGGTATTCTGTATTGTTGTAAATTAAAATTAAACAATGGGAACTGTAATTAGAGTGTCTTACCATTTTCCATTTCATATTTATATTCAAGCTTTATTTACATTTTTATATTGTTGCACTTATCAATATACGATCATATTGTTGCATTTAACACAACAAATTATTTAATTTTTCGACAATGTATAACAGAAAAATCTAATTTTAGGAATGCTGTATTGTTGTATAATAAAGTTTAACAATGGAAACTGTAATTAGAGTGATTTACTGATTGCAGTTCATATTTATATTCAAGCTTGTCTTACATTTTTATATTGTTGTACTTATCAATACCTAGTCATATTGCTGCATTTAACGCTATAACTTATTCAATTTTACGACAATGTATAACAGAAAAATCTAATTTTGGGTATTCTGTATTGTTGTAAAATAAAATTCAACAATGGGAACTGTAATTAGAGTGTCTTTCCATTTTCCATTTCATATTTATATTCAAGCTTTTTTTTACATTTTTATATTGTTGCACTTATCAATATACGGTCAAATATTTGCATTTAACACAATAAATTATTCAATTTTACGACAATGTATAACAGAAAAATTTAATTTTGTGAGTACTGTATTGTTGTAAAATGAAATTCAACAATGGGAACTGTAATTAGAGTGTCTTTCCATTTTACATTTCATATTTATATTCAAGCTTTTTTTACATTTTTATATTGTTGCACTTATCAATATACGGTCATATTGTTGCATTTAACACTAAAACTTATTCAATTTTACAACAATGTATAACAGAAAAATCTAATTTTGGGAATGCTGTATTGTTGTAAAATAAAATTCAACAATGGGGAATAGAAATGAAAATTTTTTACAGATTGCAGTTCATATTTATATTCAAGCTTTTGTTACACTTTTATATTGTTGCACTTATCAATATACGGTAATATTTTTGCATTTAACACTGTAACCTATTCAATTTACTGCAATGTATAACAGAAAAATTTAATTTTGGGAATGCTGTATTGTTGTAATATAAAATTCAACAATTGGAATTGCAATTAAAAAATTTTATAGATTGCAGTTCATATTTATGTTCACCTTTGTTTACATTTTTATATTGTTGCACTTATCAATACCTAGTCATATTGTTGCATTTAACGCTATAACTTATTCAAGCTTTGTTTACATTTTTATATTGTTGCAATTATCAATATAGGGTCATATTGTGGTATTTAACACTATAACTTATTCAATTTCACGACAATGTATAACAGAAAAATCTAATTTTGGAAATGTTGTATTGTTGTAAAATAAACATCAACAATGGGAATTTTAATTAGAATGTTTTTACAGTTTACAGTTGCTATTTATATTCAAGATTTGTTTACATTTTTATATTGTTGCACATATCAATATACAGTCATATTGTTGCATTTAACACTGTAACTTATTCAATTTTACAACAAAGTATAACAGAAAAATCTAATTTTGGGAATGCTGTATTGTTGTATAATAAAGTTCAACAATGAAAACTGTAATTAGAATGATTTACTGATTGCAGTTCATATTTATATTCAAGCTTTGCTTACATTTTTATAGGGATCTGTAATTAGAGTGTATTTTCATTTTCCATTTTATATTTATATTCAAGCTTTTTTTACATTTTTATATTGTTGCACTTATTAATATACGGTCATATTGTTGCATTTAACACAATAAATTATTCAATTTTGCGACAATGTATAACAGAAAAATCTAATTTTGGGAATGCTGTATTGTTGTAAAATAAAATTCAACAATGGGAATTGTAAATAGAGTGTTATTACAGATTGCAGTTCATATTTATATTCAAGCTTTGCTTACATTTTTATATTGTTGCACTTATCAATAAATATTCATATTGCTGCATTTAACGCTATAACTTATTCAATTTTACGACAATGTATAACAGAAAAATCTAATTTTGGGTATTCTGTATTGTTTTAAATTAAAATTAAACAATGGGATCTGTAATTAGAGTGTATTTCCATTTTCCATTTCATATTTATATTCAAGCTTTTTTTACATTTTTATATTGTTGCACTTAATATACAGTCATATTGTTGCATTTAACACAATAAATCATTCAATTTTGCGACAATGTACAACAGAAAAATCTAATTTTGGGAGTGCTGTAATTTTGTAAAATAATGTTCAACAATGTAAACACTAATTAGAGTGATTTACAGATTGCAGTTCGTATTTATATTCAAGCTTTGCTTACATTTTTATATTGTTGCACTTATCAATAAATATTCATAATGCTGCATTTAACGCTATAACTTATTCAATTTTACGACAGTGTATATTAGAAAACTCTAATTTTGGGTATTCTGTATTGTTGTAAATTAAAATTAAACAATGGGAACTGTAATTAGAGTGTCTTTCCATTTTCCATTTAATATTTATATTTAAGCTTTTTTTACATTTTTATATTGTTGCACTTATCAATATACAGTCATATTGTTGCATTTAACACTGTAACTTATTCAATTTTACAACAATGTATAACAGAAAAATCTAATTTTGGGAATGCTGCATTGTTGTATAATAAAGTTCAACAATGAAAACTGTAATTAGAGTGATTTACTGATTGCAGTTCATATTTATATTCAAGCTTTGCTTACATTTTTATATTGTTGCACTTATCAATAAATATTCATATTGCTGCATTTAACGCTATAACTTATTCAATTTTACGACAATGTATAACAGAAAAATCTAATTTTAGGTATTCTGTATTGTTGTAAATTAAAATTAAACATTGGGATCTGTAATTAGAGTGTATTTCCATTTTCCATTTCATATTTATATTCAAGCTTTTTTTACATTTTTATATTGTTGCACTTATAAATATATATGGTCATATTGTTGCATTTAACACAATAAATCATTCAATTTTGCGACAATGTATAACAGAAAAATCTAATTTTGGGAATGCTGTATTGTTGTAAAATAAAGTTGAACAATGGAAACTGTAATTAGAGAGTTTTACAGATTGCAGTTCATATTTATATTCAAGCTTTGCTTACATCTTTATATTGTTGACCTTATCAATACATAGTCATATTGTATCATTTAACGCAATAACTTATTCAATTTTACGACAATGTATAACAGAAAAATTTAATTTTGTGAGTGCTATATTGTTGTAAAATAAAATTCAACAATGGGAACTGTAATTAGAGTGTCTTTCCATTTTACATTTCATATTTATATTCAAGCTTTTTTTACACTTTTATATTGTTCCACTTATCAATACATAGTCATATTGTTGCATTTAACACTATAACTTATTCAATTTTGCGACAATGTATAACAGAAAAATCTAATTTTGGGAGTGCTGTATTTTTGTAAAAAAATGTTCAACAATGGAAACAGTAATTAGAGTGATTTACAGATTGCAGTTCATATTTATATTCAAGCTTTGCTTACATTTTTATATTGTTGCACTTATCAATACAAAATCATATTGTTGCATTTAACAAAATAAATTACTCAATTTTAAGACAATGTATAAGAGAAAAATCTAATTTTGGGAATGCTGTATTGATATAAAGTAAAGTTAAACAATGGGAATTGTAAATAGAGTGTAATTACAGATTGCAGTTCATATTTATATTCAAGCTTTGCTTACATTTTTATATTGTTGCACTTATCAATAAATATTCAAATTGCTGCATTTAACGCTATAACTTATTTAATTTTACGACAATGTATAACAGAAAAATCTAATTTTGGGTATTCTGTATTGTTGTAAAATAAAATTAAACAATGGGAACTGTAATTAGAGTGTCTTACCATTTTCCATTTCATATTTATATTCAAGCTTTATTTACATTTTTATATTGTTGCACTTATAAATATATATGGTCATATTGTTGCATTTAACACAATAAATCATTCAATTTTGCGACAATGTATAACAGAAAAATCTAATTTTGGGAATGCTGTATTGTTGTAAAATAAAGTTGAACAATGGAAACTGTAATTAGAGAGTTTTACAGATTGCAGTTCATATTTATATTCAAGCTTTGCTTACATCTTTATATTGTTGACCTTATCAATACATAGTCATATTGTATCATTTAACGCAATAACTTATTCAATTTTACGACAATGTATAACAGAAAAATTTAATTTTGTGAGTGCTATATTGTTGTAAAATAAAATTCAACAATGGGAACTGTAATTAGAGTGTCTTTCCATTTTACATTTCATATTTATATTCAAGCTTTTTTTACACTTTTATATTGTTCCACTTATCAATACATAGTCATATTGTTGCATTTAACACTATAACTTATTCAATTTTACGACAATGTATAACAGAAAAATCTAATTTTGGGAATGTTGTATTGTACTAAAATAAACATCAACAATGGGAATTGTAATTAGAGTGTTTTTACAGATTGCATTTGATATTTACATTCAAGATTTGTTTACATTTTTATATTGTTGCACTTATCAATACATAGTCATATTGTTGCATTTAACGCTATAACTTATTCAAACTTTGTTTACATATTCATATAGTTGCAATTATCAATATACGGTCATATTGTGGTATTTAACACTATAACTTATTCAATTTTACGACAATGTATAACAGAAAAATCTAATTTTGGGAATGTTATCTTATTGTAAAATAAACATCAACAATGGGAATTGTAATTAGAGTGTTTTTACAGATGACAGTTGATATTTACATTCAAGATTTGTTTACATTTTTATATTGTTGCACTTATCAATACATAATCATATTGTTGCATTTAACGCTATAACTCATTCAATTTTACGACAATGTATAACAGAAAAATTTGATTTTGGGAATGCTGTATTGTTGTAATATAAAATTCAACAATTGGAATTGCAATTAAAAAAATTTATAGATTGCAGTTCATATTCATGTTCAACTTTCTTTACATTTTTATATTGTTGAACTTATCAATACCTAGTCATATTGTTGCATTTAACGCTATAACTTATTCAATTTTTCGACAATGTATAACAGAAAAATCTAATTTTGGGAATGTTGTATGGTTGTAAAATAAACATCAACAATGGGAAAAGTAATTAGAGTGTCTTTCCATTTTACATTTCATATTTATATTCAAGCTTTTTTTACACTTTTATATTGTTGCACTTATCAATACATAGTCATATTGTTGCATTTAACACTATAACTTATTCAATTTTACGACAATGTATAACAGAAAAATATAATTTTGGGAATGTTGTATTGTTCTAAAATAAACATCAAAATGGGAATTGTATTTAGAGTGTTTTTACAGATTACAGTTGATATTTACATTCAAGATTTGTTTACCTTTTTATATCGTTGAACTTATCAATATACAGTCATATTGTTGCATTTAACACTGTAACTTATTATATTTTACAACAATGTATAACATAAAACTTTAATTTTGGGAATGCTGTATTGTTGTAAAATAAAGTTCAACTAGGGGAATTTTAATTAATGTGTTACTACAGATTTCAGTTCATATTTATATTCTAGTTTTCTTTACATTTTATATTGCTGCACTTATCAATATACGGTCATATTATTGCATTTAACGCTATAACTTATTCAATTTTATAACAATATATAACAGAAAAATCTGATTTTGGGAATGCTGTATTGCTGTAAAATAAAATTCAACAATGAGAACTGTAATTAGAGTGTCTTTCCATTTTGCATTTCATATTTATATTCAAGCTTTTTTTACATTTTTATATTGTTGCACTTATCAATACACGGTCATATTGTTGCATTTAACATTGTAACGTATTCAATTTTAACACAGTGTATAACAGAAAAATCTAATTTTGGGAATGCTGTATTGTTGTAAAATAAAGTTCAACAATGAGAATTGTAATTAGAGTGTTATTACAGATTGCAGTTCATATTTATATTCAAGCTCTTTTTACATTTTTATATTGCTGCACTTATCAATATACGGTCAGATTATTGAATTCAACGCTATAACTTATTTAAATTTACGACAATGTATAACAGAAAAATCTAATTTTGTTATTGCTGTATTGCTGTAAAATAAAATTCAACAATGAGAACTGTAATTAGAGTGTCTTTCCAATTTACATTTCAAATTTATATTCAAGCTTTTTTTACATTTTTATATTGTTGCACTTATCAATACCTAATCATATTGTTGCATTTAACACATTAAATTATTCAATTTTAAGACAGTGTATAAGAGAAAAATCTAATTTTGGGAATGCTGTATTGTTGTAAAATAAAGTTCAACAATGGGAATTGTAAATAGAGTGTTATTACAGATTGCAGTTCATATTTATATTTAAGCTTTGCTTACATTTTTATATTGTTGCACTTATCAATAAATATTCAAATTGTTGTATTTAACGCTATAACTTATTCAATTTTACGACAATGTATAACAGAAAAATCTAATTTTGGGTATTCTGTATTGTTGTAAATTAAAATTAAACAATGGGAACTGTAATTAGAGTGTCTTTCCATTTTCCATTTCATATTTATATTCAAGCTTTTTTTACATTTATCAATATACTGTCATATTGTTGCATTTAACACAATAAGTTATTCAATTTTGCGACAATGTATAACAGAAAAATCTAATTTTGGGAATGCTGTATTGTTGTCATATAAAATTCAACAATTGGAATTGCAATTAAAAAATTTTATAGATTGCAGTTCATATTTATGTTCAACTTTGTTTACATTTTTATATTGTTGCACTTATCAATACCTAGTCATATTGTTGCATTTAACGCTATAACTTATTCAAGCTTTGTTTACATTTTTATATTGTTGCAATTCTCAATATCGGGTCATATTGTGGTATTTAACACTATAACTTATTCAATTTTACGACAAGGTATAACAGAAAAATCTAATTTTGGGAATGTTGTATTGTTGTAAAATAAACATCAACAATGGGAATTGTAATTAGAATGTTTTTACAGATTACAGTTGATATTTATATTCAAGATTTGTTTACATTTTTATACTGTTGCACTTATTAATATACAGTCATATTGTTGCATTTAACACTGTAACTTATTCAATTTTACAACAATGTATAACTGAAAAATCTAATTTTCGGAATGCTGTATATTTGTATAATAAAGTTCAACAAAGAAAACTGTAATTAGAGTGATTTACTGATTGCAGTTCATATTTATATTCAAGCTTTGCTTACATTTTTATATTGTTGCACTTATCAATAAATATTCATATTGCTGCATTTAACGCTATAACTTATTCAATTTTACGACAATGTATAACAGAAAAATCTAATTTTGGGTATTCTGTATTGTTGTAAATTAAAATTAAACAATGGGATCTGTAATTAGAGTGTATTTCCATTTTCCATTTCATATTTATATTCAAGCTTTTTTTACATTTTTATATTGTTGCACTTATAAATATACGGTCATATTATTGCATTTAACACAATAAATTATTCAATTTTGCGACAATGTATAACAGAAAAATCTAATATTGGGAATGCTGTATTGTTGCATAATAAATTTCAACAATGAAAACTGTAATTAGAGTGATTTACTGATTGCAGTTCATATTTATATTCAAGCTTTGCTTACATTTTTATATTGTTGCACTTATCAATAAATATTCATATTGCTGCATTTAACGCTATAACTTATTCAATTTTACAACAATGTATAACAGAAAAATCTAATTTTGGGAATGCTGTATTGTTGTAAAATAAAATTCAACAATGGGAATTGTAAATAGAGTGTATTTCCATTTTCCATTTCATATTTATATTCAAGCTTTTTTTACATTTTTATATTGTTGCACTTATAAATATATATGGTCATATTGTTGCATTTAACACAATAAATCATTCAATTTTGCGACAATGTATAACAGAAAAATCTAATTTTGGGTATTCTGTATTGTTGTAAATTAAAATTAAACAATGGGATCTGTAATTAGAGTGTATTTCCATTTTCCATTTCATATTTATATTCAAGCTTTTTTTACATTTTTATATTGTTGCACTTATAAATATATATGGTCATATTGTTGCATTTAACACAATAAATCATTCAATTTTGCGACAATGTATAACAGAAAAATCTAATTTTGGTAGTGCTGTATTTTTGTAAAATAATGTTCAACAATGGAAACAGTAATTAGAGTGATTTACAGATTGCAGTTCATATTTACATTCAAGCTTTGCTTACATTTTTATATTGTTGCACTTATCAATACCTAATCATATTGTTGCATTTAACAAAATAAATTATTCAATTTTAAGACAATGTATAAGAGAAAAATCTAATTTTGGGAATACTGTATTGTTGTAAAATAAAGTTAAACAAAGGGAATTGTAAATAGAGTGTTATTACAGATTGCAGTTCATATTTATATTCAAGCTTTGCTTACATTTTTATATTGTTGCACTTATCAATAAATATTCATATTGCTGCATTTAACGCTATAACTTATTTAATTTTACGACAATGTATAACAAAAAAATCTAATTTTGGGTATTCTGTTTTGTTGTAAATTAAAATTAAACAATGGGAACTGTAATTAGAGTGTCTTACCATTTTAGGTAGATTTCGTATTAAATACTACCTATTGCATTGTCTCCCATGTTGGAATTTCTGAAAAATTTTTGCGGATCTACACGAATCATGACTCCTAGACCCCAAAACTACCACCAGTAAAAAAGTTTATATATATATCTATCTATCTATCTATCTATCTATCTATCGGTGTATATCACTTTCTTCTAGACACGATAACTTCCATAATTATGCTCAGATCTTCATCAAACTTTTACATAAAATCAAGGGGCATAAAATCTCGGTTAAGTTCGTTAATGGGCAAAATCGGACCAAGGGGGTGGAAGTTAGGAGGGTTTTTGTGAAAACAGAAAAAACGCGATAACTTTTTAATTAAAATAGATATCGAATCAGTTTAAAGTTTATATTACTTCTAAAAAATGGGCAAAAAGTTTATGCTTGACAGATTTTTGATAAAGTTAAAAATGGGCTCAAGGGGCGAAAAAAACATGGTTTTTGGGAGAAAAAAATTCATAACTTCGTCAATTCTCAAGATATCAAATCCAACTAAATTTTATATAAATTGTACTCAATATTATCTAAAACTTTTGCATTTACAAGTTTTTGATAGGACCAATTTTTACTGATGAAAAAAATTAAAAAAGAAAAGAAAAAGGGGGGAGGAAAAAGAAAAAAACCCATAACTTACTCAATTCTTAAGCAATTAAATCGAATTAAATTTATTTTACATCTTCACAATAATATCTACAACTTTTATCTTGACAAGTTTTTCATAGAACCAATTCTTATAGCAAAAATAAATTAAACAAAAATAGGAGTTGGAGAAAAAACCTCAAATCCAAACTGCTTATATTCTGACTCATTTTAAAATTCATTTTTGATTTTAAACGCGTCCAAATGACAGATCCTCTTATTTAGCAACTATATAATGCGACGTATTGGCCAATTTTTTGATAAAGGCAGAATATATTTTTAAAAAGGCTGCCAAAAAAGGTATTTTGAACAGATTTCCCGAAGTTTTCATCATTAAAAAATTCATTAAGTATAACAAAT
The DNA here is from genome assembly GCA_964019185.1 of Maratus speculifer. Taxonomy (NCBI): domain Eukaryota; kingdom Metazoa; phylum Arthropoda; class Arachnida; order Araneae; family Salticidae; genus Maratus; species Maratus speculifer. The sequence continues at coordinate 369,540,920 of OZ025296.1, forward strand.
TGCGTTTTTTATGAGTCATTTTTAAACTCATTTTTGTTCTCAAACCCATCCAATTTACAGGTCCTATTATTTAGGAACTATATAACTTGACGTATTGGCCAGTTTTTTAATAAAGGCAGAATATATTTTTTTAAAGGCTGCCAAAAAGGGTATTTTGAACAGAATTTCACGAAGTTATGGTGATTAAAATTTGAGAAAATTTAAGAAATTGCGTTTTTACCGAGTTATTTTTAAATCTTTTTTTGTTCTCAAACGCATCCAATTTACAGGTTCTCTTATTTAGGAACTATATAATGTGACGGAGTGGCCAGTTTTTTAATAAAGGCAGAATATATTTAAAAAAAGGCTGCCAAAATGGGCACTTCGCACAAAATTTCCCAAAGCGAGATGATTAATGAACTGTGGGTATTCAAATAACAAATTGGTTATTTTATGACTCATTTTTAAATCCAATTTTGCTCTGACACGCATTCAATTGACAGTTTTTTGTTACTTAGGAACTATATAATGTGCGTATTCGTCGATTTTTTGATAAAGGGTGAATATATATATTTTAAAAGCTGTCAAAGTAAGCACTTCGCAAAAAAATTTCCCAAAGCGATCATGATAAAAGAAATGAGGTTGTATTCAAATAACAAATTGTTTATTTTATGACTCATTTTTAAATTCAATTTTGCTCTCAAACGCATTCAATTGACAGTTATTTGTTATTTAGGAACTGTGTAATGTGCCGTATTGGTCAGACTTTTGATAAAGGCTAAATATATATTTAAAAAAAATCTGTCAAAGTGGGCACTTCGCACAAAATTTCTCAAAGCGATCTTGATTAAAGAATTGTGGATGTATTAAAATAATAAATTGGTTATTTTATGACTCATTTTTAAATTCAATTTTGCTGTCAAACGAATTTAATTAACAGTTTTTTGTTATTTAGGAACTATATAATGAGCATATTGGTCAATTTTTTAAATAAAGTAAGAATATAATTCAAAATATATTGCCAAAATGGGCATTTGAGTAAAGATAGGCATTTTTTTTTTTTTTTTTTATTTATTTTTTTTTTTTTTTGAGATGAAAACTTTTTGAAATCTACCTCCGCCTATAGGCCATGCCGAAAGGGATTTTTCCTTTTCATATTTATATTCAAGCTTTATTTACATTTTTATATTGTTGCACTTATCAATATACGATTATATTGTTGCATTTAACACAACAAATTATTACATTTTGCGACAATGTATAACAGAAAAATCTAATTTTGGGAATGCTGTATTGTTGTATAATAAAGTTCAACAATGAAAACTGTAATTAGAGTGATTTACTGATTGCAGTTCATATTTATATTCAAGCTTTGCTTACATTTTTATATTGTTGCACTTATCAATAAATATTCATATTGCTGCATTTAACGCTATAACTGATTCAATTTTACAACAATGTATAACAGAAAAATCTAATTTTGGGATTGCTGTATTGTTGTAAAATAAAATTCAACAATGGGAATTGTAAATAGAGTGTATTTCCATTTTCCATTTCATATTTATATTCAAGCTTTTTTTACATTTTTATATTGTTGCACTTATAAATATATATGGTCATATTGTTGCATTTAACACAATAAATCATTCAATTTTGCGACAATGTATAACAGAAAAATCTAATTTTGGGTATTCTGTATTGTTGTAAATTAAAATTAAACAATGGGATCTGTAATTAGAGTGTATTTCCATTTTCCATTTCATATTTATATTCAAGCTTTTTTTACATTTTTATATTGTTGCACTTATAAATATATATGGTCATATTGTTGCATTTAACACAATAAATCATTCAATTTTGCGACAATGTATAACAGAAAAATCTAATTTTGGTAGTGCTGTATTTTTGTAAAATAATGTTCAACAATGGAAACAGTAATTAGAGTGATTTACAGATTGCAGTTCATATTTATATTCAAGCTTTGCTTACATTTTTATATTGTTGCACTTATCAATACCTAATCATATTGTTGCATTTAACAAAATAAATTATTCAATTTTAAGACAATGTATAAGAGAAAAATCTAATTTTGGGAATACTGTATTGTTGTAAAATAAAGTTAAACAAAGGGAATTGTAAATAGAGTGTTATTACAGATTGCAGTTCATATTTATATTCAAGCTTTGCTTACATTTTTATATTGTTGCACTTATCAATAAATATTCATATTGCTGCATTTAACGCTATAACTTATTTAATTTTACGACAATGTATAACAAAAAAATCTAATTTTGGGTATTCTGTATTGTTGTAAATTAAAATTAAACAATGGGAACTGTAATTAGAGTGTCTTACCATTTTCCTTTTCATATTTATATTCAAGCTTTATTTACATTTTTATATTGTTGCACTTATGAATATACGATTATATTGTTGCATTTAACACAACAAATTATTACATTTTGCGACAATGTATAACAGAAAAATCTAATTTTGGGATTGCTGTATTGTTGTATAATAAAGTTCAACAATGAAAACTGTAATTAGAGTGATTTACTGATTGCAGTTCATATTTATATTCAAGCTTTGCTTACATTTTTATATTGTTGCACTTTTCAATACATAGAATACACAAATACACAATTTAAAATTAAACAATGGGATCTGTAATTAGAGTGTATTTTCATTTTCCATTTCATATTTATATTCAAGCTTTTTTTTACATTTTTATATTGTTGCACTAATCAATATACGGTCATATTGTTGCATTTAACACTATAACTTATTCAATTTTACAACAATGTATAACAGAAAAATCTAATTTTGGGAATGCTGTATTGTTGTAAAATAAAATTCAACAATGGGGAATAGAAATGAAAATTTTTTACAGATTGCAGTTCATATTTATATTCAAGCTTTTTTACAGTTTTATATTGTTGCACTTATCAATATACGGTAATATTTTTGCATTTAACACTGTAACCTATTCAATTTACTGCAATGTATAACAGAAAAAATTAATTTTGGGAATGCTGTATTGTTGTAATATAAAATTCAACAATTGGAATTGCAATTAAAAAATTTTATAGATTGCAGTTCATATTTATGTTCAACTTTGTTTACATTTTTATATTGTTGCACTTATCAATACCTAGTCATATTGTTGCATTTAACGCTATAACTTATTCAAGCTTTGTTTACATTTTTATATTGTTGCAATTATCAATATAGGGTCATATTGCGGTATTTAACACTATAACTTATTCAATTTTACGACAATGTATAACAGAAAAATCTAATTTTGGGAATGTTGTATTGTTGTAAAATAAACATCAACAATGGGAATTGTAATTAGAATGTTTTTACAGATTACAGTTGATATTTATATTCAGGATTTGTTTACATTTTTATATTGATGCACTTACATACAGTCATATTGTTGCATTTAACACTGTAACTTATTCAATTTTACAACAATGTATAACAGAAAAATCTAATTTTGGGAATGCTGTATTGTTGTATAATAAAGTTCAACAAGGAAAACTGTAATTAGAATGATTTACTGATTGCAGTTCATATTTATATTCAAGTTTTGCTTACATTTTTATAGGGATCTGTAATTAGAGTGTATTTTCATTTTCCATTTCATATTTATATTCAAGCTTTTTTTACATTTTTATATTGTTGCACTTATCAATATACGGTCATATTGTTGCATTTAACACAATAAATTATTCAATTTTGCGACAATGTATAACAGAAAAATCTAATTTTGGGAATGCTGTATTGTTGTAAAATAAAATTCAACAATGGGAATTGTAAATAGAGTGTTATTACAGATTGCAGTTCATATTTATATTCAAGCTTTGCTTACATTTTTATATTGTTGCACTTATCAATAAATATTCATATTGTTGCATTTAACGCTATAACTTATTCAATTTTACGACAATGTATAACAGAAAAATCTAATTTTGGGTATTCTGTATTGTTTTAAATTAAAATTAAACAATGGGATCTGTAATTAGAGTGTATTTCCATTTTCCATTTCATATTTATATTCAAGCTTTTTTTACATTTTTATATTGTTGCACTTAATATACGGTCATATTGTTGCATTTAACACAATAAATCATTCAATTTTGCGACAATGTATAACAGAAAAATCTAATTTTTGGGAGTGCTGTACTTTTGTAAAATAATGTTCAACAATGTAAACACTAATTAGAGTGATTTACAGATTGCAGTTCATATTTATATTCAAGCTTTGCTTACATTTTTATATTGTTGCACTTATCAATACCTAATCATATTGTTGCATTTAACACAATAAATTATTCAATTTTAAGACAATGTATAAGAGAAAAATCTAATTTTGGGATTGCTGTATTTTTGTAAAATAAAGTTAAACTATGGGAATTGTAAATAGAGTGTTATTACAGATTGCAGTTCATATTTATATTCAAGCTCTTTTTACATTTTTATATTGCTGCACTTATCAATATACGGTCAGATTATTGCATTTAACGCTATAACTTATTTAAATTTACGACAATGTATAACAGAAAAATCTAATTTTGTTATTGCTGTATTGCTGTAAAATAAAATTCAACAATGAGAACTGTAATTAGAGTGTCTTTCCAATTTACATTTCAAATTTATATTCAAGCTTTTTTTACATTTTTATATTGTTGCACTTATCAATACCTAATCATATTGTTGCATTTAACACATTAAATTATTCAATTTTAAGACAGTGTATAAGAGAAAAATCTAATTTTGGGAATGCTGTATTGTTGTAAAATAAAGTTCAACAATGGGAATTGTAAATAGAGTGTTATTACAGATTGCAGTTCATATTTATATTTAAGCTTTGCTTACATTTGTATATTGTTGCACTTATCAATAAATATTCAAATTGTTGTATTTAACGCTATAACTTATTCAATTTTACGACAATGTATAACAGAAAAATCTAATTTTGGGTATTCTGTATTGTTGTAAATTAAAATTAAACAATTGGAACTGTAATTAGAGTGTCTTTCCATTTTCCATTTCATATTTATATTCAAGCTTTTTTTACATTTATCAATATACTGTCATATTGTTGCATTTAACACAATAAGTTATTCAATTTTGCGACAATGTATAACAGAAAAATCTAATTTTGGGAATGCTGTATTGTTGTCATATAAAATTCAACAATTGGAATTGCAATTAAAAAATTTTATAGATTGCAGTTCATATTTATGTTCAACTTTGTTTACATTTTTATATTGTTGCACTTATCAATACCTAGTCATATTGTTGCATTTAACGCTATAACTTATTCAAGCTTTGTTTACATTTTTATATTGTTGCAATTCTCAATATAGGGTCATATTGTGGTATTTAACACTATAACTTATTCAATTTTACGACAATGTATATCAGAAAAATCTAATTTTAGGAATTTTGTATTGTTGTAAAATAAACATCAACAATGGGAATTGTAATTAGAATGTTTTTACAGATTACAGTTGATATTTATATTCAAGATTTGTTTACATTTTTATACTGTTGCACTTATTAATATACAGTCATATTGTTGCATTTAACACTGTAACTTATTCAATTTTACAACAATGTATAACTGAAAAATCTAATTTTCGGAATGCTGTATATTTGTATAATAAAGTTCAACAAAGAAAACTGTAATTAGAGTGATTTACTGATTGCAGTTCATATTTATATTCAAGCTTTGCTTACATTTTTATATTGTTGCACTTATCAATAAATATTCATATTGCTGCATTTAACGCTATAACTTATTCAATTTTACGACAATGTATAACAGAAAAAATCTAATTTTCGGTATTCTGTATTGTTGTAGATTAAAATTAAACAATGGGATCTGTAATTAGAGTGTATTTCCATTTTCCATTTCATATTTATATTGAAGCTTTTTTTACATTTTTATATTGTTGCACTTATAAATATACGGTCATATTATTGCATTTAACACAATAAATTATTCAATTTTGCGACAATGTATAACAGAAAAATCTAATATTGGGAATGCTGTATTGTTGTATAATAAATTTCAACAATGAAAACTGTAATTAGAGTGATTTACTGATTGCAGTTCATATTTATATTCAAGCTTTGCTTACATTTTTATATTGTTGCACTTATCAATAAATATTCATATTGCTGCATTTAACGCTATAACTTATTCAATTTTACAACAATGTATAACAGAAAAATCTAATTTTGGGAATGCTGTATTGTTGTAAAATAAAATTCAACAATGGGAATTGTAAATAGAGTGTATTTCCATTTTCCATTTCATATTTATATTCAAGCTTTTTTTACATTTTTATATTGTTGCACTTATAAATATATATGGTCATATTGTTGCATTTAACACAATAAATCATTCAATTTTGCGACAATGTATAACAGAAAAATCTAATTTTGGTTATTCTGTATTGTTGTAAATTAAAATTAAACAATGGGATCTGTAATTAGAGTGTTTTTCCATTTTCCATTTCATATTTATATTCAAGCTTTTTTTACATTTTTATATTGTTGCACTTATAAATATATATGGTCATATTGTTGCATTTAACACAATAAATCATTCAATTTTGCGACAATGTATAACAGAAAAATCTAATTTTGGTAGTGCTGTATTTTTGTAAAATAATGTTCAACAATGGAAACAGTAATTAGAGTGATTTACAGATTGCAGTTCATATTTACATTCAAGCTTTGTTTACATTTTTATATTGTTGCACTTATCAATACCTAATCATATTGTTGCATTTAACAAAATAAATTATTCAATTTTAAGACAATGTATAAGAGAAAAATCTAATTTTGGGAATACTGTATTGTTGTAAAATAAAGTTAAACAAAGGGAATTGTAAATAGAGTGTTATTACAGATTGCAGTTCATATTTATATTCAAGCTTTGCTTACATTTTTATATTGTTGCACTTATCAATAAATATTCATATTGCTGCATTTAACGCTATAACTTATTTAATTTTACGACAATGTATAACAAAAAAATCTAATTTTGGGTATTCTGTATTGTTGTAAATTAAAATTAAACAATGGGAACTGTAATTAGAGTGTCTTACCATTTTCCTTTTCATATTTATATTCAAGCTTTATTTACATTTTTATATTGTTGCACTTATCAATATACGATTATATTGTTGCATTTAACACAACAAATTATTACATTTTGCGACAATGTATAACAGAAAAATCTAATTTTGGGAATGCTGTATTGTTGTATAATAAAGTTCAACAATGAAAACTGTAATTAGAGTGATTTACTGATTGCAGTTCATATTTATATTCAAGCTTTGCTTACATTTTTATATTGTTGCACTTATCAATAAATATTCATATTGCTGCATTTAACGCTATAACTTATTCAATTTTACAACAATGTATAACAGAAAAATCTAATTTTGGGATTGCTCTATTGTTGTAAAATAAAATTCAACAATGGGAATTGTAAATAGAGTGTATTTCCATTTTCCTTTTCATATTTATATTCAAGCTTTTTTTACATTTTTATATTGTTGCACTTATAAATATATATGGTCATATTGTTGCATTTAACACAATAAATCATTCAATTTTGCGACAATGTATAACAGAAAAATCTAATTTTGGGTATTCTGTATTGTTGTAAATTAAAATTAAACAATGGGATCTGTAATTAGAGTGTATTTCCATTTTCCATTTCATATTTATATTCAAGCTTTTTTTACATTTTTATATTGTTGCACTTATAAATATATATGGTCATATTGTTGCATTTAACACAATAAATCATTCAATTTTGCGACAATGTATAACAGAAAAATCTAATTTTGGTAGTGCTGTATTTTTGTAAAATAATGTTCAACAATGGAAACAGTAATTAGAGTGATTTACAGATTGCAGTTCATATTTATATTCAAGCTTTGCTTACATTTTTATATTGTTGCACTTATCAATACCTAATCATATTGTTGCATTTAACAAAATAAATTATTCAATTTTAAGACAATGTATAAGAGAAAAATCTAATTTTGGGAATACTGTATTGTTGTAAAATAAAGTTAAACAAAGGGAATTGTAAATAGAGTGTTATTACAGATTGCAGTTCATATTTATATTCAAGCTTTGCTTACATTTTTATATTGTTGCACTTATCAATAAATATTCATATTGCTGCATTTAACGCTATAACTTATTTAATTTTACGACAATGTATAACAAAAAAATCTAATTTTGGGTATTCTGTATTGTTGTAAATTAAAATTAAACAATGGGAACTGTAATTAGAGTGTCTTACCATTTTAGGTAGATTTCGTATTAAATACTACCTATTGCATTGTCTCCCATGTTGGAATTTCTGAAAAATTTTTGCGGATCTACACGAATCATGACTCCTAGACCCCAAAACTACCATCAGTAAAAAAGTTTATATATATATCTATCTATCTATCTATCTATCTATCTATCGGTGTATATCACTTTCTTCTAGACACGATAACTTCCATAATTATGCTCAGATCTTCATCAAACTTTTACATAAAATCAAGGGGCATAAAATCTCGGTTAAGTTCGTTAATGGGCAAAATCGGACCAAGGGGGTGGAAGTTAGGAGGGTTTTTGTGAAAACAGAAAAAACGCGATAACTTTTTAATTAAAATAGATATCGAATCAGTTTAAAGTTTATATTACTTCTAAAAAATGGGCAAAAAGTTTATGCTTGACAGATTTTTGATAAAGTTAAAAATGGGCTCAAGGGGCGAAAAAAACATGGTTTTTGGGAGAAAAAAATTCATAACTTCGTCAATTCTCAAGATATCAAATCCAACTAAATTTTATATAAATTGTACTCAATATTATCTAAAACTTTTGCATTTACAAGTTTTTGATAGGACCAATTTTTACTGATGAAAAAAATTAAAAAAGAAAAGAAAAAGGGGGGAGGAAAAAGAAAAAAACCCATAACTTACTCAATTCTTAAGCAATTAAATCTAATTAAATTTATTTTACATCTTCACAATAATATCTACAACTTTTATCTTGACAAGTTTTTCATAGAACCAATTCTTATAGCAAAAATAAATTAAACAAAAATAGGAGTTGGAGAAAAAACCTCAAATCCAAACTGCTTATATTCTGACTCATTTTAAAATTCATTTTTGATTTTAAACGCGTCCAAATGACAGATCCTCTTATTTAGCAACTATATAATGCGACGTATTGGCCAATTTTTTGATAAAGGCAGAATATATTTTTAAAAAGGCTGCCAAAAAAGGTATTTTGAACAGATTTCCCGAAGTTTTCATCATTAAAAAATTCATTAAGTATAACAAATTGCGTTTTTTATGAGTCATTTTTAAACTCATTTTTGTTCTCAAACCCATCCAATTTACAGGTCCTATTATTTAGGAACTATATAACTTGACGTATTGGCCAGTTTTTTAATAAAGGCAGAATATATTTTTTTAAAGGCTGCCAAAAAGGGTATTTTGAACAGAATTTCACGAAGTTATGGTGATTAAAATTTGAGAAAATTTAAGAAATTGCGTTTTTACCGAGTTATTTTTAAATCTTTTTTTGTTCTCAAACGCATCCAATTTACAGGTTCTCTTATTTAGGAACTATATAATGTGACGGAGTGGCCAGTTTTTTAATAAAGGCAGAATATATTTAAAAAAAGGCTGCCAAAATGGGCACTTCGCACAAAATTTCCCAAAGCGAGATGATTAATGAACTGTGGGTATTCAAATAACAAATTGGTTATTTTATGACTCATTTTTAAATCCAATTTTGCTCTGACACGCATTCAATTGACAGTTTTTTGTTACTTAGGAACTATATAATGTGCGTATTCGTCGATTTTTTGATAAAGGGTGAATATATATATTTTAAAAGCTGTCAAAGTAAGCACTTCGCAAAAAAATTTCCCAAAGCGATCATGATAAAAGAAATGAGGTTGTATTCAAATAACAAATTGTTTATTTTATGACTCATTTTTAAATTCAATTTTGCTCTCAAACGCATTCAATTGACAGTTATTTGTTATTTAGGAACTGTGTAATGTGCCGTATTGGTCAGACTTTTGATAAAGGCTAAATATATATTTAAAAAAAATCTGTCAAAGTGGGCACTTCGCACAAAATTTCTCAAAGCGATCTTGATTAAAGAATTGTGGATGTATTAAAATAATAAATTGGTTATTTTATGACTCATTTTTAAATTCAATTTTGCTGTCAAACGAATTTAATTAACAGTTTTTTGTTATTTAGGAACTATATAATGAGCATATTGGTCAATTTTTTAAATAAAGTAAGAATATAATTCAAAATATATTGCCAAAATGGGCATTTGAGTAAAGATAGGCATTTTTTTTTTTTTTTTTATTTTTTTTTTTTTTTTGAGATGAAAACTTTTTGAAATCTACCTCCGCCTATAGGCCATGCCGAAAGGGATTTTTCCTTTTCATATTTATATTCAAGCTTTATTTACATTTTTATATTGTTGCACTTATCAATATACGATTATATTGTTGCATTTAACACAACAAATTATTACATTTTGCGACAATGTATAACAGAAAAATCTAATTTTGGGAATGCTGTATTGTTGTATAATAAAGTTCAACAATGAAAACTGTAATTAGAGTGATTTACTGATTGCAGTTCATATTTATATTCAAGCTTTGCTTACATTTTTATATTGTTGCACTTATCAATAAATATTCATATTGCTGCATTTAACGCTATAACTGATTCAATTTTACAACAATGTATAACAGAAAAATCTAATTTTGGGATTGCTGTATTGTTGTAAAATAAAATTCAACAATGGGAATTGTAAATAGAGTGTATTTCCATTTTCCATTTCATATTTATATTCAAGCTTTTTTTACATTTTTATATTGTTGCACTTATAAATATATATGGTCATATTGTTGCATTTAACACAATAAATCATTCAATTTTGCGACAATGTATAACAGAAAAATCTAATTTTGGGTATTCTGTATTGTTGTAAATTAAAATTAAACAATGGGATCTGTAATTAGAGTGTATTTCCATTTTCCATTTCATATTTATATTCAAGCTTTTTTTACATTTTTATATTGTTGCACTTATAAATATATATGGTCATATTGTTGCATTTAACACAATAAATCATTCAATTTTGCGACAATGTATAACAGAAAAATCTAATTTTGGTAGTGCTGTATTTTTGTAAAATAATGTTCAACAATGGAAACAGTAATTAGAGTGATTTACAGATTGCAGTTCATATTTATATTCAAGCTTTGCTTACATTTTTATATTGTTGCACTTATCAATACCTAATCATATTGTTGCATTTAACAAAATAAATTATTCAATTTTAAGACAATGTATAAGAGAAAAATCTAATTTTGGGAATACTGTATTGTTGTAAAATAAAGTTAAACAAAGGGAATTGTAAATAGAGTGTTATTACAGATTGCAGTTCATATTTATATTCAAGCTTTGCTTACATTTTTATATTGTTGCACTTATCAATAAATATTCATATTGCTGCATTTAACGCTATAACTTATTTAATTTTACGACAATGTATAACAAAAAAATCTAATTTTGGGTATTCTGTATTGTTGTAAATTAAAATTAAACAATGGGAACTGTAATTAGAGTGTCTTACCATTTTCCTTTTCATATTTATATTCAAGCTTTATTTACATTTTTATATTGTTGCACTTATGAATATACGATTATATTGTTGCATTTAACACAACAAATTATTACATTTTGCGACAATGTATAACAGAAAAATCTAATTTTGGGATTGCTGTATTGTTGTATAATAAAGTTCAACAATGAAAACTGTAATTAGAGTGATTTACTGATTGCAGTTCATATTTATATTCAAGCTTTGCTTACATTTTTATATTGTTGCACTTTTCAATACATAGAATACACAAATACACAATTTAAAATTAAACAATGGGATCTGTAATTAGAGTGTATTTTCATTTTCCATTTCATATTTATATTCAAGCTTTTTTTTACATTTTTATATTGTTGCACTAATCAATATACGGTCATATTGTTGCATTTAACACTATAACTTATTCAATTTTACAACAATGTATAACAGAAAAATCTAATTTTGGGAATGCTGTATTGTTGTAAAATAAAATTCAACAATGGGGAATAGAAATGAAAATTTTTTACAGATTGCAGTTCATATTTATATTCAAGCTTTTTTACAGTTTTATATTGTTGCACTTATCAATATACGGTAATATTTTTGCATTTAACACTGTAACCTATTCAATTTACTGCAATGTATAACAGAAAAATTTAATTTTGGGAATGCTGTATTGTTGTAATATAAAATTCAACAATTGGAATTGCAATTAAAAAATTTTATAGATTGCAGTTCATATTTATGTTCAACTTTGTTTACATTTTTATATTGTTGCACTTATCAATACCTAGTCATATTGTTGCATTTAACGCTATAACTTATTCAAGCTTTGTTTACATTTTTATATTGTTGCAATTATCAATATAGGGTCATATTGCGGTATTTAACACTATAACTTATTCAATTTTACGACAATGTATAACAGAAAAATCTAATTTTGGGAATGTTGTATTGTTGTAAAATAAACATCAACAATGGGAATTGTAATTAGAATGTTTTTACAGATTACAGTTGATATTTATATTCAGGATTTGTTTACATTTTTATATTGATGCACTTACATACAGTCATATTGTTGCATTTAACACTGTAATTTATTCAATTTTACAACAATGTATAACAGAAAAATCTAATTTTGGGAATGCTGTATTGTTGTATAATAAAGTTCAACAAGGAAAACTGTAATTAGAATGATTTACTGATTGCAGTTCATATTTATATTCAAGTTTTGCTTACATTTTTATAGGGATCTGTAATTAGAGTGTATTTTCATTTTCCATTTCATATTTATATTCAAGCTTTTTTTACATTTTTATATTGTTGCACTTATCAATATACGGTCATATTGTTGCATTTAACACAATAAATTATTCAATTTTGCGACAATGTATAACAGAAAAATCTAATTTTGGGAATGCTGTATTGTTGTAAAATAAAATTCAACAATGGGAATTGTAAATAGAGTGTTATTACAGATTGCAGTTCATATTTATATTCAAGCTTTGCTTACATTTTTATATTGTTGCACTTATCAATAAATATTCATATTGTTGCATTTAACGCTATAACTTATTCAATTTTACGACAATGTATAACAGAAAAATCTAATTTTGGGTATTCTGTATTGTTTTAAATTAAAATTAAACAATGGGATCTGTAATTAGAGTGTATTTCCATTTTCCATTTCATATTTATATTCAAGCTTTTTTTACATTTTTATATTGTTGCACTTAATATACGGTCATATTGTTGCATTTAACACAATAAATCATTCAATTTTGCGACAATGTATAACAGAAAAATCTAATTTTTGGGAGTGCTGTACTTTTGTAAAATAATGTTCAACAATGTAAACACTAATTAGAGTGATTTACAGATTGCAGTTCATATTTATATTCAAGCTTTGCTTACATTTTTATATTGTTGCACTTATCAATACCTAATCATATTGTTGCATTTAACACAATAAATTATTCAATTTTAAGACAATGTATAAGAGAAAAATCTAATTTTGGGATTGCTGTATTTTTGTAAAATAAAGTTAAACTATGGGAATTGTAAATAGAGTGTTATTACAGATTGCAGTTCATATTTATATTCAAGCTCTTTTTACATTTTTATATTGCTGCACTTATCAATATACGGTCAGATTATTGCATTTAACGCTATAACTTATTTAAATTTACGACAATGTATAACAGAAAAATATAATTTTGTTATTGCTGTATTGCTGTAAAATAAAATTCAACAATGAGAACTGTAATTAGAGTGTCTTTCCAATTTACATTTCAAATTTATATTCAAGCTTTTTTTACATTTTTATATTGTTGCACTTATCAATACCTAATCATATTGTTGCATTTAACACATTAAATTATTCAATTTTAAGACAGTGTATAAGAGAAAAATCTAATTTTGGGAATGCTGTATTGTTGTAAAATAAAGTTCAACAATGGGAATAGTAAATAGAGTGTTATTACAGATTGCAGTTCATATTTATATTTAAGCTTTGCTTACATTTGTATATTGTTGCACTTATCAATAAATATTCAAATTGTTGTATTTAACGCTATAACTTATTCAATTTTACGACAATGTATAACAGAAAAATCTAATTTTGGGTATTCTGTTTTGTTGTAAATTAAAATTAAACAATTGGAACTGTAATTAGAGTGTCTTTCCATTTTCCATTTCATATTTATATTCAAGCTTTTTTTACATTTATCAATATACTGTCATATTGTTGCATTTAACACAATAAGTTATTCAATTTTGCGACAATGTATAACAGAAAAATCTAATTTTGGGAATGCTGTATTGTTGTCATATAAAATTCAACAATTGGAATTGCAATTAAAAAATTTTATAGATTGCAGTTCATATTTATGTTCAACTTTGTTTACATTTTTATATTGTTGCACTTATCAATACCTAGTCATATTGTTGCATTTAACGCTATAACTTATTCAAGCTTTGTTTACATTTTTATATTGTTGCAATTCTCAATATAGGGTCATATTGTGGTATTTAACACTATAACTTATTCAATTTTACGACAATGTATATCAGAAAAATCTAATTTTAGGAATTTTGTATTGTTGTAAAATAAACATCAACAATGGGAATTGTAATTAGAATGTTTTTACAGATTACAGTTGATATTTATATTCAAGATTTGTTTATATTTTTATACTGTTGCACTTATTAATATACAGTCATATTGTTGCATTTAACACTGTAACTTATTCAATTTTACAACAATGTATAACTGAAAAATCTAATTTTCGGAATGCTGTATATTTGTATAATAAAGTTCAACAAAGAAAACTGTAATTAGAGTGATTTACTGATTGCAGTTCATATTTATATTCAAGCTTTGCTTACATTTTTATATTGTTGCACTTATCAATAAATATTCATATTGCTGCATTTAACGCTATAACTTATTCAATTTTACGACAATGTATAACAGAAAAAATCTAATTTTGGGTATTCTGTATTGTTGTAGATTAAAATTAAACAATGGGATCTGTAATTAGAGTGTATTTCCATTTTCCATTTCATATTTATATTGAAGCTTTTTTTACATTTTTATATTGTTGCACTTATAAATATACGGTCATATTATTGCATTTAACACAATAAATTATTCAATTTTGCGACAATGTATAACAGAAAAATCTAATATTGGGAATGCTGTATTGTTGTATAATAAATTTCAACAATGAAAACTGTAATTAGAGTGATTTACTGATTGCAGTTCATATTTATATTCAAGCTTTGCTTACATTTTTATATTGTTGCACTTATCAATAAATATTCATATTGCTGCATTTAACGCTATAACTTATTCAATTTTACAACAATGTATAACAGAAAAATCTAATTTTGGGAATGCTGTATTGTTGTAAAATAAAATTCAACAATGGGAATTGTAAATAGAGTGTATTTCCATTTTCCATTTCATATTTATATTCAAGCTTTTTTTACATTTTTATATTGTTGCACTTATAAATATATATGGTCATATTGTTGCATTTAACACAATAAATCATTCAATTTTGCGACAATGTATAACAGAAAAATCTAATTTTGGTTATTCTGTATTGTTGTAAATTAAAATTAAACAATGGGATCTGTAATTAGAGTGTTTTTCCATTTTCCATTTCATATTTATATTCAAGCTTTTTTTACATTTTTATATTGTTGCACTTATAAATATATATGGTCATATTGTTGCATTTAACACAATAAATCATTCAATTTTGCGACAATGTATAACAGAAAAATCTAATTTTGGTAGTGCTGTATTTTTGTAAAATAATGTTCAACAATGGAAACAGTAATTAGAGTGATTTACAGATTGCAGTTCATATTTACATTCAAGCTTTGTTTACATTTTTATATTGTTGCACTTATCAATACCTAATCATATTGTTGCATTTAACAAAATAAATTATTCAATTTTAAGACAATGTATAAGAGAAAAATCTAATTTTGGGAATACTGTATTGTTGTAAAATAAAGTTAAACAAAGGGAATTGTAAATAGAGTGTTATTACAGATTGCAGTTCATATTTATATTCAAGCTTTGCTTACATTTTTATATTGTTGCACTTATCAATAAATATTCATATTGCTGCATTTAACGCTATAACTTATTTAATTTTACGACAATGTATAACAAAAAAATCTAATTTTGGGTATTCTGTATTGTTGTAAATTAAAATTAAACAATGGGAACTGTAATTAGAGTGTCTTACCATTTTCCTTTTCATATTTATATTCAAGCTTTATTTACATTTTTATATTGTTGCACTTATCAATATACGATTATATTGTTGCATTTAACACAACAAATTATTACATTTTGCGACAATGTATAACAGAAAAATCTAATTTTGGGAATGCTGTATTGTTGTATAATAAAGTTCAACAATGAAAACTGTAATTAGAGTGATTTACTGATTGCAGTTCATATTTATATTCAAGCTTTGCTTACATTTTTATATTGTTGCACTTATCAATAAATATTCATATTGCTGCATTTAACGCTATAACTTATTCAATTTTACAACAATGTATAACAGAAAAATCTAATTTTGGGATTGCTCTATTGTTGTAAAATAAAATTCAACAATGGGAATTGTAAATAGAGTGTATTTCCATTTTCCATTTCATATTTATATTCAAGCTTTTTTTACATTTTTATATTGTTGCACTTATAAATATATATGGTCATATTGTTGCATTTAACACAATAAATCATTCAATTTTGCGACAATGTATAACAGAAAAATCTAATTTTGGGTATTCTGTATTGTTGTAAATTAAAATTAAACAATGGGATCTGTAATTAGAGTGTATTTCCATTTTCCATTTCATATTTATATTCAAGCTTTTTTTACATTTTTATATTGTTGCACTTATAAATATATATGGTCATATTGTTGCATTTAACACAATAAATCATTCAATTTTGCGACAATGTATAACAGAAAAATCTAATTTTGGTAGTGCTGTATTTTTGTAAAATAATGTTCAACAATGGAAACAGTAATTAGAGTGATTTACAGATTGCAGTTCATATTTATATTCAAGCTTTGCTTACATTTTTATATTGTTGCACTTATCAATACCTAATCATATTGTTGCATTTAACAAAATAAATTATTCAATTTTAAGACAATGTATAAGAGAAAAATCTAATTTTGGGAATACTGTATTGTTGTAAAATAAAGTTAAACAAAGGGAATTGTAAATAGAGTGTTATTACAGATTGCAGTTCATATTTATATTCAAGCTTTGCTTACATTTTTATATTGTTGCACTTATCAATAAATATTCATATTGCTGCATTTAACGCTATAACTTATTTAATTTTACGACAATGTATAACAAAAAAATCTAATTTTGGGTATTCTGTATTGTTGTAAATTAAAATTAAACAATGGGAACTGTAATTAGAGTGTCTTACCATTTTCCTTTTCATATTTATATTCAAGCTTTATTTACATTTTTATATTGTTGCACTTATCAATATACGATTATATTGTTGCATTTAACACAACAAATTATTACATTTTGCGACAATGTATAACAGAAAAATCTAATTTTGGGAATGCTTTATTGTTGTATAATAAAGTTCAACAATGAAAACTGTAATTAGAGTGATTTACTGATTGCAGTTCATATTTATATTCAAGCTTTGCTTACATTTTTATATTGTTGCACTTTTCAATACATAGAATACACAAATACACAATTTAAAATTAAACAATGGGATCTGTAATTAGAGTGTATTTCCATTTTCCATTTCATATTTATATTCAAGCTTTTTTTACATTTTTATATTGTTGCACTTATAAATATATATGGTCATATTGTTGCATTTAACACAATAAATCATTCAATTTTGCGACAATGTATAACAGAAAAATCTAATTTTGGTAGTGCTGTATTTTTGTAAAATAATGTTCAACAATGGAAACAGTAATTAGAGTGATTTACAGATTGCAGTTCATATTTACATTCAAGCTTTGCTTACATTTTTATATTGTTGCACTTATCAATACCTAATCATATTGTTGCATTTAACAAAATAAATTATTCAATTTTAAGACAATGTATAAGAGAAAAATCTAATTTTGGGAATACTGTATTGTTGTAAAATAAAGTTAAACAAAGGGAATTGTAAATAGAGTGTTATTACAGATTGCAGTTCATATTTATATTCAAGCTTTGCTTACATTTTTATATTGTTGCACTTATCAATAAATATTCATATTGCTGCATTTAACGCTATAACTTATTTAATTTTACGACAATGTATAACAAAAAAATCTAATTTTGGGTATTCTGTATTGTTGTAAATTAAAATTAAACAATGGGAACTGTAATTAGAGTGTCTTACCATTTTAGGTAGATTTCGTATGAAATACTACCTATTGCATTGTCTCCCATGTTGGAATTTCTGAAAAATTTTTGCGGATCTACACGAATCATGACTCCTAGACCCCAAAACTACCATCAGTAAAAAAGTTTATATATCTATCTATCTATCTATCTATCTATCTATCTATCGGTGTATATCACTTTCTTCTAGACACGATAACTTCCATAATTATGCTCAGATCTTCATCAAACTTTTACATAAAATCAAGGGGCATAAAATCTCGGTTAAGTTCGTTAATGGGCAAAATCGGACCAAGGGGGTGGAAGTTAGGAGGGTTTTTGTGAAAACAGAAAAAACGCGATAACTTTTTAATTAAAATAGATATCGAATCAGTTTAAAGTTTATATTACTTCTAAAAAATGGGCAAAAAGTTTATGCTTGACAGATTTTTGATAAAGTTAAAAATGGGCTCAAGGGGCGAAAAAAACATGGTTTTTGGGAGAAAAAAATTCATAACTTCGTCAATTCTCAAGATATCAAATCCAACTAAATTTTATATAAATGTACTCAATATTATCTAAAACTTTTGCATTTACAAGTTTTTGATAGGACCAATTTTTACCGATGAAAAAAATTAAAAAAGAAAAGAAAAAGGGGGGAGGAAAAAGAAAAAAACCCATAACTTACTCAATTCTTAAGCAATTAAATCTAATTAAATTTATTTTACATCTTCACAATAATATCTACAACTTTTATATTGACAAGTTTTTCATAGAACCAATTCTTATAGCAAAAATAAATTAAACAAAAATAGGAGTTGGAGAAAAAACCTCAAATCCAAACTGCTTATATTCTGACTCATTTTAAAATTCATTTTTGATTTTAAACGCGTCCAAATGACAGATCCTCTTATTTAGCAACTATATAATGCGACGTATTGGCCAATTTTTTGATAAAGGCAGAATATATTTTTAAAAAGGCTGCCAAAAAAGGTATTTTGAACAGATTTCCCGAAGTTTTCATCATTAAAAAATTCATTAAGTATAACAAATTGCGTTTTTTATGAGTCATTTTTAAACTCATTTTTGTTCTCAAACCCATCCAATTTACAGGTCCTATTATTTAGGAACTATATAACTTGACGTATTGGCCAGTTTTTTAATAAAGGCAGAATATATTTTTTTAAAGGCTGCCAAAAAGGGTATTTTGAACAGAATTTCACGAAGTTATGGTGATTAAAATTTGAGAAAATTTAAGAAATTGCGTTTTTACCGAGTTATTTTTAAATCTTTTTTTGTTCTCAAACGCATCCAATTTACAGGTTCTCTTATTTAGGAACTATATAATGTGACGGAGTGGCCAGTTTTTTAATAAAGGCAGAATATATTTAAAAAAAGGCTGCCAAAATGGGCACTTCGCACAAAATTTCCCAAAGCGAGATGATTAATGAACTGTGGGTATTCAAATAACAAATTGGTTATTTTATGACTCATTTTTAAATCCAATTTTGCTCTGACACGCATTCAATTGACAGTTTTTTGTTACTTAGGAACTATATAATGTGCGTATTCGTCGATTTTTTGATAAAGAATGAATATATATATTTTAAAAGCTGTCAAAGTAAGCACTTCGCAAAAAAATTTCCCAAAGCGATCATGATAAAAGAAATGAGGTTGTATTCAAATAACAAATTGTTTATTTTATGACTCATTTTTAAATTCAATTTTGCTCTCAAACGCATTCAATTGACAGTTATTTGTTATTTAGGAACTGTGTAATGTGCCGTATTGGTCAGACTTTTGATAAAGGCTAAATATATATTTAAAAAAAATCTGTCAAAGTGGGCACTTCGCACAAAATTTCTCAAAGCGATCTTGATTAAAGAATTGTGGATGTATTAAAATAATAAATTGGTTATTTTATGACTCATTTTTAAATTCAATTTTGCTGTCAAACGAATTTAATTAACAGTTTTTTGTTATTTAGGAACTATATAATGAGCATATTGGTCAATTTTTTAAATAAAGTAAGAATATAATTCAAAATATATTGCCAAAATGGGCATTTGAGTAAAGATAGGCATTTTTTTTTTTTTTTTTTTTTTTTTTTTTTTTTGAGATGAAAACTTTTTGAAATCTACCTCCGCCTATAGGCCATGCCGAAAGGGATTTTTCCTTTTCATATTTATATTCAAGCTTTATTTATATTTTTATATTGTTGCACTTATCAATATACGATTATATTGTTGCATTTAACACAACAAATTATTACATTTTGCGACAATGTATAACAGAAAAATCTAATTTTGGGAATGCTGTATTGTTGTATAATAAAGTTCAACAATGAAAACTGTAATTAGAGTGATTTACTGATTGCAGTTCATATTTATATTCAAGCTTTGCTTACATTTTTATATTGTTGCACTTATCAATAAATATTCATATTGCTGCATTTAACGCTATAACTGATTCAATTTTACAACAATGTATAACAGAAAAATCTAATTTTGGGATTGCTGTATTGTTGTAAAATAAAATTCAACAATGGGAATTGTAAATAGAGTGTTATTACAGATTGCAGTTCATATTTATATTCAAGCTTTGCTTACATTTTTATATTGTTGCACTTATCAATAAATATTCATATTGCTGCATTTAACGCTATAACTTATTTAATTTTACGACAATGTATAACAAAAAAATCTAATTTTGGGTATTCTGTATTGTTGTAAATTAAAATTAAACAATGGGAACTGTAATTAGAGTGTCTTACCATTTTCCTTTTCATATTTATATTCAAGCTTTATTTACATTTTTATATTGTTGCACTTATGAATATACGATTATATTGTTGCATTTAACACAACAAATTATTACATTTTGCGACAATGTATAACAGAAAAATCTAATTTTGGGATTGCTGTATTGTTGTATAATAAAGTTCAACAATGAAAACTGTAATTAGAGTGATTTACTGATTGCAGTTCATATTTATATTCAAGCTTTGCTTACATTTTTATATTGTTGCACTTTTCAATACATAGAATACACAAATACACAATTTAAAATTAAACAATGGGATCTGTAATTAGAGTGTATTTTCATTTTCCATTTCATATTTATATTCAAGCTTTTTTTCACATTTTTATATTGTTGCACTAATCAATATACGGTCATATTGTTGCATTTAACACAATAACTTATTCAATTTTACAACAATGTATAACAGAAAAATCTAATTTTGGGAATGCTGTATTGTTGTAAAATAAAATTCAACAATGGGGAATAGAAATGAAAATTTTTTACAGATTGCAGTACATATTTATATTCAAGCTTTTTTTACAGTTTTATATTGTTGCACTTATCAATATACGGTAATATTTTTGCATTTAACACTGTAACCTATTCAATTTACTGCAATGTATAACAGAAAAATTTAATTTTGGGAATGCTGTATTGTTGTAATATAAAATTCAACAATTGGAATTGCAATTAAAAAATTTTATAGATTGCAGTTCATATTTATGTTCAACTTTGTTTACATTTTTATATTGTTGCACTTATCAATACCTAGTCATATTGTTGCATTTAACGCTATAACTTATTCAAGCTTTGTTTACATTTTTATATTGTTGCAATTATCAATATAGGGTCATATTGCGGTATTTAACACTATAACTTATTCAATTTTACGACAATGTATAACAGAAAAATCTAATTTTGGGAATGTTGTATTGTTGTAAAATAAACATCAACAATGGGAATTGTAATTAGAATGTTTTTACAGATTACAGTTGATATTTATATTCAGGATTTGTTTACATTTTTATATTGATGCACTTACATACAGTCATATTCTTGCATTTAACACTGTAACTTATTCAATTTTACAACAATGTATAACAGAAAAATCTAATTTTGGGAATGCTGTATTGTTGTATAATAAAGTTCAACAAGGAAAACTGTAATTAGAATGATTTACTGATTGCAGTTCATATTTATATTCAAGTTTTGCTTACATTTTTATAGGGATCTGTAATTAGAGTGTATTTTCATTTTCCATTTCATATTTATATTCAAGCTTTTTTTACATTTTTATATTGTTGCACTTATCAATATACGGTCATATTGTTGCATTTAACACAATAAATTATTCAATTTTGCGACAATGTATAACAGAAAAATCTAATTTTGGGAATGCTGTATTGTTGTAAAATAAAATTCAACAATGGGAATTGTAAATAGAGTGTTATTACAGATTGCAGTTCATATTTATATTCAAGCTTTGCTTACATTTTTATATTGTTGCACTTATCAATAAATATTCATATTGTTGCATTTAACGCTATAACTTATTCAATTTTACGACAATGTATAACAGAAAAATCTAATTTTGGGTATTCTGTATTGTTTTAAATTAAAATTAAACAATGGGATCTGTAATTAGAGTGTATTTCCATTTTCCATTTCATATTTATATTCAAGCTTTTTTTACATTTTTATATTGTTGCACTTAATATACGGTCATATTGTTGCATTTAACACAATAAATCATTCAATTTTGCGACAATGTATAACAGAAAAATCTAATTTTTGGGAGTGCTGTACTTTTGTAAAATAATGTTCAACAATGTAAACACTAATTAGAGTGATTTACAGATTGCAGTTCATATTTATATTCAAGCTTTGCTTACATTTTTATATTGTTGCACTTATCAATACCTAATCATATTGTTGCATTTAACACAATAAATTATTCAATTTTAAGACAATGTATAAGAGAAAAATCTAATTTTGGGATTGCTGTATTTTTGTAAAATAAAGTTAAACTATGGGAATTGTAAATAGAGTGTTATTACAGATTGCAGTTCATATTTATATTCAAGCTCTTTTTACATTTTTATATTGCTGCACTTATCAATATACGGTCAGATTATTGCATTTAACGCTATAACTTATTTAAATTTACGACAATGTATAACAGAAAAATCTAATTTTGTTATTGCTGTATTGCTGTAAAATAAAATTCAACAATGAGAACTGTAATTAGAGTGTCTTTCCAATTTACATTTCAAATTTATATTCAAGCTTTTTTTACATTTTTATATTGTTGCACTTATCAATACCTAATCATATTGTTGCATTTAACACATTAAATTATTCAATTTTAAGACAGTGTATAAGAGAAAAATCTAATTTTGGGAATGCTGTATTGTTGTAAAATAAAGTTCAACAATGGGAATTGTAAATAGAGTGTTATTACAGATTGCAGTTCATATTTATATTTAAGCTTTGCTTACATTTGTATATTGTTGCACTTATCAATAAATATTCAAATTGTTGTATTTAACGCTATAACTTATTCAATTTTACGACAATGTATAACAGAAAAATCTAATTTTGGGTATTCTGTATTGTTGTAAATTAAAATTAAACAATTGGAACTGTAATTAGAGTGTCTTTCCATTTTCCATTTCATATTTATATTCAAGCTTTTTTTACATTTATCAATATACTGTCATATTGTTGCATTTAACACAATAAGTTATTCAATTTTGCGACAATGTATAACAGAAAAATCTAATTTTGGGAATGCTGTATTGTTGTCATATAAAATTCAACAATTGGAATTGCAATTAAAAATTTTTATAGATTGCAGTTCATATTTATGTTCAACTTTGTTTACATTTTTATATTGTTGCACTTATCAATACCTAGTCATATTGTTGCATTTAACGCTATAACTTATTGAAGCTTTGTTTACATTTTTATATTGTTGCAATTCTCAATATAGGGTCATATTGTGGTATTTAACACTATAACTTATTCAATTTTACGACAATGTATATCAGAAAAATCTAATTTTAGGAATTTTGTATTGTTGTAAAATAAACATCAACAATGGGAATTGTAATTAGAATGTTTTTACAGATTACAGTTGATATTTATATTCAAGATTTGTTTACATTTTTATACTGTTGCACTTATTAATATACAGTCATATTGTTGCATTTAACACTGTAACTTATTCAATTTTACAACAATGTATAACAGAAAAATCTAATTTTGGGAATTCTGTATTGTTGTATAATAAAGTTCAACAAGGAAAACTGTAATTAGAATGATTTACTGATTGCAGTTCATATTTATATTCAAGTTTTGCTTACATTTTTATAGGGATCTGTAATTAGAGTGTATTTTCATTTTCCATTTCATATTTATATTCAAGCTTTTTTTACATTTTTATATTGTTGCACTTATCAATATACGGTCATATTGTTGCATTTAACACAATAAATTATTCAATTTTGCGACAATGTATAACAGAAAAATCTAATTTTGGGAATGCTGTATTGTTGTAAAATAAAATTCAACAATGGGAATTGTAAATAGAGTGTTATTACAGATTGCAGTTCATATTTATATTCAAGCTTTGCTTACATTTTTATATTGTTGCACTTATCAATAAATATTCATATTGTTGCATTTAACGCTATAACTTATTCAATTTTACGACAATGTATAACAGAAAAATCTAATTTTGGGTATTCTGTATTGTTTTAAATTAAAATTAAACAATGGGATCTGTAATTAGAGTGTATTTCCATTTTCCATTTCATATTTATATTCAAGCTTTTTTTACATTTTTATATTGTTGCACTTAATATACGGTCATATTGTTGCATTTAACACAATAAATCATTCAATTTTGCGACAATGTATAACAGAAAAATCTAATTTTTGGGAGTGCTGTACTTTTGTAAAATAATGTTCAACAATGTAAACACTAATTAGAGTGATTTACAGATTGCAGTTCATATTTATATTCAAGCTTTGCTTACATTTTTATATTGTTGCACTTATCAATACCTAATCATATTGTTGCATTTAACACAATAAATTATTCAATTTTAAGACAATGTATAAGAGAAAAATCTAATTTTGGGATTGCTGTATTTTTGTAAAATAAAGTTAAACTATGGGAATTGTAAATAGAGTGTTATTACAGATTGCAGTTCATATTTATATTCAAGCTCTTTTTACATTTTTATATTGCTGCACTTATCAATATACGGTCAGATTATTGCATTTAACGCTATAACTTATTTAAATTTACGACAATGTATAACAGAAAAATCTAATTTTGTTATTGCTGTATTGCTGTAAAATAAAATTCAACAATGAGAACTGTAATTAGAGTGTCTTTCCAATTTACATTTCAAATTTATATTCAAGCTTTTTTTACATTTTTATATTGTTGCACTTATCAATACCTAATCATATTGTTGCATTTAACACATTAAATTATTCAATTTTAAGACAGTGTATAAGAGAAAAATCTAATTTTGGGAATGCTGTATTGTTGTAAAATAAAGTTCAACAATGGGAATTGTAAATAGAGTGTTATTACAGATTGCAGTTCATATTTATATTTAAGCTTTGCTTACATTTGTATATTGTTGCACTTATCAATAAATATTCAAATTGTTGTATTTAACGCTATAACTTATTCAATTTTACGACAATGTATAACAGAAAAATCTAATTTTGGGTATTCTGTATTGTTGTAAATTAAAATTAAACAATTGGAACTGTAATTAGAGTGTCTTTCCATTTTCCATTTCATATTTATATTCAAGCTTTTTTTACATTTATCAATATACTGTCATATTGTTGCATTTAACACAATAAGTTATTCAATTTTGCGACAATGTATAACAGAAAAATCTAATTTTGGGAATGCTGTATTGTTGTCATATAAAATTCAACAATTGGAATTGCAATTAAAAATTTTTATAGATTGCAGTTCATATTTATGTTCAACTTTGTTTACATTTTTATATTGTTGCACTTATCAATACCTAGTCATATTGTTGCATTTAACGCTATAACTTATTGAAGCTTTGTTTACATTTTTATATTGTTGCAATTCTCAATATAGGGTCATATTGTGGTATTTAACACTATAACTTATTCAATTTTACGACAATGTATATCAGAAAAATCTAATTTTAGGAATTTTGTATTGTTGTAAAATAAACATCAACAATGGGAATTGTAATTAGAATGTTTTTACAGATTACAGTTGATATTTATATTCAAGATTTGTTTACATTTTTATACTGTTGCACTTATTAATATACAGTCATATTGTTGCATTTAACACTGTAACTTATTCAATTTTACAACAATGTATAACTGAAAAATCTAATTTTCGGAATGCTGTATATTTGTATAATAAAGTTCAACAAAGAAAACTGTAATTAGAGTGATTTACTGATTGCAGTTCATATTTATATTCAAGCTTTGCTTACATTTTTATATTGTTGCACTTATCAATAAATATTCATATTGCTGCATTTAACGCTATAACTTATTCAATTTTACGACAATGTATAACAGAAAAATCTAATTTTGGGTATTCTGTATTGTTGTAGATTAAAATTAAACAATGGGATCTGTAATTAGAGTGTATTTCCATTTTCCATTTCATATTTATATTGAAGCTTTTTTTACATTTTTATATTGTTGCACTTATAAATATACGGTCATATTATTGCATTTAACACAATAAATTATTCAATTTTGCGACAATGTATAACAGAAAAATCTAATATTGGGAATGCTGTATTGTTGTATAATAAATTTCAACAATGAAAACTGTAATTAGAGTGATTTACTGATTGCAGTTCATATTTATATTCAAGCTTTGCTTACATTTTTATATTGTTGCACTTATCAATAAATATTCATATTGCTGCATTTAACGCTATAACTTATTCAATTTTACAACAATGTATAACAGAAAAATCTAATTTTGGGAATGCTGTATTGTTGTAAAATAAAATTCAACAATGGGAATTGTAAATAGAGTGTATTTCCATTTTCCATTTCATATTTATATTCAAGCTTTTTTTACATTTTTATATTGTTGCACTTATAAATATATATGGTCATATTGTTGCATTTAACACAATAAATCATTCAATTTTGCGACAATGTATAACAGAAAAATCTAATTTTGGTAGTGCTGTATTTTTGTAAAATAATGTTCAACAATGGAAACAGTAATTAGAGTGATTTACAGATTGCAGTTCATATTTACATTCAAGCTTTGTTTACATTTTTATATTGTTGCACTTATCAATACCTAATCATATTGTTGCATTTAACAAAATAAATTATTCAATTTTAAGACAATGTATAAGAGAAAAATCTAATTTTGGGAATACTGTATTGTTGTAAAATAAAGTTAAACAAAGGGAATTGTAAATAGAGTGTTATTACAGATTGCAGTTCATATTTATATTCAAGCTTTGCTTACATTTTTATATTGTTGCACTTATCAATAAATATTCATATTGCTGCATTTAACGCTATAACTTATTTAATTTTACGACAATGTATAACAAAAAAATCTAATTTTGGGTATTCTGTATTGTTGTAAATTAAAATTAAACAATGGGAACTGTAATTAGAGTGTCTTACCATTTTCCTTTTCATATTTATATTCAAGCTTTATTTACATTTTTATATTGTTGCACTTATGAATATACGATTATATTGTTGCATTTAACACAACAAATTATTACATTTTGCGACAATGTATAACAGAAAAATCTAATTTTGGGATTGCTGTATTGTTGTATAATAAAGTTCAACAATGAAAACTGTAATTAGAGTGATTTACTGATTGCAGTTCATATTTATATTCAAGCTTTGCTTACATTTTTATATTGTTGCACTTTTCAATACATAGAATACACAAATACACAATTTAAAATTAAACAATGGGATCTGTAATTAGAGTGTATTTTCATTTTCCATTTCATATTTATATTCAAGCTTTTTTTTACATTTTTATATTGTTGCACTAATCAATATACGGTCATATTGTTGCATTTAACACTATAACTTATTCAATTTTACAACAATGTATAACAGAAAAATCTAATTTTGGGAATGCTGTATTGTTGTAAAATAAAATTCAACAATGGGGAATAGAAATGAAAATTTTTTACAGATTGCAGTTCATATTTATATTCAAGCTTTTTTTACAGTTTTATATTGTTGCACTTATCAATATACGGTAATATTTTTGCATTTAACACTGTAACCTATTCAATTTACTGCAATGTATAACAGAAAAATTTAATTTTGGGAATGCTGTATTGTTGTAATATAAAATTCAACAATTGGAATTGCAATTAAAAAATTTTATAGATTGCAGTTCATATTTATGTTCAACTTTGTTTACATTTTTATATTGTTGCACTTATCAATACCTAGTCATATTGTTGCATTTAACGCTATAACTTATTCAAGCTTTGTTTACATTTTTATATTGTTGCAATTATCAATATAGGGTCATATTGCGGTATTTAACACTATAACTTATTCAATTTTACGACAATGTATAACAGAAAAATCTAATTTTGGGAATGTTGTATTGTTGTAAAATAAACATCAACAATGGGAATTGTAATTAGAATGTTTTTACAGATTACAGTTGATATTTATATTCAGGATTTGTTTACATTTTTATATTGATGCACTTACATACAGTCATATTGTTGCATTTAACACTGTAACTTATTCAATTTTACAACAATGTATAACAGAAAAATCTAATTTTGGGAATGCTGTATTGTTGTATAATAAAGTTCAACAAGGAAAACTGTAATTAGAATGATTTACTGATTGCAGTTCATATTTATATTCAAGTTTTGCTTACATTTTTATAGGGATCTGTAATTAGAGTGTATTTTCATTTTCCATTTCATATTTATATTCAAGCTTTTTTTACATTTTTATATTGTTGCACTTATCAATATACGGTCATATTGTTGCATTTAACACAATAAATTATTCTATTTTGCGACAATGTATAACAGAAAAATCTAATTTTGGGAATGCTGTATTGTTGTAAAATAAAATTCAACAATGGGAATTGTAAATAGAGTGTTATTACAGATTGCAGTTCATATTTATATTCAAGCTTTGCTTACATTTTTATATTGTTGCACTTATCAATAAATATTCATATTGTTGCATTTAACGCTATAACTTATTCAATTTTACGACAATGTATAACAGAAAAATCTAATTTTGGGTATTCTGTATTGTTTTAAATTAAAATTAAACAATGGGATCTGTAATTAGAGTGTATTTCCATTTTCCATTTCATATTTATATTCAAGCTTTTTTTACATTTTTATATTGTTGCACTTAATATACGGTCATATTGTTGCATTTAACACAATAAATCATTCAATTTTGCGACAATGTATAACAGAAAAATCTAATTTTTGGGAGTGCTGTACTTTTGTAAAATAATGTTCAACAATGTAAACACTAATTAAAGTGATTTACAGATTGCAGTTCATATTTATATTCAAGCTTTGCTTACATTTTTATATTGTTGCACTTATCAATACCTAATCATATTGTTGCATTTAACACAATAAATTATTCAATTTTAAATCAATGTATAAGAGAAAAATCTAATTTTGGGATTGCTGTATTTTTGTAAAATAAAGTTAAACTATGGGAATTGTAAATAGAGTGTTATTACAGATTGCAGTTCATATTTATATTCAAGCTCTTTTTACATTTTTATATTGCTGCACTTATCAATATACGGTCAGATTATTGCATTTAACGCTATAACTTATTTAAATTTACGACAATGTATAACAGAAAAATCTAATTTTGTTATTGCTGTATTGCTGTAAAATAAAATTCAACAATGAGAACTGTAATTAGAGTGTCTTTCCAATTTACATTTCAAATTTATATTCAAGCTTTTTTTACATTTTTATATTGTTGCACTTATCAATACCTAATCATATTGTTGCATTTAACACATTAAATTATTCAATTTTAAGACAGTGTATAAGAGAAAAATCTAATTTTGGGAATGCTGTATTGTTGTAAAATAAAGTTCAACAATGGGAATTGTAAATAGAGTGTTATTACAGATTGCAGTTCATATTTATATTTAAGCTTTGCTTACATTTGTATATTGTTGCACTTATCAATAAATATTCAAATTGTTGTATTTAACGCTATAACTTATTCAATTTTACGACAATGTATAACAGAAAAATCTAATTTTGGGTATTCTGTATTGTTGTAAATTAAAATTAAACAATTGGAACTGTAATTAGAGTGTCTTTCCATTTTCCATTTCATATTTATATTCAAGCTTTTTTTACATTTATCAATATACTGTCATATTGTTGCATTTAACACAATAAGTTATTCAATTTTGCGACAATGTATAACAGAAAAATCTAATTTTGGGAATGCTGTATTGTTGTCATATAAAATTCAACAATTGGAATTGCAATTAAAAAATTTTATAGATTGCAGTTCATATTTATGTTCAACTTTGTTTACATTTTTATATTGTTGCACTTATCAATACCTAGTCATATTGTTGCATTTAACGCTATAACTTATTCAAGCTTTGTTTACATTTTTATATTGTTGCAATTCTCAATATAGGGTCATATTGTGGTATTTAACACTATAACTTATTCAATTTTACGACAATGTATATCAGAAAAATCTAATTTTAGGAATTTTGTATTGTTGTAAAATAAACATCAACAATGGGAATTGTAATTAGAATGTTTTTACAGATTACAGT
The DNA here is from genome assembly GCA_964019185.1 of Maratus speculifer. NCBI lineage: Eukaryota > Metazoa > Arthropoda > Arachnida > Araneae > Salticidae > Maratus > Maratus speculifer. Next base: position 369,572,163 of record OZ025296.1, read on the forward strand.
TGATATTTATATTCAAGATTTGTTTACATTTTTATACTGTTGCACTTATTAATATACAGTCATATTGTTGCATTTAACACTGTAACTTATTCAATTTTACAACAATGTATAACTGAAAAATCTAATTTTCGGAATGCTGTATATTTGTATAATAAAGTTCAACAAAGAAAACTGTAATTAGAGTGATTTACTGATTGCAGTTCATATTTATATTCAAGCTTTGCTTACATTTTTATATTGTTGCACTTATCAATAAATATTCATATTGCTGCATTTAACGCTATAACTTATTCAATTTTACGACAATGTATAACAGAAAAATCTAATTTTGGGTATTCTGTATTGTTGTAGATTAAAATTAAACAATGGGATCTGTAATTAGAGTGTATTTCCATTTTCCATTTCATATTTATATTGAAGCTTTTTTTACATTTTTATATTGTTGCACTTATAAATATACGGTCATATTATTGCATTTAACACAATAAATTATTCAATTTTGCGACAATGTATAACAGAAAAATCTAATATTGGGAATGCTGTATTGTTGTATAATAAATTTCAACAATGAAAACTGTAATTAGAGTGATTTACTGATTGCAGTTCATATTTATATTCAAGCTTTGCTTACATTTTTATATTGTTGCACTTATCAATAAATATTCATATTGCTGCATTTAACGCTATAACTTATTCAATTTTACAACAATGTATAACAGAAAAATCTAATTTTGGGAATGCTGTATTGTTGTAAAATAAAATTCAACAATGGGAATTGTAAATAGAGTGTATTTCCATTTTCCATTTCATATTTATATTCAAGCTTTTTTTACATTTTTATATTGTTGCACTTATAAATATATATGGTCATATTGTTGCATTTAACACAATAAATCATTCAATTTTGCGACAATGTATAACAGAAAAATCTAATTTTGGGTATTCTGTATTGTTGTAAATTAAAATTAAACAATGGGATCTGTAATTAGAGTGTATTTCCATTTTCCATTTCATATTTATATTCAAGCTTTTTTTACATTTTTATATTGTTGCACTTATAAATATATATGGTCATATTGTTGCATTTAACACAATAAATCATTCAATTTTGCGACAATGTATAACAGAAAAATCTAATTTTGGTAGTGCTGTATTTTTGTAAAATAATGTTCAACAATGGAAACAGTAATTAGAGTGATTTACAGATTGCAGTTCATATTTACATTCAAGCTTTGTTTACATTTTTATATTGTTGCACTTATCAATACCTAATCATATTGTTGCATTTAACAAAATAAATTATTCAATTTTAAGACAATGTATAAGAGAAAAATCTAATTTTGGGAATAATGTATTGTTGTAAAATAAAGTTAAACAAAGGGAATTGTAAATAGAGTGTTATTACAGATTGCAGTTCATATTTATATTCAAGCTTTGCTTACATTTTTATATTGTTGCACTTATCAATAAATATTCATATTGCTGCATTTAACGCTATAACTTAATTAATTTTACGACAATGTATAACAAAAAAATCTAATTTTGGGTATTCTGTATTGTTGTAAATTAAAATTAAACAATGGGAACTGTAATTAGAGTGTCTTACCATTTTCCTTTTCATATTTATATTCAAGCTTTATTTACATTTTTATATTGTTGCACTTATCAATATACGATTATATTGTTGCATTTAACACAACAAATTATTACATTTTGCGACAATGTATAACAGAAAAATCTAATTTTGGGAATGCTGTATTGTTGTATAATAAAGTTCAACAATGAAAACTGTAATTAGAGTGATTTACTGATTGCAGTTCATATTTATATTCAAGCTTTGCTTACATTTTTATATTGTTGCACTTATCAATAAATATTCATATTGCTGCATTTAACGCTATAACTTATTCAATTTTACAACAATGTATAACAGAAAAATCTAATTTTGGGATTGCTGTATTGTTGTAAAATAAAATTCAACAATGGGAATTGTAAATAGAGTGTATTTCCATTTTCCATTTCATATTTATATTCAAGCTTTGTTTACATTTTTATATTGTTGCACTTATAAATATATATGGTCATATTGTTGCATTTAACACAATAAATAATTCAATTTTGCGACAATGTATAACAGAAAAATCTAATTTTGGGTATTCTGTATTGTTGTAAATTAAAATTAAACAATGGGATCTGTAATTAGAGTGTATTTCCATTTTCCATTTCATATTTATATTCAAGCTTTTTTTACATTTTTATATTGTTGCACTTATAAATATATATGGTCATATTGTTGCATTTAACACAATAAATCATTCAATTTTGCGACAATGTATAACAGAAAAATCTAATTTTGGTAGTGCTGTATTTTTGTAAAATAATGTTCAACAATGGAAACAGTAATTAGAGTGATTTACAGATTGCAGTTCATATTTATATTCAAGCTTTGCTTACATTTTTATATTGTTGCACTTATCAATACCTAATCATATTGTTGCATTTAACAAAATAAATTATTCAATTTTAAGACAATGTATAAGAGAAAAATCTAATTTTGGGAATACTGTATTGTTGTAAAATAAAGTTAAACAAAGGGAATTGTAAATAGAGTGTTATTACAGATTGCAGTTCATATTTATATTCAAGCTTTGCTTACATTTTTATATTGTTGCACTTATCAATAAATATTCATATTGCTGCATTTAACGCTATAACTTATTTAATTTTACGACAATGTATAACAAAAAAATCTAATTTTGGGTATTCTGTATTGTTGTAAATTAAAATTAAACAATGGGAACTGTAATTAGAGTGTCTTACCATTTTCCTTTTCATATTTATATTCAAGCTTTATTTACATTTTTATATTGTTGCACTTATCAATATACGATTATATTGTTGCATTTAACACAACAAATTATTCAATTTTGCGACAATGTATAACAGAAAAATCTAATATTGGGAATGCTGTATTCTTGTATAATAAATTTCAACAATGAAAACTGTAATTAGAGTGATTTACTGATTGCAGTTCATATTTATATTCAAGCTTTGCTTACATTTTTATATTGTTGCACTTTTCAATACATAGAATACACAAATACACAATTTAAAATTAAACAATGGGATCTGTAATTAGAGTGTATTTCCATTTTCCATTTCATATTTATATTCAAGCTTTTTTTACATTTATCAATATACTGTCATATTGTTGCATTTAACACAATAAGTTATTCAATTTTGCGACAATGTATAACAGAAAAATCTAATTTTGGGAATGCTGTATTGTTGTCATATAAAATTCAACAATTGGAATTGCAATTAAAAAATTTTATAGATTGCAGTTCATATTTATGTTCAACTTTGTTTACATTTTTATATTGTTGCACTTATCAATACCTAGTCATATTGTTGCATTTAACGCTATAACTTATTCAAGCTTTGTTTACATTTTTATATTGTTGCAATTCTCAATATAGGGTCATATTGTGGTATTTAACACTATAACTTATTCAATTTTACGACAATGTATATCAGAAAAATCTAATTTTAGGAATTTTGTATTGTTGTAAAATAAACATCAACAATGGGAATTGTAATTAGAATGTTTTTACAGATTACAGTTGATATTTATATTCAAGATTTGTTTACATTTTTATACTGTTGCACTTATTAATATACAGTCATATTGTTGCATTTAACACTGTAACTTATTCAATTTTACAACAATGTATAACTGAAAAATCTAATTTTCGGAATGCTGTATATTTGTATAATAAAGTTCAACAAAGAAAACTGTAATTAGAGTGATTTACTGATTGCAGTTCATATTTATATTCAAGCTTTGCTTACATTTTTATATTGTTGCACTTATCAATAAATATTCATATTGCTGCATTTAACGCTATAACTTATTCAATTTTACGACAATGTATAACAGAAAAAATCTAATTTTGGGTATTCTGTATTGTTGTAGATTAAAATTAAACAATGGGATCTGTAATTAGAGTGTATTTCCATTTTCCATTTCATATTTATATTGAAGCTTTTTTTACATTTTTATATTGTTGCACTTATAAATATACGGTCATATTATTGCATTTAACACAATAAATTATTCAATTTTGCGACAATGTATAACAGAAAAATCTAATATTGGGAATGCTGTATTGTTGTATAATAAATTTCAACAATGAAAACTGTAATTAGAGTGATTTACTGATTGCAGTTCATATTTATATTCAAGCTTTGCTTACATTTTTATATTGTTGCACTTATCAATAAATATTCATATTGCTGCATTTAACGCTATAACTTATTCAATTTTACAACAATGTATAACAGAAAAATCTAATTTTGGGAATGCTGTATTGTTGTAAAATAAAATTCAACAATGGGAATTGTAAATAGAGTGTATTTCCATTTTCCATTTCATATTTATATTCAAGCTTTTTTTACATTTTTATATTGTTGCACTTATAAATATATATGGTCATATTGTTGCATTTAACACAATAAATCATTCAATTTTGCGACAATGTATAACAGAAAAATCTAATTTTGGTTATTCTGTATTGTTGTAAATTAAAATTAAACAATGGGATCTGTAATTAGAGTGTTTTTCCATTTTCCATTTCATATTTATATTCAAGCTTTTTTTACATTTTTATATTGTTGCACTTATAAATATATATGGTCATATTGTTGCATTTAACACAATAAATCATTCAATTTTGCGACAATGTATAACAGAAAAATCTAATTTTGGTAGTGCTGTATTTTTGTAAAATAATGTTCAACAATGGAAACAGTAATTAGAGTGATTTACAGATTGCAGTTCATATTTACATTCAAGCTTTGTTTACATTTTTATATTGTTGCACTTATCAATACCTAATCATATTGTTGCATTTAACAAAATAAATTATTCAATTTTAAGACAATGTATAAGAGAAAAATCTAATTTTGGGAATACTGTATTGTTGTAAAATAAAGTTAAACAAAGGGAATTGTAAATAGAGTGTTATTACAGATTGCAGTTCATATTTATATTCAAGCTTTGCTTACATTTTTATATTGTTGCACTTATCAATAAATATTCATATTGCTGCATTTAACGCTATAACTTATTTAATTTTACGACAATGTATAACAAAAAAATCTAATTTTGGGTATTCTGTATTGTTGTAAATTAAAATTAAACAATGGGAACTGTAATTAGAGTGTCTTACCATTTTCCTTTTCATATTTATATTCAAGCTTTATTTACATTTTTATATTGTTGCACTTATCAATATACGATTATATTGTTGCATTTAACACAACAAATTATTACATTTTGCGACAATGTATAACAGAAAAATCTAATTTTGGGAATGCTGTATTGTTGTATAATAAAGTTCAACAATGAAAACTGTAATTAGAGTGATTTACTGATTGCAGTTCATATTTATATTCAAGCTTTGCTTACATTTTTATATTGTTGCACTTATCAATAAATATTCATATTGCTGCATTTAACGCTATAACTTATTCAATTTTACAACAATGTATAACAGAAAAATCTAATTTTGGGATTGCTGTATTGTTGTAAAATAAAATTCAACAATGGGAATTGTAAATAGAGTGTATTTCCATTTTCCATTTCATATTTATATTCAAGCTTTTTTTACATTTTTATATTGTTGCACTTATAAATATATATGGTCATATTGTTGCATTTAACACAATAAATCATTCAATTTTGCGACAATGTATAACAGAAAAATCTAATTTTGGGTATTCTGTATTGTTGTAAATTAAAATTAAACAATGGGATCTGTAATTAGAGTGTATTTCCATTTTCCATTTCATATTTATATTCAAGCTTTTTTTACATTTTTATATTGTTGCACTTATAAATATATATGGTCATATTGTTGCATTTAACACAATAAATCATTCAATTTTGCGACAATGTATAACAGAAAAATCTAATTTTGGTAGTGCTGTATTTTTGTAAAATAATGTTCAACAATGGAAACAGTAATTAGAGTGATTTACAGATTGCAGTTCATATTTATATTCAAGCTTTGCTTACATTTTTATATTGTTGCACTTATCAATACCTAATCATATTGTTGCATTTAACAAAATAAATTATTCAATTTTAAGACAATGTATAAGAGAAAAATCTAATTTTGGGAATACTGTATTGTTGTAAAATAAAGTTAAACAAAGGGAATTGTAAATAGAGTGTTATTACAGATTGCAGTTCATATTTATATTCAAGCTTTGCTTACATTTTTATATTGTTGCACTTATCAATAAATATTCATATTGCTGCATTTAACGCTATAACTTATTTAATTTTACGACAATGTATAACAAAAAAATCTAATTTTGGGTATTCTGTATTGTTGTAAATTAAAATTAAACAATGGGAACTGTAATTAGAGTGTCTTACCATTTTCCTTTTCATATTTATATTCAAGCTTTATTTACATTTTTATATTGTTGCACTTATCAATATACGATTATATTGTTGCATTTAACACAACAAATTATTCAATTTTGCGACAATGTATAACAGAAAAATCTAATATTGGGAATGCTGTATTCTTGTATAATAAATTTCAACAATGAAAACTGTAATTAGAGTGATTTACTGATTGCAGTTCATATTTATATTCAAGCTTTGCTTACATTTTTATATTGTTGCACTTTTCAATACATAGAATACACAAATACACAATTTAAAATTAAACAATGGGATCTGTAATTAGAGTGTATTTCCATTTTCCATTTCATATTTATATTCAAGCTTTTTTTACATTTTTATATTGTTGCACTTATAAATATATATGGTCATATTGTTGCATTTAACACAATAAATCATTCAATTTTGCGACAATGTATAACAGAAAAATCTAATTTTGGTAGTGCTGTATTTTTGTAAAATAATGTTCAACAATGGAAACAGTAATTAGAGTGATTTACAGATTGCAGTTCATATTTACATTCAAGCTTTGCTTACATTTTTATATTGTTGCACTTATCAATACCTAATCATATTGTTGCATTTAACAAAATAAATTATTCAATTTTAAGACAATGTATAAGAGAAAAATCTAATTTTGGGAATACTGTATTGTTGTAAAATAAAGTTAAACAAAGGGAATTGTAAATAGAGTGTTATTACAGATTGCAGTTCATATTTATATTCAAGCTTTGCTTACATTTTTATATTGTTGCACTTATCAATAAATATTCATATTGCTGCATTTAACGCTATAACTTATTTAATTTTACGACAATGTATAACAAAAAAATCTAATTTTGGGTATTCTGTATTGTTGTAAATTAAAATTAAACAATGGGAACTGTAATTAGAGTGTCTTACCATTTTAGGTAGATTTCGTATGAAATACTACCTATTGCATTGTCTCCCATGTTGGAATTTCTGAAAAATTTTTGCGGATCTACACGAATCATGACTCCTAGACCCCAAAACTACCATCAGTAAAAAAGTTTATATATATATCTATCTATCTATCTATCTATCTATCTATCGGTGTATATCACTTTCTTCTAGACACGATAACTTCCATAATTATGCTCAGATCTTCATCAAACTTTTACATAAAATCAAGGGGCATAAAATCTCGGTTAAGTTCGTTAATGGGCAAAATCGGACCAAGGGGGTGGAAGTTAGGAGGGTTTTTGTGAAAACAGAAAAAACGCGATAACTTTTTAATTAAAATAGATATCGAATCAGTTTAAAGTTTATATTACTTCTAAAAAATGGGCAAAAAGTTTATGCTTGACAGATTTTTGATAAAGTTAAAAATGGGCTCAAGGGGCGAAAAAAACATGGTTTTTGGGAGAAAAAAATTCATAACTTCGTCAATTCTCAAGATATCAAATCCAACTAAATTTTATATAAATGTACTCAATATTATCTAAAACTTTTGCATTTACAAGTTTTTGATAGGACCAATTTTTACCGATGAAAAAAATTAAAAATAAAAGAAAAAGGGGGGAGGAAAAAGAAAAAAACCCATAACTTACTCAATTCTTAAGCAATTAAATCTAATTAAATTTATTTTACATCTTCACAATAATATCTACAACTTTTATATTGACAAGTTTTTCATAGAACCAATTCTTATAGCAAAAATAAATTAAACAAAAATAGGAGTTGGAGAAAAAACCTCAAATCCAAACTGCTTATATTCTGACTCATTTTAAAATTCATTTTTGATTTTAAACGCGTCCAAATGACAGATCCTCTTATTTAGCAACTATATAATGCGACGTATTGGCCAATTTTTTGATAAAGGCAGAATATATTTTTAAAAAGGCTGCCAAAAAAGGTATTTTGAACAGATTTCCCGAAGTTTTCATCATTAAAAAATTCATTAAGTATAACAAATTGCGTTTTTTATGAGTCATTTTTAAACTCATTTTTGTTCTCAAACCCATCCAATTTACAGGTCCTATTATTTAGGAACTATATAACTTGACGTATTGGCCAGTTTTTTAATAAAGGCAGAATATATTTTTTTAAAGGCTGCCAAAAAGGGTATTTTGAACAGAATTTCACGAAGTTATGGTGATTAAAATTTGAGAAAATTTAAGAAATTGCGTTTTTACCGAGTTATTTTTAAATCTTTTTTTGTTCTCAAACGCATCCAATTTACAGGTTCTTTTATTTAGGAACTATATAATGTGACGGAGTGGCCAGTTTTTTAATAAAGGCAGAATATATTTAAAAAAAGGCTGCCAAAATGGGCACTTCGCACAAAATTTCCCAAAGCGAGATGATTAATGAACTGTGGGTATTCAAATAACAAATTGGTTATTTTATGACTCATTTTTAAATCCAATTTTGCTCTGACACGCATTCAATTGACAGTTTTTTGTTACTTAGGAACTATATAATGTGCGTATTCGTCGATTTTTTGATAAAGGGTGAATATATATATATTAAAAGCTGTCAAAGTAAGCACTTCGCAAAAAAATTTCCCAAAGCGATCATGATAAAAGAAATGAGGTTGTATTCAAATAACAAATTGTTTATTTTATGACTCATTTTTAAATTCAATTTTGCTCTCAAACGCATTCAATTGACAGTTATTTGTTATTTAGGAACTGTGTAATGTGCCGTATTGGTCAGACTTTTGATAAAGGCTAAATATATATTTAAAAAAAATCTGTCAAAGTGGGCACTTCGCACAAAATTTCTCAAAGCGATCTTGATTAAAGAATTGTGGATGTATTAAAATAATAAATTGGTTATTTTATGACTCATTTTTAAATTCAATTTTGCTGTCAAACGAATTTAATTAACAGTTTTTTGTTATTTAGGAACTATATAATGAGCATATTGGTCAATTTTTTAAATAAAGTAAGAATATAATTCAAAATATATTGCCAAAATGGGCATTTGAGTAAAGATAGGCATTTTTTTTTTTTTTTTTTTTTTTTTTTTTTTTTTTTTTTGAGATGAAAACTTTTTGAAATCTACCTCCGCCTATAGGCCATGCCGAAAGGGATTTTTCCTTTTCATATTTATATTCAAGCTTTATTTACATTTTTATATTGTTGCACTTATCAATATACGATTATATTGTTGCATTTAACACAACAAATTATTACATTTTGCGACAATGTATAACAGAAAAATCTAATTTTGGGAATGCTGTATTGTTGTATAATAAAGTTCAACAATGAAAACTGTAATTAGAGTGATTTACTGATTGCAGTTCATATTTATATTCAAGCTTTGCTTACATTTTTATATTGTTGCACTTATCAATAAATATTCATATTGCTGCATTTAACGCTATAACTGATTCAATTTTACAACAATGTATAACAGAAAAATCTAATTTTGGGATTGCTGTATTGTTGTAAAATAAAATTCAACAATGGGAATTGTAAATAGAGTGTATTTCCATTTTCCATTTCATATTTATATTCAAGCTTTTTTTACATTTTTATATTGTTGCACTTATAAATATATATGGTCATATTGTTGCATTTAACACAATAAATCATTCAATTTTGCGACAATGTATAACAGAAAAATCTAATTTTGGGTATTCTGTATTGTTGTAAATTAAAATTAAACAATGGGATCTGTAATTAGAGTGTATTTCCATTTTCCATTTCATATTTATATTCAAGCTTTTTTTACATTTTTATATTGTTGCACTTATAAATATATATGGTCATATTGTTGCATTTAACACAATAAATCATTCAATTTTGCGACAATGTATAACAGAAAAATCTAATTTTGGTAGTGCTGTATTTTTGTAAAATAATGTTCAACAATGGAAACAGTAATTAGAGTGATTTACAGATTGCAGTTCATATTTATATTCAAGCTTTGCTTACATTTTTATATTGTTGCACTTATCAATACCTAATCATATTGTTGCATTTAACAAAATAAATTATTCAATTTTAAGACAATGTATAAGAGAAAAATCTAATTTTGGGAATACTGTATTGTTGTAAAATAAAGTTAAACAAAGGGAATTGTAAATAGAGTGTTATTACAGATTGCATTTCATATTTATATTCAAGCTTTGCTTACATTTTTATATTGTTGCACTTATCAATAAATATTCATATTGCTGCATTTAACGCTATAACTTATTTAATTTTACGACAATGTATAACAAAAAAATCTAATTTTGGGTATTCTGTATTGTTGTAAATTAAAATTAAACAATGGGAACTGTAATTAGAGTGTCTTACCATTTTCCTTTTCATATTTATATTCAAGCTTTATTTACATTTTTATATTGTTGCACTTATGAATATACGATTATATTGTTGCATTTAACACAACAAATTATTACATTTTGCGACAATGTATAACAGAAAAATCTAATTTTGGGATTGCTGTATTGTTGTATAATAAAGTTCAACAATGAAAACTGTAATTAGAGTGATTTACTGATTGCAGTTCATATTTATATTCAAGCTTTGCTTACATTTTTATATTGTTGCACTTTTCAATACATAGAATACACAAATACACAATTTAAAATTAAACAATGGGATCTGTAATTAGAGTGTATTTTCATTTTCCATTTCATATTTATATTCAAGCTTTTTTTTACATTTTTATATTGTTGCACTAATCAATATACGGTCATATTGTTGCATTTAACACTATAACTTATTCAATTTTACAACAATGTATAACAGAAAAATCTAATTTTGGGAATGCTGTATTGTTGTAAAATAAAATTCAACAATGGGGAATAGAAATGAAAATTTTTTACAGATTGCAGTTCATATTTATATTCAAGCTTTTTTTACAGTTTTATATTGTTGCACTTATCAATATACGGTAATATTTTTGCATTTAACACTGTAACCTATTCAATTTACTGCAATGTATAACAGAAAAATTTAATTTTGGGAATGCTGTATTGTTGTAATATAAAATTCAACAATTGGAATTGCAATTAAAAAATTTTATAGATTGCAGTTCATATTTATGTTCAACTTTGTTTACATTTTTATATTGTTGCACTTATCAATACCTAGTCATATTGTTGCATTTAACGCTATAACTTATTCAAGCTTTGTTTACATTTTTATATTGTTGCAATTATCAATATAGGGTCATATTGCGGTATTTAACACTATAACTTATTCAATTTTACGACAATGTATAACAGAAAAATCTAATTTTGGGAATGTTGTATTGTTGTAAAATAAACATCAACAATGGGAATTGTAATTAGAATGTTTTTACAGATTACAGTTGATATTTATATTCAGGATTTGTTTACATTTTTATATTGATGCACTTACATACAGTCATATTGTTGCATTTAACACTGTAACTTATTCAATTTTACAACAATGTATAACAGAAAAATCTAATTTTGGGAATGCTGTATTGTTGTATAATAAAGTTCAACAAGGAAAACTGTAATTAGAATGATTTACTGATTGCAGTTCATATTTATATTCAAGTTTTGCTTACATTTTTATAGGGATCTGTAATTAGAGTGTATTTTCATTTTCCATTTCATATTTATATTCAAGCTTTTTTTACATTTTTATATTGTTGCACTTATCAATATACGGTCATATTGTTGCATTTAACACAATAAATTATTCAATTTTGCGACAATGTATAACAGAAAAATCTAATTTTGGGAATGCTGTATTGTTGTAAAATAAAATTCAACAATGGGAATTGTAAATAGAGTGTTATTACAGATTGCAGTTCATATTTATATTCAAGCTTTGCTTACATTTTTATATTGTTGCACTTATCAATAAATATTCATATTGTTGCATTTAACGCTATAACTTATTCAATTTTACGACAATGTATAACAGAAAAATCTAATTTTGGGTATTCTGTATTGTTTTAAATTAAAATTAAACAATGGGATCTGTAATTAGAGTGTATTTCCATTTTCCATTTCATATTTATATTCAAGCTTTTTTTACATTTTTATATTGTTGCACTTAATATACGGTCATATTGTTGCATTTAACACAATAAATCATTCAATTTTGCGACAATGTATAACAGAAAAATCTAATTTTTGGGAGTGCTGTACTTTTGTAAAATAATGTTCAACAATGTAAACACTAATTAGAGTGATTTACAGATTGCAAATCATATTTATATTCAAGCTTTGCTTACATTTTTATATTGTTGCACTTATCAATACCTAATCATATTGTTGCATTTAACACAATAAATTATTCAATTTTAAGACAATGTATAAGAGAAAAATCTAATTTTGGGATTGCTGTATTTTTGTAAAATAAAGTTAAACTATGGGAATTGTAAATAGAGTGTTATTACAGATTGCAGTTCATATTTATATTCAAGCTCTTTTTACATTTTTATATTGCTGCACTTATCAATATACGGTCAGATTATTGCATTTAACGCTATAACTTATTTAAATTTACGACAATGTATAACAGAAAAATCTAATTTTGTTATTGCTGTATTGCTGTAAAATAAAATTCAACAATGAGAACTGTAATTAGAGTGTCTTTCCAATTTACATTTCAAATTTATATTCAAGCTTTTTTTACATTTTTATATTGTTGCACTTATCAATACCTAATCATATTGTTGCATTTAACACATTAAATTATTCAATTTTAAGACAGTGTATAAGAGAAAAATCTAATTTTGGGAATGCTGTATTGTTGTAAAATAAAGTTCAACAATGGGAATTGTAAATAGAGTGTTATTACAGATTGCAGTTCATATTTATATTTAAGCTTTGCTTACATTTGTATATTGTTGCACTTATCAATAAATATTCAAATTGTTGTATTTAACGCTATAACTTATTCAATTTTACGACAATGTATAACAGAAAAATCTAATTTTGGGTATTCTGTATTGTTGTAAATTAAAATTAAACAATTGGAACTGTAATTAGAGTGTCTTTCCATTTTCCATTTCATATTTATATTCAAGCTTTTTTTACATTTATCAATATACTGTCATATTGTTGCATTTAACACAATAAGTTATTCAATTTTGCGACAATGTATAACAGAAAAATCTAATTTTGGGAATGCTGTATTGTTGTCATATAAAATTCAACAATTGGAATTGCAATTAAAAAAATTTATAGATTGCAGTTCATATTTATGTTCAACTTTGTTTACATTTTTATATTGTTGCACTTATCAATACCTAGTCATATTGTTGCATTTAACGCTATAACTTATTCAAGCTTTGTTTACATTTTTATATTGTTGCAATTCTCAATATAGGGTCATATTGTGGTATTTAACACTATAACTTATTCAATTTTACGACAATGTATATCAGAAAAATCTAATTTTAGGAATTTTGTATTGTTGTAAAATAAACATCAACAATGGGAATTGTAATTAGAATGTTTTTACAGATTACAGTTGATATTTATATTCAAGATTTGTTTACATTTTTATACTGTTGCACTTATTAATATACAGTCATATTGTTGCATTTAACACTGTAACTTATTCAATTTTACAACAATGTATAACTGAAAAATCTAATTTTCGGAATGCTGTATATTTGTATAATAAAGTTCAACAAAGAAAACTGTAATTAGAGTGATTTACTGATTGCAGTTCATATTTATATTCAAGCTTTGCTTACATTTTTATATTGTTGCACTTATCAATAAATATTCATATTGCTGCATTTAACGCTATAACTTATTCAATTTTACGACAATGTATAACAGAAAAATCTAATTTTGGGTATTCTGTATTGTTGTAGATTAAAATTAAACAATGGGATCTGTAATTAGAGTGTATTTCCATTTTCCATTTCATATTTATATTGAAGCTTTTTTTACATTTTTATATTGTTGCACTTATAAATATACGGTCATATTATTGCATTTAACACAATAAATTATTCAATTTTGCGACAATGTATAACAGAAAAATCTAATATTGGGAATGCTGTATTCTTGTATAATAAATTTCAACAATGAAAACTGTAATTAGAGTGATTTACTGATTGCAGTTCATATTTATATTCAAGCTTTTTTTACATTTTTATATTGTTGCACTTATAAATATATATGGTCATATTGTTGCATTTAACACAATAAATCATTCAATTTTGCGACAATGTATAACAGAAAAATCTAATTTTGGGTATTCTGTATTGTTGTAAATTAAAATTAAACAATGGGATCTGTAATTAGAGTGTATTTCCATTTTCCATTTCATATTTATATTCAAGCTTTTTTTACATTTTTATATTGTTGCACTTATAAATATATATGGTCATATTGTTGCATTTAACACAATAAATCATTCAATTTTGCGATAATGTATAACAGAAAAATCTAATTTTGGTAGTGCTGTATTTTTGTAAAATAATGTTCAACAATGGAAACAGTAATTAGAGTGATTTACAGATTGCAGTTCATATTTACATTCAAGCTTTGTTTACATTTTTATATTGTTGCACTTATCAATACCTAATCATATTGTTGCATTTAACAAAATAAATTATTCAATTTTAAGACAATGTATAAGAGAAAAATCTAATTTTGGGAATACTGTATTGTTGTAAAATAAAGTTAAACAAAGGGAATTGTAAATAGAGTGTTATTACAGATTTCAGTTCATATTTATATTCAAGCTTTGCTTACATTTTTATATTGTTGCACTTATCAATAAATATTCATATTGCTGCATTTAACGCTATAACTTATTTAATTTTACGACAATGTATAACAAAAAAATCTAATTTTGGGTATTCTGTATTGTTGTAAATTAAAATTAAACAATGGGAACTGTAATTAGAGTGTCTTACCATTTTCCTTTTCATATTTATATTCAAGCTTTATTTACATTTTTATATTGTTGCACTTATCAATATACGATTATATTGTTGCATTTAACACAACAAATTATTACATTTTGCGACAATGTATAACAGAAAAATCTAATTTTGGGAATGCTGTATTGTTGTATAATAAAGTTCAACAATGAAAACTGTAATTAGAGTGATTTACTGATTGCAGTTCATATTTATATTCAAGCTTTGCTTACATTTTTATATTGTTGCACTTATCAATAAATATTCATATTGCTGCATTTAACGCTATAACTTATTCAATTTTACAACAATGTATAACAGAAAAATCTAATTTTGGGATTGCTGTATTGTTGTAAAATAAAATTCAACAATGGGAATTGTAAATAGAGTGTATTTCCATTTTCCATTTCATATTTATATTCAAGCTTTTTTTACATTTTTATATTGTTGCACTTATAAATATATGTAATAAAACGAGGACGATGTTCTATAATAGTGTATACTCACTAATAGAATACCATGTTGGTTGTAGAATACTACTATTCACTAAGATTCAATAGTGGGATGAGCAGTCGTTCTGGTAAGTGGATAAGCCATGGATTTGTTCTCGTAGGAGTTTCTCCAATAACAATGCAAGAAAATCAGTGTTTTAGTTCTTTATTATTTAGAGCACGAACTTAAGTTACTCCACAGATCACCGTTCCACACATCTATCACTACGGCCTTCGCTCACTAAGCTGCAACATTCCGGCGTTCTACAATCTCGGAAAAAATGACATTTCTAATTCAGCGGAGAAATAAACGCGCGTCTTGATAGTTTAAAGAAAAGGTGCATTCTCCTCTCCTGAAAAGCCAAATGAAAAAATCATTTTCACGACAAAACTAGCGCCCTCCTACTCCGCGTCAATCATTTTAAAAATCCAATCAGGATGGACTCGAGCCTCTAACGGACAAAATGATCAATTCTAATTGGCCGTAATAGGCGGTCTACTGGCAAGAACTATATTTTTTTCTCGGAACACTAAGCCCTTTAGCAACGCGTAGTAACACTTGTCACGCGATGTTAAAAAATAAAAAATAAAATTAAAATCGCAGGAATATGCCAGAAAGTAAAAAGCTTACGAAATACTTCCCGCCTTTTTGAGAAGCAAGAAATAATTTATTAATAACTAAAGTAAGAAAAAGAACCCTAGCTGTTACAAGACGAAACTAAGATTGAAATATGTTCCACAAATTTAGAATTGAAGCTAAGAGAGAATAAAAAAAATGGCGCAAATTTTTTTTTTTTTTATTACAAATCCCCCCCCCCCAGAAAGACGGGTGAAAAAGTAGGTCTGAGACCTGCAATTTCACAGAAAGGGAGATGATGCAGACTTAGCTCACGAAGTTGTTGATATAAGTAATAATAATTAGATACTGAATAAAAAAAAATTTTTTAATTAATTTCTCTTTTTTATATAAATATAGAATTCAAATTTAAAAACACCAAGGTGATGCGTGGAATAACTTCAAATTTAAATACAATAAAATAGGCATCAGTACAAATACAAGATGTAATCTTGTTTAAAGTACACATCAAAAAGTAATTTGAAAATATAAGCAATTACCCATAGTAATAACATAAAAATGAAACATAAAATTGAAAAACAATAACGTTAAATTCTTTTTTAACAATGTCAAATCTAGAAATCAATTTTTAAAAGTTTATTTCAAAAATCTTCTTAAAGTCATATTTGGAATGGCATAGTTCATTACCTCATTTTAAGGATGTCTAATTCATTTAACTGTCCAAATTCATCAGCTAACATTATAATATTAGTTCAGTTTTTGTGTGAGTAAGTCCTTGAACATTCATAACAGTTCCATTTTGGAATCTTTGTGAAAATACTTTTATAATTGTATTTTTAATTAATAACACATTTTATAATATAGTAATAATAAAATTTAACAATGTAAATAATAAACAATATAATTAAGAAACATAATAAGGAAAAATATCAATAATAATAAATATCATAAGTGAAAGTAAATCTCATAATGGGTATAAGTAAATCTCTTAATAAGTAATTATAAATATCACAAAAGACATTCTTTAAATACTTAATCTCGTTTATCTCATCTCATATTTTTGGGATGAAATATAGAGAGAAGTGGAATAAAATAAAAAATGCAATCAACTATGAAATCATTTACTTAATCTGGTAATCCGAGTACAGGATTAAGTAGGAATATGTACAAAAAAAAATTAAAATATAATATGATAAATTAAAATAAAATAAAGATAAATAAAAATTTTGTTCATGTTTGAGAATGCACGTGACCTTTAAACTACTAAGATTCTTAAAAAGAAATATTAATAAATGATAAAAATAAAAAACAAGATCTATTCATGTCAAATAATTACGCAATAAATATTCTCTCGGTGTGATAAAACATTGCAAGATGCAAGTAGGAAAGAGAAAAAGAAACAAAATTATATTATAATTGACATGTAATTGGACTGGAATGCAGAAGCAAAGAAAGAGAGAAAGAAAAAAAAAATATATTAAAATAAAGTGATAAAAATTTTGTTACTTGGCAAATAATTAATTTAATAATTGATAGATTAAACTTAATATTACAAATAGGTTCAGTTGAAAGAAAGAAAAAAAAATATTCTAAGTAGAGTAATTCAGTACAGAATAAGAAATTTCCACTTTGTTCGTCTACGCCGGCATAAATAAACAAATATAAAAATTTCCAGACAAGTGACACTCTCGCTGCAGTCAAGAGATATCATTGGCATTCTGTGAGAATTACAGGATATTATCTGAATTAAAATATGAAAAGAAATTTACTGTTTAAGAGAAAAAATTATAAAATGATAAACTAGAGATATAGTTTAAGCTACAGTTTTTACCGGAGTTTGTTGTTGTTGATTAGGGGGTTGTTGCTCATGACTTAATTTAAATTTATCAGGGGAATAATAAGGCCTTAATTTAGATACATGTACTATTTCTGAACTTTTGAACTGGTTTTGCCTATCAATTTCAAAATTTACTTCGGATAATTTGTTAAGAATTTTATAAGGGCCACTAAATACTTGTGACAACTTTCTAGTATTAGGGTACTGAAATTCTTCATAGATAACTAGATCTCCTATTTTAAATTTTGGTTCAATATAATCTTTATCATAATATCTTTTATTTTTTAAATGAAATTCATCAGTTCTTGTTTTAGCAATTTTAAGTGCTTCATGAACAGGGGGATAATAATTTTGTTGTAAGGGGGAGTCATAGGGTAATTGGCCAAAAAGTAAGTACGCAGGTGGAAATTTGGTAATAGAATGGGGTGTATTATTATATTCATTAATTACCTCAGTTAAAAGCTTAGTCCAGGGAATTTTAGAGGTAGTGGAGTTTACTTTACATTTTAATCTAGTTACTATTGTCTGATTTACTCTTTCACATTTCCCATTCGTTTGTGGATGATGGGCAGTGGTCAAACGTTGTTTAATATTATGATTTCGCAGGAATTTTTTGAATCTTGAAGAAGTAAAAGCAGCATTCCTGTCACTAAGTATTTTTTGAGGGGACTGTACACTTGAAATCTTACTAAAACAGAATAATTGTTGAGGGATTTTGATATTGAAAATTTGTTTCAGACAATTTGTATAAGTTTCTGTAGTGACACTTTTGGAAGGAAATGCCCAAACATATCTTGTGGCATGGTCTATTATAATATGGAGATATTTTTTTGTAGAATTATAATAATTGAACCCTCCTACAGTATCAACAGACAGACAGTCAAAAGGTTGATCTGTAGTGGGCATAGTTTGTAATAAGCCAAATTTTTTCTGTCTAGGTTTTTTATTTTTCTGGCAAATATCACAGTATTTAACAAAGTTAGTAATGTCTAGGGTCATATCTGGCCAATAATAGTTAGGAGAAATTAAATTTTGCATTTTTTGAACACCAGGGTGACCAAACTGTTCATGAGCAACATTAAGCAATTTTTTTCTTAGGGACATGGGAACTACCACTTTAAGAAAACCTTTTCTTTTAACTATAATCAGTCCATTGTCATTAATATAATTTGATCCACACACATTTTCTTTTTCTTGCATCTCAATAATCTCTTTAACGTCAAGAAGAAAAGTAAGGGGCTTACAAAAATGAGAAATAGGGTTTCGGGACAACATGTCGGCTTCGACATTTGTAGATCCCTTTAAGTACTCTATTTTGTAATCGAACATACTTAACTTCAATGACCACCTAAATAATCGACCTCTTAAATGTTTGACATTTTTTAACCAAACAAGAGATGCATGATCAGTATGGATGGTAAATTGTACACCGTGAAAGTAATGATAAAATTTATCTAAAGTATCAATGATAGCAAGACACTCTAGTTCGGTAATGAAATAATTTTTCTCATAACTTCTCAATCCTCTAGAAAAATAAGCAATTGGATGTAAAAAGTTATTATGGTCGGGTTGTTTAAGAACTGCACCTACCGCTACCTGAGAAGCGTCAACAAACATGTGTAGGGGTAATTTGGGGTCATAAATCTTTAAAATTGGTTTAGCAATGAGGGCATCTTTTAATTTTTGAAAAGAGTTTTGACATTCAGTATTCCATTCCCAAATAGTATCTTTCTTAAGTAATTTATTTAGGGGGTGTCTAATTTCAGCATATTTGTCAATAAATTTATGATACACATTTATAGAACCAAGAAATCTTTGTAATTCTTTAGTGTTAGTAGGAGGTTTTAATTTTTTAATCGTTTCTATATTAGTATTAGCTGGAGTTAAAGTTCCATTTTGGATTTCATACCCTAGAAAATTGATTTGTTTTTGAGCAAAAGTACATTTAGATAATTTTAATTTAATATTTTCTATTCGGCATAAATCAAAAATTTGGATGAGATGCTGTATATGTTCATCTATTGATTTAGAAAAAATAATTATATCATCAAAATAATAACAAGCAAAGTCTATTTTATATTTTGTAAGAATTCTTCTAATTGTCCTGTTGAAAATTGGGGGGCCTACCTTTACACCAAAGGGGAGAACATTCCATTCCCAGAGCCCACAATTAGTAGTAAAGGCTAACTTTTCGGAATCGGCTGGGTGAATAGGTATGTGCCAACAGCCTGAGGCTAAATCTAGTGTAGAGAAATATTGGGCACCACTTAATTTGTCTAAAATTTCATCTATTCGGGGTAAAGGTTCAGCGTCATTTTTCATGATAGAATTTAATTTTCGGTAGTCAACACACATTCGGGTTTTTTTACCTTCATCTCGTTTATTTACTAACGTAACTGGAGAAGAGTAGGGGCTATAACTTTCTTTAATTAACCCAGCAGCTAATAATGATTGGATTTGCTGAGATATTTCTTTTTCATCAGCAGTGGATGTACGATAAGGCCTCAAAGATATTGGTAGGTCAGATTTAAGATAAATACGCTGAGGTTCAATATTAATTCTCCCTACATCATATTTATTTTTTGCAAAAATATCTAAATAATCCCTTAAAAGTTCCCTTACATTTTTATTTTGAATAGCAGTCAGATCCCCCAATAGATTATAATCATCATTATTAGTTCGCGACAAGGATTGAGGAGTTATGGTATTTCCATAATCGGGTTGCACAGTAGTATCATTTTTTATAATATCAAAATGAAGCAATTCTAAGTTATCACTGGATATGTTGACATATGGGTTTAACGAAATATTGTCTTGTAACACCTGGCTTTTTGCACAATCAATTTTCAATTTAAATTTGGCACAATCAGGTAAACCTAAAATAGCATAGTTCAAATCAAGTTGACTTACTAAAAAATTAACATATCTCTTTATATTACCAAATTTAATACATAATCGACAAGATTTATTAATTGTAAGAGTTCCTTGTGCCTGTCTGATAGTAATAGGGGTAACATTATGTAAATTACCATTTAAATATCGAACAAATTTGAGGGGTAAAATTGAGACAGTTGATCCACTATCAACCACACAATACACTTTATTATTGCCCACATATCCAGGGATGATTAATTGTCAAATATTATTAGTAGGGGGTGGTTGAATATGAGCAGGAGTTTGAGATTGAAAGGAATCTGGGTTAAATATACAACTCCTCTCCCAATGATATGCATTTTCTATGCCTCTGTTTAAACATATTCTGCACGGACGACTTGGGTAGTTGTTTTGACAATGAGTCGTAGGCATTCTAGGAGTGAAAAACCTAGGATTAAAATTTTGGGATGGATTGTTTGGAGTAGGTCGAGTCCAATGTCTGGGCTGAGGATTGGGATTGTGCATTGGTCTAGTTTGTTGAAAATTTCTATTGCCGTTATTAGAGGTATGATTTGGAATCGCTGCTAATTGTTTAGCAATGCGAAACCATTCACGAGTATTGGAAGGAGGGTTAACCATCAAACAATTTTGATACTCCGGCTGAAGTCCATCAGTTAATCCCTGTATAATTAAATTTTCCCTAAGCTGAAGTTGCCTTCCAATCTCAACTTTCTTTCTAAAATAAGAATCCAAATCACTTAGATCATTTAACTTTAAGGAAGTAAATTCAGAAAATTTTGGAACTCTAACTTGAATGAATTTTTCACTTAAAATCTCGACAATTTCTTCATAAGTAGCACAATCCAAACAATCATTGATATAAGTTTTTAGTGCTTCCCCCTTTAAATATTTTGAAATATTTTGGTGTTTCCACTCATTATCTTTTTTTTCTACAGAACATTCTCGATCAAAATGTTTAAACCATTTAAATATATCCATGCCCAACCCAAATTCAAAAGGGACAATATCAAGTTTATTTTCTGACATTTTTTCTTCTTTTACTAATCCTGATCTTAATAGCATATAAGAAGGATAATTCATATGAAAAATTTTTAAATGCTATACTTCAATTATTAAAATTTAATTACTATACTTCAAATACCTCAATAAATAACAATAAAAATAAATAAATAATAAATAAATAAGTAATAAAATAATAAATATCGGGTTTCCATACATGGGAAATAACAAATAATTTTAAAAACAAAAATACTTTTCTTTACGTATGGAAAATAAATTTTGCAACAGAGTATTTTTTTAACAACAAATTAATCCATCTTTCGATTTAAAAAAAAAATAAATAAATAAATAACACCTTTAAAACTAAATAAAATTTCTATGAGCATAAAATTTCAATTATAAATTAAGAACACATTTATTTTTTAATATCTGTAATAAAAGAGAAAGAAAAAATCAAGAATTTAAACAAAGAAATTATCATTAAATTTCTTAATCAATAAAACAATAAAATAATAAATAATAACTTACAGACATGTTCGATGTGGCCTTGTTCAAATACCTAATTTTTTATTAAACTAAACAAAAATAAAGAACTTCGTAGATACGACTCACAGGTGTAAATTTCAATTATCTTGTATTACTGATGGAATCTAGCGTAGTTTCGCAACCATACAGCAGGTGTTCATTTATTATGAAATGAAAATTTATCAAAATATTTATGCACTTTTACCTAGAAAATACAGTAAATAAATAAATAAAAGAAAATGATGTTGAATTGATTTCATGCAGGTGATCTTTTGTAATTTTTATTTTGCATATCTCACAGTTTGGTTGCATATCTCTCAGTTGAAAAGTTTCTCACTAGAATGCGAGGTATATTTCACAATTAAAATATTTGTAGATGTAGATACCACACATAATTACAAACAAAACTTTATAAGACGATCTTTTTTCAGCTGAAAGGTTTATCATTTATGCACATGAAGATGTTTTTCCATGCAGGCCATCTCGTCGTAACATGGGTGGAAGTAGACGCAGATGAGGTTAAAGATGCGTGCAGCTAACATCTCAAAAACTCTGACTGTTAGTAACACACATTGAGTCTTATTGCAGGAAACAAAATTACAATATTAGTATTAACACACAGCAGCTGATCCCATCCATCTTCAGTCTTGGACATACCATTTAGATGGAAGATATCATAGTTATTTTTTTTTCTGTATTAAATGTTAAGATGAAAACAATACCAGGAAAAATGTAGGAACAACTGTAAGTGTATGAAGAGCATGCAGCTTATTCTCAAAAGTTTTACGCCGGTTCATTTTTCATCCTGCCGGCTAAAATGTAATAAAACGAGGACGATGTTCTATAATAGTGTATACTCACTAATAGAATACCATGTTGGTTGTAGAATACTACTATTCACTAAGATTCAATAGTGGGATGAGCAGTCGTTCTGGTAAGTGGATAAGCCATGGATTTGTTCTCGTAGGAGTTTCTCCAATAACAATGCAAGAAAATCAGTGTTTTAGTTCTTTATTATTTAGAGCACGAACTTAAGTTACTCCACAGATCACCGTTCCACACATCTATCACTACGGCCTTCGCTCACTAAGCTGCAACATTCCGGCGTTCTACAATCTCGGAAAAAATGACATTTCTAATTCAGCGGAGAAATAAACGCGCGTCTTGATAGTTTAAAGAAAAGGTGCATTCTCCTCTCCTGAAAAGCCAAATGAAAAAATCATTTTCACGACAAAACTAGCGCCCTCCTACTCCGCGTCAATCATTTTAAAAATCCAATCAGGATGGACTCGAGCCTCTAACGGACAAAATGATCAATTCTAATTGGCCGTAATAGGCGGTCTACTGGCAAGAACTATATTTTTTTCTCGGAACACTAAGCCCTTTAGCAACGCGTAGTAACACTTGTCACGCGATGTTAAAAAATAAAAAATAAAATTAAAATCGCAGGAATATGCCAGAAAGTAAAAAGCTTACGAAATACTTCCCGCCTTTTTGAGAAGCAAGAAATAATTTATTAATAACTAAAGTAAGAAAAAGAACCCTAGCTGTTACAAGACGAAACTAAGATTGAAATATGTTCCACAAATTTAGAATTGAAGCTAAGAGAGAATAAAAAAAAATGGCGCAAAATTTTTTTTTTTATTTTATTACATATATATGGTCATATTGTTGCATTTAACACAATAAATCATTCAATTTTGCGACAATGTATAACAGAAAAATCTAATTTTGGGTATTCTGTATTGTTGTAAATTAAAATTAAACAATGGGATCTGTAATTAGAGTGTATTTCCATTTTCCATTTCATATTTATATTCAAGCTTTTTTTACATTTTTATATTGTTGCACTTATAAATATATATGGTCATATTGTTGCATTTAACACAATAAATCATTCAATTTTGCGACAATGTATAACAGAAAAATCTAATTTTGGTAGTGCTGTATTTTTGTAAAATAATGTTCAACAATGGAAACAGTAATTAGAGTGATTTACAGATTGCAGTTCATTTTTATATTCAAGCTTTGCTTACATTTTTATATTGTTGCACTTATCAATACCTAATCATATTGTTGCATTTAACAAAATAAATTATTCAATTTTAAGACAATGTATAAGAGAAAAATCTAATTTTGGGAATACTGTATTGTTGTAAAATAAAGTTAAACAAAGGGAATTGTAAATAGAGTGTTATTACAGATTGCAGTTCATATTTATATTCAAGCTTTGCTTACATTTTTATATTGTTGCACTTATCAATAAATATTCATATTGCTGCATTTAACGCTATAACTTATTTAATTTTACGACAATGTATAACAAAAAAAATCTAATTTTGGGTATTCTGTATTGTTGTAAATTAAAATTAAACAATGGGAACTGTAATTAGAGTGTCTTACCATTTTCCTTTTCATATTTATATTCAAGCTTTATTTACATTTTTATATTGTTGCACTTATCAATATACGATTATATTGTTGCATTTAACACAACAAATTATTACATTTTGCGACAATGTATAACAGAAAAATCTAATTTTGGGAATGCTGTATTGTTGTATAATAAAGTTCAACAATGAAAACTGTAATTAGAGTGATTTACTGATTGCAGTTCATATTTATATTCAAGCTTTGCTTACATTTTTATATTGTTGCACTTTTCAATACATAGAATACACAAATACACAATTTAAAATTAAACAATGGGATCTGTAATTAGAGTGTATTTTCATTTTCCATTTCATATTTATATTCAAGCTTTTTTTTACATTTTTATATTGTTGCACTAATCAATATACGGTCATATTGTTGCATTTAACACTATAACTTATTCAATTTTACAACAATGTATAACAGAAAAATCTAATTTTGGGAATGCTGTATTGTTGTAAAATAAAATTCAACAATGGGGAATAGAAATGAAAATTTTTTACAGATTGCAGTTCATATTTATATTCAAGCTTTTTTTACACTTTTATATTGTTGCACTTATCAATATACGGTAATATTTTTGCATTTAACACTGTAACCTATTCAATTTACTGCAATGTATAACAGAAAAATTTAATTTTGGGAATGCTGTATTGTTGTAATATAAAATTCAACAATTGGAATTGCAATTAAAAAATTTTATAGATTGCAGTTCATATTTATGTTCAACTTTGTTTACATTTTTATATTGTTGCACTTATCAATACCTAGTCATATTGTTGCATTTAACGCTATAACTTATTCAAGCTTTGTTTACATTTTTATATTGTTGCAATTATCAATATAGGGTCATATTGCGGTATTTAACACTATAACTTATTCAATTTTACGACAATGTATAACAGAAAAATCTAATTTTGGGAATGTTGTATTGTTGTAAAATAAACATCAACAATGGGAATTGTAATTAGAATGTTTTTACAGATTACAGTTGATATTTATATTCAGGATTTGTTTACATTTTTATATTGATGCACTTATCAATATACAGTCATATTGTTGCATTTAACACTGTAACTTATTCAATTTTACAACAATGTATAACAGAAAAATCTAATTTTGGGAATGCTGTATTGTTGTATAATAAAGTTCAACAAGGAAAACTGCAATTAGAATGATTTACTGATTGCAGTTCATATTTATATTCAAGTTTTGCTTACATTTTTATAGGGATCTGTAATTAGAGTGTATTTTCATTTTCCATTTCATATTTATATTCAAGCTTTTTTTACATTTTTATATTGTTGCACTTATCAATATACGGTCATATTGTTGCATTTAACACAATAAATTATTCAATTTTGCGACAATGTATAACAGAAAAATCTAATTTTGGGAATGCTGTATTGTTGTAAAATAAAATTCAACAATGGGAATTGTAAATAGAGTGTTATTACAGATTGCAGTTCATATTTATATTCAAGCTTTGCTTACATTTTTATATTGTTGCACTTATCAATAAATATTCATATTGCTGCATTTAACGCTATAACTTATTCAATTTTACGACAATGTATAACAGAAAAATCTAATTTTGGGTATTCTGTATTGTTTTAAATTAAAATTAAACAATGGGATCTGTAATTAGAGTATATTTCCATTTTAGATTTCATATTTATATTCAAGCTTTTTTTACATTTTTATATTGTTGCACTTAATATACGGTCATATTGTTGCATTTAACACAATAAATCATTCAATTTTGCGACAATGTATAACAGAAAAATCTAATTTTGGGAGTGCTGTACTTTTGAAAATAATGTTCAACAATGTAAACACTAATTAGAGTGATTTACGGATTGCAGTTCATATTTATATTCAAGCTTTGCTTACATTTTTATATTGTTGCACTTATCAATACCTAATCATATTGTTGCATTTAACACAATAAATTATTCAATTTTAAGACAATGTATAAGAGAAAAATCTAATTTTGGGATTGCTGTATTTTTGTAAAATAAAGTTAAACTATGGGAATTGTAAATAGAGTGTTATTACAGATTGCAGTTCATATTTATATTCAAGCTTTGCTTACATTTTTATATTGTTGCACTTATCAATAAATATTCATATTGCTGCATTTAACGCTACAACTTATTCAATTTTACGACAATGTATAAGAGAAAAATCTAATTTTGGGTATTCTGTATTGTTGTAAATTAAAATTAAACAATGGGAACTGTAATTAGAGTGTCTTGCCTTTTTCCATTTCATATTTATATTCAAGCTTTTTTTACATTTATCAATATACGGTCATGTTGTTGCATTTAACACAATAAATTGTTCAATTTTGCGACAATGTATAACAGAAAAATCTAATTTTGGGAATGCTGTATTGTTGTAAAATAAAGTTAAACATAGAAAACTGTAATAAGAGTGATTTACAGATTGCAGTTCATATTTATATTCAAGCTTTTTTTACACTTTTATATTGTTGCACTTATCAATATACGGTCATATTGTTGCATTTAACACTGTAACCTATTCAATTTACTGCAATGTATAACAGAAAAATTTAATTTTGGGAATGCTGTATTGTTGTAAAATAAAATTCAACAATTGGAATTGCAATTAAAAATTTTTATAGATTGCAGTTCATATTTATGTTCAACTTTGTTTACATTTTTATTTTGTTGCACTTATCAATACCTAGTCATATGGTTGCATTTAACGCTATAACTTATTCAAGCTTTGTTTACATTTTTATATTGTTGCAATTATCAATATAGGGTCATATTGTGGTATTTAACACTATAACTTATTCAATTTTACGACAATGTATAACAGAAAAATCTAATTTTGGGAATGTTGTATTGTTGTAAAATAAACATCAACAATGGGAATTTTAATTAGAATGTTTTTACAGTTTACAGTTGATATTTATATTCAAGATTTGTTTACATTTTTATATTGTTGCAATTATCAATATAGGGTCATATTGTTGCATTTAACACTGTAACTTATTCAATTTTACAACAATGTATAACAGAAAAATCTAATTTTGGGAATGCTGTATTGTTGTATAATAAAGTTCAACAATGAAAACTGTAATTAGAGTGATTTACTGATTGCAGTTCATACTTATATTCAAGCTTTGCTTACATTTTTATATTGTTGCACTTATCAATAAATATTCATATTGCTGCATTTAACGCTATAACTTATTCAATTTTACGACAATGTATAACAGAAAAATCTAATTTTAGGTATTCTGTATTGTTGTAAATTAAAATTAAACAATGGGATCTGTAATTAGAGTGTATTTCCATTTTCCATTTCATATTTATATTCAAGCTTTTTTTTACATTTTTATATTGTTGCACTTATCAATATACGGTCATATTGTTGCATTTAACACAATAAATTATTCAATTTTGCGACAATGTATAACAGAAAAATCTAATTTTAAGAGTGCTGTACTTTTTTAAAATAATGTTCAGAAATGGAAACAGTAATTAGAGTGATTTACAGATTGCAGTTCATATTTATATTCAAGCTTTGCTTACATTTTCATATTGTTGCACTTATCAATACCTAATCATATTGTTGCATTTAACAAAATTAAATTTTCAATTTTAAGACAATGTATAAGAGAAAAATCTAATTTTGGGAATGCTGTATTGTTGTAAAATAAAGTTAAACAATGGGAATTGTAAATAGAGTGTTATTACAGATTGCAGTTCATATTTATATTCAAGCTTTGCTTACATTTTTATATTGTTGCACTTATCAATAAATATTCATATTGCTGCATTTAACGCTATAACTTATTCAATTTTACGACAATGTGTAACAGAAAAATCAAATTTTATGGTATTCTGTATTGTTGTAAATTAAAATTAAACAATGGGAACTGTAATTAGAGTGTCTTACCATTTTCCATTTCATATTTATATTCAAGCTTTTTTTACATTTTTATATTGTTGCACTTATCAATTTACGATCATATTGTTGCATTTAACACAACAAATTATTATATTTTGCGAAAATGTATAACAGAAAAATCTGATTTTGGGAATGCTGTATTGTTGTATAATAAAGTTCAACAATGAAAACTGTAATTAGAATGATTTACTGATTGCAGTTCATATTTATATTCAAGCTTTGCTTACTATTTTATATTGTTGCACTTATCAATACCTAAACATATTGTTGCATTTAACACAATAAATTATTCAATTTTAAGACAATGAATAAGAGAAAAATCTAATTTTGGGAATGCTGTATTGTTGTAAAATAAAATTCAACAATGGGAATTGTAAATAGAGTGTTATTACAGATTGATGTTCATATTTATATTCAAGCTTTGCTTACATTTTTATATTGTTGCACTTATCAATAAATATTCATATTGCTGCATTTAACGCTATAACTTATTAAATTTTACGACAGTGTATAACAGAAAACTCTAATTTTGGGTATTCTGTATTGTTGTAAATTAAAATTAAACAATGGGAACTGTAATTAGAGTGTCTTTCCATTTTCCATTTCATATTTATATTTAAGCTTTTTTTACATTTTTATATTGTTGCACTTATCAATATACAGTCATATTGTTGCATTTAACACTGTAACTTATTCAATTTTACAACAATGTATAACAGAAAAATCTAATTTTGGGAATGCTGCATTGTTGTATAATAAAGTTCAACAATGAAAACTGTAATTAGAGTGATTTACAGATTGCGGTTCATATTTATATTCAAGCTTTGCTTACATCTTTATATTGTTGACCTTATCAATACATAGTCATATTGTATCATTTAACGCAATAACTTATTCAATTTTACGACAATGTATAACAGAAAAATTTAATTTTGTGAGTGCTATATTGTTGTAAAATAAAATTCAACAATGGGAACTGTAATTAGAGTGTCTTTCCATTTTACATTTCATATTTATATTCAAGCTTTTTTTACATTTTTATATTGTTGCACTTATAAATATATATGGTCATATTGTTGCATTTAACACAATAAATCATTCAATTTTGCGACAATGTATAACAGAAAAATCTAATTTTGGGTATTCTGTATTGTTGTAAATTAAAATTAAACAATGGGATCTGTAATTAGAGTGTATTTCCATTTTCCATTTCATATTTATATTCAAGCTTTTTTTACATTTTTATATTGTTGCACTTATAAATATATATGGTCATATTGTTGCATTTAACACAATAAATCATTCAATTTTGCGACAATGTATAACAGAAAAATCTAATTTTGGTAGTGCTGTATTTTTGTAAAATAATGTTCAACAATGGAAACAGTAATTAGAGTGATTTACAGATTGCAGTTCATATTTACATTCAAGCTTTGCTTACATTTTTATATTGTTGCACTTATCAATACCTAATCATATTGTTGCATTTAACAAAATAAATTATTCAATTTTAAGACAATGTATAAGAGAAAAATCTAATTTTGGGAATACTGTATTGTTGTAAAATAAAGTTAAACAAAGGGAATTGTAAATAGAGTGTTATTACAGATTGCAGTTCATATTTATATTCAAGCTTTGCTTACATTTTTATATTGTTGCACTTATCAATAAATATTCATATTGCTGCATTTAACGCTATAACTTATTTAATTTTACGACAATGTATAACAAAAAAATCTAATTTTGGGTATTCTGTATTGTTGTAAATTAAAATTAAACAATGGGAACTGTAATTAGAGTGTCTTACCATTTTAGGTAGATTTCGTATGAAATACTACCTATTGCATTGTCTCCCATGTTGGAATTTCTGAAAAATTTTTGCGGATCTACACGAATCATGACTCCTAGACCCCAAAACTACCATCAGTAAAAAAGTTTATATATCTATCTATCTATCTATCTATCTATCTATCTATCGGTGTATATCACTTTCTTCTAGACACGATAACTTCCATAATTATGCTCAGATCTTCATCAAACTTTTACATAAAATCAAGGGGCATAAAATCTCGGTTACGTTCGTTAATGGGCAAAATCGGACCAAGGGGGTGGAAGTTAGGAGGGTTTTTGTGAAAACAGAAAAAACGCGATAACTTTTTAATTAAAATAGATATCGAATCAGTTTAAAGTTTATATTACTTCTAAAAAATGGGCAAAAAGTTTATGCTTGACAGATTTTTGATAAAGTTAAAAATGGGCTCAAGGGGCGAAAAAAACATGGTTTTTGGGAGAAAAAAATTCATAACTTCGTCAATTCTCAAGATATCAAATCCAACTAAATTTTATATAAATGTACTCAATATTATCTAAAACTTTTGCATTTACAAGTTTTTGATAGGACCAATTTTTACCGATGAAAAAAATTAAAAAAGAAAAGAAAAAGGGGGGAGGAAAAAGAAAAAAACCCATAACTTACTCAATTCTTAAGCAATTAAATCTAATTAAATTTATTTTACATCTTCACAATAATATCTACAACTTTTATATTGACAAGTTTTTCATAGAACCAATTCTTATAGCAAAAATAAATTAAACAAAAATAGGAGTTGGAGAAAAAACCTCAAATCCAAACTGCTTATATTCTGACTCATTTTAAAATTCATTTTTGATTTTAAACGCGTCCAAATGACAGATCCTCTTATTTAGCAACTATATAATGCGACGTATTGGCCAATTTTTTGATAAAGGCAGAATATATTTTTAAAAAGGCTGCCAAAAAAGGTATTTTGAACAGATTTCCCGAAGTTTTCATCATTAAAAAATTCATTAAGTATAACAAATTGCGTTTTTTATGAGTCATTTTTAAACTCATTTTTGTTCTCAAACCCATCCAATTTACAGGTCCTATTATTTAGGAACTATATAACTTGACGTATTGGCCAGTTTTTTAATAAAGGCAGAATATATTTTTTTAAAGGCTGCCAAAAAGGGTATTTTGAACAGAATTTCACGAAGTTATGGTGATTAAAATTTGAGAAAATTTAAGAAATTGCGTTTTTACCGAGTTATTTTTAAATCTTTTTTTGTTCTCAAACGCATCCAATTTACAGGTTCTCTTATTTAGGAACTATATAATGTGACGGAGTTGCCAGTTTTTTAATAAAGGCAGAATATATTTAAAAAAAGGCTGCCAAAATGGGCACTTCGCACAAAATTTCCCAAAGCCAGATGATTAATGAACTGTGGGTATTCAAATAACAAATTGGTTATTTTATGACTCATTTTTAAATCCAATTTTGCTCTGACACGCATTCAATTGACAGTTTTTTGTTACTTAGGAACTATATAATGTGCGTATTCGTCGATTTTTTGATAAAGGGTGAATATATATATTTTAAAAGCTGTCAAAGTAAGCACTTCGCAAAAAAATTTCCCAAAGCGATCATGATAAAAGAAATGAGGTTGTATTCAAATAACAAATTGTTTATTTTATGACTCATTTTTAAATTCAATTTTGCTCTCAAACGCATTCAATTGACAGTTATTTGTTATTTAGGAACTGTGTAATGTGCCGTATTGGTCAGACTTTTGATAAAGGCTAAATATATATTTAAAAAAAATCTGTCAAAGTGGGCACTTCGCACAAAATTTCTCAAAGCGATCTTGATTAAAGAATTGTGGATGTATTAAAATAATAAATTGGTTATTTTATGACTCATTTTTAAATTCAATTTTGCTGTCAAACGAATTTAATTAACAGTTTTTTGTTATTTAGGAACTATATAATGAGCATATTGGTCAATTTTTTAAATAAAGTAAGAATATAATTCAAAATATATTGCCAAAATGGGCATTTGAGTAAAGATAGGCATTTTTTTTTTTTTTTTTTTTTTTTTTTTTTTTTTTTGAGATGAAAATTTTTTGAAATCTACCTCCGCCTATAGGCCATGCCGAAAGGGATTTTTCCTTTTCATATTTATATTCAAGCTTTATTTACATTTTTATATTGTTGCACTTATCAATATACGATTATATTGTTGCATTTAACACAACAAATTATTACATTTTGCGACAATGTATAACAGAAAAATCTAATTTTGGGAATGCTGTATTGTTGTATAATAAAGTTCAACAATGAAAACTGTAATTAGAGTGATTTACTGATTGCAGTTCATATTTATATTCAAGCTTTGCTTACATTTTTATATTGTTGCACTTATCAATAAATATTCATATTGCTGCATTTAACGCTATAACTGATTCAATTTTACAACAATGTATAACAGAAAAATCTAATTTTGGGATTGCTGTATTGTTGTAAAATAAAATTCAACAATGGGAATTGTAAATAGAGTGTATTTCCATTTTCCATTTCATATTTATATTCAAGCTTTTTTTACATTTTTATATTGTTGCACTTATAAATATATATGGTCATATTGTTGCATTTAACACAATAAATCATTCAATTTTGCGACAATGTATAACAGAAAAATCTAATTTTGGGTATTCTGTATTGTTGTAAATTAAAATTAAACAATGGGATCTGTAATTAGAGTGTATTTCCATTTTCCATTTCATATTTATATTCAAGCTTTTTTTACATTTTTATATTGTTGCACTTATAAATATATATGGTCATATTGTTGCATTTAACACAATAAATCATTCAATTTTGCGACAATGTATAACAGAAAAATCTAATTTTGGTAGTGCTGTATTTTTGTAAAATAATGTTCAACAATGGAAACAGTAATTAGAGTGATTTACAGATTGCAGTTCATATTTATATTCAAGCTTTGCTTACATTTTTATATTGTTGCACTTATCAATACCTAATCATATTGTTGCATTTAACAAAATAAATTATTCAATTTTAAGACAATGTATAAGAGAAAAATCTAATTTTGGGAATACTGTATTGTTGTAAAATAAAGTTAAACAAAGGGAATTGTAAATAGAGTGTTATTACAGATTGCAGTTCATATTTATATTCAAGCTTTGCTTACATTTTTATATTGTTGCACTTATCAATAAATATTCATATTGCTGCATTTAACGCTATAACTTATTTAATTTTACGACAATGTATAACAGAAAAATCTAATTTTGGGATTGCTGTATTGTTGTATAATAAAGTTCAACAATGAAAACTGTAATTAGAGTGATTTACTGATTGCAGTTCATATTTATATTCAAGCTTTGCTTACATTTTTATATTGTTGCACTTTTCAATACATAGAATACACAAATACACAATTTAAAATTAAACAATGGGATCTGTAATTAGAGTGTATTTTCATTTTCCATTTCATATTTATATTCAAGCTTTTTTTTACATTTTTATATTGTTGCACTAATCAATATACGGTCATATTGTTGCATTTAACACTATAACTTATTCAATTTTACAACAATGTATAACAGAAAAATCTAATTTTGGGAATGCTGTATTGTTGTAAAATAAAATTCAACAATGGGGAATAGAAATGAAAATTTTTTACAGATTGCAGTTTATATTTATATTCAAGCTTTTTTTACAGTTTTATATTGTTGCACTTATCAATATACGGTAATATTTTTGCATTTAACACTGTAACCTATTCAATTTACTGCAATGTATAACAGAAAAATTTAATTTTGGGAATGCTGTATTGTTGTAATATAAAATTCAACAATTGGAATTGCAATTAAAAAATTTTATAGATTGCAGTTCATATTTATGTTCAACTTTGTTTACATTTTTATATTGTTGCACTTATCAATACCTAGTCATATTGTTGCATTTAACGCTATAACTTATTCAAGCTTTGTTTACATTTTTATATTGTTGCAATTATCAATATAGGGTCATATTGCGGTATTTAACACTATAACTTATTCAATTTTACGACAATGTATAACAGAAAAATCTAATTTTGGGAATGTTGTATTGTTGTAAAATAAACATCAACAATGGGAATTGTAATTAGAATGTTTTTACAGATTACAGTTGATATTTATATTCAGGATTTGTTTACATTTTTATATTGATGCACTTACATACAGTCATATTGTTGCATTTAACACTGTAACTTATTCAATTTTACAACAATGTATAACAGAAAAATCTAATTTTGGGAATGCTGTATTGTTGTATAATAAAGTTCAACAAGGAAAACTGTAATTAGAATGATTTACTGATTGCAGTTCATATTTATATTCAAGTTTTGCTTACATTTTTATAGGGATCTGTAATTAGAGTGTATTTCCATTTTCCATTTCATATTTATATTCAAGCTTTTTTTACATTTTTATATTGTTGCACTTAATATACGGTCATATTGTTGCATTTAACACAATAAATCATTCAATTTTGCGACAATGTATAACAGAAAAATCTAATTTTGGGAGTGCTGTACTTTTGTAAAATAATGTTCAACAATGTAAACACTAATTAGAGTGATTTACAGATTGCAGTTCATATTTATATTCAAGCTTTGCTTACATTTTTATATTGTTGCACTTATCAATACCTAATCATATTGTTGCATTTAACACAATAAATTATTCAATTTTAAGACAATGTATAAGAGAAAAATCTAATTTTGGGATTGCTGTATTTTTGTAAAATAAAGTTAAACTATGGGAATTGTAAATAGAGTGTTATTACAGATTGCAGTTCATATTTATATTCAAGCTCTTTTTACATTTTTATATTGCTGCACTTATCAATATACTGTCAGATTATTGCATTTAACGCTATAACTTATTTAAATTTACGACAATGTATAACAGAAAAATCTAATTTTGTTATTGCTGTATTGCTGTAAAATAAAATTCAACAATGAGAACTGTAATTAGAGTGTCTTTCCAATTTACATTTCAAATTTATATTCAAGCTTTTTTTACATTTTTATATTGTTGCACTTATCAATACCTAATCATATTGTTGCATTTAACACATTAAATTATTCAATTTTAAGACAGTGTATAAGAGAAAAATCTAATTTTGGGAATGCTGTATTGTTGTAAAATAAAGTTCAACAATGGGAATTGTAAATAGAGTGTTATTACAGATTGCAGTTCATATTTATATTTAAGCTTTGCTTACATTTGTATATTGTTGCACTTATCAATAAATATTCAAATTGTTGTATTTAACGCTATAACTTATTCAATTTTACGACAATGTATAACAGAAAAATCTAATTTTGGGTATTCTGTATTGTTGTAAATTAAAATTAAACAATGGGAACTGTAATTAGAGTGTCTTTCCATTTTCCATTTCATATTTATATTCAAGCTTTTTTTACATTTATCAATATACTGTCATATTGTTGCATTTAACACAATAAGTTATTCAATTTTGCGACAATGTATAACAGAAAAATCTAATTTTGGGAATGCTGTATTGTTGTCATATAAAATTCAACAATTGGAATTGCAATTAAAAAATTTTATAGATTGCAGTTCATATTTATGTTCAACTTTGTTTACATTTTTATATTGTTGCACTTATCAATACCTAGTCATATTGTTGCATTTAACGCTATAACTTATTCAAGCTTTGTTTACATTTTTATATTGTTGCAATTCTCAATATAGGGTCATATTGTGGTATTTAACACTATAACTTATTCAATTTTACGACAATGTATATCAGAAAAATCTAATTTTAGGAATTTTGTATTGTTGTAAAATAAACATCAACAATGGGAATTGTAATTAGAAAGTTTTTACAGATTACAGTTGATATTTATATTCAAGATTTGTTTACATTTTTATACTGTTGCACTTATTAATATACAGTCATATTGTTGCATTTAACACTGTAACTTATTCAATTTTACAACAATGTATAACTGAAAAATCTAATTTTCGGAATGCTGTATATTTGTATAATAAAGTTCAACAAAGAAAACTGTAATTAGAGTGATTTACTGATTGCAGTTCATATTTATATTCAAGCTTTGCTTACATTTTTATATTGTTGCACTTATCAATAAATATTCATATTGCTGCATTTAACGCTATAACTTATTCAATTTTACGACAATGTATAACAGAAAAATCTAATTTTGGGTATTCTGTATTGTTGTAGATTAAAATTAAACAATGGGATCTGTAATTAGAGTGTATTTCCATTTTCCATTTCATATTTATATTGAAGCTTTTTTTACATTTTTATATTGTTGCACTTATAAATATACGGTCATATTATTGCATTTAACACAATAAATTATTCAATTTTGCGACAATGTATAACAGAAAAATCTAATATTGGGAATGCTGTATTGTTGTATAATAAAGTTCAACAATGAAAACTGTAATTAGAGTGATTTACTGATTGCAGTTCATATTTATATTCAAGCTTTGCTTACATTTTTATATTGTTGCACTTATCAATAAATATTCATATTGCTGCATTTAACGCTATAACTTATTCAATTTTACAACAATGTATAACAGAAAAATCTAATTTTGGGATTGCTGTATTGTTGTAAAATAAAATTCAACAATGGGAATTGTAAATAGAGTGTATTTCCATTTTCCATTTCATATTTATATTCAAGCTTTTTTTACATTTTTATATTGTTGCACTTATAAATATATATGGTCATATTGTTGCATTTAACACAATAAATCATTCAATTTTGCGACAATGTATAACAGAAAAATCTAATTTTGGGTATTCTGTATTGTTGTAAATTAAAATTAAACAATGGGATCTGTAATTAGAGTGTATTTCCATTTTCCATTTCATATTTATATTCAAGCTTTTTTTACATTTTTATATTGTTGCACTTATAAATATATATGGTCATATTGTTGCATTTAACACAATAAATCATTCAATTTTGCGACAATGTATAACAGAAAAATCTAATTTTGGTAGTGCTGTATTTTTGTAAAATAATGTTCAACAATGGAAACAGTAATTAGAGTGATTTACAGATTGCAGTTCATATTTATATTCAAGCTTTGCTTACATTTTTATATTGTTGCACTTATCAATACCTAATCATATTGTTGCATTTAACAAAATAAATTATTCAATTTTAAGACAATGTATAAGAGAAAAATCTAATTTTGGGAATACTGTATTGTTGTAAAATAAAGTTAAACAAAGGGAATTGTAAATAGAGTGTTATTACAGATTGCAGTTCATATTTATATTCAAGCTTTGCTTACATTTTTATATTGTTGCACTTATCAATAAATATTCATATTGCTGCATTTAACGCTATAACTTATTTAATTTTACGACAATGTATAACAAAAAAATCTAATTTTGGGTATTCTGTATTGTTGTAAATTAAAATTAAACAATGGGAACTGTAATTAGAGTGTCTTACCATTTTCCTTTTCATATTTATATTCAAGCTTTATTTACATTTTTATATTGTTGCACTTATCAATATACGATTATATTGTTGCATTTAACACAACAAATTATTACATTTTGCGACAATGTATAACAGAAAAATCTAATTTTGGGAATGCTGTATTGTTGTATAATAAAGTTCAACAATGAAAACTGTAATTAGAGTGATTTACTGATTGCAGTTCATATTTATATTCAAGCTTTGCTTACATTTTTATATTGTTGCACTTTTCAATACATAGAATACACAAATACACAATTTAAAATTAAACAATGGGATCTGTAATTAGAGTGTATTTTCATTTTCCATTTCATATTTATATTCAAGCTTTTTTT
Organism: Maratus speculifer; assembly: GCA_964019185.1. Taxonomy (NCBI): domain Eukaryota; kingdom Metazoa; phylum Arthropoda; class Arachnida; order Araneae; family Salticidae; genus Maratus; species Maratus speculifer. The sequence goes on from OZ025296.1 coordinate 369,610,893, forward strand.
TACATTTTTATATTGTTGCACTAATCAATATACGGTCATATTGTTGCATTTAACACTATAACTTATTCAATTTTACAACAATGTATAACAGAAAAATCTAATTTTGGGAATGCTGTATTGTTGTAAAATAAAATTCAACAATGGGGAATAGAAATGAAAATTTTTTACAGATTGCAGTTCATATTTATATTCAAGCTTTTTTTACACTTTTATATTGTTGCACTTATCAATATACGGTAATATTTTTGCATTTAACACTGTAACCTATTCAATTTACTGCAATGTATAACAGAAAAATTTAATTTTGGGAATGCTGTATTGTTGTAATATAAAATTCAACAATTGGAATTGCAATTAAAAAATTTTATAGATTGCAGTTCATATTTATGTTCAACTTTGTTTACATTTTTATATTGTTGCACTTATCAATACCTAGTCATATTGTTGCATTTAACGCTATAACTTATTCAAGCTTTGTTTACATTTTTATATTGTTGCAATTATCAATATAGGGTCATATTGCGGTATTTAACACTATAACTTATTCAATTTTACGACAATGTATAACAGAAAAATCTAATTTTGGGAATGTTGTATTGTTGTAAAATAAACATCAACAATGGGAATTTTAATTAGAATGTTTTTACAGATTACAGTTGATATTTATATTCAGGATTTGTTTACATTTTTATATTGATGCACTTATCAATATACAGTCATATTGTTGCATTTAACACTGTAACTTATTCAATTTTACAACAATGTATAACAGAAAAATCTAATTTTGGGAATGCTGTATTGTTGTATAATAAAGTTCAACAAGGAAAACTGTAATTAGAATGATTTACTGATTGCAGTTCATATTTATATTCAAGTTTTGCTTACATTTTTATAGGGATCTGTAATTAGAGTGTATTTTCATTTTCCATTTCATATTTATATTAGAGCTTTTTTTACATTTTTATATTGTTGCACTTAATATACGGTCATATTGTTGCATTTAACACAATAAATCATTCAATTTTGCGACAATGTATAACAGAAAAATCTAATTTTGGGAGTGCTGTACTTTTGTAAAATAATGTTCAACAATGTAAACACTAATTAGAGTGATTTACGGATTGCAGTTCATATTTATATTCAAGCTTTGCTTACATTTTTATATTGTTGCACTTATCAATACCTAATCATATTGTTGCATTTAACACAATAAATTATTCAATTTTAAGACAATGTATAAGAGAAAAATCTAATTTTGGGATTGCTGTATTTTTGTAAAATAAAGTTAAACTATGGGAATTGTAAATAGAGTGTTATTACAGATTGCAGTTCATATTTATATTCAAGCTTTGCTTACATTTTTATATTGTTGCACTTATCAATAAATATTCATATTGCTGCATTTAACGCTACAACTTATTCAATTTTACGACAATGTATAAGAGAAAAATCTAATTTTGGGTATTCTGTATTGTTGTAAATTAAAATTAAACAATGGGAACTGTAATTAGAGTGTCTTGCCTTTTTCCATTTCATATTTATATTCAAGCTTTTTTTACATTTATCAATATACGGTCATGTTGTTGCATTTAACACAATAAATTGTTCAATTTTGCGACAATGTATAACAGAAAAATCTAATTTTGGGAATGCTGTATTGTTGTAAAATAAAGTTAAACATAGAAAACTGTAATAAGAGTGATTTACAGATTGCAGTTCATATTTATATTCAAGCTTTTTTTACACTTTTATATTGTTGCACTTATCAATATACGGTCATATTGTTGCATTTAACACTGTAACCTATTCAATTTACTGCAATGTATAACAGAAAAATTTAATTTTGGGAATGCTGTATTGTTGTAAAATAAAATTCAACAATTGGAATTGCAATTAAAAATTTTTATAGATTGCAGTTCATATTTATGTTCAACTTTGTTTACATTTTTATTTTGTTGCACTTATCAATACCTAGTCATATGGTTGCATTTAACGCTATAACTTATTCAAGCTTTGTTTACATTTTTATATTGTTGCAATTATCAATATAGGGTCATATTGTGGTATTTAACACTATAACTTATTCAATTTTACGACAATGTATAACAGAAAAATCTAATTTTGGGAATGTTGTATTGTTGTAAAATAAACATCAACAATGGGAATTTTAATTAGAATGTTTTTACAGTTTACAGTTGATATTTATATTCAAGATTTGTTTACATTTTTATATTGTTGCACATATCAATATACAGTCATATTGTTGCATTTAACACTGTAACTTATTCAATTTTACAACAATGTATAACAGAAAAATCTAATTTTGGGAATGCTGTATTGTTGTATAATAAAGTTCAACAATGAAAACTGTAATTAGAGTGATTTACTGATTGCAGTTCATACTTATATTCAAGCTTTGCTTACATTTTTATATTGTTGCACTTATCAATAAATATTCATATTGCTGCATTTAACGCTATAACTTATTCAATTTTACGACAATGTATAACAGAAAAATCTAATTTTAGGTATTCTGTATTGTTGTAAATTAAAATTAAACAATGGGATCTGTAATTAAAGTGTATTTCCATTTTCCATTTCATATTTATATTCAAGCTTTTTTTTCATTTTTATATTGTTGCACTTATCAATATACGGTCATATTGTTGCATTTAACACAATAAATTATTCAATTTTGCGACAATGTATAACAGAAAAATCTAATTTTAAGAGTGCTGTACTTTTTTAAAATAATGTTCAGAAATGGAAACAGTAATTAGAGTGATTTACAGATTGCAGTTCATATTTATATTCAAGCTTTGCTTACATTTTCATATTGTTGCACTTATCAATACCTAATCATATTGTTGCATTTAACAAAATTAAATTTTCAATTTTAAGACAATGTATAAGAGAAAAATCTAATTTTGGGAATGCTGTATTGTTGTAAAATAAAGTTAAACAATGGGAATTGTAAATAGAGTGTTATTACAGATTGCAGTTCATATTTATATTCAAGCTTTGCTTACATTTTTATATTGTTGCACTTATCAATAAATATTCATATTGCTGCATTTAACGCTATAACTTATTCAATTTTACGACAATGTGTAACAGAAAAATCAAATTTTATGGTATTCTGTATTGTTGTAAATTAAAATTAAACAATGGGAACTGTAATTAGAGTGTCTTACCATTTTCCATTTCATATTTATATTCAAGCTTTTTTTACATTTTTATATTGTTGCACTTATCAATTTACGATCATATTGTTGCATTTAACACAACAAATTATTATATTTTGCGAAAATGTATAACAGAAAAATCTGATTTTGGGAATGCTGTATTGTTGTATAATAAAGTTCAACAATGAAAACTGTAATTAGAATGATTTACTGATTGCAGTTCATATTTATATTCAAGCTTTGCTTACTATTTTATATTGTTGCACTTATCAATACCTAATCATATTGTTGCATTTAACACAATAAATTATTCAATTTTAAGACAATGAATAAGAGAAAAATCTAATTTTGGGAATGCTGTATTGTTGTAAAATAAAATTCAACAATGGGAATTGTAAATAGAGTGTTATTACAGATTGATGTTCATATTTATATTCAAGCTTTGCTTACATTTTTATATTGTTGCACTTATCAATAAATATTCATATTGCTGCATTTAACGCTATAACTTATTAAATTTTACGACAGTGTATAACAGAAAACTCTAATTTTGGGTATTCTGTATTGTTGTAAATTAAAATTAAACAATGGGAACTGTAATTAGAGTGTCTTTCCATTTTCCATTTCATATTTATATTTAAGCTTTTTTTATATTTTTATATTGTTGCACTTATCAATATACAGTCATATTGTTGCATTTAACACTGTAACTTATTCAATTTTACAACAATGTATAACAGAAAAATCTAATTTTGGGAATGCTGCATTGTTGTATAATAAAGTTCAACAATGAAAACTGTAATTAGAGTGATTTACAGATTGCGGTTCATATTTATATTCAAGCTTTGCTTACATCTTTATATTGTTGACCTTATCAATACATAGTCATATTGTATCATTTAACGCAATAACTTATTCAATTTTACGACAATGTATAACAGAAAAATTTAATTTTGTGAGTGCTATATTGTTGTAAAATAAAATTCAACAATGGGAACTGTAATTAGAGTGTCTTTCCATTTTACATTTCATATTTATATTCAAGCTTTTTTTACACTTTTATATTGTTCCACTTATCAATACATAGTCATATTGTTGCATTTAACACTATAACTTATTCAATTTTACGAAAATGTATAACAGAAAAATCTAATTTTGGGAATGTTGTATTGTACTAAAATAAACATCAACAATGGGAATTGTAATTAGAGTGTTTTTACAGATTGCATTTGATATTTACATTCAAGATTTGTTTACATTTTTATATTGTTGCACTTATCAATACATAGTCATATTGTTGCATTTAACGCTATAACTTATTCAAAATTTGTTTACATATTCATATAGTTGCAATTATCAATATACGGTCATATTGTGGTATTTAACACTATAAATTATACAATTTTACGACAATGTATAACAGAAAAATCTAATTTTGGGAATGTTCTATTATTGTAAAATAAACATCAACAATGGGAATTGTAATTAGAGTGTTTTTACAGATGACAGTTGATATTTACATTCAAGATTTGTTTACATTTTTATATTGTTGCACTTATCAATACATAATCATATTGTTGCATTTAACGCTATAACTCATTCAATTTTACGACAATGTATAACAGAAAAATTTGATTTTGGGAATGCTGTATTGTTGTAATATAAAATTCAACAATTGGAATTGCAATTAAAAAATTTTATAGATTGCAGTTCATATTCATGTTCAACTTTCTTTACATTTTTATATTGTTGAACTTATCAATACCTAGTCATATTGTTGCATTTAACGCTATAACTTATTCAATTTTTCGACAATGTATAAGAGAAAAATCTAATTTTGGGAATGCTGTATTGTTGTAGAATAAAGTTGAACAATGGAAACTGTAATTAGAGTGATTTACAGATTGCAGTTCATATTTATATTCAAGCTTTTTTTACATTTTTATATTGCTGCACTTATCAATATACGGTCATATTATTGCATTTAACGCAATAACTTATTCAATTTAATGACAATATATAACAGAAAAATCTAATTGTGTTAATGCTGTATTGCTGTAAAATAAAATACAACAATGAGAACTGTAATTAGAGTGTCTTTCCAATTTACATTTCAAATTTATATTCAAGCTTTTTTTACATTTTTATATTGTTGCACTTATCAATACACGGTCATATTGTGGTATTTAACACTATAACTTATTCAATTTTACGGCAATGTATAACAGAAAAATCTAATTTGGGAATGTTGTATTGTTATAAAATAAGCATGAAAAATGGGAATTGTATTTAGAGTGTTTTTCCAGATTACAGTTGATATTTACATTCAAGTTTTGTTTGTAGTTTTATATTGTTGCGCTTAGCAATATACAGTCATATTGTCGCATTTAACACTGTAACTTATTCAATTTTACAACAATGTATAACAGAAAAATCTAATTTTGAGAATGCTGTATGGTTGTAAAACAATGTTCAACTATGGGAATTGTAATTAATGTGTTACTACAGATTGCAGTGCATATTTATATTCTAGCTTTCTTTACATTTTTCTATTGTTGCACTTATCAATACTTATTCATATTATTGCATTTAACGCTATAACTTATTCAATTTTTCGAATATGTATATCAGAAAAATCTAATTTTGGGTATTCTGTATTGTTGTAAATTAAAATTAAACAATGGGAACTGTAATTAGAGTGTCTTTCCATTTTCAATTTCATATTTATATTCAAGCTTTTTTTTACATTTTTATATTGTTGCACTTTTCATTATACGGTCAAATATTTGCATTTAACATAATAAATTATTCAATTTTACGACAATGTATAATAGAAAAATTTACTTTTGTGAGTGCTGTATTGTTGTAAATTAAAATTAAACAATGGGAACTGTAATTAGATTGTCTTTCCATTTTCCATTTCATATTTATATTCAAGCTTTTTTTACATTTTTATATTGTTGCACTTATCAATATACGGTCATATTGTTGCATTTAACACAATAAATTATTCAATTTTGCGACAATGTATAACAGAAAAATCTAACTTTGGGAATGCTGTATTGTTGTATAATAAATTTCAACAATGAAAACTGTAATTAGAGTGATTTACTGATTGCAGTTCATATTTATATTCAATCTTTGCTTACATTTTTATATTGTAGCACTTATCAATACATAGTCATATTGTTTCATTTAACACTATAACTTATTCAATTTTACAACAATGTATAACAGAAAAATCTAATTTTGGGAATGCTGTATTGTTGTAAAATAAAATTCAACAATGGGAATTGTAAATAGAGTGTTATTACAGATTGCAGTTCATATTTATATTCAAGCTTTGCTTACATTTTTATATTGTTGCACTTATCAATAAATATTAATATTGCTGCATTTAACGCTATAACTTATTCAATTTTACGACAATGTATAACAGAAAAATCTAATTTTGGGTATTCTGTATTTTTGTAAATTAAAATTAACAATGGGATCTGTAATTAGAGTGTATTTCCATTTTCCATTTCATATTTATATTCAAGCTTTTTTTACATTTTTATATTATTGCACATATCAATATACGGTCATATTGTTGCATTTAACACAATAAATCATTCAATTTTGCGACAATGTATAACAGAAAAATCTAATTTTGGGAGTGCTGTATTTTTGTAAAATAATGTTCAACAATGGAAATAGTAATTAGAGTATTAAAATAGGAAATGAAGCCTTTGTGCAAAAATGTTTAAAGATAGAAAATCAACGATTATAAATGCACAAATAAAGTAAGAAAAGGTAGCAAACAGCCGTTTCGAATCTTATTCAATTTTACGACAATGTATAACAGAAAAATCTGATTTTGGGTATTCTGTATTGTTGTAAATTAAAATTAAACAATGGGAACTGTAATTAAATTGTCTTTCCATTATCCATTTCATATTTATATTCAAGCTTTTTTTACATTTTTATATTGTTGCACTTATCAATATACGGTCATATTATTGCATTTAACACAATAAATTATTCAATTTTGCGACAATGTATAACAGAAAAATCTAATATTGGGAATGCTGTATTGTTGTATAATAAATTTCAACAATGAAAACTGTAATTAGAGTGATTTACTGATTGCAGTTCATATTTATATTTAATCTTTGCTTACATTTTTATATTGTTGCACTTATCAATACATAGTCATATTGTTTCATTTAACACTATAACTTATTCAATTTTACAACAATGTATAACAGAAAAATCTAATTTTGGGAATGCTGTATTGTTGTAAAATAAAATTCAACAATGGGAATTGTAAATAGAGTGTTATTACAGATTGCAGTTCATATTTATATTCAAGCTTTGCTTACATTTTTATATTGTTGCACTTATCAATAAATATTCATATTGCTGCATTTAACGCTATAACTTATTCAATTTTACGACAATGTATAACAGAAAAATCTAATTTTGGGTATTCTGTATTGTTGTAAATTAAAATTAAACAATGGGATCTGTAATTAGAGTGTATTTCCATTTTCCATTTCATATTTATATTCAAGCTTTTTTTACATTTTTATATTGTTGCACTTATAAATATATATGGTCATATTGTTGCATTTAACACAATAAATCATTCAATTTTGCGACAGTGTATAACAGAAAAATCTAATTTTGGGAGTGCTGTATTTTTGTAAAATAATGTTCAACAATGGAAATAGTAATTAGAGTATTAAAATAGGAAATGAAGCCTTTGTGCAAAAATGTTTAAAGATAGAAAATCAACGATTATAAATGCACAAATAAAGTAAGAAAAGGTAGCAAACAGCCGTTTCGAATCTACTATGGAGATTCTTCATCAGTGCAAAACTCAGCGAGCTTGAAAAAGCAAAACTGAGCAAAGAGACAGAGAGACGCAGGCTTATATACCCGCTACGGAAGCTATCCCGCCTAAAAGAGAGCAACCAATGAGAAGTGAGCAGCCTAACAACTGGATGGACAAGTAGCGACATCTACCGGAGAATAAACAAAACAAAACTAAAAAGTGAGAGAAGAAAAAAAAAGGTTTAAATTAAAGATTTCCAAATGCTAGGAAAAAAAGGCGTACTTGATAAGTCATTGACTAAGGAGTGAGAATTTTTAATGATGTGGTAAGCTTCCCAAAAAAGGCTGACAAAGGTGGTCAGATTGTTGTTCTTGACAAGTCTACATATTTGGAGAAATCCCAGAAATTAATTAATGATGGTCCCTATGTGGATATCTACAAAGTCCCTTCCTCTAGTGAAATTGATACTATCAAATCTGCCATTAAGTTTACGCACATTATTCCTGCTATATTAAAGAAGTCTCTTATTCCTTCAGTTGCTCATTGTGCCAGGTTTTATGCTTTACCTAAGGTTCATAAACCTGACATTCCTTTTAGACCCATCGTCTCCAATATCGGTACGGCTTCTTATAAACTTGCAAAATATCTTGTTTCCATATTTTCTCCTCTTTCAAGCGGTAATTCTTTCACTGTTAAAAATTCTTTTGAATTTGTTAAGAAACTTCACAGTTTTAAGCCACAAGGCCACATGATGGTTTCTTTTGATGTTTCATCATTATTTACTAATGTTCCTGTCGAAGGGGTTTTAGATTGCCTGAAGAAAAGGCTCTGTGAATTTCATTTTTCTTTTTTCGAAATCCAGGAGCTCATTCATCTCACTCGTGTTTGCTTGTCTCAAAACACTTTTGTATTTAACGGGAATTTCTTTCTTATGACTGACGGTTTGGCTATGGGTAACCCTCTTAGTCCGATTTTATGTGATTTTTACATGCACTATTTTGAAATAAAATTGTTTGAATTCTTAAAATTTCAGTTTTATGTTCGTTACGTAGATGATGTTTTTGCTTTAATTGATGTGAATTCAGATATAAATCACATTCTCTCTGTTATGAATTCTATTGATTTTTACATTCAATTTACTTTTGAAGTTGAATCGAACAATCGCCTATCTTTTCTGGATGTCCTTGTTATTCGCGATGATGATAATTTTCAGACTACTGTCTTTCGTAAACCTTTTGCGGTCAGTCTTCCACCTCATAGATATTCTTCACATCCTTCTAACCAGAAAGTTGCGGCTTTTAAAACTTTTATTTTCCGGGCTTCCAATATTTGTTCAACTCCTCAGTTACTCAGTGATGAACTTAATTATCTTAAAGCTATTGCTGTTGATCGTGGTTATTCCCCTAATATTATAGATTCAGTTCATAGAAAATTGACAAAATCCACCCAATCTGAAAGAAAAAACTTTTATTCGAATTCCAATACTTTGGTTGTTTTGCCTTTTTTTCCCAAAATCAGTCAGCAAGTTGCTAGAATTTTAAAAAGGTTCGATTTCAATGTTATTTTTTCTCCTGTTAATAAAATTGCCTTTTCAAATCTTAAGCATCCCAATGATCGCTTAGATAACTGGGGTATTTACCAAATTTCTTGCCAATGTGGCCTTTCTTATATTGGTCAGACTAAACCTGCTCTCAGATTCCGTTTAACGGAACATAAAAAGTATGTCAAAAATCAAGAGCTTAAACGCTCTTCCATTGCTCAACATTGTTGGTCTTTACAACTTAAGTTTAACTTTTCTTCAGCTACCATTATCCAAAAGTGTCCTTCTATTCTTGATCTTGATTTTTGGGAAGCTTACCACATCATTAAAAATTCTCACTCCTTAGTCAATGACTTATCAAGTACGCCTTATTTTCCTGGCATTTGGAAATCTTTAGTTTAAACCTTTTTTTTTTCTCTCACTTTTTAGTTTTGTTTTGTTTATTCTCCGGTAGATGTCGCTACTTGTCCATCCAGTTGTTAGGCTGCTCACTTCTCATTGGTTGCTCTCTTTTAGGCGGGATCGCTTCCGTAGCGGGTATATAAGCCTGCGTCTCTCTGTCTCTTTGCTCAGTTTTGCTTTTTCTAGCTCGCTGAGTTTTGCACTGATGAAGAATCTCCATAGTAGATTCGAAACGGCTGTTTGCTACCTTTTCTTACTTTATTTGTGCATTTATAATCGTTGGTTTTCTATCTTTAAAGTAATTAGAGTGATTTACAGATTGCAGTTCATATTTATATTCAAGCTTTGCTTACATTTTTATATTGTTGCACTTATCAATACTTAATCATATTGTTGCATTTAACAAAATACATTATTCAAATTTACGACAATGTATAACAGAAAAATCTAATTTTGTTAATGCTGTATTGCTGTAAAATAAAATTCAACAATGAGAACTGTAATTAGAGTGTCTTTCCAATTTACATTTCAAATTTATATTCAAGCTTTTTTTACATTTTTATATTGTTGCACTTATCAATACCTAATCATATTGTTGCATTTAACACAATAAATTATTCAATTTTAAGACAATGTATAAGTGAAAAATCTAATTTTGGGAATGCTGTATTGTTGTAAAATAAAGTTCAACAATGGGAATTGTAAAAAGAGTGTTATTACAGATTGCAGTTCACATTTATATTTAAGCTTTGCTTACATTTTTATATTGTTGCACTTATCAATAAATATTCAAATTGTTGTATTTAACGCTATAACTTATTCAATTTTACGACAATGTATAACTGAAAAATTTAATTTTGGGTATTTTGTATTGTTGTAAATTAAAATTAAACAATGGGAACTGTAATTAGAGTGTCTTTCCATTTTCCATTTCGTATTTATATTCAAGCTTTTTTTACATTTATCAATATACGGTCATATTGTTGCATTTAACACAATAAATTATTCAATTTTGCGACAATGTATAACAGAAAAATCTATCTTTGGGAATGCTGTATTGTTGTAATATAAAATTCAACTATTGGAATTGCAATTAAAAAATTTTATAGATTGCAGTTCATATTTATGTTCAACTTTGTTTACATTTTTATATTGTTGCACTTATCAATACCTAGTCATATTGTTGCATTTAACGCTATAACTTATTCAAGCTTTGTTTACATTTTTATATTGTTGCAATTATCAATATAGGGTCATATTGTGGTATTTAACACTATAACTTATTCAATTTTACGACAAGCTATAACAGAAAAATCTAATTTTGGGAATGTTGTATTGTTGTAATATAAAATTCAACTATTGGAATTACAATTAAAAAATTTTATAGATTGCAGTTCATATTTATGTTCAACTTTGTTTACATTTTTATATTGTTGCACTTATCAATACCTAGTCATATTGTTGCATTTAACGCTATAACTTATTCAAGCTTTGTTTACATTTTTATATTGTTGCAATTATCAATATAGGGTCATATTGTGGTATTTAACACTATAACTTATTCAATTTTACGACAAGGTATAACAGAAAAATCTAATTTTGGGAATGTTGTATTGTTGTAAAATAAACATCAACAATGGGAATTGTAATTAGGATGTTTTTACAGATTACAGTTGATATTTATATTCAAGATTTGTTTACATTTTTATATTGTTGCACTTATCAATAAATATTCATATTGCTGCATTTAACGCTATAACTTATTCAATTTTAGGACAATGTATAACAGAAAAATCTAATTTTGGGTATTCTGTATTGTTGTAAATTAAAATTAAACAATGGGAACTGTAATTAGATTGTCTTTCCATTTTCCATTTCATATTTATATTCAAGCTTTTTTTACATTTTTATATTGTTGCACTTATCAATATACGGTCATATTATTGCATTTAACACAATAAATTATTCAATTTTGCGACAATGTATAACAGAAAAATCTAATATTGGGAATGCTGTATTGTTGTATAATAAATTTCAACAATGAAAACTGTAATTAGAGTGATTTACTGATTGCAGTTCATATTTATATTTAATCTTTGCTTACATTTTTATATTGTTGCACTTATCAATACATAGTCATATTGTTTCATTTAACACTATAACTTATTCAATTTTACAACAATGTATAACAGAAAAATCTAATTTTGGGAATGCTGTATTGTTGTAAAATAAAATTCAACAATGGGAATTGTAAATAGAGTGTTATTACAGATTGCAGTTCATATTTATATTCAAGCTTTGCTTACATTTTTATATTGTTGCACTTATCAATAAATATTCATATTGCTGCATTTAACGCTATAACTTATTCAATTTTACGACAATGTATAACAGAAAAATCTAATTTTGGGTATTCTGTATTGTTGTAAATTAAAATTAAACAATGGGATCTGTAATTAGAGTGTATTTCCATTTTCCATTTCATATTTATATTCAAGCTTTTTTTACATTTTTATATTGTTGCACTTGTAAATATATATGGTCATATTGTTGCATTTAACACAATAAATCATTCAATTTTGCGACAGTGTATAACAGAAAAATCTAATTTTGGGAGTGCTGTATTTTTGTAAAATAATGTTCAACAATGGAAATAGTAATTAGAGTATTAAAATAGGAAATGAAGCCTTTGTGCAAAAATGTTTAAAGATAGAAAACCAACGATTATAAATGCACAAATAAAGTAAGAAAAGGTAGCAAACAGCCGTTTCGAATCTACTATGGAGATTCTTCATCAGTGCAAAACTCAGCGAGCTTGAAAAAGCAAAACTGAGCAAAGAGACAGAGAGACGCAGGCTTATATACCCGCTACGGAAGCTATCCCGCCTAAAAGAGAGCAACCAATGAGAAGTGAGCAGCCTAACAACTGGATGGACAAGTAGCGACATCTACCGGAGAATAAACAAAACAAAACTAAAAAGTGAGAGAAGAAAAAAAAAGGTTTAAATTAAAGATTTCCAAATGCTAGGAAAAAAAGGCGTACTTGATAAGTCATTGACTAAGGAGTGAGAATTTTTAATGATGTGGTAAGCTTCCCAAAAAAGGCTGACAAAGGTGGTCAGATTGTTGTTCTTGACAAGTCTACATATTTGGAGAAATCCCAGAAATTAATTAATGATGGTCCCTATGTGGATATCTACAAAGTCCCTTCCTCTAGTGAAATTGATACTATCAAATCTGCCATTAAGTTTACGCACATTATTCCTGCTATATTAAAGAAGTCTCTTATTCCTTCAGTTGCTCATTGTGCCAGGTTTTATGCTTTACCTAAGGTTCATAAACCTGACATTCCTTTTAGACCCATCGTCTCCAATATCGGTACGGCTTCTTATAAACTTGCAAAATATCTTGTTTCCATATTTTCTCCTCTTTCAAGCGGTAATTCTTTCACTGTTAAAAATTCTTTTGAATTTGTTAAGAAACTTCACAGTTTTAAGCCACAAGGCCACATGATGGTTTCTTTTGATGTTTCATCATTATTTACTAATGTTCCTGTCGAAGGGGTTTTAGATTGCCTGAAGAAAAGGCTCTGTGAATTTCATTTTTCTTTTTTCGAAATCCAGGAGCTCATTCATCTCACTCGTGTTTGCTTGTCTCAAAACACTTTTGTATTTAACGGGAATTTCTTTCGTATGACTGACGGTTTGGCTATGGGTAACCCTCTTAGTCCGATTTTATGTGATTTTTACATGCACTATTTTGAAATAAAATTGTTTGAAGTCTTAAAATTTCAGTTTTATGTTCGTTACGTAGATGATGTTTTTGCTTTAATTGATGTGAATTCAGATATAAATCACATTCTCTCTGTTATGAATTCTATTGATTTTTACATTCAATTTACTTTTGAAGTTGAGTCGAACAATCGCCTATCTTTTCTGGATGTCCTTGTTATTCGCGATGATGATAATTTTCAGACTACTGTCTTTCGTAAACCTTTTGCGGTCAGTCTTCCACCTCATAGATATTCTTCACATCCTTCTAACCAGAAAGTTGCGGCTTTTAAAACTTTTATTTTCCGGGCTTCCAATATTTGTTCAACTCCTCAGTTACTCAGTGATGAACTTAATTATCTTAAAGATATTGCTGTTGATCGTGGTTATTCCCCTAATATTATAGATTCAGTTCATAGAAAATTGACAAAATCCAACCAATCTGAAAGAAAAAAACTTTAATTCGAATTCCAATACTTTGGTTGTTTTGCCTTTTTTTCCCAAAATCAGTCAGCAAGTTGCTAGAATTTTAAAAAGGTCCGATTTCAATGTTATTTTTTCTCCTGTTAATAAAATTGCCTTTTCAAATCTTAAGCATCCCAATAATCGCTTAGATAACTGGGGTATTTACCAAATTTCTTGCCAATGTGGCCTTTCTTATATTGGTCAGACTAAACCTGCTCTCAGATTCCGTTTAACGGAACATAAAAAGTATGTCAAAAATCAAGAGCTTAAACGCTCTTCCATTGCTCAACATTGTTGGTCTTTACAACTTAAGTTTAACTTTTCTTCAGCTACCATTATCCAAAAGTGTCCTTCTATTCTTGATCTTGATTTTTGGGAAGCTTACCACATCATTAAAAATTCTCACTCCTTAGTCAATGACTTATCAAGTACGCCTTATTTTCCTGGCATTTGGAAATCTTTAGTTTAAACCTTTTTTTTTTTTCTCTCACTTTTTAATTTTGTTTTGTTTATTCTCCGGTAGATGTCGCTACTTGTCCATCCAGTTGTTAGGCTGCTCACTTCTCATTGGTTGCTCTCTTTTAGGCGGGATCGCTTCCGTAGCGGGTATATAAGCCTGCGTCTCTCTGTCTCTTTGCTCAGTTTTGCTTTTTCTAGCTCGCTGAGTTTTCACTGATGAAGAAACTCCATAGTAGATTCGAAACGGCTGTTTGCTACCTTTTCTTACTTTATTTGTGCATTTATAATCGTTGGTTTTCTATCTTTAAAGTAATTAGAGTGATTTACAGATTGCAGTTCATATTTATATTCAAGCTTTGCTTACATTTTTATATTGTTGCACTTATCAATACTTAATCATATTGTTGCATTTAACAAAATAAATTATTCAATTTTAAGACAATGTATAAGAGAAAAATCTAATTTTGGAAATGCTGTATTGTTGTAAAATAAAGTTAAACAATGGGAATTGTAAATAGAGTGTTATTACAGATTGCAGTTCATATTTATATTCAAGCTTTGCTTACATTTTTATATTGTTGCACTTATCAATAAATATTCATATTGCTGCATTTAACGCTATAACTTATTTAATTTTACGACAATGTATAACAGAAAAATCTAATTTTGGGTATTCTGTATTGTTGTAAATTAAAATTAAACAATGGGAACTGTAATTAGAGTGTCTTACCATTTTCCATTTCATATTTATATTCAAGCTTTATTTACATTTTTATATTGTTGCACTTATCAATATACGATTATATTGTTGCATTTAACACAACAAAATATTCAATTTTGCGACAATGCATAACAGAAAAATCTAATTTTGGGAATGCTGTATTGTTGTATAATAAAGTTCAACAATGAAATCTGTAATTATAGTGATTTACTGATTGCAGTTCATATTTATATTCAAGCTTTGCTTACATTTTTATATTATTGTACTTATCAATACCTAGTCATATTGCTGCATTTAACGCTATAACTTATCCAATTTTACGACAATGTATAACAGAAAAATCTAATTTTGGGAATGCTGTATTGTTGTAAATTAAAATTAAACAATGGGAACTGTAATTAGAGTGTCTTACCATTTTCCATTTCATATTTATATTCAAGCTTTATTTACATTTTTATATTGTTGCACTTATCAATATACGATCATATTGTTGCATTTAACACAACAAATTATTTAATTTTTCGACAATGTATAACAGAAAAATCTAATTTTAGGAATGCTGTATTGTTGTATAATAAAGTTTAACAATGAAAACTGTAATTAGAGTGATTTACGGATTGCAGTTCATATTTATATTCAAGCTTGTCTTACATTTTTATATTGTTGTACTTATCAATACCTAGTCATATTGCTGCATTTAACGCTATAACTTATTCAATTTTACGACAATGTATAACAGAAAAATCTAATTTTAGGAATGCTGTACTGTTGTAAAATAAAGTTGAACAATGGAAACTGTAATTAGAGAGATTTACAGATTGCAGTTCATATTTATATTCAAGCTTTGCTTACTTTTTTATATTGTTGACCTTATCAATACATAGTCATATTGTATCATTTAACGCAATAACTTATTCAATTTTACGACAATGTATAACAGAAAAATTTAATTTTGTGAGTGCTATATTGTTGTAAAATAAAATTCAACAATGGGAACTGTAATTAGAGTGTCTTTCCATTTTCCATTTCATATTTATATTCAAGCTTTTTTTTACATTTTTATATTGTTGCACTTATCAATATACGGTCATATTGTTGCATTTAACACTATAACTTATTCAATTTTACAACAATGTATAACAGAAAAATCTAATTTTGGGAATGCTGTATTGTTGTAAAATAAAATTCAACAATGGGGAATAGAAATGAAAATTTTTTACAGATTGCAGTTCATATTTATATTCAAGCTTTTGTTACACTTTTATATTGTTGCATTTATCAATATACGGTAATATTTTTGCATTTAACACTGTAACCTATTCAATTTACTGCAATGTATAACAGAAAAATTTAATTTTGGGAATCCTGTATTGTTGTAATATAAAATTCAACAATTGGAATTGCAATTAAAAAATTTTATAGATTGCAGTTCATATTTATGTTCACCTTTGTTTACATTTTAATATTGTTGCACTTATCAATACCTAGTCATATTGTTGCATTTAACGCTATAACTTATTCAAGCTTTGTTTACATTTTTATATTTTTGCAATTACCAATATAGGGTCATATTGTGGTATTTAACACTATAACTTATTCAATTTCACGACAATGTATAACAGAAAAATCTAATTTTGGAAATGTTGTATTGTTGTAAAATAAACATCAACAATGGGAATTTTAATTAGAATGTTTTTACAGTTTACAGTTGATATTTATATTCAAGATTTGTTTACATTTTTATATTGTTGCACATATCAATATACAGTCATATTGTTGCATTTAACACTGTAACTTATTCAATTTTACAACAAAGTATAACAGAAAAATCTAATTTTGGGAATGCTGTATTGTTGTAAAATAAAATTCAACAATGGGAATTGTAAATAGAGTGTTATTACAGATTGCAGTTCATAGTTATATTCAAGCTTTGCTTACATTTTTATATTGTTGCACTTATCAATAAATATTCATATTGCTGCATTTAACGCTATAACTTATTCAATTTTACGACAATGTATAACAGAAAAATCTAATTTTGGGTATTCTGTATTGTTTTAAATTAAAATTAAACAATGGGATCTGTAATTAGAGTGTATTTCCATTTTCCATTTCATATTTATATTCAAGCTTTTTTTACATTTTTATATTGTTGCACTTAATATACGGTCATATTGTTGCATTTAACACAATAAATCATTCAATTTTGCGACAATGTATAACAGAAAAATCTAATTTTGGGAGTGCTGTAATTTTGTAAAATAATATTCAACAATGTAAACACTAATTAGAGTGATTTACAGATTGCAGTTCATATTTATATTCAAACTTTGCTTACATTTTTATATTGTTGCACTTATCAATAAATATTCATATTGCTGCATTTAACGCTACAACTTATTCAATTTTACGGAAATGTATAAGAGAAAAATCTAATTTTGGGTATTCTGTATTGTTGTAAATTAAAATTAAACAATGGGAACTGTAATTACAGTGTCTTACCATTTTCAATTTCATATTTATATTCAAGCTTTTTTTACATTTATCAATATACGGTCATGTTGTTGCATTTAACACAATAAATTATTCAATTTTGCGACAATGTATAACAGAAAAATCTAATTTTGGGAACGCTGTATTGTTGTAAAATAAAGTTAAACAATGAAAACTGTAATTAGAGGGATTTACAGATTGCAGTTCATATTTATATTCAAGCTTTTTTTACAATTTTGTATTGTTGCACTTATCAATATACGGTCATATTGTTGCATTTAACACTGTAACCTCTTCAATTTACTGCAATGTATAACAGAAAAATTTAATTTTGGGAATGCTGTATTGTTGTAATATAAAATTCAACAATTGGAATTGCAATTAAAAATTTTTATAGATTGCAGTTCATATTTATGTTCAACTTTGTTTACATTTTTATATTGTTGCACTTATCAATACCTAGTCATATGGTTGCATTTAACGCTATAACTTATTCAAGCTTTGTTTACATTTTTATATTGTTGCAATTATCAATATAAGATCATATTGTGGTATTTAACACTATAACTTATTCAATTTTACGACAATGTATAACAGAAAAATCTAATTTTGGGAATGTTGTATTGTTGTAAAATAAACATCAACAATGGGAATTTTAATTTGAATGTTTTTACAGTTTACAGTTAATATTTATATTCAAGATTTGTTTACATTTTTATATTGTTGCACTTATCAATATACAGTCATATTGTTGCATTTAACACTAACTTATTCAATTTTACAACAATGTATAACAGAAAAATCTAATTTTGGGAATGCTGTATTGTTGTATAATAAAGTTCAACAATGAAAACTGTAATTAGAATGATTTACTGATTGCAGTTCATATTTATATTCAAGCTTTGCTTACATTTTTATATTGTTGCACTTATCAATAAATATTAATATTGCTGCATTTAACGCTATAACTTATTCAATTTTAAGACAATGTATAACAGAAAAATCTAACTTTGGGTATTCTGTATTTTTGTAAATTAAAATTAACAATGGGATCTGTAATTAGAGTGTATTTCCATTTTCCATTTCATATTTATATTCAAGCTTTTTTTACATTTTTATATTGTTGCACATATCAATATACGGTCATATTGTTGCATTTAACACAATAAATCATTCAATTTTGCGACAATGTATAACAGAAAAATCTAATTTTGGGAGTGCTGTATTTTTGTAAAATAATGTTCAACAATGGAAACAGTAATTAGAGTGATTTACAGATTGCTGTTCATATTTATATTCAAGCTTTGCTTATATTTTTATATTGTTGCATTTATCAATACCTAATCATATTGTTGCATTTAACAAAATAAATTATTCAATTTTAAGACAATGTATAAGAGAAAAATCTAATTTGGGAATGCTGTATTGTTGTAAAATAAAGTTAAACAATGAGAATTTTAAATAGAGTGTTATTACAGATTGCAGTTTATATTTATATTCAAGCTTTGCTTACATTTTTATATTGTTGTACTTATCAATACCTAGTCATATTGCTGCATTTAACGCTATAACTTATTCAATTTTACGACAATGTATAACAGAAAAATCTAACTTTGGGTATTCTGTATTGTTGTAAATTAAAATTAAACAATGGGAACTGTAATTAGAGTGTCTTACCATTTTCCATTTCATATTTATATTCAAGCTTTATTTACATTTTTATATTGTTGCACTTATCAATATACGATCATATTGTTGCATTTAACACAACGAATTATTTAATTTTTCGACAATGTATAACAGAAAAATCTAATTTTAGGAATGCTGTATTGTTGTATAATAAAGTTCAACAGTAAAAACTGTAATTAGAGTGATTTACTGATTGCAGTTCATATTTATATTCAAGCTTTGCTTACATTTTTATATTGTTGTACTTATCAATACCTAGTCATATTGCTGCATTTAACGCTATAACTTATTCAATTTTACGACAATGTATAACAGAAAAATCTGATTTTGGGAATGCTGTATTGTTGTAAAATAAAGTTGAACAATGGAAACTGTAATTAGGGAGATTTAGAGATTGCAGTTTATATTTATATTCAAGCTTTGCTTACATTTTTATATTGTTGCACTTATCAATACATAGTCATATTGTTGCATTTAACGCTATAACTTATTCAAGCTTTGTTTACATATTCATATTGTTGCAATTATCAATATACGGTCATATTGTGGTATTTAACACTATAACTTATTCAATTTTACGACAATGTATAACAGAAAAATCTAATTTTGGGAATGTTCTATTGTTGTAAAATAAACATCAACAGTGGGAATTGTAATTAGAGTGTTTTTACAGATGACAGTTGATATTTACATTCAAGATTTGTTTACAGTTTATATTGTTGCACTTATCAATACATATTCATATTGTTGCATTTAACGCTATAACTTATTCAATTTTACGACAATGTATAACAGAAAAATTTAATTTTGGGAATGCTGTTGTAAAATAAAGTGTAACAATGGAAACTGTAATTAGAGTGATTTATAGATTGCAGTTCATATTTATATTCAAGCCTTTTTTACATTTTTATATTGCTGCACTTATCAATATACGGTCATATTATTGCATTTAACGCAATAACTTATTCAATTTAATGACAATATATAACAGAAAAATCTAATTGTGTTAATGCTGTATTGCTGTAAAATAAAATACAACAATGAGAACTGTAATTAGAGTGTCTTTCCAATTTACATTTCAAATTTATATTCAAGCTTTTTTTACATTTTTATATTGTTGCACTTATCAATACACGGTCATATTTTGGTATTTAACAGTATAACTTATTCAATTTTACGGCAATGTATAACAGAAAAATCTAATTTTGGGAATGTTGTATTGTTATAAAATAAGCATGAAAAATGGGAATTGTATTTAGAGTGATTTTACAGATTACAGTTGATATTTACATTCAAGTTTTGTTTACATTTTTATATTGTTGCACTTAGCAATATACAGTCATATTGTTGCATTTAACACTGTAACTTATTCAATTTTACAACAATGTATAACAGAAAAATCTAATTTTGAGAATGCTGTATGGTTGTAAAACAATGTTCAACTATGGGAATTGTAATTAATGTGTTACTACAGATTGCAGTTCATATTTATATTCTAGCTTTCTTTACATTTTTCTATTGTTGCACTTATCAATACTTATTCATATTATTGCATTTAACGCTATAACTTATTCAAATTTTCGACAATGTATAACAGAAAAATCTAATTTTGGGTATTCTGTATTGTTGTAAATTAAAATTAAACAATGGGAACTGTAATTAGAGTGTCTTTCCATTTTCCATTTCATATTTATATTCAAGCTTTTTTTTACATTTTTATATTGTTGCACTTATCAATATACGGTCAAATATTTGCATTTAACACAATAAATTATTCAATTTTACGACAATGTATAACAGAAAAATTTAATTTTGTGAGTGCTGTATTGTTGAAAAATGAAATTCAACAATGGGAACTGTAATTAGAGTGTCTTTCCATTTTTTATTTCATATTTATATTCAAGCTTTTTTTACATTTTTATATTGTTGCACTTATCAATATACGGTCATATTGTTGCATTTAACACTATAACTTATTCAATTTTACAACAATGTATAACAGAAAAATCTAATTTTGGGAATGCTGTATTGTTGTAAAATAAAATTCAACAATGGGGAATAGAAATGAAATTTTTTTACAGATTGCAGTTCATATTTATATTCAAGCTTTTTTTACACTTTTATATTGTTGCACTTATCAATATACGGTAATATTTTTGCATTTAACACTGTAACCTATTCAATTTACTGCAATGTATAACAGAAAAATTTAATTTTGGGAATGCTGTATTGTTGTAATATAAAATTCAACAATTGGAATTGCAATTAAAAAATTTTATAGATTGCATTTCATATTTATGTTCAACTTTGTTTACATTTTTATATTGTTGCACTTATCAATACCTAGTCATATTGTTGCATTTAACGCTATAACTTATTCAAGCTTTGTTTACATTTTTATATTGTTGCAATTATCAATATAGGGTCATATTGTGGTATTTAACACTATAACTAATTCAATTTTACGACAATGAATAACAGAAAAATCTAATTTTGGAAATGTTGTATTGTTGTAAAATAAACATCAACAATGGGAATTGTAATTAGAATGTTTTTACAGATTACAGTTGATATTTATATTCAGGATTTGTTTACATTTTTATATTGATGCACTTATCAATATACAGTCATATTGTTGCATTTAACACTGTAACTTTTTCAATTTTACAACAAAGTATAACAGAAAAATCTAGTTTTGGGAATGCTGTATTGTTGTATAATAAAGTTCAACAATGAAAACTGTAATTAGAATGATTTACTGATTGCAGTTCATATTTATATTCAAGCTTTGCTTACATTTTTATAGGGATCTGTAATTAGAGTGTATTTTCATTTTCCATTTTATATTTATATTCAAGCTTTTTTTACATTTTTATATTGTTGCACTTATTAATATACGGTCATTGTGTTGCATTTAACACAATAAATTATTCAATTTTGCGACAATGTATAACAGAAAAATCTAATTTTGGGAATGCTGTATTGTTGTAAAATAAAATTCAACAATGGGAATTGTAAATAGAGTGTTATTACAGATTGCAGTTCATATTTATATTCAAGCTTTGCTTACATTTTTATATTGTTGCACTTATCAATAAATATTCATATTGCTGCATTTAACGCTATAACTTATTCAATTTTACGACAATGTATAACAGAAAAATCTAATTTTGGGTATTCTGTATTGTTTTAAATTAAAATTAAACAATGGGATCTGTAATTAGAGTGTATTTCCATTTTCCATTTCATATTTATATTCAAGCTTTTTTTACATTTTTATATTGTTGCACTTAATATACGGTCATATTGTTGCATTTAACACAATAAATCATTCAATTTTGCGACAATGTATAACAGAAAAATCTAATTTTGGGAGTGCTGTAATTTTGTAAAATAATGTTCAACAATGTAAACACTAATTAGAGTGATTTACAGATTGCAGTTCATATTTATATTCAAGCTTTGCTTACATTTTTATATTGTTGCACTTATCAATAAATATTCATATTGCTGCATTTAACGCTACAACTTATTCAATTTTACGGAAATGTATAAGAGAAAAATCTAATTTTGGGTATTCTGTATTGTTGTAAATTAAAATTAAACAATGGGAACTGTAATTAGAGTGTCTTACCATTTTCAATTTCATATTTATATTCAAGCTTTTTTTACATTTTTATATTGTTGCACTTATCAATATACAGTCAAATATTTGCATTTAACACAATAAATTATTCAATTTTACGACAATGTATAACAGAAAAATTTAATTTTGTGAGTGCTGTATTGTTGTAAAATGAAATTCAACAATGGGAACTGTAATTAGAGTGTCTTTCCATTTTTTATTTCATATTTATATTCAAGCTTTTTTTACATTTTTATATTGTTGCACTTATCAATATAAATGGTCATATTGTTGCATTTAACACAACAAATTATTATATTTTGCGACAATGTATAACAGAAAAATCTGATTTTGGGAATGCTGTATTGTTGTATAATAAAGTTCAACAATGAAAACTGTAATTAGAATGATTTACGGATTGCAGTTCATATTTATATTCAAGCTTTGCTTACATTTTTATATTGTTGCACTTATCAATACCTAATAATATTGTTGCATTTAACACAATAAATTATTCAATTTTAAGACAATGAATAAGAGAAAAATCTAATTTTGGGAATGCTGTATTGTTGTAAAATAAAATTCAAAAATGGGAATTGTAAATAAAGTGTTATTACAGATTGATGTTCATATTTATATTCAAGCTTTGCTTACATTTTTATATTGTTGCACTTATCAATAAATATTCATATTGCTGCATTTAACGCTATAACTTATTCAATTTTACTACAATGTATAACAGAAAAATCTAATTTTGGGTATTCTGTATTGTTGTAAATTATAATTAAACAATGGGAACTGTAATTAGAGTGTCTTTCCATTTTCCATTTCATATTTATATTTAAGCTTTTTTTACATTTTTATATTGTTGCACTTATAAATATATATGGTCATATTGTTGCATTTAACACAATAAATTATTCAATTTTAAGACAATGTATAAGAGAAAAATCTAATTTTGGGAATGCTGTATTGTTGTAAAATAAAGTTAAACTATGGGAATTGTAAATAGAGTGTTTTTACAGATTGCAGTTCATATTTATATTCAAGCTTTGCTTACATTTTTATATTGTTGCACTTATCAATAAATATTCATATTGCTGCATTTAACGCTACAACTTATTCAATTTTACGACAATGTATAAGAGAAAAATCTAATTTTGGGTATTCTGTATTGTTGTAAATTAAAATTAAACAATGGGAACTGTAATTAGAGTGTCTTTCCATTTTCCATTTCATATTTATATTTAAGCTTTTTTTACATTTTTATATTGTTGCACTTATAAATATATATGGTCATATTGTTGCATTTAACACAATAAATCATTCAATTTTGCGACAATGTATAACAGAAAAATCTAATTTTGGGAGTGCTGTATTTTTGTAAAATAATGTTCAACAATGGAAACAGTAATTAGAGTGTTTTTACAGATTGCAGTTGATATTTACATTCAAGATTTGTTTACCTTTTTATATTGTTGCACTTATCAATATACAGTCATATTGTTGCATTTAACACTGTAACTTATTATATTTTACAACAATGTATAACAGAAAAATTTAATTTTGGGAATGCTGTATTGTTGTAAAATAAAGTTCAACTATGGGAATTTTAATTAGTGTTACTACAGATTGCAGTTCATATTTATATTCTAGTTTTCTTTACATTTTTATATTGCTGCACTTATCAATATACGGTCATATTATTGCATTTAACGCTATAACTTATTCAAATTTACGACAAAGTATAACAGAAAAATCTAATTTTGTTAATGCTGTATTGCTGTAAAATAAAATTCAACAATGAGAACTGTAATTAGAGTGTCTTTCCAATTTACATTTCAAATTTATATTCAAGGTTTTTTTACATTTTCATATTGTTGCACTTATCAATACCTAATCATATTGTTGCATTTAACGCAATAAATTATTCAATTTTAAGACAATGTATAAGTGAAAAATCTAATTTTGGGAATGCTATATTGTTGTATAATAAAGTTCAACAATGAAAACTGTAATTAGAGTGATTTACGGATTGCAGTTCATATTTATATTCAAGCTTTGCTTACATTTTTATATTGTTGTACTTATCAATACCTAGTCATATTGCTGCATTTAACGCTATAACTTATCCAATTTTACGACAATGTGTAACAGAAAAATCTAATTTTGGGAATGCTGTATTGTTGTAAAATAAAGTTGAACAATGGAAACTGTAATTAGAGAGATTTACAGATTGCAGTTCATATTTATATTCAAGCTTTGCTTACATTTTTATATTGAAACCTTATCAATACATAGTCATATTGTATAATTTAACGCAATAACTTATTCAATTTTACGACAATGTATAACAGAAAAATTTAATTTTGTGAGTGCTATATTGTTGTAAAATAAAATTCAACAATGGGAACTGTAATTAGAGTGTCTTTCCATTTTACATTTCATATTTCTATTCAAGCTTTTTTTATACTTTTATATTGTTGCACTTATATATACATAGTCATATTGTTGCATTTAACGATATAACTTATTCAATTTTACGACAATGTATAACAGAAAAATCTAATTTTTGAATGCTGTATTGTTGTAAAATAAAGTTGAACAATGGAAACTGTAATTAGAGTGATTTACAGATTGCAGTTCATATTTATATTCAAGCTTTGCTTACATTTTTATATTGTTGCACTTATCAATAAATATTCATATTGCTGCATTTAACGTTTTAACTCATTCAATTTTACGACAATGTATAACAGAAAAATCTAATTTTGGGAATGTTGTATTGTTGTAAAATAAACATCAAAATGGGAATTGTATTTAGAGTGTTTTTACAGATTACAGTTGATATTTACATTCAAGATTTGTTTACCTTTTTATATTGTTGCACTTATCAATATACAGTCATATTGTTGCATTTAACACTGTAACTTATTATATTTTACAACAATGTATAACAGAAAAATTTAATTTTGGGAATGCTGTATTGCTGTAAAATAAAATTCAACAATGAGAACTGTAATTAGAGTGTCTTTCCATTTTACATTTCATATTTATATTCAAGCTTTTTTTACATTTTTATATTGTTGCACTTATCAATACATGGTCATATTGTTGCATTTAACACTGTAACGTATTCAATTTTACAACAGTGTATAACAGAAAAATCTAAATTTGGGAATGCTGTATTTTTGTAAAATAAAGTTCAACAATGAGAATTGTAATTAGAGTGTTATTACAGATTGCAGTTCATATTTATATTCAAGCTTTTTTTACATTTTTATATTGCTGCACTTATCAATATACGGTCATATTATTGCATTTAACGCTATAACTTATTCAAATTTACGACAATGTATAACAGAAAAATCTAATTTTGTTAATGCTGTATTGCTGTAAAATAAATTTCAACAATGAGAACTGTAATTAGAGTGTCTTTCCAATTTACATTTCAAATTTATATTCAAGCTTTTTTTACAATTTTATATTGTTGCACTTATCAATACCTAATCATATTGTTGCATTTAACACTATAAATTATTCATTTTTAAGACAATGTATAAGAGAAAAATCTAATTTTGGGAATGCTGTATTGTTGTAAAATAAAGTTCAACAATGGGAATTGTAAATAGTGTGTTATTACAGATTGCAGTTCATATTTATATTTAAGCTTTGCTTACATTTTTATATTGTTGCACTTATCAATAAATATTCAAATTGTTGTATTTAACGCTATAACATATTCAAGCTTTGTTTACATTTTTATATTGTTGCAATTATCAATATAGGGTCTTATTGTGGTATTTAAAACTATAACTTATTCAATTTTACGACAATGTATATCAGAAAAATCTAATTTTGGGAATGTTGTATTGTTGTAAAATAAACATCAACAATGGGAATTGTAATTAGAATGTTTTTACAGATTACAGTTGATATTTATATTCAAGATTTGTTTACATTTTTATATTGTTGCACTTATCAATATACAGTCATATTGTTGCATTTAACACTGTAACTTATTCAATTTTACAACTATGTACAACTGAAAAATCTAATTTTCGGAATACTGTATATTTGTATAATAAAGTTCAACAATGAAAACTGTAATTAGAGTGATTTACTGATTGCAGTTCATATTTATATTCAAGCTTTGCTTACTTTTTTATATTGTTGCACTTATCAATAAATATTCATATATCTGCATTTAACGCTATAACTTATTCAATTTTACGACAATGTATAACAGAAAAATCTAATTTTGTGTATTCTGTATTGTTGTAAATTAAAATTAAACAATGGGATCTGTAATTAGAGTGTATTTCCATTTTCCATTTCATATTTATATTCAAGCTTTTTTTACCTTTTTATATTGTTGCACTTATCAATATACGGTCATATTGTTGCATTTAACACATTAAATTATTCAATTTTGCGACAATGTATAACAGAAAAATCTAATATTGGGAATGCTGTATTGTTGTATAATTAATTTCAACAATGAAAACTGTAATTAGAGTGATTTACTGATTGCAGTTCATATTTATATTCAAGCTTTGCTTACATTTTTATATTGTTGCACTTATCAATAAATATTCATATTGCTGCATTTAACGCTATAACTTATTCAATTTTACAACAATGTATAACAGAAAAATCTAATTTTGGGAATGCTGTATTGTTGTAAAATAAAATTCAACAATGGGAATTGTAAATAGAGTGTATTTCCATTTTCCATTTCATATTTATATTCAAGCTTTTTTTACATTTTTATATTGTTGCACTTATAAATATATATGGTCATATTGTTGCATTTAACACAATAAATCATTCAATTTTGCGACGATGTATAACAGAAAAATCTAATTTTGGGTATTCTGTATTGTTGTAAATTAAAATTAAACAATGGGATCTGTAATTAGAGTGTATTTCCATTTTCCATTTCATATTTATATTCAAGCTTTTTTTACATTTTTATATTGTTGCACTTATAAATATATATGGTCATATTGTTGCATTTAACACAATAAATCATTCAATTTTGCGACAATGTATAACAGAAAAATCTAATTTTGGTAGTGCTGTATTTTTGTAAAATAATGTTCAACAATGGAAACAGTAATTAGAGTGATTTACAGATTGCAGTTCATATTTATATTCAAGCTTTGCTTACATTTTTATATTGTTGCACTTATCAATACCTAATCATATTGTTGCATTTAACAAAATAAATTATTCAATTTTAAGACAATGTATAAGAGAAAAATCTAATTTTGGGAATACTGTATTGTTGTAAAATAAAGTTAAACAAAGGGAATTGTAAATAGAGTGTTATTACAGATTGCAGTTCATATTTATATTCAAGCTTTGCTTACATTTTTATATTGTTGCACTTATCAATAAATATTCATATTGCTGCATTTAACGCTATAACTTATTTAATTTTACGACAATGTATAACAAAAAAATCTAATTTTGGATATTCTGTATTGTTGTAAATTAAAATTAAACAATGGGAACTGTAATTAGAGTGTCTTACCATTTTCCATTTCATATTTATATTCAAGCTTTATTTACATTTTTATATTGTTGCACTTATCAATATACGATTATATTGTTGCATTTAACACAACAAATTATTCAATTTTGCGACAATGTATAAAAGAAAAATCTAATTTTGGGAATGCTGTATTGTTGTATAATAAAGTTCAACAATGAAAACTGTAATTAGAGTGATTTACTGATTGCAGTTCATATTTATATTCAAGCTTTGCTTACATTTTTATATTGTTGTACTTATCAATACCTAGTCATATTGCTGCATATAACGCTATAACTTATTCAATTTTACGACAATGTATAACAGAAAAATCTAATTTTGGGAATGCTGTATTGTTGTAAAATAAAGTTGAACAATGGAAACTGTAATTAGAGAGATTTACAGATTGC
Organism: Maratus speculifer; assembly: GCA_964019185.1. NCBI lineage: Eukaryota > Metazoa > Arthropoda > Arachnida > Araneae > Salticidae > Maratus > Maratus speculifer. Next base: position 369,640,010 of record OZ025296.1, read on the forward strand.
AGTTCATATTTATATTCAAGCATTGCTTACATTTTTATATTGTTGACCTTATCAATACATAGTCATATTGTATCATTTAACGCAATAACTTATTCAATTTTACGACAATGTATAACAGAAAAATTTATATTCTAGTTTTCTTTACATTTTTATATTGCTGCACTTATCAATATACGGTCATATTATTGCATTTAACGCTATAACTTATTCAATTTTATAACAATATATAACAGAAAAATCTGATTTTGGGAATGCTGTATTGCTGTAAACTAAAATTCAACAATGAGAACTGTAATTAGAGTGTCTTTCCATTTTGCATTTCATATTTATATTCAAGCTTTTTTTACATTTATATATTGTTGCACTTATCAATACACGATCATATTGTTGCATTTAACATTGTAACGTATTCAATTTTACAACAGTGTATAACAGAAAAATCTAATTTTGGGAATGCTGTATTGTTGTAAAATAAAGTTCAACAATGAGAATTGTAATTAGAGTGTTATTACAGATTGCAGTTCATATTTATATTCAAGCTCTTTTTACATTTTTATATTGCTGCACTTATCAATATACGGTCATATTATTGCATTTAACGCTATAACTTATTTAAATTTACGACAATGTATAACAGAAAAATCTAATTTTGTTATTGCTGTATTGCTGTAAAATAAAATTCAACAATGAGAACTGTAATTAAAGTGTCTTTCCAATTTACATTTCAAATTTATATTCAAGATTTTTTTACATTTTTATATTGTTGCACTTATCAATACCTAATCATATTGTTGCATTTAACAAAATAAATTATTCAATTTTAAGACAATGTATAAGAGAAAAATCTAATTTTGGGAATACTGTATTGTTGTAAAATAAAGTTAAACAAAGGGAATTGTAAATAGAGTGTTATTACAGATTGCAGTTCATATTTATATTCAAGCTTTGCTTACATTTTTATATTGTTGCACTTATCAATAAATATTCATATTGCTGCATTTAACGCTATAACTTATTTAATTTTACGACAATGTATAACAAAAAAATCTAATTTTGGGTATTCTGTATTGTTGTAAATTAAAATTAAACAATGGGAACTGTAATTAGAGTATCTTACCATTTTCCTTTTCATATTTATATTCAAGCTTTATTTACATTTTTATATTGTTGCACTTATCAATATACGATTATATTGTTGCATTTAACACAACAAATTATTACATTTTGCGACAATGTATAACAGAAAAATCTAATTTTGGGAATGCTGTATTGTTGTATAATAAAGTTCAACAATGAAAACTGTAATTAGAGTGATTTACTGATTGCAGTTCATATTTATATTCAAGCTTTGCTTACATTTTTATATTGTTGCACTTATCAATAAATATTCATATTGCTGCATTTAACGCTATAACTTATTAAATTTTACGACAATGTATAACAGAAAAATTTAATTTTGGGAATGCTGTATTGTTGTAAAATAAAGTTCAACTATGGGAATTTTAATTAGTGTGTTACTACAGATTGCAGTTCATATTTATATTCTAGTTTTCTTTACATTTTTATATTGCTGCACTTATCAATATACGATCATATTATTGCATTTAACGCTATAACTTATTCAATTTTATGACAATATATAACAGAAAAATCTAATTTTGGGAATGTTGTATTGTTGTAAAATAATGTTCAACAATGGAAACAGTAATTAGAGTGATTTACAGATTGCAGTTCATATTTATATTCAAGCTTTGCTTACATTTTTATATTGTTGCACTTATCAATACCTAATCATATTGTTGCATTTAACACAAAAAATTATTAAATTTTAAGACAATGAATAAGAGAAAAATCTAATTTTGGGAAAGCTGTATTGTTGTAAAATAAAGTTCAACAATGAGAATTGTAATTAGAGTGTTATTACAGATTGCAGTTCATATTTATATTCAAGCTTTATTTACATTTTTATATTGTTGCACTTATCAATATACAGTCATTTTGTTGCATTTATCGCTATAACTTATTCAATTTTACGACAATATATAACAGAAAAATCTAATTTTGGGAGTGTTGTATTGTTGTATATTAAAGTTCAACAATGAAAACTGTAATTAGATTGATTTACTGATTGCAGTTCATATTTATATTCAAGCTTTGTTTACATTTTTATATTGTTGCACATATCAATACATAGTAATATTGTTGCATTTAACACTATAACTTATTCAATTTTACAACAATGTATAACAGAAAAATCTAATTTTGGAAATGCTGTATTGTTGTAAAATAAAGTTGAACAATGGGAATTGTAAATAGAGTGTTATTAAAGATTGCAGTTCATATTTATATTCAAGCTTTGCTTACATTTTTATATTGTTGCACTTATCAATAAATATTCATATTGCTGCATTTAACGCTATAACTTATTCAACTTTACGACAATGTATAACAGAAAATTCTAATTTAGAGTATTCTGTATTGTTGTAAATTAAAATTAAACAATGGGATCTGTAATTAGAGTGTCTTTCCATTTTCCATTTCATATTTATATTTAAACTTTTTTTACATTTTATATTGTTGCACTTATCAATATACGGTCATATTGTTACATTTAACACAATTAATTATTCGATTTTGCGACAATGTATAACAGAAAAATCTAATTTTGTGAATGCTGTATTGTTGTATAATAAAGTTCAACAATGAAAACTGTAATTAGAGTGATTTACTGATTGCAGTTCATATTTATATTCAAGTTTTGCTTACATTTTTATATTGTTGTACTTATCAATACCTAGTCATATTGCTGCATTTAACGCTATAACTTATTCAATTTTACGACAATGTATAACAGAAAAATCTAATTTTGGGAATGCTGTATTGTTGTATAATAAAGTTCAACAATGAAAACTGTAATTAGAGTGATTTACTGATTGCAGTTCATATTTATATTCAAGTTTTGCTTACATTTTTATATTGTTGTACTTATCAATACATAGTCATATTGTATCATTTAACGCAATAACTTATTCAATTTTACGACGATGTATAACAGAAAAATTTAATTTTGTGAGTGCTATATTTTTGTAAAATAAAATTCAACAATGGGAACTGTAATTAGAGTGTCTTTCCATTTTACATTTCATATTTATATTCAAGCTTTTTTTACACTTTTATATTGTTGTACTTGTCAATACATAGTCATATTGTTGCATTTAACACTATAACTTATTCAATTTTACGACAATGTATAACAGAAAAATCTAATTTTGAGAATGTTGTATTGTTGTAAAATAAACATCAACAATGGGAAATGTAATTAGAGTGTTTTTACAGATTTCAGTTGATATTTACATTCAAGATTTGTTTACATTTTTATATTGTTGCACTTATCAATATACAGTCATATTGTTGCATTTAACACTGTAACTTATTATATTTTACAACAATGTATAACAGAAAAATTTAATTTTGGAAATGCTGTATTTTTGTAAAATTAAGTTGAACTCCCAGCTAGAAAAAGTTTGTAAAAGAGTGTAAAAAAAAGTGCACAAAAAGTGAGCGTATTTGGCACCTCTGCTTATACACAAAAAGTACAAACCGAATTGTGGACAAAAAGTGTATACGTAAATTATTCACTTTTTATACACAATCAGAGGTGCCAAATACGCTCACTTTTTGTGCACTTATTTTTTATACTTTTTTGTATATCTAAATTGTTCACTTTTTATGCTCAATCAGAGACGCCAAATACGCTCATTTTTTGTGCACTTATTTTTTTTATATTTTTTTTGTATACCTAAATTGTACACAAAAAAACACACATGCACAGAGGTGCCAAATACGCTCAGATTTTGTGCACATTTTTTTGTACACTTCTTTTTATACTGAATAGCCCTAAATTGTATACATTATGTGAATACGAATTATTTCCAGCTGAGCGAAAAATTGCCCAGGCCGGGAATCGAACCCGGATACTTGGCTTACAAGGCCAATTCTTTACCTGTTAAGCTATCTGAGCGATAGCCAGCTGGGATTTTTCACTCAGATAACCTTATTGGTCGTAATAGTATATCTACGTATCCATCGTTATATGGAGTTCCATTACCTGCGGTTTATTCTGCGAGCTGTTTCAAATGACAGACCAGATGTTATGACCAATAAGGTTATCTGAGCGAAAAATCTCAGCCGGCTATCGCCCAGATAGCTTGACAGGTAAAGCATTGGCCTTGTAAGCCAAGTATCCGGGTTCGATTCCCGGCCTGGGCAATTTTTCGCTCAGCTGGAAATAATCAATTCGTATGATAACTTTACGAATCAGTTTGATTGTGTTAAAAATAATAGTATTATGTGAATATTCGAAAATGCCAAATACACTGATTTTGTGCGCTTTTCCTTTTACATACCAAATAGTCTTACACTGTACACTTTTTATACATAATCAGAGGTCCAAAGAAAAAATATACGCAGGTTTTTTTTTCTGCTAAATAATTAAAATCTGCAGAAATTAAACTTATATCTACAAAAATGCATATAAATTTTAGATTGTGAACAAAAGCATACATTAAGTAAATAAACCTGCAATGAAAATTGAAATATCATAAAAAATGCTCAGTCAAATAATTATTTCAAATCTACAGGGGAAAAAAATCGTTTGGCAGAAAATTTTGAAAAGGTCGTGACAATTGATTTTACTTTAGTTATCGAATGATAATTCTGTGTGTGCTTGTTAAAATGCAAAACATAGCAAAATAAATAAATAAATAAAAATAAAATAAATAAAAAATAAATGCAAGTAAAAAATTTGTAAAGGATGCTTCTATTTGTTTAACATTAGATTTTAAGTGTTGTCACATAACTAGTTGTAGGCTCATCAGGATAATTCCAAAAAATCCCCGCCAGATCATCTAACAGCCGCAGGTAGATCTAGATTTCGAAAGTACTAACTACTAATTTTATCACCAAAAACTAAATCAAGATTAGGCATAATCCTAGTTTAACAATTTTATCTGGTCATTTTCCTTTTTTTTTTTTTTTTTTTTTTTTTTTTTTTTTTGACAATAAAAGTTGGTTTTATTGAAATCATGTTAGTTTTTTTTTTCAAAACTGTATTATTACTGTAAAATCCTGATTGTAAGCATCCCTTCATACTTTCAAGCAGTGTTCTCGCTATTTCTCGCCAATGTGTCGAATTGCGATTAAATTCTTAATTTGGCGTGTAAACAAGCGATTAGATTCGCCAAATTGCTAGTGCTCAATTTTTGCTTTTTCGTTTTCGTTTTTCATACATATGCATATACAGTAGACTCCCTCAAATCCGCACAGCTTGGGACCAGGGGTTGTGCGAATTTTAGAATTTTTCGGATTTCTGGTCATTGCTTTGTTTACATTTTTTAAACAGTAATTTGAATGTAATTAATAGTGCATTCCCAACTATAATGAATGCATATAATAAAATATTAAAATAAGTAATGAACTAAAAATAATAAAAATCTAGATAATTTTTTTTAATGATTAAAGTTCTAATAGCAAAGCTCAAGTTAATAATCAATAGTGTATGATTAAATATTCATTATAAAGATTAATATTCTTCCAAAATTACTCAACAAAACTTGCCTCATAAAAGTACATTACTAATTCACATAAAAATCATAAAATAAGGATTTTTTTTTCAAGTTTAGCCAAGCTTAATAACCAAAATATCTTGATAATGCATAATATATTTGGTAAGATTGTAATTACCAGTAATATCAGCAATATCTTGAATTTTTTCAAAAAAAAAAAATATATATATATATATTACAAATTTAAAATTTTTTCGCCAAAACTAAGCTTTATACTATCTTAATTTTCTTATAATAATGTTCCGTACTTACTTCAAATTATTAAATTAAAATCTTATTTCTAGATCTAATCTGTTAATCTGTATGCAGACGATATAAATTCTTAATTTGCCTTAAAAAACATTATTCCAGTATGCGTAAATTTAAAAAGATGGCTCTAAATTAAAAATATTCTTAATTAAAACTTTATTTCTTAATATTCCAAATAAAACTGATTTCTTCTATGTTTTTATCAACCCTTTTTAAGAAATTCTTATTAAATTTATTCCAAAACCATACCTTTCAAAAAATATCATTATTTTATTTTATCTATTTATTTATTTTTCCGCCGTCAACGATAATGTGCATATTAATAAATTCATTTCTTTTCTTTTTCTCTTAAAATTAATCATGTATAAAAATCGTCTGCCTAAGATATTTAAAATTCGGAGTCAATTATAAATTGGTTAAATAATATTTTTTTTAAAATAAATTTATCGTCTGTTTAAAATAGCCTCGTAACTGGACAAGGATTCTGTTTACATAAAAGAATGATGGTTAGAGATTACAGAATGTTCCAGAACTTTCTTTTTAGTTTAAAAGGGGGAAGTCTCGAGATGAAAGGAGGATTCTGAAGATTTCTTGGGTTGCTTCTTCGATGAGGACAGCTCGCTGAAATAATGATGGAATTTTTGCAAAAAGGAGCTTTTCCTTCCTCATTATCACGAATTTAATAAATGAATTTACAGCAGCCCATGACTAATTATTGGATATTCTACATTTATTTATTATTTTTGTTTTTTCCCTCGCTTGCCATGACTGCGTGTTTCTGTTTAACCAGTGGAAATAATTCGAGTTCTCCTGAAATCGTCACATATATATATATTTCTTTATGAAAAAAAACATGAATAGCGTATTAAGAAAATTACAAATTAAAAAATATATGAAATTGATACAAAACTAAGAAAAAATCACATTTTGTCCCAATATCCAAACTGAAATTTTCATTGTTTACATCCATAAAATATTTTAGAGAGTTGCGGATTTCTGGTTTGTGGATTTCAGGAAGTCTATTGTATATATATATAATATATATACATATTTTTTATATTTGTAGCGTATAGTTGAAATTAGATTAATAAAAATCGCTGTCACAGTTTGAGCTACACGGCGAATCTATTTTGCTAATACTTTTTTCATTTGGCGAATGTATTTTATTTTTAATTCGCCAATTTACTAATGTTGGTCAAATGTCAGCGAGAACACTGCTTTCAAGCAATTTTTATTTTCCACACTCACATATAAGCCTTCCCCTATTACACACACACCTCTTTTGTGGTAAAAAAATATTTAAAAATCTAAGTGTTAAACTGTGTGTTTAACACTTAGTATAACACTTTCAGAACAAGTACTCACTGGAAACTTTTTAATTTTTTTTATTGCTACCAGATAGTAATATCATATTTTCTCATAGGCCATAATAAAAATCGTTGAATGTAAACATGCAATTATTTCATTTATTTTACCTATTACATGTATATTCATAGAAATTTATCAAAAAATTTTATCTACATTCAGTGACTTAGTGAAAACTTGAGCTAGTTCATACACAGGGTGCATAAAAGTGCTTATTTTTTAGTACTCCTATTTCTGAATTTTGCTTATACTGTTAAAGGAATGAAAACCATGTATAAAAATGAAAAACAATGATATGTACTGATTACAGCACTGAAGTGTAATAAATATTATTTTTAATGCATGTTGTTGATATTCAATTTCTGTTCTTGGAGATGCATACAATCCTCCCAAATGTTATTTTTTTACTTTGCTTTTAATGGGGAAAAAAAATCCCCAAAGGGACCTTTTTTTAAGAATGACCCATATGCATATATTTACAGTAGCACTCCGGTTATCCGAAAATTGACTTAACCAAAAGATCTTAAAATTCCAAGTCCTTCTTAAATGTAAAACATTTTACTGTCAACACTATTTTTACCGATGTCAAATGACACCTTTCAACATATTTTGATTTATGATTACTGTTTTATTTGTAAGTTTTACGCCAAAACAATTCCGAATCATTTTTAATACATTGAAATTTGTTTTAATTAGCTTTAAAGATTAGAAGCAAAAATCAAAACTTTGAAAGGTGCTTTTGGACACTAGTAGAAATAGTGTTTAAAAAAAACATGTTTTTTTTTAAATAAACAGAGTTAACTTACTTATTTGGTCCACTGCATAATTTTGGCTCTTTATTATATATATATGTAACATACTTCATTATTTTACATAATATGTTGTGATTTTCTTTTGATTTTCAACTTTGCATGGTATCAATGCTGATTTATCACACCATCTTTTAAATAACAACACATTTGTTGTTGCATCTTCTTGTACTTCAATATCTAAAAGTGACACATTTTTTATCTCAGTAGCTTCACTGTGTGTAATCCTGTTCCACATCTACCACATAATCTGTAATACGTTACAAAGTTTTTATTACAGCACTGTACTAACTATCAAGCTTTTCACCATAAGCTTCTCAGTTATTAAAAAAATCCTATGGAACGCTGGTTATCCAAAACAACCTATGGAACCCCGGTCAATCGAAAATGCTTTGGTCCCATACTTTTAAGATAAAGAACCATGGGTGCAAGTTTGAAATTTTGCCAAGACTGAAAATATTTTGAATTCCCCCCCCCCCCGATCTTTAGCCAAAATTTGGCATTTTTGTGCAATCTTTTGCCAAAATTTGCTACTTTTGACAAAAATCAGACTTTGTACAGCCTCAGAAAAAAAAAGCTGAACTTTCAAGGACATTTGACAAAATTAGAACTTTTCTGTAATTTTTTAACAAAATTAGCGTTTTTTGTGAACTTTTTACAAAAATCGCACTTTTTTCCACTGTTTTTTCAATGACATTTGCATTTATCCATGATCCTTTAGAAATATTCGTAGTTTTTCTAACCCTTTTTTGACAAAAATCAGATATTTTCCACGATCTTTTGAGAAAATTTGCATATTTACTGCGATCCTTCGTCAAAACTCGTGTATTTTCCATGATCTTTCGTCAAAATTTTCGTATTTTCTGCTACCTTTTGTCAAAATACACTTTTTTCTATGATCTTTTGAAAAAACTCTCGTATTTTCTACGATCCTTCTAGAAAATTCTCTCATTTTCTTTGATCTTTCGACAAAATTGCGATTTTTCTTCGATCTTTCGATAAAATTCGCGATTTTCCTCCGATTTTTCGTCAAAATTAGCGATTTTCTGCTACCTTTCTACAAATTATTTCTATTTACCTCAATCTTACAACAAATTTCTCATATTTTTCGGCAAAATTTACATATTTTCTGCGATCTTTCGGAAAAATTCGGGTATTTTTCGTGATCTTGAGGAAAAATTTGGATATTTTCTGCGATCTTTTGGAAAAATTCACATATTTTCTGCAATCTTTCGGCTAAATTCGCATATTTCTCCTGATCTTTCGACAAACTCTACATATTTTCCTCAATTTTTTGACAAAATTAGAACACTCCTTCGATCTTTCGAGAAAATTAGAATATTTTCCACGATCTTTCCACAAAAAGTAGAGTATTTACCACGATCTTTGACAAAAAGTAGAGTATTTTTCACGATTATCTTGGAAAATCAGAGTATTTTCGTAATCCTTTAACAAAAGCCGCGACTTTTTCCATAATCCTTTGACCGAAGTTGTGCTTTTTCCGAAATCCTACGATGGAAAGAGTTACCTCCCGCATTTTTTTGAAGAAAATAGTTTTTTTCCAGGATCGTTTGACAAATTTATAGGTTTTTTGCACGGTTGCATTGGTTTATAGGTATAAAAAATTTGATTACCTTTGTAAAAATCGATAATTTTGTCGACCAGACTCGAAAAATCATAAATTTCATCGATAGACTTCGTAAAAATCACGCGTTTTGTCGATCCAATTCGTAAAAATCTTATTTTTGTTGTCAAACAAGAAAAAAATCAATAATTTTGTTGATCGGCTGTGGAAAAGTTGCGAATTTTACCTATCGTGTGAAAAAAATTTTTAAATTTTATCAACTGGCTTTGTAAAAGTCACGAATTATGTCAATAGCTTTGTAAAACTTTGATTTTCTTCAATCGGTTTCATAAAAATCATAAATTTTATTGATTAGATGCAGAAAAATTGTGAATTTTGGCAACTGTCTTTGTAAAAATCACGAATTTTGTTGATAGGTGCAGAAAAATTGCAAATTTTCTCAATCGGCTTTGTAAAAATCAATAATTTTGTCGACCAGACTCGAAAAATAATAAATTTCATCGATCGGCTTCGTAACAATCACGCATTTTGTCAATCGAATTCGTAAAAATCTTATTTTTGTTGTCAAACAAGAAAAAAATCGATAATTTTGTTGATCAGCTGTGGAAAAGTTGAGAATTTTACCTATTGTGTGAAAAAAAATTACAAATTTCATCAATTGGCTTTGTAAAAGTCATGAATTTTGTCGATAGCTTTATAAAAATCGATATTTTTGTTCGAAGCCGTTTTGTCGACCAGACTCGAAAAATCGCACATTTTGTCGATCTATTTTGTAAAAATCTTATTTTTGTTGTCAAACAAGAAAAAATCGATGATTTTGTGGATCAGCTGTGGAAAAATTGCGAATTTTACTGATCATGTAAAAAAAAAATGCAAATTTCGTCGATTGGCTTTTTAAGTCACGAATTTTGTAGATTGCTTTGTAAAAATCGTGATTTTCGTCAATCGGTTTCATAAAAATCAGAAATTTTATTGATCAGATGCAGAAAAATTGTGAATTTTTCCAACAATTTTGTAAAAATCACGAATTTTGTTGATTGGTGCAGAAAAATTGTGAATTTTCTTAATCGACTTTGAAAAAGTAGATAATTTTGTCGACCAGACTCGAAAAATCGTAAATTCCGTCAATCAGCTTCATAAAAATTGCACATTTTGTCGATTCATTTTGTAAAAATCTTATTTTTGTTGTCAAACAAGAAAAAATCGATAATTTTGTTGATCAGCTGTGGAAAAATTGTCAATTTTACCGATCATGTGAAAAACAATTGCGATTTTCGTCAATCAGTTTCGTAAAAATCAAATTTTATTGATCAAATGAAGAAAAATTGTGAATTTTCTCAATCGTTTACTTAAAAATTGATAATTTCATCGACCAGACTCGAAAAATCGTAAACTACATTGATCGGCATCATAAAAATCCCATATTTTGTCAACCCATTTCTTAAAAATCATAATTTTTGTTCACTTCATCAATCAGTTGTGGAAAAATTGTGTATTTTACCGATCATGTGAAGAAAGATTGCAAATTTCGTCGATTGGCTTTGTAAAAGTCATGAATTTTGTCAATTGCTTTTAAAATTTTTAATTTTTGTAGATAGGTTTCGAAAAAAATCATAAATTTTTTTGATCAGGCATAGAAATATTGTGAATTTTCTTGATCGGTCATGTAATAAAAATCAATAATTTTGTTGACCAGACTCAAAAAATCGTAAATTCCATCGATCAGCTTCATAAAAATCGCACATTTTGTCGATTCATTTTGTAAAAATCTTATTTTTGTTGTCAAACAAGAAAAAATCGATAATTTTGTTGATCAGCTGTAGAAAAATTGCGAATTTTACCGATCATGTGAAAACAATTGCAAATTCCATTGATTGGCTCTGTAAAAATCAAGAATTCTGTCGATTGCTTTGTAAAAATCGCGATTTTCGTCAATCGGTTTCATAAAAATCAGAAATTTTATTGATCAGACGCAGAAAAAATTGTGAATTTTGGCAACCGTCTTTGTAAAAATCATGAATTTTGTTGATTGGTGCAGAAAAATTGCGAATTTTTTTAATTGGCTTTGTAAAAATAGATAATTTTGTTGACCAGCTCCATCGATCAGCTTCATAAAAATCACACATTTTGTCGATTCATTTTGCAAAAATCTTATTTTTGTTGTCAAACAAGAAAAGATTGATACTTTTTATTAGTAATTTTTCACGAATTAAATTTTTTTTCCAGATCATTAGGAGAAATTTACACTTTTCCAGCAATCTTTTGAAGAAATTTACCCGACACAGTGAGGTTTGTACTGGCATTTTTGTTGTATTTCATCTGTTACCTCCCCCATATAAAAATGACAACAAATTTTAATGCATACTCCCATCAATCCCAGAGATAATAAAATTCATCGCCGAAAAAGCAGAAATCCATGTTTCTGCAGAAAAGTAACATGTCTGTATTCAATTTCTATTATTAGAGATGCATATAATTCTATCAAATGATTTTTTTTTTAAATTTGTGTTAATGGAAAAAAATTCCCAAAAGGAAACTTTATTTTAGAATGACCCATGCCTATATATAGGTATTGCATATGGCAATTGCAAAAAACTAAATCAAAATATTTATAATGGAAAATGCAGTTATTCATATGCCATTGTCCATTCACAGTGAACCTAGACTTTCAGTTGTGACATTGAGAAGTCAGATGTAAAGTACCACCTTTTATTGTTAAAAGTGAAGTGAATCAGTGCGAAATATGACATGCATTTGCCATCCAAGATGAATGCTCAGTCAGAGAATTTTCTAATCAAGGGATCGCATTTTGTTTTCTCAGCAACTATTTTTCATTTGCAAAAATCACAAAAAGTGCCCATTTTGAGAACAATGTAACCTTTTTTAAAAATTACTGTCCGACCCAGCAGCAGAAAATTCTCCAAGTATCTGCAGCAAATACTTCAGGGCCAAAAAATAATCTGCAGATAAAATATTTTTACAATTGAAGCATTAATTAAACAAACAGTCACTTACCTGTGATGTATTTAGAGTCTTTTTTTTTAATATTTATTAACAACCTAAATTTTTCAAATAGTAAGTAATAAAAACTAAACATGACATGAAGCAAAATAAACATTTAATGAAAAAGAATCTGCAAAAAATAAAATAAAATCTATGCCCATCTCACGTCTTTTTTACCTCACAAAACACTTATAATTTAAGGGGGAATTCATTTTTATTTTTCATAAGAATTTCCATTTGTTTTGAAAAGCAATCTGAGCATGTAGTAAATGTCAAATAATCAGCAAATTAAATTAATATCAGTGACTAAATCAATATCAACGAATAAATTAACATCAACAATTAAATTAATAATGTGTGGTTGTTATTACAAACAATAACCATGCATTAATGAGTAATGTGAAATTTTCATTTCACCCCCAACTATTTTCAATTTTTTAATCAAAACAAGATTCTATAATTTTATATTTTGTTTAGTACTGTTATCAAATTTCAGAATAAAAAATGATATTAATTCCAAAAGCCAAACCACCTCCTCCCTCTAGAGATACCTTGCGATATCATTCGTCAGAGCTCCCTCACCTCCCATAAAACTATAACGCTATATTTATAGAGCTATCTAATTCGGAAAGATTTTCAAGTCCCTGCAAATTCATAAACTTGGAGCAAAAGGCGAAATTTTTTTCGATCCCGATCGATTCCACAGGGTTTGCCTGTGCTTACAAATGACTGAGTCATCTGAAATTTTCACAGAGATACTTGTGAAAAATTAACTTTGGTATAAACGCTATAATTTAAATTAGAAATAATAAAAATAAAAAACGACGGAACACGCGGTAATATCCATTCGTTTCTCTCGCTTCGCGGTCGAGTGACGTCACATGTAAACACACCAGCTCCAAGTCTCTGTGTTGAGAAGTATTAATGCTCCTGGTTCCTAGAGTTGGAAAGATCGCTATAGCGGTACATGCAAGAATAATAAATAAATTAATAATTATTAAAAAGGATTCGTCTGAATTTTGAAAGCGCAAGTAATTTTCATAATAATTGGAAGCTATACACATAATAAGGGAAAAGGGCAAATTGTAAGCTTGTTGAAAAAGTAGAGTGTTTGCGCGCGTGTTGTGAGCATGGGTGTGTGTGTGTGTGTGGGGGGGGTGTCCTGTTCACTTCCCTCGATTTTGAAACTTAATTATTTAAATTTTTTTTAATTTTGAAAAACTTCATAAAATTTGTTCTTTTCGAGAAATTTAAAATAAAAAAGGAAGTAAGACATTTTCTGATAGGGGGATGAAAGCATGTGAGAGCAATTGTCCCCTCCCCTTCTTTTTAAAATTTGATTAATTAAAATTTATTTTTCTCTTATTTTGAAATTCGTAGTCAAATTTATTATTTTCGAGTAACTTAAAAAAAAAATTAAAAATTTTGAAATTGGGGAAGGGGGCATAGAATGGCTTTTGACCCTCTCTCGATTTTGAAATTTAACTAAGTTTTGTTTTTCTACGATTTTGAAAAACACAGCAAAATTTATTCTTTCTAGGAGTAGGCACATTTTGCCCTTAACAGAATTTTGAAATTTAATTAACTTTTTTTTTTTCATTTTGAAATGCTTAATAAAATATGTTTATTTCAAGTAATTTAAAATTAAATTATTTTTATAGGGAAGAGGTCATATGAGAGTCATTGCCCCTCCCTTAAGTTTGATTTAAATATTATTTAGTCTAAAATACAATTGAATTTTATTTTTGAATGATTTTGAAAAACATAGTAAAATTATGTCTTTTCGAGAAATTTAAAATAAAAGAGAAATTAAATATTTCCGTAAAGTTAGAGGGTTTTACTAAAAACATTACCCCTCCCCTAAGTTTAAAAATTTATAATTAATCAAAATTTCTATTTTTCTTATTTTTAACACATTCGCTGCCGATCACGCGCCAGCGCGTGATATGGCGCCAACATTAAGGGGTCAATCACTCGCCAGCGTGTGATGTGAGGTGATATCAAATAGCCAGTCACGCGCTGGTACGGAAAAATCTTTCACTGATTATTTGTTATAAAAAATAAATCGGCTTCTGGGAAAAACCCACTTCTACAATGCGGCATTAACTATCATCACATCTTCAAGTAAGCGGCAGCGAATGTGTTAAAAGATAGTAGAATTTATTATTTTTAAGCAACTTAAAATATAAGATAATCTCAAGGAAGTTTCCGGTAATGAAGCGAGGGGGGAGGTTCATTACCCCTATTTCTGGATTTTGAAATTTAAATAATTAAATTTGTTTTTCTTCAAATTTGATAAGCATACTAAAATGTATTTCATTTGTTTACCTTAAAATTAAAATCGAACTGAGAATTTTCTTTTATTGAGAAAGGGCCCACAACCTCACGATTTTGAAATTTAATTAACTCATTTTATTTTGGCATATTAAGACATAATCCAGTTTATTCCTTCCGATTGAATGCAAGTTAAATACAACATTAGTTTACTTTTGAAAATTTTCACAAATTTAGAAAAGGCACCAGGCATGGAAATAATAATCCCTGTAATGAAAAAATCTAATTTTCACATCCATAAAAAAATAGTACATAATATTTGCAAAATTGGAATCTTTAATTTTTTTTTCTCAAAAAAAAAAAAAAAAAAAAAAAAAAAAAAAAAAAAAGCACAATTTTTGCACACATGGAATATTTATTTATTTTATGCAAAAAAGTGTACTGTTTTTGATAACTTATAATGTTCACTTTTTTGTATGCATAAAACATGAAAATATCTTTCACAAAAAGTACATACTTTTCCGAGTATTCAAAAATATTCACTTTTTGTGCACAAATTGTGTACAATCTAAACTTTTTTGCAAACAAAGTGTAAACTTTTTTTAGCTGGGAATTTTAATTAGTGTGTTACTACAGATTGCAGTTCATATTTATATTCTAGTTTTCTTTACATTTTTATATTGCTGCACTTATCAATATACGGTCATATTATTGCATTTAACGCTATAACTTATTCAATTTTATGACAATATATAACAGAAAAATCTAATTTTGGGAATGCCGTATTGCTGTAAAATAAAATTCAACAATGAGAACTGTAATTAGAGTGTCTTTCCATTTTTCATTTCATATTTATATTCAAGCTTTTTTTACATTTTAATATTGTTGCACTTATCAATACACGGTCATATTGTTAAATTTAACGCTATAACTTATTCAAATTTACGACAATGTATAACAGAAAAATCTAATTTTGTGAATGCTGTATTGTTGTAAAATAAAGTTCAACAATGAGAATTGTAATTAGAGTGTTATTACAGATTGCAGTTCATATTTATATTCAAGCTTTTTTTACATTTTTATATTGCTGCACTTATCAATATACGGTCATATTATTGCATTTAACGCTATAACTTATTCAAATTTACGACAATGTATAACAGAAAAATCAAATTTTGGGTATTCTGTATTGTTGTAAATTAAAATTAAACAATGGGAACTGTAATTAGAGTGTCTTTCCATTTTCCATTTCATATTTATATTCAAGCTTTTTTTACATTTATCAATATACGGTCATATTGTTGCATTTAACACAATAAATAATTCAATTTTGCGACAATGTATAACAGAAAAATCTAACTTTGGGAATGCTGTATTGTTGTAATATAATATTCAACAATTGGAATTGCAATTAAAAAATTTTATAGATTGCAATTCATATTTATGTTCAACTTTGTTTACATTTTTATATTGTTGCACTTTCAATACCTAGTCATATTGTTGCATTTAACGCTATAACTTATTCAAGCTTTGTTTTCATTTTTATATTGTTGCAATTATCAATATAGGGTCATATTGTGGTATTTAACACTATAACTTATTCAATTTTACGACAATATATAACAGAAAAATTTAATTTTGTTAATGTTGTATTGTTGTAAAATAAACATCAACAATGGGAATTGTAATAAGAATGTTTTTACAGATTACAGTTGATATTTACATTCAGGATTTGTTTACAGTTTTATATTGTTGCACTTATCAATATACATTCATATTGTTGCATTTAACACTGTAACTTATTCAATTTTACAACAATGTATAACAGAAAAATCTAATTTTGGGAATGCTGTATTGTTGTTTAATAAAGTTCAACAATGAAAACTGTAATTAGATTGATTTACTGATTGCAGTTGATATTTATATTCAAGCTTTGCTTACATTTTTATATTGTTGCCCATATCAATACATAGTCATATTGTTGCATTTAACACTATAACTTATTCAATTTTACAACAATGTATAACAGAAAAATGTAATTTTGGGGATGCTGTATTGTTGTAAAATAAAGTTGAACAATGGAAACTGTAATTAGAGTGATTTACAGATTGCAGTTCATATTTATATTCAAGCTTTGCAATAATTTTTATATTGTTGACCTTATCAATACATAGTCATATTGTATCATTTAACGCAATAACTTATTCAATTTTACGACAATGTATAACAGAAAAATTTAATTTTGTGAGTGCTGTATTGTTGTAAAATAAAATTCAACAATGGGAACTGTAATTATAGTGTCTTTCCATTTTACATTTCATATTTATATTCAAGCTTTTTTTACACTTTTATATTGTTGCACTTATCAATACATAGTCTTATTCTAGCATTTAACACTATAACTTATTCAATTTTACGACAATGCATAACACAAAAAGTTAATTTTGGGAATGCTGCATTGTAGTAACATAAAATTAAACAATTGGAACTGCAATTAAAAATTTTTATAGATTGCAGTTCCTATTTATGTTCCACTTTGTTTACATTTTTATATTGTTGCACTTATCAATACCTAGTCATATTGTTGCATTTAACGCTATAACTTATTCAAGCTTTGTTTACATTTTTATATTGTTGCAATTATCAATATACGGTCATATTGTGGTATTTAACACTATAACTTATTCAATTTTACGACAATGTATAACAGAAAAATCTAATTTTGGGAGTGTTGTATTGTTGTAAAATAAACATCAACAATGGGAATTGTAATTAGAGTGTTTTTACAGATAAGAGTTGATATTTACATTCAAGATTTGTTTACATTTTTATATTGTTGCACTTATCAATACATAGTCATATTGTTGCATTTAACACTATAACTTTATCAATTTTACGACAATGTTTAACAGAAAAATTTAATTTTGGGAATGCTGTATTGTTGTAATATAAACTTCAAAAATTGGAATTACAATTACAAAATTTTATAGATTGCAGTTCATATTTATGTTCAATTTTGTTTACATTTTTATATTGTTGCACTTATCAATACCTAGTCATATTGTTTCATTTAACGCTATAACTTATTCAAGCTTTGTTTACATTTTTATATTTTTGCAATTATCATTATACGGTCATATTGTGGTATTTAACACAATAACTTATTTAATTTTACCTCAATGTATGACAGAAAAATCTAATTTTGGGAGTGCTGTATTGTTCTAAAATAATGTTCAACAATGGAAACAGTAATTAGAGCGATTTACAGATTGCAGTTCATATTTATATTCAAGCTTTGCTTACATTTTTATATTGTTGAACATATCAATACATAGTCATATTGTTGCATTTAACACTATAACTTATTCAATTTTACAACAATGTATAACAGAAAAATCTAATTTTGAGAATGCTGTATTGTTGTAAAATAAAGTTGAACAATGGAAACTGTAATTAGAGTGATTTACAGATTGCAGTTCATATTTATATTCAAGCTTTGCAATAATTTTTATATTGTTGACCTTAACAATACATAGTCATATTGTATCATTTAATGCAAAAACATATTCAATTTTACGACAATGTATAACAGAAAAATTTAATTATGTGAGTGCTGTATTGTTGTAAAATAAAATTCAACAATGCGAACTGTAATTAGAGTGTCTTTCCATTTAACATTTCATATTTATATTCAAGCTTTTTTAACACTTTTATATTGTTGCACTTATCAATACATAGTCATATTCTAGCATTTAGCACTATAACTTATTCAATTTTACGAGAATGTATAACAGAAAAATTTAATTCTGGGAATGCTGTATTGTTGTAATATAAAATTCAACAATTGGAATTGCAATTAAAAAATTTTATAGATTGAAGTTCATATTTATGTTCAACTTTGTTTACATTTTTATATTGTTGCACTTATCAATACCTAGTCATATTGTTGCATTTAACGCTATAACTTATTCAAGCTTTGTTTACATTTTTATATTGTTGCAATTATCAATATACGGACATATTGTGGTATTTAACACTATTACTTATTTAATTTTACCACAATGTATGACAGAAAAATCTAATTTTGGGAGTGCTGTATTGTTCTAAAATAATGTTCAACAATGGGGAATAGCAATTAAAAAAATTTACAGATTGCAGTTTATTTATGTTCAAGCTTTGTTTACATTTTTATATTGTTGCACTTATCAATACATAGTCATATTGTATCATTTAACGCAATAACTTATTCAATTTTGCGACAATGTATAACAGAAAAATGTAATTTTGTGTGTGCTGTATTGTTGTAAATTAAAATTAAACAATGGGAACTGTAATTAGAGTGTCTTTCCATTTTCCATTTCATATTTATATTCAAGATTTTTTACATTTATATATTATTGCACTTATCAATATACGGTCATATTGTTGCATTTAACACAATAAATTATTCAATTTTAAGACAATGTATAAGAGAAAAATCCAATTTTGGGAATGCTGTATTGTTGTAAAATAAAGTTCAACAATGGGAATTGTAAATAGAGTGTTATTACAGATTGCAGTTCATATTTATATTCAGCTTTGCTTACATTTTTATATTGATGCACTTATCAATAAATATTAATATTGCTGCATTTAACGCTATAACTTATTTAATTTTACAACAATGTATAACAGAAAAATCTAATTTTGGGAATGTTGTATTGTTGTAAAATAAACATCAAAAATGGGAATTGTATTTAGAGTGTTTTTACAGATTACAGTTCATATTTACATTCAAGATTTGTTTACATTTTTATATTGTTGCACTTATCAATATACAGTCATATTGTTGCATTAAACACTTTAACTTATTATATTTTACAACAATGTATAACAGAAAAATTTAATTTTGGGAATGCTGTATTGTTGTAAAATAAAGTTCAACTATAGGAATTGTAATTAGTGTGTTACTACATAGTGTGCGGTTCATATTTATATTCTAGTTTTCTTTACGTTTTTATATTGCTGCACTTATCAATATACGGTCATATTATTGCATTTAACGCTATAACTTATTAAATTTTATGACAATATATAACAGAAAAAACTAATTTTGGGAATGCTGTATTGCTGTAATATAAAATTCAACAATGAGAACTGTAATTAGAGTGATGTACAGATTGCAGTTCATATTTATATTCAAGCTTTGCTTACATTTTTATATTGTTGCACTTATCAATACCTAATCATATTATTGAATTTAACACAATAAATTATTCAATTTTAAGACAATGTATAACATAAAAATCTAATTTTGGGTATTCTGTATTGTTGTAAATTAAAATTAAACAATGGGAACTGTAATTAGTGTGTCTTTCCATTTTACATTTCATATTTATATTCAAGCTTTTTTTACATTTTTACATTGTTGCACTTATCAATATACGATCATATAGTTGCATTTAACACAACAAATTATTCAATTTTGCGACAATGTATAACAGAAAAATCTAATTTTGGGAGTGCTGTATTGTTGTAAAATAATGTTCAACACTGGAAACGGTAATTAGAGTGATTTACAGATTGCAGTTCATATTTATATTCAAGCTTTGCTTACATTTTTATATTGTTGCCCTTATCAATACCTAATCATATTGTTGCATTTAACACAATAAATTATTCAATTTTAAGACAATGTATAAGAGAAAAATCTAATTTTGGGAATGCTGCATTGTTGTAAAATAAAGTTAAACAATGGGAATTGTAAATAGAGTGTTATTACAGATTGCAGTTCATATTTATATTCAAGCTTTGCTTATATTTTTATATTGTTGCACTTATCACTAAATATTCATATTGCTGCATTTAACGCTATAACTTCTTCAATTTTACGACAATGTATAACAGAAAAATCTAATTTTGGGTATTCTGTATTGTTGTAAATTAAAATTAAACAATGGGAACTGTAATTAGAGTGTCTTTCCATTTTACATTTCATATTTATATTCAAGCTTTTTTTACATTTTTATATTGTTACACTTATCAATACCTAGTCATATTGTTGCATTTAACGCTATAACTTATTCAAGCTTTGTTTACATTTTTATATTGTTCAATTATCAATATACGGTCATATTGTGGTATTTAACACTATAACTTATTCAATTTTACGACAATGTATAACAGAAAAATCTAATTTTGGGAATGCTGTATTGTTGTAAAATAAACATCAACAATGGGAATTGTAATTAGAGTGTTTTTACAGATTACAGTTGATATTTACATTCAAGATTTGTTTACATTTTTATATTGTTGCACTTATCAATACCTAATCATATTGTTGCATTTAACACAATAAATTATTCAATTTTAAGACAATGTATAACAGAAAAATCTTGTTTTGGGAATGCTGTATTGTTGTATAATAAAGTTCAACAATGAAAACTGTAATTAGAGTGATTTACTGATTGCAGTTCATATTTATATTCAAGCTTTGCTTACATTTTATATTGTTGTACTTATCAATACCTAGTCATATTTCTGCATTTAACGCTATAACTTATTCAATTTTACGACAATGAATAACAGAAAAATTTAATTTTGTGAGTGCTATATTGTTGTAAAATAAAATTGAACAATGGGAATTGTAATTAGAGTGTCTTTCCATTTTATATTTCATATTTATATTCAAGCTTTTTTTACACTTTTATATTGTTGCACTTATCAATACATAGTCATATTGTTGCATTTAACACTATAACTTATTCAATTTTACGACAATGTATAAGAGAAAAATTTAATTTTGAAAATGCTGTATTGTTGTAATAAAAAATTCAATTAAAAAATTGCAATAGAAATATTTTATATATTGCAGTTCATATTTATGTTCAACTTTGATTACATTTTTATATTGTTGCGCTTATCAATACCTAGTCATATTGTTGCATTTAACTCTATAAATTATTCAAGTTTTGTTTACATTTTTATATTGTGTCAATTATCAATATAGGGTCATATTGTGGTATTTAACACTATAACTTATTCAATTTTACGACAATGTATAATAGAAAAATCTAATTTTGGGAATGTTGTATTGTTGTAAAATAAACATCAACAATGGGAATTGTAATTAGAATGTTTTTACAGATTACAGTTGATATTTACATTCAGGATTTGTTTACATTTTTATATTGTTGCACTTATCAATATACATTCATATTGTTGCATTTAACACTGTAACGTATTCAATTTTACAACGATGTAAAACAGAAAAATCTAATTTTGGGAATGCTGTATTGTTGTATAATAAAGTTCAACAATGAAAACTGTAATTAGATTGATTTACTGATTGCAGTTCATATTTATATTCAAGCTTTGCTTACATTTTTATATTGTTGCACATATCAATACGTAGTCATATTGTTGCATTTAACGCTTTAACTTATTCAATTTTACGACAATGTATAACACAAAAATTTAATTTTGGGAATGCTGTATTGTTGTAATAAAAAATTCAATTAAAAAATTGCAATAAAAAAATTTTATAGATTGCAGTTCATATTTATGTTCAACTTTGTTTACTTTTTATATTGTTGCACTTATCAATGCCTAGTCATATTGTTGCATTTAACGCTATAACTTATTCAATTTTACGACAATGTATAACAGAAAAATCTAATTATGGGAATGCTGTATTGTTGTAATATAAAGTTGAACGATGGAAACTGTAATTAGAGTGATTTACAGATTGCAGTTGATATTTACATTCAAGATTTTTTTACATTTTTATATTGTTGCACTTATCAATACATTGTCATATTGTTGCATTTAACGCTTTAACTTATTCAATTTTACGACAATGTATAACACAAAAATTTAATTTTAGGAATGCTGTATTGTTGTAATAAAAAATTCAATTAAAAAATTGCAATAAAAAAATTTTATAGATTGCAGTTCATATTTATGTTCAACTTTGCTTACATTTTTATATTGTTGAACATATCAATACATAGTCATATTGTTGCATTTAACACTATAACTTATTTAATTTTACCTCAATGTATGACAGAAAAATCTAATTTTGGGAGTGCTGTATTGTTCTAAAATAATGTTCAACAATGGAAACAGTAATTAGAGCGATTTACAGATTGCAGTTCATATTTATATTCAAGCTTTGCTTACATTTTTATATTGTTGAACATATCAATACATAGTCATATTGTTGCATTTAACACTATAACTTATTCAATTTTACAACAATGTATAACAGAAAAATCTAATTTTGGAAATGCTGTATTGTTGTAAAATAAAGTTGAACAATGGAAACTGTAATTAGAGTGATTTACAGATTGCAGTTCATATTTATATTCAAGCTTTGCAATAATTTTTATATTGTTGACCTTATCAATACATAGTCATATTGTATCATTTAATGAAAAAAAAATTTTACGACAATGTATAACAGAAAAATTTAATTTTGTGAGTGCTGTATTGTTGTAAAGTAAAATTCAACAATGCGAACTGTAATTAGAGTGTCTTTCCATTTTACATTTCATATTTATATTCAAGCTTTTTTTACACTTTTATATTGTTGCACTTATCAATACATAGTCATATTCTAGCATTTAGCACTATAACTTATTCAATTTTACGAGAATGTATAACAGAAAAATTTAATTCTGGGAATGCTGTATTGTTGTAATATAAAATTCAACAATTGGAATTGCAATTAAAAAATTTTATAGATTGAAGTTCATATTTATGTTCAACTTTGTTTACATTTTTATATTGTTGCACTTATCAATACCTAGTCATATTGTTGCATTTAACGCTATAACTTATTCAAGCTTTGTTTACATTTTTATATTGTTGCAATTATCAATATACGGACATATTGTGGTATTTAACACTATTACTTATTTAATTTTACCACAATGTATGACAGAAAAATCTAATTTTGGGAGTGCTGTATTGTTCTAAAATAATGTTCAACAAAGG
This sequence comes from Maratus speculifer, assembly GCA_964019185.1. NCBI lineage: Eukaryota > Metazoa > Arthropoda > Arachnida > Araneae > Salticidae > Maratus > Maratus speculifer. Next base: position 369,663,895 of record OZ025296.1, read on the forward strand.
GGAATAGCAATTAAAAAAATTTACAGATTGCAGTTCATTTATGTTCAAGCTTTGTTTACATTTTTATATTGTTGCACTTATCAATACATAGTCATATTGTATCATTTAACGCAATAACTTATTCAATTTTGCGACAATGTATAACAGAAAAATGTAATTTTGTGTGTGCTGTATTGTTGTAAATTAAAATTAAACAATGGGAACTGTAATTAGAGTGTCTTTCCATTTTCCATTTCATATTTATATTCAAGATTTTTTACATTTATATATTATTGCACTTATCAATATACGGTCATATTGTTGCATTTAACACAATAAATTATTCAATTTTAAGACAATGTATAAGAGAAAAATCCAATTTTGGGAATGCTGTATTGTTGTAAAATAAAGTTCAACAATGGGAATTGTAAATAGAGTGTTATTACAGATTGCAGTTCATATTTATATTCAGCTTTGCTTACATTTTTATATTGATGCACTTATCAATAAATATTAATATTGCTGCATTTAACGCTATAACTTATTTAATTTTACAACAATGTATAACAGAAAAATCTAATTTTGGGAATGTTGTATTGTTGTAAAATAAACATCAAAAATGGGAATTGTATTTAGAGTGTTTTTACAGATTACAGTTCATATTTACATTCAAGATTTGTTTACATTTTTATATTGTTGCACTTATCAATATACAGTCATATTGTTGCATTAAACACTTTAACTTATTATATTTCACAACAATGTATAACAGAAAAATTTAATTTTGGGAATGCTGTATTGTTGTAAAATAAAGTTCAACTATAGGAATTGTAATTAGTGTGTTACTACATAGTGTGCGGTTCATATTTATATTCTAGTTTTCTTTACGTTTTTATATTGCTGCACTTATCAATATACGGTCATATTATTGCATTTAACGCTATAACTTATTAAATTTTATGACAATATATAACAGAAAAAACTAATTTTGGGAATGCTGTATTGCTGTAATATAAAATTCAACAATGAGAACTGTAATTAGAGTGATGTACAGATTGCAGTTCATATTTATATTCAAGCTTTGCTTACATTTTTATATTGTTGCACTTATCAATACCTAATCATATTATTGAATTTAACACAATAAATTATTCAATTTTAAGACAATGTATAACATAAAAATCTAATTTTGGGTATTCTGTATTGTTGTAAATTAAAATTAAACAATGGGAACTGTAATTAGTGTGTCTTTCCATTTTCCATTTCATATTTATATTCAAGCTTTTTTTACATTTTTACATTGTTGCACTTATCAATATACGATCATATAGTTGCATTTAACACAACAAATTATTCAATTTTGCGACAATGTATAACAGAAAAATCTAATTTTGGGAATGCTGTATTGTTGTAAAATGATGTTCAACACTGGAAACGGTAATTAGAGTGATTTACAGATTGCAGTTCATATTTATATTCAAGCTTTGCTTACATTTTTATATTGTTGCACTTATCAATACCTAATCATATTGTTGCATTTAACACAATAAATTATTCAATTTTAAGACAATGTATAAGAGAAAAATCTAATTTTGGGAATGCTGCATTGTTGTAAAATAAAGTTAAACAATGGGAATTGTAAATAGAGTGTTATTACAGATTGCAGTTCATATTTATATTCAAGCTTTGCTTATATTTTTATATTGTTGCACTTATCAATACCTAGTCATATTTCTGCATTTAACGCTATAACTTATTCAATTTTACGACAATGTATAACAAAAAAATCTAATTTTGGGTATTCTGTATTGTTGTAAATTAAAATTAAACAATGGGAACTGTAATTAGAATGTCTTTCCATTTTTCATTTCATATTTATATTCAAGCTTTTTTTACATTTTTATATTGTTGCACTTATCAATAACTAATCATATTGTTGCATTTAACACAATAAATTATTCAATTTTGACACAATGTGTAACAGAAAATTCTAATTTTGTTAATGCTGTATTGTTGTATAATAAAGTTCAACAATGAAAACTGTAATTAGAGTGCTTTACTGATTGCAGTTCATATTTATATTCAAGCTTTGCTTACATTTTATATTGTTGTACTTACCAATACCTAGTCATATTTCTGCATTTAACGCTATAACTTATTCAATTTTACGACAATGTATAACAGAAAAATCTAATTTTGGGAATGCTGTATTGTTGTAAAATAAAATTCAACAATGAGAACTGTAATTAGATTGATGTACAGATTGCAGATCATATTTATATTCAAGCTTTGCTTACATTTTTATATTGTTGCACTTATCAATACCTAGTCATATTTCTGCATTTAACGCTATAACTTATTCAATTTTACGACAATGTATAACAGAAAAATCTAATTTTGGGTATTCTGTATTGTTGTAAATTAAAATTAAACAATGGGAACTGTAATTAGTGTGTCTTTCCATTTTCCATTTCATATTTAAAATCAAGCTTTTTTTACATTTTTATATTGTTGCACTTATCAATATACGATCATATTGTTGCGTTTAACACAACAAATTATTCAATTTTGCGACAATGTATAACAGAAAAATCTAATTTTGGGAGTGCTGTATTGTTGTAAAATGATGTTCAACACTGGAAACGGTAATTAGAGTGATTTACAGATTGCAGTTCATATTTATATTCAAGCTTTGCTTACATTTTTATATTGTTGCACTTATCAATACCTAATCATATTGTTGCATTTAACACAATAAATTATTCAATTTTAAGACAATGTATAAGAGAAAAATCTAATTTTGGGAATGCTGCATTGTTGTAAAATAAAGATAAACAATGGGAATTGTAAATAGAGTGTTATTACAGATTGCAGTTCATATTTATATTCAAGCTTTTTTTACATTTTTATATTGTTGCACTTATCAATACCTAATCATATTGTTGCATTTAACACAATAAATTATTCAATTTTAAGACAATGTATAACAGAAAAATCTTGTTTTGGGAATGCTGTATTGTTGTATAATAAAGTTCAACAATGAAAACTGTAATTAGAGTGATTTACTGATTGCAGTTCATATTTATATTCAAGCTTTCCTTACATTTTATATTGTTGTACTTATCAATACCTAGTCATATTTCTGCATTTAACGCTATAACTTATTCAATTTTGCGACAATGAATAACAGAAAAATTTAATTTTGTGAGTGCTATATTGTTGTAAAATAAAATTGAACAATGGGAATTGTAATTAGAGTGTCTTTCCATTTTACATTTCATATTTATATTCAAGCTTTTTTTACATTTTTATATTGTTACACTTATCAATACCTGGTCATATTGTTGCATTTAACGCTATAACTTATTCAAGCTTTGTTTACATTTTTATATTGTTCAATTATCAATATACGGTCATATTGTGGTATTTAACACTATAACTTATTCAATTTTACGACAATGTATAACAGAAAAATCTAATTTTGGGAATGCTGTATTGTTGTAAAATAAACATCAACAATGGGAATTGTAATTAGAGTGTTTTTACAGATTACAGTTGATATTTACATTCAAGATTTGTTTACATTTTTATATTGTTGCACTTATCAATACCTAATCATATTGTTGCATTTAACACAATAAATTATTCAATTTTAAGACAATGTATAACAGAAAAATCTTGTTTTGGGAATGCGGTATTGTTGTATAATAAAGTTCAACAATGAAAACTGTAATTAGAGTGATTTACTGATTGCAGTTCATATTTATATTCAAGCTTTGCTTACATTTTATATTGTTGTACTTATCAATACCTAGTCATATTTCTGCATTTAACGCTATAACTTATTCAATTTTACGACAATGAATAACAGAAAAATTTAATTTTGTGAGTGCTATATTGTTGTAAAATAAAATTGAACAATGGGAATTGTAATTAGAGTGTCTTTCCATTTTACATTTCATATTTATATTCAAGCTTTTTTTACACTTTTGTATTGTTGCACTTATCAATACATAGTCATATTGTTGCATTTAACACTATAACTTATTCAATTTTACGACAATGTATAACAGAAAAATTTAATTTTGAAAATGCTGTATTGTTGTAATAAAAAATTCAATTAAAAAATTGCAATAGAAATATTTTATAGATTGCAGTTCATATTTATGTTCAACTTTGATTACATTTTTATATTGTTGCGCTTATCAATACCTAGTCATATTGTTGCATTTAACGCTATAAATTATTCAAGTTTTGTTTACATTTTTATATTGTGTCAATTATCAATATAGGGTCATATTGTGGTATTTAACACTATAACTTATTCAATTTTACGACAATGTATAATAGAAAAATCTAATTTTGGGAATGTTGTATTGTTGTAAAATAAACATCAACAATGGGAATTGTAATTAGAATGTTTTTACAGATTACAGTTGATATTTACATTCAGGATTTGTTTACATTTTTATATTGTTGCACTTATCAATATACATTCATATTGTTGCATTTAACACTGTAACGTATTCAATTTTACAACGATGTAAAACAGAAAAATCTAATTTTGGGAATGCTGTATTGTTGTATAATAAAGTTCAACAATGAAAACTGTAATTAGATTGATTTACTGATTGCAGTTCATATTTATATTCAAGCTTTGCTTACATTTTTATATTGTTGCACATATCAATACGTAGTCATATTGTTGCATTTAACGCTTTAACTTATTCAATTTTACGACAATGTATAACACAAAAATTTAATTTTGGGAATGCTGTATTGTTGTAATAAAAAATTCAATTAAAAAATTGCAATAAAAAAATTTTATAGATTGCAGTTCATATTTATGTTCAACTTTTTTACTTTTTTATATTGTTGCACTTATCAATGCCTAGTCATATTGTTGCATTTAACGCTATAACTTATTCAATTTTACGACAATGTATAACAGAAAAATCTAATTATGGGAATGCTGTATTGTTGTAATATAAAGTTGAACAATGGAAACTGTAATTAGAGTGATTTACAGATTGCAGTTGATATTTACATTCAAGATTTTTTTACATTTTTATATTGTTGCACTTATCAATACATTGTCATATTGTTGCATTTAACGCTTTAACTTATTCAATTTTACGACAATGTATAACACAAAAATTTAATTTTAGGAATGCTGTATTGTTGTAATAAAAAATTCAATTAAAAAATTGCAATAAAAAAATTTTATAGATTGCAGTTCATATTTATGTTCAACTTTGCTTACATTTTTATATTGTTGAACATATCAATACATAGTCATATTGTTGCATTTAACACTATAACTTATTTAATTTTACCTCAATGTATGACAGAAAAATCTAATTTTGGGAGTGCTGTATTGTTCTAAAATAATGTTCAACAATGGAAACAGTAATTAGAGCGATTTACAGATTGCAGTTCATATTTATATTCAAGCTTTGCTTACATTTTTATATTGTTGAACATATCAATACATAGTCATATTGTTGCATTTAACACTATAACTTATTCAATTTTACAACAATGTATAACAGAAAAATCTAATTTTGAGAATGCTGTATTGTTGTAAAATAAAGTTGAACAATGGAAACTGTAATTAGAGTGATTTACAGATTGCAGTTCATATTTATATTCAAGCTTTGCAATAATTTTTATATTGTTGACCTTATCAATACATAGTCATATTGTATCATTTAATGCAAAAACATATTCAATTTTACGACAATGTATAACAGAAAAATTTAATTTTGTGAGTGCTGTATTGTTGTAAAATAAAATTCAACAATGCGAACTGTAATTAGAGTGTCTTTCCATTTTACATTTCATATTTATATTCAAGCTTTTTTTACACTTTTATATTGTTGCACTTATCAATACATAGTCATATTCTAGCATTTAGCACTATAACTTATTCAATTTTACGAGAATGTATAACAGAAAAATTTAATTCTGGGAATGCTGTATTGTTGTAATATAAAATTCAACAATTGGAATTGCAATTAAAAAATTTTATAGATTGAAGTTCATATTTATGTTCAACTTTGTTTACATTTTTATATTGTTGCACTTATCAATACCTAGTCATATTGTTGCATTTAACGCTATAACTTATTCAAGCTTTGTTTACATTTTTATATTGATGCAATTATCAATATACGGACATATTGTGGTATTTAACACTATTACTTATTTAATTTTACCACAATGTATGACAGAAAAATCTAATTTTGGGAGTGCTGTATTGTTCTAAAATAATGTTCAACAATGGGGAATAGCAATTAAAAAAATTTACAGATTGCAGTTTATTTATGTTCAAGCTTTGTTTACATTTTTATATTGTTGCACTTATCAATACATAGTCATATTGTATCATTTAACGCAATAACTTAATCAATTTTGCGACAATGTATAACAGAAAAATGTAATTTTGTGTGTGCTGTATTGTTGTAAATTAAAATTAAACAATGGGAACTGTAATTAGAGTGTCTTTCCATTTTCCATTTCATATTTATATTCAAGATTTTTTACATTTATATATTATTGCACTTATCAATATACGGTCATATTGTTGCATTTAACACAATAAATTATTCAATTTTAAGACAATGTATAAGAGAAAAATCCAATTTTGGGAATGCTGTATTGTTGTAAAATAAAGTTCAACAATGGGAATTGTAAATAGAGTGTTATTACAGATTGCAGTTCATATTTATATTCAGCTTTGCTTACATTTTTATATTGATGCACTTATCAATAAATATTAATATTGCTGCATTTAACGCTATAACTTATTTAATTTTACAACAATGTATAACAGAAAAATCTAATTTTGGGAATGTTGTATTGTTGTAAAATAAACATCAAAAATGGGAATTGCATTTAGAGTGTTTTTACAGATTACAGTTCATATTTACATTCAAGATTTGTTTACATTTTTATATTGTTGCACTTATCAATATACAGTCATATTGTTGCATTAAACACTTTAACTTATTATATTTCACAACAATGTATAACAGAAAAATTTAATTTTGGGAATGCTGTATAGTTGTAAAATAAAGTTCAACTATAGGAATTGTAATTAGTGTGTTACTACATAGTGTGCGTCTCATATTTATATTCTAGTTTTCTTTACGTTTTTATATTGCTGCACTTATCAATATACGGTCATATTATTGCATTTAACGCTATAACTTATTAAATTTTATGACAATATATAACAGAAAAAACTAATTTTGGGAATGCTGTATTGCTGTAATATAAAATTCAACAATGAGAACTGTAATTAGAGTGATGTACAGATTGCAGTTCATATTTATATTCAAGCTTTGCTTACATTTTTATATTGTTGCACTTATCAATACCTAATCATATTATTGAATTTAACACAATAAATTATTCAATTTTAAGACAATGTATAACATAAAAATCTAATTTTGGGTATTCTGTATTGTTGTAAATTAAAATTAAACAATGGGAACTGTAATTAATGTGTCTTTCCATTTTCCATTTCATATTTATATTCAAGCTTTTTTTACATTTTTACATTGTTGCACTTATCAATATACGATCATATAGTTGCATTTAACACAACAAATTATTCAATTTTGCGACAATGTATAACAGAAAAATCTAATTTTGGGAGTGCTGTATTGTTGTAAAATGATGTTCAACACTGGAAACGGTAATTAGAGTGATTTACAGATTGCAGTTCATATTTATATTCAAGCTTTGCTTACATTTTTATATTGTTGCACTTATCAATACCTAATCATATTGTTGCATTTAACACAATAAATTATTCAATTTTAAGACAATGTATAAGAGAAAAATCTAATTTTGGGAATGCTGCATTGTTGTAAAATAAAGTTAAACAATGGGAATTGTAAATAGAGTGTTATTACAGATTGCAGTTCATATTTATATTCAAGCTTTGCTTATATTTTTATATTGTTGCACTTATCAATACCTAGTCATATTTCTGCAATTAACGCTATAACTTATTCAATTTTACGACAATGTATAACAAAAAAATCTAATTTTGGGTATTCTGTATTGTTGTAAATTAAAATTAAACAATGGGAACTGTAATTAGAATGTCTTTCCATTTTTCATTTCATATTTATATTCAAGCTTTTTTTACATTTTTATATTGTTGCACTTATCAATAACTAATCATATTGTTGCATTTAACACAATAAATTATTCAATTTTGAGACAATGTGTAACAGAAAATTCTAATTTTGGGAATGCTGTATTGTTGTATAATAAAGTTCAACAATGAAAACTGTAATTAGAGTGCTTTACTGATTGCAGTTCATATTTATATTCAAGCTTTGCTTACATTTTATATTGTTGTACTTACCAATACCTAGTCATATTTCTGCATTTAACGCTATAACTTATTCAATTTTACGACAATGTATAACAGAAAAATCTAATTTTGGGAATGCTGTATTGTTGTAAAATAAAATTCAACAATGAGAACTGTAATTAGATTGATGTACAGATTGCAGATCATATTTATATTCAAGCTTTGCTTACATTTTTATATTGTTGCACTTATCAATACCTAGTCATATTTCTGCATTTAACGCTATAACTTATTCAATTTTACGACAATGTATAACAGAAAAATCTAATTTTGGGTATTCTGTATTGTTGTAAATTAAAATTAAACAATGAGAACTGTAATTAGTGTGTCTTTCCATTTTCCATTTCATATTTAAAATCAAGCTTTTTTTACATTTTTATATTGTTGCACTTATCAATATACGATCATATTGTTGCGTTTAACACAACAAATTATTCAATTTTGCGACAATGTATAACAGAAAAATCTAATTTTGGGAGTGCTGTATTGTTGTAAAATGATGTTCAACACTGGAAACGGTAATTAGAGTGATTTACAGATTGCAGTTCATATTTATATTCAAGCTTTGCTTACATTTTTATATTGTTGCACTTATCACTACCTAATCATATTGTTGCATTTAACACAATAAATTATTTAATTTTAAGACAATGTATAAGAGAAAAATCTAATTTTGGGAATGCTGCATTGTTGTAAAATAAAGATAAACAATGGGAATTGTAAATAGAGTGTTATTACAGATTGCAGTTCATATTTATATTCAAGCTTTTTTTACATTTTTATATTGTTGCACTTATCAATACCTAATCATATTGTTGCATTTAACACAATAAATTATTCAATTTTAAGACAATGTATAACAGAAAAATCTTGTTTTGGGAATGCTGTATTGTTGTATAATAAAGTTCAACAATGAAAACTGTAATTAGAGTGATTTACTGATTGCAGTTCATATTTATATTCAAGCTTTGCTTACATTTTTTATTGTTGTACTTATCAATACCTAGTCATATTTCTGCATTTAACGCTATAACTTATTCAATTTTACGACAATGAATAACAGAAAAATTTAATTTTGTGAGTGCTATATTGTTGTAAAATAAAATTGAACAATGGGAATTGTAATTAGAGTGTCTTTCCATTTTACATTTCATATTTATATTCAAGCTTTTTTTACACTTTTATATTGTTGCACTTATCAATACATAGTCATATTGTTGCATTTAACACTATAACTTATTCAATTTTACGACAATGTATAACAGAAAAATTTAATTTTGAAAATGCTGTATTGTTGTAATAAAAAATACAATTAAAAAATTGCAATAGAAATATTTTATAGATTGCAGTTCATATTTATGTTCAACTTTGATTACATTTTTATATTGTTGCGCTTATCAATACCTAGTCATATTGTTGCATTTAACGCTATAAATTATTCAAGTTTTGTTTACATTTTTATACTGTGTCAATTATCAATATAGGGTCATATTGTGGTATTTAACACTATAACTTATTCAATTTTACGACAATGTATAATAGAAAAATCTAATTTTGGGAATGTTGTATTGTTGTAAAATAAACATCAACAATGGGAATTGTAATTAGAATGTTTTTACAGATTACAGTTGATATTTACATTCAGGATTTGTTTACATTTTTATATTGTTGCACTTATCAATATACATTCATATTGTTGCATTTAACACTGTAACGTATTCAATTTTACAACGATGTAAAACAGAAAAATCTAATTTTGGGAATGCTGTATTGTTGTATAATAAAGTTCAACAATGAAAACTGTAATTAGATTGATTTACTGATTGCAGTTCATATTTATATTCAAGCTTTGCTTACATTTTTATATTGTTGCACATATCAATACGTAGTCATATTGTTGCATTTAACGCTTTAACTTATTCAATTTTACGACAATGTATAACACAAAAATTTAATTTTGGGAATGCTGTATTGTTGTAATAAAAAATTCAATTAAAAAATTGCAATAAAAAAATTTTATAGATTGCAGTTCATATTTATGTTCAACTTTGTTTACTTTTTTATATTGTTGCACTTATCAATGCCTAGTCATATTGTTGCATTTAACGCTATAACTTATTCAATTTTACGACAATGTATAACAGAAAAATCTAATTATGGGAATGCTGTATTGTTGTAATATAAAGTTGAACAATGGAAACTGTAATTAGAGTGATTTACAGATTGCAGTTGATATTTACATTCAAGATTTTTTTACATTTTTATATTGTTGCACTTATCAATACATTGTCATATTGTTGCATTTAACGCTTTAACTTATTCAATTTTACGACAATGTATAACACAAAAATTTAATTTTAGGAATGCTGTATTGTTGTAATAAAAAATTCAATTAAAAAATTGCAATAAAAAAATTTTATAGATTGCAGTTCATATTTATGTTCAACTTTGTTTACATTTTTATATTGTTGCACTTATCAATACGTAGTCTTATTGCTGCATTTAACACTATAACTTATTCAATTTTACGACAATGTATAACAGAAAAATCTAATTTTGGGAATGTTGTATTGTTGTAAAATAAAAATCAAAAATGGGAATTGTATTTAGAGTGTTTTTACAGATTACAGTTGATATTTACATATTTGTTTACATTATTTTATAAATTGCAGTTCATATTTATGTTCAACTTTGTATACATTTTTATATTGTTGCACTTATCAATATACAGTCATATTGTTGCATTTAACACTGTAACCTATTATATTTTGCAACAATGTATAACAGAAAAATTTAATTTTGGGAATGCTGTATTGTTGTATAATAAAGTTTAACTATGGGAATTGTAATTAGTGTGTTACTACAGATTGCAGTTCAAATTTATATTCTAGTTTTCTTTACATTTTTATATTGCAGCACTTATCAATACACGGTCATATTGTTGCATTTAACACTGTAACGTATTCAATTTTACAACAGTGTATAACAGAAAAATCTAATTTTGGGAGGGTTGTATTGTTGTAAAATAATGTTCAACAATGGAAACAGTAATTAGAGTGATTTAAAGATTGCAGTTCATATTTATATTCAAGCTTTGCTTACATTTTTATATTGTTGCACTTATCAATACCTAATCATATTGTTGCATTTAACACAAAAAATTATTCAATTTTAAGACAATGAATAAGAGAAAAATCTAATTTTGGGAAAGCTATATTGTTGTAAAATAAAGTTCAACAATGAGAATTGTAATTAGAGTGTTATTACAGATTGCAGTTCATATTTATATTCAAGCTTTATTTACATTTTTATTTTGCAGCACTTATCAATATACGGTCATATTATTGCATTTAACGCTATAACTTATTCAACTTTACGACAATGTATAACAGAAAATTCTAATTTTGGGTATTCTGTATTGTTGTAAATTAAAATTAAACAATGGGATCTGTAATTAGAATGTCTTTCCATTTTCCATTTCATATTTATATTTAAGCTTTTTTTACATCTTTATATTGTTGCACTTATCAATATACAGTCATATTGTTGCATTTAACACAATAAATTATTCAATTTTGCGACAATGTATAACAGAAAAATCTAATTTTGGGAATGCTGTATTGTTGTATAATAAAGTTCAACAATGAAAACTGTAATTAGAGTGATTTACTGATTGCAGTTCATATTTATATTCAAGCTTTTTTTACACTTTTATATTGTTTCACTTATCAATACATAGTCTTATTGTTGAATTTAACACAATAAATTATTTAATTTTACGACAGTGTATAACAGAAAAATTTAATTTTGGGAATGCTGTATTGTTGTAATATAAAATTCAACAATTGAAATTGCAATTAAAAAGTTTTATAGATTGCAATTCATATTTATGTTCAACTTTGTTTACATTTTTATATTGTTACACTTATCAATACCTAGTCATATTGTTGCATTTAACGCTATAACTTATTCAAGCTTTGTTTACATTTTTATATTGTTCAATTATCAATATACGGTCATATTGTGGTATTTAACACTATAACTTATTCAATTTTACGACAATGTATAACAGAAAAATCTAATTTTGGGAATGCTGTATTGTTGTAAAATAAACATCAACAATGGGAATTGTAATTAGAGTGTTTTTACAGATTACAGTTGATATTTACATTCAAGATTTGTTTACATTTTTATATTGTTGCACTTATCAATACATAGTCATATTGTTGCATTTAATATAACTTTACTATAACTTATTCAATTTTACGACAATGTATATACGAAAAATTTAGTTTTGGGAATGCTGTATTGTTGTAATATAAAATTCACCAATTGGAATTGCAATTAAAAATTTTTATAGATTGCAGTTCATATTTATGTTCAACTTTGTTTACATTTTTGTATTGTTGCACTTATCAATACCTAGTCATATTGTTGCATTTAACGCTATAACTTATTCAAACTTTGTTTATATTTTTATATTGTTGCAATTATCAATATACAGTCATATTGTGGTATTTAACACTATAACTTATTCAATTTTACGACAATCTATAACAGAAAAATCTAATTTTGGGAATGTTGTATTGTTGTAAAATAAACATCAACAATGGGAATTATAATTAGAGTGTTTTTACAGATTACAGTTGATATTTACATTCAAGATTTGTTTACATTTTTATATTGTTGCACTTATCAATATACAGTCATATTGTTGCATTTAACACTGTAACTTATTCAATTTTACAACAATGTATAACAGAAAAATCTAATTTTGGGAGTGCTGTATTGTTGTAAAATAAAGTTCAACAATGGAAATAGTAATTAGAGTGATTTACAGATTGCAGTTCATATTTATATTCAAGCTTTGCTTACATTTTTATATTGTTGCACTTATCAATATCTAATCATATTGTTGCATTTAACACAATAAATTATTCAATTTTAAGACAATATATAATAGAAAAATCTAATTTTGGGAATGCTGTATTGTTGTAAAATAAAGTTCAACAATGGGAATTGTAAATAGAGTGTTATTACAGATTGCAGTTCATATTTATATTCAAGCTTTGCTTACATTTATATATTGTTGCACTTATCAATAAATATTCATATTGCTGCATTTAACGCTATAACTTATTCATTTTTACGACAATGTATAACAGAAAAATCTAATTTTGGGAATGTTGTATTGTTGTAAAATAAACATCAAAAATGGGAATTGTATTTAGAGTGTTTTTACAGATTACAATTGATATTTACATTCAAGATTTGTTTACATTTTTATATTGTTGCACTTATCAATATACAGTCATATTGTTGCATTTAACATTGTAACTTATTATATTTTACAACAATGTATAACAGAAAAACTTAATTTTGGGAATGCTGTATTGTTGTAAAATAAAGTTCAACTATGGGAATTGTAATTATTGTGTTACTACAGATTGTGGTTCATATTTATATTCTAGTTTTCTTTACATTTTTCTATTGTTGCACTTATCAATACATAGTCATATTGTTGCATTTAACGCAATAACTTATTCAATTTTACGACAATGTATAACAGAAAAATTTAATTTTGTGAGTGCTATATTGTTGTAAAATAAAATTCAACAATGGGAACTGTAATTAGAGTGTCTTTCCATTTTACATTTCATATTTATATTCAAGCTTTTATAACACTTTCATATTGTTGCACTTATAAATACATAGTCATATTGTTGCATTTAACACTATAACTTATTAAATTTTACGACAATGTATAACAGAAAAATTTAATTTTTGGAATGCTGTATTGTTGTAATATAAAATTCAACAATTTGAATTGAAATTAAAAAAATTTATAGATTGCAGTTCATATTTATGTTCAACTTTGTTTACATTTTTATGTTACCTAGTCATATTGTTGCATTTAACGCTATACCTTATTCAAGCTTTGTTTACATTTTTAAATTGTGTCAATTATCAATATAGGGTCATATTGTGGTATTTAACACTATAACTTATTCAATTTTACGACAATGTATAAAAGAAAAATCTAATTTTGTGAATGTTGTATTGTTGTAAAATAAAAATCAACAATGGGATTTGTAATGTGAGTGTTTTTACAGATTATAGTTGATAATTACATTCAAGATTTGTTTACATTTTTGTATAGTTGCACTTATCAATATACAGTCATATTGTTGCATTTAATACTGTAACTTATTCAATTTTACAACAATGTATAACAGAAAAATCTAATTTTGGGAGTGCTGTATTGTTGTAAAATAATGTTCAACAATGGAAACAGTAATTAGAGTGATTTACAGATTGCAGTTCATATTTATATTCAAGCTTTTTTTACACTTTTATATTGTTGCACTTATCAATACATAGTGATGTTGTTGCATTTAACACTATGACTTATTCAATTTTACGACAATGTATAACAGAAAAATCTAATTTTGGGAATGTTGTATTGTTTAAAATAAACATAAACAATGGGAATTGTAATTAGAGTGTTTTTACAGATGACAGTTGATATTTACATTCAAGATTTGTTTATATTTTTATATTGTTGCACTTATCAATACCTAGTCATATTGTTGCATTTAACGCTATAACTTATTCAAGCTTTGTTTACATTTTTATATTGTTGCAATTATCAATATACGGTCATATTCTGGTATTTAACACTATAACATATTTAATTTTACCACAATATATAACTGAAAAATATAATTTTGGGAGTGCTGTATTGTACTAAAATAATGTTCAACAATGAAAACAGTAATTAGAGCGATTTACAGATTGCAGTTCATATTTATATTCAAGCTTTTTTTACATTTATATATTACTGCACTTATCAATATACGGTCATATTGTTGCATTTAACACAATAAATTATTCAATTTTGCGACAATGTATAACAGAAAAATCTAATTTTGGGAATGCTGTATTGTTGTAAAATAAAATTCAACAATGAGAACTGTAATTAGAGTGATGTACAGATTGCAGTTCATATTTATATTCAAGCTTTACTTACATTTTTATATTGTTGCACTTATCAATACCTAATCATATTGTTGCATTTAACACAATAAATTATTCAATTTTAAGACAATGTATAACATAAAAATCTAATTTTGGGTATTCTGTATTGTTGTAAATTAAAATTAAACAATGGGAACTGTAATTAGTGTGTCTTTCCATTTTCCATTTCATATTTATATTCAAGCTTTTTTTACATTTTTATATTGTTGCACTTATCAATATACGATCATATTGTTGCATTTAACACAACAAATTATTCAATTTTGCGACAATGTATAACGGAAAAATCTAATTTTGGTAGTGCTGTATTGTTGTAAAATAATGTTCAACACTGGAAACGGTAATTAGAGTGATTTACAGATTTCAGTTCATATTTATATTCAAGCTTTGCTTACATTTTTATATTGTTGCACTTATCAATACCTAATCATATTGTTGCATTTAACACAATAAATTATTCAATTTTAAGACAATGTATAAGAGAAAAATCTAATTTTGGGAATGCTGCATTGTTGTAAAATAAAGTTAAACAATGGGAATTGTAAATAGAGTAATATTACAGATTGCAGTTCATATTTATATTCAAGCTTTGCTTACATTTTTATATTGTTGCACTTATCAATAAATATTCATATTGCTGCATTTAACGCTATAACTTCTTCAATTTTACGACAATGTATAACAGAAAAATCTAATTTTGGGAATGCTGTATTGTTGTAAAATAAAGTTGAACAATGGAAACTGTAATTAAAGTGATTTACAGATTGCAGTTCATATTTATATTCAAGCTTTGCAATAATTTTTATATTGTTGCACTTATCAATACATAGTCATATTCTAGAATTTAGCACTATAACTTATTCAATTTTACGACAATGTAAAACAGAAAAATTTAATTTTGGGAATGCTGTATTGTTGTAATATAAAATTCAACAATTGGAATTGCAATTAAATAATTTTATAGATTGAAGTTCATATTTATGTTCAACTTTGTTTACATTTTTATATTGTTGCACTTATCAATACCTAGTCATATTGTTGCATTTAACGCTATAACTTATTCAAGCTTTGTTTACATTTTTATATTGTTGCAATTATCAATATACGGACATATTGTGGTATTTAACACTATAATTTATTTAATTTTACCACAATGTATGACAGAAAAATCTAATTTTGGGAGTGCTGTATTGTTCTAAAATAATGTTCAACAATGGAAACTGTAATTAGAGCGATTTACAGATTGCAGTTCATATTTATGTTCAAGCTTTGTTTACATTTTTATATTGTTGCACTTATCAATACATAGTAATATTGTTGCATTTAACGCTATAACTTATTCAATTTTACGACAATGTATAACAGAAAAATCTAATTTTCGTAATGCTGTATTGTTGTAAAATAAAGTTGAGCAATGGAAACTGTAATTAGAGTGATTTACAGATTGCAGTTCATATTTATATTCAAGCTTTGCTTACATTTTTATATTGTTGACCTTATCAATACATAGTCATATTGTATCATTTAACGCAATAACTTATTCAATTTTGCGACAATGTATAACAGAAAAATGTAATTTTGTGTGTGCTGTATTGTTGTAAATTAAAATAAAACAATGGGAACTGTAATTAGAGTGTCTTTCCATTTTCCATTTCATATTTATATTCAAGCTTTTTTACATTTATAAATTATTGCACTTATCAATATACGGTCATATTGTTGCATTTAACACAATAAATTATTCAATTTTAAGACAATGTATAACAGAAAAATCTAATTTTGGGAATGTTGTATTGTTGTAAAATAAACATCAAAAATGGGAATTGTATTTAGAGTGTTTTTACAGATTACAGTTGATATTTACATTCAAGATTTGTTTACATTTTTATATTGTTGCACTTATCAATATACAGTCATATTGTTGCATTTAACACTGTAACCTATTCAATTTACTGCAATTCATAACAGAAAAATTTAATTTTGGGAATGCTGTATTGTTGTAATATAAAATTCAACAATTGGAATTGCAATTAAAAAATTTTATAGATTGCAGTTCATATTTATGTTCAACTTTGTTTACATTTTTATATTGTTGCGCTTATCAATACCTAGTCATATTGTTGCATTTAACGCTATAACTTATTCAAGCTTTGTTTACATTTTTATATTGTGTCAATTATCAATATAGGGTCATATTGTGGTATTTAACACTATAACTTATTCAATTTTACGACAATGTATAACAGAAAAATTTAATTTTGGGAATGCTGTATTGTTGTAATATAAAATTCAACAATTGGAATTGCAATTAAATAATTTTATAGATTGATGTTCATATTTATGTTCAACTTTGTTTACATTTTTATATTGTTGCACTTATCAATACCTAGTCATATTGTTGCATTTAACGCTATAACTTATTCAAGCTTTGTTTACATTTTTATATTGTTGCAATTATCAATATACGGACATATTGTGGTATTTAACACTATAATTTATTTAATTTTACCACAATGTATGACAGAAAAATCTAATTTTGGGAGTGCTGTATTGTTCTAAAATAATGTTCAACAATGGAAACTGTAATTAGAGCGATTTACAGATTGCAGTTCATATTTATGTTCAAGCTTTGTTTACATTTTTATATTGTTGCACTTATCAATACATAGTAATATTGTTGCATTTAACGCTATAACTTATTCAATTTTACGACAATGTATAACAGAAAAATCTAATTTTCGTAATGCTGTATTGTTGTAAAATAAAGTTGAGCAATGGAAACTGTAATTAGAGTGATTTACAGATTGCAGTTCATATTTATATTCAAGCTTTGCTTACATTTTTATATTGTTGACCTTATCAATACATAGTCATATTGTATCATTTAACGCAATAACTTATTCAATTTTGCGACAATGTATAACAGAAAAATGTAATTTTGTGTGTGCTGTATTGTTGTAAATTAAAATAAAACAATGGGAACTGTAATTAGAGTGTCTTTCCATTTTCCATTTCATATTTATATTCAAGCTTTTTTACATTTATAAATTATTGCACTTATCAATATACGGTCATATTGTTGCATTTAACACAATAAATTATTCAATTTTAAGACATTGTATAACAGAAAAATCTAATTTTGGGAATGTTGTATTGTTGTAAAATAAACATCAAAAATGGGAATTGTATTTAGAGTGTTTTTACAGATTACAGTTGATATTTACATTCAAGATTTGTTTACATTTTTATATTGTTGCACTTATCAATATACAGTCATATTGTTGCATTTAACACTGTAACCTATTCAATTTACTGCAATTCATAACAGAAAAATTTAATTTTGGGAATGCTGTATTGTTGTAATATAAAATTCAACAATTGGAATTGCAATTAAAAAATTTTATAGATTGCAGTTCATATTTATGTTCAACTTTGTTTACATTTTTATATTGTTGCGCTTATCAATACCTAGTCATATTGTTGCATTTAACGCTATAACTTATTCAAGCTTTGTTTACATTTTTATATTGTGTCAATTATCAATATAGGGTCATATTGTGGTATTTAACACTATAACTTATTCAATTTTACGACAATGTATAACAGAAAAATTTAATTTTGGGAATGCTGTATTGTTGTAATATAAAATTCAACAATTGGAATTGCAATTAAATAATTTTATAGATTGATGTTCATATTTATGTTCAACTTTGTTTACATTTTTATATTGTTGCACTTATCAATACCTAGTCATATTGTTGCATTTAACGCTATAACTTATTCAAGCTTTGTTTACATTTTTATATTGTTGCAATTATCAATATACGGACATATTGTGGTATTTAACACTATAATTTATTTAATTTTACCACAATGTATGACAGAAAAATCTAATTTTGGGAGTGCTGTATTGTTCTAAAATAATGTTCAACAATGGAAACTGTAATTAGAGCGATTTACAGATTGCAGTTCATATTTATGTTCAAGCTTTGTTTACATTTTTATATTGTTGCACTTATCAATACATAGTAATATTGTTGCATTTAACGCTATAACTTATTCAATTTTACGACAATGTATAACAGAAAAATCTAATTTTCGTAATGCTGTATTGTTGTAAAATAAAGTTGAGCAATGAAAACTGTAATTAGAGTGAATTACAGATTGCAGTTCATATTTATATTCAAGCTTTGCTTACATTTTCATATTGTTGACCTTATCAATACATAGTCATATTGTATCATTTAACGCAATAACTTATTCAATTTTGCGACAATGTATAACAGAAAAATGTAATTTTGTGTGTGCTGTATTGTTGTAAATTAAAATAAAACAATGGGAACTGTAATTAGAGTGTCTTTCCATTTTCCATTTCATATTTATATTCAAGCTTTTTTACATTTATAAATTATTGCACTTATCAATATACGGTCATATTGTTGCATTTAACACAATAAATTATTCAATTTTAAGACAATGTATAACAGAAAAATTTAATTTTGGGAATGCTGTATTGTTGTAATATAAAATTCAACAATTGGAATTGCAATTAAATAATTTTATAGATTGAAGTTCATATTTATGTTCAACTTTGTTTACATTTTTATATTGTTGCACTTATCAATACCTAGTCATATTGTTGCATTTAACGCTATAACTTATTCAAGCTTTGTTTACATTTTTATATTGTTGCAATTATCAATATACGGACATATTGTGGTAGTTAACACTATAACTTATTTAATTTTACCACAATGTATGACAGAAAAATCTAATTTTGGGAGTGCTGTATTGTTCTAAAATAAACATCAAAAATGGGAATTGTATTTAGAGTGCTTTTACAGATTACAGTTGATATTTACATTCAAGATTTTTTTACATTTTTATATTGTTGCACTTATCAATATACAGTCATATTGTTGCATTAAACACTTTAACTTATTATATTTTACAACAATGTATAACAGAAAAATTTAATTTTGGGAATGCTGTATTGTTGTAAAATAAAGTTCAACTATAGGAATTGTAATTAGTGTGTTACTACAGATTGCGGTTCATATTTATATTCTAGTTTTCTTTACATTTTAATATTGCTGCACTTATCAATATACGGTCATATTATTGCATTTAACGCTATAACTTTTTAAATTTTATGACAATATATAACAGAAAAAACTAATTTTGGGAATGCTGTATTGCTGTAAAATAAAATTCAACAATGAGAACTGTAATTAGAGTGATGTACAGATTGCAGTTCATATTTATATTCAAGCTTTGCTTACATTTTTATATTGTTGCACTTATCAATAAATATTCATATTGCTGCATTTAACGCTATAATTTATTCAATTTTACGACAATGTATAACAGAAAAATCTAATTTTGGGTATTCTGTATTGTTGTAAATTAAAATTAAACAATGGGAACTGTAATTAGAGTGTCTTTCCATTTTCCATTTCATATTTATATTCAAGCTTTTTTTACATTTTTATATTGTTGCACTTATCAATACCTAATCATATTGTTGCATTTAACACAATAAATTATTCAATTTTAAGACAATGTGTAACAGAAAAATCTAATTTTGGGAATGCTGTATTGTTGTATAATAAAGTTCAACAATGAAAACTGTAATTAGTGTGATTTACTGATTGCAGTTCATATTTATATTCAAGCTTTGCTTACATTTTATATTGTTGTACTTATCAATACCTAGTCATATTTCTGCATTTAACGCTATAACTTATTCAATTTTACGACAATGTATAACAGAAAAATCTAATTTTGGGAATGCTGTATTGTTGTAAAATAAAATTCAACAATGAGAACTGTAATTAGAGTGATGTACAGATTGCAGTTCATATTTATATTCAAGCTTTGCTTACATTTTTATATTGTTGCACTTATCAATACCTAATCATATTGTTGCATTTAACACAATAAATTATTCAATTTTAAGACAATGTATAACATAAAAATCTAATTTTGGGTATTCTGTATTGTTGTAAATTAAAATTAAACAATGGGAACTGTAATTAGTGTGTCTTTCCATTTTCCATTTCATATTTATATTCAAGCTTTTTTTACATTTTTATATTGTTGCACTTATCCATATACGATCATATTGTTGCATTTAACACAACAAATTATTCAATTTTGCGACAATGTATAACAGAAAAATCTAATTTTGGGAGTGCTGTATTGTTGTAAAATAATGTTCAACACTGGACACGGTAATTAGAGTGATTTACAGATTGCAGTTCATAATTATATTCAAGCTTTGCTTACAATTTTATATTGTTGCACTTATCAATACCTAATCATATTGTTGCATTTAACACAATAAATTATTCAATTTTAAGACAATGTATAAGAGAAAAATCTAATTTTGGGAATGCTGCATTGTTGTAAAATAAAGTTAAACAATGGGAATTGTAAATAGAGTGTTATTACAGATTGCAGTTCATATTTATAGTCAAGCTTTGCTTATATTTTTATATTGTTGCACTTATCAAAAAATATTCATATTGCTGCATTTAACGCTATAACTTCTTGAATTTTACGACAATGTATAACAGAAAAATCTGATTTTGGGTATTCTATATTGTTGTAAATTAAAATTAAACAATGGGAACTGTAATTAGAGTGTCTTTCCATTTTCCATTTCATATTTATATTCAAGCTTTTTTTACATTTTTATATTGTTGCACTTATCAATACCTAATCATATTGTTGCATTTAACACAATAAATTATTCAATTTTAAGACAATGTATAACAGAAAAATCTTATTTTGGGAATGCTGTATTGTTGTATAATAAAGTTGAACAATGGAAACTGTAATTAGAGAGATTTACAGTTTGCAGTTCATATTTATATTCAAGCTTTGCTTACATTTTTATATTGTTGACCTTATCAATACATAGTCATATTGTATCATTTAACGCAATAACTTATTCAATTTTACGACAATGAATAACAGAAAAATTTAATTTTGTGAGTGCTATATTGTTGTGAAATAAAATTGGACAATGGGAACTGTAATTAGAGTGTCTTTCCATTTTACTATTCATATTTATATTCAAGCTTTTTTTACACTTTTATATTGTTGCACTTATCAATACATAGCCATATTCTTGCATTTAACACTATAACTTATTCAATTTTACGACAATGTATAACAGAAAAATTTAATTTTGAAAATGCTGTATTGTTGTAATAAAAAATTCAAATAAAAAATTGCAATAGAAAAATTTTATAGATTGCAGTTCATATTTATGTTCAACTTTGTTTACATTTTTATATTGTTGCGCTTATCAATACCTAGTCATATTGTTGCATTTAACGCTATAACTTATTCAAGCTTTGTTTACATTTTTATATTGTGTCAATTATCAATATAGGGTCATATTGTGGTATTTAACACTATAACTTATTCAATTTTACGACAATGTATAACAGAAAAATCTAATTTTGGGAATGTTGTATTGTTGTAAAATAAACATCAACAATGGGAATTGTAATTAGAATGTTTTTACAGATTACAGTTGATATTTACATTCAGGATTTGTTTACATTTTTATATTGTTGCACTTATCAATACCTAATCATATTGTTGCATTTAACACAATAAATTATTCAATTTTAAGACAATGTATAACAGAAAAATCTTGTTTTGGGAATGCTGTATTGTTGTATAATAAAGTTCAACAATGAAAACTGTAATTAGAGTGATTTACTGATTGCAGTTCATATTTATATTCAAGCTTTGCTTACATTTTATATTGTTGTACTTATCAATACCTAGTCATATTTCTGCATTTAACGCTATAACTTATTCAATTTTACGACAATGAATAACAGAAAAATTTAATTTTGTGAGTGCTATATTGTTGTAAAATAAAATTGAACAATGGGAATTGTAATTAGAGTGTCTTTCCATTTTACATTTCATATTTATATTCAAGCTTTTTTTACACTTTTGTATTGTTGCACTTATCAATACATAGTCATATTGTTGCATTTAACACTATAACTTATTCAATTTTACGACAATGTATAACAGAAAAATTTAATTTTGAAAATGCTGTATTGTTGTAATAAAAAATTCAATTAAAAAATTGCAATAGAAATATTTTATAGATTGCAGTTCATATTTATGTTCAACTTTGATTACATTTTTATATTGTTGCGCTTATCAATACCTAGTCATATTGTTGCATTTAACGCTATAAATTATTCAAGTTTTGTTTACATTTTTATATTGTGTCAATTATCAATATAGGGTCATATTGTGGTATTTAACACTATAACTTATTCAATTTTACGACAATGTATAATAGAAAAATCTAATTTTGGGAATGTTGTATTGTTGTAAAATAAACATCAACAATGGGAATTGTAATTAGAATGTTTTTACAGATTACAGTTGATATTTACATTCAGGATTTGTTTACATTTTTATATTGTTGCACTTATCAATATACATTCATATTGTTGCATTTAACACTGTAACGTATTCAATTTTACAACGATGTAAAACAGAAAAATCTAATTTTGGGAATGCTGTATTGTTGTATAATAAAGTTCAACAATGAAAACTGTAATTAGATTGATTTACTGATTGCAGTTCATATTTATATTCAAGCTTTGCTTACATTTTTATATTGTTGCACATATCAATACGTAGTCATATTGTTGCATTTAACGCTTTAACTTATTCAATTTTACGACAATGTATAACACAAAAATTTAATTTTGGGAATGCTGTATTGTTGTAATAAAAAATTCAATTAAAAAATTGCAATAAAAAAATTTTATAGATTGCAGTTCATATTTATGTTCAACTTTGTTTACTTTTTTATATTGTTGCACTTATCAATGCCTAGTCATATTGTTGCATTTAACGCTATAACTTATTCAATTTTACGACAATGTATAACAGAAAAATCTAATTATGGGAATGCTGTATTGTTGTAATATAAAGTTGAACAATGGAAACTGTAATTAGAGTGATTTACAGATTGCAGTTGATATTTACATTCAAGATTTTTTTACATTTTTATATTGTTGCACTTATCAATACATTGTCATATTGTTGCATTTAACGCTTTAACTTATTCAATTTTACGACAATGTATAACACAAAAATTTAATTTTAGGAATGCTGTATTGTTGTAATAAAAAATTCAATTAAAAAATTGCAATAAAAAAATTTTATAGATTGCAGTTCATATTTATGTTCAACTTTGCTTACATTTTTATATTGTTGAACATATCAATACATAGTCATATTGTTGCATTTAACACTATAACTTATTTAATTTTACCTCAATGTATGACAGAAAAATCTAATTTTGGGAGTGCTGTATTGTTCTAAAATAATGTTCAACAATGGAAACAGTAATTAGAGCGATTTACAGATTGCAGTTCATATTTATATTCAAGCTTTGCTTACATTTTTATATTGTTGAACATATCAATACATAGTCATATTGTTGCATTTAACACTATAACTTATTCAATTTTACAACAATGTATAACAGAAAAATCTAATTTTGAGAATGCTGTATTGTTGTAAAATAAAGTTGAACAATGGAAACTGTAATTAGAGTGATTTACAGATTGCAGTTCATATTTATATTCAAGCTTTGCAATAATTTTTATATTGTTGACCTTATCAATACATAGTCATATTGTATCATTTAATGCAAAAACATATTCAATTTTACGACAATGTATAACAGAAAAATTTAATTTTGTGAGTGCTGTATTGTTGTAAAATAAAATTCAACAATGCGAACTGTAATTAGAGTGTCTTTCCATTTTACATTTCATATTTATATTCAAGCTTTTTTTACACTTTTATATTGTTGCACTTATCAATACATAGTCATATTCTAGCATTTAGCACTATAACTTATTCAATTTTACGAGAATGTATAACAGAAAAATTTAATTCTGGGAATGCTGTATTGTTGTAATATAAAATTCAACAATTGGAATTGCAATTAAAAAATTTTATAGATTGAAGTTCATATTTATGTTCAACTTTGTTTACATTTTTATATTGTTGCACTTATCAATACCTAGTCATATTGTTGCATTTAACGCTATAACTTATTCAAGCTTTGTTTACATTTTTATATTGTTGCAATTATCAATATACGGACATATTGTGGTATTTAACACTATTACTTATTTAATTTTACTACAATGTATGACAGAAAAATCTAATTTTGGGAGTGCTGTATTGTTCTAAAATAATGTTCAACAATGGGGAATAGCAATTAAAAAAATTTACAGATTGCAGTTTATTTATGTTCAAGCTTTGTTTACATTTTTATATTGTTGCACTTATCAATACATAGTCATATTGTATCATTTAACGCAATAACTTATTCAATTTTGCGACAATGTATAACAGAAAAATGTAATTTTGTGTGTGCTGTATTGTTGTAAATTAAAATTAAACAATGGGAACTGTAATTAGAGTGTCTTTCCATTTTCCATTTCATATTTATATTCAAGATTTTTTACATTTATATATTATTGCACTTATCAATATACGGTCATATTGTTGCATTTAACACAATAAATTATTCAATTTTAAGACAATGTATAAGAGAAAAATCCAATTTTGGGAATGCTGTATTGTTGTAAAATAAAGTTCAACAATGGGAATTGTAAATAGAGTGTTATTACAGATTGCAGTTCATATTTATATTCAGCTTTGCTTACATTTTTATATTGATGCACTTATCAATAAATATTAATATTGCTGCATTTAACGCTATAACTTATTTAATTTTACAACAATGTATAACAGAAAAATCTAATTTTGGGAATGTTGTATTGTTGTAAAATAAACATCAAAAATGGGAATTGCATTTAGAGTGTTTTTACAGATTACAGTTCATATTTACATTCAAGATTTGTTTACATTTTTATATTGTTGCACTTATCAATATACAGTCATATTGTTGCATTAAACACTTTAACTTATTATATTTCACAACAATGTATAACAGAAAAATTTAATTTTGGGAATGCTGTATTGTTGTAAAATAAAGTTCAACTATAGGAATTGTAATTAGTGTGTTACTACAGATTGCGGTTCATATTTATATTCTAGTTTTCTTTACATTTTAATATTGCTGCACTTATCAATATACGGTCATATTATTGCATTTAACGCTATAACTTTTTAAATTTTATGACAATATATAACAGAAAAAACTAATTTTGGGAATGCTGTATTGCTGTAAAATAAAATTCAACAATGAGAACTGTAATTAGAGTGATGTACAGATTGCAGTTCATATTTATATTCAAGCTTTGCTTACATTTTTATATTGTTGCACTTATCAATAAATATTCATATTGCTGCATTTAACGCTATAATTTATTCAATTTTACGACAATGTATAACAGAAAAATCTAATTTTGGGTATTCTGTATTGTTGTAAATTAAAATTAAACAATGGGAACTGTAATTAGAGTGTCTTTCCATTTTCCATTTCATATTTATATTCAAGCTTTTTTTACATTTTTATATTGTTGCACTTATCAATACCTAATCATATTGTTGCATTTAACACAATAAATTATTCAATTTTAAGACAATGTGTAACAGAAAAATCTAATTTTGGGAATGCTGTATTGTTGTATAATAAAGTTCAACAATGAAAACTGTAATTAGTGTGATTTACTGATTGCAGTTCATATTTATATTCAAGCTTTGCTTACATTTTATATTGTTGTACTTATCAATACCTAGTCATATTTCTGCATTTAACGCTATAACTTATTCAATTTTACGACAATGTATAACAGAAAAATCTAATTTTGGGAATGCTGTATTGTTGTAAAATAAAATTCAACAATGAGAACTGTAATTAGAGTGATGTACAGATTGCAGTTCATATTTATATTCAAGCTTTGCTTACATTTTTATATTGTTGCACTTATCAATACCTAATCATATTGTTGCATTTAACACAATAAATTATTCAATTTTAAGACAATGTATAACATAAAAATCTAATTTTGGGTATTCTGTATTGTTGTAAATTAAAATTAAACAATGGGAACTGTAATTAGTGTGTCTTTCCATTTTCCATTTCATATTTATATTCAAGCTTTTTTTACATTTTTATATTGTTGCACTTATCCATATACGATCATATTGTTGCATTTAACACAACAAATTATTCAATTTTGCGACAATGTATAACAGAAAAATCTAATTTTGGGAGTGCTGTATTGTTGTAAAATAATGTTCAACACTGGACACGGTAATTAGAGTGATTTACAGATTGCAGTTCATAATTATATTCAAGCTTTGCTTACAATTTTATATTGTTGCACTTATCAATACCTAATCATATTGTTGCATTTAACACAATAAATTATTCAATTTTAAGAC
Organism: Maratus speculifer; assembly: GCA_964019185.1. Taxonomy (NCBI): domain Eukaryota; kingdom Metazoa; phylum Arthropoda; class Arachnida; order Araneae; family Salticidae; genus Maratus; species Maratus speculifer. The sequence goes on from OZ025296.1 coordinate 369,691,730, forward strand.
AATGTATAAGAGAAAAATCTAATTTTGGGAATGCTGCATTGTTGTAAAATAAAGTTAAACAATGGGAATTGTAAATAGAGTGTTATTACAGATTGCAGTTCATATTTATAGTCAAGCTTTGCTTATATTTTTATATTGTTGCACTTATCAATAAATATTCATATTGCTGCATTTAACGCTATAACTTCTTGAATTTTACGACAATGTATAACAGAAAAATCTGATTTTGGGTATTCTATATTGTTGTAAATTAAAATTAAACAATGGGAACTGTAATTAGAGTGTCTTTCCATTTTCCATTTCATATTTATATTCAAGCTTTTTTTACATTTTTATATTGTTGCACTTATCAATACCTAATCATATTGTTGCATTTAACACAATAAATTATTCAATTTTAAGACAATGTATAACAGAAAAATCTTATTTTGGGAATGCTGTATTGTTGTATAATAAAGTTCAACAATGAAAACTGTAATTAGAGTGATTTACTGATTGCAGTTCATATTTATATTCAAGCTTTGCTTACATTTTATATTGTTGTACTTTTCAATACCTAGTCATATTTCTGCATTTAACGCTATAATTTATTCAATTTTACGACAATGTACAACAGAAAAATCTAATTTTGGGAATGCTGTATTGTTGTAAAATAAAGTTGAACAATGGAAACTGTAATTAGAGAGATTTACAGTTTGCAGTTCATATTTATATTCAAGCTTTGCTTACATTTTTTTATTGTTGACCTTATCAATACATAGTCATATTGTATCATTTAACGCAATAACTTATTCAATTTTACGACAATGAATAACAGAAAAATTTAATTTTGTGAGTGCTATATTGTTGTGAAATAAAATTGGACAATGGGAACTGTAATTAGAGTGTCTTTCCATTTTACTATTCATATTTATATTCAAGCTTTTTTTACACTTTTATATTGTTGCACTTATCAATACATAGCCATATTCTTGCATTTAACACTATAACTTATTCAATTTTACGACAATGTATAACAGAAAAATTTAATTTTGAAAATGCTGTATTGTTGTAATAAAAAATTCAAATAAAAAATTGCAATAGAAAAATTTTATAGATTGCAGTTCATATTTATGTTCAACTTTGTTTACATTTTTATATTGTTGCGCTTATCAATACCTAGTCATATTGTTGCATTTAACGCTATAACTTATTCAAGCTTTGTTTACATTTTTATATTGTGTCAATTATCAATATAGGGTCATATTGTGGTATTTAACACTATAACTTATTCAATTTTACGACAATGTATAACAGAAAAATCTAATTTTGGGAATGTTGTATTGTTGTAAAATAAACATCAACAATGGGAATTGTAATTAGAATGTTTTTACAGATTACAGTTGATATTTACATTCAGGATTTGTTTACATTTTTATATTGTTGCACTTATCAATACCTAATCATATTGTTGCATTTAACACAATAAATTATTCAATTTTAAGACAATGTATAACAGAAAAATCTTGTTTTGGGAATGCTGTATTGTTGTATAATAAAGTTCAACAATGAAAACTGTAATTAGAGTGATTTACTGATTGCAGTTCATATTTATATTCAAGCTTTGCTTACATTTTATATTGTTGTACTTATCAATACCTAGTCATATTTCTGCATTTAACGCTATAACTTATTCAATTTTACGACAATGAATAACAGAAAAATTTAATTTTGTGAGTGCTATATTGTTGTAAAATAAAATTGAACAATGGGAATTGTAATTAGAGTGTCTTTCCATTTTACATTTCATATTTATATTCAAGCTTTTTTTACACTTTTGTATTGTTGCACTTATCAATACATAGTCATATTGTTGCATTTAACACTATAACTTATTCAATTTTACGACAATGTATAACAGAAAAATTTAATTTTGAAAATGCTGTATTGTTGTAATAAAAAATTCAATTAAAAAATTGCAATAGAAATATTTTATAGATTGCAGTTCATATTTATGTTCAACTTTGATTACATTTTTATATTGTTGCGCTTATCAATACCTAGTCATATTGTTGCATTTAACGCTATAAATTATTCAAGTTTTGTTTACATTTTTATATTGTGTCAATTATCAATATAGGGTCATATTGTGGTATTTAACACTATAACTTATTCAATTTTACGACAATGTATAATAGAAAAATCTAATTTTGGGAATGTTGTATTGTTGTAAAATAAACATCAACAATGGGAATTGTAATTAGAATGTTTTTACAGATTACAGTTGATATTTACATTCAGGATTTGTTTACATTTTTATATTGTTGCACTTATCAATATACATTCATATTGTTGCATTTAACACTGTAACGTATTCAATTTTACAACGATGTAAAACAGAAAAATCTAATTTTGGGAATGCTGTATTGTTGTATAATAAAGTTCAACAATGAAAACTGTAATTAGATTGATTTACTGATTGCAGTTCATATTTATATTCAAGCTTTGCTTACATTTTTATATTGTTGCACATATCAATACGTAGTCATATTGTTGCATTTAACGCTTTAACTTATTCAATTTTACGACAATGTATAACACAAAAATTTAATTTTGGGAATGCTGTATTGTTGTAATAAAAAATTCAATTAAAAAATTGCAATAAAAAAATTTTATAGATTGCAGTTCATATTTATGTTCAACTTTGTTTACTTTTTTATATTGTTGCACTTATCAATGCCTAGTCATATTGTTGCATTTAACGCTATAACTTATTCAATTTTACGACAATGTATAACAGAAAAATCTAATTATGGGAATGCTGTATTGTTGTAATATAAAGTTGAACAATGGAAACTGTAATTAGAGTGATTTACAGATTGCAGTTGATATTTACATTCAAGATTTTTTTACATTTTTATATTGTTGCACTTATCAATACATTGTCATATTGTTGCATTTAACGCTTTAACTTATTCAATTTTACGACAATGTATAACACAAAAATTTAATTTTAGGAATGCTGTATTGTTGTAATAAAAAATTCAATTAAAAAATTGCAATAAAAAAATTTTATAGATTGCAGTTCATATTTATGTTCAACTTTGCTTACATTTTTATATTGTTGAACATATCAATACATAGTCATATTGTTGCATTTAACACTATAACTTATTTAATTTTACCTCAATGTATGACAGAAAAATCTAATTTTGGGAGTGCTGTATTGTTCTAAAATAATGTTCAACAATGGAAACAGTAATTAGAGCGATTTACAGATTGCAGTTCATATTTATATTCAAGCTTTGCTTACATTTTTATATTGTTGAACATATCAATACATAGTCATATTGTTGCATTTAACACTATAACTTATTCAATTTTACAACAATGTATAACAGAAAAATCTAATTTTGAGAATGCTGTATTGTTGTAAAATAAAGTTGAACAATGGAAACTGTAATTAGAGTGATTTACAGATTGCAGTTCATATTTATATTCAAGCTTTGCAATAATTTTTATATTGTTGACCTTATCAATACATAGTCATATTGTATCATTTAATGCAAAAACATATTCAATTTTACGACAATGTATAACAGAAAAATTTAATTTTGTGAGTGCTGTATTGTTGTAAAATAAAATTCAACAATGCGAACTGTAATTAGAGTGTCTTTCCATTTTACATTTCATATTTATATTCAAGCTTTTTTTACACTTTTATATTGTTGCACTTATCAATACATAGTCATATTCTAGCATTTAGCACTATAACTTATTCAATTTTACGAGAATGTATAACAGAAAAATTTAATTCTGGGAATGCTGTATTGTTGTAATATAAAATTCAACAATTGGAATTGCAATTAAAAAATTTTATAGATTGAAGTTCATATTTATGTTCAACTTTGTTTACATTTTTATATTGTTGCACTTATCAATACCTAGTCATATTGTTGCATTTAACGCTATAACTTATTCAAGCTTTGTTTACATTTTTATATTGTTGCAATTATCAATATACGGACATATTGTGGTATTTAACACTATTACTTATTTAATTTTACCACAATGTATGACAGAAAAATCTAATTTTGGGAGTGCTGTATTGTTCTAAAATAATGTTCAACAATGGGGAATAGCAATTAAAAAAATTTACAGATTGCAGTTTATTTATGTTCAAGCTTTGTTTATTTTTATATTGTTGCACTTATCAATACATAGTCATATTGTTGCATTTAACGCTATAACTTATTCAATTTTATGACAATGTATAACAGAAAAATCTAATTTTCGGAATGCTGTAATGTTGTAAAATAAAGTTGAACAATGGAAACTGTAATTAGAGTGATTTACAGATTGCAGTTCATATTTATATTCAAGCTTTGCTTACATTTTTATATTGTTGACCTTATCAATACATAGTCATATTGTATCATTTAACGCAATAACTTATTCAATTTTGCGACAATGTATAACAGAAAAATGTAATTTTGTGTGTGCTGTATTGTTGTAAATTAAAATTAAACAATGGGAACTGTAATTAGAGTGTCTTTCCATTTTCCATTTCATATTTATATTCAAGATTTTTTACATTTATATATTATTGCACTTATCAATATACGGTCATATTGTTGCATTTAACACAATAAATTATTCAATTTTAAGACAATGTATAAGAGAAAAATCCAATTTTGGGAATGCTGTATTGTTGTAAAATAAAGTTCAACAATGGGAATTGTAAATAGAGTGTTATTACAGATTGCAGTTCATATTTATATTCAGCTTTGCTTACATTTTTATATTGATGCACTTATCAATAAATATTAATATTGCTGCATTTAACGCTATAACTTATTTAATTTTACAACAATGTATAACAGAAAAATCTAATTTTGGGAATGTTGTATTGTTGTAAAATAAACATCAAAAATGGGAATTGCATTTAGAGTGTTTTTACAGATTACAGTTCATATTTACATTCAAGATTTGTTTACATTTTTATATTGTTGCACTTATCAATATACAGTCATATTGTTGCATTAAACACTTTAACTTATTATATTTCACAACAATGTATAACAGAAAAATTTAATTTTGGGAATGCTGTATAGTTGTAAAATAAAGTTCAACTATAGGAATTGTAATTAGTGTGTTACTACATAGTGTGCGTTTCATATTTATATTCTAGTTTTCTTTACGTTTTTATATTGCTGCACTTATCAATATACGGTCATATTATTGCATTTAACGCTATAACTTATTAAATTTTATGACAATATATAACAGAAAAAACTAATTTTGGGAATGCTGTATTGCTGTAATATAAAATTCAACAATGAGAACTGTAATTAGAGTGATGTACAGATTGCAGTTCATATTTATATTCAAGCTTTGCTTACATTTTTATATTGTTGCACTTATCAATACCTAATCATATTATTGAATTTAACACAATAAATTATTCAATTTTAAGACAATGTATAACATAAAAATCTAATTTTGGGTATTCTGTATTGTTGTAAATTAAAATTAAACAATGGGAACTGTAATTAGTGTGTCTTTCCATTTTCCATTTCATATTTATATTCAAGCTTTTTTTACATTTTTACATTGTTGCACTTATCAATATACGATCATATAGTTGCATTTAACACAACAAATTATTCAATTTTGCGACAATGTATAACAGAAAAATCTAATTTTGGGAGTGCTGTATTGTTGTAAAATGATGTTCAACACTGGAAACGGTAATTAGAGTGATTTACAGATTGCAGTTCATATTTATATTCAAGCTTTGCTTACATTTTTATATTGTTGCACTTATCAATACCTAATCATATTGTTGCATTTAACACAATAAATTATTCAATTTTAAGACAATGTATAAGAGAAAAATCTAATTTTGGGAATGCTGCATTTTTGTAAAATAAAGTTAAACAATGGGAATTGTAAATAGAGTGTTATTACAGATTGCAGTTCATATTTATATTCAAGCTTTGCTTATATTTTTATATTGTTGCACTTATCAATACCTAGTCATATTTCTGCAATTAACGCTATAACTTATTCAATTTTACGACAATGTATAACAAAAAAATCTAATTTTGGGTATTCTGTATTGTTGTAAATTAAAATTAAACAATGGGAACTGTAATTAGAATGTCTTTCCATTTTTCATTTCATATTTATATTCAAGCTTTTTTTACATTTTTATATTGTTGCACTTATCAATAACTAATCATATTGTTGCATTTAACACAATAAATTATTCAATTTTGAGACAATGTGTAACAGAAAATTCTAATTTTGGGAATGCTGTATTGTTGTATAATAAAGTTCAACAATGAAAACTGTAATTAGAGTGCTTTACTGATTGCAGTTCATATTTATATTCAAGCTTTGCTTACATTTTATATTGTTGTACTTACCAATACCTAGTCATATTTCTGCATTTAACGCTATAACTTATTCAATTTTACGACAATGTATAACAGAAAAATCTAATTTTGGGAATGCTGTATTGTTGTAAAATAAAATTCAACAATGAGAACTGTAATTAGATTGATGTACAGATTGCAGATCATATTTATATTCAAGCTTTGCTTACATTTTTATATTGTTGCACTTATCAATACCTAGTCATATTTCTGCATTTAACGCTATAACTTATTCAATTTTACGACAATGTATAACAGAAAAATCTAATTTTGGGTATTCTGTATTGTTGTAAATTAAAATTAAACAATGAGAACTGTAATTAGTGTGTCTTTCCATTTTCCAATTCATATTTAAAATCAAGCTTTTTTTACATTTTTATATTGTTGCACTTATCAATATACGATCATATTGTTGCGTTTAACACAACAAATTATTCAATTTTGCGACAATGTATAACAGAAAAATCTAATTTTGGGAGTGCTGTATTGTTGTAAAATAAAGATAAACAATGGGAATTGTAAATAGAGTGTTATTACAGATTGCAGTTCATATTTATATTCAAGCTTTTTTTACATTTTTATATTGTTGCACTTATCAATACCTAATCATATTGTTGCATTTAACACAATAAATTATTCAATTTTAAGACAATGTATAACAGAAAAATCTTGTTTTGGGAATGCTGTATTGTTGTATAATAAAGTTCAACAATGAAAACTGTAATTAGAGTGATTTACTGATTGCAGTTCATATTTATATTCAAGCTTTGCTTACATTTTATATTGTTGTACTTATCAATACCTAGTCATATTTCTGCATTTAACGCTATAACTTATTCAATTTTACGACAATGAATAACAGAAAAATTTAATTTTGTGAGTGCTATATTGTTGTAAAATAAAATTGAACAATGGGAATTGTAATTAGAGTGTCTTTCCATTTTACATTTCATATTTATATTCAAGCTTTTTTTACACTTTTATATTGTTGCACTTATCAATACATAGTCATATTGTTGCATTTAACACTATAACTTATTCAATTTTACGACAATGTATAACAGAAAAATTTAATTTTGAAAATGCTGTATTGTTGTAATAAAAAATACAATTAAAAAATTGCAATAGAAATATTTTATAGATTGCAGTTCATATTTATGTTCAACTTTGATTACATTTTTATATTGTTGCGCTTATCAATACCTAGTCATATTGTTGCATTTAACGCTATAAATTATTCAAGTTTTGTTTACATTTTTATACTGTGTCAATTATCAATATAGGGTCATATTGTGGTATTTAACACTATAACTTATTCAATTTTACGACAATGTATAATAGAAAAATCTAATTTTGGGAATGTTGTATTGTTGTAAAATAAACATCAACAATGGGAATTGTAATTAGAATGTTTTTACAGATTACAGTTGATATTTACATTCAGGATTTGTTTACATTTTTATATTGTTGCACTTATCAATATACATTCATATTGTTGCATTTAACACTGTAACGTATTCAATTTTACAACGATGTAAAACAGAAAAATCTAATTTTGGGAATGCTGTATTGTTGTATAATAAAGTTCAACAATGAAAACTGTAATTAGATTGATTTACTGATTGCAGTTCATATTTATATTCAAGCTTTGCTTACATTTTTATATTGTTGCACATATCAATACGTAGTCATATTGTTGCATTTAACGCTTTAACTTATTCAATTTTACGACAATGTATAACACAAAAATTTAATTTTGGGAATGCTGTATTGTTGTAATAAAAAATTCAATTAAAAAATTGCAATAAAAAAATTTTATAGATTGCAGTTCATATTTATGTTCAACTTTGTTTACTTTTTTATATTGTTGCACTTATCAATGCCTAGTCATATTGTTGCATTTAACGCTATAACTTATTCAATTTTACGACAATGTATAACAGAAAAATCTAATTATGGGAATGCTGTATTGTTGTAATATAAAGTTGAACAATGGAAACTGTAATTAGAGTGATTTACAGATTGCAGTTGATATTTACATTCAAGATTTTTTTACATTTTTATATTGTTGCACTTATCAATACATTGTCATATTGTTGCATTTAACGCTTTAACTTATTCAATTTTACGACAATGTATAACACAAAAATTTAATTTTAGGAATGCTGTATTGTTGTAATAAAAAATTCAATTAAAAAATTGCAATAAAAAAATTTTATAGATTGCAGTTCATATTTATGTTCAACTTTGTTTACATTTTTATATTGTTGCACTTATCAATACGTAGTCTTATTGCTGCATTTAACACTATAACTTATTCAATTTTACGACAATGTATAACAGAAAAATCTAATTTTGGGAATGTTGTATTGTTGTAAAATAAAAATCAAAAATGGGAATTGTATTTAGAGTGTTTTTACAGATTACAGTTGATATTTACTTATTTGTTTACATTATTTTATAAATTGCAGTTCATATTTATGTTCAACTTTGTATACATTTTTATATTGTTGCACTTATCAATATACAGTCATATTGTTGCATTTAACACTGTAACCTATTATATTTTGCAACAATGTATAACAGAAAAATTTAATTTTGGGAATGCTGTATTGTTGTATAATAAAATTTAACTATGGGAATTGTAATTAGTGTGTTACTACAGATTGCAGTTCAAATTTATATTCTAGTTTTCTTTACATTTTTATATTGCAGCACTTATCAATACACGGTCATATTGTTGCATTTAACACTGTAACGTATTCAATTTTACAACAGTGTATAACAGAAAAATCTAATTTTGGGAGGGTTGTATTGTTGTAAAATAATGTTCAACAATGGAAACAGTAATTAGAGTGATTTAAAGATTGCAGTTCATATTTATATTCAAGCTTTGCTTACATTTTTATATTGTTGCACTTATCAATACCTAATCATATTGTTGCATTTAACACAAAAAATTATTCAATTTTAAGACAATGAATAAGAGAAAAATCTAATTTTGGGAAAGCTATATTTTTGTAAAATAAAGTTCAACAATGAGAATTGTAATTAGAGTGTTATTACAGATTGCAGTTCATATTTATATTCAAGCTTTATTTACATTTTTATATTGCAGCACTTATCAATATACGGTCATATTATTGCATTTAACGCTATAACTTATTCAACTTTACGACAATGTATAACAGAAAATTCTAATTTTGGGTATTCTGTATTGTTGTAAATTAAAATTAAACAATGGGATCTGTAATTAGAATGTCTTTCAATTTTCCATTTCATATTTATATTTAAGCTTTTTTTACATCTTTATATTGTTGCACTTATCAATATACAGTCATATTGTTGCATTTAACACAATAAATTATTCAATTTTGCGACAATGTATAACAGAAAAATCTAATTTTGGGAATGCTGTATTGTTGTATAATAAAGTTCAACAATGAAAACTGTAATTAGAGTGATTTACTGATTGCAGTTCATATTTATATTCAAGCTTTTTTTACACTTTTATATTGTTTCACTTATCAATACATAGTCTTATTGTTGAATTTAACACAATAAATTATTTAATTTTACGACAGTGTATAACAGAAAAATTTAATTTTGGGAATGCTGTATTGTTGTAATATAAAATTCAACAATTGAAATTGCAATTAAAAAGTTTTATAGATTGCAATTCATATTTATGTTCAACTTTGTTTACATTTTTATATTGTTACACTTATCAATACCTAGTCATATTGTTGCATTTAACGCTATAACTTATTCAAGCTTTGTTTACATTTTTATATTGTTCAATTATCAATATACGGTCATATTGTGGTATTTAACACTATAACTTATTCAATTTTACGACAATGTATAACAGAAAAATCTAATTTTGGGAATGCTGTATTGTTGTAAAATAAACATCAACAATGGGAATTGTAATTAGAGTGTTTTTACAGATTACAGTTGATATTTACATTCAAGATTTGTTTACATTTTTATATTGTTGCACTTATCAATACATAGTCATATTGTTGCATTTAATATAACTTTACTATAACTTATTCAATTTTACGACAATGTATATACGAAAAATTTAGTTTTGGGAATGCTGTATTGTTGTAATATAAAATTCACCAATTGGAATTGCAATTAAAAATTTTTATAGATTGCAGTTCATATTTATGTTCAACTTTGTTTACATTTTTGTATTGTTGCACTTATCAATACCTAGTCATATTGTTGCATTTAACGCTATAACTTATTCAAACTTTGTTTATATTTTTATATTGTTGCAATTATCAATATACAGTCATATTGTGGTATTTAACACTATAACTTATTCAATTTTACGACAATCTATAACAGAAAAATCTAATTTTGGGAATGTTGTATTGTTGTAAAATAAACATCAACAATGGGAATTATAATTAGAGTGTTTTTACAGATTACAGTTGATATTTACATTCAAGATTTGTTTACATTTTTATATTGTTGCACTTATCAATATACAGTCATATTGTTGCATTTAACACTGTAACTTATTCAATTTTACAACAATGTATAACAGAAAAATCTAATTTTGGGAGTGCTGTATTGTTGTAAAATAAAGTTCAACAATGGAAATAGTAATTAGAGTGATTTACAGATTGCAGTTCATATTTATATTCAAGCTTTGCTTACATTTTTATATTGTTGCACTTATCAATATCTAATCATATTGTTGCATTTAACACAATAAATTATTCAATTTTAAGACAATATATAATAGAAAAATCTAATTTTGGGAATGCTGTATTGTTGTAAAATAAAGTTCAACAATGGGAATTGTAAATAGAGTGTTATTACAGATTGCAGTTCATATTTATATTCAAGCTTTGCTTACATTTATATATTGTTGCACTTATCAATAAATATTCATATTGCTGCATTTAACGCTATAACTTATTCATTTTTACGACAATGTATAACAGAAAAATCTAATTTTGGGAATGTTGTATTGTTGTAAAATAAACATCAAAAATGGGAATTGTATTTAGAGTGTTTTTACAGATTAAAATTGATATTTACATTCAAGATTTGTTTACATTTTTATATTGTTGCACTTATCAATATACAGTCATATTGTTGCATTAAACACTTTAACTTATTATATTTTACAACAATGTATAACAGAAAAACTTAATTTTGGGAATGCTGTATTGTTGTAAAATAAAGTTCAACTATGGGAATTGTAATTATTGTGTTACTACAGATTGTGGTTCATATTTATATTCTAGTTTTCTTTACATTTTTCTTTTGTTGCACTTATCAATACATAGTCATATTGTTGCATTTAACGCAATAACTTATTCAATTTTACGACAATGTATAACAGAAAAATTTAATTTTGTGAGTGCTATATTGTTGTAAAATAAAATTCAACAATGGGAACTGTAATTAGAGTGTCTTTCCATTTTACATTTCATATTTATATTCAAGCTTTTATAACACTTTCATATTGTTGCACTTATAAATACATAGTCATATTGTTGCATTTAACACTATAACTTATTAAATTTTACGACAATGTATAACAGAAAAATTTAATTTTTGGAATGCTGTATTGTTGTAATATAAAATTCAACAATTTGAATTGAAATTAAAAAAATTTATAGATTGCAGTTCATATTTATGTTCAACTTTGTTTACATTTTTATGTTACCTAGTCATATTGTTGCATTTAACGCTATACCTTATTCAAGCTTTGTTTACATTTTTAAATTGTGTCAATTATCAATATAGGGTCATATTGTGGTATTTAACACTATAACTTATTCAATTTTACGACAATGTATAAAAGAAAAATCTAATTTTGTGAATGTTGTATTGTTGTAAAATAAAAATCAACAATGGGATTTGTAATGTGAGTGTTTTTACAGATTATAGTTGATAATTACATTCAAGATTTGTTTACATTTTTGTATAGTTGCACTTATCAATATACAGTCATATTGTTGCATTTAATACTGTAACTTATTCAATTTTACAACAATGTATAACAGAAAAATCTAATTTTGGGAGTGCTGTATTGTTGTAAAATAATGTTCAACAATGGAAACAGTAATTAGAGTGATTTACAGATTGCAGTTCATATTTATATTCAAGCTTTTTTTACACTTTTATATTGTTGCACTTATCAATACATAGTGATGTTGTTGCATTTAACACTATGACTTATTCAATTTTACGACAATGTATAACAGAAAAATCTAATTTTGGGAATGTTGTATTGTTTAAAATAAACATAAACAATGGGAATTGTAATTAGAGTGTTTTTACAGATGACAGTTGATATTTACATTCAAGATTTGTTTATATTTTTATATTGTTGCACTTATCAATACCTAGTCATATTGTTGCATTTAACGCTATAACTTATTCAAGCTTTGTTTACATTTTTATATTGTTGCAATTATCAATATACGGTCATATTCTGGTATTTAACACTATAACATATTTAATTTTACCACAATATATAACTGAAAAATATAATTTTGGGAGTGCTGTATTGTACTAAAATAATGTTCAACTATGAAAACAGTAATTAGAGCGATTTACAGATTGCAGTTCATATTTATATTCAAGCTTTTTTTACATTTATATATTACTGCACTTATCAATATACGGTCATATTGTTGCATTTAACACAATAAATTATTCAATTTTGCGACAATGTATAACAGAAAAATCTAATTTTGGGAATGCTGTATTGTTGTAAAATAAAATTCAACAATGAGAACTGTAATTAGAGTGATGTACAGATTGCAGTTCATATTTATATTCAAGCTTTACTTACATTTTTATATTGTTGCACTTATCAATACCTAATCATATTGTTGCATTTAACACAATAAATTATTCAATTTTAAGACAATGTATAACATAAAAATCTAATTTTGGGTATTCTGTATTGTTGTAAATTAAAATTAAACAATGGGAACTGTAATTAGTGTGTCTTTCCATTTTCCATTTCATATTTATATTCAAGCTTTTTTTACATTTTTATATTGTTGCACTTATCAATATACGATCATATTGTTGCATTTAACACAACAAATTATTCAATTTTGCGACAATGTATAACGGAAAAATCTAATTTTGGGAGTGCTGTATTGTTGTAAAATAATGTTCAACACTGGAAACGGTAATTAGAGTGATTTACAGATTTCAGTTCATATTTATATTCAAGCTTTGCTTACATTTTTATATTGTTGCACTTATCAATACCTAATCATATTGTTGCATTTAACACAATAAATTATTCAATTTTAAGACAATGTATAAGAGAAAAATCTAATTTTGGGAATGCTGCATTGTTGTAAAATAAAGTTAAACAATGGGAATTGTAAATAGAGTAATATTACAGATTGCAGTTCATATTTATATTCAAGCTTTGCAATAATTTTTATATTGTTGCACTTATCAATACATAGTCATATTCTAGCATTTAGCACTATAACTTATTCAATTTTACGACAATGTAAAACAGAAAAATTTAATTTTGGGAATGCTGTATTGTTGTAATATAAAATTCAACAATTGGAATTGCAATTAAATAATTTTATAGATTGAAGTTCATATTTATGTTCAACTTTGTTTACATTTTTATATTGTTGCACTTATCAATACCTAGTCATATTGTTGCATTTAACGCTATAACTTATTCAAGCTTTGTTTACATTTTTATATTGTTGCAATTATCAATATACGGACATATTGTAGTATTTAACACTATAATTTATTTAATTTTACCACAATGTATGACAGAAAAATCTAATTTTGGGAGTGCTGTATTGTTCTAAAATAATGTTCAACAATGGAAACTGTAATTAGAGCGATTTACAGATTGCAGTTCATATTTATGTTCAAGCTTTGTTTACATTTTTATATTGTTGCACTTATCAATACATAGTAATATTGTTGCATTTAACGCTATAACTTATTCAATTTTACGACAATGTATAACAGAAAAATCTAATTTTCGTAATGCTGTATTGTTGTAAAATAAAGTTGAGCAATGGAAACTGTAATTAGAGTGATTTACAGATTGCAGTTCATATTTATATTCAAGCTTTGCTTACATTTTTATATTGTTGACCTTATCAATACATAGTCATATTGTATCATTTAACGCAATAACTTATTCAATTTTGCGACAATGTATAACAGAAAAATGTAATTTTGTGTGTGCTGTATTGTTGTAAATTAAAATAAAACAATGGGAACTGTAATTAGAGTGTCTTTCCATTTTCCATTTCATATTTATATTCAAGCTTTTTTACATTTATAAATTATTGCACTTATCAATATACGGTCATATTGTTGCATTTAACACAATAAATTATTCAATTTTAAGACAATGTATAACAGAAAAATCTAATTTTGGGAATGTTGTATTGTTGTAAAATAAACATCAAAAATGGGAATTGTATTTAGAGTGTTTTTACAGATTACAGTTGATATTTACATTCAAGATTTGTTTACATTTTTATATTGTTGCACTTATCAATATACAGTCATATTGTTGCATTTAACACTGTAACCTATTCAATTTACTGCAATTCATAACAGAAAAATTTAATTTTGGGAATGCTGTATTGTTGTAATATAAAATTCAACAATTGGAATTGCAATTAAAAAATTTTATAGATTGCAGTTCATATTTATGTTCAACTTTGTTTACATTTTTATATTGTTGCGCTTATCAATACCTAGTCATATTGTTGCATTTAACGCTATAACTTATTCAAGCTTTGTTTACATTTTTATATTGTGTCAATTATCAATATAGGGTCATATTGTGGTATTTAACACTATAACTTATTCAATTTTACGACAATGTATAACAGAAAAATCTAATTTTCGTAATGCTGTATTGTTGTAAAATAAAGTTGAGCAATGAAAACTGTAATTAGAGTGAATTACAGATTGCAGTTCATATTTATATTCAAGCTTTGCTTACATTTTCATATTGTTGACCTTATCAATACATAGTCATATTGTATCATTTAACGCAATAACTTATTCAATTTTGCGACAATGTATAACAGAAAAATGTAATTTTGTGTGTGCTGTATTGTTGTAAATTAAAATAAAACAATGGGAACTGTAATTAGAGTGTCTTTCCATTTTCCATTTCATATTTATATTCAAGCTTTTTTACATTTATAAATTATTGCACTTATCAATATACGGTCATATTGTTGCATTTAACACAATAAATTATTCAATTTTAAGACAATGTATAACAGAAAAATTTAATTTTGGGAATGCTGTATTGTTGTAATATAAAATTCAACAATTGGAATTGCAATTAAATAATTTTATAGATTGAAGTTCATATTTATGTTCAACTTTGTTTACATTTTTATATTGTTGCACTTATCAATACCTAGTCATATTGTTGCATTTAACGCTATAACTTATTCAAGCTTTGTTTACATTTTTATATTGTTGCAATTATCAATATACGGACATATTGTGGTAGTTAACACTATAACTTATTTAATTTTACCACAATGTATGACAGAAAAATCTAATTTTGGGAGTGCTGTATTGTTCTAAAATAAACATCAAAAATGGGAATTGTATTTAGAGTGCTTTTACAGATTACAGTTGATATTTACATTCAAGATTTTTTTACATTTTTATATTGTTGCACTTATCAATATACAGTCATATTGTTGCATTAAACACTTTAACTTATTATATTTTACAACAATGTATAACAGAAAAATTTAATTTTGGGAATGCTGTATTGTTGTAAAATAAAGTTCAACTATAGGAATTGTAATTAGTGTGTTACTACAGATTGCGGTTCATATTTATATTCTAGTTTTCTTTACATTTTAATATTGCTGCACTTATCAATATACGGTCATATTATTGCATTTAACGCTATAACTTTTTAAATTTTATGACAATATATAACAGAAAAAACTAATTTTGGGAATGCTGTATTGCTGTAAAATAAAATTCAACAATGAGAACTGTAATTAGAGTGATGTACAGATTGCAGTTCATATTTATATTCAAGCTTTGCTTACATTTTTATATTGTTGCACTTATCAATAAATATTCATATTGCTGCATTTAACGCTATAATTTATTCAATTTTACGACAATGTATAACAGAAAAATCTAATTTTGGGTATTCTGTATTGTTGTAAATTAAAATTAAACAATGGGAACTGTAATTAGAGTGTCTTTCCATTTTCCATTTCATATTTATATTCAAGCTTTTTTTACATTTTTATATTGTTGCACTTATCAATACCTAATCATATTGTTGCATTTAACACAATAAATTATTCAATTTTAAGACAATGTGTAACAGAAAAATCTAATTTTGGGAATGCTGTATTGTTGTATAATAAAGTTCAACAATGAAAACTGTAATTAGAGTGATTTACTGATTGCAGTTCATATTTATATTCAAGCTTTGCTTACATTTTATATTGTTGTACTTATCAATACCTAGTCATATTTCTGCATTTAACGCTATAACTTATTCAATTTTACGACAATGAATAACAGAAAAATCTAATTTTGGGAATGCTGTATTGTTGTAAAATAAAATTCAACAATGAGAACTGTAATTAGAGTGATGTACAGATTGCAGTTCATATTTATATTCAAGCTTTGCTTACATTTTTATATTGTTGCACTTATCAATACCTAATCATATTGTTGCATTTAACACAATAAATTATTGAATTTTAAGACAATGTATAACATAAAAATCTAATTTTGGGTATTCTGTATTGTTGTAAATTAAAATTAAACAATGGGAACTGTAATTAGTGTGTCTTTCCATTTTCCTTTTCATATTTATATTCAAGCTTTTTTTACATTTTTATATTGTTGCACTTATCCATATACGATCATATTGTTGCATTTAACACAACAAATTATTCAATTTTGCGACAATGTATAACAGAAAAATCTAATTTTGGGAGTGCTGTATTGTTGTAAAATAATGTTCAACACTGGACACGGTAATTAGAGTGATTTACAGATTGCAGTTCATAATTATATTCAAGCTTTGCTTACAATTTTATATGGTTGCACTTATCAATACCTAATCATATTGTTGCATTTAACACAATAAATTATTCAATTTTAAGACAATGTATAAGAGAAAAATCTAATTTTGGGAATGCTGCATTGTTGTAAAATAAAGTTAAACAATGGGAATTGTAAATAGAGTGTTATTACAGATTGCAGTTCATATTTATAGTCAAGCTTTGCTTATATTTTTATATTGTTGCACTTATCAATAAATATTCATATTGCTGCATTTAACGCTATAACTTCTTGAATTTTACGACAATGTATAACAGAAAAATCTGATTTTGGGTATTCTATATTGTTGTAAATTAAAATTAAACAATGGGAACTGTAATTAGAGTGTCTTTCCATTTTCCATTTCATATTTATATTCAAGCTTTTTTTACATTTTTATATTGTTGCACTTATCAATACCTAATCATATTGTTGCATTTAACACAATAAATTATTCAATTTTAAGACAATGTATAACAGAAAAATCTTATTTTGGGAATGCTGTATTGTTGTATAATAAAGTTCAACAATGAAAACTGTAATTAGAGTGATTTACTGATTGCAGTTCATATTTATATTCAAGCTTTGCTTACATTTTATATTGTTGTACTTTTCAATACCTAGTCATATTTCTGCATTTAACGCTATAATTTATTCAATTTTACGACAATGTACAACAGAAAAATCTAATTTTGGGAATGCTGTATTGTTGTAAAATAAAGTTGAACAATGGAAAGTGTAATTAGAGAGATTTACAGTTTGCAGTTCATATTTATATTCAAGCTTTGCTTACATTTTTATATTGTTGACCTTATCAATACATAGTCATATTGTATCATTTAACGCAATAACTTATTCAATTTTACGACAATGAATAACAGAAAAATTTAATTTTGTGAGTGCTATATTGTTGTGAAATAAAATTGGACAATGGGAACTGTAATTAGAGTGTCTTTCCATTTTACTATTCATATTTATATTCAAGCTTTTTTTACACTTTTATATTGTTGCACTTATCAATACATAGCCATATTCTTGCATTTAACACTATAACTTATTCAATTTTACGACAATGTATAACAGAAAAATTTAAATTTGAAAATGCTGTATTGTTGTAATAAAAAATTCAAATAAAAAATTGCAATAGAAAAATTTTATAGATTGCAGTTCATATTTATGTTCAACTTTGTTTACATTTTTATATTGTTGCGCTTATCAATACCTAGTCATATTGTTGCATTTAACGCTATAACTTATTCAAGCTT
This sequence comes from Maratus speculifer, assembly GCA_964019185.1. Classification (NCBI taxonomy): domain Eukaryota; kingdom Metazoa; phylum Arthropoda; class Arachnida; order Araneae; family Salticidae; genus Maratus; species Maratus speculifer. The sequence continues at coordinate 369,710,511 of OZ025296.1, forward strand.
TGTTTACATTTTTATATTGTGTCAATTATCAATATAGGGTCATATTGTTGCATTTAACACTGTAACTTATTCAATTTTACAACAATGTAAAACAGAAAAATCTAATTTTGGGAAAGCTGTATTGTTGTATAATAAAGTTCAACAATGAAAACTGTAATTCGATTGATTTACTGATTGCAGTTCATATTTATAATCAAGCTTTGCTTACATTTTTATATTGTTGCACATATCAATACGTAGTCATATTGTTGCATTTAACAGTATAACTTATTCAATTTTACAACAATGTATAATAGAAAAATCTAATTTTGGGAATGCTGTATTGTTGTAAAATAAAGTTGAACAATGGAAACTGTAATTAGAGTGTTTTTACAGATTGCAGTTGATATTTACATTCAAGATTAGTTTACATTTTTATATTGTTGCACTTATCAATACATAGTCATATTGTTGCATTTAACGCTTTAACTTATTCAATTTTAGGACAATGTATAACAGAAAAATCTAATTTTGGGTATTCTGTATTGTTGTAAATTAAAATTAAACAATGGGAACTGTAATTAGAGTGTCTTTCCATTTTCCATTTCATATTTATATTCAAGCTTTTTTTACATGTTTATATTGTTGCACTTATCAATACCTAATCATATTGTTACATTTAACACAATAAATTATTCAATTTTAAGACAATGTATAACAGAAAAATCTTATTTTGGGAATGCTGTATTGTTGTATAATAAAGTTCAAAAATGAAAACTGTAATTAGAGTGATTTACTGATTGCAGTTCATATTTATATTCAAGCTTTGCTTACATTTTATATTGTTGTACTTATCAATACCTAGTCATATTGTTGCATTTAACGCTATAACTTATTCAAGCTTTGTTTACATTTTTATATTGTTGCAATTATCAATATACGGACATATTGTGATATTTAACACTATAACTTATTTAATTTTACCACAATGTATGACAGAAAAATCTAATTTTGGGAGTGCTGTATTGTTCTAAAATAAACATCAAAAATGGGAATTGTATTTAGAGTGTTTTTACAGATTACAGTTGATATTTACATTCAAGATTTGTTTACATTTTTATATTGTTGCACTTATCAATATACAGTCATATTGTTGCATTAAACACTTTAACTTATTATATTTTACAACAATGTATAACAGAAAAATTTAATTTTGGGAATGCTGTATTGTTGTAAAATAAAGTTCAACTACAGGAATTGCAATTAGTGTGTTACTACAGATTGCGGTTCATATTTATATTCTAGTTTTCTTTACATTTTTATATTGCTGCACTTATCAATATACGGTCATATTATTGCATTTAACGCTATAACTTTTTAAATTTTATGACAATATATAACAGAAAAAACTAATTTTGGGAATGCTGTATTGCTGTAAAATAAAATTCAACAATGAGAACTGTAATTAGAGTGATGTACAGATTGCAGTTCATATTTATATTCAAGCTTTGCTTACATTTTTATATTGTTGCACTTATCCATATACGATCATATTGTTGCATTTAACACAACAAATTATTCAATTTTGCGACAATGTATAACAGAAAAATCTAATTTTGGGAGTGCTGTATTGTTGTAAAATAATGTTCAACACTGGAAACGGTAATTAGAGTGATTTACAGATTGCAGTTCATAATTATATTCAAGCTTTGCTTACATTTTTATATTGTTGCACTTATCAGTACCTAATCATATTGTTGCATTTAACACAATAAATTATTCAATTTTAAGACAATGTATAACAGAAAAATCTGATTTTGGGTATTCTATATTGTTGTAAATTAAAATTAAACAATGGGAACTGTAATTAGAGTGTCTTTCTATTTTCCATTTCATATTTATATTCAAGCTTTTTTTACATTTTTATATTGTTGCACTTATCAATACCTAATCATATTGTTGCATTTAACACAATAAATTATTCAATTTTAAGACAATGTATAACAGAAAAATCTTATTTTGGGAATGCTGTATTGTTGTATAATAAAGTTGAACAATGGAAACTGTAATTAGAGAGATTTACAGATTGCAGTTCATATTTATATTCAAGCTTTGCTTACTTTTTTATATTGTTGACCTTATCAATACATAGTCATATTGTATCATTTAACGCAATAACTTATTAAATTTTACGACAATGAATAACAGAAAAATTTAATTTTGTGAGTGCTATATTGTTGTAAAATAAAATTGAACTGTAATTAGGGTGTCTTTCCATTTTACATTTCATATTTATATTCAAGCTTTTTTTACACTTTTATATTGTTGCACTTATCAATACATAGTCATATTGTTGCATTTAACACTATAACTTATTCAATTTTACGACAATGTATAACAGAAAAATTTAATTTTGAAATTGCTGTATTGTTGTAATAAAAAATTCAAATAAAAAATTGCAATAGAAAAATTTTATAGATTGCAGTTCATATTTATATCCAAGCTTTGCTTACATTTTTATATTGTTGCACTTATAAATAAATATTCATATTGCTGCATTTAACACTATAACTTATTCAATTTTATGACAATATATAACAGAAAAATCTAATTTTGGGAATGCTGTATTGCTGTAAAATAAAATTCAACAATGAGAACGGTAATTAGAGTGTCTTTCCATTTTACATTTCATTTTTATATTCAAGCTTTTTTTACATTTTTATATTGTTGCACTTATCAATACACGGTCATATTGTTGCATTTAACACTGTAACGTATTCAATTTTACAACAGTGTATAACAGAAAAATCTAATTTTGGGAGGGTTGTATTGTTGTAAAATAATGTTCAACAATGGAAACAGTAATTAGAGTGATTTACAGATTGCAGTTCATATTTATATTCAAGCTTTGCTTACATTTTTATATTGTTGCACTTATCAATACCTAATCATATTGTTGCATTTAACACAAAAAATTATTCAATTTTAAGACAATGAAAAAGAGAAAAATCTAATTTTGGGAAAGCTATATTGTTGTAAAATAAAGTTCAACAATGAGAATTGTAATTAGAGTGTTATTACAGATTGCAGTTTATATTTATATTCAAGCTTTATTTACATTTTTATATTACACCACTTATCAATATACGGTCATATTATTTAATTTAACGCTTTACCTTATTCAACTTTACGACAATGTATAACAGAAAATTCTAATTTTGGGTATTCTGTATTGTTGTAAATTAAAATTAAACAATGGGAACTGTAATTAGAGTGTCTTTCCATTTTCCATTTCATATTTATATTTAAGCTTTTTTTACATCTTTATATTGTTGCACTTATCAATATACAGTCATATTGTTGCATTTAACACAATAAATTATTCAATTTTGCGACAATGTATAACAGGAAAATCTAATTTTGGGAATGCTCTATTGTTGTATAATAAAGTTCAACAATGAAAACTGTAATTAGAGTGATTTACTGATTGCAGTTCATATTTATATTCAAGCTTTGCTTACATTTTTATATTGTTGCACTTATCAATACATAGTCATATTGTTTCATTTAACACTATAACTTATTCAATTTTACAACAATGTATAACAGAAAAATCTAATTTTGGGAATGCTGTATTGTTGTAAAATAAAATTCAACAATGGGGAATAGCGATTAAAAAATTTTACTGATTGCAGTTTATTTATGTTCAAGCTTTGTTTACAATTTTATATTGTTGCACTTATCAATACCTAGTCATATGGTTGCATTTAACGCTATAACTTATTCAATTTTACGACAATGTATAACAAAAAAATTTAATTTTGTGAGTGCTGTATTGTTGTAAAATAAAATTCAACAATGGGAACTGTAATTAGAGTGTCTTTCCATTTTACATTTCATATTTATATTCAAGCTTTTATAACACTTTCATATTGTTGCACTTATCAATATATAGTCATATTGTTGCATTTAACACTATATCTTATTAAATTTTACGACAATGTATAACAGAAAAATTTAATTTTTGGAATGCTGTATTGTTGTAATATAAAATTCAACAATTGGAATTGAAATTAAAAAATTTTATAGATTGCAGTTCATATTTATGTTCAACTTTGTTTACATTTTTATATTGTTGCACTTATCAATACATAGTCATATTGTTGCATTTAACACTATAACTTATTCAATTTTACGACAATGTATAACAGAAAAATTTAATTTTGAAAATGCGGTATTGTTGTAATAAAAAATTCAAATAAAAAATTGCAATAGAAAAATTTTATAGATTGCAGTTCATATTTATGTTCAACTTTGTTTACATTTTTATATTGTTGCGCTTATCAATACCTAGTCATATTGTTGCATTTAACGCTATAACTTATTCAAGCTTTGTTTACATTTTTATATTGTGTCAATTATCAATATAGGGTCATATTGTGGTATTTAACACTATAACTTATTCAATTTTACAACAATGTATAACAGAAAAATCTAATTTTGGGAATGTTGTATTGTTGTAAAATAAAAATCAACAATGGGAATTGTAATTTGTGTGTTTTTAAAGATTACAGTTGATATTTACATTCAAGATTTGTTTACATTTTTGTATAGTTTCACTTATCAATATACAGTCATATTGTTGCATTTGATACTGTAACTTATTCAATTTTACAACAATGTATAACAGAAAAATCTAATTTTGGGAGTGCTGTATTGTTGTAAAATAATGTTCAACAATGGAAACAGTAATTAGAGTGATTTACAGATTGCAGTTCATATTTATATTCAAGCTTTTTTTACACTTTTATATTGTTGCACTTATCAATACATAGTGATGTTGTTGCATTTAACACTATAACTTATTCAATTTTACGACAATGTATAACAGAAAAATCTAATTTTGGGAATGTTGTATTGTTGTAAAATAAACATAAACAATGGGAATTGTAATTAGAGTGTTTTTACAGATGACAGTTGATATTTACATTCAAGATTTGTTTATATTTTTATATTGTTGCACTTATCAATACCTAGTCATATTGTTGCATTTAACGCTATAACTTATTCAAGCTTTTTTTACATTTTTATATTGTTGCAATTATCAATATACGGTCATATTCTGGTATTTAACACTATAACATTTTTAATTTTACCACAATGTATAACAGAAAAATTAAATTTTGGGAGTGCTGTATTGTTCTAAAATAATGTCCAACAATGAAAACAGTAATTAGAGCGATTTACAGATTGCAGTTCATATTTATATTCAAGCTTTTTTTACATTCATATATTATTGCACTTATCAATATACGGTCATATTGTTGCATTTAACACAATAAAGTATTCAATTTTAAAACAATGTATAACATAAAAATCTAATTTTGTGTATTCTGTATTGTCGTAAATTAAAATTAAACAATGGGAACTGTAATTAGTGTGTCTTTCCATTTTCCATTTCATATTTATATTCAAGCTTTTTTTACATTTTTATATTGTTGAACTTATCAATATACGATCATATTGTTGCATATAACACAACAAATTATTCAATTTTGCGACAATGTATAACAGAAAAATCTAATTTTGGGAGTGCTGTATTGTTGTAAAATAATGTTCAACACTGGAAACGGTAATTAGAGTGATTTACAGATTGCAGTTCATATTTATATTCAAGCTTTGCTTAAATTTTTATATTGTTGCACTTATCAATACCTAATCATATTGTTGCATTTAACACAATAAACTATTCAATTTTAAGACAATGTATAAGAGAAAAATCTAATTTTGGGAATGCTGCATCGTTGTAAAATAAAGTTAAACAATGGGAATTGTAAATAGAGTGTTATTACAGATTGCAGTTCATATTTATATTCAAGCTTTGCTCACATTTTTATATTGTTGCACTTATCAATAAATATTCATATTGCTGCATTTAACGCTATAACATCTTCAATTTTACGACAATGTATAACAGAAAAATCTAATTTTGGGAATGCTGTATTGCTGTAAAATAAAATTCAACAATGAGAACCGTAATTAGAGTGTCTTTCCATTTTACATTTCATTTTTATATTCAAGCTTTTTTTACATTTTTATATTGTTGCACTTATCAATACACGGTCATATTGTTGCATTTAACACTGTAACGTATTCAATTTTACAACAGTGTATAACAGAAAAATCTAATTTTGGGAGGGTTGTATTGTTGTAAAATAATGTTCAACAATGGAAACAGTAATTAGAGTGATTTACAGATTGCAGTTCATATTTATATTCAAGCTTTGCTTACATTTTTATATTGTTGCACTTATCAATACCTAATCATATTGTTGCATTTAACACAAAAAATTATTCAATTTTAAGACAATGAAAAAGAGAAAGATCTAATTTTGGGAAAGCTATATTGTTGTAAAATAAAGTTCAACAATGAGAATTGTAATTAGAGTGTTATTACAGATTGCAGTTTATATTTATATTCAAGCTTTATTTACATTTTTATATTACACCACTTATCAATATACGGTCATATTATTTAATTTAACGCTTTACCTTATTCAACTTTACGACAATGTATAACAGAAAATTCTAATTTTGGGTATTCTGTATTGTTGTAAATTAAAATTAAACAATGGGAACTGTAATTAGAGTGTCTTTCCATTTTCCATTTCATATTTATATTTAAGCTTTTTTTTACATCTTTATATTGTTGCACTTATCAATATACAGTCATATTGTTGCATTTAACACAATAAATTATTCAATTTTGCGACAATGTATAACAGGAAAATCTAATTTTGGGAATGCTCTATTGTTGTATAATAAAGTTCAACAATGAAAACTGTAATTAGAGTGATTTACTGATTGCAGTTCATATTTATATTCAAGCTTTGCTTACATTTTTATATTGTTGCACTTATCAATACATAGTCATATTGTTTCATTTAACACTATAACTTATTCAATTTTACAACAATGTATAACAGAAAAATCTAATTTTGGGAATGCTGTATTGTTGTAAAATAAAATTCAACAATGGGGAATAGCGATTAAAAAATTTTACTGATTGCAGTTTATTTATGTTCAAGCTTTGTTTACAATTTTATATTGTTGCACTTATCAATACCTAGTCATATGGTTGCATTTAACGCTATAACTTATTCAATTTTACGACAATGTATAACAAAAAAATTTAATTTTGTGAGTGCTGTATTGTTGTAAAATAAAATTCAACAATGGGAACTGTAATTAGAGTGTCTTTCCATTTTACATTTCATATTTATATTCAAGCTTTTATAACACTTTCATATTGTTGCACTTATCAATATATAGTCATATTGTTGCATTTAACACTATATCTTATTAAATTTTACGACAATGTATAACAGAAAAATTTAATTTTTGGAATGCTGTATTGTTGTAATATAAAATTCAACAATTGGAATTGAAATTAAAAAATTTTATAGATTGCAGTTCATATTTATGTTCAACTTTGTTTACATTTTTATATTGTTGCACTTATCAATACATAGTCATATTGTTGCATTTAACACTATAACTTATTCAATTTTACGACAATGTATAACAGAAAAATTTAATTTTGAAAATGCGGTATTGTTGTAATAAAAAATTCAAATAAAAAATTGCAATAGAAAAATTTTATAGATTGCAGTTCATATTTATGTTCAACTTTGTTTACATTTTTATATTGTTGCGCTTATCAATACCTAGTCATATTGTTGCATTTAACGCTATAACTTATTCAAGCTTTGTTTACATTTTTATATTGTGTCAATTATCAATATAGGGTCATATTGTGGTATTTAACACTATAACTTATTCAATTTTACAACAATGTATAACAGAAAAATCTAATTTTGGGAATGTTGTATTGTTGTAAAATAAAAATCAACAATGGGAATTGTAATTTGTGTGTTTTTAAAGATTACAGTTGATATTTACATTCAAGATTTGTTTACATTTTTGTATAGTTTCACTTATCAATATACAGTCATATTGTTGCATTTGATACTGTAACTTATTCAATTTTACAACAATGTATAACAGAAAAATCTAATTTTGGGAGTGCTGTATTGTAGTAAAATAATGTTCAACAATGGAAACAGTAATTAGAGTGATTTACAGATTGCAGTTCATATTTATATTCAAGCTTTTTTTACACTTTTATATTGTTGCACTTATCAATACATAGTGATGTTGTTGCATTTAACACTATAACTTATTCAATTTTACGACAATGTATAACAGAAAAATCTAATTTTGGGAATGTTGTATTGTTGTAAAATAAACATAAACAATGGGAATTGTAATTAGAGTGTTTTTACAGATGACAGTTGATATTTACATTCAAGATTTGTTTATATTTTTATATTGTTGCACTTATCAATACCTAGTCATATTGTTGCATTTAACGCTATAACTTATTCAAGCTTTTTTTACATTTTTATATTGTTGCAATTATCAATATACGGTCATATTCTGGTATTTAACACTATAACATTTTTAATTTTACCACAATGTATAACAGAAAAATTAAATTTTGGGAGTGCTGTATTGTTCTAAAATAATGTCCAACAATGAAAACAGTAATTAGAGCGATTTACAGATTGCAGTTCATATTTATATTCAAGCTTTTTTTACATTCATATATTATTGCACTTATCAATATACGGTCATATTGTTGCATTTAACACAATAAAGTATTCAATTTTAAAACAATGTATAACATAAAAATCTAATTTTGTGTATTCTGTATTGTCGTAAATTAAAATTAAACAATGGGAACTGTAATTAGTGTGTCTTTCCATTTTCCATTTCATATTTATATTCAAGCTTTTTTTACATTTTTATATTGTTGAACTTATCAATATACGATCATATTGTTGCATATAACACAACAAATTATTCAATTTTGCGACAATGTATAACAGAAAAATCTAATTTTGGGAGTGCTGTATTGTTGTAAAATAATGTTCAACACTGGAAACGGTAATTAGAGTGATTTACAGATTGCAGTTCATATTTATATTCAAGCTTTGCTTAAATTTTTATATTGTTGCACTTATCAATACCTAATCATATTGTTGCATTTAACACAATAAATTATTCAATTTTAAGACAATGTATAAGAGAAAAATCTAATTTTGGGAATGCTGCATCGTTGTAAAATAAAGTTAAACAATGGGAATTGTAAATAGAGTGTTATTACAGATTGCAGTTCATATTTATATTCAAGCTTTGCTCACATTTTTATATTGTTGCACTTATCAATAAATATTCATATTGCTGCATTTAACGCTATAACATCTTCAATTTTACGACAATGTATAACAGAAAAATCTAATTTTGGGTATTCTGTATTGTTGTAAATTAAAATTAAACAATGGGAACTGTACTTAGAGTGTCTTTCCATTTTCCATTTCATATTTATATTCAAGCTTTTTTAACATTTTTATATTGTTGCACTTATCAATACCTAATCATATTGTTGCATTTAACACAATAAATTATTCAATTTTAAGACAATGTATAAAAGAAAAATCTTATTTTGGGAATGCTGTATTGTTGTAAAATAAAGTTGAACAATGGAAACTGTAATTAGAGAGATTTACAGATTGCAGTTCATATTTATATTCAAGCTTTGCTTACATTTTTATATTGTTGACCTTATCAATACATAGTCATATTGTATCATTTAACGCAATAACTTATTCAATTTTACGACAATGAATAACAGAAAAATTTAATTTTGTGAGTGCTATATTGTTGTAAAATAAAATTGAACAATGGGAACTGTAATTAGAGTGTCTTTCCATTTTACATTTCATATTTATATTCAAGCTTTTTTTACACTTTTATATTGTTGCACTTATGAATACATAGTCATATAGTTGCATATAACACTATTACTGATTCAATTTTACGACAATGTATAACAGAAAAATTTAATTTTGGAAATGCTGTATTGTTGTAATAAAAAATTCAATCAAAAAATTGCAATAGAAAAATTTTATAGATTGCAGTTCATATTTATGTTCAACTTTGTTTACATTTTTATATTGTTGCGCTTATCAATACCTAGTCATATTGTTGCATTTAACGCTATAACTTATTCAAGCTTTGTTTACAATTTTATATTGTGTCAATTATCAATATAGGGTCATATTGTGGTATTTAACACTATAACTTATTCAATTTTACTACAATGTATAACAGAAAAATCTAATTTTGGGAATGTTGTATTGTTGTAAAATAAACATCAACAATGGGAATTGTAATTAGAATGTTTTTACAGATTACAGTTGATATTTACATTCAGGATTTGTTTAAATTTTTGTATAGTTGCACTTATCAATATACAGTCATATTGTTGCATTTAACATTGTAACTTATTATATTTTACAACAAAGTATAACAGAAAAACTTAATTTTGGGAATGCTGTATTGTTGTAAAATAAAGTTCAACTATGGGAATTGTAATAATTGTGTTACTACAGATTGTGGTTCATATTTATATTCTAGTTTTCTTTACATTTTTATATTGTTGCACTTATCAATACATAGTCATATTGTATCATTTAACGCAATAACTTATTCAATTTTACGACAATGAATAACAGAAAAATTTAATTTTGTGAGTGCTATATTGTTGTAAAATAAAATTCAACAATGGGAACTTTAATAAAGTGTCTTTCCATTTTACATTTCATATTTATATTCAAGCTTTTATAACACTTTCATATTGTTGCACTTATCAATACATAGTCATATTGTTGCATTTAACACTATAACTTATTCAATTTTACGACAATGTATAACAGAAAAATTTAATTTTGGAAATGCTGTATTGTTGTAATAAAAAATTCAATTAAAAAATTGCAATAGAAAAATTTTATAGATTGCAGTTCATATTTATGTTCAACTTTGTTTACATTTTTATATTGTTGCGCTTATCAATACCTAGTCATATTGTTGCATTTAACGCTATAACTTATTCAAGCTTTGTTTACATTTTTATATTGTGTCAATTATCAATATAGGGTCATATTGTGGTATTTAACACTATAACTTATTCAATTTTACGACAATGTATAACAGAAAAATCTAATTTTGGGAATGTTGTATTGTTGTAAAATAAACATCAACAATGGGAATTGTAATTAGAATGTTTTTACAGATTACAGTTGATATTTACATTCAGGATTTGTTTACATTTTTATATTGTTGCACTTATCAATATACATTCATATTGTTGCATTTAACACTGTAACTTATTCAATTTTACAACAATGTATAACAGAAAAATCTAATTTTGGGAATGCTGTATTGTTGTATAATAAAGTTCAACAATGAAAACTGTAATTAGATTGGTTTACTGATTGCAGTTCATATTTATATTCAAGCTTAGCTTACATTTTTATATTGTTGCACATATCAATACATAGTCATATTGTTGCATTTAACGCTATAACTTATTCAATTTTACAACAATGTATAACAGAAAATTCTAATTTTGGGAATGCTGTATTGTTGTAAAATAATGTTGAACAATGGAAACTGTAATTAGAGTGTTTTTGCAGATTGCAGATGATATTTACATTCAAGATTTGTTTACATTTTTATATTGTTGCACTTATCAATACATAGTCATATTGTTGCATTTAACGCTTTAACTTATTCAATTTTACGACAATGTATAACAGAAAAATTTAATTTTGGAAATGCTGTATTGTTGTAATAAAAAATTCAATTAAAAAATTGCAATAAAAATTTTTTATAGATTGCAGTTCATATTTATGATCAACTTTGTTTACATTTTTATATTGTTGCACTTATCAATACCTAGTCATATTGTTGCATTTAACGTTATAACTTATTCAATTTTACGACAATGTATAACAGAAAAATCTAATTTTGGGAATGCTGTTTTGTTGTAAAATAAAGTTTAATAATGGGAATTGTAATTAGAGTGTTATTACAGATTGCAGTTCATATTTCTATTCAAGATTTTTTATATTTTTATATTGTTTCAATTATCAATACATAGTCATATTGTTGCATTTAACGCTATAACTTATTCAAGTTTACGACAATGTATAACAGAAAAATCTAATTTTGTGAATACTGTATTGTTGTAAAATAATGTTCAACAATGGAAACAGTAATTAGAGTGATTTACAGATTGCAGTTCATATTTATATTCAAGCTTTGCTTACATTTTTATATTGTTGCACTTATCAATACCTAATCATATTGTTGCATTTAACACAAAAAATTATTCAATTTTAAGACAATGAATAAGAGAAAAATCTAATTTTGGGAAAACAATATTGTTGTAAAATAAAGTTCAACAATGAGAATTGTAATTAGAGTGTTATTACAGATTGCAGTTCATATTTATATTCAAGCTTTATTTACATTTTTATATTGCAGCACTTATCAATTTACGGTCATATTATTGCATTTAACGCTATAACTTATTCAACTTTACGACAATGTATAACAGAAAATTCTAATTTTGGGTATTCTGTATTGTTGTAAATTAAAATTAAACAATGAGATCTGTAATTAGAGTGTCTTTCCATTTTCCATTTCATATTTATATTTAAGCTTTTTTTACATCTTTATATTGTTGCACTTATCAATATACAGTAATATTGTTGCATTTCACAATAAATTATTCAATTTTGCGACAATGTATAACAGAAAAATCTAATTTTGGGAATGCTGTATTGTTGTATAATAAAGTTCAACAATGAAAACTGTAATTAGAGTTATTTACTGATTGCAGTTCATATTTATATTCAAGCTTTGCTTACATTTTTATATTGTTGCACTTATCAATACATAGTCATATTGTTTCATTTAACACTATATCTTATTCAATTTTACAACAATGTATAACAGAAAAATCTAATTTTGGGAATGCTGTATTGCTGTAAAATAAAATTCAACAATTTGGAATAGCAATTAAAAAATTTTACATATTGCAGTTTATTTATGTTCAAGCTTTGTTTACAATTTTATATTGTTGCACTTATCAATACCTAGTCATATTGTTTCATTTAACGCTATAACTTATTCAATTTTACGACAATGTATAACAGAAAAATTTAATTTTGGGAATGCTGTATTGTTGTAATATAAAATTCAACAATTGGAATATCAATTAAAAAATTTTATAGATTGCAGTTCATATTTATGTTCAACTTTTTTTACATTTTTATATTGTTGCAGTTATCAATACCTAGTCAAATTGTTGCATTAAACGCTATAACTTATTCAAGCTTTTTTTACATTTTTATATTGTTGCAATTATCAATATACGGTCATATTGTGGTATTTAACACTATAACGTATTCAATTTTATGACAATGTATAACAGAAAAATCTAATTTTGGGAATGCTGTATTGTTGTAAAATAAACATCAACAATGGGTATTGTAATTAGAGTGTTTTTACAAATTACAGTTGATATTTACATTCAAGATTTGTTTACATTTTTATATTGTTGCACTTAACAATACATAGTCATATTGTTGCATTTAATATAACTTTACTAAAACTTATTCAATTTTACGACAATGTATATACGAAAAATTTAGTTTTGGGAATGCTGTATTGTTGTAATATAAAATTCAACAATTGGAATTGCAATTAAAAAATTTTATAGATTGCAGTTCATATTTATGTTCAACTTTCTTTACATTTTTGTATTGTTGCACTTATCAATACCTAGTCATATTGTTGCATTTAACGCTATAACTTATTCAAACTTTGTTTATATTTTTATATTGTTGCAATTATCAATATACAGTCATATTGTGGTATTTAACACTATAACGTATTCAATTTTACGACAATCTATAACAGAAAAATCTAATTTTGGGAATGTTGTATTGTTGTAAAATAAACATCAACAATGGGAATTATAATTAGAGTGTTTTTACAGATTACAGTTGATATTTACATTCAAGATTTGTTTACATTTTTATATTGTTGCACTTATCAATACCTAATCATATTGTTGCATTTAACACAATAAATTATTCAATTTTAAGACAATATATAAGAGAAAAATCTAATTTTGGGAATGCTGTATTGTTGTAAAATAAAGTTCAACTATGGGAATTGTAATTATTGTGTTACTACAGATTGTGGTTCATATTTATATTCTAGTTTTCTTTACATTTTTATATTGCTGCACTTATCAATATATGGTCATATTATTGCATTTAACGCTATAACTTATTCAATTTTACGACAATGTATAACAGAAAAATCTAATTTTGTGAGTGCTATATTGTTGTAAAATAAAATTCAACAACGGGAACTTTAATAGAGTGTCTTTCCATTTTACATTTCATATTTATATTCAAGCTTTTATAACACTTTCATATTGTTGCACTTATCAATACATAGTCATATTGTTTTATTTAACACTATAACTTATTAAATTTTACGACAATGTATAACAGAAAAATCTAATTTTGGGAATGTTGTATTGTTGTAAAATAAACATAAACAATGGGAATTGTAATTAGAGTGTTTTTACAGATGACAGTTGATATTTACATTCAAGATTTGTTTATATTTTTATATTGTAGCACTTATCAATACCTAGTCATATTGTTGCATTTAACGCTATAACTTATTCAAGCTTTGTTTACATTTTTATATTGTTGCAATTATCAATATACTGTCATATTATGGTATTTAACACTATAACATTTTTAATTTTACCACAATGTATAACAGAAAAATCTAATTTTGGGAGTGCTGTATTGTTCTAAAATAATGTTCAACAATGAAAACAGTAATTAGAGCGATTTACAGATTGCAGTTCATATTTATATTCAAGCTTTTTTTACATTTAAATATTATTGCACTTATCAATATACGGTCATATTGTTGCATTTAACACAATAAATTATTCAATTTTGCGACAATGTATAACAGAAAAATCTAATTTTGGGAATGCTGTATTGTTGTATAATAAAGTTCAACAATGAAAACTGTAATTAGAGTGATTTACTGATTGCAGTTCACATTTATATTCAAGCTTTGCTTACATTTTTATATTGTTCCACTTATCAATAAATATTCATATTGCTGCATTAAACACTTTAACTTATTATATTTTACAACAATGTATAACAGAAAAATTGAATTTTGGGAAAGCTGTATTGTTGTAAAATAAAGTTCAACTATAGGAATTGTAATTAGTGTGTTACTACAGATTGCGGTTCATATTTATATTCTAGTTTTCTTTACATTTTTATATTGCTGCACTTATCAATATACGGTCATATTATTGTATTTAACGCTATAACTTATTAAATTTTATGACAATATATAACAGAAAAATCTAATTTTGGGTATTCTGTATTGTTGTAAATTAAAATTAAACAATTGGAACTGTAATTAGTGTGTCTTTCCATTTTCCATTTCATATTTATATTCAAGCTTTTTTTACATTTTTATATTGTTGCACTTATCAATATACGATCATATTGTTGCCTTTAACACAACAAATTATTCAATTTTGCGACATTGTATAACAGGAAAATCTAATTTTGGGAGTGCTGTATTGTTGTAAAATAATGTTCAACACTGGAAACGGTAATTAGAGTGATTTACAGATTGCAGTTTATATTTATATTCAAGCTTTGCTTATATTTTTATATTGTTGCACTTATCAATACCTAATCATATTGTTGCATTTAACACAATAAATTATTCAATTTTAAGACAATGTATAACAGAAAAATCTAATTTTGGGAAAGCTGTATTGTTGTAAAATAAAGTTCAACAATGAGAATTGTAATTAGAGTGTTATTACAGATTGCAGTTCATATTTATATTCAAGCTTTATTTACATTTTTATATTGTTGCACTTATCAATATACAGCCATTTTGTTGCATTTAGCGCTATAACTTATTCAATTTTACGACAATATATAACAGAAAAATCTAATTTTGGGAATGCTGTATTGTTGTATAATAAAGTTCAACAATGAAAACTGTAATTAGAGTGATTTACTGATTGCAGTTCATATTTATATTCAAGCTTTGCTTACATCTTTATATTGTTGCACTTATCAATACATAGTCATATTGTTTCATTTAACACTATAAATTATTCAATTTTACAACAATATATAACAGAAAAATCTAATTTTGGGAATGTTGTATTGTTGTAAAATAAAATTTAACAATGGGGAATAGCAATTAAAAAATTTTACAGATTGCAGTTTATTTATGTTCAAGCTTTGTTTACATTTTTATATTGTTGCACTTATAAATACCTAGTCATATTGTTGCATTTAACGCTATATCTTATTCAATTTTACGACAATGTATAACAGAAAAATCTAAATTTGGGAATGCTGTATTGTTGTAAAATAAAGTTGAACAATGGAAACTGTAATTAGAGTGATTTACAGATTGCAGTTCATATTTATATTCAAGCTTTGCTGATATTTTTATATTGTTGACCTTATCATTACATAGTCATATTGTATCATTTAACGCAATAAATTATTCAATTTTACGACAATGTATAACAAAAAAATTTAATTTTGTGAGTGCTGTATTGTTGTAAAATAAAATTCAACAATGGGAACTGTAATTAGAGTGTCTTTCCATTTTACATTTCATATTTATAATCAAGCTTTTTTACACATTTATATTGTTGCACTTATCAATACATTGTCATATTGTTGCATTTAACACTATAGCTTATTCAATTTTACAACAATGTATAACAGAAAAATCTAATTTTGGGAATGCCGTATTGTTGTAAAATAAAATTCAACAATGGGGAATAGCAATTAAAAAATTTTACAGATTGCAGTTTATTTATATTCAAGCTTTGTTTACAATTTTATATTGTTGCACTTATCAATACCTAGTCATATTATTGCATTTAATGCTATAACTTATTCAAGCTTTGTTTACATTTTTATATTGTTGCACTTATCAATACATAGTCATATTGTTGCATTTAACACTAGAACTTATTCAATTTTACGACAATGTATAACAGAAAAATTTAATTTTGGGAATGCTGTATTGTTGTAATATAAAATTCAACAATTGGAATATCAATTAAAAAATTTTATAGATTGCAGTTCATATTTATGTTGAACTTTGTTTACATTTTTATATTGTTGCAGTTATCAATACCTAGTCATATTATTGCATTTAACGCTATAACTTATTCAAGCTTTGTTTACATTTTTATATTGTTGCAATTATCAATATACGGTCATATTGTGGTATTTAATACTGTAACTTATTCAATTTTACAACAATGTATAACAGAAAAATCTAATTTTGGGAGTGCTGTATATTTGTAAAATAAAGTTCAACAATGGAAACAGTAATTAGAGTGATTTACAGATTGCAGTTCATATTTATATTCAAGCTTTGCTAACATTTTTATATTGTTGCACTTATCAATACCTAATCATATTGTTGCATTTAACACAATAAATTATTCAATTTTAAGACAATATATAAGAGAAAAATCTAATTTTGGGAATGCTGTATTGTTGTAAAATAAAGTTCAACAATGGGAATTGTATTTAGAGTGTTTTTACAGATTAGAGTTGATATTTACATTCAAGATTTGTTTACATTTTTATATTGTTGCACTTATCAATATACAGTCATATTGTTGCATTTAACATTGTAACCTATTATATTTAACAACAATGTATAACAGAAAAATTTAATTTTGGGAATGCTGTATTGTTGTAATATAAAATTCAACACTTGGAATTGCAATTAAAAAAATTTATAGATTGAAGTTCATATTTATGTTCAACTTTGTTTACATTTTTATATTGTTGCACATATAAATACCTAGTCATATTGTTGCATTTAACGCTATATCTTATTCAAGCTTTGTTTACATTTTTATATTGTTGCAATAATCAATATACGGACATATTGTGGTATTTAACACTATAACTTATTTAATTTTACTACAATGTATAACAGAAAAATCTAATTTTGGGAATGCTGTATTGTTGTAAAATAAAATTCAACAATGGGGAATAGCAATTAAAAAAAATTTACAGATTGCAGTTTATTTATGTTCAAGCTTTGTTTACATTTTTATATTGTTGCACTTATCAATACATAGTCATATTGTTGCATTTAACGCTATAACTTATTCAATTTTACGACAATGTATAACAGAAAAATCTAATTTTCGGAATGCTGTAATGTTGTAAAATAAAGTTGAACAATGGAAACTGTAATTAGAGTGATTTACAGATTGCAGTTCATATTTATATTCAAGCTTTGCTTACATTTTTATATTGTTGCACTTATAAATAAATATTCACATTGCTGCTTTTAACGCTATAACTTATTCAATTTTACGATAATGTATAACAGAAAAATCTAATTTTGGGAATGTTGTATTGTTGTAAAATAAACATCTAAAATGGGAATTGTATTTAGAGTGTTTTTACAGATTGCAGATGATATTTACATTCAAGATTTGTTTACATTTTTATATTGTTGCACTTATAAATATACAGTCATATTATTGCATTTAACACTGTAACTTATTATATTTTACAACAATGTATAACAGAAAAATTTAATTTTGGGAAAGAAGTATTGTTGTAAAATAAAGTTCAACTATGGGAATTGTAATTAGTGTGTTACTACAGATTGCAGTTCATATTTATATTCTAGTTTTCTTTACATTTTTATATTGCAGCACTTATCAATATACGGTCATATTATTGCATTTAACGCAATAACGTATTCAATTTTATGACAATATATAACAGAAAAATCTAATTTTGGTATGCTGTATTGCTGTAAAATAAAATTCAACAATGAGAACGGTAATTAGAATGTCTTTCCATTTTATATTTCATATTTATATTCAAGCTTTTTTTATATTTTTATATTGCTGCGCTTATCAATACACGTCATATTGTTGCATTTAACACTGTAACGTATTCAATTTTACAACAGTGTATAACAGAAAAATCTAATTTTGGGAGGGTTGTATTGTTGTAAAATAATATTCAACAATGGAAACAGTAATTAGAGTGATTTACAGATTGCAGTTCATATTTATATTCAAGCTTTGCTTACATTTTTATATTGTTGCACTTATCAATCCCTAATCATATTGTTGCATTTAACACAATAAATTATTCAAGTTTAAGACAATGAATAACAGAAAAATCTAATTTTGGGAAATCTATATTGTTGTAAAATAAAGTTCAACAATGAGAATTGTAGATAGAGTGTTATTACAGATTGCAGTTCATATTTATATTCAAGCTTTATTTACATTTTTATATTGTTGCTCTTATCAATATACAGTCATTTTGTTGCATTTAGCGCTATAACTTATTCAAATTTACGACAATATATAACAGAAAATTCTAATTTTGGGAGTGTTGTATTCTTGAAAAATAATGTTCAACAATGGAAACAGTAATTAGAGTGATTTACAGATTACAGTTCATATTTATATTCAAGCTTTGCTAACATTTTTATATTGTTGCACTTATCAATACCTAATCATATTGTTGCATTTAACACAATAAATTATTCAATTTTAAGACAACGAATAAGAGAAAAATCTAATTTTGGGAAAGCTGTATTGTTGTAAAATAAAATTCAACAATGGGAATTGTAATTAAAGTGTTTTTACAGATGACAGTTATATTTACATTCAAGATTTGTTTACATTTTTATATTGTTGCACTTATCAATACATAGTCATATTTTTGCATTTAACACTATAACTTATTCAATTTTACGACAATGTATAACAGAAAAGTTTAATTTTGTGAGTGCTGTATTGTTGTAAAATAAAATTCAACAATGGGAACTGTAATTAGAGAGATTTACAGATTGCAGTTCATATTTATATTCAAGCTTTTTTTACACTTTTATATTGTTGCACTTATCAATACATAGTCATATTGTTGCATTTAACACTATAACGTATTCAATTTTACGACAATGTATAACAGAAAAATTTAATTTTGGGAATGCTCTACTGTTGTAAAATAAAATTAAACAATTGGAATTGCAATTAAAAAATTTTATAGATTGCAGTTCCTATTTATGTTCAACTTTGTTTACATTTTTATATTGTTGCACTTATCAATACCTAGTCATATTGTTGCATTTAACGCTATAACATATTCAAGCTTTGGTTACATTTTTATATTGTTGCAATTATCAATATACGGTCATATTGTGGTATTTAACACTATAACGTATTCAATTTTACGACAATGTATAACAGAAAAATCTAATTTTGGGAATGTTGTATTGTTGTAAAATAAACATCAACAATGGGAATTGTAATTAGTGTTTTTACAGTTGACAGTTGATATTTACATTCAAGATTTCTTTACATTTTATATTGTTGCACTTATCAATACAATCATATTGTTGCATTTAACACTGTAACCTATTCAATTTTACAACAATGTATAACAGAAAAATCTAATTTTGGGTATGCTGTATTGTTGTATAATAAAGTTCAACAATGAAAACTGTAATTAGAGTGATTTACTGATTGCAGGTCATTCTTATATTCAAGCTTTGCTTACATTTTATATTGTTGTACTTATCAATACCTAGTCATATTTCTGCATTTAACGCTATAACTTATTATATTTTACGACAATGTATAACAGAAAAATCTAATTTTGGGAATGCTGTATTGTTGTAAAATAAAGTTGAACAAAGGAAACTGTAATTAGAGAGATTTACAGATTGCAGTTCATATTTATATTCAAGCTTTGCTTACATTTTTATATTGTTGACCTTATCAATACTTAGGCATATTGTATCATTTAATGCAATAACTTATTCAATTTTACGACAATGAATAACAGAAAAATTTAATTTTGGGAATGTTGTATTGTTGTAAAATAAACATCAACAATGGGAATTGTAATTAGAGTGTTTTTACAGATAAGAGTTGATATTTACATTCAAGATTTGTTTACATTTTTATATTGTTGCACTTATCAATACATAGTCATATTGTAGCATTTAACACTATAACTTATTCAATTTTACGACAATGTATAACAGAAAAATTTAATTTTGGGAATGCTGTATTGTTGTAACATAAAATTCAACAATTGGAATTACAATTAAAAAATTTAATAGATTGCAGTTCCTATTTATGTTCAACTTTGTTTACATTTTTCTATTGTTGCAATTATCAATATACGGTCATATTCTGGTATTTAACACTATAACATTTTTAATTTTACCACAATGTATAACAGAAAAATCTAATTTTGGGAGTGCTGTATTGTTCTAAAATAATGTTCAACAATGAAAACAGTAATTTGAGCGATTTACAAATTGCAGTTCATATTTATATTCAAGCTTTTTTTACATTTATATATTATTGCACTTATCAATATACGGTCATATTGTTGCATTTAACACAATAAATTATTCAATTTTGCGACAATGTATAACAGAAAAATCTAATTTTGGGAATGCTGTATTGTTGTATAATAAAGTTCAACAATGAAAACTGTAATTAGAGTGATTTACTGATTGCAGTTCATATTTATATTCAAGCTTTGCTTACATTTTTATATTGTTGCACTTATCAATACATAATCATATTGTTGCATTTAACACTATAACTTATTCAATTCTACAACAATGTATAACAGAAAAATCTAATTTTCGGAATGATGTTTTGTTGTAAAATAAAATTCAACAATGGGGAATAGCAATTAAAAAAAATTACAGATTGCAGTTAATTTATGTTCAAGCTTTGTTTACATTTTTATATTGTTGCACTTATCAATACCTAGTCATATTGTTGCATTTAACATAATAAATTATTCAATTTTACGACAATGTATAACAGAAAAGTTTAATTTTTTGAGTGCTGTATTGTTGTAAAATGAAATTCAACAATGGGAACTGTAATTAGAGTGTCTTTCCATTTTACATTTCATATTTATATTCAAGCTTTTTTTACACTTTTATATTCTTGCACTTATCAATACATAGTCATATTGTTGCATTTAACACTATAAATTATTCAATTTTACGACATTGTATAACAGAAAAATTTTATTTTGGGAATGCTCTATTGTTGTAACATAAAATTAAACAATTGGAATTGCAATTAAAAAATTTTATAGATTGCAGTTCCTATTTATGTTCAACTTTGTTTACATTTTACTTACCCATCATACGTCTTGCAATCGTTTTGAAAATCGAAAAAATTTTTTTGACGGATTTACACGTTTTAGATAGTGGAGATTCCGAAAAACATATTTTTAGAAAAAAAAATTTTGCCGTCCGTCTGTCTGTCTGTCTGTAAACGCTCTATCTCCTGAACGAATTGAGATAGAGACTTGAAATTTTGTATGTAGTTAGTATGTAAGAATGGGACGAACCTATTTAATATCAGCAACCTCGATTATCCGGAACTATTTTTTTCGGACACTCGAAAAATTCATTCTGATGAAAGGTATATAAAAATTTTCGAATTTTTTTGTTCTAAGGAATGGACGTAAAAGGCAATAAAATAACACACATTTTGCATATAGAACGAAGTCAATCGGATTATTAGTTGCCGAGATATTTGTAATCCTGTTTTCCACATTCTTCGATTTTTCATGACCCTGTATTTCATTCAAATTTCAATGCAGAGGTATATTTTAATTGGAAATGAGACGATTAATCCGATGCAGTTAATTGTTAGTTAATAGAGTTATTATTTTTGGAGTTATAAGGATGTTTCTTTTACGCAGTTCGGTTCTACTTGAGTAGTTTGGCGTTTTATATAATTTGTCGATATCGGTAATCAGCAGTTCTTTAATAGAGCATTATTCTGTATATTAACAATATTTAAATTTTGTTTATGAATTGCAATGCATTGTATAAATAGTTTCCACATGTTTTATTTTCATATACATATCCATGATGGGTAAGTATTACGGTGGCCCCCAACGACTAGTTTATATTGTTGCACTTATCAATACCTAGTCATATTGTTGCATTTAACGCTATAACTTATTCAAGCTTTGGTTACATTTTTATATTGTTGCAATTATCAATATACGGTCATATTGTGGTATTTAACACTATAACTTATTCAATTTTACGACAATGTATAACAGAAAAATCTAATTTTGGGAATGTTGTATTGTTGTAAAATAAACATCAACAATGGGAATTGTAATTAGAGTGTTTTTACAGTTGACAGTTGATATTTACATTCAAGATTTGTTTACATTTTTATATTGTTGCACTTATCAATACATAGTCATATTGTTGCATTTAACACTATAACTTATTCAATTTTACGACAATGTATAACAGAAAAATTTAATTTTTCGAATGCTCTATTGTTGTAATATAAAATTCAACAAGTGGAATTGCAATTAAAAAATTTTATAGATTGCAGTTCATATTTATGTTCAACTTTGTTTATATTTTTATATTGTTGCACTTATCAATACCTAGTCATATTGTTGCATTTAACGCTATAACTTATTCAAGCATTGTTCACATTTTTATATTGTTGCAATTATCAATATACGGTCATATTGTGGTATTTAACACTATAACTTATTCAATTTTACGACAATGTATAACAGAAAAATCTAATTTTGGGAATGTTGTATTGTTGTAAAATAAACATCAACAATGGGAATTTTATTTAGAGTGTTTTTACAGATTACAGTTGATATTTACATTCAAGATTTGTTTACATTTTATATTGTTGCACTTATCAATACACAGTCATATTGTTGCATTTAACACTGTAACATATTCAATTTTACAACAATGTATAACAGAAAAATCTAATTTTGGGAATGCTGTATTGTTGTATAATAAAGTTCAACAATGAACACTGTAATTAGAGTGATTTACTGATTGCAGTTCATATTTATATTCAAGCTTATCTTACATTTAATATTGTTGTACTTATCAATACCTAGTCATATTTCTGCATTTAACGCTATAACTTATTCAATTTTACGGCAATGTATAACAGAAAAATCAAATTTTGGGAATGCTGTATTGTTGTAAAATAAAGTTGAACAATGGAAACTGTAATAAGAGAGATTTACAGATTGCAGTTCATATTTATATTCAAGCTTTGCTTACATTTTTATATTGTTGACCTTATCAATACATAGTCATATTGTATCATTTAACGCAATAACTTATTCAATTTTACGACAATGAATAACAGAAAAATTTAATTTTGTGAGTGCTATATTGTTGTAAAATAAAATTGAACAATGGGAACTGTAATTAGAGTGTCTTTCCATTTTACATTTCATATTTATATTCAAGCTTTTTTTATACTTTTATATTGTTGCATTTATCAATACCTAGTCATATTGTTGCATTTAACGCTATAACTTATTCAATTTTACGACAATGTATAACAGAAAAATCTAATTTTGGGAATGCTGTATTGTTGTAAAATAAAGTTGAACAATGGAAACTGTAATTAGAGTGATTTACAGATTGCAGTTCATATTTATATTCAAGCTTTGCTTACATTTTTATATTGTTGCACTTATAAATAAATATTCATATTGCTGCATTTAACGCTATAACTTATTCAATTTTACGACAATGTATAACAGAAAAATCTAATTTTGGGAATGTTGTATTGTTGTAAAATAAACATAAAAAATGGGAATTGTATTTAGAGTGTTTTTACAGATTACAGTTGATATTTACATTCAAGATTTGTTTAAATTTTTATATTGTTGCACTTACCAATATACAGTCATATTGTTGCATTTAACACTGTAACTTATTATATTTTACAACAATGTATAACAGAAAAATTTAATTTTGGGAATGCTGTATTGTTGTAAAATAAAGTTCAACTATTTAAACAGTAATTAGAGTGATTTACAGATTGCAGTTCATATTTATATTCAAGCTTTGCTAACATTTTTATATTGTTGCAGTTATCAATACCTAATCATATTGTTGCATTTAACACAATAAATTATTCAATTTTAAGACAATGAATAAGAGAAAAATCTAATTTTGGGAAAGCTGTATTGTTGTAAAATAAAGTTCAACAATGAGAATTGTAATTAGAGTGTTATTACAGATTGCAGTTCATATTTATATTCAAGCTTTATTTACATTTTTATATTGTTGCACTTATCAATATACAGCCATTTTGTTGCATTTAGCGCTATAACTTATTCAATTTTACGACAATATATAACAGAAAAATCTAATTTTGGGAATGCTGTATTGTTGTATAATAAAGTTCAACAATGAAAACTGTAATTAGAGTGATTTACTGATTGCAGTTCATATTTATATTCAAGCTTTGCTTACATCTTTATATTGTTGCACTTATCAATACATAGTCATATTGTTTCATTTAACACTATAAATTATTCAATTTTACAACAATATATAACAGAAAAATCTAATTTTGGGAATGTTGTATTGTTGTAAAATAAAATTCAACAATGGGGAATAGCAATTAAAAAATTTTACAGATTGCAGTTTATTTATGTTCAAGCTTTGTTTACATTTTTATATTGTTGCACTTATAAATACCTAGTCATATTGTTGCATTTAACGCTATATCTTATTCAATTTTACGACAATGTATAACAGAAAAATCTAAATTTGGGAATGCTGTATTGTTGTAAAATAAAGTTGAACAATGGAAACTGTAATTAGAGTGATTTACAGATTGCAGTTCATATTTATATTCAAGCTTTGCTGATATTTTTATATTGTTGACCTTATCATTACATAGTCATATTGTATCATTTAACGCAATAAATTATTCAATTTTACGACAATGTATAACAAAAAAATTTAATTTTGTGAGTGCTGTATTGTTGTAAAATAAAATTCAACAATGGGAACTGTAATTAGAGTGTCTTTCCATTTTACATTTCATATTTATAATCAAGCTTTTTTACACATTTATATTGTTGCACTTATCAATACATTGTCATATTGTTGCATTTAACACTAGAACGTATTCAATTTTTCGTCAATGTATAACAGAAAAATTTAATTTTGGGAATGCTGTATTGTTGTAATATAAAATTCAACAGTTGGAATTGCAATTAAAAAATTTTATAGATTGCAGTTCATATTTATGTTCAACTTTGTTTACATTTTTATATTGTTGCACTTATGAATACCTAGTCATATTGTTGCATTTAACGCTATAACTTATTCAAGCTTTGTTTACATTTTTATATTGTTGCAATTATCAATATACGATCATATTGTGGTATTTAACACTAAAACTTATTTAATTATACGACAATGTATAACAGAAAAATCTAATTTTGGGAATGCTGTATTGTTGTAAAATAAACATCAACAATGGGAATTGTAATTATAGTGTTTTTACAGATTACAGTTGATATTTACATTCAAGATTTGTTTACATTTTTATATTGTTGCACTTATCAATACATAGTCATATTGTTGCATTTAATATAACTTTACTATAACTACAGATTGCAGTTCAATATGATAAAGTAAATTTCAATAAAAATAAAGTTCAACAATGAGAATTGTAATTAGAGTGTTTTTACAGATTGCAGTTCATATTTATATTCAAGCTTTATTTACATTTTTATATTGCAGCACTTATCAATGTACGGTCATATTATTGCATTTAACGCTATAACTTATTCAACTTTACGACAATGTATAACAGAAAATTCTAATTTTGGGTATTCTGTATTGTTGTAAATTAAAATTAAACAATGGGATTTGTAATTAGAGTGTCTTTCCATTTTCCATTTCATATTTATATTTAAGCTTTTTTTACATCTTTATATTGTTGCACTTATCAATATACAGTCATATTGTTGCATTTAACACAATAAATTATTCAATTTTGCGACAATGTATAACAGAAAAATCTAATTTTGGGAATGCTGTATTGTTGTATAATAAAGTTCAACAATGAAAACTGTAATTAGAGTGATTTACTGATTGCAGTTCACATTTATATTCAAGCTTTGCTTACATTTTTATATTGTTGCACTTATCAATACATAGTCATATTGTTTCATTTAACACTATAACTTATTCAATTTTACAACAATGTATAACAGAAAAATCTAATTTTGGGAATGCTGTATTGTTGTAAAATAAAATTCAACAATGGGGAATAGCAATTAAAAAATTTTACAGATTGCAGTTTATTTGTATTCAAGCTTTGTTTACAATTTTATATTGTTGCACTTATCAATACCTAGTCATATTATTGCATTTAATGCTATAACTTATTCAATTTTACGACAATGTATAACAAAAAAATTTAATTTTGTGAGTGCTGTATTGTTGTAAAATAAAATTCAACAATGGGAACTCTAATTAGAGTGTCTTTCCATTTTACATTTCATATTTATATTCAAGCTTTTTTTACACATTTATATTGCTGCACTTATCAATACATAGTCATATTGTTGCATTTAACACTAGAACTTATTCAATTTTACGACAATGTATAACAGAAAAATTTAATTTTGGGAATGCTGTATTGTTGTAATATAAAATTCAACAATTGGAATATCAATTAAAAAATTTTATAGATTGCAGTTCATATTTATGTTGAACTTTGTTTACATTTTTATATTGTTGCAGTTATCAATACCTAGTCATATTGTTGCATTTAACGCTATAACTTATTCAAGCTTTGTTTACATTTTTATATTGTTGCAATTATCAATATACGGTCATATTGTGGTATTTAACACTGTAACTTATTCAATTTTACAACAATGTATAACAGAAAAATCTAATTTTGGGAGTGCTGTATTGTTGTAAAATAAACTTCAACAATGGAAACAGTAATTAGAGTGATTTACAGATTGCAGTTCATATTTATATTCAAGCTTTGCTAACATTTTTATATTGTTGCACTTATCAATACCTAATCATATTGTTGCATTTAACACAATAAATTATTCAATTTTAAGACAATATATAAGAGAAAAATCTAATTTTGGGAATGCTGTATTGTTGTAAAATAAAGTTCAACAATGGGAATTGTATTTAGAGTGTTTTTATAGATTAGAGTTGATATTTACATTCAAGATTTGTTTACATTTTTATATTGTTGCACTTATCAATACATAGTCATATTGTTGCATTTAATATAACTTTACTATAACTTATTCAATTTTACGACAATGGATAAACGAAAAAATTAATTTTGGGAATGCTGTATTGTTGTAATATAAAATTCAACAATTGGAATTGCAATTAAAAAATTTTATAGATTGCAGTTCATATTTATGTTCAACTTTGTTTACACTTTTGTATTGTTGCACTTATCAATACCTAGTCATATTGTTGCATTTAACGCTATAACTTATTCAAGCTTTGTTTATATTTTTATATTGTTGCAATTATCAATGTACAGTCATATTGTGGTACTTAACACTATAACTTATTCAATTTTACGACAGTCTATAACAGCAAAAATCTAATTTTGGGAATGCTGTATTGTTGTATAATAAAGTTCAACAATGAACACTGTAATTAGAGTGATTTACTGATTGCAGTTCATATTTCTATTCAAGCTTTGTTATATTTTTATATTGTTGCACTTATCAATGCATAATCATATTGTTGCATTTAATGCTATAACTTATTCAATATTATGAAAATGTATAACAGAAAAATGTAATTTTTTGAATGCTGTAGTGTTTTAATATAAACTTCAACAATGGGAATTGTAATTAGAGAGTCTTTACAGATTACAGTTCATATTTCTATTCAAGAATTGTTTACATTTTTCTTTTGTTGCACTTATCAATACATATTCATATTGTTGCATTTAATGCTATAACTTATTCAATTTTAGGACAATTTATAACAGAAAAATCTAATTTTGGGAATGCTGTATTGTTGTAATGTAAATTTCAACAATGAGAATTGTAATTAGAGTGTTATTACAGATTGCAGTTCATATTTATATTCAAGCTTTTTTTACATTTTTATATTGTTGCACTTATCAATATACTTTCATATTGTTGCATTTAACACTGTAACTCATTCAGTTTTACAACGATGTATAACAGAAAAATCTAATTTTGGGAATGCTGTACTATTGAAAAATAAAGTTCAACAATGGGAATTGTGATTAGAGTGTTATTACAGATTGCAGTTCGTATTTATATTCTAGCTTTGTTTACATTTTTTTATTGTTGCACTTATCAGTATACAGTCATATTGTTGCATTTAACACAATAAATTATTCAATTTTAAGACATTGTAAAAAAGAAAAATCTAATTTTGGGAATGCTTTATTGTTGTAATAAAAATTTTAACAATGGAAACTGTAATTAGAGTGTCTTTCCATTTTACATTTCATATTTTTATTCAAGCTTTTTTTACATTTTTATATTGTTGCACTTATCAATATACTTTCATATTGTTGCATTTGACACTGTAACTCATTTAGTTTTATAACGATGTATAACAGAAAAATCTAATTTTGGGAATGCTGTATTGTTGTAAAATAAAACTCAACAATGATAATTGTAATTAGAGTGATATTACAGATTGCAGTTCATATTTATACTCAAGCTTTTTTTACATTTTTATATTGTTACACTTATCAATACATAGTCATATTGTTGCATTTAACACTATAACTTATTCAATTTTACAACAATGTATAACAAAAAAATCTAATTTAGGAATGCTGTATTGTTGTAAAATAATTGCAAGCAGCATTGTTCACATTTTTATATTGTTGCAATTATCAATATACGGTCATATTGTGGTATTTAACACTATAACTTATTCAATTTTACGACAATGTATAACAGAAAATTTTTATTTTGGGAATGTTGTATTGTTGTAAAATAAACATCAACAATGGGAATTATATTTAGAGTGTTTTTACAGATTACAGTTGATATTTACATTCAAGATTTGTTTACATTTTATATTGTTGCACTTATCAATACACAGTCATATTGTTGCATTTGACACTATAACTTATTCAATTTTACAACAATGTATAACAGAAAAATTTAATTTTGGGTATGCTGTATTGTTGTATAATAAAGTTCAACAATGAAAACTGTAATTAGAGTGATTTACTGATTGCAGTTCATACTTATATTCAAGCTTTGCTAACATTTTATATTGTTGTATTTATCAATACCTAGTCATATTTCTGCGTTTAACGCAATAACTTATTCAATTTTACGACAATGTATAACTGAAAAATCTAATTTTGGGAATGCTGTATTGTTGTAAAATAAAGTTGAACAATGGAAACTGTAATTAGAGAGATTTACAGATTGCAGTTCATATTTATATTCAAGCTTTGCTTACATTTTTATATTGTTGACCTTATCAATACATAATCATATTGTATCATTTAACGCAATAACTTATTCAATTTTACGACAATGAATAACAGAAAAATTTAATTTTGTGAGTGCTATATTGTTGTAAAATAAAATTGAACAATGGGAACTGTAATTAGAGTGTGTTTCCATTTTACATTTCATATTTATATTCAAGCTTTTTTTATACTTTTATATTGTTGCACTTATCAATACATAGTCATATTGTTGCATTTAACATTGTAACTTATATTTTACAACAATGTATAACAGAAAAACTTAATTTTGGGAATGCTGTATTATTGTAAAATTGTAAATAGAGTTTTATTACAGATTGCAGTTCATATTTATATTCAAGCTTTATTTACATTTTTATATTGTTGCACTTATCAATATACAGTCATTTTGTTGCATTTAGCGCTATAACTTATTCAATTTTACGACAATGTATAACAAAAAAATTTAATTTTGTTAGTGCTGTATTGTTGTAAAATAAAATTCAACAATGGGAACTGTAATTAGAGTGTCTTTCCATTTTACATTTCATATTTATATTCAAGCTTTTTTTGCACAATTATATTGTTGCACTTATCAATACATAGTCATATTGTTGCATTTAACACTAGAACGTATTCAATTTTACGACAATGTATAACAGAAAAATTTAATTTTGGGAATGCTGTATTGTTGTAATATAAAACTCAACAGTTGGAATTGCAATTAAAAATTTTTATAGATTGCAGTTCATATTTATGTTCAACTTTGTTTACATTTTTATATTGTTGCACTTATGAATACCTAGTCATATTGTTGCATTTAACGCTATAACTTATTTAAGCTTTGTTTACATTTTTATATTGTTGCAATTATCAATATACGATCATATTGTGGTATTTAACACTATAACTTATTCAATTTTACGACAATGTATAACAGAAAAATCTAATTTTGGGAATGCTGTATTGTTGTAAAATAAACATCAAAAATGGGAATTGTAATTATAGTGTTTTTACAGATTACAGTTGATATTTACATTCAAGATTTGTTTACATTTTTATATTGTTGCACTTATCAATACATAGTCATATTGTTGCATTTAATATAACTTTACTATAACTACAGATTGCAGTTCAATATGATAAAGTAAAGTTCAATAAAAATAAAGTTCAACAATGAGAATTGTAATTAGAGTGTTTTTACAGATTGCAGTTCATATTTATATTCAAGCTTTATTTACATTTTTATATTGCAGCACTTATCAATGTACGGTCATATTATTGCATTTAACGCTATAACTTATTCAAGTTTACGACAATGTATAACAGAAAATTCTAATTTTGGGTATTCTGTATTGTTGTAAATTAAAATTAAACAATGGGATCTGTAATTAGAGTGTCTTTCCATTTTCCATTTCATATTTATATTTAAGCTTTTTTTACATCTTTATATTGTTGCACTTATCAATATACAGTCATATTGTTGCATTTAACACAATAAATTATTCAATTTTGCGACAAAGTATAACAGAAAAATCTAATTTTTGGAATGCTGTATTGTTGTATAATAAAGTTCAACAATGAAAACTGTAATTAGAGTGATTTACTGATTGCAGTTCACATTTATATTCAAGCTTTGCTTACATTTTTATATTGTTGCACTTATCAATACATAGTCATATTGTTTCATTTAACACTATAGCTTATTCAATTTTACAACAATGTATAACAGAAAAATCTAATTTTGGGAATGCCGTATTGTTGTAAAATAAAATTCAACAATGGGGAATAGCAATTAAAAAATTTTACAGATTGCAGTTTATTTATATTCAAGCTTTGTTTACAATTTTATATTGTTGCACTTATCAATACCTAGTCATATTATTGCATTTAATGCTATAACTTATTCAAGCTTTGTTTACATTTTTATATTGTTGCACTTATCAATACATAGTCATATTGTTGCATTTAACACTAGAACTTATTCAATTTTACGACAATGTATAACAGAAAAATTTAATTTTGGGAATGCTGTATTGTTGTAATATAAAATTCAACAATTGGAATATCAATTAAAAAATTTTATAGATTGCAGTTCATATTTATGTTGAACTTTGTTTACATTTTTATATTGTTGCAGTTATCAATACCTAGTCATATTGTTGCATTTAACGCTATAACTTATTCAAGCTTTGTTTACATTTTTATATTGTTGCAATTATCAATATACGGTCATATTGTGGTATTTAACACTGTAACTTATTCAATTTTACAACAATGTATAACAGAAAAATCTAATTTTGGGAGTGCTGTATTGTTGTAAAATAAACTTCAACAATGGAAACAGTAATTAGAGTGATTTACAGATTGCAGTTCATATTTATATTCAAGCTTTGCTAACATTTTTATATTGTTGCACTTATCAATACATAGTCATATTGTTTCATTTAACACTATAGCTTATTCAATTTTACAACAATGTATAACAGAAAAATCTAATTTTGGGAATGCCGTATTGTTGTAAAATAAAATTCAACAATGGGGAATAGCAATTAAAAAATTTTACAGATTGCAGTTTATTTATATTCAAGCTTTGTTTACAATTTTATATTGTTGCACTTATCAATACCTAGTCATATTATTGCATTTAATGCTATAACTTATTCAAGCTTTGTTTACATTTTTATATTGTTGCACTTATCAATACATAGTCATATTGTTGCATTTAACACTAGAACTTATTCAATTTTACGACAATGTATAACAGAAAAATTTAATTTTGGGAATGCTGTATTGTTGTAATATAAAGTTCAACAATTGGAATATCAATTAAAAAATTTTATAGATTGCAGTTCATATTTATGTTGAACTTTGTTTACATTTTTATATTGTTGCAGTTATCAATACCTAGTCATATTGTTGCATTTAACGCTATAACTTATTCAAGCTTTGTTTACATTTTTATATTGTTGCAATTATCAATATACGGTCATATTGTGGTATTTAACACTGTAACTTATTCAATTTTACAACAATGTATAACAGAAAAATCTAATTTTGGGAGTGCTGTATTGTTGTAAAATAAACTTCAACAATGGAAACAGTAATTAGAGTGATTTACAGATTGCAGTTCATATTTATATTCAAGCTTTGCTAACATTTTTATATTGTTGCACTTATCAATACCTAATCATATTGTTGCATTTAACACAATAAATTATTCAATTTTAAGACAATATATAAGAGAAAAATCTAATTTTGGGAATGCTGTATTGTTGTAAAATAAAGTTCAACAATGGGAATTGTATTTAGAGTGTTTTTATAGATTAGAGTTGATATTTACATTCAAGATTTGTTTACATTTTTATATTGTTGCACTTATCAATACATAGTCATATTGTTGCATTTAATATAACTTTACTATAACTTATTCAATTTTACGACAATGTATAAACGAAAAAATTAATTTTGGGAATGCTGTATTGTTGTAATATAAAATTCAACAATTGGAATTGCAATTAAAAAATTTTATAGATTGCAGTTCATATTTATGTTCAACTTTGTTTACACTTTTGTATTGTTGCACTTATCAATACCTAGTCATATTGTTGCATTTAACGCTATAACTTATTCAAGTTTGTTTATATTTTTATATTGGTTCAATTATCAATGTACAGTCATATTTTGGTACTTAACACTATAACTTATTCAATTTTACGACAGTCTATAACAGCAAAAATCTAATTTTGGGAATGCTGTATTGTTGTATAATAAAGTTCAACAATGAACACTGTAATTAGAGTGATTTACTGATTGCAGTTCATATTTCTATTCAAGCTTTGTTATATTTTTATATTGTTGCACTTATCAATGCATAATCATATTGTTGCATTTAATGCTATAACTTATTCAATATTATGAAAATGTATAACAGAAAAATGTAATTTTTTGAATGCTGTAGTGTTTTAATATAAACTTCAACAATGGGAATTGTAATTAGAGAGTCTTTACAGATTACAGTTCATATTTCTATTCAAGAATTGTTTACATTTTTCTTTTGTTGCACTTATCAATACATATTCATATTTTTGCATTTAACGCCTTAACTTATTCAATTTTAGGACAATGTATAACAGAAAAATCTAATTTTGGGAATGCTGTATTGTTGTAATATAAATTTCAACAATGAGAATTGTAATTAGAGTGTTATTACAGATTGCAGTTCATATTTATATTCAAGCTTTTTTTACATTTTTATATTGTTGCACTTATCAATATACTTTCATATTGTTGCATTTAACACTGTAACTCATTCAGTTTTACAACGATGTATAACAGAAAAATCTAATTTTGGGAATGCTGTACTATTGAAAAATAAAGTTCAACAATGGGAATTGTGATTAGAGTGTTATTACAGATTGCAGTTCGTATTTATATTCTAGCTTTGTTTACATTTTTTTATTGTTGCACTTATCAGTATACAGTCATATTGTTGCATTTAACACAATAAATTATTCAATTTTAAGACATTGTAAAAAAGAAAAATCTAATTTTGGGAATGCTTTATTGTTGTAATAAAAATTTCAACAATGGAAACTGTAATTAGAGTGTCTTTCCATTTTACATTTCATATTTTTATTCAAGCTTTTTTTACATTTTTATATTGTTGCACTTATCAATATACTTTCATATTGTTGCATTTGACACTGTAACTCATTTAGTTTTATAACGATGTATAACAGAAAAATCTAATTTTGGGAATGCTGTATTGTTGTAAAATAAAACTCAACAATTGGAATATCAATTAAAAAATTTTATAGATTGCAGTTCATATTTATGTTGAACTTTGTTTACATTTTTATATTGTTGCAGTTATCAATACCTAGTCATATTGTTGCATTTAACGCTATAACTTATTCAAGCTTTGTTTACATTTTTATATTGTTGCAATTATCAATATACGGTCATATTGTGGTATTTAACACTGTAACTTATTCAATTTTACAACAATGTATAACAGAAAAATCTAATTTTGGGAGTGCTGTATTGTTGTAAAATAAACTTCAACAATGGAAACAGTAATTAGAGTGATATTACAGATTGCAGTTCATATTTATACTCAAGCTTTTTTTACATTTTTATATTGTTACACTTATCAATACATAGTCATATTGTTGCATTTAACACTATAACTTATTCAATTTTACAACAATGTATAACAAAAAAATCTAATTTAGGAATGCTGTATTGTTGTAAAATAATTGCAAGCAGCATTGTTCACATTTTTATATTGTTGCAATTATCAATATACGGTCATATTGTGGTATTTAACACTATAACTTATTCAATTTTACGACAATGTATAACAGAAAATTTTTATTTTGGGAATGTTGTATTGTTGTAAAATAAACATCAACAATGGGAATTATATTTAGAGTGTTTTTACAGATTACAGTTGATATTTACATTCAAGATTTGTTTACATTTTATATTGTTGCACTTATCAATACACAGTCATATTGTTTCATTTGACACTATAACTTATTCAATTTTACAACAATGTATAACAGAAAAATTTAATTTTGGGTATGCTGTATTGTTGTATAATAAAGTTCAACAATGAAAACTGTAATTAGAGTGATTTACTGATTGCAGTTCATACTTATATTCAAGCTTTGCTAACATTTTATATTGTTGTATTTATCAATACCTAGTCATATTTCTGCGTTTAACGCAATAACTTATTCAATTTTACGACAATGTATAACTGAAAAATCTAATTTTGGGAATGCTGTATTGTTGTAAAATAAAGTTGAACAATGGAAACTGTAATTAGAGAGATTTACAGATTGCAGTTCATATTTATATTCAAGCTTTGCTTACATTTTTATATTGTTGACCTTATCAATACATAGTCATATTGTATCATTTAACGCAATAACTTATTCAATTTTACGACAATGAATAACAGAAAAATTTAATTTTGTGAGTGCTATATTGTTGTAAAATAAAATTGAACAATGGGAACTGTAATTAGAGTGTGTTTCCATTTTACATTTCATATTTATATTCAAGCTTTTTTTATACTTTTATATTGTTGCACTTATCAATACATAGTCATATTGTTGCATTTAACATTGTAACTTATATTTTACAACAATGTATAACAGAAAAACTTAATTTTGGGAATGCTGTATTATTGTAAAATTGTAAATAGAGTTTTATTACAGATTGCAGTTCATATTTATATTCAAGCTTTATTTACATTTTTATATTGTTGCACTTATCAATATACAGTCATTTTGTTGCATTTAGCGCTATAACTTATTCAATTTTACGACAATGTATAACAAAAAAGTTTAATTTTGTTAGTGCTGTATTGTTGTAAAATAAAATTCAACAATGGGAACTGTAATTAGAGTGTCTTTCCATTTTACATTTCATATTTATATTCAAGCTTTTTTTGCACAATTATATTGTTGCACTTATCAATACATAGTCATATTGTTGCATTTAACACTAGAACGTATTCAATTTTACGACAATGTATAACAGAAAAATTTAATTTTGGGAATGCTGTATTGTTGTAATATAAAACTCAACAGTTGGAATTGCAATTAAAAATTTTTATAGATTGCAGTTCATATTTATGTTCAACTTTGTTTACATTTTTATATTGTTGCACTTATGAATACCTAGCCATATTGTTGCATTTAACGCTATAACTTATTTAAGCTTTGTTTACGTTTTTATATTGTTGCAATTATCAATATACGATCATATTGTGGTATTTAACACTATAACTTATTCAATTTTACGACAATGTATAACAGAAAAATCTAATTTTGGGAATGCTGTATTGTTGTAAAATAAACATCAAAAATGGGAATTGTAATTATAGTGTTTTTACAGATTACAGTTGATATTTACATTCAAGATTTGTTTACATTTTTATATTGTTGCACTTATCAATACATAGTCATATTGTTGCATTTAATATAACTTTACTATAACTACAGATTGCAGTTCAATATGATAAAGTAAAGTTCAATAAAAATAAAGTTCAACAATGAGAATTGTAATTAGAGTGTTTTTACAGATTGCAGTTCATATTTATATTCAAGCTTTATTTACATTTTTATATTGCAGCACTTATCAATGTACGGTCATATTATTGCATTTAACGCTATAACTTATTCAAGTTTACGACAATGTATAACAGAAAATTCTAATTTTGGGTATTCTGTATTGTTGTAAATTAAAATTAAACAATGGGATCTGTAATTAGAGTGTCTTTCCATTTTCCATTTCATATTTATATTTAAGCTTTTTTTACATCTTTATATTGTTGCACTTATCAATATACAGTCATATTGTTGCATTTAACACAATAAATTATTCAATTTTGCGACAAAGTATAACAGAAAAATCTAATTTTTGGAATGCTGTATTGTTGTATAATAAAGTTCAACAATGAAAACTGTAATTAGAGTGATTTACTGATTGCAGTTCACATTTATATTCAAGCTTTGCTTACATTTTTATATTGTTGCACTTATCAATACATAGTCATATTGTTTCATTTAACACTATAGCTTATTCAATTTTACAACAATGTATAACAGAAAAATCTAATTTTGGGAATGCCGTATTGTTGTAAAATAAAATTCAACAATGGGGAATAGCAATTAAAAAATTTTACAGATTGCAGTTTATTTATATTCAAGCTTTGTTTACAATTTTATATTGTTGCACTTATCAATACCTAGTCATATTGTTGCATTTAACGCTATAACTTATTCAATTTTACGACAATGTATAACAAAAAAATTTAATTTTGTGAGTGCTGTATTGTTGTAAAATAAAATTCAACAATGGGAACTCTAATTAGAGTGTCTTTCCATTTTACATTTCATATTTATATTCAAGCTTTTTTTACACATTTATATTGCTGCACTTATCAATACATAGTCATATTGTTGCATTTAACACTAGAACTTATTCAATTTTACGACAATGTATAACAGAAAAATTTAATTTTGGGAATGCTGTATTGTTGTAATATAAAATTCAACAATTGGAATATCAATTAAAAAATTTTATAGATTGCAGTTCATATTTATGTTGAACTTTGTTTACATTTTTATATTGTTGCAGTTATCAATACCTAGTCATATTGTTGCATTTAACGCTATAACTTATTCAAGCTTTGTTTACATTTTTATATTGTTGCAATTATCAATATACGGTCATATTGTGGTATTTAACACTGTAACTTATTCAATTTTACAACAATGTATAACAGAAAAATCTAATTTTGGGAGTGCTGTATTGTTGTAAAATAAAGTTCAACAATGGAAACAGTAATTAGAGTGATTTACAGATTGCAGTTCATATTTATATTCAAGCTTTGCTAACATTTTTATATTGTTGCACTTATCAATACCTAATCATATTGTTGCATTTAACACAATAAATTATTCAATTTTAAGACAATATATAAGAGAAAAATCTAATTTTGGGAATGCTGTATTGTTGTAAAATAAAGTTCAACAATGGGAATTGTATTTAGAGTGTTTTTACAGATTAGAGTTGATATTTACATTCAAGATTTGTTTACATTTTTATATTGTTGCACTTATCAATACATAGTCATATTGTTGCATTTAACGCTATAACTTATTCAATTTTACGACAATGTATAACAGAAAAATCTAATTTTCGGAATGCTGTAATGTTGTAAAATAAAGTTGAACAATGGAAACTGTAATTAGAGTGATTTACAGATTGCAGTTCATATTTATATTCAAGCTTTGCTTACATTTTTATATTGTTGCACTTATAAATAAATATTCACATTGCTGCTTTTAACGCTATAACTTATTCAATTTTACGATAATGTATAACAGAAAAATCTAATTTTGGGAATGTTGTATTGTTGTAAAATAAAGTTCAACTATGGGAATTGTAATTAGTGTGTTACTACAGATTGCAGTTCATATTTATATTCTAGTTTTCTTTACATTTTTATATTGCAGCACTTATCAATATACGGTCATATTATTGCATTTAACGCAATAACGTATTCAATTTTATGACAATATATAACAGAAAAATCTAATTTTGGTATGCTGTATTGCTGTAAAATAAAATTCAACAATGAGAACGGTAATTAGAATGTCTTTCCATTTTATATTTCATATTTATATTCAAGCTTTTTTTATATTTTTATATTGCTGCGCTTATCAATACACGTCATATTGTTGCATTTAACACTGTAACTTATTCAATTTTACAACAGTGTATAACAGAAAAATCTAATTTTGGGAGGGTTGTATTGTTGTAAAATAATATTCAACAATGGAAACAGTAATTAGAGTGATTTACAGATTGCAGTTCATATTTATATTCAAGCTTTGCTTACATTTTTATATTGTTGCACTTATCAATCCCTAATCATATTGTTGCATTTAACACAATAAATTATTCAAGTTTAAGACAATGAATAACAGAAAAATCTAATTTTGGGAAATCTATATTGTTGTAAAATAAAGTTCAACAATGAGAATTGTAGATAGAGTGTTATTACAGATTGCAGTTCATATTTATATTCAAGCTTTATTTACATTTTTATATTGTTGCTCTTATCAATATACAGTCATTTTGTTGCATTTAGCGCTATAACTTATTCAAATTTACGACAATATATAACAGAAAATTCTAATTTTGGGAGTGTTGTATTCTTGAAAAATAATGTTCAACAATGGAAACAGTAATTAGAGTGATTTACAGATTACAGTTCATATTT
This sequence comes from Maratus speculifer, assembly GCA_964019185.1. Lineage (NCBI taxonomy): Eukaryota > Metazoa > Arthropoda > Arachnida > Araneae > Salticidae > Maratus > Maratus speculifer. The sequence goes on from OZ025296.1 coordinate 369,750,695, forward strand.
ATATTCAAGCTTTGCTAACATTTTTATATTGTTGCACTTATCAATACCTAATCATATTGTTGCATTTAACACAATAAATTATTCAATTTTAAGACAACGAATAAGAGAAAAATCTAATTTTGGGAAAGCTGTATTGTTGTAAAATAAAATTCAACAATGGGAATTGTAATTAAAGTGTTTTTACAGATGACAGTTATATTTACATTCAAGATTTGTTTACATTTTTATATTGTTGCACTTATCAATACATAGTCATATTTTTGCATTTAACACTATAACTTATTCAATTTTACGACAATGTATAACAGAAAAGTTTAATTTTGTGAGTGCTGTATTGTTGTAAAATAAAATTCAACAATGGGAACTGTAATTAGAGAGATTTACAGATTGCAGTTCATATTTATATTCAAGCTTTTTTTACACTTTTATATTGTTGCACTTATCAATACATAGTCATATTGTTGCATTTAACACTATAACGTATTAAATTTTACGACAATGTACAACAGAAAAATTTAATTTTGGGAATGCTCTACTGTTGTAAAATAAAATTAAACAATTGGAATTGCAATTAAAAAATTTTATAGATTGCAGTTCCTATTTATGTTCAACTTTGTTTACATTTTTATATTGTTGCACTTATCAATACCTAGTCATATTGTTGCATTTAACGCTATAACATATTCAAGCTTTGGTTACATTTTTATATTGTTGCAATTATCAATATACGGTCATATTGTGGTATTTAACACTATAACGTATTCAATTTTACGACAATGTATAACAGAAAAATCTAATTTTGGGAATGTTGTATTGTTGTAAAATAAACATCAACAATGGGAATTGTAATTAGTGTTTTTACAGTTGACAGTTGATATTTACATTCAAGATTTGTTTACATTTTATATTGTTGCACTTATCAATACAATCATATTGTTGCATTTAACACTGTAACCTATTCAATTTTACAACAATGTATAACAGAAAAATCTAATTTTGGGTATGCTGTATTGTTGTATAATAAAGTTCAACAATGAAAACTGTAATTAGAGTGATTTACTGATTGCAGGTCATACTTATATTCAAGCTTTGCTTACATTTTATATTGTTGTACTTATCAATACCTAGTCATATTTCTGCATTTAACGCTATAACTTATTAAATTTTACGACAATGTATAACAGAAAAATCTAATTTTGGGAATGCTGTATTGTTGTAAAATAAAGTTGAACAAAGGAAACTGTAATTAGAGAGATTTACAGATTGCAGTTCATATTTATATTCAAGCTTTGCTTACATTTTTATATTGTTGACCTTATCAATACATAGGCATATTGTATCAATTAATGCAATAACTTATTCAATTTTACGACAATGAATAACAGAAAAATTTAATTTTGGGAATGTTGTATTGTTGTAAAATAAACATCAGCAATGGGAATTGTAATTAGAGTGTTTTTACAGATAAGAGTTGATATTTACATTCAAGATTTGTTTACATTTTTATATTGTTGCACTTATCAATACATAGTCATATTGTTGCATTTAACACTATAACTTATTCAATTTTACGACTATGTATAACAGAAAAATTTAATTTTGGGAATGCTGTATTGTTGTAATATAAAATTCAACAATTGGAATTGCAATTAAAAAATTTTATAGATTGCAGTTCATATTTATGTTCAACTTTGTTTACATTTTTATATTGTTGCACTTATCAATACCTAGTCATATTGTTTCATTTAACGCTATAACTTATTCAAGCTTTGTTTACATTTTTATATTTTTGCAATTATCAGTATACGGTCATATTGTGGTATTTAACAATATAACTTATTTAATTTTACCACAATGTATAACAGAAAAATCTAATTTTAGGAGTGCTGCATTGTTCTAAAATAATGTTCAACAGTGGAAACAGTAATTAGAGCGATTTACAGATTGCAGTTCATATTTATATTCAAGCTTTGGTTACATATTTATATTGTTGCACTTATCAATACATAGTCATATTTTTGCATTTAACACTATAACTTATTCAATTTTACAACAATGTATAACAGAAAAATCTAATTTTGGGAATGCTGTATTGTTGTAAAATAAAATTCATTAATGGGGAATAGCAATTAAAAAAATTTACAGATTACAGTTTATTTATGTTCAAGCTTTGTTTACATTTTTATATTGTTGCACTTATCAATACATAGTCATTTTGTTGCATTTAACGCTATAACTCATTTAAATTTTCGACAATGTATAACAGAAAAGTCTAATTTTGGAAATGCTGTATTGTTGTAATAAAAAATTCAATTAAAAAATTGCAATTGAAAAATTTTATAGATTGCAGTTCATATTTATGTTCAACTTTGTTTACATTTTTATATTGTTGCGCTTATCAATACCTAGTCATATTGTTGCATTTAACGCTATAACTTATTCAATTTTATGACAATATATAACAGAAAAAATCTAATTTTGGGAATGCTGTATTGCTGTAAAATAAAATTCAACAATGAGAACGGTAATTAGAATGTCTTTCAATTTTACATTTCATATTTATATTCAAGCTTTTTTTACATTTTTATATTGCTGGACTTATCAATCCCTAATCATATTGTTGCATTTAACATAATAAATTATTCAAGTTTAAGACAATGAATAAGAGAAAAATTTAATTTTGGGAAAGCTATATTGTTGTAAAATAAAGTTCAGCAATGAGAATTGTAATTAGAGTGTTATTACAGATTGCAGTTCATATTTCTATTCAAGATTTTTTATATTTTTATATTGTTTCAATTATCAATACATAGTCATATTGTTGCATTTAACGCTATAACTTATTCAAGCTTTGTTTACATTTTTATATTGTGTCAATTATCAATATAGGGTCAAATTGTGGTATTTAACACTATAACTTATTCAATTTTACGACAATGTATAACAGAAAAATCTAATTTTGGGAGTGCTGTATTGTTGTAAAATAATGTTCAACAATGGAAACAGTAATTAGAGTGATTTACAGATATCAGTTCAAATTTATATTCAAGCTTTATTTACACTTTTATATAGTTGCACTTAGCAATACATAGTCATGTTGTTGCATTTAACACTATAACTTATTCAATTTTACGACAATGTATAACAGAAAAATTTAATTTTGGGAATGCTGTATTGTTGTAACATAAAATTCAACAATGGGGAATAGCAATTAAAAAAAAATTACAGATTGCAGTTAATTTATGTTCAAGCTTTGTTTACATTTTTATATTGTTGCACTTATCAATACCTAGTCATATTGTTGCATTTAACGCTATAACTTATTCAAGCTTTTTTTACATTTTTATATTGTTGCAATTATCAATATACGGTCATATTGTGGTATTTAACACTATAACTTATTCAATTTTACGACAGTGTATAACAGAAAAATCTAATTTTGGGAATGTTGTATTGTTGTAAAATAACCATCAACAATGGGAATTGTAATTAGAGTGTCTTTACAGATTACAGATCATATTTACATTCAAGATTTGTTTACATTTTTCTTTTGTTGCCCTTATCAATACATATTCATATTTTTGCATTTAACGCCTTAACTTATTCAATTTAGTTCAGATCAAATAAAGTTCAACAATGAGAATTGTAATTAGAGTGTTATTACAGATTGCAGTTCATATTTATATTCTAGCTTTTTTTACATTTTTATATTGTTGCACTTATCAATATACGGTCATATTATTGCATTTAACACTGTAACTTTTTCAAATTTACAACAGTGTATAACAGAAAAATCTAATTTTGAGAATGCTGCATTGTTGTAAAATAAAGTTCGACAATGGGAATTGTGATTAGAGTGTTATTACAGATAACAGTTCGTATTTATATTCTAGCTTTGCTTACATTTTTATATTGTTGCACTTATCAATATACAGTCATATTGTTGCATTTAACGGTATAACTTTTTCAATTTTACGACAATATATAACAGAAAAATCTAATTTTGGAAATGCTGTATATTTGTAAAATAAAATTCAACAATGGGAACTGTAATTAGAGTGTCTTTCCATTTTACATTTCATATTTATATTCAAGCTTTTTTTACATTTTTATATTGTTGAACTTATCAATACACGGTCATATTGCTGCATTTAACACTGTAACGTATTTAATTTTACAACAGTGTATAACAGAAAAATCTAATTTTGGGAATGCTGTTTCTTGTAAAATAAACTTCAGCAATGGGAATCGTGATTAGAGTGTTATTATATATTGCAGTTCGTATTTATATTCTAGCTTTGTTTACATTTTTATATTGTTGCACTTATCAATATACAGTCACATTTTTGCATTTTACACAATAACTTATTCAATTTTACAATTATGTATAACAGAAATATCTACATTTTGGAATGCTTTATTGTTGTAAAATAAACTTCAACAATAGGAATTGTAATTATGGTGTCTTTACGTATTACAGTTAATATTCATATTCAAGCTTTGTTTATATTTTTATATTGTTGCACATATATATACATAGTCATATTTTTGCATTTAACCCTATAATTTATTCAATTTTACGACAAAGTATAACAGAAAAATTTTGGGAATGTTGTATTGTTGTAAAATAAACATAAACAATGGGAATTGTAATTAGAGTGTTTTTACAGATGACAGTTGATATTTACATTCAAGATTTGTTTATATTTTTACATTGCAGCACTTATCAATACCTAGTCATATTGTTGCATTTAACGCTATAACTTATTCAAGCTTTGTTTACATTTTTATATTGTTGCAATTATCAATATACTGTCATATTATGGTATTTAACACTATAACATTTTTAATTTTACCACAATGTATAACAGAAAAATCTAATTTTGGGAGTGCTGTATTGTTCTAAAATAATGTTCAACAATGAAAACAGTAATTAGAGCGATTTACAGATTGCAGTTCATATTTATATTCAAGCTTTTTTTACATTTAAATATTATTGCACTTATCAATATACGGTCATATTGTTGAATTTAACACAATAAATTATTCAATTTTGCGACAATGTATAACAGAAAAATCTAATTTTGGGAATGCTGTATTGTTGTATAATAAAGTTCAACAATGAAAACTGTAATTAGAGTGATTTACTGATTGCAGTTCACATTTATATTCAAGCTTTGCTTACATTTTTATATTGTTCCACTTATCAATAAATATTCATATTGCTGTATTTAACGCTATAACTTATTCATTTTTAGGACAATGTATAAGAGAAAAATCTAATTTTGGGAATGCTGTATTGTTGTAAAATAAAATTCAACAATGGGGAATAGCAATTAAAAAAATTTACAGATTGCAGTTTATTTATGTTCAAGCTTTGTTTACATTTTTATATTGTTGCACTTATCGATACATAGTCATATTGTTGCATTTAACGCTATAACTTATTCAATATTATGACAATGTATAACAGAAAAATCTAATTTTCGGAATGCTGTATTGTTGTAAATTAAAGTTGAACAATGGAAACTGTAATTAGAGTGATTTACAGATTGCAGTTCATATTTATATTCAAGCTTTGCTTACATTTTTATATTGTTGACCTTATCAATACATAGTCATATTGTATCATTTAACGCAATAACTTATTTAATTTTGCGACAATGTATAACAGAAAAATGTAATTTTGTGTGTGCCGTATTGCTGTAAATTAAAATTAAACAATGGGAACTGTAATTAGAGTGTCTTTCCATTTTCCATTTCATATTTATATTCAAGCTTTTTTTACATTTATATATTATTGCACTTATCAATATACGGTCATATTGTTGCATTTAACACAATAAATTATTCAATTTTAAGACAATGTATAAGAGAAAAATCTAATTTTGCGAATGCTGTATTGTTGTAAAATAAAGTTCAACAATGGGAATTGTAAATAGAGTGTTATTACAGATTGCAGTTCATATTTATATTCAAGCTTTTCTTACATTTTTATATTGATGCACTTATCAATAAATATTCATATTGCTGCATTAAACACTTTAACTTATTATATTTTACAACAATGTATAACAGAAAAATTGAATTTTGGGAAAGCTGTATTGTTGTAAAATAAAGTTCAACTATAGGAATTGTAATTAGTGTGTTACTACAGATTGCGGTTCATATTTATATTCTAGTTTTCTTTACATTTTTATATTGCTGCACTTATCAATATACGGTCATATTATTGTATTTAACGCTATAACTTATTAAATTTTATGACAATATATAACAGAAAAATCTAATTTTGGGTATTCTGTATTGTTGTAAATTAAAATTAAACAATTGGAACTGTAATTAGTGTGTCTTTCCATTTTCCATTTCATATTTATATTCAAGCTTTTTTTACATTTATATATTATTGCACTTATCAATATACGGTCATATTGTTGCATTTAACACAATAAATTATTCAATTTTAAGACAATGTATAACAGAAAAATCTAATTTTGGGAATGCTGTATTGTTGTAAAATAAAGTTGAACAATGGAAACTGTAATGAGAGAGATTTACAGATTGCAGTATATATTTATATTCAAGCTTTGCTTACATTTTTATATTGTTGACCTTATCAATACCTAATCATATTGTATCATTTAACGCAACAAATTATTCAATTTTGCGACAATGTATAACAGAAAAATCTAATTTTGTGAGTGCTATATTGTTGTAAAATAAAATTGAACAATGGGAACTGTAATTAGAGTGTCTTTCCATTTTACATTTCATATTTATATTCAAGCTTTTTTTACACTTTTATATTGTTGCACTTATCAATACTTAGTCATATTGTTGCATTTAACACTATAACTTATTCAATTTTACGACAATGTATAACAGAAAAATCTAATTTTCGGAATGCTGTATTGTTGTAAAATAAAGTTGAACAATGGAAACTGTAATTAGAGTGATTTACAGATTGCAGTTCATATTTATATTCAAGCTTTGCTTACATTTTTATATTGTTGACCTTATCAATACATAGTCATATTGTATCATTTAACGCAATAACTTATTTAATTTTGCGACAATGTATAACAGAAAAATGTAATTTTGTGTGTGCTGTATTGCTGTAAATTAAAATTAAACAATGGGAACTGTAATGAGAGTGTCTTTCCATTTTCCATTTCATATTTATATTCAAGCTTTTTTTACATTTATATATTATTGCACTTATCAATATACGGTCATATTGTTGCATTTAACACAATAAATTATTCAATTTTAAGACAATGTATAAGAGAAAAATCTAATTTTGCGAATGCTGTATTGTTGTAAAATAAAGTTCAACAATGGGAATTGTAAATAGAGTGTTATTACAGATTGCAGTTCATATTTATATTCAAGCTTTTCTTACATTTTTATATTGATGCACTTATCAATAAATATTCATATTGCTGCATTAAACACTTTAACTTATTATATTTTACAACAATGTATAACAGAAAAATTGAATTTTGGGAAAGCTGTATTGTTGTAAAATAAAGTTCAACTATAGGAATTGTAATTAGTGTGTTACTACAGATTGCGGTTCATATTTATATTCTAGTTTTCTTTACATTTTTATATTGCTGCACTTATCAATATACGGTCATATTATTGTATTTAACGCTATAACTTATTAAATTTTATGACAATATATAACAGAAAAATCTAATTTTGGGTATTCTGTATTGTTGTAAATTAAAATTAAACAATTGGAACTGTAATTAGTGTGTCTTGAATATTTATATTCAAGCTTTTTTTACATTTTTATATTGTTGCACTTATCAATATACGATCATATTGTTGCCTTTAACACAACAAATTATTCAATTTTGCGACATTGTATAACAGGAAAATCTAATTTTGGGAGTGCTGTATTGTTGTAAAATAATGTGCAACACTGGAAACGGTAATTAGAGTGATTTACAGATTGCAGTTTATATTTATATTCAAGCTTTGCTTACATTTTTATATTGTTGCACTTATCAATACCTAATCATATTGTTGCATTTAACACAATAAATTATTCAATTTTAAGACAATGTATAACAGAAAAATCTAATTTTGGGAATGCTGTATTGTTGTAAAATAAAGTTGAACAATGGAAACTGTAATGAGAGAGATTTACAGATTGCAGTTCATATTTATATTCAAGCTTTGCTTACATTTTTATATTGTTGACGTTATCAATACCTAATCATATTGTATCATTTAACGCAACAAATTATTCAATTTTGCGACAATGTATAACAGAAAAATCTAATTTTGTGAGTGCTATATTGTTGTAAAATAAAATTGAACAATGGGAACTGTAATTAGAGTGTCTTTCCATTTTACATTTCATATTTATATTCAAGCTTTTTTTACACTTTTATATTGTTGCACTTATCAATACATAGTCATATTGTTGCATTTAACACTATAACTTATTCAATTTTACGACAATGTATAACAGAAAAATTTAATTTTGGAAATGCTGTATTGTTGTAATAAAAAATTCAATTAAAAAATTGCAATTGAAAAATTTTATAGATTGCAGTTCATATTTATGTTCAACTTTGTTTACATTTTTATATTGTTGCGCTTATCAATACCTAGTCATATTGTTGCATTTAACGCTATAACTTATTTTAGCTTTGTTTACATTTTTATATTGTGTCAATTATCAATATAGGGTCAAATTGTGGTATTTAACACTGAAATTTATTCAATTTTACGACAATGTATAACAGAAAAATCTAATTTTGGGAATGTTGTATTGTTGTAAAATTAACATCAACAATGGGAATTGTAATTAGAATGTTTTTACAGGTTACAGTTGATATTTACATTCAGGATTTGTTTACATTTTTATATTGTTGCACTTATCAATATACATTCATATTGTTGCATTTAACACTGTAACTTATTCAATTTTACAACAATGTATAACAGAAAAATCTAATTTTGGGAATGCTGTATTGTTGTATAATAAAGTTCAACAATGAAAACTGTAATTAGATTTACTGATTGCAGTTCATATTCATATTCAAGCTTTGCTTACATTTTTATATTGTTGCACATATCAATACATAGTCATATTGTTGCATTTAACACTATAACTCATTCAATTTTACAACAATGTATAATAGAAAAATCTAATTTTGGGAATGCTGTATTGTTGTAAAATAAAGTTGAACAATGGAAACTGTAATTAGAGTGTTTTTGCAGATTGCAGTTGATATTTACATTCAAGATTTGTTTACATTTTTATATTGTTGCACTTATCAATACATAGTCATATTGTTGCATTTAACGCTTTAACTTATTCAATTTTACGACAATGTATAACAGAAAAATTTAATTTTGGAAATGCTGTATTGTTGTAATAAAAAATTCAATGAAAAAATTGCAATAAAAAATTTTATAGATTGCAGTTCATATTTATGATCAACTTTGTTTACATTTTTATATTGTTGCACTTATCAATACCTAGTCATATTGTTGCATTTAGCGCTATAACTTATTCAATTTTACGACAATGAATAACAGAAAAATCTAATTTTGGGAATGCTGTATTGTTGTAAAATAAAGTTGAACAATGGAAACTGTAATTAGAGTGATTTACAGATTGCAGTTCATATTTATATTCAAGCTTTGCTTACATTTTTATATTGTTGCACTTATAAATAAATATTCACATTGCTGCTTTTAACGCTATAACTTATTCAATTTTTCGATAATGTATAACAGAAAAATCTAATTTTGGGAATGTTGTATTGTTGTAAAATAAACATCTAAAATGGGAATTGTATTTAGAGTGTTTTTATAGATTGCAGTTCATATTTATATTCTAGTTTTCTTTACACTTTTATATTGCAGCACTTATCAATATACGGTCATATTATTGCATTTAACGCAATAACTTATTCAATTTTATGACAATATATAACAGAAAAATCTAATTTTGGTATGCTGTATTGCTGTAAAATAAAATTCAACAATGAGAACGGTAATTAAAATGGCTTTCCATTTTATATTTCATATTTATATTCAAGCTTTTTTTATATTTTTATATTGCTGCACTTATCAATACACGTCATATTGTTGCATTTAACACTGTAACGTATTCAATTTTACAACAGTGTATAACAGAAAAATCTAATTTTGGGAGGGTTGTATTGTTGTAAAATAATATTCAACAATGGAAACAGTAATTAGAGTGATTTACAGATTGCAGTTCATATTTATATTCAAGCTTTGCTTACATTTTTATATTGTTGCACTTATCAATCCCTAATCATATTGTTGCATTTAACACAATAAATTATTCAAGTTTAAGACAATGAATAAGAGAAAAATCTAATTTTGGGAAATCTATATTGTTGTAAAATAAGGTTCAACAATGAGAATTGTAGATAGAGTGTTATTACAGATTGCAGTTCATATTTATATTCAAGCTTTATTTACATTTTTATATTGTTGCACTTATCATTATACAGTCATTTTGTTGCATTTAGCGCTATAACTTATTCAATTTTACGACAATGTATAACAGAAAAGTTCAATTTTGTGAGTGCTGTATTGTTGTAAAATAAAATTCAACAATGGGAACTGTAATTAGAGAGATTTACAGATTGCAGTTCATATTTATATTCAAGCTTTTTTTACACTTTTATATTGTTGCACTTATCAATACATAGTCATATTGTTGCATTTAACACTATAACGTATTCAATTTTACGACAATGTATAACAGAAAAATTTAATTTTGGGAATGCTCTACTGTTGTAACATAAAATTAAACAATTGGAATTGCAATTAAAAAATTTTATAGATTGCAGTTCCTATTTATGTTCAACTTTGTTTACATTTTTATATTGTTGCACTTATCAATACCTAGTCATATTGTTGCATTTAACGCTATAACATATTCAAGCTTTGGTTACATTTTTATATTGTTGCAATTATCAATATACGGTCATATTGTGGTATTTAACACTATAACGTGTTCAATTTTACGACAATGTATAACGGAAAAATCTAATTTTGGGAATGTTGTATTGTTGTAAAATAAACATCAACAATGGGAATTGTAATTAGTGTTTTTACAGTTGAGAGTTGATATTTACATTCAAGATTTGTTTACATTTTTATATTGTTGCACTTATCAATACATAGTCATATTGTTGCATTTAACACTATAACTTATTTAATTTTACGACAATGTATAACAGAAAAATTTAATTTTGGGAATGCTGTATTGTTTTAATATAAAATTCAACAAGTGGAATTGCAATTAAAATTTTTTATAGATTGCAGTTCATATTTATGTTCAACTTTGTTTATATTTTTATATTGTTGCACTTATCAATACTTAGTCATATTGTTGCATTTAACGCTATAACTTATTTAAGCATTGTTCACATTTTTATATTGTTGCAATTATCAATATACGGTCATATTGTGGTATTTAACAATATAACTTATTCAATTTTACGACAATGTATAACAGAAAAATCTAATTTTGGGAATGTTGTATTGTTGTAAAATAAACATCAACAATGGGAATTGTATTTAGAGTGTTTTTACAGATTACAGTTGATATTTACATTCAAGATTTGTTTACATTTTATATTGTTGCACTTATCAATACAATCATATTGTTGCATTTAACACTGTAACCTATTCAATTTTACAACAATGTATAACAGAAAAATCTAATTTTGTGTATGCTGTATTGTTGTATAATAAAGTTCAACAATGAAAACTGTAATTAGAGTGATTTACTGATTGCAGTTCATACTTATATTCAAGCTTTGCTTACATTTTATATTGTTGTACTTATCAATACCTAGTCATATTTCTGCATTTAACGCTATAACTTATTCAATTTTACGACAATGTATAACAGAAAAATCTAATTTTGGGAATGCTGTATTGTTGTAAAATAAAGTTGAACAAAGGAAACTGTAATTAGAGAGATTTACAGATTGCAGTTCATATTTATATTCAAGCTTTGCTTACATTTTTATATTGTTGACCTTATCAATACTTAGGCATATTGTATCATTTAATGCAATAACTTATTCAATTTTACGACAATGAATAACAGAAAAATTTAATTTTGGGAATGTTGTATTGTTGTAAAATAAACATCAACAATGGGAATTGTAATTAGAGTGTTTTTACAGATAAGAGTTGATATTTACATTCAAGATTTGTTTACATTTTTATATTGTTGCACTTATCAATACATAGTCATATTGTTGCATTTAAAACTATAACTTATTCAATTTTACGACAATGTATAACAGAAAAATTTAATTTTGGGAATGCTGTATTGTTGTAATATAAAATTCAACAATTGGAATTGCAATTAAAAAATTTTATAGATTGCAGTTCATATTTATGTTCAACTTTGTTTACATTTTTATATTGTTGCACTTATCAATACCTAGTCATATTGTTTCATTTAACGCTATAACTTATTCAAGCTTTGTTTACATTTTTATATTTTTGCAATTATCAGTATACGGTCATATTGTGGTATTTAACAATATAACTTATTTAATTTTACCACAATGTATAACAGAAAAATCTAATTTTAGGAGTGCTGCATTGTTCTAAAATAATGTTCAACAGTGGAAACAGTAATTAGAGCGATTTACAGATTGCAGTTCATATTTATATTCAAGCTTTGGTTACATATTTTTATTGTTGCACTTATCAATACATAGTCATATTTTTGCATTTAACACTATATCTTATTCAATTTTACAACAATGTATAACAGAAAAATCTAATTTTGGGAATGCTGTATTGTTGTAAAATAAAATTCATTAATGGGGAATAGCAATTAAAAAAATTTACAGATTGCAGTTTATTTATGTTCAAGCTTTGTTTACATTTTTATATTGTTGCACTTATCAATACATAGTCATTTTGTTGCATTTAACGCTATAACTCATTTAAATTTTTGACAATGTATAACAGAAAAGTCTAATTTTGGAAATGCTCTATTGTTGTAATAAAAAATTCAATTAAAAAATTGCAATTGAAAAATTTTATAGATTGCAGTTCATATTTATGTTCAACTTTGTTTACATTTTTATATTGTTGCGCTTATCAATACCTAGTCATATTGTTGCATTTAACGCTATAACTTATTCAATTTTATGACAATATATAACAGAAAAAATCTAATTTTGGGAATGCTGTATTGCTGTAAAATAAAATTCAACAATGAGAACGGTAATTAGAGTGTCTTTCCATTTTACATTTCATATTTATATTCAAGCTTTTTTTACATTTTTATATTGCTGCACTTATCAATCCCTAATCATATTGTTGCATTTAACATAATAAATTATTCAAGTTTAAGACAATGAATAAGAGAAAAATCTAATTTTGGGAAAGCTATATTGTTGTAAAATAAAGTTCAGCAACGAGAATTGTAATTAGAGTGTTATTACAGATTGCAGTTCATATTTCTATTCAAGATTTTTTATATTTTTATATTGTTTCAATTATCAATACATAGTCATATTGTTGCATTTAACGCTATAACTTATTCAAGCTTTGTTTACATTTTTATATTGTGTCAATTATCAATATAGGGTCAAATTGTGGTATTTAACACTATAACTTATTCAATTTTACGACAATGTATAACAGAAAAATCTAATTTTGGGAGTGCTGTATTGTTGTAAAATAATGTTCAACAATGGAAACAGTAATTAGAGTGATTTACAGATATCAGTTCAAATTTATATTCAAGCTTTTTTTACACTTTTATATAGTTGCACTTATCAATACATAGTCATGTTGTTGCATTTAACACTATAACTTATTCAATTTTACGACAATGTATAACAGAAAAATTTAATTTTGGGAATGCTGTATTGTTGTAACATAAAATTCAACAATTGGAATTACAATTAAAAAATTTAATAGATTGCAGTTCCTATTTATGTTCAACTTTGATTACATTTTTCTATTGTTGCAATTATCAATATACGGTCATATTCTGGTATTTAACACTATAACATTTTTAATTTTACCACAATGTATAACAGAAAAATCTAATTTTGGGAGTGCTGTATTGTTCTAAAATAATGTTCAACAATGAAAACAGTAATTTGAGCGATTTACAGATTGCAGTTCATATTTATATTCAAGCTTTGCTTACATTTTTATATTGTTGCACTTATCAATACATAGTCATATTGTTGCATTTAACACTATAACTTATTCAATTCTACAACAATGTATAACAGAAAAATCTAATTTTCGGAATGATGTATTGTTGTAAAATAAAATTCAACAATGGGGAATAGCAATTAAAAAAAATTACAGATTGCAGTTAATTTATGTTCAAGCTTTGTTTACATTTTTATATTGTTGCACTTATCAATACCTAGTCATATTGTTGCATTTAACGCTATAACTTATTCAAGCTTTTTTTACATTTTTATAATGTTGCAATTATCAATATACGGTCATATTGTGGTATTTAACACTATAACTTATTCAATTTTACGACAGTGTATAACAGAAAAATCTAATTTTGGGAATGTTGTATTGTTGTAAAATAACCATCAACAATGGGAATTGTAATTAGAGTGTTTTTACAGATGACAGTTGATATTTACATTCAAGATTTTTTTACATTTTTATATTGTTGCACTTATCAATACATAGTCATATTGTTGCATTTAACACAATAAATTATTCAATTTTACGACAATGTATAACAGAAAAGTTTAATTTTTTGAGTGCTGTATTGTTGTAAAATGAAATTCAACAATGGGAACTGTAATTAGAGTGTCTTTCCATTTTACATTTCATATTTATATTCAAGCTTTTTTTACACTTTTATATTCTTGCACTTATCAATACATAGTCATATTGTTGCATTTAACACTATAAATTATTCAATTTTACGACATTGTATAACAGAAAAATTTTATTTTGGGAATGCTCTATTGTTGTAACATAAAATTAAACAATTGGAATTGCAATTAAAAAATTTTATAGATTGCAGTTCCTATTTATGTTCAACTTTGTTTACATTTTACTTACCCATCATACGTCTTGCAATTATTTTGAAAATCGAAAAAAAATTTTGACGGATTTACACGTTTTAGATAGTGAATATTAGATATTCCGAAAAACATATTTTTAGAAAAAAAATTTTGCCGTCCGTCTGTCTGTCTGTCTGTAAACGCTCTATATCCTGAACGAATTGAGATAGAGACTTGAAATTTTGTATGTAGTTAGTATGTAAGAATGGGACGAACCTATTTAATATCAGCAACCTCGATTATCCGGAACTATTTTTTTCGGACACTCGAAAAATTCATTCTGATGAAAGGTATATAAAAATTTTCGAATTTTTTTGTTCTAAGGAATGGTCGTAAAAGGCAATAAAATAACACACATTTTGCATATAGAACGAAGTCAATCGGATTATTAGTTGCCGAGATATTTGTAATCCTGTTTTCCACATTCTTCGATTTTTCATGACCCTGTATTTCATTCAAATTTCAATGCAGAGGTATATTTTAATTGGAAATGAGACGATTAATCCGATGCAGTTAATTGTTAGTTAATAGAGTTATTATTTTTGGAGTTATAAGGATGTTTCTTTTACGCAGTTCGGTACTACTTGAGTAGTTTGGCGTTTTATATAATTTGTCGATATCGGTAATCAGCAGTTCTTTAATAGAGCATTACTATGTATATTAACAATATTTAAATTTTGTTTATGAATTGCAATGCATTGTATAAATAGTTTTCACATGTTTTATTTTCATATACATATCCATGATGGGTAAGTATTACGGTGGCCCCCAACGACTAGTTTATATTGTTGCACTTATCAATACCTAGTCATATTGTTGCATTTAACGCTATAACTTATTCAAGCTTTGGTTACATTTTTATATTGTTGCAATTATCAATATACGGTCATATTGTGGTATTTAACACTATAACTTATTCAATTTTACGACAATGTATAACAGAAAAATCTAATTTTGGGAATGTTGTATTGTTGTAAAATAAACATCAACAATGGGAATTGTAATTAGAGTGTTTTTACAGTTGACAGTTGATATTTACATTCAAGATTTGTTTACATTTTTATATTGTTGCACTTATCAATACATAGTCATATTGTTGCATTTAACACTATAACTTATTCAATTTTACGACAATGTATAACAGAAAAATTTAATTTTTCGAATGCTCTATTGTTGTAATATAAAATTCAACAAGTGGAATTGCAATTAAAAAATTTTATAGATTGCAGTTCATATTTATGTTCAACTTTGTTTATATTTTTATATTGTTGCACTTATCAATACCTAGTCATATTGTTGCATTTAACGCTATAACTTATTCAAGCATTGTTCACATTTTTATATTGTTGCAATTATCAATATACGGTCATATTGTGGTATTTAACACTATAACCTATTCAATTTTACGACAATGTATAACAGAAAAATCTAATTTTGGGAATGTTGTATTGTTGTAAAATAAACATCAACAATGGGAATTTTATTTAGAGTGTTTTTACAGATTACAGTTGATATTTACATTCAAGATTTGTTTACATTTTATATTGTTGCACTTATCAATACACAGTCATATTGTTGCATTTAACACTGTAACTTATTCAATTATTCAACAATGTATAACAGAAAAATCTAATTTTGGGAATGCTGTATTGTTGTATAATAAAGTTCAACAATGAACACTGTAATTAGAGTGATTTACTGATTGCAGTTCATATTTATATTCAAGCTTATCTTACATTTAATATTGTTGTACTTATCAATACCTAGTCATATTTCTGCATTTAACGCTATAACTTATTCAATTTTACGGCAATGTATAACAGAAAAATCTAATTTTGGGAATGCTGTATTGTTGTAAAATAAAGTTGAACAATGGAAACTGTAATAAGAGAGATTTACAGATTGCAGTTCATATTAATATTCAAGCTTTGCTTACATTTTTATATTGTTGACCTTATCAATACATAGTCATATTGTATCATTTAACGCAATAACTTATTCAATTTTATGACAATGAATAACAGAAAAATTTAATTTTGTGAGTGCTATATTGTTGTAAAATAAAATTGAACAATGGGAACTGTAATTAGAGTGTCTTTCCATTTTACATTTCATATTTATATTCATGCTTTTTTTATACTTTTATATTGTTGCACTTATACAACACCTAGACAACACCTAGTCATATTGTTGTATTTAACGCTATAACTTATTCAATTTTACGACAATGTATAACAGAAAAATCTAATTTTGGGAATGCTATATTGATGTAAAATAAAGTTGAACAATGGAAACTGTAATTAGAGTGATTTACAGATTGCAGTTCATATTTATATTCAAGCTTTGCTTACATTTTTATATTGTTGCACTTATAAATAAATATTCATATTGCTGCATTTAACGCTATAACTTATTCAATTTTACGACAATGTATAACAGAAAAATCTAATTTTGGGAATGTTGTATTGTTGTAAAATAAACATAAAAAATGGGAATTGTATTTAGAGTGTTTTTACAGATTACAGTTGATATTTACATTCAAGATTTGTTTAAATTTTTATATTGTTGCACTTATCAATATACAGTCACATTGTTGCATTTAACACTGTAACTTATTATATTTTACAACAATGTATAACAGAAAAATTTAATTTTGGGAATGCTGTATTGTTGTAAAATAAAGTTCAACTATTTAAACAGTAATTAGAGTGATTTACAGATTGCAGTTCATATTTATATTCAAGCTTTGCTAACATTTTTATATTGTTGCAGTTATCAATACCTAATCATATTGTTGCATTTAACACAATAAATTATTCAATTTTAAGACAATGAATAAGAGAAAAATCTAATTTTGGGAAAGCTGTATTGTTTTAAAATAAAGTTCAACAATGAGAATTGTAATTAGAGTGTTATTACAGATTGCAGTTCATATTTATATTCAAGCTTTATTTACATTTTTATATTGTTGCAATTATCAATATACAGCCATTTTGTTGCATTTAGAGCTATAACTTATTCAATTTTACGACAATATATAACAGAAAAATATAATTTTGGGAATGCTGTATTGTTGTATAATAAAGTTCAACAATGAAAACTGTAATTAGAGTGATTTACTGATTGCAGTTCATATTTATATTCAAGCTTTGCTTACATCTTTATATTGTTGCACTTATCAATACATAGTCATATTGTTTCATTTAACACTATAAATTATTCAATTTTACAACAATATATAACAGAAAAATCTAATTTTGGGAATGTTGTATTGTTGTAAAATAAAATTCAACAATGGGGAATAGCAATTAAAAAATTTTACAGATTGCAGTTTATTTATGTTCAAGCTTTGTTTACCTTTTTATATTGTTGCACTTATAAATACCTAGTCATATTGTTGCATTTAACGCTATATCTTATTCAATTTTACGACAATGTATAACAGAAAAATCTAAATTTGGGAATGCTGTATTGTTGTAAAATAAAGTTGAACAATGGGAATTGTGATTAGAGTGTTATTACAGATTGCAGTTCGTATTTATATTCTAGCTTTGTTTACATTTTTTTATTGTTGCACTTATCAGTATACAGTCATATTGTTGCATTTAACACAATAAATTATTCAATTTTAAGACATTGTAAAAAAGAAAAATCTAATTTTGGGAATGCTTTATTGTTGTAATAAAAATTTCAACAATGGGAACTGTAATTAGAGTGTCTTTCCATTTTACATTTCATATTTTTATTCAAGCTTTTTTCACATTTTTATATTGTTGCACTTATCAATATACTTTCATATTGTTGCATTTAACACTGTAACTCATTCAGTTTTACAACGATGTATAACAGAAAAATCTAATTTTGGGAATGCTGTACTATTGAAAAATAAAGTTCAACAATGGGAATTGTGATTAGAGTGTTATTACAGATTGCAGTTCGTATTTATATTCTAGCTTTGTTTACATTTTTTTATTGTTGCACTTATCAGTGTACAGTCATATTGTTGCATTTAACACAATAAATTATTCAATTTTAAGACATTGTAAAAAAGAAAAATCTAATTTTGGGAATGCTTTATTGTTGTAATAAAAATTTCAACAATGGGAACTGTAATTAGAGTGTCTTTCCATTTTACATTTCATATTTTTATTCAAGCTTTTTTTACATTTTTATATTGTTGCACTTATCAATATACTTTCATATTGTTGCATTTGACACTGTAACTCATTTAGTTTTAGAAAGATGTATAACAGAAAAATCTAATTTTGGGAATGCTGTATTGTTGTAAAATAAAACTCAACAATGATAATTGTAATTAGAGTGATATTACAGATTGCAGTTCATATTTATACTCAAGCTTTTTTTACATTTTTATATTGTTACACTTATCAATACATAGTCATATTGTTGCATTTAACACTATAACTTATTCAATTTTACAACAATGTATAACAAAAAAATCAAATTTAGGAATGCTGTATTGTTGTAAAATAATTGCAAGCAGCATTGTTCACATTTTTATATTGTTGCAATTATCAATATACGGTCATATTGTGGTATTTAACACTATAACTTATTCAATTTTACGACAATGTATAACAGAAAATTTTTATTTTGGGAATGTTGTATTGTTGTAAAATAAACATCAATAATGGGAATTGTATTTAGAGTGTTTTTACAGATTACAGTTGATATTTACATTCAAGATTTGTTTACATTTTATATTGTTGCACTTATCAATACACAGTCATATTGTTGCATTTGACACTATAACTTATTCAATTTTACAACAATGTATAACAGAAAAATTTAATTTTGGGTATGCTGTATTGTTGTATAATAAAGTTCAACAATGAAAACTGTAATTAGAGTGATTTACTGATTGCAGTTCATACTTATATTCAAGCTTTGCTAACATTTTATATTGTTGTATTTATCAATACCTAGTCATATTTCTGCGTTTAACGCAATAACTTATTCAATTTTACGACAACGTATAACTGAAAAATCTAATTTTGGGAATGCTGTATTGTTGTAAAATAAAGTTGAACAATGGAAACTGTAATTAGAGAGATTTACAGATTGCAGTTCATATTTATATTCAAGCTTTGCTTACATTTTTATATTGTTAACCTTATCAATACATAGTCATATTGTATCATTTAACGCAATAACTTATTCAATTTTACGACAATGAATAACAGATAAATTTAATTTTGTGAGTGCTATATTGTTGTAAAATAAAATTGAACAATGGGAACTGTAATTAGAGTATGTTTCCATTTTACAATTCATATTTATATTCAAGCTTTTTTTGCACAATTATATTGTTGCACTTATCAATACATAGTCATATTGTTGCATTTAACACTAGAACGTATTCAATTTTACGACAATGTATAACAGAAAAATTTAATTTTGGGAATGCTGTATTGTTGTAAAATTGTAAATAGAGTGTTATTACAGATTGCAGTTCATATTTATATTCAAGCTTTATTTACATTTTTATATTGTTGCACTTATCAATATACAGTCATTTTGTTGCATTTAGCGCTATAACTTATTCAATTTTACGACAATGTATAACAAAAAAATTTAATTTTGTTAGTGCTGTATTGTTGTAAAATAAAATTCAACAATGGGAACTGTAATTAGAGTGTCTTTCCATTTTACATTTCATATTTATATTCAAGCTTTTTTTGCACAATTATATTGTTGCACTTATCAATACATAGTCATATTGTTGCATTTAACACTAGAACGTATTCAATTTTACGACAATGTATAACAGAAAAATTTAATTTTGGGAATGCTGTATTGTTGTAATATAAAATTCAACAGTTGGAATTGCAATTAAAATTTTTTATAGATTGCAGTTCATATTTATGTTCAACTTTGTTTACATTTTTATATTGTTGCACTTATGAATACCTAGTCATATTGTTGCATTTAACGCTATAACTTATTTAAGCTTTGTTTACATTTTTATATCGTTGCAATTATCAATATACGATCATATTGTGGTATTTAACACTATAACTTATTCAATTTTACGACAATGTATAACAGAAAAATCTAATTTTGGGAATGCTGTATTGTTGTAAAATAAACATCAAAAATGGGAATTGTAATTATAGTGTTTTTACAGATTACAGTTGATATTTACATTCAAGATTTGTTTACATTTTTATATTGTTGCACTTATCAATACATAGTCATATTGTTGCATTTAATATAACTTTACTATAACTACAGATTGCAGTTCAAAATGATAAAGTAAAGTTCAATAAAAATAAAGTTCAACAATGAGAATTGTAATTAGAGTGTTTTTACAGATTGCAAGCTTTTTTTACACATTTATATTGCTGCACTTATCAATACATAGTCATATTGTTGCATTTAACACTAGAACTTATTCAATTTTACGACAATGTATAACGGAAAAATTTAATTTTGGGAATGCTGTATTGTTGTAATATAAAATTCAACAATTGGAATATCAATTAAAAAATTTTATAGATTGCAGTTCATATTTATGTTGAACTTTGTATACATTTTTATATTGTTGCAGTTATCAATACCTAGTCATATTGTTGCATTTAACGCTATAACTTATTCAAGCTTTGTTTACATTTTTATATTGTTGCAATTATCAATATACGGTCATATTGTGGTATTTAACACTGTAACTTATTCAATTTTACAACAATGTATAACAGAAAAATCTAATTTTGGGAGTGCTGTATTGTTGTAAAATAAAGTTCAACAATGGAAACAGTGATTAGAGTGATTTACAGATTGCAGTTCATATTTATATTCAAGCTTTGCTAACATTTTTATATTGTTGCACTTATCAATACCTAATCATATTGTTGCATTTAACACAATAAATTATTCAATTTTAAGACAATATATAAGAGAAAAATCTAATTTTGGGAATGCTGTATTGTTGTAAAATAAAGTTCAACAATGGGAATTGTATTTTGAGTGTTTTTACAGATTAGAGTTGATATTTACATTCAAGATTTGTTTACATTTTTATATTGTTGCACTTATCAATATACAGTCATATTGTTGCATTTAACATTGTAACATATTATATTTAACAACAATATATAACAGAAAAATTTAATTTTGGGAATGCTATATTGTTGTAATATAAAATTCAACACTTGGAATTGCAATTAAAAAATTTTATAGATTGAAGTTCATATTTATGTTCAACTTTGTTTACATTTTTATATTGTTGCACATATAAATACCTAGTCATATTGTTGCATTTAACGCTATATCTTATTCAAGCTTTGTTTACATTTTTATATTGTTGCAATAATCAATATACGGACATATTGTGGTATTTAACACTATAACTTATTTAATTTTACCACAATGTATAACAGAAAAATCTAATTTTGGGAATGCTGTATTGTTGTAAAATAAAATTCAACAATGGGGAATAGCAATTAAAAAAAATTTACAGATTGCAGTTTATTTATGTTCAAGCTTTGTTTATTTTTATATTGTTGCACTTATCAATACATAGTCATATTGTTGCATTTAACGCTATAACTTATTCAATTTTATGACAATGTATAACAGAAAAATCTAATTTTCGGAATGCTGTAATGTTGTAAAATAAAGTTGAACAATGGAAACTGTAATTAGAGTGATTTACAGATTGCAGTTCATATTTATATTCAAGCTTTGCTTACATTTTTATATTGTTGACCTTATCAATACATAGTCATATTGTATCATTTAACGCAATAACTTATTCAATTTTGCGACAATGTATAACAGAAAAATGTAATTTTGTGTGTGCTGTATTGCTGTAAATTAAAATTAAACAATGGGAACTGTAATTAGAGTGTCTTTCCATTTTCCATTTCATATTTATATTCAAGCTTTTTTTACATTTATATATTATTGCACTTATCAATATACGGTCATATTGTTGCATTTAACACAATAAATTATTCAATTTTAAGACAATGTATAAGAGAAAAATCTAATTTTGGGAATGCTGTATTGTTGTAAAATGAAATTCAACAATGGGAACTGTAATTAGAGTGTGTTTCCATTTTACATTTCATATTTATATTCAAGCTTTTTTTATACTTTTATATTGTTGCGCTTATCAATACATAGTCATGTTGTTGCATTTAACACTATAACTTATTCAATTTTACGACAATGTATAACAGAAAAATTTAATTTTGGGAATGCTGTATTGTTGTAACATAAAATTCAACAATTGGAATTGCAATTAAAAAATTTTATAGATTGCAGTTCCTATTTATGTTCAACTTTGTTTACATTTTTCTATTGTTGCACTTATCAATACCTAGTCATATTGTTGCATTTAACATTGTAACTTATTATATTTTACAACAATGTATAACAGAAAAACTTAATTTTGGGAATGCTGTATTATTGTAAAATAAAGTTCAACTATGGGAATTGTAATTATTGTGTTACTACAGATTGTGGTTCATATTTATATTCTAGTTTTCTTTACATTTTTATATTGTTGCACTTATCAATACATAGTCATATTGTTGCATTTAACGCAATAACTTATTCAATTTTACGACAATGTATAACAGAAAAAATTAATTTTGTGAGTGCTATATTATTGTAAAATAAAATTCAACAATGGGAACTGTAATTAGAGTGTCTTTCCATTTTACATTTCATATTTATATTGAAGCTTTTATAACACTTTCATATTGTTGCACTTATCAATACATAGTCATATTTTTGCATTTAACACTATAACTTATTAAATTTTGCGACAATGTATAACAGAAAAATTTAATTTTTGGAATGCTGTATTGTTATAATATAAAATTCAATAATTGGAATTGAAAGTAAAAAATTTTATAGATTGCAGTTCATATTTATGTTCAACTTTGTTTACATTTTTCTATTGTTGCACTTATCAATACCTAGTCATATTGTTGCATTTAACGCTATAACTTATTCAAGCTTTGTTTACATTTTTATATTGTTGCAATTATCAATATACGGTCATATTCTGGTATTTAACACTATAACATTTTTAATTTTACCACAACGTATAACAGAAAAATCTAATTTTGGGAGTGCTGTATTGTTCTAAAATAATGTTCAACAATTAAAACAGTAATTAGAGCGATTTACAGATTGCAGTTCATATTTATATCCAAGCTTTTTTTACATTTATATATTATTGCACTTATCAATATACTGTCATATTGTTGCATTTAACACAATAAATTATTCAATTTTGCGACAATGTATAACAGAAAAATCTAATTTTGGGAATGCTGTATTGTTGTATAATAAAGTTCAACAATGAAAACTGTAATTAGAGTGATTTACTGATTGCAGTTCATATTTATATTCAAGCTTTGCTTACATTTTTATATTGTTGCACTTATCAATACATTGTCATATTGTTGCATTTAACACTAACTTATTCAATTCTACAAAAATGTATAACAGAAAAATCTAATTTTGGGAATGATGTATTGTTGTAAAATAAAATTCAACAATGGGGAATAGCAATTAAAAAAAATTACAGATTGCAGTTAATTTATGTTCAAGCTTTGTTTACATTTTTATATTGTTGCATTTAACGCTATAACTTATTCAAGCTTTTTTTACATTTTTATATTGTTGCAATTATCAATATACGGTCATATTGTGGTATTTAACACTATAACTTATTCAATTTTACGACAGTGTATAACAGAAAAATCTAATTTTAATTATGTTGTATTGTTGTAAAATAACCATCAACAATGGGAATTGTAATTAGAGTGTTTTTACAGATGACAGGTGATATTTACATCCAAGATTTGTTTACATTTTTATATTGTTGCACTTATCAATACATAGTCATATTGTTGCATTTAACACTATAACTTATTCAATTTTACGACAATGTATAACAGAAAAATTTAATTTTGTGAGTGCTGTATTGTTGTAAAATGAAATTCAACAATGGGAACTGTAATTAGAGTGTCTTTCCATTTTACATTTCATATTTATATTCAAGCTTTTTTTACACTTTTATATTCTTGCACATATCAATACATAGTCATATTGTTGCATTTAACACTATAAATTATTCAATTTTACGACATTGTATAACCGAAAAATTTAATTTTGGGAATGCTCTATTGTTGTAACATAAAATTAAACAATTGGAATTGCAATTAAAAATTTTTATAGATTGCAGTTCCTATTTATGTTCAACTTTGTTTACATTTTACTTACCCATCATACGTCTTGCAATCGTTTTGAAAATCGAAAAAAATTTTTTGACGGATTTACACGTTTTAAATAGTGGAGATTCCGAAAAACATATTTTTAGAAAAAAAATTTTGCCGTCCGTCTGTCTGTCTGTCTGTCTGTCTGTCTGTCTGTCTGTTTGTCTGTCTGTCTTTAAACGCTCTATCTCCTGAACGAATTGAGATAGAGACTTGAAATTTTGTATGTAGTTAGTATGTAAGAATGGGACGAACCTATTTAATATCAGCAACCTCGATTATCCGGAACTATTTTTTTCGGACACTCAAAAAATTCGTTCTGATGAAAGGTATATAAAAATTTTCGAATTTTTTTGTTCTAAGGAATGGACGTAAAAGGCAATAAAATAACACACATTTTGCATATAGAACGAAGTCAATCGGATTATTAGTTGCCGAGATATTTTTAATCCTGTTTTCCACATTCTTCGATTTTTCATGACCCTATATTTCATTCAAATTTCAATTCAGAGGTATATTTTAATTGGAAATGAGACGCTTAATCCGATGCTGTTAATTGTTAGTTAATAGAGTTATTATTTTTGGAGTTATGAGGATGTTTCTTTTACGCAGTTCGGTACTACTTGAGTAGTTTGGCGTTTTATATAATTTGTCGATATCGGTAATCAGCAGTTCTTTAATAGAGCATTACTATGTATATTAACAATATTAAAATTTTATTTATGAATTGCAATGCATTGTATAAATAGTTTTCACATGTTTTATTTTCATATACATATCCATGATGGGTAAGTATTACGGTGGCCCCCAACGACTAGTTTATATTGTTGCACTTATCAATACCTAGTCATATTGTTGCATTTAACGCTATAACTTATTCAAGCTTTGGTTACATTTTTATATTGTTGCAATTATCAATATACGGTCATATTGTGGTATTTAACACTATAACTTATTCAATTTTACGACAATGTATAATCGAAAAATCTAATTTTGGGAATGTTGTATTGTTGTAAAATAAACATCAACAATGGGAATTGTAATTAGAGTGTTTTTACAGTTGACAGTTGATATTTACATTCAAGATTTGTTTACATTTTTATATTGTTGCACTTATCAATACATAGTCATATTGTTGCATTTAACACTATAATTTATTCAATTTTACGACAATGTATAACAGAAAAATTTAATTTTGTGAGTGCTATATTGTTGTAAAATAAAATTCAACAATGGGAACTTTAATAGAGTGTCTTTCCATTTTACATTTCATATTTATATTCAAGCTTTTATAACACATTCATATTGTTGCACTTATCAATACATAGTCATATTCTAGCATTTAACAGTATAACTTATTCAATTTTACGACAATGTATAACAGAAAAATTTAATTTTGGGAATGCTGTATTGTTGTAATATAAAATTCAACACTTGGAATTGCAATTAAAAAATTTTATAGATTGAAGTTCATATTTATGTTCAACTTTGTTTACATTTTTATATTGTTGCACATATCAATACCTAGTCATATTGTTGCATTTAACGCTATAACTTATTCAAGCTTTGTTTACATTTTTATATTGTTGCAATAATCAATATACGGACATATTGTGGTATTTAACACTATAACTTATTTAATTTTACCACAATGTATAACAGAAAAATCTAATTTTGGGAGTGCTGTATTGTTCTAAAATAATGTTCAACAATGGAAACAGTAATTAGAGCGATTTACAGATTGCAGTTCATATTTATATTCAAGCTTTGCTTACATTTTTATATTGTTGCACTTATCAATACATAGTCATATTGTTGCATTTAACACTATAACTTTTTCAATTTTACAACAATGTATAACAGAAAAATCTAATTTTGAGAATGCTGTATTGTTGTAAAATAAAATTCAACAATGGGGAATAGCAATTAAAAATATTTACAGATTGCAGTTTATTTATGTTCAAGCTTTGTTTACATTTTTATATTGTTGCACTTAACAATACATAGTCATATTGTTGCATTTAACGCTATAACATAACTTTAACGCAATAATCAATATACGGACATATTGTGGTATTTAACACTATAACTTATTTAATTTTACCACAATGTATAACAGAAAAATCTAATTTTGGGAATGCTGTATTGTTGTAAAATAAAGTTGAACAATGGAAACTGTAATTAGAGAGATTTACAGATTGCAGCTCATATTTATATTCAAGTTTGCTTACATTTTTATATTGTTGACCTTTTCAATACATAGTCATATTGTATAATTTAACGCAATAACTTATTCAATTTTACGACAATGAATAACAGAAAAATTTAATTTTGTGAGTGCTATATTGTTGTAAAATAAAATTGAACAATGGGAACTGTAATTAGAGTGTCTTTCCATTTTACATTTCATATTTATATTCAAGCTTTTTTTATACTTTTATATTGTTGCACTTATCAATACATAGTCATATTGTTGCATTTAACACTATAACGTATTCAATTTTACGACAATGTATAACAGAAAAATTTAATTTTGGAAATGCTGTATTGTTGTAATAAAAAATTCAATTAAAAAATTGCAATTGAAAAATTTTATAGATTGCAGTTCATATTTATGTTCAACTTTGTTTACATTTTTATATTGTTGCACTTATCAATACCTAGTCATATTGTTGCATTTAACGCTATAACTTATTCAATTTTACGACAATGTATAACAGAAAAATCTAAATTTGGGAATGCTGTATTGTTGTAAAATAAAGTTGAACAATGGAAACTGTAATTAGAGTGATTTACAGATTGCAGTTCATATTTATATTCAAGCTTTGCATACATTTTTATATTGTTGCACTTATAAATAAATATTCATATTGCTGCATTTAACGCTATAACTTTTTCAATTTTACGACAATGTATAACAGAAAAATCTAATTTTGGGAATGTTGTATTGTTGTAAAATAAACATAAAAAATGGGAAATGTATTTAGAGTGTTTTTACAGATTACACTTGATATTTACTTTCAAGATTTGTTTAAATTTTTATATTGGTCACTTATCAATATACAGTCATATTGTTGCATTTAACACTGTAACTTATTATATTTTACAACAATGTATAACAGAAAAATTTAATTTTGGGAATGCTGTATTGTTGTAAAATAAAGTTCAACTATGGGAATTGTAATTAGTGTGTTACTACAGATTGCGGTTCATATTTATATTCTAGTTTTCTTTCATTTTTATATTGTTGTACTTATCAATATACGATCATATTGTTGCATTTAACACAACAAATTATTGAATTTTGCGACATTGTATAACAGAAAAATCTAATTTTGGGAGTGCTGTATTGTTGTAAAATAATGTTCAACACTGGAAACGGTAATTAGAGTGATTTACAGATTGCAGTTTATATTTATATTCAAGCTTTGCTTACATTTTCATATTGTTGCACTTATCAATACCTAATCATATTGTTGCATTTAACACAATAAATTATTCAATTTAAAGACAATGTATAACAGAAAAATCTAATTTTAAGAATGCTGTATTGTTGTAAAATAAAGTTGAACAATGGGAGCTGTAATTAGAGTGTCTTTCCATTTTACATTTCATATTTATATTCAAGCTTTTTTTACACTTTTATATTGTTGCACTTATCAATACATAGTCATATTGTTGCATTTAACACCATAACTTATTCAATTTTACGACAATGTATAACAGAAAAATCTAATTTTGGGAATGTTGTATTGTTGTAAAATAAACATCAACAATGGGAATTGTAATTAGAATGTTTTTACAGATTACAGTTGATATTTACATTCAGGATTTTTTTACATTTTTATATTTTGCACTTATCAATACACAGTCATATTGTTGCATTTAACACTGTAATTTATTCAATTTTACAACAATGTATAACAGAAAAATCTAATTTTGGGAATGCTGTATTGTTGTATAATAAAGTTCAACAATGAACACTGTAATTAGAGTGATTTACTGATTGCAGTTCATATTTATATTCAAGCTTTGCTTACATTTTATATTGTTGTACTTATCAATACCTAGTCATATTTCTGCATTTAACGCTATAACTTATTCAATTTTACGGCAATGTATAACAGAAAAATCTAATTTTGGGAATGCTGTATTGTTGTAAAATAAAGTTGAACAATGGAAACTGTAATTAGAGAAATTTACAGATTGCAGCTCATATTTATATTCAAGTTTGCTTACATTTTTATATTGTTGACCTTTTCAATACATAGTCATATTGTATCTTTTAACGCAATAACTTATTCAATTTTACGACAATGAATAACAGAAAAATTTAATTTTGTGAGTGCTATATTGTTGTAAAATAAAATTGAACAATGGGAACTGTAATTAGAGTGTCTTTCCATTTTACATTTCATATTTATATTCAAGCTTTTTTTATACTTTTATATTGTTGCACTTATCAATACATAGTCATATTGTTGCATTTAACACTATAACGTATTCAATTTTACGACAATGTATAACAGAAAAATTTAATTTTGGAAATGCTGTATTGTTGTAATAAAAAATTCAATTAAAAATTGCAATTGAAAAATTTTATAGATTGCAGTTCCTATTTATGTTCAACTTTGTTTACATTTTTCTATTGTTGCACTTATCAATACCTAGTCATATTGTTGCATTTAACGCTATAACTTATTCAAGCTTTTTTTACATTTTTATATTGTTGCAATTATCAATATACGGTCATATTGTGGTATTTAACACTATAACTTATTCAATTTTACGACAGTGTATAACAGAAAAATCTAATTTTAATTATGTTGTATTGTTGTAAAATAACCATCAACAATGGGAATTGTAATTAGAGTGTTTTTACAGATGACAGGTGATATTTACATCCAAGATTTGTTTACATTTTTATATTGTTGCACTTATCAATACATAGTCATATTGTTGCATTTAACACTATAACTTATTCAATTTTACGACAATGTATAACAGAAAAATTTAATTTTGTGAGTGCTGTATTGTTGTAAAATGAAATTCAACAATGGGAACTGTAATTAGAGTGTCTTTCCATTTTACATTTCATATTTATATTCAAGCTTTTTTTACACTTTTATATTCTTGCACTTATCAATACATAGTCACATTGTTGCATTTAACACTATAAATTATTCAATTTTACGACATTGTATAACAGAAAAATTTAATTTTGGGAATGCTCTATTGTTGTAACATAAAATTAAACAATTGGAATTGCAATTAAAATTTTTTATAGATTGCAGTTCCTATTTATCTTCAACTTTGTTTACATTTTACTTACCCATCATACGTCTTGCAATCGTTTTGAAAATCGAAAAAAAATTTTTGACGGATTTACACGTTTTAGATAGTGGAGATTCCGAAAAACATATTTTTAGAAAAAAAATTTTGCCGTCCGTCTGTCTGTCTGTCTGTCTGTCTGTTTGTCTGTCTGTCTTTAAACGCTCTATCTCCTGAACGAATTGAGATAGAGACTTGAAATTTTGTATGTAGTTAGTATGTAAGAATGGGACGAACCTATTTAATATCAGCAACCTCGATTATCCGGAACTATTTTTTTCGGACACTCTAAAAATTCGTTCTGATGAAAGGTATATAAAAATTTTCGAATTTTTTTGTTCTAAGGAATGGACGTAAAAGGCAATAAAATAACACACATTTTGCATATAGAACGAAGTCAATCGGATTATTAGTTGCCGAGATATTTTTAATCCTGTTTTCCACATTCTTCGATTTTTCATGACCCTATATTTCATTCAAATTTCAATTCAGAGGTATATTTTAATTGGAAATGAGACGCTTAATCCGATGCTGTTAATTGTTAGTTAATATAGTTATTATTTTTGGAGTTATAAGGATGTTTCTTTTACGCAGTTCGGTACTACTTGAGTAGTTTGGCGTTTTATATAATTTGTCGATATCGGTAATCAGCAGTTCTTTAATAGAGCATTACTATGTATATTAACTATATTTAAATTTTGTTTATGAATTGCAATGCATTGTATAAATAGTTTTCACATGTTTTATTTTCATATACATATCCATGATGGGTAAGTATTACGGTGGCCCCCAACGACTAGTTTATATTGTTGCACTTATCAATACCTAGTCATATTGTTGCATTTAACGCTATAACTTATTCAAGCTTTGGTTACATTTTTATATTGTTGCAATTATCAATATACGGTCATATTGTGGTATTTAACACTATAACTTATTCAATTTTACGACAATGTATAACAGAAAAATCTAATTTTGGGAATGTTGTATTGTTGTAAAATAAACATCAACAATGGGAATTGTAATTAGAGTGTTTTTACAGTTGACAGTTGATATTTACATTCAAGATTTGTTTACATTTTTATATTGTTGCACTTATCAATACATAGTCATTTTGTTGCATTTAACACTATAACTTATTCAATTTTACGACAATGTATAACAGAAAAATTTAATTTTGGGAATGCTGTATTGTTGTAATATAAAATTCAACAAGTGGAATTGCAATTAAATAATTTTATAGATTGCAGTTCATATTTATGTTCAACTTTGTTTATCTTTTTATATTGTTGCACTTATCAATACCTAGTCATATTGTTGCATTTAACGCTATAACTTATTCAAGCATTGTTCACATTTTTATATTGTTGCAATTATCAATATACGGTCATATTGTGGTATTTAACACTATAACTTATTCAATTTTACGACAATGTATAACAGAAAAATCTAATTTTGGGAATGTTGTATTGTTGTAAAATAAACATCAACAATGGGAATTTTATTTAGAGTGTTTTTACAGATTACAGTTGATATTTACATTCAAGATTTGTTTACATTTTATATTGTTGCACTTATCAATACACAGTCATATTGTTGCATTTAACACTGTAATTTATTCAATTTTACAACAATGTATAACAGAAAAATCTAATTTTGGGAATGCTGTATTGTTGTATAATAAAGTTCAACAATGAACACTGTAATTAGAGTGATTTACTGATTGCAGTTCATATTTATATTCAAGCTTTGCTTACATTTTATATTGTTGTACTTATCAATACCTAGTCATATTTCTGCATTTAACGCTATAACTTATTCAATTTTACGGCAATGTATAACAGAAAAATCTAATTTTGGGAATGCTGTATTGTTGTAAAATAAAGTTGAACAATGGAAAGTGTAATTAGAGAGATTTACAGATTGCAGCTCATATTTATATTCAAGTTTGCTTACATTTTTATATTGTTGACCTTTTCAATACATAGTCATATTGTATCATTTAACGCAATAACTTATTCAATTTTACGACAATGAATAACAGAAAAATTTAATTTTGTGAGTGCTATATTGTTGTAAAATAAAATTGAACAATGGGAACTGTAATTAGAGTGTCTTTCCATTTTACATTTCATATTTATATTCAAGCTTTTTTTATACTTTTATATTGTTGCACTTATCAATACATAGTCATATTGTTGCATTTAACACTATAACGTATTCAATTTTACGACAATGTATAACAGAAAAATTTAATTTTGGAAATGCTGTATTGTTGTAATAAAAAATTCAATTAAAAAATTGCAATTGAAAAATTTTATAGATTGCAGTTCATATTTATGTTCAACTTTGTTTACATTTTTATATTGTTGCACTTATCAATACCTAGTCATATTGTTGCATTTAACGCTATAACTTATTCAAGCTTTGTTTACATTTTTATATTGTTGCAATTATCAATATACGATCATATTGTGGTATTTAACACTAAAACTTATTTAATTTTACGACAATGTATAATAGAAAAATCTTATTTTGGGAATGCTGTATTGTTGTAAAATAAACATCAACAATGGGAATTGTAATTAGAGTGTTTTTACAGATTACAGTTGATATTTACATTCAAGATTTGTTTACATTTTTATATTGTTGCACATATCAATACATAGTCATATTGTTGCATTTAATATAACTTTACTATAACTTATTCAATTTTACGACAATGTATAAACGAAAAATTTAATTTTGGGAATGCTGTATTGTTGTAATATAAAATTCAACAATTGGAATTGCAATTAAAAAATTTTATAGATTGCAGTTCATATTTATGTTCAACTTTGTTTACACTTTTGTATTGTTGCACTTATCAATACCTAGTCATATTTTTGCATTTAACGCTATAACTTATTCAAGCTTTGCTTATATTTTTATATTGTTGCAATTATCAATATACAGTCATATTTTGGTATTTAACACTATAACTTATTCAATTTTACGACAATCTATAACAGAAAAATCTAATTTTGGGAGTGCTGTATTGTTGTAAAATAAAGTTCAACAATGGAAACTGTAATTAGAGTGATTTACAGATTGCAGTTCATATTTTTATTCAAGCTTTGCTAACATTTTTATATTGTTGCACTTATCAATACCTAATCATATTGTTACATTTAACACAATAAATTATTCAATTTTAAGACACTATATAAGAGAAAAATCTAATTTTGGGAATGCTGTATTGTTGTAAAATAAAATTGAACAATGGGAACTGTAATTAGAGTGTCTTTCCATTTTACATTTCATATTTATATTCAAGCTTTTTTTACATTTTTCTATTGTTGCACTTATCAATATACGGTAGTGTTCTTGCATTTAACACAAAAAATTATTCAATTTTACGTCAATGTATAACAGAAAAATCTAATTTTGTGAATGCTGTATTGTTGTAAAATAATGTTCAACAATGGAAACAGTAATTAGAGTGATTTACAGATTGCAGTCCTTATTTATATTTAACCTTTGCGTACATTTCTTTTTGTTGCACTTATCAATACCTAGTCATATTGTTGCATTTAACACAATAAATTATTCAATTTTAAGACAATGTATAACAGAAACATCTAATTTTGGGAATGCTGTATTGTTGTAATATAAATTTCAACAATGGGAATATTAAATCGAGTGTTATTACAGATTGCAGTTCATATTTATATTCAAGCTTTGCTTACATTTTTATATTGTTGCACTTATCATTATACTTTCATATCGTTGCATTTAACACTGTAACTCATTCAATTTTACGACGATGTATAACAGAAAAATCTAATTTTGGGAATGCTGTATTGTTGAAAAATAAAGTTCAACAATGGGAATTGTGATTAGAGTGTTATTAATGATTGCAGTTCGAATTTTTATTCTAGCTTTGTTTACATTTTTTTATTGTTGCACTTATCAATATACAGTCATATTGTTGCATTTAACACAATAATTTATTCAATTTTAAGACAATGTATAACAGAAAAATCTAATTTTGGGAATGCTGTATTGTTGTAATGTAAATTTCAACAATGGGAACTGTAATTAGAGTGTCTTTCCATTTTACATTTCATATTTTTATTCAAGCTTTTTTTACATTTTTATATTGTTGCACTTATCAATATACTTTCATATTGTTGCATTTAACACTGTAACTCATTCAGTTTTACAACGATGTATAACAGAAAAATCTAATTTTGGGAATGCTGTACTATTGAAAAATAAAGTTCAACAATGGGAATTGTGATTAGAGTGTTATTACAGATTGCAGTTCGTATTTATATTTTAGCTTTGTTTACATTTTTTTATTGTTGCACTTATCAATATACAGTCATATTGTTGCATTTAACACAATAAATTATTCAATTTTAAGACATTGTAAAAAAGAAAAATCTAATTTTGGGAATGCTGTATTGTTGTAATGTAAATTTCAACAATGGGAACTGTAATTAGAGTGTCTTTTCATTTTACATTTCATATTTTTATTCAAGCTTTTTTTACATTTTTATATTGTTGCACTTATCAATATACTTTCATATTGTTGCATTTGACACTGTAACTCATTCAGTTTTACAACGATGTATAACAGAAAAATCTAATTTTTGGAATGCTGTATTTTTGTAAAATAAAGTTCAACAATGATAATTGTAATTAGAGTGATATTACAGATTGCAGTTCATATTTATACTCAAGCTTTTTTTACATTTTTATATTGTTGCACTTATCAATACATAGTCATATTGTTGCATTTAACACTATATCTTATTCAATTTTACAACAATGTATAACAAAAAAATCAAATTTTGGGAATGCTGTATTGTTGTAAAATAAAATTCAACAATGGAAATAGCAATTAAAAAAATTTAGAGATTGCAGTTCATATTTCTATTCAAGCTTTGTTATATTTTTATATTGTTGCACTTATCAATACATAGTCATATTGTTGCATTTAACACTATATCTTATTATATTTTACAACAATGTATAACAGAAAAATCTAATTTTGGGAATGCTGTATTGTTGTAAAATAAAGTTCAACAATGGGAATTGTGATTAGAGTGTTATTACAGATATCAGTTGGTATTTATATTCTAGCTTTTCTTACATTTTTATATTGTTGCACTTATCAATATAGAGTCATATTGTTCCATTTAACGGTATAACTTTTTCAATTTTACGACAATATATAACAGAAAAATCTAATTTTGGAAATGCTGTATTGTTGTAAAATAAAATTCAACAATGGGAACTGTAATTAGAGTGTCTTTCCATTTTACATTTCTATTTATATTCAAGCTTTTTTTACATTTTTATATTGTTGCACTTATCAATACTCGGTCATATTGTTGCATTTAACACTGTAACGTATATAATTTTACAACAGTGTATAACAGAAAAATCTAATTTTGGGAATGCTGTTTCTTGTAAAATAAACTTCAACAATGGGAATCGTGATTAGAGTGTTATTATATATTGCAGTTCGTATTTATATTCTAGCTTTGTTTACATTTTTATATTGTTGTACTTATCAATATACAGTCACATTTTTGCATTTTACACAATAACTTATTCAATTTTACGACAATGTATAACAGAAAAGTCTTGTTTTGGGAATGCTGTATTGTTGTAAAATAAAGTTCAACAATGGGATTTGTAATTAGAGTGTTATTACAGATTGCAGTTCATATTTCTATTCAAGATTTTTTTATATTTTTATATTGTTTCACTTATCAATACATAGTCATATTGTTGCATTTAACGCTATAACTTATTCAAATTTACAACAGTGTATAACAGAAAAATCTAATTTTTAGAATGCTGCATTGTTGTAAAATAAAGTTCAACAATGGGAATTGTGATTAGAGTGTTATTACAGATATCAGTTGGTATTTATATTCTAGCTTTTCTTACTTTTTTATATTGTTGCACTTATCAATATAGAGTCATATTGTTGCATTTAACGGTATAACTTTTTGAATTTTACGATAATATATAACAGAAAAATCTAATTTTGGAAATGCTGTATTGTTGTAAAATAAAATTGAACAATGGGAACTGTAATTAGAGTGTCTTTCCATTTTACATTTCATATTTATATTCAAGCTTTTTTTACATTTTTCTATTGTTGCACTTATCAATATACGGTAGTGTTGTTGCATTTAACACAAAAAATTATTCAATTTTACGTCAATGTATAACAGAAAAATCTAATTTTGTGAATGCTGTATTGATGTAAAATAATGTTCAACAATGGAAACAGTAATTAGAGTGATTTACAGATTGCAGTTCTTATTTATATTCAACCTTTGCTAACATTTCTTTTTGTTGCACTTATCAATACCTAGTCATATTGTTGCATTTAACACAATAAATTATTCAATTTTAAGACAATGTATAACAGAAACATCTAATTTTGGGAATGCTGTATTGTTGTAATATAAATTTCAACAATGGGAATATTAAATCGGGTGTTATTACAGATTGCAGTTCATATTTATATTCAAGCTTTGCTTACATTTTTATATTGTTGCACTTATCAATATACTTTCATGTCGTTGCACGACGATGAATAACACGACGATGTATAACATCATTTTACATTTCATATTTTTATTCAAGCTTTTTTTACATTTTTATATTGTTGCACTTATCAATATACATAGTCATACTGTTGGATTTAACCCTATAATTTATTCAATTTTACGACAAAGTATAACAGAAAAATCTAATTTTGGGAATGCTGTATTGTTGTAAAATAAAATTTAATAATGGGAATTGTAATTAGAGTGTTTTAACAGATTGCATTTCATATTTATATTCAAGCATTTTATATCTTTATATTGTTGCACATATATATACAAAGTCATATTGTTGCATTTAACGCTATAACTTATTCTATTTTACGACAATGTATAACAGAAATATCTTGTTTTGGGAATGCTGTATTGTTGTAAAATAAAGTTCAACAATGAGAATTGTAATTAGAGTGTTATTACAGATTGCAGTTCATATTTATATTCAAGCTTTTTTCACATTTTTCTATTGTTGCACGTATCAATATACGGTAGTGTTGTTGCATTTAATACAGTAAATTATTCAATTTTACGACAATGTATAACAGAAAAATTTAATTTTGTGAATGCTGTATTGTTGTAAAATAATGTTCAACAATGGAAACAGTAATTATAGTGATTTACGGATTGCAGTTCTTAATTATTCAAGCTTTGCTTACATTTCTTTTTGTTGCACTTATCAATACCTATTCATATTGTTGCATTTAACACAATACATTATTCAATTTTAAGACAATGTATAACAGAAAAATCTAATTTTGGGAATGCTGTATTGTTGTAATGTAAATTTCAACAATGGGAACTGTAATTAGAGTGTCTTTCCATTTTACATTTCATATTTTTATTCAAGCTTTTTTTACATTTTTATATTGTTGCACTTATCAATATACTTTCATATTGTTGCATTTAACACTGTAACTCTTTCAGTTTTACAACGATGTATAACAGAAAAATCTAATTTTGGGAATGCTGTATTGTTGTAAAATAAAGTTCAACATTGATAATTGTAATTAGTGTAATATTACAGATTGCAGTTCATATTTATACTCAAGCTTTTTTTATATTTTTATATTGTTGAACTTATCAATACATAGTCATATTGTTGCATTTAACACTATAACTTATTCAATTTTACAACAATGTATAACAAAAAAATCAAATTTTGGGAATGCTGTATTGTTGTAAAATAAAATTCAACAATGGGAATAGCAATTAAAAAAATTTAGAGATTGCAGTTCATATTTCTATTCAAGCTTTGTTATATTTTTATATTGTTGCACTTATCAATACATAATCATATTGTTGCATTTAATGCTATAACTTATTCTATTTTACAACAATGTATAACAGAAAAATCTAATTTTTGGAATGCTGTATTGTTGTAAAATAAAATTGAACAATGGGAACTGTAATTAGAGTGTCTTTCCAATTTACATTTCATATTTATATTCAAGCTTTTTTTACATTTTTCTATTGTTGCACTTATCAATATACGGTAGTGTTGTTGCATTTAACACAAAAAATTATTCAATTTTACGTCAATGTATAACAGAAAAATCTAATTTTGTGAATGCTGTATTGTTGTAAAATAATGTTCAACAATGGAAACAGTAATTAGAGTGATTTACAGATTGCAGTTCTTATTTATATTCAACCTTTGCTTACATTTCTTTTTGTTGCACTTATCAATACCTAGTCATATTGTTGCATTTAACACAATAAATTATTCAATTTTAAGACAATGTATAACAGAAAAATCTAATTTTGGGAATGTTGTATTGTTGTAATATAAATTTCAACAATGGGAATATTAAATCGAGTGTTATTACAGATTGCAGTTCATATTTATATTCAAGCTTTGCTTACATTTTTATATTGTTGCACTTATCAATATACTTTCATATCGTTGCATTTAACACTGTAACTCATTCAATTTTACGACGATGTATAACAGAAAAATCTAATTTTGGGAATGCTGCATTGTTGAAAAATAAAGTTCAACAATGGGAATTGTGATTAGAGTGTTTTTACTGATTGCAGTTCGTATTTATATTCTAGCTTTGTTTACATTTTTATATTGTTGCACTTATCAATATACAGTCATATTGTTGCATTTAACACAATAAATTATTCAATTTTAAGACATTGTATAACAGAAAAATCTTGTTTTGGGAATGCTGTATTGTTGTAAAATAAAATTCAACAATGGGAACTGTAAGGAGAGTGTCTTTCCATTTTAAATTTCATATTTATATTCAAGCTTTTTTTACATTTTTATATTGTTGCACTTATCAATACACGGTCATATTGTTGCATTTAACACTGTATCGTATTTAATTTTACAACAGTGTATAACAGAAAAATCTAATTTTGGGAATGCTGTTTCTTGTAAAATAAACTTTAACAATGGGAATCGTGATTAGAGTGTTATTATATATTGCAGTTCGTATTTATATTCTAGCTTTGTTTACAT
The DNA here is from genome assembly GCA_964019185.1 of Maratus speculifer. Classification (NCBI taxonomy): domain Eukaryota; kingdom Metazoa; phylum Arthropoda; class Arachnida; order Araneae; family Salticidae; genus Maratus; species Maratus speculifer. Next base: position 369,790,458 of record OZ025296.1, read on the forward strand.
TTTTATATTGTTGCACTTATCAATATACAGTCACATTTTTGCATTTTACACAATAACTTATTCAATTTTACAATTATGTAAAACAGAAATATCTACATTTTGGAATGCTTTATTGTTGTAAAATAAACTTCAACAATAGGAATTGTAATTATGGTGTCTTTACGTATTACAGTTAATAGTCATATTCAAGCTTTGTTTATATTTTTATATTGTTGCACATATATATACATAGTCATATTGTTGCATTTAACCGTATAATTTATTCAATTTTACGACAAAGTATAACAGAAAAATCTAATTTTGGGAATGCTGTATTGTTGTAAAATAAAGTTTAATAATGGGAATTGTAATTAGAGTGTTTTAACAGATTGCATTTCATATTTATATTCAAGCATTTTATATTTTTATATTGTTGCACATATATATACAAAGTCATATTGTTGCATTTAACGCTATAACTTATTCTATTTTACGACAATGTATAACAGAAATATCTTGTTTTGGGAATGCTGTATTGTTGTAAAATAAAGTTAAACAATGAGAATTGTAATTAGAGTGTTATTACAGATTGCAGTTCATATTTATATTCAAGCTTTTTTCACATTTTTGTATTGTTGCACGTATCAATATACGGTAGTGTTGTTGCATTTAACATAGTAAATTATTCAATTTTACGACAATGTATAACAGAAAAATTTAATTTTGTGAATGCTGTATTGTTGTAAAATAATGTTCAACAATGGAAACAGTAATTATAGTGATTTACGGATTGCAGTTCTTATTTATATTCAAGCTTTGCTTACATTTCTTTTTGTTGCACTTATCAATACCTATTCATATTGTTGCATTTAACACAATACATTATTCAATTTTAAGACAATGTATAACAGAAAAATCTAATTTTGGGAATGCTGTATTGTTGTAAAATAAAATTGAACAATGGGAACTGTAATTAGAGTGTCTTTCCATTTTACATTTCATATTTATATTCAAGCTTTTTTTACATTTTTCTATTGTTGCACTTATCAATATACGGTAGTGTTGTTGCATTTAACACAAAAAATTATTCAATTTTACGTCAATGTATAACAGAAAAATCTAATTTTGTGAATGCTGTATTGATGTAAAATAATGTTCAACAATGGAAACAGTAATTAGAGTGATTTACATATTGCAGTTCTTATTTATATTCAACCTTTGCTAACATTTCTTTTTGTTGCACTTATCAATACCTAGTCATATCGTTGCATTTAACACTGTAACTCATTCAATTTTACGACGATGTATAACAGAAAAATCTAATTTTGGGAATGCTGTATTGTTGAAAAATAAAGTTCAACAATGGGAATTGTGATTAGAGTGTTATTACTGATTGCAGTTCGAATTTTTGTTCTAGCTTTGTTTATATTTTTTTATTGTTGCATTTATCAATATACAGTCATATTGTTGCATTTAACACAGTAAATTATTCAATTTTAGGACATTGTATAGCAGAAAAATCTAATTTTGGGAATGCTGTATTGTTGTAAAATAAAATTCAACAATGGGAATAGCAATTAAAAAATTTTACAGATTGCAGTTCATATTTCTATTCAAGCTTTGTTATATTTTTATATTGTTGCACTTATCAATACATAATCATATTGTTGCATTTAATGCTATAACTTATTCAATATTATGAAAATGTATAACAGAAAAATGTAATTTTTTGAATGCTGTAGTGTTTTAAAATAACTTTCAACAATGGGAATTGTAATTAGAGAGTCTTTACAGATTACAGTTCATATTTACATTCAAGAATTGTTTACATTTTTCTTTTGTTGCACTTATCAATACATATTCATATTTTTGCATTTAACGCCTTAACTTATTCAATTTAAGGACAATGTATAACAGAAAAATCTAATTTTGGGAATGCTGTATTGTTGTAAAATAAAGTTCAACAATGAGAATTTTAATTAGAGTGTTATTACAGATTGCAGTTCATATTTATATTCAAGCTTTTTTCACATTTTTATATTGTTGCACGTATCAATATACGGTATTGTTGTTGCATTTAACACAGTAAATTATTCAATTTTACGACAATGTATAACAGAAAAATCTAATTTTGTGAATGCTGTATTGTTGTAAAATAATATTCAACAATGGAAACAGTAATTATAGTGATTTACAGATTGCAGTTCTTATTTATATTCAAGCTTTGCTTACATTTCTTTTTGTTGCACTTATCAATACCTATTCATATTGTTGCATTTAACACAATACATTATTCAATTTTAAGACAATATATAACAGAAAAATCTAATTTTGGGAATGCTGTATTGTTGTAATGTAAATTTCAACAATTTGAACTGTAATTAGAGTGTCTTTCCATTTTACATTTCATATTTTTATTCAAGCTTTTTTACATTTTTATATTGTTGCACTTATCAATATACTTTCATATTGTTGCATTTAACACTGTAACTCATTCAGTTTTACAACGATGTATAACAGAAAAATCTAATTTTGGGAATGCTGTACTATTGAAAAATAAAGTTCAACAATGGGAATTGTGATTAGAGTGTTATTACAGATTGCAGTTCGTATTTATATTCTAGCTTTGTTTACATTTTTTTATTGTTGCACTTATCAATATACAGTCATATTGTTGCATTTAACACAATAACTTATTCAATTTTACAACAATGTATAACAGAAAAATCTAATTTTGGGAATGCTGTATTCTTGTAAAATAAAATTGAACAATGGGAACTGTAATTAGAGTGTCTTTCCATTTTCCATTTCATATTTTTATTCAAGCTTTTTTTACATTTTTATATTGTTGCACTTATCAATATACTTTCACATTGTTGCATTTTACACTGTAACTCAATCAGTTTTACAACGATGTATAACAGAAAAATCTAATTTTGGGAATGCTGTATTATTGAAAAATAAAGTTCAACAATGGGAATTGTGATTAGAGTGTTATTACAGATTGCAGTTCGTATTTATATTCTAGCTTTTTTTACATTTTTTTATTGTTGCACTTATCAATATACAGTCATATTGTTGCATTTAACACAATAAATTATTCAATTTTAAGACATTGTAAAACAGAAAAATCTGTTTTGGGAATGCTGTATTGTTGTAAAATAAAACTGAACAATGGAAACTGTAATTAGAGTGATTTACAGATTGCAGTTCATATTTATATTCAAGCTTTGCTTACATTTTTATATTGTTGCACTTATCAATACATAGTCATATTGTTGCATTTAACACTATAACTTATTCAATTTTACAACAATGTATCACAAAAAAATCTAATTTTGGGAATGCTGTATTGTTGTAAAATAAAATTCAACAATGGGAATAGCAATTAAAAAATTTTACAGATTGCAGTTCATATTTCTATTCAAGCTTTGTTATATTTTTATATTGTTGCACTTATCAATGCATAATCATATTGTTGCATTTAATGCTATAACTTATTCAATATTACGAAAGTGTATAACAGAAAAATGTAATTTTTTGAATGCTGTAGTTTTTTAAAATAAACTTCAACAATGGGAATTGTAATTAGAGAGTCTTTACAGATTACAGTTCATATTTACATTCAAGAATTGTTTACATTTTTCTTTTGTTGCTCTTATCAATACATATTCTTATTTTTGCATTTAACGCCTTAACTTATTCAATTTTTGGACAATGTATAACAGAAAAATCTAATTTTGGGAATGCTGTATTGTTGTAAAATAAAGTTCAACAATGAGAATTGTAATTAGAGTGTTATTACAGATTGCAGTTCATATTTATATTCAAGGTTTTTTTTACATTTTTATATTGTTGCACTTATCAATATACGGTAGTGTTGTTGCATTTAACTCAGTAAATTATTCAATTTTACGACGATGTATAACAGAAAAATCTAATTTTGTGAATGCTGTATTGTTGTAATATAATGTTCAACAATGGAAACAGTATTTAGAGTGATTTACAGATTGCAGTTCTTATTTATATTCAAGCTTTGCTTACATTTCTTTTTGTTCCACTTATCAATACCTAGTCATATTGTTGCATTTAACACAATAAATTATTCAATTTTAAGACAATGTATAACAGAAAAATCTAATTTTGGGAATGTTGTATTGTTGTAATATAAATTTCAACAATGGGAATATTAAATCGAGTGTTATTACAGATTGCTTTTCATATTTATATTCAAGCTTTGCTTACATTTTTATATTGATGCACTTATCAATATACTTTCATATCGTTGCATTTAACACTGTAACTCATTCAATTTTACGACGATGTATAACAGAAAAATCTAATTTTGGGAATGCTGTATTGTTGAAAAATAAAGTTCAACAATGGGAATTGTGATTAGAGTGTTTTTACTGATTGCAGTTCGTATTTATATTCTAGCTTTGTTTACATTTTTATATTGTTGCACTTATCAATATGCAGTCATATTGTTGCATTTAACACAATAAATTATTCAATTTTAAGACATTGTATAACAGAAAAATCTTGTTTTGGGAATGCTGTATTGTTGTAAAATAAAATTCAACAATGGGAACTGTAATGAGAGTGTCTTTCCATTTTAAATTTCATATTTATATTCAAGCTTTTTTTACATTTTTATATTGTTGCACTTATCAATACACGGTCATATTGTTGCATTTAACACTGTAACGTATTTAATTTTACAACAGTGTATAACAGAAAAATCTAATTTTGGGAATGCTGTTTCTTGTAAAATAAACTTTAACAATGGGAATCGTGATTAGAGTGTTATTATATATTGCAGTTCGTATTTATATTCTAGCTTTGTTTACATTTTTATATTGTTGCACTTATCAATATACAGTCACATTTTTGCATTTTACACAATAACTTATTCAATTTTACAATTATGTAAAACAGAAATATCTACATTTTGGAATGCTTTATTGTTGTAAAATAAACTTCAACAATAGGAATTGTAATTATGGTGTCTTTACGTATTACAGTTAATAGTCATATTCAAGCTTTGTTTATATTTTTATATTGTTGCACATATATATACATAGTCATATTAATGCATTTAACGCTATAATTTATTCAATTTTACCACAAAGTATAACAGAAAAATCTAATTTTGGGAATGCTGTATTGTTGTAAAATAAAGTTTAATAATGGGAATTGTAATTAGAGTGTTTTAACAGATTGCATTTCATATTTATATTCAAGCATTTTATATTTTTATATTGTTGCACATATATATACAAAGTCATATTGTTGCATTTAACGCTATAACTTATTCTATTTTACGACAATGTATAACAGAAATATCTTGTTTTGGGAATGCTGTATTGTTGTAAAATAAAGTTCAACAATGAGAATTGTAATTAGAGTGTTATTACAGATTGCAGTTCATATTTATATTCAAGCTTTTTTCACATTTTTCTATTGTTGCACGTATCAATATACGGTAGTGTTGTTGCATTTAACACAGTAAATTATTCAATTTTACGACAATGTATAACAGAAAAATTTAATTTTGTGAATGCTGTATTGTTGTAAAATAATGTTCAACAATGGAAACAGTAATTATAGTGATTTACGGATTGCAGTTCTTATTTATATTCAAGCTTTGCTTACATTTCTTTTTGTTGCACTTATCAATACCTATTCATATTGTTGCATTTAACACAATACATTATTCAATTTTAAGACAATGTATAACAGAAAAATCTAATTTTGGGAATGCTGTATTGTTGTAATGTAAATTTCAACAATGGGAACTGTAATTAGAGTGTCTTTCCATTTTACATTTCATATTTTTATTCAAGCTTTTTTTACAATTTTATATTGTTGCACTTATCAATATACTTTCATATTGTTGCATTTAACACTGTAACTCATTCAGTTTTACAACGATGTATAACAGAAAAATCTAATTTTGGGAATGCTGTATTGTTGTAAAATAAAGTTCAACAATGATAATTGTAATTAGAGTAATATTACAGATTGCAGTTCATATTTATACTCAAGCTTTTTTTATATTTTTATATTGTTGCACTTATCAATACATAGTCATATTGTTGCATTTAACACTATAACTTATTCAATTTTACAACAATGTATAACAAAAAAATCAAATTTTGGGAATGCTGTATTGTTGTAAAATAAAATTCAACAATGGGAATAGCAATTAAAAAAATTTAGAGATTGCAGTTCATATTTCTATTCAAGCTTTGTTATATTTTTATATTGTTGCACTTATCAATACATAATCATATTGTTGCATTTAATGCTATAATTTATTCTATTTTACAACAATGTATAACAGAAAAATCTAATTTTTGGAATGCTGTATTGTTGTAAAATAAAATTGAACAATGGGAACTGTAATTAGAGTGTCTTTCCATTTTACATTTCATATATATATTCAAGCTTCTTTTACATTTTTCTATTGTTGCACTTATCATTATACGGTAGTGTTGTTGCATTTAACACAAAAAATTATTCAATTTTACGTCAATGTATAACAGAAAAATCTAATTTTGTGAATGCTGTATTGTTGTAAAATAATGTTCAACAATGGAAACAGTAATTAGAGTGATTTACAGATTGCAGTTCTTATTTATATTCAACCTTTGCTTACATTTCTTTTTGTTGCACTTATCAATACCTAGTCATATTGTTGCATTTAACACAATAAATTATTCAATTTTAAGACAATGTATAACAGAAAAATCTAATTTTGGGAATGTTGTATTGTTGTAATATAAATTTCAACAATGGGAATATTAAATCGAGTGTTATTACAGATTGCAGTTCATATTTATATTCAAGCTTTGCTTACATTTTTATATTGTTGCACTTATCAATATACTTTCATATCGTTGCATTTAACACTGTAACTCATTCAATTTTACGACGATGTATAACAGAAAAATCTAATTTTGGGAATGCTGTATTGTTGAAAAATAAAGTTCAACAATGGGAATTGTGATTAGAGTGTTTTTACTGATTGCAGTTCGTATTTATATTCTAGCTTTTTTTACATTTTTATATTGTTGCACTTATCAATATACAGTCATATTGTTGCATTTAACACAATAAATTATTCAATTTTAAGACATTGTATAACAGAAAAATCTTGTTTTGGGAATGCTGTATTGTTGTAAAATAAAATTCAACAATGGGAACTGTAATGAGAGTGTCTTTCCATTTTAAATTTCATATTTATATTCAAGCTTTTTTTACATTTTTATATTGTTGCACTTATCAATACACGGTCATATTGTTGCATTTAACACTGTAACGTATTTAATTTTACAACAGTGTATAACAGAAAAATCTAATTTTGGGAATGCTGTTTCTTGTAAAATAAACTTTAACAATGGGAATCGTGATTAGAGTGTTATTATATATTGCAGTTCGTATTTATATTCTAGCTTTGTTTACATTTTTATATTGTTGCACTTATCAATATACAGTCACATTTTTGCATTTTACACAATAACTTATTCAATTTTACAATTATGTAAAACAGAAATATCTACATTTTGGAATGCTTTATTGTTGTAAAATAAACTTCAACAATAGGAATTGTAATTATGGTGTCTTTACGTATTACAGTTAATAGTCATATTCAAGCTTTGTTTATATTTTTATAATGTTGCACATATATATACATAGTCATATTGTTGCATTTAACCCTATAATTTATTCAATTTTACGACAAAGTATAACAGAAAAATCTAATTTTGGGAATGCTGTTATGTTGTAAAATAAAGTTTAATAATGGGAATTGTAATTAGAGTGTTTTAACAGATTGCATTTCATATTTATATTCAAGCATTTTATATTTTTATATTGTTGCACATATATATACAAAGTCATATTGTTGCATTTAACGCTATAACTTATTCTATTTTACGACAATGTATAACAGAAATATCTTGTTTTGGGAATGCTGTATTGTTGTAAAATAAAGTTCAACAATGAGAATTGTAATTAGAGTGTTATTACAGATTGCAGTTCATATTTATATTCAAGCTTTTTTCACATTTTTCTATTGTTGCACGTATCAATATACGGTAGTGTTGTTGCATTTAACACAGTAAATTATTCAATTTTACGACAATGTATAACAGAAAAATTTAATTTTGTGAATGCTGTATTGTTGTAAAATAATGTTCAACAATGGAAACAGTAATTATAGTGATTTACGGATTGCAGTTCTTATTTATATTCAAGCTTTGCTTACATTTCTTTTTGTTGCACTTATCAATACCTATTCATATTGTTGCATTTAACACAATACATTATTCAATTTTAAGACAATGTATAACAGAAAAATCTAATTTTGGGAATGCTGTATTGTTGTAATGTAAATTTCAACAATGGGAACTGTAATTAGAGTGTCTTTCCATTGTACATTTCATATTTTTATTCAAGCTTTTTTTACATTTTTATATTGTTGCACTTATCAATATACTTTCATATTGTTGCATTTAACACTGTAACTCATTCAGTTTTACAACGATGTATAACAGAAAAATCTAATTTTGGGAATGCTGTATTATTGAAAAATAAAGTTCAACAATGGGAATTGTGATTAGAGTGTTATTACAGATTGCAGTTCGTATTTATATTCTAGCTTTGTTTACATTTTTTTATTGTTGCACTTATCAATATACAGTCATATTGTTGCATTTAACACAATAAATTATTCAATTTTAGACATTGTAAAACAGAAAAATCTATTTTGGGAATGCTGTATTGTTGTAAAAAAAACTGAACAATGGAAACTGTAATTAGAGTGATTTACAGATTGCAGTTCATATTTATATTCAAGCTTTGCTTACATTTTTATATTGTTGCACTTATCAATACATAGTCATATTGTTGCATTTAACACTATAACTTATTCAATTTTACAACAGTGTATAACAGAAAAATCTAATTTTGGGAATGCTGTTTCTTGTAAAATAAACTTTAACAATGGGAATCGTGATTAGAGTGTTATTATATATTGCAGTTCGTATTTATATTCTAGCTTTGTTTACATTTTTATATTGTTGCACTTATCAATATACAGTCACATTTTTGCATTTTACACAATAACTTATTCAATATTACAATTATGTAAAACAGAAATATCTACATTTTGAATGCTTTATTGTTGTAAAATAAACTTCAACAATAGGAATTGTAATTATGGTGTCTTTACGTATTACAGTTAATATTCATATTCAAGCTTTGTTTATATTTTTATATTGTTGCACATATATATACATAGTCATATTGTTGCATTTAACCCTATAATTTATTCAATTTTACGACAAAGTATAACAGAAAAATCTAATTTTGGGAATGCTGCATTGTTGTAAAATAAAGTTTAATAATGGGAATTGTAATTAGAGTGTTTTAACTGATTGCATTTCATATTTATATTCAAGCATTTTATATTTTTATATCGTTGCACATGTATATACAAAGTCATATTGTTGCATTTAACGCTATAACTTATTCAATTTTACGACAATGTATAACAGAAATATCTTGTTTTGGGAATGCTGTATTGTTGTAAAATAAAGTTCAACAATGAGAATTGTAATTAGAGTGTTATTACAGATTGCAGTTCATATTTATATTCAAGCTTTTTTCACATTTTTATATTGTTGCACGTATCAATATACGGTAGTGTTGTTGCATTTAACACAGTAAATTATTCAATTTTACGACAATGTATAACAGAAAAATTTAATTTTGTGAATGCTGTATTGTTGTAAAATAAAGTTCAACAATGGAAACAGTAATTATAGTGATTTACGGATTGCAGTTCTTATTTATATTCAAGCTTTGCTTACATTTCTTTTTGTTGCACTTATCAATACCTATTCATATTGTTGCATTTAACACAATACATTATTCAATTTTAAGACAATGTATAACAGAAAAAACTAATTTTGGGAATGCTGTATTGTTGTAATGTAAATTTCAACAATGGGAACTGTAATTAGAGTGTCTTTCCATTTTACATTTCATATTTTTATTCAAGCTTTTTTTACATTTTTATATTGTTGCACTTATCAATATACTTTCATATTGTTGCATTTAACACTGTAACTCATTCAGTTTTACAACGATGTATAACAGAAAAATCTAATTTTGGGAATGCTGTATTGCTGTAAAATACAGTTCAACAATGATAATTGTAATTAGAGTAATATTACAGATTGCAGTTCATATTTATACTCAATCTTTTTTTATATTTTTATTTTGTTGCACTTATCAATACATAGTCATATTTTTGCATTTAACACTATAACTTATTCAATTTTACAACAATGTATAACAAAAAAATCAAATTTTGGGAATGCTGTATTGTTGTAAAATAAAATTCAACAATGGGAATAGCAATTAAAAAAATTTAGAGATTGCAGTTCATATTTCTATTCAAGCTTTGTTATATTTTTATATTGTTGCACTTATCAATACATAATCATATTGTTGCATTTAATGCTATAACTTATTCTATTTTACAACAATGTATAACAGAAAAATCTAATTTTTGGAATGCTGTATTGTTGTAAAATAAAATTGAACAATGGGAACTGTAATTAGAGTGTCTTTCCATTTTACATTTCATATTTATATTCAAGCTTTTTTTACATTTTTCTATTGTTGCACTTATCAATATACGGTAGTGTTGTTGCATTTAACACAAAACATTATTCAATTTTATGTCAATGTATAACAGAAAAATCTAATTTTGTGAATGCTGTATTGTTGTAAAATAATGTTCAACAATGGAAACAGTAATTAGAGTGATTTACAGATTGCAGTTCTTATTTATATTCAACCTTTGCTTACATTTCTTTTTGTTGCACTTATCAATACCTAGTCATATTGTTGCATTTAACACAATAAATTATTCAATTTTAAGACAATGTATAACAGAAAAATCTAATTTTGGGAATGTTGTATTGTTGTAATATAAATTTCAACAATGGGAATATTAAATCTGTTATTACAGATTGCAGTTCATATTTATATTCAAGCTTTGCTTACATTTTTATATTGTTGCACTTATCAATATACTTTCATATCGTTGCATTTAACACTGTAACTCATTCAATTTTACGACGATGTATAACAGAAAAATCTAATTTTGGGAATGCTGTATTGTTGAAAAATAAAGTTCAACAATGGGAATTGTGATTAGAGTGTTTTTACTGATTGCAGTTCGTATTTATATTCTAGCTTTGTTTACATTTTTATATTGTTGCACTTATCAATATACAGTCATATTGTTGCATTTAACACAATAAATTATTCAATTTTAAGACATTGTATAACAGAAAAATCTTGTTTTGGGAATGCTGTATTGTTGTAAAATAAAATTCAACAATGGGAACTGTAATGAGAGTGTCTTTCCATTTTAAATTTCATATTTATATTCAAGCTTTTTTTACATTTTTATATTGTTGCACTTATCAATACACGGTCATATTGTTGCATTTAACACTGTAACGTATTTAATTTTACAACAGTGTATAACAGAAAAATCTAATTTTGGGAATGCTGTTTCTTGTAAAATAAACTTTAACAATGGGAATCGTGATTAGAGTGTTATTATATATTGCAGTTCGTATTTATATTCTAGCTTTGTTTACATTTTTATATTGTTGCACTTATCAATATACAGTCACATTTTTGCATTTTACACAATAACTTATTCAATTTTACAATTATGTAAAACAGAAATATCTACATTTTGGAATGCTTTATTGTTGTAAAATAAACTTCAACAATAGGAATTGTAATTATGGTGTCTTTACGTATTACAGTTAATATTCATATTCAAGCTTTGTTTATATTTTTATATTGTTGCACATATATATACATAGTCATATTGTTGCATTTAACCCTATAATTTATTCAATTTTACGACAAAGTATAACAGAAAAATCTAATTTTGGGAATGCTGTATTGTTGTAAAATAAAGTTTAATAATGGGAATTGTAATTAGAGTGTTTTAACAGATTGCATTTCATATTTATATTCAAGCATTTTATATTTTTATATTGTTGCACATAGATATACAAAGTCATATTGTTGCATTTAACGCTATAACTTATTCTATTTTACGACAATGTATAACAGAAATATCTTGTTTTGGGAATGCTGTATTGTTGTAAAATAAAGTTCAACAATGAGAATTGTAATTAGAGTGTTATTACAGATTGCAGTTCATATTTATATTCAAGCTTTTTTCACATTTTTATATTGTTGCACGTATCAATATACGGTAGTGTTGTTGCATTTAACACAGTAAATTATTCAATTTTACGACAATGTATAACAGAAAAATTTAATTTTGTGAATGCTGTATTGTTGTAAAATAAAGTTCAACAATGGAAACAGTAATTATAATGATTTACGGATTGCAGTTCTTATTTATATTCAAGCTTTGCTTACATTTCTTTTTGTTGCACTTATCAATACCTATTCATATTGTTGCATTTAACACAATACATTATTCAATTTTAAGACAATGTATAACAGAAAAATCTAATTTTGGGAATGCTGTATTGTTGTAATGTAAATTTCAACAATGGGAACTGTAATTAGAGTGTCTTTCCATTTTACATTTCATATTTTTATTCAAGCTTTTTTTACATTTTTATATTGTTGCACTTATCAATATACTTTCATATTGTTGCATTTAACACTGTAACTCATTCAGTTTTACAACGATGTATAACAGAAAAATCTAATTTTGGGAATGCTGTATTGCTGTAAAATAAAGTTCAACAATGATAATTGTAATTAGAGTAATATTACAGATTGCAGTTAATATTTATACTCAATCTTTTTTTATATTTTTATTTTGTTGCACTTATCAATACATAGTCATATTTTTGATTTAACACTATAACTTATTCAATTTTACAACAATGTATAACAAAAAAATCAAATTTTGGGAATGCTGTATTGTTGTAAAATAAAATTCAACAATGGGAATAGCAATTAAAAAAATTTAGAGATTGCAGTTCATATTTCTATTCAAGCTTTGTTATATTTTTATATTGTTGCACTTATCAATACATAATCATATTGTTGCATTTAATGCTATAACTTATTCTATTTTACAACAATGTATAACAGAAAAATCTAATTTTTGGAATGCTGTATTGTTGTAAAATAAAATTGAACAATGGGAACTGCAATTAGAGTGTCTTTCCATTTTACATTTCATATTTATATTCAAGCTTTTTTTACATTTTTCTATTGTTGCACTTATCAATATACGGTAGTGTTGTTGCATTTAACACAAAAAATTATTCAATTTTACGTCAATGTATAACAGAAAAATCTAATTTTGTGAATGCTGTATTGTTGTAAAATAATGTTCAACAATGGAAACAGTAATTAGAGTGATTTACAGATTGCAGTTCTTATTTATATTCAACCTTTGCTTACATTTCTTTTTGTTGCACTTATCAATACCTAGTCATATTGTTGCATTTAACACAATAAATTATTCAATTTTAAGACAATGTATAACAGAAACATCTAATTTTGGGAATGCTGTATTGTTGTAATATAAATTTCAACAATGGGAATATTAAATCGAGTGTTATTACAGATTGCAGTTCATATTTATATTCAAGCTTTGCTTACATATTTATATTGTTGCACTTATCAATATACTTTCATATCGTTGCATTTAACACTGTAACTCATTCAATTTTACGACGATGTATAACAGAAAAATCTAATTTTGGGAATGCTGTATTGTTGAAAAATAAAGTTCAACAATGGGAATTTTGATTAGAGTGTTATTACTGATTGCAGTTCGAATTTTTATTCTAGCTTTGTTTACATTTTTTTATTGTTGCACTTATCAATATACAGTCATATTGTTGCATTTAACACAATAAATTATTCAATTTTAAGACATTGTATAACAGAAAAATCTAATTTTGGGAATGCTGTATTGTTGTAAAATAAAATTCAACAATGGGAATAGCAATTAAAGAATTTTACAGATTGCAGTTCATATTTCTATTCAAGCTTTGTTATATTTTTATATTGTTGCACTTATCAATACATAATCATATTGTTGCATTTAATGCTATAACTTATTCAATATTATGAAAATGTATAACAGAAAAATGCAATTTTTTGAATGCTGTAGTGTTTTAAAATAAACTTCAACAATGGGAATTGTAATTAGAGAGTCTTTACAGATTACAGTTTATATTTACATTCAAGAATTGTTTACATTTTTCTTTTGTTGCACTTATCAATACATATTCATATTTTTGCATTTAACGCCTTAACTTATTCAATTTTAGGACAATGTATAACAGAAAAATCTAATTTTGGGAATGCTGTATTGTTGTAAAATAAAGTTCAACAATGAGAATTGTAATAAGAGTGTTATTACAGATTGCAGTTCATATTTATATTCAAGCTTTTTTCACATTTTTATATTGTTGCACGTATAAATATACGGTAGTGTTGTTGCATTTAACACAGTAAATTATTCAATTTTACGACAATGTATAACAGAAAAATCTAATTTTGTGAATGCTGTATTGTTGTAAAATAATGTTCAACAATGGAAACAGTAATTATAGTGATTTACAGATTACAGTTCTTATTTATATTCAAGCTTTCCTTACATTTCTTTTTGTTGCACTTATCAATACCTATTAATATTGTTGCATTTAACACAATACATTATTCAATTTTAAGACAATGTATAACAGAAAAATCTAATTTTGGGAATGCTGTATTGTTGTAATGTAAGTTCCAACAATGGGAACTGTAATTAGAGTTTCTTTCCATTTTACATTTCATATTTTTATTCAAGCTTTTTTTACATTTTTATGTTGTTGCACTTATCAATATACTTTCATATTAATGCATTTAACACTGTAACTCATTCAGTTTTACAACGATGTATAACAGAAAAATCTAATTTTGGGAATGCTGTACTATTGAAAAATAAAGTTCAACAATGGGAATTGTGATTAGAGTGTTATTACAGATTGCAGTTCGTATTTATATTCTAGCTTTGATTACATTTTTTTATTGTTGCACTTATCAATATACAGTCATATTGTTGCATTTAACACAATAAATTATTCAATTTTAAGACATTGTAAAAAAGAAAAATCTAATTTTGGGAATGCTGTATTGTTGTAATATAAATTTCAACAATGGGAACTGTAATTAGAGTGTCTTTCCATTTTACATTTCATATTTTTATTCAAGCTTTTTTTACATTTTTATATTGTTGCACTTATCAATATACTTTTATATTGTTGCATTTGACACTGTAACTCATTCAGTTTTACAACGATGTATAACAGAAAAATCTAATTTTGGGAATGCTGTATTGTTGTAAAATAAAGTTCAACAATGATAATTGTAATTAGAGTGATATTACAGATTGCAGTTCATATTTATACTCAAGCTTTTTTTACATTTTTATATTGTTGCAATTATCAATACATAGTCATATTGTTGCATTTAACACTATAACTTATTAAATTTTACAACAATGTATAACAGAAAAATCAAATTTTGGGAATGCTGTATTGTTGTAAAATAAAATTCAACAATGGGAATAGCAATTAAAAAAATTTAGAGATTGCAGTTCATATTTCTATTCAAGCTTTGTTATATTTTTATATTGTTGCACTATCAATACATAATCATATTGTTGCATTTAATGCTATAACTTATTTAATTTTACAACAATGTATAACAGAATAATCTAATTTTGGGAATGCTGTATTGTTGTAAAATAAAATTGAACAATGGGAACTGTAATTAGAGTGTCTTTCCATTTTACATTTCATATTTTTATTCAAGCTTTTTTTACATTTTTTTATTGTTGCACTTATCAATATACAGTCACATTTTTGCATTTTACACAATAACTTATTCAATTTTACAATTATGTATAACAGAAATATCTACATTTTGGAATGCTTTATTGTTGTAAAATAAACTTCAACAATAGGAATTGTAATTATGGTGTCTTTACGTATTACATTTAATATTCATATTCAAGCTTTGTTTATATTTTTATATTGTTGCACATATATATATACATAGTCATATTGTTGCATTTAAAGCTATAACTTATTCAATTTTACGACAAAATATAACAGAAAAATCTAATTTTGGGAATGCTGTATTGTTGTAAAATAAAGTATAATAATGGGAATTGTAATTAGAATGTTATAACAGATTGCATTTCATATTTATATTCAAGCATTTTATATTTTTATATTGTTGCACATATATATACAAAGTCATATTGTTGCATTTAACGCTATAACTTATACTATTTTGCGACAATGTATAACAAAAAAGTCTTGTTTTGGGAATGCTGTATTGTTGTAAAATTAAGTTCAACAATGGGATTTGTAATTAGAGTGTTATTACAGATTGCAGTTCATATTTCTATTCAAGATTTTTTATATTTTTATATTGTTTCACTTATCAATTCATAGTCATATTGTTGCATTTAACGCTATAACTTATTCAAGTTTACGACAATATATAACAGAAAAATCTAATTTTGGGAATGCTGTATTGTTGTAAAATAAAATTGAACAATGGGAACTATAATTACAGTGTCTTTCCATTTTACATTTCATATTTATATTCAAGCTTTTTTTACATTTTTATATTTTTGCACTTATCAATATACGGTAGTGTTGTTGCATTTAACACAAAAAATTATTCAATTTTACGACAATGTATAACAGAAAAACCTAATTTTGTGAATGCTGTATTGTTGTAAAATAATGTTCAACAATGGAAACAGTAATTATAGTGATTTACAGATTGCAGTTCTTATTTATATTCAAGCTTTGCTTACATTTCTTTTTGTTGCACTTATCAATACCTATTCATATTGTTGCATTTAACACAATACATTATTCAATTTTAAGACAATGTATAACAGAAAAATCTAATTTTGGGAATGCTATATAGTTGTAATGTAAATTTCAACAATGGGAACTGTAATTAGAGTGATTTACAGATTGCAGTTCATATTTCTATTCAAGCTTTGTTATATTTTTATATTGTTGCACTTATCAATACATAATCAAATTGTTGCATTTAATGCTATAACTTATTCAATATTATAAAAATGTATAACAGAAAAATCTAATTTTTTGAATGCTGTATTGTTGTAAAATAAACTTCAACAATGGGAATTGTAATTAGAGAGTCTTTACAGATTACAGTTCATATTTACATTCAAGATTTGTTTACATTTTTCTTTTGTTGCCCTTGTAACGGCACACTCACGGTGGGTGTCGTTTGTAACGTTATATGCAGACATACTCAGTGGTTTAGGTTAAAACAACAAAGTTTATTCAAGTGATAATGGCCGAAGGGAAGTGGAGCAAGTCTAAAATTTTACACACTGAGAACACTATGAACAGCTAAAATCATACTCACAGGCCCCAATCTAGCTCAGTCGTGGCACCGCCTAACACTTGACACTGTCTCCTGGCTGAGCTGCTGAACAAAGTTTAGTTAAACAGCCCGTGGCTGTGGATATTTCTTTATTTCACCAATAATTAAAATGGAACTACTATTAAACTTCCTTACCACGGCCGACTCTTAAATCCACTATCCAAACTTCTTTCCACTTTACTGGAGGCCGTTGCTACTTTCTATTCGTCAGCACTTCACTAAACAATCATCCACTTCGTTGTCTAATGGCAGAGGTCCGCACTCGCTGGCTGCTGGCTAATGCCAGAGACACACACACAAACTCATCCCCAAGCTTTTATATGCTGCAAACTGAGATACTTCACATTAACATATTACTAATAACCGCGAGCTAACTGCGGAATTCGAAAGAGCACACACACTCTAGAAAGTTAAAGTAAAAGAGAGGACAGATGTCGCTTTTACGCCTACAAAATGTTAAATTATTGACGTCACGATCTCAGAAACACTAGAGTGCTTTTATGACAAAAGGTCACTCCCTCACACCCTTATCAATACATATTCATATTTTTGAATTTAACGCCTTAACTTATTCAATTTTAGGACAATGTATAACAGAAAAATCTAATTTTGGGAATGCTGTTTTGTTGTAAAATAAAGTTCAACAATGAGAATTGTAATTAGAGTGTTATTACAGATTGCAGTTCATATTTATATTCAAGCTTTTTTTACATTTTTATATTGTTGCACTTATCAATATTCGGTCATATTATTGCATTTAACACTGTAACTTATTCAAATTTACAACAGTGTATAACAGAAAAATCTAATTTTGAGAATGCTGCATTGTTGTAAAATAAAGTTCAACAATGGGAATTGTGATTAGAGTGTTATTACAGATATCAGTTCGTATTAATATTCTAGCTTTGCTTACATTTTTATATTGTTGCACTTATCAATATACAGTCATATTGTTGCATTTAACGGTATAACTTTTTCAATTTTACGACAATATATAACAGAAAAATCTAATTTTGAAAATGCTGTATTGTTGTAAAATAAAATTCAACAATGGGAACTGTAATTAGAGTGTCTTTCCATTTTACATTTCATATTTATATTCAAGCTTTTTTTACATTTTTATATTGTTGCACTTATCAATACACGGTCATATTATTGCATTTAACACTGTAACGTATTTAATTTTACAACAGTGTATAACAGAAAAATCTAATTTTGGGAATGCTGTTTCTTGTGAAATAAACTTCAACAATGGGAATTGTAATTAGAGTGTTATAACACATTGCATTTCATATTTATATTCAAGCATTTTATATTTTTATATTGTTGCACATATATATACAAAGTCAAATTGTTGCATTTAACGCTATAACTTATTCAAGTTTACGACAATGTATAACAGAAAAATCTAATTTTGTGAATGCTGTATTGTTGTAAAATAATGTTCAACAATGGAAACAGTAATTATAGTGATTTACAGATTGCAGTTCTTATTTATATTCAAGCTTTGCTTACATTTCTTTTTGTTGCACTTATCAATACCTATTCATATTGTTGCATTTAACACAATACATCATTCAATTTTAAGACAATGTATAACAGAAAAATCTAATTTTGGGAATGCTGTATTGTTTTAATGTAAATTTCAACAATGGGAACTGTAATTAGAGTGTCTTTCCATTTTACATTTCATATTTATATTCAAGCTTTTTTTACATTTTTATATTTTTGCACTTATCAATATACGGTAGTGTTGTTGCATTTAACACAAAAAATTATTCAATTTTACGACAATGTATAACAGAAAAACCTAATTTTGTGAATGCTGTATTGTTGTAAAATAATGTTCAACAATGGAAACAGTAATTATAGTGATTTACAGATTGCAGTTCTTATTTATATTCAAGCTTTGCTTACATTTCTTTTTGTTGCACTTATCAATACCTATTCATATTGTTGCATTTAACACAATACATTATTCAATTTTAAGACAATGTATAACAGAAAAATCTAATTTTGGGAATGCTATATAGTTGTAATGTAAATTTCAACAATGGGAACTGTAATTAGAGTGATTTACAGATTGCAGTTCATATTTCTATTCAAGCTTTGTTATATTTTTATATTGTTGCACTTATCAATACATAATCAAATTGTTGCATTTAATGCTATAACTTATTCAATATTATAAAAATGTATAACAGAAAAATCTAATTTTTTGAATGCTGTATTGTTGTAAAATAAACTTCAACAATGGGAATTGTAATTAGAGAGTCTTTACAGATTACAGTTCATATTTACATTCAAGATTTGTTTACATTTTTCTTTTGTTGCCCTTGTAACGGCACACTCACGGTGGGTGTCGTTTGTAACGTTATATGCAGACATACTCAGTGGTTTAGGTTAAAACAACAAAGTTTATTCAAGTGATAATGGCCGAAGGGAAGTGGAGCAAGTCTAAAATTTTACACACTGAGAACACTATGAACAGCTAAAATCATACTCACAGGCCCCAATCTAGCTCAGTCGTGGCACCGCCTAACACTTGACACTGTCTCCTGGCTGAGCTGCTGAACAAAGTTTAGTTAAACAGCCCGTGGCTGTGGATATTTCTTTATTTCACCAATAATTAAAATGGAACTACTATTAAACTTCCTTACCACGGCCGACTCTTAAATCCACTATCCAAACTTCTTTCCACTTTACTGGAGGCCGTTGCTACTTTCTATTCGTCAGCACTTCACTAAACAATCATCCACTTCGTTGTCTAATGGCAGAGGTCCGCACTCGCTGGCTGCTGGCTAATGCCAGAGACACACACACAAACTCATCCCCAAGCTTTTATATGCTGCAAACTGAGATACTTCACATTAACATATTACTAATAACCGCGAGCTAACTGCGGAATTCGAAAGAGCACACACACTCTAGAAAGTTAAAGTAAAAGAGAGGACAGATGTCGCTTTTACGCCTACAAAATGTTAAATTATTGACGTCACGATCTCAGAAACACTAGAGTGCTTTTATGACAAAAGGTCACTCCCTCACACCCTTATCAATACTTATTCATATTTTTGAATTTAACGCCTTAACTTATTCAATTTTAGGACAATGTATAACAGAAAAATCTAATTTTGGGAATGCTGTTTTGTTGTAAAATAAAGTTCAACAATGAGAATTGTAATTAGAGTGTTATTACAGATTGCAGTTCATATTTATATTCAAGCTTTTTTTACATTTTTATATTGTTGCACTTATCAATATACGGTCATATTATTGCATTTAACACTGTAACTTATTCAAATTTACAACAGTGTATAACAGAAAAATCTAATTTTGAGAATGCTGCATTGTTGTAAAATAAAGTTCAACAATGGGAATTGTGATTAGAGTGTTATTACAGATATCAGTTCGTATTAATATTCTAGCTTTGCTTACATTTTTATATTGTTGCACTTATCAATATACAGTCATATTGTTGCATTTAACGGTATAACTTTTTCAATTTTACGACAATATATAACAGAAAAATCTAATTTTGAAAATGCTGTATTGTTGTAAAATAAAATTCAACAATGGGAACTGTAATTAGAGTGTCTTTCCATTTTACATTTCATATTTATATTCAAGCTTTTTTTACATTTTTATATTGTTGCACTTATCAATACACGGTCATATTATTGCATTTAACACTGTAACGTATTTAATTTTACAACAGTGTATAACAGAAAAATCTAATTTTGGGAATGCTGTTTCTTGTGAAATAAACTTCAACAATGGGAATTGTAATTAGAGTGTTATAACACATTGCATTTCATATTTATATTCAAGCATTTTATATTTTTATATTGTTGCACATATATATACAAAGTCAAATTGTTGCATTTAACGCTATAACTTATTCAAGTTTACGACAATGTATAACAGAAAAATCTAATTTTGTGAATGCTGTATTGTTGTAAAATAATGTTCAACAATGGAAACAGTAATTATAGTGATTTACAGATTGCAGTTCTTATTTATATTCAAGCTTTGCTTACATTTCTTTTTGTTGCACTTATCAATACCTATTCATATTGTTGCATTTAACACAATACATCATTCAATTTTAAGACAATGTATAACAGAAAAATCTAATTTTGGGAATGCTGTATTGTTTTAATGTAAATTTCAACAATGGGAACTGTAATTAGAGTGTCTTTCCATTTTACATTTCATATTTTTATTCAAGCTTTTTTTACATTTTTATATTGTTGCACTTATCAATATACTTTCATATTGTTGCATTTAACACTGTAACTCATTCAGTTTTACAACGATGTATAACAGAAAAATCTAATTTTGGGAATGCTGTATTATTGAAAAATAAAGTTCAACAATGGGAATTGTGATTAGAGTGATATTACAGATTGCAGTTCGTATTTATATTCTAGCTTTGTTTACATTTTTTTATTGTTGCACTTATCAATATACAGTCATATTGTTGCATTTAACACAATAAATTATTCAATTTTAAGACATTGTAAAACAGAAAAATCTATTTTGGGAATGTTGTATTGTTGTAAAATAAAACTGAACAATGGAAACTGTAATTAGAGTGATTTACAGATTGCAGTTCATATTTATATTCAAGCTTTGCTTACATTTTTATATTGTTGCACTTATCAATACATAGTCATATTGTTGCATTTAACACTATAACTTATTAAATTTTACAACAATGTATCTCAAAAAAATCTAATTTTGGGAATGCTGTATTGTTGTAAAATAAAATTCAACAATGGGAATAGCAATTAAAAAATTTTACTGATTGCAGTTCATATTTCTATTCAAGCTTTGTTATATTTTTATATTGTTGCACTTATCAATACATAATCATATTGTTGCATTTAATGCTATAACTTATTCAATATTATGAAAGTGTATAACAGAAAAATGTAATTTTTTGAATGCTGTAGTTTTTTAAAATAAACTTCAACAATGGGAATTGTAATTAGAGAGTCTTTACAGATTACAGTTCATATTTACATTCAAGAATTGTTTACATTTTTCTTTTGTTGCTCTTATCAGTACATATTCTTATTTTTGCATTTAACGCCTTAACTTATTCAATTTTAGGACAATGTATAACAGAAAATCTAATTTTGGGAATGCTGTATTTTTGTAAAATAAAGTTCAACAATGAGAATTGTAATTAGAGTGTTATTACAGATTGCAGTTCATATTTATATTCAAGCTTTGCTTACATTTTTATATTGTTGCACTTATCAATATACTTTCATATCGTTGCATTTAACACTGTAACTCATTCAATTTTACGACGATGTATAACAGAAAAATCTAATTTTGGGAATGCTGTATTATTGAAAAATAAAGTTCAAGAATGGGAATTGTGATTAGAGTGTTATTACTGATTGCAGTTCGTATTTATATTCTAGCTTTGTTTACATTTTTATATTGTTGCACTTATCAATGTACAGTCATATTGTTGCATTTAACACAATAAATTATTCAATTTTAAGACATTGTATAACAGAAAAATCTTGTTTTGGGAATGCTGTATTGTTGTAATATAAAATTCAACAATGGGAATAGCAATTAAAAAATTTTACAGATTGCAGTTCATATTTCTATTCAATCTTTGTTATATTTTTATATTGTTGCACTTATCAATACATAATCATATTGTTGCATTTAATGCTATAACTTATTCAATATTATGAAAATGTATAACAGAAAAATCTAATTTTTTGAATGCTGTGTTGTTGTAAAATAAACTTCAACAATGGGAATTGTAATTAGAGAGTCTTTACAGATTACAGTTCATATTTACATTCAAGATTTGTTTACATTTTTCTTTTGTTGCCCTTATAATACATATTCATATTTTTGCATTTAACGCCTTAACTTATTCAATTTTAGGACAATGTATAACAGAAAAATCTAATTTTGGGAATGCTGTATTGTTGTAAAATAAAGTTCAACAATGAGAATTGTAATTAGAGTGTTATTACAGATTGCAGTTCATATTTATATTCAAGCTTTTTTTACATTTTTATATTGTTGCACATATCAATATACGGCCATATTATTGCATTTAACACTGTCACGTATTCAAATTTACAACAGTGTATAACAGAAAAATCTAATTTTTAGAATGCTGCATTGTTGTAAAATAATGTTCAACAATGGGAATTATGATTAGAGTGTTATTACAGATATCAGTTCGTATTTATATTCTAGCTTTTCTTACATTTTTATATTGTTGCACTTATCAATATACAGTCATATTGTTGCATTTAACGGTATAACTTTTTCAATTTTACGACAATATATAACAGAAAAATCTAATTTTGGAAATGCTGTATTGTTGTAAAATAAAATTCAACAATGGGAACTGTAATTAGAGTGTCTTTCCATTTTACATTTCATATTTATATTCAAGCTTTTTTTACATTTTTATATCGTTGCACTTATCAATACACGGTCATATTCTTGCATTTAACACTGTAACGTATTTAATTTTACAACAGTGTATAACAGAAAAATCTAATTTTGGGAATGCTCTTTCTTGTAAAATAAACTTCAACAATGGGAATCGTGATTAGAGTGTTATTATATATTGCAGTTTGTATTTATATTCTAGCTTTGTTTACATTTTTATATTGTTGCACTTATCAATATACAGTCACATTTTTGCATTTTACACGATAACTTATTCAATTTTACAATTATGTACAACAGAAATATCTACATTTTGGAATGCTTTATTGTTGTAAAATAAACTTCAACAATAGGAATTGTAATTATGGTGTCTTTACGTATTACAGTTAATATTGATATTCAAGCTTTGTTTATATTTTTATATTGTTGCACATATATATACATAGTCATATTGTTGCATTTAATGCTATAACTTATTCAATTTTACGACAAAGTATAACAGAAAAATCTAATTTTGGGAATGCTGTATTGTTGTAAAATAAAGTTTAATAATGGGAATTGTAATTAGAGTGTTATAACAGATTGCATTTCATATTTATATTCAAGCATTTTATATTTTTATATTGTTGCACATATATATACAAAGTCATATTGTTGCATTTAACGCTATAACTTATTCTATTTTACGACAATGTATAACAGAAAAATCTTGTTTTGGGAATGCTGTATTGTTGTAAAATAAAGTTCAACAATGGGATTTGTAATTAGAGTGTTATTACATATTGCAGTTCATATTTCTATTCAAGATTTTTTATATTTTTATATTGTTTCACTTATCAATACATAGTCATATTGTTGCATTTAACGCTATAACTTATTCAAGTTTACGACAATGTATAACAGAAAAATCTAATTTTGGGAATGCTGTATTGTTGTAAAATAAAATTGAACAATTGGAACTGTAATTAGAGTGTCTTTCCATTTTACATTTCATATTTATATTCAAGCTTTTTTTACATTTTTATATTGTTGCACTTATCATAGAAGGCGGCAGCCTTCAAGTGAAGCAGCTTTAAACCTACCATCGTCAAAACCTACCATCGTCATAAGGGTAGATGCGGAACTTCATATATACAGCTAACTCAACATCAAAGAAAATCGGAAAAGCCGCCTTCTAATAACTCAGCAAATATTGGTCAGAATGGTCCAATTTTTTTAATATAGTCTTATATTCCCAGTCTAATCCTATCCTATAATTTTTACATTTCTACGTGCCGTATATTTTTAGATCTCGATAACCATTTTAAAACTGAAATTGATGGTGTTTGTTCCTGATAATGAGATCTAGAAAACGGGCTGGGAGATTTTATTAAAACTTATATATAATATGAATCTCTTTAAGATAGAGGTAATAAGACTTGCCTTGTTTCTAGGAAAACTCTTGTTTGTTATATATTGGTCTTGGAAAATTAGACTATATTAGCTCGCGGATTACATGTTATTCTATGGGTTAGCAGACGAAGCAGGAGTGAAAAACCTTATGTACTTATGGTCACAGTTAAAACACTCAAATCGAAGCAATAAATGTTTTTTAAACTACAAAAACATCTTATCATGTGCTTTAAAACATTCAATAAATATATACTAAATCAAATTTCTATTTATATTGCCTTTATTTTTCGTAAGAAGAAAATATTACGTTTCTTACATTGGATATTTTTGCATTTTGTGGAAAAAATATTTTGAATCCTTTTTTAAAATAGGAAAATATTTTTTAATTATACATATTCAATATACTTTCGACTTATGATTTTTTTTTTAAGTTTACAAACAAGAATTATTTTTAATAATTTGCTTTAGAATCCCATGTATTCATACGCGTTTAGATAGTTTTGTTTTGAATCGTAATCGAATTCGCTGGCGGTAAGCTTTGTACTTGGCACTTGTTGTTTTTAGCATGTATGTTGTGTAATTTGCGAAATATTCAATTCCAGGAGACGAACGTGAAGCTAAACCATCTATAATGAAAAAGAAAGGTAAATAAATATTTTTTGACACTCATTATTAAAGTATTATTTAAAAAGTGGTGTATACATTAGTTAGCATGTTGATTTGATTTCAAACCAACATAAACTATCACAGAATGTGTAAACTATTGCTAAATTTTGGTAAACAAACTATATTTATAATTGACCAACAGTTAAACCAAGTGCTTGTGAATTCTAAAATTCTCAAAATAGATTGTTTTTAAGTTTATAGATGTCCTTATCATATGAATTAATTAACAATAATTATATGAATTAATTAACAATACTAAGTTTTAAGTGTTGTAAAAATTGTGCTTTTTTATTTCATTTATTAATTTCTGTGATTAATAACCCAGGATGTTAATTTTTAGATTAAAATTGCTTGAATATGTTATTCAAAATGCATTTATTATTTTTTCTTATGCATTTTTGTCGCTATTAATTTTCATTTTGAAACTGTGCCTTTTTATCTTAGCTTAATGGCCAGTAAATCCAGGTTTTAAACAATTTTTAAAATAAGTAAGTGCACTTATTATTGGAAATTGTGAACAAACTAGTATTTATCAACAAATTACAGCAGTATTTTGATAATTCAAAAGAAAGTAATGAAGTTAATTTGTTCTTACATGCATTAGTGACTGTGGCTATAAAGATTTCAGAGATTTAAAAACAAATTAGTTGCACTCATTGTTTTTTTTCTTCATGTACACACAGTGCTTATACAACATGCATTAGTGATTGCATTTTTAATTAATTTTGTGTATTTTACGGATTGTTGCACAGCAATTTTGCTGCAGCCTGAGTGTTTTGTTTTTGTTTTGTTTTCATGTGCTCTAAGTGTTATACATGCAGTAGTTGGACTGCTTTAACGAGTTTTATTTTAGCGAGTGAGAGTTTTAGGCCCTTTTTTTCTGATGTAAACGTTGTTGTTTTAATGTATTTGTTTCACAATATTGTCACTGGATTTCTTTAGTTCAGGTATCACTCATTTCTTCCAGATATTGGGAATCTGCATGCTACCGCATAGTTTGCTGTATCTATTAATTTTTGTTGTTTGTTTTCATATGGGCATAATGTTCATACATTTGTTATTGACTGCGGCTTTGAGAAATTTCATGCGTTTTAGAGACCATTGCATAAGTTTGCTGCATCCAGTAATTTGACATGCACTTAGCTCTCATTATCCATTAGTTACTGTAGCTTTAACATATTTCATGCATCCTATTATTTCATTAATAATTTCGAAATTCCATGTTTATATTTTAAAATGTTATTTAGCAGTTGCCACGGAGGTACTACAGCACATCATTGTAGTCTGCATTAGATGCTGTTCAAAATAGAATTTTTTTTTTCTTCCTAAGAGTCTGATTATTTAATTCCAAGCATGAAAAATTTTGTCTCAGATCACAAACTGAATACAAAAGTATTGTAATAGTTAATAATACGTTATAGAAATCAATAATCAAAATATAAAAGCATTAGCCTTACAGCTTAGAACATAGCATTATTAATTAACTGCATTTATAAATTGGACATCTAAAATGGAAAATCTTAATATATTTTTATAATGTTAGAATTTACAAGCATTTAAAGTTGGTTAAGCAAATAATTCTTAACCAAATATTAACGATAACATTGGTTTAAAAAGAAATAACTTATACTTCTATGCTTTAATAATGAGTTTCATAAAATATAAATTTACCCCCTTTTTTTTCTATAGATGTTTTAATTTCATATTCATTGTCTCGAAATTGAAGTATTTCTTTCTAACATTCTTTTACAAAAATGTTTGATAATTTAAGGCTTTTTTTATCTGAAAAAAAAAAAAAAAAAAAAAAAAAAAAACAGGCCTTGTTTCTGCTTATGAACACAAAATCCTCAAATAAACTTGAATCCATTATTTAAATAAATTGCATAACATACCTAAGAAGAAAACATGTTTAAAATTCAATTTAACACAAGAGATTAAAAATTTTTAATTCAAATAATGTAAAGTTACTGTTACTAACACACTAACAAGTAAATATTTTAAAATACTAACAGCTAATAATGGGCTATAAATAATTAAATTTTTTAGTTTTGTCATTTCTAAAATGTAATTGTTTAAATTCTATTTGAGTTGAACCTCATCCAAACCCTACAAAATATTCTATCAAACCTTAATTCAATCTAAAAAAAAAAAATCTGACAATACACACTGACAAGCAGAGTTGTATAATATACACGCACGCCATGTGCAGAAAATTTTATGAAGAAACAATTTTTATTTATTTATTTTGACAAAGAATTGCGTAAAAAAAAAAAAAAAGTGTATCTCAACAAAGAATCATGTAAAAAAAACCCAACATTTCGACAAAATACTACGCGAAAAACGTGAATTTCGTCCAAAGACCGCAATAAAAACGTTAATTCAGTCAATGAATCGCATAAAAAACATGAATTCCATGCATGAATCGCATAAAAAATATGAATTACATGCATGAATCGCATAAAAAAATGTGAACTACATCCATGAATCGCTAAAAAAAAAAGGAAATTGCATAAAAAATGGGAATTACGTCCACAAATTGCTTAAAATGTGAATTACGTCCATGAATCATGTAAAAAAGCGAGAATTATATTCATTAATTGTATGAAAAACGCAAATTACGTTTATGAATTGTGTAGTAAAACATGAATTATGTTCATAAACCGCTCAAAAAACACGAATTTTGGCGGCAGAAAGCTGAAATGGAATTACCTCTATAAAATGCATAAAAATAGCGAATTGCATTCATGAATTGTATAAAAAATGTGAAATATGTTCATGATTCGCTCAAAAAATGCAAATTACATCCATGAATTGCATAAAAACGTGAATTACGTTCATAAATCACTCAAAAAATGTGAATCACTTCCATGAATTGTGAAAAAAAAAATAATAACATTCATACTTTGCAAAAAATGCGAATTACGTCCAAGAATTGGTAAAAAAAGCGAATTACATTCATAAATCCTATAAAAACACAAATAACGTCAATAAATCGATCAAAAAACGCAAATTTCGTTGATAGAAAGCTCAAAAAATGCAAATTATGTCTATGAATCGCATAAATATAGCAAATTACGTCCATAAATCATGTAAAATGTAAATTACATTCATTAATTGCATAAAAATCGCGAATTATGTCCATGAATCGCTCAAAAAAAGCGAATTTCATAAAAAATGCGAATTACGTCCACAAATCGCTCAAAACGTAAATTACGTCGATGAATTGTGTAAAAAAGTGAGAATTACGTTCATAAATTGTATAAAAAACGCAAGTTACGCCTATGAATTGTGTAGTTAAACGGGAATTATGTTCATAAATCGCTCAAAAAACACGAATTTTGGCAGCAGAAAGCTAAAATGCAAATTACGTCTATAAATCGCATAAAAATAAAGAATAGCGTTTTGCATTCATGATTTGCATAAAAAACGCAAATTACATTCATGAATCGCTCAAAAAATGCAAATTACGTCCATGAATCACATAAAAATGTGAATTATGTTCATAAATCACTCAAAAAATGGAAATCACTTCCATGAATCGTGCAAAAAAACACGAATAACATTCATAAATTGCAAAAAATGTGAATTACGTCCAAGAATTGTGTAAAAAAAGCAAATTACATTCATAAATCCTATAAAAACACAAATAACGTCAATAAATAGATCAAAAAACACAAATTTCGTCGACAGAAAGCTGAAAAAACGCAAATTATGTCTATGAATTGCATAAAAATAGCAAATTACGTCCATAAATTATGTAAAATGTAAATTACATTCATTAATTGCATAAAAATTGCGAATTATGTCCATAAATTGCTCAAAAATGCAAATTACATTCATAAATCTCATAAAAAACACGAATGATGACCATAAATTGCGCAAAAAATGCGAATTACACCCAACATTAATTTGCAGAAAGTTTTTGGTTTTATACAACTCTGCCAACAAGAACCTAAAAGTTATCCTGAAACCCATTCTAAACCAACAAAAATTTAATGGTAAGATAAATTTGTCCAAGAAAGGCAAAATAATTTCCATTGACATACATTGACCAGAATCGAAAAATTCCTATTGAAATCTATCCTATACAATCCAAAACCAGAAAGAAAAAAATCCCTCCAAGAGTAATTCAATCTATCTTCTGCAAAATAAAATACATTGAAAAGCAACTGAACAAGAACCTGAAAATTACATTTGAAGTCAAACCGAAACCAGATTCAACTCCTCCCCCCCCCCAAAAAAAAAAATTATCCAGCCATATCTCAATTCGGGAAAGAAAACTTAATTTCCATGGATACGCGTGATCAGAAATCTGGAAATTCCAATTAGTCTATCTTAAACCTAATCTGAACCTGGAAAAGGAAATTCCATATAACAAGAACCCAATATCTATACAGGACAAAATATTTTCCATTAAAGCGCAACCTGACCAGAACTTGAAAATTCCATTTGAATTGAACCTGATCGAAACCTGAAAAAAAATTTCCATCGAACCTTAACATAATCCGAAAAAGAGAAAATTATTTCTGCCGATACACACCGACAAGAGTCTGAAAGTTAACATGAAACCTAATCCAGACCCGAAAAGGAAAAAACAATGGAAACAGAAGTCTGTCCAAGAAAGACCAAATAATTTCAGTCCACATACACTGACAAGAATTACAATTGAAATCTATCCTAAACCCAGTTCAAATACTACCCCCCCCCAAAAAAAAAAAAAATTCCAATTGTAACCCAATCTATCTGCGACAAAATAATATACTTGAAATGCAACTCAATAAGAACCTGAAAATTCTATTTGAAGTCAATCCGAAACCAGATTGAATCTTAAGTATTTGCATTCATGAATTGCATAAAAAAATTGTGCAAAAAAACACGAATAACATTCATAAATTGCAAAAAATGGGAATTACGTCCAAGAATTGGTATAAAAAACGAATTACATTCATAAATCCTATAAAAACACAAACAACGTCAATAAATCGATCAAAAAACGCAAATTTCGTTGATAGAAAGCTCAAAAAACGTAAATTATGGCTATGAATTGCATAAATATAGCAAATTACGTCCATAAATCATGTAAAATGTAAATTACATTCATTAATCGCATAAAAATCGCGAATTATGTCCATGAATCGCTCAAAAAAAAGCAAATTGCATAAGAAACGTGAATTGGGTCCACAAATCGCTCAAAACATGAATTACGTCCATGAATTGTTTAAAAAAGTGAGAATTACATTCAGAAATTGTATGAAAAACACAAATTATGTCTATGAATTGTGTAGTAAAACGAGAATTATGTTCATAAATCGCTCAAAAAACACGAATTTTGGCAGCAGAAAGCTGAAACGCAAATTACATCTATAAATAGCATAAAAATAGCGAATAGTGTTTTGCATTCATGAATTGCATAAAAAAGGCGAATTACATTCATGAATCGCTCAAAAAACACAAATTACATCCATGAATCGCCTAAAAACGTGAATTACGTTCATAAATCACTCAAAAAATGCGAATCACTTCCATGAATCGTGCAAAAAAACACTAATAATGTTCATAAATTACAAAAAATGCAAATTACGTCCAAGAATTGGTAAAAAAAGCAAGTTACATTCATAAATCCTATAGAAACACAAATAACGTCAATAAATGGATCCAAAAACGCAAATTTCGTTGAGAGAAAGCTCAAAAAATGTAAATTATGTCTACGAATCGCATAAATATAGCAAATTACGTCCATAAATCATGTAAAATGTAAATTACATTCATTAATCGCATAAAAATCGCGAATTATGTCCATGAATCGCTCAAAAAAAAAAAGCGAATTGCATAAAAAAATGCGAATTACGTCCACAAATCGCTCAAAACGTGAATTACGTTGATGAATTGGTAAAAAAGTGAGAATTACGTTCATAAATTGTATGAAAAACGCAAATTACGTCTATGAATTGTGTAGTAAAATGGGAATTATGTTCATAAACCGCTCAAAAAACATGAATTTTGGCAGCAGAAAGCTAAAATGCAAATTACGTCTATAAATCGCATAAAAATAAAGAACAGCGTTTTGCATTCATGATTTGCATAAAAAACGTGAATTACATTCATGAATCGCTCAAAAAATGCAAATTACGTCCATGAATCGCATAAAAATGTGAATTATGTTCATAAATCACTAAAAAAATGCAAATCACTTCCATGAATCGTGCAAAAAAACACGAATAACATTCATAAATTGCAAAAAATGAGAATTACGTCCAAGAATTGTGTAAAAAAAGCAAATTACATTCATAAATCCTATAAAAACACAAATAACGTCAATAAATCGATCAAAAAACACAAATTTCGTCGACAGAAAGCTGAAAAAACGCAAATTATGTCTATGAATTGCATAAAAATAGCAAATTACGTCCATAAATTATGTAAAATGTAAATTACATTCATTAATCGTATAAAAATTGCGAATTATGTCCATAAATTGCTCAAAAATGCAAATTACATTCATAAATCTCATAAAAAACATGAATGATGACCATAAATTGTGCAAAAAATGCGAATTACACCCAACATTAAATTAATTTGCAGAAAGTTTTTGGTTTTATACAACTCTGCCAACAAGAACCTAAAAGTTATCCTGAAACCCATTCTAAACCAGCAAAAATTTAATGGTAAGATAAATTTGTCCAAGAAAGACAAAATAATTTCCATTGACATACATTGACCAGAATCGAAAAATTCCTATTGAAATCTATCCTATACAATCCAAAACCAGAAAGAAAAAAATCCCTCCAAGAGTAACTCAATCTATCTGCTGCAAAATAAAATACATTGAAATGCAACTGAACAAGAACCTGAAAATTACATTTGAAGTCAAACCGAAACCAGATTCAACTCCCCCCCCCCCCCCAAAAAAAAAAAAAAATTATCCAGCCATATCTCGATTCGGGAAAGAAAACTTAATTTCCATAGATACGCGTGATCAGAAATCCGGAAATTTATCTTAAACCTAATCTGAACCTGGAAAAGGAAATTCCATATAACAAGAACCCAATATCTGTACAGAACAAAATATTTCCCATTAAAGTGCAACCTGACCAGAACTTGAAAATTCCATTTGAATTGAACCTGATCGAAACCTGAAAAAAAATTCCATCGAACCTTAACCTAATCCGAAAAAGAGAAAATTATTTCTGCCGATACACGCCGAGAAGAGTCTGAAAGTTAACATGAAACCTAATCCAAACCCGAAAAGGAAAAAACAATGGAAACACAAGTGTGTCCAAGAAAGACCAAATAATTTCTGTCCACATACACTGACAAGAATTTCAATTGAAATCTATCCTAAACCCAGTTCAAATACTTTACCCCCCCCCAAAAAAAAAAAATTCCAATTGTAACCCAATCTATTTGCGACAAAATAATATACTTGAAATGCAACTCAACAAGAACCTGAAAATTCCATTTGAAGTCATTCCGAAACTAGATTCAATCTTAAGTATTTGCATTCATAAATTGCATAAAAAAATTGTGCAAAAAAACACGAATAACATTCATAAATTGCAAAAAATGTGAATTACGTCCAAGAATTGGTAAAAAAAAGCGAATTACATTCATAAATCCTATAAGAACACAAACAACGTCAATAAATCGATCAAAAAACGCAAATTTCGTTGATAGAAAGCTCAAAAAACGCAAATTATGTCTATGAATCGCATAAATATAGCAAATTACGTCCAAAAATCATGTAAAATGTAAATTACATTCATTAATCGTATAAAAATTGCAAATTATGTCCATAAATTGCTCAAAAATGCAAATTACATTCATAAATCACATAAAAATCATGAATGATGACCATAAATTGCGCAAAAAATGTGAATTACACCCAACATTAAATTAATTTGCAGAGAGTTTTTGGTTTTATACAACTCTGCCAACAAGAATCTAAAAGTTATCCTGAAACCCATTCTAAACCAACAAAAATTTAATGGAAAGATAAATTTTTCCAAGAAAGACAAAATAATTTCCATTGACATACATTGACCAGAATCGAAAAATTCCTATTGAAATCTATCTTATACAATCTAAAACCAGAAAGAAAAAAATCCCTCCAAGAGTAACTCAATCTATCTGCTGCAAAATAAAATACATTGAAATGCAACTGAACAAGAACCTGAAAATTACATTTGAAGTCAAACCGAAACCAGATTCAACTCCCCCCCCCAAAAAAAAAAAAAAAATATCCAACCATATCTCGATTCGGGAAAGAAAACTTAATTTCCATAGATACGCGTGATCAGAAATCTGAAAATTCCAATTAGTCTATCTTAAACCTAATCTGAACCTGGAAAAGGAAATTCCATATAACCAGAACCCAATATCTATACAGGACAAAATATTTTCCATTAAAGCGCAACCTGACCAGAACTTGAAAATTCCATTTGAATTGAACCTGATCGAAACCTGAAAAAAAATTTCTATCGAACCTTAACCTAATCCGAAAAAGAGAAAATTAATTCTGCCGATACACACCGAGAAGAGTCTGAAAGTTAACATGTAACCTAATCCAAACCCGAAAAGGAAAAAACAATGGAAACACAAGTCTGTCCAAGAAACACCAAATAATTTCTGTCCACATACATTGACAAGAATTTCAATTGAAATCTATCCTAAACCCAGTTCAAATACTACCCCCCCCCCCAAAAAAAAAAAAATTCCAATTGTAACCCAATCTATCTGCGACAAAATAATATACTTGCAATGCAACTCAACAAGAACCTGAAAATTCCATTTGAGGTCGATCCGAAACCAGATTCAATTCCCCCCCCCCCTCAAAAAAAATATCCAATCAAATCAAGATTTTAGAAAAAAAAAAAAAAAAAAAAAAAAGAACAATTTATGTCGATATGTACTGACCAGATCATGGAAATTCCAATAGAAGTCTATCACAAACACGATCCGAACTCTTAACCTGAAACCCAATCCAATCCCCCCCCAAAAAAAGGTAAAATAAAAAAATTAGGAAATATAAATCTGTTCAAGAAAGACAAAATAATTTCCGTCCCCATCCACTGACCAGAATTGAAAACTAGTACTTGAAATGCAACTTGACAAGAACCTGAAAATTTCAATTCAAGTCAAACTGAATCGAGATTCAAACCCGAAAAAAAAAAACATATATTGACCAGAACCGGAAATTTTCAATTGAAGTCTATCCTAAACACAATCCAAACACTAAAAAAAAAAATCCCTCCAATAGTCAATCTATTTGCAACAAAATATTATAGATTGAAATGTAACTCAACAAAAACTTAAAAATTTCATTTCAAGTCAACCCATAACCAGATTTGAACCTTAAAAAAAATTTATCCAACCATATCCTGAAACGAGGAAGAAAATGTAATTTCCATTGATACGGACAAACTAGAAGCTGTAAATTCCGATTGAAGTCTATTTTAAATCCAATCCCTGCACAGAACAAAATATTTTCTGTGGAAATGCAATCTGACCAGAACTTGAAAATTACGTTTGAATTGAACTCACTCCAACATCCCCCCCCCAAAAAAAAAAAATTCTATGGAATCTTAACTTGATCCGAAAAAGGAAAAATAATTTCTGCTGATACACTTTGACAAGAACCCAATTTGAACTGAAATGAAAATCAGTGTAAACATTAATCTGTTTAAGAAAGACGAATTAATTTCTGTCAACATGCACTACCCAGAACCTGAAAATTCCTATTGAAATCTATCCCTAACCCAATTGAAAAAACACAAGAAAAAAAAAACTTCTAATTAGAACCTTTTTACCTGTGACAAAATAATATATTTTGAAATGCCACCTGAAAAT
The DNA here is from genome assembly GCA_964019185.1 of Maratus speculifer. Taxonomy (NCBI): domain Eukaryota; kingdom Metazoa; phylum Arthropoda; class Arachnida; order Araneae; family Salticidae; genus Maratus; species Maratus speculifer. The sequence continues at coordinate 369,826,314 of OZ025296.1, forward strand.
TCCATTTGAATCTGGTTTAAATTTTTCGGGTTTAGGGTAGATTTCAATTGGAATTTGTATTTATAGCTGTTTAGTAAATCAAATGTGATTCTTAATGGATAAATGTTATTTTACATGATTTATGAGAAAAAAATAAAAAAATTTCAAGTCGTCAAAATATTACGTACAATGTTGAAAATCTAGAAAAGACTTTTGATGTATTGCACTGCAAGAAACCCTAAGAAAATATGGAATATTTTTTAATAGCTGTCTGCTTTTTTCATAAAATTGTTTAAAAAAAAATTAAAATCTAAAAAACATGAAATGTTTAAATTTATGTACTTTGCATGTTTTATGCTTAGTGACTGAAATGTTCAATAAAAATATATTAGTTTTATTTTGTAAGTTAAGTCGCCCAAGAATGGAAAGTTTCATATGAAATGAAAATATTTAATAAATAAGAGAGTCCTGATTTTCTTTCTTTGTCAGTTAAACATTTTCCTAATTGAAGTATGAAACTTATAGGGTGGACCTGGGTAATTCCTGATCAAAAAACACTAACATCTAAATATCTTTTTAATATTTACAATAGATGTGACCAAATTTAGCACGGTTAATGATTCACCATGTTTCTATTCAATAAAATATAGGCTTTGATTAAAATATTATTTAAAGTTTGCTTAATTAAAATTTTTTGATTCTCGGTAAGTACCCTGGGAACATTGTAATTATCAATTACACCGGGGCAATTACCAATCAGGATATTCTTGTACAAATGATAGGTACATTGATTAATTTAGAATATATATTGTCAATTTTAATATAAGCCTGATTTAATTAAATGCCTTCATCCATCTGCAATAATTTTATCAATGTGTAAAGGAAAAAAAAAAAACAAGAACGAAAAGTTATGTGTGCAACATAGAATATGATGCAACTTCCAACATATTCTGAATACTATTAACCTACTATTTTCATCCATATGCAGTAATTTTTCCACCCAGTGCAAAGAACAAAACATACCTAACAAGAACAAAGAATCATGCATACTGCATCGATTATGATGCATTTTCCTACACATTCTGAATACTGTAAACTTATTGTCATTCATGTACAAGAATTTTACCATTCTGTGCAAAAAACAAAGCGTAATTAACGACAATAAAAATTTTTGCATACAGTATGTTTAGATACTTTCCAATTCATTCTGAATACTTTAAACCTATAGTTTTCATCTTTATACAGTAATCTTCCCACCCTATGCAAACAGGAAAACATAAATAAACTAACAAGAATGAAAAATTACGCATAAATATAGATTATGAAACACTTTCCAATACATGTTCAATATTGTAATCCTATCATTTTAATCTATTTGCAGTAATTTTACCAATCTATATAAAGAACAAATCATAACTAACAAGAACGAAAAACATATGTGCAACATAGATTATGAAACATTTCCAGAATATTCTGAATATTGTAACGCATATAGTCTTAATCAATCTGCAATATTACCAACCTATACATAGGTTGAAACATAATTAACAAGAATCATGCATGCAGCATAGATTATGAAATACCTTCCAGCATATTCTGAATATTGTATCCCTGATCATTTTAATCCATCTGCAGTATATGTATCAACATGTGTAAAGAATAAACATAGTTAACAAGAATGAGAAATTATACATACAGCATAGATTATAAAACCCTTTCTGGGATGTATGGTGCTGAATGTACATTACCTTCTTATCTTTTACTAACGTATTTTACTACAGAGTTGTTTTTAACAAAATCAAGTAGTACAGCACACATTAATAAAATATGAAATATCTTTTTTTTAAGTGGATGGGGGATGGGTAATTAAACGCGAATGAATCATGAATATGAATTTTTTGCGTTAGTCTTTTTTTTTTATCATTAACCTAAAAAAAGCAATGATATCAATACAAAAAACCCTTAACGGGTTAAAAGCTTGTGACGCAGCAGTTTATCTTACATCTCTAAGAATTTTAAGTTTGGGACTTAAAACTAATGATATCAAAATTTATGTGACGCTATGCTATTAATATATATATATATATATATATATATATATATATATATATATATATATATATATATATATATATATATATATATATATATTAATTTATTCATTAATGCTTTATCATTTACATCTTTCATAATTTCCAAATATGAATCTTAAAAGTTATGATATCAAAATTTAAGTGACGCCTTGATGAGACTTTAAACGATGTTTTAAAATTCTATTTATTTATTTATTTATTTATTATCTAAATACATTTACATATCTAAACAATACTTTTCATTTTCCAATACACTGTTAAATACATCACTTTCACTGAATATATATAATGCACTGAAATGTTTCATTTGAATAAATTGGCTTATCTTTTGTGCTACGCTATCCAAAATCAAAAGTAACATTAAAATAAATATTTTTGCGTCATTGTATCTATTTGCATATATTTAACTTAGTTTAGATACAATGGTGCAAAAATATTTATTTAAATGTTACTTTTGATTTTGGATAGCGTAGCACAAAAGATAAGCCAATTTATTCAAATGAAACATTTCAGTGCATTATATATATTCAGTGAAAGTGATGTATTTAACAGTGTATTGGAAAATGAAAAGTATTGTTTAGATATGTAAATGTATTTAGATAATAAATAAATAAATAAATAGAATTTTAAAACATCGTTTAAAGTCTTATCAAGGCGTCACTTAAATTTTGATATCATAACTTTTAAGATTCATATTTCGAAATTATGAAAGATGTAAATGATAAAGCATTAATGAATAAATTTTAATATATATATATATATATATATATATATATATATATATATATATATATATGACGATTTCAGGAGAACTCGAATTATTTCCACTGGTTAAACAGAAACACGCAGTCATGGCAAGCGAGGGAAAAAACAAAAATAATAAATAAATGTAGAAGATCCAATAATTAGTCATGGGCTGCTGTAAATTCATTTATTAAATTCGTGATAATGAGGAAGGAAAAGCTCCTTGTTGCAAAAATTCCATCATTATTTCAGCGAGCTGTCCTCATCGAAGAAGCAACCCAAGAAATCTTCAGAATCTTCCTTTCATCTCGAGACTTCCCCCTTTTAAACTGAAAAGAAAGTTCTGGAACATTCGGTAACCTCAAACCATCATTCTTTCATGTAAACAGAATTCTTGTCCAGTTACGAGACTATTTTAAACAGACGATAAATTTATTTAAAAAAAAATACTATTTAACCAATTTATAATTGACTCCGAATTTTAAATATCTTAGGCAGACGATTTTTATACATGATTAATTTTAAGAGAAAAAGAAAAGAAATGAATTTATTAATATGCACATTATCGTTGACGGCGGAAAAATAAATAAATAGATAAAATAAAATAATGATATTTTTTGAAAGGTATGGTTTTGGAATAAATTTAATAAGAATTTCTTAAAAAGGGTTGATAAAAACATAGAAGAAATCAGTTTTATTTGGAATATTAAGAAATAAAGTTTTAATTGAGAATATTTTTAATTTAGAGCCATCTTTTTAAATTTACGCATACTGGAATAATGTTTTTTAAGGCAAATTAAGAATTTATATCGTCTGCACACAGATTAACAGATTAGATCTAGAAATAAGATTTTAATTTAATAATTTGAAGTGAGTACGGAATATTATTATAAGAAAATTAAGATAGTATAGAGGTTAGTTTTGGCGAAAAAAAAATTTAAATTTGTAATATTATCCCCCCTCCCCAAGACTTTGTATGAAATTGATAGTTAAATAAAACTACAAGTTCAGACAACAGAAATATAATAATTTAGAAAAGTTAAATTTTGGAATAAAACTGTCAAACTCAGGAAGCCAAGAGATGGAAGAAAAGAAAATTAACGCAATATAAAAAATATTAGCGATTAAAATAAAATAGTTAAGAGAAAATAATTCTGAATTAAATTTAGATAGGAGCATTTCCCTGAAAGAAATACAATAATGTTACAACATCACTTACCATTTGTAAGTGCATAGGAGATAATACATATAATAACAGTAAATAAGTTATGAATATTAATAAGCAAGAGATAAAAATATAATAAAAACAATAAAAGTTCGTTCTCATGGAAGTTTAAATAACTACAATGACTTAATGCATAGTGTATTTTAAATAAGTCCTTTAAATGAAAAAAGTCTTTCAAGAATATATAAAAGAGTCTTTTTCAATGTCCAGTGAATACAGTCTCTTTAATTAAATATCTCCAAATCTAGTTTAAGCTTTGTTTTTTATGTTATGTTGGATCCAACATCTTTCAATAATATATCAATTTTTCAATAATAAATAGCATCACTCTCAATATCAATAATAAATAATATAGAAAAATTTAAATAATAACAATGTCAACAATAATAAGTAATAGTATAATAAGACTCCATATCCTAATATTTTTCAATAAGAATATAATTAATACTAAACTTCATCATAGAAATCATAATAATAATAATAATAGTAAAACAAGAGTATAATCAAAAGAAAATATCACTATTTGTTTATTATTGATAGGGAAAATATTGGTTGAGGATAAAAATAATTACATAGCAACTAAATAATTTTCTTATCTTCTAATAGCATAAGAAAGTATTTTTTGCTAGCCGAAAGCATAAATAAAAAAAAATCATAATAATTCCAAAATCCAAATAAAATTAAATCTAACTATTTAGAAAATGGACTCTCAACCAGTATTTCCTTACAATAATTCCTCTCTGATACTCTTTTACAAAATTGTCAAATTTGGTTATAAGTTTTCAATGCCAAATGTAGAATAATGTTTTATCCACACATGGTTTATAAACTTTAATAATAAAATACAATAGGAATGAAAGTTGTCATTCTTAATTGTGAAATGGAAATAAAAATAGTGTGCTTTTTTGAAAAACTTTTAATATCTAGTTTTCACAATCACTGAAAATCACATATTATGTTATAGGTTTGAGTAGAGTCATTAGATTTTATAACTATTATCATATAATATCTGCTGAATAAATAGAGTAATACTAATGTCAAATAAATGAGTAAATATAGTTAGACTTAAACACCCTTAAAATTAATTTATCAACATCAATTTGAAAGCTTTTACAATCAAAGTGTTCACCTTATGCCTGCATAAGGAGCCCAATTTAATCCCAAAAACTCCCAAAAACAAGTAATATTCTTGTAGCGCTCCAAGAACATACCCGCTGATGTTGAAAATTATGGTTTTTTTATGGTAAATGGGTTTAATGGTTTAATGGTATTTGGTAAATGGTTATGGTAAAAGTTTTTTATGGTATTTTTTTATGGTTGTTTATGGTAAATTTAATCTATTGTCTTGACTTTAGTTTGATCTAGTGATTGTATCTGAGGTTTTGTTTGTTTTTTGGATTGCTCATGAAACAGTTTAAAATCTTCGGGTGAAAAATAGGGTCTTAATTTAGAAACATGCACAATAACGGAATTCTGTCCTGTCTCATAATTAAATTTATCTATTTCATAAGTTACATCAGAAAGTTTATTTATAATTTTATATGGTCCAGAGAAAGTAGGTTCTAATTTTCGAGTGTTAGGGTATTTGAATTCTTCATAAATTACAGAGTCTTGTATTTTTAATGGGCATTCGACAAAATTTCGATCATAGAGTCTTTTACTTTTAAGGTGAAATTCATGAGTTCGCGCTTTCGCAATTTTGAGGGCTTTGTCTACTGATGGGTAATAGTTTTGTTTTAAAGGAGATTCATAAGGCAATTGACCATAAAATAAATAGGCAGGTGGAAATTTGGTGATAGAATGGGGCGTATTGTTGTATTCTTCGATGACTTGGTTTAATAATCTAGTCCAAGGTATTTTAGAAGAAGTGGAATTAACTTTACATTTAAGCCTGGTAACTATAGTCTGATTAACTCGCTCTACTTTTCCATTGGTCTGAGGATGATGTGCAGATGTAAAACGCTGTTGAACATGATGATTTCTAAGGAATTTCTTAAACCTTGGAGATCTGAAAGATTTATGCCTGTCACTAAGTATTTTTTGAGGTGCTTTGATATTGAAAATTTGTTTTAAACAGTTAGTGTATGTTTCAGTGGTAACATTTTTGGAGGGAAAAGCCCAAACAAATCTAGTTGCATGATCTATTATTATGTGTAAGAATTTTTTTGTTGAGTTGTAATAGTTAAATCCACCAACAGTATCAATAGAAAGACATTCAAAAGGTTGATCTGTTGCTGGCATAGCTTGTAATAAGCCGAATCTTTTCTGTTTTGGTTTTTTATTTTTCTGACAGGTATCGCAATGTTTAACAAATTCGGTAATGTCTATTGTCATATTAGGCCAATAATAGTTGGGAGATATTAAATTAAGCATTTTTTGAATTCCTAAATGTCCAAAATTATCATGAGCAATATGGAGTAATTTTCTTCTTAATGACATTGGTACAACAATTTTTTTGAATCCCTTTTTCTGAACTATAATAATTCCATTCTCTTTTTTATATTTTTTGTCACAAACATTGTCTTTGTCTTGCATCTCTGTAATTTCTTTCCTATCTAGCAATAAACTAATATGTTGATTAAAATGACAAATAGGATTTCGTGACAACATGTCTGCTTCGACATTTGTTGAACCCTTTTCATATTTTATCTCATAATCAAACATACTAAGTTTGAGTGACCATCTAAAAAGCCTACCTCTTAAGTTTTTAACACTCTTTAACCATACTAGAGATGCGTGGTCCGTATGAATTGTAAACTTGACACCATGAAAGTAATGATAGAATTTGTCAAGAGTATCTATAATAGCTAAACATTCTAATTCAGTTATGAAATAATTTTGTTCATAACTCTTCAAAATTCTAGAATGATAAGCAATAGGATGTAAGAAATTATCTTTATCAGGTTGTTTTAGAACGGCACCTACTGCTATCTGAGAGGCATCTACAAACATATGTAAAGGTAATTTAGGATCATAAATTTTGAGGATGGGTTTAGCAATTAAAGAATTTTTTAATTTTTCAAAAGACTCCTGGCACTCTGAGTTCCATTCCCATATTGTGTCTTTTTTAAGTAATCGATTTAGAGGATATCTAATTTCAGTATATTTATTTATGAATTTATGGTAAACATTAATGGAACCTAGAAATCGTTGTAACTCTTTCACATTGGAAGGAGGTTTTAAATTTTTGATGGTTTCAATATTGGCATTTGCTGGTGTTATTGTTCCATTAGTAATTTCATAACCTAAGAAATTGATTTTATTTTGACCTAATTTACATTTAGAAAGTTTAAGTTTAATGTTTTCTTGTTTGCAAATGTTAAAAATTTGAGCTAAATGGTTTAAATGTTCTTCTAAAGAGGAAGAGAAAATTATAATATCATCAAAATAGTGGCACGCAAAGTCGATTTTATATTTATTAAGGATTCTTCGAATGGTTCTGTTGAATATGGGAGGGCCCGTTTTTATGCCAAAAGGGAGCACGAGCCACTCAAAAAGTCCAAAATTGGTTGCAAATGCTAATTTTTCTGTATCGGATGGATGTATTGGTATGTGCCAGTAGCCAGAGGCTAAATCCAAAGTTGAAAAATACTGAGCACTACTCAATTTATCTAAAATTCCATCGATACGGGGCAAGGGTTCTGCATCATTTTTAATTATTGCGTTTAATTTTCTATAGTCTATACATAATCGCTTTTTTTTACCTTCCTCTCTTTTCATAACTAGTGTAACAGGGGCAGAATAGGGGCTATTACTTTCCTTTATCAGTCCGGCTGCTAACAATGATTGAATTTGGTTTTTTATTTCTATTTCTTCTAGAGGAGATGTTCGGTAGGGCCTCAAAGATATAGGTAGGTCTGAGTTTAGTATAACGCGTTGTGGTTCAATATTAATCCTACCCACATCATATTTATGCTTTGCAAAAATATCACTATAAATATGAACTAATTCCCTTAAATTTACATCTTGAATTAAATTTATTTCCCCAGTTAAATCTGAATCCGAATTATCGCGAAAATTTTGAAGAGTCATGGAACCTCTATAATCAGGATGCACATTAATTGCGTGATCATATTCAACACAGTCTTCATTTTTCATAATATTTCCCCAAGTAGATTGTAACTCTATATCATGATTATTTACATTCAGTGTTTCATTATCATAATTATCTATTGCTACAGTATTACCAGTATTTAATTTCATATCTTTTTTATATTCAGAGGTTACAAATTCATTAGATTGATCCCTGTTTTGTTGTACTTGGTCCATATTTACTGTATTGAAATGAAGGGATCTCTCATTATGTATGGATATACTGTTAGTTATAATTTTCCTTCCCTGCCTTACAATACAATTTTTACAATCTATGGTTAATTTAAATTTAGAACATTCTTTTAAACCCAAAATAGCGTAATCAAAATTTGTATTGCATACTAAAAAGTTAACATATTTTTTAATTTTACCCACTTTTAGAAGAACACTACATTTTTTATTTATATGTAAGAATCCTTTTGCCTGACCAATGGTAACTGAGGGTATAGTCTCAATTTTAGCATTAAGTTTTTTAACAAATTTAATTGGCAATATTGCAATAGTTGAGCCAGTATCTACAACACATGGTAAATTATAATTATTTGTATATCCATACACAATTAATTGTCAAATATTATAAGAATTATTTTGTGAGCTACTTGGAAGAGTATCAGAGGAGTGCAACTCACTCCTAAAAATACATTCTCTTTCCCAATGAAAAGCATTACTGACACCCCTATTTGTGCATATCCTACAAGGTCTTGAAGGGTATGAATTTTGAATATAATTATTTTGACAACTCTAGGTCTTTGAAACTGAGATTGCCTTTGGGGAATCCAATTCCTAGGTGTATTATTGGGCCTAACTGGCTGAATCCAGGGCCTAGTTGGTTGAAAAGGTTGAAAATTTTGTCTAGCTGATGGTTGATTTATTACTTGGTTTGAAACTAGTGGGGTGGAAACTTCCACGAATTGTTTGACAACCCGGTACCATTCTGTGGTACTACTAGGAGGATTTATAATAATACTGTTTTTGAATTCTGGTTTTAAACCATCAGTTAAACCTTGTAATAGTATATTTTCACTAAGATGTAATTTCCTACCAATTTCCACTTTCTTACGAAAATAAGTTTCTAAATTGTCTAAATTATCTAATTTCAGGTTTGAAAAATCAGAAAAACTCGGGATGTCTAATTGAATGAATCTTTCTATCAAAATTTTCTTAATTTGTTCATAATCCGTACAATTTAAACAGTCATTGATATAAATTTTTTGCGCTTCACCTTTCAAATATTGCGCAATAGAATTAAATTTCCATTCTAGATTTTTCTGTTCCCTATCACATGTTTTATCAAAATAAGTTAACCAAGACAAAATGTTCATTCCAGAACTCGGGTCAAACGGTATGAACTTAGGATCTTCCATAATTTTTTTATTCTTACTCATTAGAATAAATGAAGCACTTCTATTTTCTTTATTAAATCCTGATCGTAAAATCATTCGCAATAAATTTCAAAGTTAATAATTTCTATCAATTACATATTTTTTCAAAATTACTATATCAGATCCATAACATACAATAAATAATAGAATAATAAATAAATTAGAAATTTAATAAATTAACTTCAAATTACTCTCATCAATAAAATAATAAATAAATAAATAAATAATAAATACTTTCCATCAATCATAAATAGAATAGAAATAATAATCAAAACATTTAATAAAATAAACTTACAGTTCCCGAAAAATCTTCAATAAAATCCATTCTTTATTAAATTCCTCATCAAATACCTTTCGCATACTCACCACTTTGAAGTTATTAATTTTCAAAAATTTGTCATTATGACCATGATTATCTTGAGTCATCATTTACACATAAACAGCAAAAAGGTGGAATATCAGGCCTCAGGAATTCACGAGATATTTAGAAGAAATCTTTCAAACCACTCGGACAGAAAGCTGTTTAACATTAAAATCTCCTCTGTTACATTCACTCGAGGAATCAAAAGGTAATGGCAATTCTTGCTTAATAACACTTTCAATCATGGCGGGAAAAATTTTCGGCGATTCATATTTTTGTCATCACTTCGTTTCAGTAGATTCATTTCAAAATCCGAAACAGGCACTAGCACAGGCATTACCTATCCTGTGCGACTTTTCGATTAGTTGTGACGATTTCAGGAGAACTCGAATTATTTCCACTGGTTAAACAGAAACACGCAGTCATGGCAAGCGAGGGAAAAAACAAAAATAATAAATAAATGTAGAAGATCCAATAATTAGTCATGGGCTGCTGTAAATTCATTTATTAAATTCGTGATAATGAGGAAGGAAAAGCTCCTTGTTGCAAAAATTCCATCATTATTTCAGCGAGCTGTCCTCATCGAAGAAGCAACCCAAGAAATCTTCAGAATCTTCCTTTCATCTCGAGACTTCCCCCTTTTAAACTAAAAAGAAAGTTCTGGAACATTCGGTAACCTCAAACCATCATTCTTTCATGTAAACAGAATTCTTGTCCAGTTACGAGACTATTTTAAACAGACGATAAATTTATTTAAAAAAATATTATTTAACCAATTTATAATTGACTCCGAATTTTAAATATCTTAGGCAGACGATTTTTATACATGATTAATTTTAAGAGAAAAAGAAAAGAAATGAATTTATTAATATGCACATTATCGTTGACGGCGGAAAAATAAAAAAATAGATAAAATAAAATAATGATATATTTTGAAAGGTATGGTTTTGGAATAAATTTAATAAGAATTTCTTAAAAAGGGTTGATAAAAACATAGAAGAAATCAGTTTTATTTGGAATATTAAGAAATAAAGTTTTAATTAAGAAAATTTTTAATTTAGAGCCATCTTTTTAAATTTACGCATACTGGAATAATGTTTTTTAAGGCAAATTAAGAATTTATATCGTCTGCACACAGATTAACAGATTAGATCTAGAAATAAGATTTTAATTTAATAATTTGAAGTAAGTACGGAATATTATTATAAGAAAATTAAGATAGTATAGAGGTTAGTTTTGGCGAAAAAAAAATTTAAATTTGTAATATATATATATTACAAATTTAAATTTTTTTTTTCGCCAAAACTAACCTTTATACTATCTTAATTTTCTAATAATAATATTCCGTACTTACTTCAAATTATTAAATTAAAATCTTATTTCTAGATCTAATCTGTTAATCTGTGTGCAGACGATATAAATTCTTAATTTGCCTTAAAAAATATTATTCCAGTATGCGTAAATTTAAAAAGATGGCTCTAAATTAAAAATATTCTTAATTAAAACTTTATTTCTTAATATTCCAAATAAAACTGATTTCTTCTATGTTTTTATCAACCCTTTTTAAGAAAGTCTTATTAAATTTATTCCAAAACCATACCTTTCAAAAAATATCATTATTTTATTTTATCTATTTATTTATTTTTCCGCCGTCAACGATAATGTGCATATTAATAAATTCATTTCTTTTCTTTTTCTCTTAAAATTAATCATGTATAAAAATCGTCTGCCTAAGATATTTAAAATTCTGAGTCAATTATAAATTGGTTAAATAATATATATTTTTTTTAAATAAATTTATCGTCTGTTTAAAATAATCTCGTAGCTGGACAAGAATTCTGTTTACATAAAATAATGATGGTTAGAGATTACCGAATGTTCCAGAACTTTCTTTGAGATGAAAGGAAGATTCTGAAGATTTCTTGGGTTGCTTCTTCGATGAGGACAGCTCGCTGAAATAATGATGGAATTTTTGCAACAAGGAGCTTTTCCTTCCTCATTATCACGAATTTAATAAATGAATTTACAGCAGCCCATGACTAATTATTGGATCTTCTACATTTATTTATTATTTTTGCTTTTTCCCTCGCTTGCCATGACTGCGTGTTTCTGTTTAACCAGTGGAAATAATTCGAGTTCTCCTGAAATCGTCACAACTAATCGAAAAGTCGCACAGGATAGGTAATGCCTGTGCTAGTGCCTGTTTCGGATTTTGAAATGAATCTACTGAAGAAGTAAAATGCTATGTAAATGAATCTACTGAAACGAAGTGATGACAAAAATATGAATCGCCGAAAATTTTACCCGCCATGGTTGAAAGTGTTATTAAGCAAGAATTGCCATTATCTTTTGATTCCTCGAGTGAATGTAACAGAGGAGATTTTAATGTTAAACAGCTTTCTGTCCGAGTGGTTTGAAAGATTTCTTCTAAATATCTCGTGAATTCCTGAGGCCTGATATTCCACCTTTTTGCTGTTTATGTGTAACTGATGACTCAAGATAATCATGATCATAATGACAAGAAAAAAAAAAAAAAAAAAAAAAACTTTTAGAGACAACTGAATGCAGATTACTACTTACTTTCATAATTTTCGTTATTCCTGTCTCCCCTAGGATCAGCTTGAAAATTTCTCCTTATCCGTGAGTTATTTTTAGATGTATTTAATTATTATGTGTATCCTTTTTACTGTATTTGTGTAGATAGTTCTTTGTTTGTAAGGTTTATTTATTTGTTTGTTTATTTTTCTGTGAGCCTTATTTATTTATCTTTTTATCTAGTTATGAGTCTTATTATTATTATTACTATTATTATTAGTACTTGTTGGAGTGAAAACATGTTTGTTCTTAAAAATTTAATTGAGGAGTATGATGTTCTTAAGATATTTACTGTTACTTATTAAGATTATTATGATATTTTTATGCACGTTTAAAGATAAGTTCGTAATAATAATGAAGTATAAAAGAACTCAGAAGCTCAAGTTATTTTTTAAAAGGTACATTTTCTAATTTATTGATATTGTTTGTTATCAAGAACTATTCTCAGAATGCAGTATTTTCATGAAAATGTTACTACAACTAGACATTTGAGCTGAAAATTAAGTTAACATTTATGTTTTTCATTTTATTTGTTAGAATTTCTGGTTACAGTGAGCTTTGGTTCCCGGATTCTTATAATTTATTTAAATTCAGTAAGAAAGATGGAACTGTGCAAGGCTGTTGTTAGAATTTTGACTGATAAATATGATTAATTTTGTCAGTAAATTTTGTGATTTTAAGTAAGAAATTACCTATAGTTAAAATTTTGAATCTGTTTATGATCTATAAAATAATAGAATTAAAAGTTGATCCCAATTTAAGGTATATCTATGATATTTACAATTTCTGTTTTAGATAAAATTTCTGGTTAAAGTTAGCAGCTAAATATAGTTATAATTTTCGCGTTAATTTTGATTCAGATTTTTTTTTAAATGGTGGGTAATGGTTTTGTGTGAGGCAATTAAAATGTATACAACATCAGTAGACAAAGCCCTCAAAATTGCGAAAGCGCGAACTCAGGAATTTCACCTTAAAAGTAAAAGACTCTATGATCGACATTTTGTCGAATGCCCATTAAAAATACAAGACTCTGTAGTTTATGAAGAATTTAAATACCCTAACACTCGAAAATTAGAACCTACTTTCTCTGGACCATATAAAATTATAAATAAACTTTCTGATGTAACTTATGAAATAGATAAATTTAATTATGAGACAGGACAGAATTCCGTTATTGTGCATGTTTCTAAATTAAGACCCTATTTTTCACCCGAAGATTTTAAACTGTTTCATGAGCAACCCAAAAAGCAAACAAAACCTCAGATACAATCACTAGATTAAACTAAAGTCAAGACAATAGATTAAATTTTAATTCTTAGTCTAAATATTTTATCACCATAATTTTCAACATTAGCAGGTATGTTCTTGGAGGCCTACAAGAATATTACTTGTTTTTGGGAGTTTTTGGGGTTAAATTGGGCTCCTTATGCAGGCATAAGGTGAACATTTTGATTGTAAAAGCTTTCAAATTGATGTTGATAAATTAATTTTAAGGGTGTTTAAGTCTAACTATATTTACTCATTTATTTGACATTAGTATTACTCTATTTATTCAGCAGAGATTATGTGATAACAGTTATAAAATTTGATGACTCTACTCAAACCTATAACTTAATATGTGATTTTCAGTGATTGTGAAAAAAACTAGATATTAAAAGTTTTTCAAAAAAGCACACTATTTTTATTTCCATTTCTCAATTAAGAATGACACCTTTCATTCCTATTGTATTTTATTATTGAAGTTTATAAACCATGTGTAGATAAAACATTATTCTACATTTGGCATTGAAAACTTATAACCAAATTTGACAATTTTGTAAAAGAGTATCAGAGAGGAATTATTGTAAGGAAATACTGGTTGAGAGTCCATTTTCTAAATAGTTAGATTTAATTTTATTTGGATTTTGGAATTATTATGATTTTTTTTATTTATACTTTCGGCTAGCAAAAAATACTTTCTTATGCTATTAGAAGATAAGAAAATTATTTAGTTGCTATGTAATTATTTTTATCCTCAACCAATATTTTCCCTATCAATAATAAACAAATAGTGATATTTTCTTTTGATTATACTCTTGTTTTACTATTATTATTATTATTATGATTTCTATGATGAAGTTTAGTATTAATTATACTCTTATTGAAAAATATTAGGATATGGAGTCTCATTATACTATTACTTATTATTGTTGACATTGTTATTATTTAAATTTTTCTATATTATTTATTATTGATATTGAGAGTGATGCTATTTATTATTGAAAAATTGATATATTATTGAAAGATGTTGGATCCAACATAACATAAAAAACAAAGCTTAAACTAGATTTGGAGATATTTAATTAAAGAGACTGTATTCACTGGACATTGAAAAAGACTCTTTTATATATTCTTGAAAGACTTTTTTCATTTAAAGGACTTATTTAAAATAAACTATGCATTAAGTCATTGTAGTTATTTAAACTTCCATGAGAACGAACTTTTATTGTTTTTATTATATTTTTATCTCTTGCTTATTAATATTCATAACTTATTTACTGTTATTATATGTATTATCTCCTATGCACTTACAAATGGTAAGTGATGTTGTAACATTATTGTATTTCTTTCAGGGAAATGCTCCTACCTAAATTTAATTCAGATTAATTTTCTCTTAAATATATTATTGTAATCGCTAATATTTTTATATTGCGTTAATTTTCTTTTCTTCCATCTCTTGGCTTCCGGAGTTTGACAGTTTTATTCCAAAATTTAACTTTTCTAAATTATTATATTTCTATTGTGTGAACTTGTAGTTTTATTTAACTATCAATTTCATACAAAGTCTTGGGGAGGGGGGATAATATTACAAATTTAAATTTTTTTTTCGCCCAAACTAACCTTTATACTATCTTAATTTTCTTATAATAATATTCCGTACTTACTTCAAATTATTAAATTAAAATCTTATTTCTAGATCTAATCTGTTAATATGTGTGCAGACGATATAAATTCTTAATTTGCCTTAAAAAACATTATTCCAGTATGCGTAAATTTAAAAAGATGGCTCTAAATAAAAAATATTTTTAATTAAAACTTTATTTCTTAATATTCCAAATAAAACTGATTTCTTCTATGTTTTTATCAACCCTTTTTAAGAAAGTCTTATTAAATTTATTCCAAAACCATACCTTTCAAAAAATATCATTATTTTATTTTATCTATTTATTTATTTTTCCGCCGTAAACGATAATGTGCATATTAATAAATTCATTTCATTTCTTTTTCTCTTAAAATTAATCATGTATAAAAATCGTCTGCCTAAGATATTTAAAATTCTGAGTCAATTATAAATTGGTTAAATAATATATATTTTTTTTAAATAAATTTATCGTCTGTTTAAAATAATCTCGTAGCTGGACAAGAATTCTGTTTACATAAAATAATGATGGTTAGAGATTACCGAATGTTCCAGAACTTTCTTTTCAGTTTAAAAGGGGGAAGTCTCGAGATGAAAGGAAGATTCTGAAGATTTCTTGGGTTGCTTCATCGATGAGGACAGCTCGCTGAAATAATGATGGAATTTTTGCAACAAGGAGCTTTTCCTTCCTCATTATCACGAATTTAATAAATGAATTTACAGCAGCCCATGACTAATTATTGGATCTTCTACATTTATTTATTATTTTTGCTTTTTCCCTCATTTGCCATGACTGCGTGTTTCTGTTTAACCAGTGGAAATAATTCGAGTTCTCCTGAAATCGTCACATATATATATATATATATATATATTAATAGCATAGCGTCACATAAATTTTGATATCATTAGTTTTAAGTCCCAAACTTAAAATTCTTAGAGATGTAAGATAAACTGCTGCGTCACAAGCTTTTAAACCGTTAAGGGTTTTTTGTATTGATCAATATACGGTAGTGTTGTTGCATTTAACACAATAAATGATTCAATTTTACGACAATGTATAACAGAAAAATCTAATTTTGTGAATGCTGTATTGTTGTAAAAAAATGTTCAACAATGGAAACAGTAATTATAGTGATTTACAGATTGCAGTTCTTATTTATATTCAAGCTTTGCTTACATTTCTTTTTGTTGCACTTATCAATACCTAGTCATATTGTTGCATTTAACACAATAAATTATTCAATTTTACGACAATGTATAACATGAAAATCTAATTTTGGGAAAGCTGTATTGTTGTAATATAAATTTCAACAATTGGAATATTAAATAGAGTGTTATTACAGATTGCAGTTCATATTTATAGTCAAGCTTTGCTTACATTTTTATATTGTTGCACTTATCAATAAATATTCATATTGTTGCATTTAACGCTATAACTTATTCAATTTTACGACAATGTATAACATAAAAATCTAATTTTGGGAATGCTGTATTGTTGTAAAATAAAGTTCAACAATGGGAATTTTAATTAGAGTGTTTTAACAGAATGCAGTTTATTTTTATATTCAAGCTTTTTTTATAGTTTAATATTGTTGCACTTATCAATACATGTTCATATTGTTGCATTTAATGATATAACTTATTCAATTTTACGACAATGTATAGCAGAAAAATCTAATTTTGGGGTTGCTGTATTGTAGCAAAATGAAGTTCAACAATGGAAACTTTAATTAGAGTGATTTACCGATTGCAGTTCATATTTATATTCAAGCTTTGCTTACATATTTATATTGTTGCACTTATCAATACATAGTCATATTTCATAATTTAAAGCTATAACTTATTAAATTTTACGACAATGTATAACAGAAAAATCTAATTTTCGGAATGCTCTATTGTTGTAAAATAAAGTTCAACAATGGAAACTGTAATTAGAGTGTCTTTTCATTTTATATTTTATAATTATATTCATGCTTTTTTTACATTTTTATATTTTTGAACTTATCAATACATAGTCATATTTTTGCATTTAACACTATAATTTATACAATTTTACGACAATGTATAACAGAAAAATCTAATTTTAGGAATTCTGTATTGTTGTAAAATAAAATTTTACAATGGGAATTGTGATTAAAGTGATTTAGAGATTGCTGTTCATATTTATATTCAAGCTTTGCTTATGTTTTTATATTGTTGCACTTGTCAATATATATATATGTCATACTGTTGCATTTAACACAATAAATTATTCAAATTTACGACAATGTGTAACAGAAAAATCTAATTTTCGGAATAGTGTATTGTTGTAAAATAAAGTTCAACAATGAAAACTGTAATTAGAGTGATTTTGATATTGCAGTTCGTATTTATATTCAAGCTTTGCTTACATTTTTATATTGTTGCACTTATCAATACATAGTCTTATTGTTGCATTTAATACTATAACTTATTCAATTTTACAACAATGTATAACAGAAAAATCTAATTTTGGGAATGCTGTATTGTTGTAAAATAAAATTCAACAATAGGAATAGCAATTAAAAAATTTTACAGATTGCAGTTCATATTTATGTTCAAGCTTTGTTTACATTTTTATATTGTTGCACTTCTCAATATACAATCATATTGTTGCATTTAACACTATAACTTATTCAATTTTACGACAATGTATAACAGAAAAATATAATTTTGTGAATGCTGTATTGTTGTAAAATAAATTTCAACAATGGGAATTGTAATTAGAGTTTTATTACAGATTGCAGTTCATATTTCTATTCAAGCTTTTTTATAATTTTATATTGTTGCACTTATCAATACCTAATCATATTGTTGCATTTAATGCTATTTTATTCATTATTATGACAATGTATAACAGAAAAATCTATTTTTGGGAATGCTGTGTTGTTGTAAAATAAAGTTAAACAATGGGAATTGTAATTAGAGTGTCTTTCCATTTTACATTTCATATTTATATTCAAGCTTTTTTTATATTTTTATATTGTTGCACTTATCAATATACAGTCATATTGTTGCATTTAACACAATAAATTATTCAATTTTACGACAATGCATAACAGAAAATCAAATTTTGGGAATGCTGTATTGTTGTAAAATAAAGTTCAACAATGGAAACTGTAATTAGAGTGATTTACAGATTGCAGTTCATATTTATACTCAAGCTTTGCTTATATTTTTATATTGTTGCACTTATCAATATATAGTCATAATGTTGCATTTAACACTATAACTTATACAATTTTACGACAATGTATAACAGTTGCATTTAACGCTATAACTTATTCAATTTTACGACAATGTATAACAGAAAAATCTAATTTTGGGATTGTTGTATTGTTCTAAAATAAATATAGACAATGGGAATTGTCATAAGAGTGTTTTTACAGATTACAATTGATATTTGCATTCAAGATTTGTTTACATTTTTATATTGTTGCACTTATCATTATACTGTCATATTGTTGCATTTAACACAATAACTTATTCAGTTTTACGAATATGTATAACAGGAAAATCTAATTTTTGGAATGCTGTATTTTTGTAAAATAAAGTTCAACAATGGGAATTGTGATTAGAGTGTTATTACAGATTACAGTTCGTATTTATATTCCAGCTTTGTTTACATTTTTATATTGTTGCACTTATCAATATACAGTAATATTGTTGCATTTAACACAATAACTTATTCAATTTTACGAATATGTATAACAGAAAAATCGAAAATTTGGAATGCTGTATTGTTGTTAAATAAACTTCAACAATAGGAAGTGTAATTATGGTGTCTTTACGTATTACAGGTTATATTCATAGTCAAGCTTTGTTTATATTTTTATATTGTTGCACATATATATACATAGTCATATTGCATCATTTAACGCTATAATGTATTCAATTTTAAGAATATGTATAACAGAAAAATCAAATTTTGTGAATGCTGAATTATTGTAAAAACAGCTTTAACAATAGGAATTGTAATTTTGGGAATGCTGTATTGTTGTAAAATAATGTTCATCAGTGGAAACTGTAATTAGAGTGTCTTTCCATTTCATATTTCATATTTATATTCAAGCTTTTTTTACATTTTTATATTGTTGCACTTATCAATACATAATGATATTGTTGCATTTAACACTATAACTTATCCAATTTTACGACAATGTATAACAGAAAAATCTAATTTTGGGAATGTTGTATTGTTATAAAGTTCAACAATGGGAATTGTGATTAGAGTGATTTACGATTGCAGTTCATATTTGTATTCAAGCTTTGCTTACATTTTTATTTTGTTGCACTTATCAATATACGGTCATATTGCTGCATTTAACACAATAAATTATTCAAATTTACGACAATGTATAACAGAAAAATCTAATTTTGGGCTTGCTGTATTGTTGTCAAATAAAGTTCAACAATGAAAACTGTAATTAGAGTGATTTAGAGATTACAGTTCGTATTTATATTCAAGCATTTTTTACATTTTTATATCGTTGCACTTATCAATACATAGTCATATTGTTGCATTTAACACTATAACTTATTTAATTTTACAACAAAGTAAAACAGAAAAATCTAATTTTGGGAATGCTGTATTGTTGTAAAATAAAATTCAACAATAGGAATAGCAATTAAAAATTTTTACAGATATCAGTTCATATTTATGGACAAGCTTTGTTTACATTTTTATATTGTTGCACTTATCAATACCTAGTCATATTGTTGCATTTAACGCTATAACTTATTCAAGCTTTGTTTACATTTTTATATTGTTGCAATTATCAATATACGGTCATACTGTGGTATTTAACACTATAACTTATTCAATTTTACGACAATGTATAACAGAAAAATTTTATTTTGTGAATGCTGTATTGTTGTAAAATAAATTTCAAATATGGGAATTGTAATTAGAGTGTTATTACAGATTGCCGTTCATATTTCTATTCAAGCTTTTTTATAATTTTATATTGTTGCACTTATCAATACCTAATCATATTGTTGCATTTAATGCTATTTTATTCATTATTATAACAATGTATAACAGAAAAATCTATTTTTGGGAATGCTGTGTTTTTTGTAAAATAAAGTTAAACAATGGGAATTGTAATTAGAGTGTCTTTCCATTTTACATTTCATATTTATATTCAAGCTTTTTTTATATTTTTATATTGTTGCACTTATCAATACATAATGATATTGTTGCATTTAACACTATAACTTATACAATTTTACGACAATGTATAACAGAAAAGTCTAATTTTGGGAATGCTGTATTGTTATAAAGTTCAACAACGGGAATTGTGATTAGAGTGATTTACAGATTGCAGTTCATATTTATACTCAAGCTTTGCTTATATTTTTATATTGTTGCACTTATCAATATGTAGTCATAATGTTGCATTTAACACTATAACTTATACAATTTTACGACAATGTACAACAGTTGCATTTAACGCTATAACTTATTCAATTTTACGACAATGTATAACAGAAAAATCTAATTTTGGGAATGTTGTATTGTTCTAAATTAAATATAGACAATGAGAATTGTCATAAGAGTGTTTTTACAGATTACAATTGATATTTGCATTCAAGATTTGTTTACATTTTTATATTGTTGCACTTATCATTATACTGTCATATTGTTGCATTTAACACAATAACTTATTCAGTTTTACGAATATGTATAACAAGAAAATCTAATTTTTGGAATGCTGTATTTTTGTAAAATAAAGTTCAACAATGGGAATTGTGATTAGAGTGTTATTACAGATTACAGTTCGTATTTATATTCTAGCTTTGTTTACATTTTTATATTGTTGCACTTATCAATATACAGTAATATTGTTGCATTTAACACAATAACTTATTCAATTTTACGAATATGTATAACTGAAAAATCGAAAATTTGGAATGCTGTATTGTTGTTAAATAAACTTCAACAATAGGAAGTGTAATTATGGTGTCTTTACGTATTACAGGTTATATTCATAGTCAAGCTTTGTTTATATTTTTATATTGTTGCACATATATATACATAGTCATATTGCATCATTTAACGCTATAATGTATTCAATTTTAAGAATATGTATAACAGAAAAATCAAATTTTGTGAATGCTGAATTATTGTAAAAACAGCTTTAACAATAGGAATTGTAATTTTGGGAATGCTGTATTGTTGTAAAATAATGTTCATCAATGGAAACTGTAATTAGAGTGTCTTTCCATTTTATATTTCATATTTATATTCAAGCTTTTTTTACATTTTTATATTGTTGCACTTATCAATACATAATGATATTGTTGCATTTAACACTATAACTTATCCAATTTTACGACAATGTATAACAGAAAAATCTAATTTTGGGAATGTTGTATTGTTATAAAGTTCAACAATGGGAATTGTGATTAGAGTGATTTACGATTGCAGTTCATATTTGTATTCAAGCTTTGCTTACATTTTTATTTTGTTGCACTTATCAATATACGGTCATATTGCTGCATTTAACACAATAAATTATTCAAATTTACGACAATGTATAACAGAAAAATCTAATTTTGGGCTTGCTGTATTGTTGTCAAATAAAGTTCAACAATGAAAACTGTAATTAGAGTGATTTAGAGATTACAGTTCGTATTTATATTCAAGCATTTTTTACATTTTTATATCGTTGCACTTATCAATACATAGTCATATTGTTGCATTTAACACTATAACTTATTTAATTTTACAACAAAGTAAAACAGAAAAATCTAATTTTGGGAATGCTGTATTGTTGTAAAATAAATTTCAACAATAGGAATAGCAATTAAAAATTTTTACAGATATCAGTTCATATTTATGGTCAAGCTTTGTTTACATTTTTATATTGTTGCACTTATCAATACCTAGTCATATTGTTGCATTTAACGCTATAACTTATTCAAGCTTTGTTTACATTTTTATATTGTTGCAATTATCAATATACGGTCATACTGTGGTATTTAACACTATAACTTATTCAATTTTACGACAATGTATAACAGAAAAATTTTATTTTGTGAATGCTGTATTGTTGTAAAATAAATTTCAAATATGGGAATTGTAATTAGAGTGTTATAACAGATTGCAGTTCATATTTCTATTCAAGCTTTGTTTACATTTTTATATTGTTGCACTTATCAATACATAATCATATTGTTGCATTTTATGCTATAACTTATTCAATATTATGACAATGTATAACAGAAAAAACTAATTTTGGGAATGCTGTGTTGTAAAATAAAGTTCAACAATGGGAATTGTAATTAGCGTGTAATTACAAATTACAGCTCATATTTACATTCAAGATTTGATTATATTTTTCTATTGTTGCACTTATCAATACATAGTCATATTGTTGCATTTAACACTATAACTTATTCAATTTTACGACAATGTATAACAGAAAAGTCTAATTTTGGGAATGCTGTATTGTTATAAAGTTCAACAACGGGAATTGTGATTAGAGTGATTTACAGATTGCAGTTCATATTTATATTCAAGCTTTGCTTACATTTTTATATTGTTGCACTTATCAATATACGGTCATATTTTTGCATTTAACACAATACATTATTCAATTTTACGACAATGTATAATGGAAAAATCTAATTTTGGGAATGCTGTATTGATGTAAAATAAAGTTCAACAGTGGAAACTGAAATTAGAGTGTCTTTCCATTTTATATTTCATATTTATATTCAAGCTTTTTTACATTTTTATATTGTTGCACTTATCAATACATAGTCATATTGTTGCATTTAACACTATAACTTATACAATTTTACGACAATGTATAACAGAAAAATCTAATTTTGGGAATGCTGTATTGTTATAAATTTCTACAATGGGAATTGTGATTAGAGTGATTTACAGATTGCAGTTCATATTTATATTCAAGCTTTGCTTACATTTTTATATTGATGCACTTATCAATATACGGTCATATTGTTCCATTTAACACAATAAATTATTCAATTTTACGACGATGTATAACAGAAAAATCTAGTTTTGGGAATGCTGTATTGTTGTAAAATAAAGTTCAACAATGAAAACTGTAATTAGAGTGATTTAAAAATTGCAGTTCATATTTATGTTCAAGCTTTTTTTACATTTTTATATTGTTGCACTTATCAATACCTAGTCAAATTGTTGCATTTAACACAATAAATTATTCAATTTTACGACAATGTATAACAGAAAAATCTAATTTTGGGAAAGCTGTATTGTTGTAAAATAAAATTCAACAATGGGAATTGTAAATAGATTATTATTACAGATTGCATTTCACATTTATACTCTAGATTTGTTTACATTTTTCTATTGTTGCACTTATAAATACATATTAATATTATTGAATTTAACGCTATAACTTATTCAATTTTACGAAAATGTATAACAGAAAAATCTTATTTTGGGAATGCTGTATTGTTGAAAAATAAAGTTCAACAATGGGAATTGTGATTAGAGTGTTATTAGAGATTGCAGTTCGTATTTATATTCTAGCTTTGTTTGCATTTTTTTATTGTTGAACTTATCAATATACGGTCATATTGTTACATTTAACACAATAAATTATTCAATTTTGCGACAATGTATAACAGAAAAATCAAATTTTGGGAATGCTGTATTGTTGTAAAAAAAAGTTCAACAATGAAAACTGTAATTAGAGTGATTTACACATTGCAGTGCATATTTATATTCAAGCTTTGCTTATATTTTTATATTTTTGCAATTATCAATATACAGTTACATTGTGGTATTTACACAATAACGTATTCAATTTTACGACAATGTCTAACAGAAAAATCTAATTTTGTGAATGCTGTATTGTTTTAAAATAATGTTCAACAATGAGAATTGTAATTAGAGTGTTATTACAGATTGCAGTTCCTATTTCTATTCAAGCTTTTTTATATTTTTATATTGTTGCACTTATCAATACATAATCATATATTTGCATTTAATGCTATAACTTATTCAATATTATGACAATGTATAACAGAAAAATCTAATTTTGGGAATGCTGTGCTGTTGTAAAATAAAGTTAAACAATGGGATTTGTAATTAGTGTGTAATTAAATATTACATCTCATATTTATTTTCAAGATTTGATTATATTTTTCTGTTATTGCACTTTTCAATACATAGTCATATTGTTGCATTTAACGCTATAACTTATTCAATTTTACGACAATGTATAGCAGAAAAATCTAATTTTGGGGGTGCTGTATTGTTGTAAAATAAAGTTCAACAATGGAAACTGTAATTAGAGTGATTTACATATTGCAGTTCATATTTATATTCAAGCTATGCTTTTACTTTTATATTGTTGCACTTATCAATACATAGTCATATTTCATAATTTAAAGCTATAACTTATTCAATTTTACGACAATGTATGACAGAAAAATCTAATTTGGTGAATGCTGTATTATTGTAATATAAACTTCAACAATAGCAATTGTAATCATGGTGTCTTTACGTATTACATTTCATATTCATTTTAAAGCTTTGTTTATATTTTTATATTGTGTCATTTATCAATTTACAGTCATATTGTTGTATTTATCTCTGTAATTTATTCAATTTTACGACAATGTATAACATAAAAGTCTAATTTTGGGAATGGTGTATTGTTGTAAAATAAATTTCAAAAATGGGAATGGTAATAAAAGTATTTTACAGATTGCAGTTCATATTTATATTCAAGCTTTGTTTACATTTTTATGTTGTGTCATTTATCAATTCTTATTTATATTGTTGCATTTAACGCGTTTACTTATTCAATTTTACGACAATGTATAACAGAAAAATCTAATTTTCGGAATGCTCTATTGTTGTAAAATAAAGTTCAACAATGGAAACTGTAATTAGAGTGTCTTTTCATTTTATATTTTATAATTATATTCAAGCTTTTTTTACATTTTTATATTTTTGAACTTATCAATACATTGTCATATTTTTGCATTTAACACTATCATTTATACAATTTTACGACAATGTATAACAGAAAAATCTAATTTTAGGAATTCTGTATTGTTGTAAAATAAAATTTTACAATGGGAATTGTGATTAAAGTGATTTAGAGATTGCTGTTCATATTTATATTCAAGCTTTGCTTATGTTTTTATATTGTTGCACTTATCAATATATATGTCATACTGTTGCAT
The DNA here is from genome assembly GCA_964019185.1 of Maratus speculifer. Lineage (NCBI taxonomy): Eukaryota > Metazoa > Arthropoda > Arachnida > Araneae > Salticidae > Maratus > Maratus speculifer. Next base: position 369,851,896 of record OZ025296.1, read on the forward strand.
TTAACACAATAAATTATTCAAATTTACGACAATGTGTAACAGAAAAATCTAATTTTCGGAATGGTGTATTGTTGTAAAATAAAGTTCAACAATGAAAACTGTAATTAGAGTGATTTTGATATTGCAGTTCGTATTTATATTCAAGCTTTGCTTACATTTTTATATTGTTGCACTTATCAATACATAGTCTTATTGTTGCATTTAATACTATAACTTATTCAATTTTACAACAATGTATAACAGAAAAATCTAATTTTGGGAATGCTGTATTGTTGTAAAATAAAATTCAACAATAGGAATAGCAATTAAAAATTTTTACAGATTGCAGTTCATATTTATGTTCAAGCTTTGTTTACATTTTTATATTGTTGCACTTATCAATATACGGTCATATTGCTGCATTTAACACAATAAATTATTCAAATTTACGACAATGTATAACAGAAAAATCTAATTTTGGGCTTGCTGTATTGTTGTCAAATAAAGTTCAACAATGAAAACTGTAATTAGAGTGATTTAGAGATTACAGTTCGTATTTATATTCAAGCATTTTTTACATTTTTATATCGTTGCACTTATCAATACATAGTCATATTGTTGCATTTAACACTATAACTTATTTAATTTTACAACAAAGTAAAACAGAAAAATCTAATTTTGGGAATGCTGTATTGTTGTAAAATAAAATTCAACAATAGGAATAGCAATTAAAAATTTTTACAGATATCAGTTCATATTTATGGTCAAGCTTTGTTTACATTTTTATATTGTTGCACTTATCAATACCTAGTCATATTGTTGCATTTAACGCTATAACTTATTCAAGCTTTGTTTACATTTTTATATTGTTTCAATTATCAATATACGGTCATACTGTGGTATTTAACACTATAACTTATTCAATTTTACGACAATGTATAACAGAAAAATTTTATTTTGTGAATGCTGTATTGTTGTAAAATAAATTTCAAATATGGGAATTGTAATTAGAGTGTTATTTCAGATTGCAGTTCATATTTCTATTCAAGCTTTGTTTACATTTTTATATTGTTGCACTTATCAATACATAATCATATTGCTGCATTTAATGGTATAACTTATTCAATATTATGACAATGTATAACAGAAAAAACTAATTTTGGGAATGCTGTGTTGTAAAATAAAGTTCAACAATGGGTATTGTAATTAGCGTGTAATTACAGATTACAGCTCATATTTACATTCAAGATTTGATTATATTTTTCTATTGTTGCACTTATCAATACATAGTCATATTGTTGCATTTAACGCTATAACTTATTCAATTTTACGACAATGTATAACAGAAAAGTCTAATTTTGGGAATGCTGTATTGTTATAAAGTTCAACAATGGGAATTGTGATTAGAGTGATTTACAGATTGCAGTTCATATTTATATTCAAGCTTTGCTTACATTTTTATATTGTTGCACTTATCAATATACGGTCATATTGTTGCATTTAACACAATACATTATTCAATTTTACGACAATGTATAATGGAAAAATCTAATTTTGGGAATGCTGTATTGATGTAAAATAAAGTTCAACAGTGGAAACTTAAATTAGAGTGTCTTTCCATTTTATATTTCATATTTATATTCAAGCTTTTTTACATTTTTATATTGTTGCACTTATCAATACATAGTCATATTGTTGCATTTAACACTATAACTTATACAATTTTACGACAATGTATAACAGAAAAATCTAATTTTGGGGGTGCTGTATTGTTGTAAAATAAAGTTCAACAATGGAAACTGTAATTAGAGTGATTTACAGATTGCAGTTCATATTTATATTCAAGCTATGCTTTTACTTTTATATTGTTGCACTTATCAATACATAGTCATATTTCATAATTTAAAGCTATAACTTATTCAATTTTACGACAATGTATGACAGAAAAATCTAATTTGGTGAATGCTGTATTATTGTAATATAAACTTCAACAATAGCAATTGTAATCATGGTGTCTTTACGTATTACATTTCATATTCATTTTCAAGCTTTGTTTATATTTTTATATTGTGTCATTTATCAATTTACAGTCATATTGTTGTATTTATCTCTGTAACTTATTCAATTTTACGACAATGTATAACATAAAAGTCTAATTTTGGGAATGGTGTATTGTTGTAAAATAAATTTCAAAAATGGGAATTGTAATAAAATATTTTACAGATTGCAGTTCATATTTATATTCAAGCTTTGTTTACATTTTTATGTTGTGTCATTTATCAATTCTTATTTATATTGTTGCATTTAACGCGTTTACTTATTCAATTTTACGACAATGTATAACAGAATAATCTAATTTTCGGAATGCTCTATTGTTGTAAAATAAAGTTCAACAATGGAAACTGTAATTAGAGTGTCTTTTCATTTTATATTTTATAATTATATTCAAGCTTTTTTTACATTTTTATATTTTTGAACTTATCAATACATTGTCATATTTTTGCATTTAACACTATCATTTATACAATTTTACGACAATGTATAACAGAAAAATCTAATTTTAGGAATTCTGTATTGTCGTAAAATAAAATTTTACAATGGGAATTGTGATTAAAGTGATTTAGAGATTGCTGTTCATATTTATATTCAAGTTTTGCTTATGTTTTCATACTGTTGCACTTATCAATATATATATATGTCATACTGTTGCATTTAACACAATAAATTATTCAAATTTACGACAATGTGTAACAGAAAAATCTAATTTTCGGAATGGTGTATTGTTGTAAAATAAAGTTCAACAATGAAAACTGTAATTAGAGTGATTTTGATATTGCAGTTCGTATTTATATTCAAGCTTTGCTTACATTTTTATATTGTTGCACTTATCAATACATAGTCTTATTGTTGCATTTAATACTATAACTTATTCAATTTTACAACAATGTATAACAGAAAAATCTAATTTTGGGAATGCTGTATTGTTGTAAAATAAAATTCAACAATAGGAATAGCAATTAAAAAATTTTACAGATTGCAGTTCATATTTATGTTCAAGCTTTGTTTACATTTTTATATTGTTGCACTTATCAATATACAATCATATTGTTACATTTAACACTATAACTTATTCAATTTTACGACAATGTATAACAGAAAAATATAATTTTGTGAATGCTGTATTGTTGTAAAATAAATTTCAACAATGGGAATTGTAATTAGAGTGTTATTACAGATTGCAGTTCATATTTCTATTCAAGCTTTTTTATAATTTTATATTGTTGCACTTATCAATACCTAATCATATTGTTGCATTTAATGCTATTTTATTCATTATTATGACAATGTATAACAGAAAAATCTATTTTTCGGAATGCTATGTTGTAGTAAAATAAAGTTAAACAATGGGAATTGTAATTAGAGTGTCTTTCCATTTTACATTTCATATTTATATTCAAGCTTTTTTTATATTTTTATATTGTTGCACTTATCAATATACAGTCATATTGTTGCATTTAACACAATAAATTATTCAATTTTACGACAATGCATAACAGAAAATCTAATTTTGGAATGCTGTATTGTTGTAAAATAAAGTTCAACAATGGAAACTGTAATTAGAGTGATTTACAGATGGCAGTTCATATTTATACTCAAGCTTTGCTTATATTTTTATATTGTTGCACTTATCAATATATAGTCATAATGTTGCATTTAACACTATAACTTATACAATTTTACGACAATGTATAACAGTTGCATTTAACGCTATAACTTATTCAATTTTACGACAATGTATAACAGAAAAATCTAATTTTGGGAATGTTGTATTGTTCTAAAATAAATATAGACAATGGGAATTGTCATAAGAGTGTTTTTACAGATTACAATTGATATTTGCATTCAAGATTTGTTTACATTTTTATATTGTTGCACTTATCATTATACTGTCATATTGTTGCATTTAACACAATAACTTATTCAGTTTTACGGATATGTATAACAGGAAAATCTAATTTTTGGAATGCTGTATTTTTGTAAAATAAAGTTCAACAATGGGAATTGTGATTAGAGTGTTATTACAGATTACAGTTCGTATTTATATTCTAGCTTTGTTTACATTTTTATATTGTTGCACTTATCAATATACAGTAATATTGTTGCATTTAACACAATAACTTATTCAATTTTACGAATATGTATAACAGAAAAATCGAAAATTTGGAATGCTGTATTGTTGTTAAATAAACTTCAACAATAGGAAGTGTAATTATGGTGTCTTTACGTATTACAGGTTATATTCATAGTCAAGCTTTGTTTATATTTTTATATTGTTGCACATATATATACATAGTCATATTGCATCATTTAACGCTATAATGTATTCAATTTTAAGATTATGTATAACAGAAAAATCAAATTTTGTGAATGCTGAATTATTGTAAAAACAGCTTTAACAATAGGAATTGTAATTTTGGGAATGCTGCATTGTTGTAAAATAATGTTCATCAGTGGAAACTGTAATTAGAGTGTCTTTCCATTTTATATTTCATATTTATATTCAAGCTTTTTTTACATTTTTATATTGTTGCCCTTATCAATACATAATGATATTGTTGCATTTAACACTATAACTTATACAATTTTACGACAATGTATAACAGAAAAATCTAATTTTGGGAATGTTGTATTTTTATAAAGTTCAACAATGGGAATTGTGATTAGAGTGATTTACGATTGCAGTTCATATTTGTATTCAAGCTTTGCTTACATTTTTATTTTGTTGCACTTATCAATATACGGTCATATTGCTGCATTTAACACAATAAATTATTCAAATTTACGACAATGTATAACAGAAAAATCTAATTTTGGGCTTGCTGCATTGTTGTCAAATAAAGTTCAACAATGAAAACTGTAATTAGAGTAATTTAGAGATTACAGTTCGTATTTATATTCAAGCATTTTTTACATTTTTATATCGTTGCACTTATCAATACATAGTCATATTGTTGCATTTAACACTATAACTTATTTAATTTTACAACAAAGTAAAACAGAAAAATCTAATTTTGGGAATGCTGTATTGTTGTAAAATAAAATTCAACAATAGGAATAGCAATTAAAAATTTTTACAGATATCAGTTCATATTTATGGTCAAGCTTTGTTTACATTTTTATATTGTTGCACTTATCAATACCTAGTCATATTGTTGCATTTAACGCTATAACTTATTCAAGCTTTGTTTACATTTTTATATTGTTGCAATTATCAATATACGGTCATACTGTGGTATTTAACACTATAACTTATTCAATTTTACGACAATGTATAACAGAAAATTTTTATTTTGTGAATGCTGTATTGTTGTAAAATAAATTTCAAATATGGGAATTGTAATTAGAGTGTTATTACAGATTGCAGTTCATATTTCTATTCAAGCTTTGTTTACATTTTTATATTGTTGCACTTATCAATACATAATCATATTGCTGCATTTAATGCTATAACTTATTCAATATTATGACAATGTATAACAGAAAAAACTAATTTTGGGAATGCTGTATTGTTATAAAGTTCAACAATGGGAATTGTGATTAGAGTGATTTACAGATTGCAGTTCATATTTATATTCAAGCTTTGCTTACATTTTTATATTGTTGCACTTATCAATATACGGTCATATTGTTGCATTTAACACAATACATTATTCAATTTTACGACAATGTATAATGGAAAAATCTAATTTTGGGAATGCTGTATTGATGTAAAATAAAGTTCAACAGTGGAAACTGAAATTAGAGTGTCTTTCCATTTTATATTTCATATTTATATTCAAGCTTTTTTACATTTTTATATTGTTGCACTTATCAATACATAGTCATATTGTTGCATTTAACACTATAACTTATACAATTTTACGACAATGTATAACAGAAAAATCTAATTTTGGGAATGCTGTATTGTTATAAAGTTCAACAATGGGAATTGTGATTAGAGTGATTTACAGATTGCAGTTCATATTTATATTCAAGCTTTGCTTACATTTTTATATTGATTCACTTATCAATATACGGTCATATTGTTGCATTTAACACAATAAATTATTCAATTTTACGACAATGTATAGCAGAAAAATCTAATTTTGGGGGTGCTGTATTGTTGTAAAATAAAGTTCAACAATGGAAACTGTAATTAGAGTGATTTACAGATTGTAGTTCATATTTATATTCAAGCTATGCTTTTACTTTTATATTGTTGCACTTATCAATACATAGTCATATTTCATAATTTAAAGCTATAACTTATTCAATTTTACGACAATGTATGACAGAAAAATCTAATTTGGTGAATGCTGTATTATTGTAATATAAACTTCAACAATAGCAATTGTAATCATGGTGTCTTTACGTATTACATTTCATATTCATTTTCAAGCTTTGTTTATATTTTTATATTGTGTCATTTATCAATTTACAGTCATATTGTTGTATTTATCTCTGTAACTTATTCAATTTTACGACAATGTATAACATAAAAGTCTAATTTTGGGAATGGTGTATTGTTGTAAAATAAATTTCAAAAATGGGAATTGTAATAAGAGTATTTTACAGATTGCAGTTCATATTTATATTCAAGCTTTGTTTACATTTTTATGTTGTGTCATTTATCAATTCTTATTTATATTGTTGCATTTAACGCGTTTACTTATTCAATTTTACGACAATGTATAACAGAAAAATCTAATTTTCGGAATGCTCTATTGTTGTAAAACAAATTTCAACAATGGGAATTGTAATTATTGTGTCTTTCAATTTCACATTTCATATTTATATTCAAGCTTTTTTTACATTTTTATATTGTTGCACTTATCAATATACGGTCATATTGTTGCATATAACACAATAAATTATTCAATTTTACGACAATGTATAAAAGAAATATCTAATTTTTGGAATGCTGTATTGTTGTAAAATAAAGTTCAACAATGGAAACTGTAATTAGAGTGTCTTTCCATTTTTTATTTTATATTTATATTCAACCTTTTTTACATTTTTTTATTGTTGCACTTATAAATACATAGTAATATTGTTCCATTTAACACTATAATTTGTACAATTTTACGACAATGTATAAGAGAAAAATCTAATTTTGGGAATGCTGTATTGTTGTAAAATAAAGTTCAACAAAGGTAATTGTGATTAGAGTTCAAATAAAATAAAATTCAACAATGGGAATTGTAAATATATTATTATTACAGATTGCATTTTACATTTCTATTCTAGATATGTTTACATTTTTTATTGTTGCACTTATCAATGCATATTCATATTGTTGAATTTAACGCTATAACTTATTCAATTTTACGACAATGTATAACAGAAAAATCTAATTTTGGGAATGCTGTATTGATGTAAAATAAAGTTCAACAGTGGAAACTGTAATTAGAGTGATTTACAAATTGCAGTGCATATTTATATTCAAGCTTTCCTTACATTTTTATATTTTTGCAATTTTTAATATACACTCATATTGTGGTATTTAACACTATAACGTATTCAATTTTACGACAAAGTCTAACAGAAAAATCTAATTTTGGGAATGCTGTATTGTTATAAAGTTCAACAATGGGAATTGTGATTAAAGTGATTTACAGATTGCAGTTCATATTTATATTCAAGCTTTCCTTACATTTTTATATTGTTGCACTTATCAATATACGGTCATATTGTTGCATTTAACACAATAAATTATTCAATTTTACGACAATGTATAATGGAAATATCTAATTTTGGGAATGCTGTATTGATGTAAAATAAAGTTCAACAGTGGAAACTGTAATTAGAGTGTCTTTCCATTTTATATTTCATATTTATATTCAAGCTTTTTTTACATTTTTAAATTGTTGCACTTATCAATACATAGTCATATTGTTGCATTTAACACTATAACTTATACAATTTTACGACAATGTATAACAGAAAAATCTAATTTTGGGAATGCTGTATTGTTATAAAGTTCAACAATGGGAATTGTGATTAGAGTGATTTAGAGATTGCAGTTCATATTTATATTCAAGCTTTGCTTACATTTTTATATTGTTGCACTTATCAATATACGGTCATATTGTTGCATTTAACACAATAAATTATTCAATTTTACGACAATGTATAATGGAAATATCTAATTTTGGGAATGCTGTATTGATGTAAAATAAAGTTCAACAGTGGAAACTGTAATTAGAGTGTCTTTCCATTTTATATTTCATATTTATATTCAAGCTTTTTTTACATTTTTATATTGTTGCACTTATCAATACATAGTCATATTGTTGCATTTAACACTATAACTTATACAATTTTACGACAATGTATAACAGAAAAATCTAATTTTGGGAATGCTGTATTGTTATAAAGTTCGACAATGGGAATTGTGATTAGAGTGATCTAGTGATTGCAGTTCATATTTATATTCAAGCTTTGCTTACATTTTTATATTGTTGCACTTATCAATATACGATCAAATTGTTGCATTTAACAAAATAAATTATTTAATTTTACGACAATGTATAGCAAAAAAATATAATTTTGGGGATGCTGTATTGTTGTAAAATAAAGTTCAACAATGGAAACTGTAATTAGAGTGATTTACAGATTGCAGTTCATATTTCTATTCAAGCTTTTTTATATTTTTATATTGTTGCACATGCACTTATCAATTCTTATTTTTATTGTTGCAATTAACGCGTTTACTTATTCAATTTTACGACAATATATAACAGAAAAATCTAATTTTCGGAATGCTGTATTCTTCTAAAACAAAGTTCAACAATGGGAATTTTAATTAGTGTGTAATTTCAGATTACAGTTCATATTTACATTCAAGATTTGATTACATTTTTGTATTGTTGCACTTATCAATACATAGTCATAATGTTGCATTTAACACAATAACTTATACAATTTTAGGACAATGTATAACAGAAAAATCTAATTTTGGGAATGTTGTATTGTTGTAAAATAAATATAGGCAATGGGAATTGTAATTATAGTGTTTTTACAGATTACAATTGATATTTACATTCAAGATTTGTTTACATTTTTATATTGTTGCACTTATCAATATACAATCATATTGTTGCATTTAACACAATAACTTATTCAATTTTACGAATATGTATAACAGAAAAATCTAATTTTGGAGTGCTGTATTGTTGCAAAATAAAGTTCAACAATGGGAATTGTGATTAAAGTGTTATTACAGATTGCAGTTTATATTATATTCTAGCTTTGTTTACATTTTTATATTGTTGCACTTATCAATATACAGTCATATTGATGCATTTAACACAATAACTTATTCAATTTTACGAATATGTATAACAGAAAAATCTAAATTTTGGAATGCTGTATTGTTGTAAAATAAACTTCAACAATAGGAAGTGTAATTATGATGTCTTTACGTATTACAGTTAATATTCATATTCAAGCTTTGTTTATATTTTAATATTGTTGCACATATATATACATAGTCATATTGTTGCATTTAACGCTATAACTTATTCAATTTTACGACAATATATAACAGAAAAAACTAATTTTGGGAATACTGTATTATTGTAAAATAAAGTTTAACAATGGGAATTGTGATCAGAGTGATTTACAGATTGCAGTTCATATTTATATTCAAGCTTTGCTTACATTTTTATATTGTTGCACATATCACTATACGGTCATAATTTTGCATTTAACACAATAAATTATTCAATTTTACGACAATGTATAATGGAAATATCTAATTACGGGAATGCTGTATTGTTGTAAAATAAAGTTCAACAGTGGAAACTGTAGTTAGAGTGTCTTTCCTTTTTATATTTCATATTTATATTCAAGCTTTTTTTACATTTTTATATTGTTGCACTTATCAATATACGGACATATTATTGCATTTAACACTGTACCTTTTTTAAATTTACAACAGTGTATAACAGAAAAATCTAATTTTGAGAATGCTGCATTGTTGTAAAATAAAGTTCAACAATGAGAATTGTGATTAGAGTGTTATTACAGATATCAGTTCGTATTTATATTCTAGCTTTGCTTACATTTTTATATTGTTGCACTTATCAATATACAGTCATATTGTTGCATTTAAGAGTAACCATCAGTTGTATTTTGACCTATACTCCCCATACTGTATTTTTACAAACAGTATTACTCATTTGCTATTCAATCAATTTGTTTAAAATTTTTTTTGGTAATTTATATAACTTATTTCTTTAACTTGGCAAAATTTTATAAAAGAAAAGTGCGGCCTTCTATTTTAAATTAAATTTTAAAGTTTCTGACATTAGTTCCATCAAAAATATCCAGGTGGCAATAGAGGTACTATCGCTCATTCGTAAAGACCATCAACGCGGCTATTTTTTTAGTTTTTATACATTTTCCTGTCAATTGTTATCATTATTTCTCTTATAAATTTATTAAAGGATTCTTCCTGGACGATATTATATGAAATATCCCTCAATAAGACATTTTGTTTCCTCGAAATTTGATTTTATTGGTAAAATTCCACGGCAAAAATGAAAGATTCCTGCGATTTCTAATAAACCCAAACACTTCCTGTTTCTTGACAGAGGGGAAAATCCGCAGGCACTCTCTGTAGAAGAGCCCAGTTGACCTTTGACATTGACCTTTTGGTGGGAGAAAAGGTCACTATTTGTCTGTTTGTGGAGTGCTTTGCTGTAGGAAATTTTCTTGTACTAAGTTTTTCCGAAGAAACTAAGGCTCAGTCGCTAATATTAATCGTATGAAAGAAATTAAATATACAGGGTGTCCAGCAAATAAGACCCCGATTTCAAAATTAAATTTCTCAGAAATAAAGATTGATAGAATTATGAGGTAAACGGTTTGTTTATTAGGTAAACTGTAAAAATCTTATACAGAAGTTTCCAAGGGCTATGTATTTAAAATATTGTATTCTGATTGCAAGGAATATTTGACTTGACATTTTTCTTGTTTTAGATTGCTTGCAGAGAACGAATTTTTTTGGCGGACTGTGTCATATTTTAAAGATTTTGCGAACATAATTTTTGGAAATCCGAAAAACTCGTTCTTTAAAAGCAATCTAAAACAAGAAAAATGTCAAGTCAAATATTTTTTGCAATCAGAATTAGGTCTTCACGGGCCGAAATTTCCAGGCCCGGCCCGAACTAAAGAAATATTGGCCCAGCCCGGCCCAAACGAAAAAAATATTGGCCCGAAAGTTAAAATTTCGGCCCGAACTCGGCCCGGTCCGGAAAAAAGTTTAAAATTTGGCCCGACTCGAATGAATTTCTACAGAACATTGATCTTTACTCTTACGGAAGAGTTCTATCAAATAAACTTATATTAGTCTCTGTTTTTTTTCCATGTTTGTAATCTCCATTTATGCAGAAATGCCGTAGGCTGAGATATTTACGTTTTTAATGAATCTTTGTTTGTTGTATAGAAATGTTTCATTTATCATTAATAATATTAATCATATTTCATGTAATGGAGACAAAAAAAATCTAAAAAATGGTATACGGTAAAAATAAAATTTCCTAATACGGAATCTCTTTAGAAGACAAAAAAAAAAAATAAATAAATAAAAATAAATAAATAAATAAATAAATAAATAAATACGTTCCCTTCTTAACAGATGTAAATATTTAGTATATATATTTTTTTTTTCTCGCGTATTGTTGTATTCATTTTGCATGGATGAACAGTTTAAAAGAAACTTGCAGTTTTCAGTTTAAAAGAAAATTCTGTCATAATCATGTCTTTTTTTTTTTTTAATCTGTTTAATTCTATTTTAAAACGCCTAGTAATCTACGATACTTTAAAAGGAATAAATTCTAATGTTCAGTTGTAGAATAATGACGGCTTAAATGTATATGCCTTTTTTGCAAAAATTTTTGGACAAAGCCAAATTTTACTTATTTTATGAAGAGTCGAGAAAAGGATTTTCATATAAGAAGATTCAATAGGAACTGATTATTTTGGTCCGTAAAACTAGGAAGAATGAAATCAGTCTCGGCTTCGTACGGGAAAAAAAGTTAGGTCCGGCCCGATACTCCAGCAAAAAAATTAAGGCCTGAGCCCGGCCCGGCCCGGCCCGGCCGAGTCTTCAGAAGTAAGGCCCGAGCCCGGCCCGAATGAAATTATTGAAAATCGGCCCGAGCCCGGCCCGTGCAGACCTCTAATCAGAATACAATATTTTAAATATATAAATCCTTGGAAAATTCGGTATAAGATATTTACAACTTACCTAATAAACAAACCGTTTACCCATGGGCGTAATCTGACAAGGGCGAAAGGGGGCATATTTCCCTCTAGTTTTCCTGGAGCAGGGGCAAGACTTACCTCTTGCCCCTCCAGTTTTTTCTATTAATCTGTGGTTAAGGGCCAATTTTATATTTCGATTTTCTCTTCTTTTTTATTTAACCCTTTATGTACTATATTTAGACTGCAAACAAGAATAAATACTGGATTATTTCAAATATCCAGCAATGAAATTTTTTCGTTCATATCAATAATTTCCGATGTGTATCTCATCAAAAATGATGAACCTATTAGCCCCTTTTCATTTTACAATTGTTTGGATGCATGTGGGGTGGATCTCTTGACTACATTTCGAGGTTTTCATTACTGTGATAATCCACTGCATGATTATATGAATACACCTGGCTAATATAGCCCTATATTTCAAGGTATCAGTTATACACACTAGTAATTGACAGTGACCATAGAACAACATTGAGTGTCATTGCGAATAGTCATTAGAGGCAGAAATATGAAGAACATAATTTGTTTTATAACGGTTTATAAAACAAATTCCATTTAATAAGTTTTTATGTATTGAGATGAAGAATTAGAATTATGTAACCATAGAGTGGTTTCTCTAAAGGGAAATAGGAAAATCTGCAATCATATTGAGTTTTCAATGTTCGTTTGGGTTTGTGTCATTTTAAATTCCATAAACGTAAAAACTTATCTTATACTAATTAAAAAATATTTCGCTCTGTGTTTGGGGGGTGGCTACAAAAATTTATCGCATGTGTAAGTCTGAAAAATTAAAGGAAGATTGTTCAAGACCTCTCCTAATGTACCTAAACTCAGAATTTTAAAAATTTATGATAAATAATTGAGTTATTAATTAAAAATCAGAAAGAACTCCCATCAAAAACTCAAATTTTTTTCTTTCCAGAGTTCGCGAATGCACAGAAACCGATTTCATGTTTCGTACGCTTTGGAGAAAATAGGAAGTTGGAAAAAAAAAAAGTATTCATTTTCTAGGAATAAAAGATGTTAGAAATTTTTCAAAAATGTAATAGTCCTCTAGGTTTAAAATAGCAACCTTCGTCAATCGAATGCGAAAAAAATCACGAATTTCCATGTGATTTACTTCAAATTTTCCAAAAATTTAAAACATTCAGGACGAAAATTTAAAAATAAAATTGGTCAACAGAGGGAAAATTCGAACCTAAAAAAGTTTCACTGTAAAATATCGCGAATTTCGAATAAGGGAAGCTAAAAAGTTTAATTTTTTTTTAATTGTTCACACAAAAAATTGATAATTTCGAGAATGGATAGCTGAAAAAACGCGAATTTCGTCAAAAAATTGCAGTAAATGCATATCTTATTAAAAGGTCGCAGAAAAAAAACTCTTATTTCGTCAAAGAAAAGAAAAAGTAACGAAATTTGCTTGAAAAGATCAGAGAAAAACAGCAATTTTCATCAAAGAATTGTGGAAAATCGAGAAATTCAAAAGAACCCCAAAAGTTTCAAAAGCGGTTCCGAAAATGAAAATGTCCTCATTAAAAATACCCGTAAATGAAATCGATAAAATAAGAAATGGCCTTTGTACGGATCGGTCTCAGTTATTCAATGCAAAAAAAAAAAAAAGTTTAAAAATATTGAAATGCAACTGAGTTATTTTTTTATAAATTTTTTCCTTAGGATTAGCATTGGCAAATGAGTCTTTTTGTTTGACTGAAGTAACCTCTGAATGATCATTTTTTTTCTAAATACGGGGAAACCATTTTGCATTTTTCTCTGGTGGAACTTTTCTTTGATAAGCTCCAGGAATGCAGTGAAAAGTATATGGAGTATACACCGTATATCTGCTGGATTTTTAAAAGGAACACCGTATCTCCCTGCTTCTCATGAAAACTGTAGCATTTATTCTAGGATATACCCTCTGCTTTGAGTGTATACCCTCTGCTTAGAGTGTATACCCTCTGCTTAGAGTGTATACCCTCTGATTATTTTACGACTACACCATTGATAAGCTGGAATAACATTTTACAGTGCACTGATTTGCCTGAAATATAAATTAAAATATACTAATTTTTGGGTAGATTACTGCTAAAAATTTACCTTATTTTAAAAGAACATCTCCAATAAAATCAAATGCTCATGGAATTATTATTTATCATTATTATTATTTTTCTTTTTACTCGGCTCATTTTGCTTAGAAAAAACACATTGACTAGCGCAATTTTCCAGCAAAGATGTGAGAAAACGTGCGCTCAAGGCATTTTTTGATTAAATTTTATAAAATTCTCAAAAAAAAAAAAAAAAAATCCCATTTAACGACGCGAAAATTTCTGACTCATTATTTAACATAAAATCATTGTACTGGATTATAATCAGGGCTGCAGAGTTGGAGTCCAATCCATTTTTGAAAAAAAGAGTCGGAGGACGCTATTTAACATCAAAATTGTAAAATTTTCCTTCTTTCCTAGTCCACGGATTCAAAATAGTGAAGTTTCAGTATTGTTTTCCTCTTTAGATTTCGATAGTTGGATTTCTTGGGTTTGTGGATTTGAAATTAAAAAATTAGTCTCACAGAATTTCTGGTTTCTCGGTTTGTAATTTTTAAAACACCAAATTTGGCTAACTTTTTATGCAAAATCTTTTGTTTTTATTAAAAAATGAAATATATATTTTTTAAGCGTTTAGCAATTTGAATTTGAGAAACATTCATATTCTTTATGCCTTTTCTCCCTCCCCCCTCTCTCTTCTGTGAGCGCGCTATACAGCTTTGTTTCCATATTACTAAAAATGTTTCGAGTTCGTTTCTTTTTTAGCTCAGTACATATTTTATTCTCTTTTGAATAATATGTATTCGGAATTTACCTAGCAATTTTTGATTTTTTAATTAAATTTTTTTAAAAAATATTTCGAGTTCCAGGGCGACTTTTTGAGATTCGTAAAAAATAAACGGTCAAATGTAAGTATTACTCGCATTTAGAGGGTTCCGTATAATAAATATAATAAGATGGCCGTAAAGTCTATAATTTTCGACCCCCTTCCTTTAATTCTCTTTGGGACCAGGGATTTTTAAAAATCCTTTCTTAGTACACGCTTAAGTCATAAGTCCCCTCCCTCTCTCTAACTTTCATGCTTCTAGCTTCATTAATTTGAGCTTTTTTTTTTTCTTTTTTTTTTTGCCGAAATCGAAAATAAAAGTGTCAACTTAAAAAAAATAATAATAAATAAATAAATAAATAATACATATACGTAAAAATATGTATAGTTATTAATTGATTATACGTGTAATTATATGTGCCGCCCAAGTTGGCTCTTTGTCCCTCTAACCAAAACTTTTTATTTTCATATAAAACAGAGTGTAATTAAGTCGTTACAAAAAATGTGCATTTTTTCCCACCGCAAACTGATGAAATCTGCGATTTTTTCTCACGATATACTGATGAAACTCAAAATTGTTCAGCAGCCACTCAAAGAAATTTTCAAGTTTTCCGCGCCCCATCAACAAAATCTGCTGTTTTTACGTGCCCATCAAAAAATTACCGATTTTTTTCATTCCGAGTCGACAAAATTCACGAGTTTTTCGTACCTCATCGCCCGAATTTACTATTTTTATGAAACTGACCATAAATATTCGCAACAGTTTCGTTCCCGACCGACAAAATTGGCAATTTTTATGTGTCATATCAACGAAATTCGTGATTTTCCCCCTAATCGACGAAATTCGCGAATTTTCCATTTCCGATCGGCTAAATTTGTGCAGTTTTCGAAAGCGATAGACTATATTCGGGATTTTTCCGTGCCCACACGACGAAATTCGTAATTTTTCCGTTCCCGATTGACTAAATTTGCGCTTTTTACGAAGCCGATCGACAATATTCGCGATATTTCTTTTTCCAACGACAAAATTAATGATTTTCTGTGCCTGATCGGTGAAATTGACCATTTTTTTCTTGCCCTATCAACGAAATTCGCAGGGTTTTTTTTTTCATCCCAAATTGACAAAGTTTGTGATTTCTTTCGTGCTCGATCGACAAAATTCGCGATTTTTCGGAGACCTATAGACAAAATTCGAGAGTTTTCGAAGGACGATAGACAAAACTCGCGATTTTTCCATGTCCGATAGACGATAATTTCAATTTTTCCATGCCCGGTCAACGAAATTCACTTTTTTTTCCGCGCGATAAACAGGTGGGACCGATTTACAAATTTGGGGGGGGGGGGGCTGGGCATAGATGATTATGGGGGCCTTCCTTGCACCGATACTTACAGGGGAGGTTGACCTTAAAAAAGATGAAAAAATATAGTCACTAAAATAACCGCTATCGACTTTAAAATATCCATTAAAATTTAGCTAGTATATCGGACCGGGTCGGGCTAATATTTTTTTTCGTTCGGACCAGCCCAGACCGATTTTTTTTTTATTTTCATCGGACCGGGCTTGAGCCTGGAAATTTCGGTACTTAGAGTCTTCTAGTATGAGTATTTTGAAAAATTTTAATAGTTTTAAATATGTTTTGTAATACTTTTTTTTTTTTTTAAATCCTTAGAAAGAAAAAATACAGGTGAAATGATACAATTTTTGAACAAAAGTGAAGTTACCGAATATTCCGAATTTGGAGTATGAGTATTCCGAAAATATTTAATAATTTTAAATTTTGACAATTTCCGTCTATCAGTTTTTACATTGTTTTATGTTTCGTAATAATTTTTTTATTAAAATTTTAAAAATTCTTAGATGGGGAAAATACTGCGCGAAATGATGCAATTTTTGAAAGGAAGCGAAATTACCGAATGTAATCAGTCTTTAGAATGCGGAATATGAGTATTCCGAAAATATTTAATAGTTTTAAATGAGTTTTGACATTGTTTTATGTTTTGTAATTTTTTTTTTTTTTTATATAATAAAAAAAACTCTCAGAAAGAAAAAATACAGGCGAAATGATGCAATTTTTGAACGAAATAATTATCGAAACTAATGAGTATTCCGAATGTGGGGTATGAGTATTTTGAAAATATTTAATAGTTTTAAATACCTTTTTGGAATAATTTTTTAATATATTAAAAATAATTCTTAGAAAAATAAAATGCAGGTGAAATGATGGAATTTTTGAGCGAAAGTGAAATTACCGAATGTTATGAGTATTCCGAAAATATTTAAGTTTTAAACATTGACAATTTTCGTCAATCAATTTTTACATTGTTTTATGTTTCGTAATAATGTTTTTAATAATTTTTTAAACATTCTTAGAAGAGAAAAATACAGTGCGAAATAATGCAATTTTTGAACGAAAGTGAAATTACCGAATGTAATGAGTTTTTAGAATGTGGGGTATGAGTATTTCTAAAACATTTAGTTGTTTTAAATATGTTTTGACAGTGCTTTATGTTTTGGAATAGTTTTTTGCTATATTTTCAAAAATTCATACAAAGAAAAAATACAGGCAAAATGATGCAATTTTTGAACGAAATAAATTATCGAATGTAATATTCCGAATGTGGATATGAGTACTTTCAAAATATTTAATAGTTTTAAATGTGTTTTGCGATAATTTTTAATATATATAAAGAACTTCTTAAAAGGAAAAATACAGGTGAAATGATGGAATTTTTGAACGAAAGTAAAATTACCGAATGTTATGAGTATTTCTAAAATATTTAATAATAAACATTGTCGATTTTTGTCCATCAGTTTTCACATTGTTTTATGTGTCATATTAGTTTTTTAAATATATTTTTTAACGTTTTTAGAACGGAAAAAT
The DNA here is from genome assembly GCA_964019185.1 of Maratus speculifer. NCBI lineage: Eukaryota > Metazoa > Arthropoda > Arachnida > Araneae > Salticidae > Maratus > Maratus speculifer. Next base: position 369,869,937 of record OZ025296.1, read on the forward strand.
ACAGCACGAAACGATGCAATTTTTGAACAAAAAGGAAATTACCGAATGCAATGCGTTTTCCGAACATGGGGTATGAGTATTCCGAAAATATTTAATAGTTTTAAATATATTTTGACATTTTTTTATGCTTTGTAATAAATTTGATAAAAAAAATCTTAGAAAGGAAAAATGCAGAGCGAAATGATGCACTGTTTGAATAGAATGAAATTACCGAATGTAATGAGCCTTCCGAATGTGAAATATAAGTATTCTAAAGCTATTTAATAATGTTAAATATGTTTTAGCATTGTCTTATGTTTTGTAATATTTTTTAAAATTCTTACAAGCGAAAAAACTGCACGAAATAATGCAATTTTTGAACGAAAGTGAAATTACCGAATGTAATAAGTATTGTGAAAATGGGGTATGAGTATTATGAAAATATTTAAAATATATTTTGACATTGTTATAGCTTTTGTAATATTTTTTTTATTTCTTAGAAGGAAAAAAAAACGAGAAATGATGCAATTTTTGAACGAAAGTGAATTTACTGAATGAAATGAGTATAACGAATATGGGGGAGGGCGTCTCACACCCTACCTGTAGCTACGCCCCTGGCCCGAATAGCCAAACAACTAACAACCTTTTTTTTTTCTTTTTATTCTACCCTTATCCTTTCGCGCAACAAAAGAGCCAAGATCCTTGCAAGATTAAATTACACCCATTCCTTCTCTATCTCTAACATCTGAATTCTCCACTTATTGACCGGAGTTTCGATTTGAACAGGAAGTGACGTATTTAGACTGCCGAACGGGGTTTGCCAGAAGTAATTCTCTATTGCCTTTTCCAAGTGAAATTCAGCGCCATCTATTGTTAAAAGGGGATTTTTCAAACCTGTGACGCTCCCCTTTAACGGTATAACTTTTTCAATTTTACGACAATATATAACAGAAAAATCTAATTTTGGAAATGCTGTATTGTTGTAAAATAAAATTCAACAATGGGAACTGTAATTAGAGTGTCTTTTCATTTTACATTTCATATTTATATTCAAGCTTTTTTTACATTTTTATATTGTTGCACTTATCAATACACGGTCATATTGTTGCATTTAACATTGTAACGTATTTAATTTTACAACAGTGTATAACAGAAAAATCTAATTTTGGGAATGCTGTTTCTTGTAAAATAAACTTCAACAATGGGAATCGTGATTAGAGTGTTATTATATATTGCAGTTCGTATTTATATTCTAGCATTGTTTACATTTTTATATTGTTGCACTTATCAATATACAGTCTCATTTTTGCATTTTACACAATGACTTATTCAATTTTACAATTATGTATAACAGAAATATCTACATTTTGGAATGCTTTATTGTTGTAAAATAAACTTCAACAATAGGAATTGTAATTATGGTGTCTTTACGTATTACAGTTAATATTCATATTCAAGCTGTGTTTATATTTTTATATTGTTGCACATATATATACATGTAATAAAATAAAAAAAAAAATTTGCGCCATTTTTTTTTATTATTCTCTCTTAGCTTCAATTCTAAATTTGTGGAACATATTTCAATCTTAGTTTCGTCTTGTAACAGCTAAAATTCTTTTTCTTACTTTAGTTATTAATAAATTATTTCTTGCTTCTCAAAAAGGCGGGAAGTATTTCGTAAGCTTTTTACTTTCTGGCATATTCCTGCGATTTTAATTTTATTTTTTATTTTTTAACATCGCGTGACAAGTGTTACTACGCGTTGCTAAAGGGCTTAGTGTTCCGAGAAAAAAATATAGTTCTTGCCAGTAGACCGCCTATTACGGCCAATTAGAATTGATCATTTTGTCCGTTAGAGGCTCGAGTCCATCCTGATTGGATTTTTAAAATGATTGACGCGGAGTAGGAGGGCGCTAGTTTTGTCGTGAAAATGATTTTTTCATTTGGCTTTTCAGGAGAGTAGAATGCACCTTTTCTTTGAACTATCAAGACGCGCGTTTTATTTCTCCGCTGAATTAGAAATGTCATTTTTTCCGAGATTGTAGAACGCCGGAATGTTGCAGCTTAGTGAGCGAAGGCCGTAGTGATAGATGTGTGGAACGGTGATCTGTGGAGTAACTTAAGTTCGTGCTCTAAATAATAAAGAACTAAAACACTGATTTTCTTGCATTGTTATTGGAGAAACTCCTACGAGAACAAATCCATGGCTTATCCACTTACCAGAACGACTGCTCATCCCACTATTGAATCTTAGTGAATAGTAGTATTCTACAACCAACATGGTATTCTATTAGTGATTATACACTATTATAGAACATCGTCGTCGTTTTATTACATTTTAGCCGGTAGGATTAAAAATGAACCGGCGTAAAACTTTTGAGAATAAGCTGCATGCTCTTCATACACTTACAGTTGTTCCTACATTTTTCCTGGTATTGTTTTCATCTTAACATTTAATACAGAAAAAAAAAAATAACTATGATATCTTCCATCTAAATGGTATGTCCAAGACTGAAGATGGATGGGATCAGCTGCTGTGTGTTAATACTAATATTGTAATTTTGTTTCCTGCAATAAGACTCAATGTGTGTTACTAACAGTCAGAGTTTTTGAGATGCTAGCTGCACGCATCTTTAACCTCATCTGCGTCTACCTCCACCCATGTTACGACGAGATGGCCTGCATGGAAAAACATCTTCATGTGCATAAATGATAAACATTTCAGCTGAGAAAAGATCGTCTTATAAAGTTTTGTTTGTAATTATGTGTGGTATCTACATCTACAAATATTTTAATTGTGAAATATACCTCGCATTCTAGTGAGAAACTTTTCAACTATGAGATATGCAACCAAACTGTGAGATATGCAAAATAAAAATTACAATGATCACCTGCATGAAATCAATTCAACATCATTTTCTTTTATTTATTTATTTACTGTATTTTCTAGGTAAAAGTGCATAAATATTTTGATAAATTTTCATTTCATAATAAATGAACACCTGCTGTGTGGTTGCGAAACTACGGTATATTCCATCAGTAATACAAGATAATTGAAATTTGCACCTGTGAGTCGTATCTACGAAGTGCTTTATTTTTTGTTTAGTTTAATAAAAAATTAGGTATTTGAACAAGGCCACATCGAACATGTCTGTAAGTTATTATTTTATTTGTTTATTGGCTAAGAAATTTTAATAATCATTTCTTTGTTTAAATTCTTGATTTTTTCTTTCTCTTTTATTACAGATATTAAAAAATAAATGTGTTCTTAATTTATAATTGAAATTTTATGCTCATAGAAATTTTATTTAGTTTTAAAGGTGTTATTTATTTATTTTTTTTTTAAATCGAAAGATGGATTAATTTGTTGTTAAAAAAATACTCTGTTGCAAAATTTATTTTCCATACGTAAAGAAAAGTATTTTTGTTTTTAAAATTATTTGTTATTTCCCATGTATGGAAACCCGATATTTATTATTTTATTACTTATTTATTTATTATTTATTTATTTTTATTATTATTTATTGAGGTATTTGAAGTATAGTAATTGAATTTTAATAATTGAAGTATAGCATTTAAATATTTTCCATATGAATTATCCTTCTTATATGCTATTAAGATCAGGATTAGTAAAAGAAGAAAAAATGTCAGAAAATAAACTTGATATTGTCCCTTTTGAATTTGGGTTGGGCATGGATATATTTAAATGGTTTAAATATTTTGATCGAGAATGTTCGGTAGAAAAGAAAGATAATGAGTGGAAACACCAAAATATTTCAAAATATTTGAAGGGGGAAGCGTTAAAAACTTATATAAATGATTGTTTGGATTGTACTACTTATGAAGAAATTGTCGAGATTTTAAGTGAAAAATTCATTCAAGTTAGAGTTCCAAAATTTTCTGAATTTACTTCCTTAAAGTTAAATGATCTAAGTGATTTGGATTCTTATTTTAGAAAGAAAGTTGAGATTGGAAGGCAACTTCAGCTTGAGGAAAATTTAATTATACAGGGATTAATTGATGGCCTTCAGCCGGAGTATCAAAATTGTTTGATGGTTAACCCTCCTTCCAATACTCGTGAATGGTTTCGCATTGCTAAACAATTAGCAGCGATTCCAAATCATACCTCTAATAACGGGAATAGAAATTTTCAACAAACTAGACCAATGCACAATCCCAATCCTCAGCCCAGACATTGGACTCGACCTACTCCAAACAATCCATCCCAAAATTTTAATCCTAGGTTTTTCACTCCTAGAATGCCTGCAACTCATTATCAAAACAATTACCCTAGTCGTCCGTGCAGAATATGTTTAAACAGAGGCATAGAAAATGCATATCATTGGGAGAGGAGTTGTATATTTAACACAAATTCCTTTCAATCTCAAACTCCTGCTCATATTCAACCACCCCCTACTAATAATATTTGACAATTAATCATCCCTGGATATGTGGGCAATAACAAAGTGTATTGTGTGGTGGATAGTGGATCAACTGTCTCAATTTTACCCCTCAAATTTGTTCGATATTTAAATGGTAATTTACATAATGTTACCCCTATTACTATCAGACAGGCACAAGGAACTCTTACAATTAATAAATCTTGTCGATTATGTATTAAATTTGGTAATATAAAGAGATATGTTAATTTTTTAGTAAGTCAACTTGATTTGGACTATGCTATTTTAGGTTTACCTGATTGTGCCAAATTTAAATTAAAAATTGATTGTGCAAAAAGCCAGGTGTTACAAGACAATATTTCGTTAAACCCATATGTCAACATATCCAGTGATAACTTAGAATTGCTTCATTTTGATATTATAAAAAATGATACTACTGTGCAACCCGATTATGGAAATACCATAACTCCTCAATCCTTGTCGCGAACTAATAATGATGATTATAATCTATTGGGGGATCTGACTGCTATTCAAAATAAAAATGTAAGGGAACTTTTAAGGGATTATTTAGATATTTTTGCAAAAAATAAATATGATGTAGGGAGAATTAATATTGAACCTCAGCGTATTTATCTTAAATCTGACCTACCAATATCTTTGAGGCCTTATCGTACATCCACTGCTGATGAAAAAGAAATATCTCAGCAAATCCAATCATTATTAGCTGCTGGGTTAATTAAGGAAAGTTATAGCCCATACTCTTCTCCAGTTACGTTAGTAAATAAACGAGATGAAGGTAAAAAAACCCGAATGTGTGTTGACTACCGAAAATTAAATTCTATCATGAAAAATGACGCTGAACCTTTACCCCGAATAGATGAAATTTTAGACAAATTAAGTGGTGCCCAATATTTCTCTACACTAGATTTAGCCTCAGGCTATTGGCACATACCTATTCACCCAGCCGATTCCGAAAAGTTAGCCTTTACTACTAATTGTGGGCTCTGGGAATGGAATGTTCTCCCCTTTGGTGTAAAGGTAGGCCCCCCAATTTTCAACAGGACAATTAGAAGAATTCTTACAAAATATAAAATAGACTTTGCTTGTTATTATTTTGATGATATAATTATTTTTTCTAAATCAATAGATGAACATATACAGCATCTCATCCAAATTTTTGATTTATGCCGAATAGAAAATATTAAATTAAAATTATCCAAATGTACTTTTGCTCAAAAACAAATCAATTTTCTAGGGTATGAAATCCAAAATGGAACTTTAACTCCAGCTAATACTAATATAGAAACGATTAAAAAATTAAAACCTCCTACTAACACTAAAGAATTACAAAGATTTCTTGGTTCTATAAATGTGTATCATAAATTTATTGACAAATATGCTGAAATTAGACACCCCCTAAATAAATTACTTAAGAAAGATACTATTTGGGAATGGAATACTGAATGTCAAAACTCTTTTCAAAAATTAAAAGATGCCCTCATTGCTAAACCAATTTTAAAGATTTATGACCCAAAATTACCCCTACACATGTTTGTTGACGCTTCTCAGGTAGCGGTAGGTGCAGTTCTTAAACAACCCGACCATAATAACTTTTTACATCCAATTGCTTATTTTTCTAGAGGATTGAGAAGTTATGAGAAAAATTATTTCATTACCGAACTAGAGTGTCTTGCTATCATTGATACTTTAGATAAATTTTATCATTACTTTCACGGTGTACAATTTACCATCCATACTGATCATGCATCTCTTGTTTGGTTAAAAAATGTCAAACATTTAAGAGGTCGATTATTTAGGTGGTCATTGAAGTTAAGTATGTTCGATTACAAAATAGAGTACTTAAAGGGATCTACAAATGTCGAAGCCGACATGTTGTCCCGAAACCCTATTTCTCATTTTTGTAAGCCCCTTACTTTTCTTCTTGACGTTAAAGAGATTATTGAGATGCAAGAAAAAGAAAATGTGTGTGGATCAAATTATATTAATGACAATGGACTGATTATAGTTAAAAGAAAAGGTTTTCGTAAAGTGGTAGTTCCCATGTCCCTAAGAAAAAAATTGCTTAATGTTGCTCATGAACAGTTTGGTCACCCTGGTGTTCAAAAAATGCAAAATTTAATTTCTCCTAACTATTATTGGCCAGATATGACCCAAGACATTACTAACTTTGTTAAATACTGTGATATTTGCCAGAAAAATAAAAAACCTAGACAGAAAAAATTTGGCTTATTACAAGCTATGCCCACTACAGATCAACCTTTTGACTGTCTGTCTGTTGATACTGTAGGAGGGTTCAATTATTATAATTCTACAAAAAAATATCTCCATATTATAATAGACCATGCCACAAGATATGTTTGGGCATTTCCTTCCAAAAGTGTCACTACAGAAACTTATACAAATTGTCTGAAACAAATTTTCAATATCAAAATCCCTCAACAATTATTCTGTTTTAGTAAGATTTCAAGTGTACAGTCCCCTCAAAAAATACTTAGTGACAGGAATGCTGCTTTTACTTCTTCAAGATTCAAAAAATTCCTGCGAAATCATAATATTAAACAACGTTTGACCACTGCCCATCATCCACAAACGAATGGGAAATGTGAAAGAGTAAATCAGACAATAGTAACTAGATTAAAATGTAAAGTAAACTCCACTACCTCTAAAATTCCCTGGACTAAGCTTTTAACTGAGGTAATTAATGAATATAATAATACACCCCATTCTATTACCAAATTTCCACCTGCGTACTTGCTTTTTGGCCAATTACCCTATGACTCCCCCTTACAACAAAATTATTATCCCCCTGTTCATGAAGCACTTAAAATTGCTAAAACAAGAACTGATGAATTTCATTTAAAAAATAAAAGATATTATGATAAAGATTATATCGAACCAAAATTTAAAATAGGAGATCTAGTTATCTATGAAGAATTTCAGTACCCTAATACTAGAAAGCTATCACAAGTATTTAGTGGCCCTTATAAAATTCTTAACAAATTATCCGAAGTAAATTTTGAAATTGATAGGCAAAACCAGTTCAAAAGTTCAGAAATAGTACATGTATCTAAATTAAGGCCTTATTATTCCCCTGATAAATTTAAATTAAGTCATGAGCAACAACCCCCTAATCAACAACAACAAACTCAGGTAAAAACTGTAGCTTAAACTATATCTCTAGTTTATCATTTTATAATTTTTCTCTTAAATAGTAAATTTCTTTTCATATTTTAATTCAGATAATATCCTGTAATTCTCACAGAATGGCAATGATATCTCTTGACTGCAGCGAGAGTGTCACTTGTCTGGAAATTTTTATATTTGTTTATTTATGCCGGCGTAGACGAACAAAGTGGAAATTTCTTATTCTGTACTGAATTACTCTACTTAGAATATTTTTTTTTCTCTTTCAACTGAACCTATTTGTAATATTAAATTTAATCTATCAATTATTAAATTAATTATTTGCCAAGTAACAAAATTTTTATCACTTTATTTTAATATATTTTTTTTTTCTTTCTCTCTTTCTTTGCTTCTGCATTCCAGTCCAAGTACATGTCAATTATAATATAATTTTGTTTCTTTTTCTCTTTCCTACTTGCATCTTGCAATGTTTTATCACACCGAGAGAATATTTATTGCGTAATTATTTGACATGAATAGATGTTGTTTTTTATTTTTATCATTTATTAATATTTCTTTTTAAGAATCTTAGTAGTTTAAAGGTCACGTGCATTCTCAAACATGAATAAAATTTTTATTTATCTTTATTTTATTTTATCATATTATATTTTAATTTTTTTTGTACATATTCCTACTTAATCCTGTACTCGGATTACCAGATTAAGTAAATGATTTCATAGTTGATTGCATTTTTTATTTTATTCCACTTCTCTCTATATTTCATCCCAAAAATATGAGATGAGATAAACGAGATTAAGTATTTAAAGAATGTCTTTTGTGATATTTATTATTACTTATTAAGAGATTTACTTATACCCATTATGAGATTTACTTACACTTATGATATTTATTATTATTGATATTTTTCCTTATTATGTTTCTTAATTATATTGTTTATTATTTACATTGTTAAATTTTATTATTACTATATTATAAAATGTGTTATTAATTAAAAATACAATTATAAAAGTATTTTCACAAAGATTCCAAAATGGAACTGTTATGAATGTTCAAGGACTTACTCACACAAAAACTGAACTAATATTATAATGTTAGCTGATGAATTTGGACAGTTAAATGAATTAGACATCCTTAAAATGAGGTAATGAACTATGCCATTCCAAATATGACTTTAAGAAGATTTTTGAAATAAACTTTTAAAAATTGATTTCTAGATTTGACATTGTTAAAAAAGAATTTAACGTTATTGTTTTTCATTTTTATGTTTCATTTTTATGTTATTACTATGGGTAATTGCTTATATTTTCAAATTACTTTATGATGTGTACTTTAAACAAGATTACATCTTGTATTTGTACTGATGCCTATTTTATTGTATTTAAATTTAAAGTTATTCCACGCATCACCTTGGTGTTTTTAAATTTGAATTCTATATTTATATAAAAAAAGAGAAATTAATTTAAAATTTTTTTTTATTCAGTATCTAATTATTATTACTTATATCAACAACTTCGTGAGCTAAGTCTGCATCATCTCCCTTTCTGTGAAATTGCAGGTCTCAGACCTACTTTTTCACCCGTCTTTCTGGGAGGGGGGATTTGTAATAAAATAAAAAAAAAAAATTTTGCGCCATTTTTTTTTTATTATTCTCTCTTAGCTTCAATTCTAAATTTGTGGAACATATTTCAATCTTAGTTTCGTCTTGTAACAGCTAAAATTCTTTTTCTTACTTTAGTTATTAATAAATTATTTCTTGCTTCTCAAAAAGGCGGGAAGTATTTCGTAAGCTTTTTACTTTCTGGCATATTCCTGCGATTTTAATTTTATTTTTTATTTTTTAACATCGCGTGACAAGTGTTACTACGCGTTGCTAAAGGGCTTAGTGTTCCGAGAAAAAAATATAGTTCTTGCCAGTAGACCGCCTATTACGGCCAATTAGAATTGATCATTTTGTCCGTTAGAGGCTCGAGTCCATCCTGATTGGATTTTTAAAATGATTGACGCGGAGTAGGAGGGCGCTAGTTTTGTCGTGAAAATGATTTTTTCATTTGGCTTTTCAGGAGAGTAGAATGCACCTTTTCTTTGAACTATCAAGACGCGCGTTTTATTTCTCCGCTGAATTAGAAATGTCATTTTTTCCGAGATTGTAGAACGCCGGAATGTTGCAGCTTAGTGAGCGAAGGCCGTAGTGATAGATGTGTGGAACGGTGATCTGTGGAGTAACTTAAGTTCGTGCTCTAAATAATAAAGAACTAAAACACTGATTTTCTTGCATTGTTATTGGAGAAACTCCTACGAGAACAAATCCATGGCTTATCCACTTACCAGAACGACTGCTCATCCCACTATTGAATCTTAGTGAATAGTAGTATTCTACAACCAACATGGTATTCTATTAGTGATTATACACTATTATAGAACATCGTCGTCGTTTTATTACATACATAGTCATATTGTTGCATTTAACCCTATAATTTATTCAATTTTACGACAAAGTATGACAGAAAAATCTAATTTTGGGAATGCTGTATTGTTGTAAAATAAAGTTTAATAATGGGAATTGTAATTAGAGTGTTATAACAGATTGCATTTCATATTTATATTCAAGCATTTTATATTTTTATATTGTTGCACATATATATACAAAGTCATATTGTTGCATTTAACGCTATAACCTATTCTATTTTACGACAATGTATAACAGAAAAATCTTGTTTTGGGAATGCTGTATTGTTGTAAAATAAAGTTCAACAATGGGATTTGTAATTAGAGTGTTATTACAGATTGCAGTTCATATTTCTATTCAAGATTTTTTATATTTTTATATTGTTTCACTTATCAATACATAGTCATATTGTTGCATTTAACGCTATAACTTATTCAAGTTTACGACAATGTATAACAGAAAAATCTAATTTTGTGAATACTGTATTGTTGTAAAATAATGTTCAACAATGGAAACAGTAATTATAGTGATTTACAGATTGCAGTTCTTATTTATATTAAAGCTTTGCTTACATTTCTTTTTGTTGCACTTATCAATACCTATTCATATTGTTGCATTTAACACAATACATTATTCAATTTTAAGACAATGTATAACAGAAAAATCTAATTTTGGGAATGCTGTATTGTTGTAATGTAAATTTCAACAATGGAAACTGTAATTAGAATGTCTTTCCATTTTACATTTCATATCTTTATTCAAGCTTTTTTTACATTTTTATATTGTTGCACTTATAAATATACTTTCATATTGTTGCTTTAAACACTGTAACTCATTCAGTTTTACAACGATGTATAACAGAAGAATCTAATTTTGGGAATGCTGTATTATTGAAAAATAAAGTTCAACAATGGGAATTGTGATTAGAGTGTTATTACAGATTGCAGTTCGTATTTATATTCTAGCTTTGTTTACATTTTTTTATTGTTGCACTTATGAATATACAGTCATATTGTTGCATTTAACACAATAAATTATTCAATTTTAAGACATTGTAAAACGGAAAAATCTAATTTTGGGAATGCTGTATTGTTGTAAAATAAAATTGAACAATGGAAACTGTAATTAGAGTGATTTACAGATTGCAGTTCATATTTATAATTTATATTCAAGCTTTGCTTACATTTTTATATTGTTGCACTTATCAATACATAGTCATATTGTTGCATTTAACACTATAACTTATTCAATTTTACAACAATGTATAACAAAAAAATCTAATTTTGGGCATGCTGTATTGTTGTAAAATAAAATTCACCAATGGGAATAGCAATTAAAAAATTTTACAGATTGCAGTTCATATTTCTATTCAAGCTTTGTTATATTTTTATATTGTTGCACTTATCAATACATAATCATATTGTTGCATTTAATGCTATAACTTATTCAATATTATGAAAATGTATAACGGAAAAATGTAATTTTTTGAATGCTGTAGTGTTTTAAAATAAACTTCAAAAATGGGAATTGTAATTAGAGAGTCTTTACAGATTACAGTTCATATTTACATTCAAGAATTGATTACATTTTTCTTTTGTTGCACTTATCAATACATATTCATATTTTTGCATTTAACGCCTTAACTTATTCAATTTTAGGACAATGTATAACAGAAAAATCTAATTTTGGGAATGCTGTATTTTTGTAAAATAAAGTTCAACAATGAGAATTGTAATTAGAGTGTTATTAAAGATTGCAGTTCATATTTATATTCAAGCTTTTTTTACATTTTTATATTGTTGCACTTATCAATACATAGTCATATTGTTGCATTTAACACTATAACTTATTCAATTTTACAACAATGTATAACAAAAAAATCAAATTTTGTGAATGCTGTATTGTTGTAAAATAATGTTCAACAATGGAAACAGTAATTAAAGTGATTTACAGATTGCAGTTCTTATTTATATTCAAGCTTTGCCTACATTTCTTTTTGTTGCACTTATCAATACCTATTCATATTGTTGCATTTAACACAATACATTATTCAATTTTAGGACAATGTATAACAGAAAAATCTAATTTTGGGAATGCTGTATTGTTGTAAAATAAAGTTCAACAATGATAATTGTAATTAGAGTGATATTACAGATTGCAGTTCATATTTATACTCAAGCTTTTTTTACATTTTTATTTTGTTGCACTTATCAATACATAGTCATATTGTTGCATTTAACACTATAACTTATTCAATTTTACAACAATGTATAACAAAAATATCAAATTTTGGGAATGCTGTATTGTTGTAAAATAAAATTCAACAATGGGAATAGCAATTAAAAAAATTAGAGATTGCAGTTCATATTTCTATTCAAGCTTTGTTATATTTTTATATTGTTGCACTTATCAATACATAATCATATTGTTGCATTTAATGCTATAACGTATTCAGTTTTACAACAATGTATAACAGAAAAATCTAATTTTGGGAATGCTGTATTGTTGTAAAATAAAATTGAACAATGGAAACTGTTTATAGAGTGTCTTTCCATTTTACATTTCATATTTATATTCAAGCTTTTTTTACATTTTTCTATTGTTGCACTTATCAATATACGGTAGTGTTGTTGCATTTAACACAAAAAATTATTCAATTTTACGTCAATGTATAACAGAAAAATCTAATTTTGTGAATGCTGTATTGTTGTAAAATAATGTTCAACAATGGAAACAGTAATTAGAGTGATTTACAGATTGCAGTTCTTATTTATATTCAAGCTTTGCTTACATTTCTTTTTGTTGCACTTATCAATACCTAGTCATATTGTTGCATTTAACACAATAAATTATTCAATTTTAAGACAATGTATAACAGAAAAATCTAATTTTGGGAATGCTGTATTGTTGTAATATAAATTTCAACAATGGGAATATTAAATCGAGTGTTATTACAGATTGCAGTTCATATTTATATACAAGCTTTGCTTACATTTTTATATTGTTGCACTTATCAATATACTTTCATATCGTTGCATTTAACACTGTAACTCATTCAATTTTACAACGATGTATAACAGAAAAATCTAATTTTGGGAATGCTGTATTGTTGAAAAATAAAGTTCAACAATGGGAATTGTGATTAGAGTGTTATTACTGATTGCAGTTCGTATTTATATTCTAGCTTTGTTTACATTTTTTTATTGTTGCACTTATCAATATACAGTCATAATGTTGCATTTAACACAATAAATTATTCAATTTTAAGACATTGTATAACAGAAAAATCTAATTTTGGGAATGCTGTATTGTTGTAAAATAAAATTCAACAATGGGTATAGCAATTAAAAAATTTTACAGATTGCAGTTCATATTTATATTCAGGCTTTGCTTACATTTTTATATTGTTGCACTTATCAATACATAGTCATATTGTTGCATTTAACACTATAACTTATTCAATTTTACAACAATGTATAACAAAATAATCAAATTTTGGGATTGCTGTATTGTTGTAAAATAAAATTCAACAATGGGAATAGCAATTAAAAAATTTTACAGATTGCAGTTCATATTTCTATTCAATCTTTCTTATATTTTTATATTCTTGCACTTATCAATACATAATCATATTGCTGCATTTAATGCTATAACTTATTCAATATTATAAAAATGTATAACAGAAAAATCTAATTTTTTGAATGCTGTGTTGTTGTAAAATAAACTTCAACAATGGGAATTGTAATTACAGAGTCTTTACAGATTACATTTCATATTTACATTCAAGATTTGTTTACATATTTCTTTTGTTGCCCTTATCAATACATATTCATATTTTTGAATTTAACGCCTTAACGTATTCAATTTTAGGACAATGTATAACAGAAAAATCTAATTTTGGGAATGCTGTATTGTTGTAAAATAAAGTTCAACAATGAGAATTGTAATTAGAGTGTTATTACAGATTGCAGTTCATATTTATATTCAAGCTTTTTTTACATTTTTATATTGTTGCACTTATCAATATACGGTCATATTATTGCATTTAAAACTGTAACTTATTCAAATTTACAACAGTGTATAACAGAAAAATCTAATTTTGAGAATGCTGCATTGTTGTAAAATAAAGTTCAACAATGGGAATTGTGATTAGAGTGTTATTACAGATATCAGTTCGTATTTATATTCTAGCTTTGCTTACATTTTTATATTGTTGCACTTATCCATATACAGTCATATTGTTGCATTTAACGGTATAACGTTTTCAATTTTACGACAATATATAACAGAAAAATCTAATTTTGAAAATGCTGTATTGTTGTAAAATAAAATTCAACAATGGGAACTGTAATTAGAGTGTCTTTCCATTTTACATTTCATATTTATATTCAAGCTTTTTTTACATTTTTATATTGTTGCACTTATCAATACACGGTCATATTGTTGCATTTAACACTGTAACGTATTAAATTTTACAACAGTGTATGACAGAAAAATCTAATTTTGGGAATGCTGTTTCTTTTAAAATAAACTTCAACAAAACGTCAACATCGTGATTAGAGTGTTATTATATATTGCAGTTCGTATTTATATTCTAGCTTTGTTTACATTTTTATATTGTTGCACTTATCAATATACAGTCACATTTTTGCATTTTACACAATAACTTATTCAATTTTACAATTATGTATAACAGAAATATCTACATTTTGGAATGCTTTATTGTTGTAAAATAAACTTCAACAATAGGAATTGTAATTATTGTGTCTTTACGTATTACAATTAATATTCATATTCAAGCTTTGTTTATATTTTTATATTGTTGCACATGTATATACATAGTCATATTGTTGCATTTAACGCTATAACATATTCAATTTTACGACAAAGTATAAGAGAAAAATCTAATTTTGGGAATGCTGTATTGTTGTAAAATAAAGTTTAATAGTGGGAATTGTAATTAGAGTGTTATAACAGATTGCATTTCATATTTATGTTCAAGCATTTTATATTTTTATATTGTTGCACATATATATACAAAGTCATATTGTTGCATTTAACGCTATAACTTATTCAAGTTTACGACAATGTATAACAGAAAAATCTAATTTTGTGAATGCTGTATTGTTGTAAAATAATGTTCAACAATGGAAACAGTAATTATAGTGATTTACAGATTGCTGTTCTTATTTATATTCAAGCTTTGCTTACATTTCTTTTTGTTGCACTTATCAATACCTATTCATATTGTTGTATTTAACACAATACATTATTCAATTTTAAGACAATGTATAACAGAAAAATCTAATTTTGGGAATGCTGTATTGTTTTAATGTAAATTTCAACAATGGGAACTGTAATTAGAGTGTCTTTCCATTTTGCATTTCATATTTTTATTCAAGCTTTTTTTACATTTTTTTATTGTTGCACTTATCAATATACAGTCATATTTTTCATTTAACACAATACATTATTTAATTTTAAGACATTGTAAAACAGAAAAATCTAATTTTGGGAATGCTGTATTGTTGTAAAATAAAATTGAACAATGGAAACTGTAATATTTCATATTTTTATTCAAGCTTTTTTTACATTTTTATATTGTTGCAATTATCAATATACTTTCATATTGTTGCATTTAACACTGTAACGCATTCAGTTTTACAACGATGTATAACAGAAAAATCTAATTTTGGGAATGCTGTATTATTGAAAAATAAAGTTCAACAATGGGAATTGTGATTAGAGTGTTATTACAGATTGCAGCTCGTATTTATATTCTAGCTTTGTTTACATTTTTTTATTGTTGCACTTATCAATATACTGTCATATTGTTGCATTTAACACAGTAAATTATTCAATTTTAAGACATTGTATAACAAAAAAATCAAATTTTGGGAATGCTGTATTGTTGTAAAAAAAATTCAACAATGGGAATAGCAATTAAAAAAATTTAGAGATCGCAGTTCATATTTCTATTCAAGCTTTGCTTACATTTTTATATTGTTGCACTTATCAATACATAATCATATTGTTGCATTTAACACTATAACTTATTCAATATTATGAAAATGTATAACAGAAAAATGTAATTTTTGAATGCTGTAGTGTTTTAAAATAAACTTCAACAATGGGAATTGTAATTAGAGAGTCTTTACAGATTACAGTTCATAGTTACATTCAAGAATTGTTTACATTTTTCTTTTGTTGCACTTATCAATACATATTCATATTTTTGCATTTAACGCCTTAACTTATTCAATTTTATTACAATGTATAACAGAAAAATATAATTATGGGAATGCTGTATTGTTGTAAAATAAAGTTCAACAATGATAATTGTAATTAGAGTGATATTACAGATTGCAGTTCATATTTATATTCAAGCTTTTTATATTGTTGCACTTATCAATATACGGTCATATTATTGCATTTGTCGATAACTCATTTAAAACAGTCATAAACTCAATAAAACTCATATTTAAGAAAAACTCTATGAAATGTATATTTATTTAACTAGCTCACAACTCAGCCGCTCAGGGCTGCGTTCTCTTAAAACACTCTATTAACTCATAAAAACAAACGCAGACGATAAAAATCGTTGCCAAAAATACAGAATAAATACGACCGAACATACCGGCCCCCGTTGAATGATTTTCATTCAACCACAATTATAATACATTATTACACATGAAATTTTTAAATAAATAATACAACACATACTAATAAACAATAAATAGCAAATTAAATGAATAACAATTACTTTTCCAAGGGTAATAAACATATTTTTGACACTGGTCTCTTAAAAAACCCTCTTTGTGTTTTCACTTTTACTACTCTAATAATTCCATCATTACCATGAAACAACTCTACAATTCTACCTAGAGGCCAGTTGCAAATAGCAACATTGTCCTCCTTTATAATTACTAAATCATTTATTTTTACATTTTGTTTTTCAATCATCTAAAATTCTGCAATCATTTTATAGTGATGTACACTCATGACATCTATCACTCAAATTAAATTTACTCTAAATGATGCAAGAATTTATCTCATTTCTCATATTTTTCCTCAAAAAATAACTCAGAAACACTTTATTTAAAGTATTTTAAAAATTAAGAAACTCGATTTTATCAATAAAAAAACTCAAACCTCCAGAACAAAATGGATGTCATTAAATAACTCAAATTATACATATGCACTCTCAATACACATTTTGTATTAATATTTTCTCTCATAATACGTAATATATTCAATAAAATAGAAATTATCTCAATTTTACATATGTACACTCAAAATAATTATATATCAACTATATGTAACTCAAATATCTTATAATACACATTGCATTAAAAAATATATATATAAAAACTTTTTACAAAAATTATAACATAAAGTAAGCAACAATTATAAATTGATTCTCTAATATTGCACGACCGTTTAAAGGCCAAAACTTCTGCCTTAACTGGAAAAGTAAAGCTTGTGGGCCTAAATGTAAATATCGTTTGTGAAAATATTCTACTATCATCTGAGTAAGTTTACTTTTATTATGTAGTAAAATTGGAAATTTTTGGTTATCATTTAAGTTACTGTTTGCTAACCTACCTCCTACTCTATGAAGACCTGCTTTATCAGGAAATGGGTGAAGATTTCTTATTTGACTATTATTATTTACCTCACCTGATTTTTGCAAGGATTTTATTTCCTTGTCAAAAAATTCTCGTTGAACACTTTTTAACAAAAAAGTTTCTGCCTTTTTGAGCTCCTCGAGATCTAAAGGACCCTCTTTTCTTTCTTTTTTACAAATACTAAGAAACCTGAAAATAAATCCTAAAATACGAATTATCTTACAATAATTATTACTTAAATCAATTATATCATGCACAAAGGTATTATTAGAAACTGAAAAAAAAAGACATGTTTTTAAAGTCATTAGTTTTAAAGTTTTTCAGTTCTTTTGAAAAGTCATTGGAATCAACTGCTTCAGGTATGGTTGTATTTGGATAGTCTTTTCCTTTTAGGAACATTGGGCCACTCCACCACAACTCATTTGAGATTAGCTTATCAGGATTAATTCCTCTTGTTAGAAGGTCTGCTGGGTTATGTTGAGAAGGAACATGTCGCCACTGCATCCCTTCAGTTAGCTTTTGTATCGTTGAAATTCTGTTCGCAACAAATGTTTTTAATATGTACGGTTCTTTTTTAATCCATGACAATACTATCATAGAATCTGACCATAAGAAGATTTTGTTTATATTGATCTTGAGAGCAGAAATCACACGTTTAATTAGTTTTGATAATAAAACAGCTGCACACAGCTCAAGTTTGGGAACAGTTAATTGCTTTAAGGGGGAAACTCTTGATTTACTTGTCACTAATTTCACTGACAATTCTCCAGATTCTGATACTGATTTGCAGTAAATTACTGCTCCATAGGCTGCTTCGGAAGCATCGCTGAAACCATGTAACTCGATTATAATAGCATTTTTCAATAAAATACACCTACTAATTTCAATTTTGTTAATTAACTGTAGATTATCTGAAAACTCTCCCCATTCCTTAGCTTCTTTTTCCGGTAACAAGTCATCCCAATTTAATTGCAATAACCACAATTTCTGCATAAATATTTTCGCTTTAATTATAATAGGCGATACTAATCCAAGAGGATCAAACAAACTTGATATAATTGATAACACTTGTCTTTTAGTGACATTTACCTCATCATGAATTTTTACATCGAAACTTAAACAATCTTTTCTCGATTTCCACAAGACACCTAATGTTTTGGATTCTTCTGAATCACCAAAAGGATATATCTTGTCATTTGTTTGGTAAAGTTGTGGAGCATTACTGCACCATTTATGTAATAACATTCCTCCCCTTTTTAAAATTTCTATTAATTGATTTTGGAGCTCTAATGCAGAACTTAAAGAATCAGATCCAGATAAGATGTCATCCATATACATGTCTTCTCTCAGCACGGGTGCTGCTAAAGGAAACTTGCTTTCTTCATCCCTAGACAATTGAAGTAGTGTTCTCATGGCCAAAAAGGGTGCACTAACAGTACCATAAGTAACAGTAGTTAGTTCAAAATTCTTTATTGGTTCGTTTATACCTTCTTTCCATAAAATTTTTTGTAGTTTCCTTTGATCTGGATGAATAGAAATTGCTCTATACATTTTTTGAATATCTGCAGTGAAAGCGATAATATATTTTCTAAATCTCAGCATAATTGAGAATAAATCATCTTGTATTACACCCCCATTATACTGAATAGAATTAAGTGAGTTTCCTTTTGTCGTTAAAGAAGAGGCGTTAAAAACTACTCTCAAAGGTGTTGACATACTTTTTTCTATTCCTCTATACACTCCAAGGTGGGGAATGTAATAGGATCCATTTTCTTCCTCGCTTTCGTTAACTTCGACCATGTGGCCTAACTGTTGGTATTCTTTCAAAAAATCGGAATATAATCTTAAATACTCGGGATCCCTTGCTAAGCGATTCCATAAAGAATTCAATTTTTTAATTGCTATCTGTTTAGAACTTCCTAATGTAGTTGGATCTTGTTTTAGGGGCATTTTAACAACATATCTGCCGCTTTTTTCTCGGGTATAATTTTCTATGAAATGTTTTTCACAAATTAAAGTCTCTTTGCTTTTTGGTTTTTCTATCTCGATATTTTCTATTTCCCAGAATTTTCGAAGTGTTTTATCTAAGTTAGTTTCTTTCTTTATTAAACCACAATGAACTTTATTTTCATTTTCTATTGGAAAACTTCCAGATACTACAAAACCGAAAACTGTGTCTTGCAGAATAAGATCAGAATTATTAATACGAATCTGGCCCGGTTTTAAAAGTTCATAGAAAATTCCTGCTCCGAGAAGCATATCTACATGTTCTGGGATATTAAATCTCTCATCTGCTAATATTACGTTAGGGAAATCCTGTGCTGAAATTTCAATTGGACGCGAAGGGGTTAAATCTGCAGTTATTTTTGGAACTATCAAGAAATCTAAATTTTTTACAAAACTTCCATCTCTATTGCTTATTGATGCATTAACTTTATGATTTATTACTAAGGTGGCATCATTTAGACCTGACACTAAAATGTTTGTTCTCTCTTTTTTCAAATTCATCATGTCTATTAAATGGTGGGATAGAAAATTAGACTCGCTGCCTACATCTAACAAACACTTTACTCTATATTTAGATCCTGATTCATCAATTAGAAAACACATAACCGTTGAAAGTAAAACTTTATTCTTTTTATTCGAATAGTTACTAATAAAAGTTTTCTGAACGAACTCTTCTGCATTGGCGTTTAACATTGACGTGCCATAATTTGCTAGTCTTGAATCTGAACATTCTCCTACATTTATTTTACCTTGTATATTATGTTCTGAAGAAACATATTCTTTCATATATGTATTATTTGTTTTGGGAAAATGAATAGTTTTGTGATGTCGTTTCTTGCAGAAACAAATGTTCTTTGATGTACAATTGGCTACTGGGTGTAAATTTAAACAATTGAAACATAACTTGTTACATTTTATTACATTTACTCTCTCATTAACAGATAACTTTAAATAATCTGGACACTTTGAAAGATGGTGCTGTTTGTGGCACAAAATACAGTTTAATGTTTTAACATCAGTTAAAAATACTTTATTTACACTTTTGGGATTATACTTTCGATTAACACTAAAATTCTCAGTAAGAGATTTTCCGCGTGATGTAAAATATAAATCAATCTCACGTCCTAATTCTTCTGGTAAAAACCATTTATCTCCTTGTCTCACACTAATGTGAGAAGCAGTCTCTTTATCTAATGTTTCATATAATTTATCTGACACAATCAATTGTTTTAGACTCTCGAAATCGGACACATTTCTTAAATTTAGATAATAATTCCAATTGGTCATCAGTCGTGAAGCGAATTGTACATGAGTCTCATTTGGTAGTTTAAAAGCTTTTCTAAATTGTTCTAGGCAAAAATAAGGTGTTGGTTGAAATTCTTTTAAGACTATTTCTTTTAATTTTTCATAATTCTCGATATCTGTATCGTGTAAATAAGTTAAAATGTTAGACGCTTTGTCACCTAATAAATTCAGCAGAATTTCTGCTTTATTTTCTTCCGAAACATTTTTAGTTTTGAAAGCCCGTTCTAAAGAAGAAAAGAAAAAACCCCATCCTTCAGGCTTAGTTGGAACTTTTACAGTCAAAGTTTTAATACTTTTTATTATTTGATCTAACGATTCCATTTTTACTTCACTTTCAGTAATAAAAGATTTAGTTTCAGATTTAATTTTAGCTAATTCCAATTCATTTTTTGATCGTTCAAATTCGTTTTTTGATCGTTCAAGTTTAAATTTTTCAAGATCAAATTGCCTTTGTTCTTCATGTTTACGACTCTCAATTATGGTGTTAGCTATTTCTGTTACAAAATCTGGTTTATTTTTATATATTTCGCTATTTTCAATAATATTGTTTAAATCAGCTATAGTCATTTTATCATTAATATTTAAATTTATTTCAGTGGCTATTTGCCTTAAATCTTCCTTTTTTGCTCCTTTAAACATTGTTTTAAATTTATATATAACAGTACAGATTAGAAAAATCACATTCACTTACTTTAAAAATTCCACTGCACGAAACTATATCGTTTCTTCTTGAACTCGAATAATTCAGAAATTTACGCGTTGCACTTTATTATCACTGATCCTTCGTGGTCGACGGACCACAAATTATGTCGATAACTCATTTAAAACAGTCATAAACTCAATAAAACTCATATTTAAGAAAAACTCTATGAAATGTATATTTATTTAACTAGCTCACAACTCAGCCGCTCAGGGCTGCGTTCTCTTAAAACACTCTATTAACTCATAAAAACAAACGCAGACGATAAAAATCGTTGCCAAAAATACAGAATAAATACGACCGAACAGCATTTAACACTGAAACTTATTCAAATTTACAACAGTGTATAACAGAAAAAAATAATTTTGAGAATGCTCCATTGTTGTAAAATAAAGTTCAATAATGGGAATTGTAATTAGAGTGTTATAACAAATTGCTGTTCATATTTGTATTCAAGCTTTTTATATTTTTATATTGTTGCACATATATATACAAAGTCATATTGTTGCATTTAACGCTATAACGTATTCAATTTTACGACAATGTATAACAGAAAAATCTAATTTTGGGAATGCTGTATTGTTGTAAAATAAAGTTTA
The DNA here is from genome assembly GCA_964019185.1 of Maratus speculifer. Taxonomy (NCBI): domain Eukaryota; kingdom Metazoa; phylum Arthropoda; class Arachnida; order Araneae; family Salticidae; genus Maratus; species Maratus speculifer. The sequence continues at coordinate 369,892,166 of OZ025296.1, forward strand.
ACAATGGGATTTGTAATTAGAGTGTTATTACAGATTGCAGTTCATATTTCTATTCAAGATTTTTTATATTTTTATATTGTTTCACTTATCAATACATAGTCATATTATTGAGAAACACCGAAAAAACTGGCGATAAATATATATCAATAAATATAAAAACTTTGTTAAATCACCATAAAAGAAAAATTATACAGGACGCGTTTCGAGCTGCAAAATTACCGCTCGTCTTCAGCTGGTCCAAACACGTGTCCCAACGGACAGAGTGGAAATAACAGTGAAATAAAGAGGGAGGAGATTACACAGAGTGCGACAGGTGGCGCTGCTTGTCAGAGCCAAGGAGAAAGAGAAAAGTAAAGATAAACTCAAAGAAGGAGGGAGGAGATTACAAAGAGTGCCCCAGGTGGCGCTGGCTAAAAAACCAGGTGGCAGAGAAAAACTAATGAAAGATAAAGAAAACAATTGAAAAATAAATAAAATAAAATAAAATAAAATAAAATAAAATAAAATAAAAAAAATAAATAAATAAAAATAAAATAAAAAAAATTAATTAAATAAAAACTAAAAATAATTATAGTAATAATAATAAACTACAAAAGTAATTTCCATTTAGGAGAAAGGGAGGGGGATGAAGAGAGATCGTTGACAAGAGTATTACATTTTTTATAAATAAAATAAGCTTCGTGAGTATCTAAATGAGAAGGAGAGGCAGGATTAGAAATAATTCTGGCCATGGAAAAATTGAAAAAATGACCGGAAGACCAACAGTGAGAAGCAATGGAAGACCTAGATAATTCCTGATTTTTAATGTACCTCTGATGTTCATCCAATCTTTTCTTCAACGCTCTTCTGGTCTGACCAATATAACCCAAATTGCAAGAGCATGGAATAAAATAAACACCCCACCGGTTCTCAACAGGAATAGGATCTTTCAAAGACGAGAATTTAATTTTATTCATAGGTTTAAAGATAACTTTAAAATTGAAACGAGAAAGGATTTTAGCTAATTTGAAACAAAGAGGAGAATAAAAAGGTAGAACTATAGAGTTAATATTAGACGAATTATTAGAATCAGTAAGAAGACGTTTAGGCTTATTAAATTTATACAGAGCTTTGTCAATCAAAGAGGGGTTATAACCACGAGTGAGGGCAAGAGATTTGAGGTAACTAATTTCTATTTTATATTTTTATATTTGATATTTATATTATATAAAAGAGATTTGAGGTAACTTTTATGGTGATTTAACAAAGTTTTTATATTTATTGATACATAGTCATATTGTTGCAATTAACGCTATAACTTATTCAATTTTAAGACAATGTATAACAGAAAAATCTAATTTTGGGAATGCTGTATTGTTGTAAAATAAAATTGAACAATGGGAATTGTAATTAGAGTGTCTTTCCATTTTACATTTCATATTTATATTCAAGCTTTTTTTACATTTTTCTATTGTTGCACTTATCAATATACGGTAGTGTTGTTGCATTTAACACAAAAAATTATTCAATTTTACGTCAATGTATAACAGAAAAATCTAATTTTGTGAATGCTGTATTGTTGTAAAATAATGTTCAACAATGGAAACAGTAATTAGAGTGATTTACAGATTCCAGTTCTTATTTATATTATATAGTTCTTATCTTACAGTTCTTATATTATAGTTCTTATTTATATTCTTATTTGCTTACATTTCTTTTTGTTGCACTTATCAATACCTAGTCATATTGTTGCATTTAACACAATAAATTATTCAATTTTAAGACAATGTATAACAGAAAAATCTAATTTTGGGAATGTTGTATTGTTGTAATATAAATTTCAACAATGGGAATATTAAATCGAGTGTTATTACAGATTGCAGTTCATATTTATATTCAAGCTTTGCTTACATTTTTATATTGTTGCACTTATCAATATACTTTTATATAGTTGCATTTAACACTGTAACTCATTCAATTTTACGACGATGTATAACAGAAAAATCTAATTTTGGGAATGCTGTATTGTTGAAAAATAAAGTTCAACAGTGGGAATTGTGATTAGAGTGTTATTACTGATTGCAGTTCGTATTTATATTCTAGCTTTGTTTACATTTTTATATTGTTGCACTTATCAATATACAATCATATTGTTGCATTTAACACAATAAATTATTCAATTTTAAGACATTGTATAACAGAAAAATCTAATTTTGGGAATGCTGTATTGTTGTAAAATAAAATTCAACAATGGGAATACCAATTAAAAAATTTTACAGATTGCAGTTCATATTTATATTCAGGCTTTGCTTACATTTTTATATTGTTGCACTTATCAATACATAGTCATATTGTTGCATTTAACACTATAACTTATTCAATTTTACAACAAAGTATAACAAAAAAATCTAATTTTGGGAATGCTGTATTGTTGTAATATAAAATTCAACAATGGGAATAACAATTAAAATATTTTAGAGATTGCAGTTCATATTTCTATTCAAGCTTTGTTATATTTTTATATTGTTGCACTTATAAATACATAATCAGATTGTTGCATTTAATGCTATAACTTATTCAATATTATGAAAATGTATAACAGAAAAATCTAATTTTGGGAATGCTGTATTGTTGTAAAATAAAGTTCAACAATGAGAATTGTAATTAGAGTGTTATTACAGATTGCAGTTCATATTTATATTCAAGCTTTTTTTACATTTTTATATTGTTGCACTTATCAATATACGGTCATATTATTGCATTTAACACTGTAACTTATTCAAATTTACAACAGTGTATAACAGAAAAATCTAATTTTGAGAATGCTGCATTGTTGTAAAATAAAGTTCAACAATGGGAATTGTGATTAGAGTGTTATTACAGATATCAGTTCGTATTTATATTCTAGCTTTGCTTACATTTTTATATTGTTGCACTTATCCATATACAGTCATATTGTTGCATTTAACGGTATAACGTTTTCAATTTTACGACAATATATAACAGAAAAATCTAATTTTGAAAATGCTGTATTGTTGTAAAATAAAATTCAACAATGGGAACTGTAATTAGAGTGTCTTTCCATTTTACATTTCATATTTATATTCAAGCTTTTTTTACATTTTTATATTGTTGCACTTATCAATACACGGTCATATTGTTGCATTTAACACTGTAACGTATTAAATTTTACAACAGTGTATGACAGAAAAATCTAATTTTGGGAATGCTGTTTCTTTTAAAATAAACTTCAACAAAACGTCAACATCGTGATTAGAGTGTTATTATATATTGCAGTTCGTATTTATATTCTAGCTTTGTTTACATTTTTATATTGTTGCACTTATCAATATACAGTCACATTTTTGCATTTTACACAATAACTTATTCAATTTTACAATTATGTATAACAGAAATATCTTCATTTTGGAATGCTTTATTGTTGTAAAATAAACTTCAACAATAGGAATTGTAATTATTGTGTCTTTACGTATTACAATTAATATTCATATTCAAGCTTTGTTTATATTTTTATATTGTTGCACATGTATATACATAGTCATATTGTTGCATTTAACGCTATAACATATTCAATTTTACGACAAAGTATAAGAGAAAAATCTAATTTTGGGAATGCTGTATTGTTGTAAAATAAAGTTTAATAGTGGGAATTGTAATTAGAGTGTTATAACAGATTGCATTTCATATTTATGTTCAAGCATTTTATATTTTTATATTGTTGCACATATATATACAAAGTTATATTGTTGCATTTAACGATATAACTTATTCAAGTTTACGACAATGTATAACAGAAAAATCTAATTTTGTGAATGCTGTATTGTTGTAAAATAATGTTCAACAATGGAAACAATAATTATAGTGATTTACAGATTGCTGTTCTTATTTATATTCAAGCTTTGCTTACATTTCTTTTTGTTGCACTTATCAATACCTATTCATATTGTTGTATTTAACACAATACATTATTCAATTTTAAGACAATGTATAACAGGAAAATCTAATTTTGGGAATGCTGTATTGTTTTAATGTAAATTTCAACAATGGGAACTGTAATTAGAGTGTCTTTCCATTTTGCATTTCATATTTTTATTCAAGCTTTTTTTACATTTTTTTATTGTTGCACTTATCAATATACAGTCATATTTTTCATTTAACACAATAAATTATTTTATTTTAAGACATTGTAAAACAGAAAAATCTAATTTTGGGAATGCTGTATTGTTGTAAAATAAAATTGAACAATGGAAACTGTAATATTTCATATTTTTATTCAAGCTTTTTTTACATTTTTATATTGTTGCAATTATCAATATACTTTCATATTGTTGCATTTAACACTTTAACGCATTCAGTTTTACAACGATGTATAACAGAAAAATCTAATTTTGGGAATGCTGTATTATTGAAAAATAAAGTTCAACAATGGGAATTGTGATTAGAGTGTTATTACAGATTGCAGCTCGTATTTATATTCTAGCTTTGTTTACATTTTTTTATTGTTGCACTTATCAATATACTGTCATATTGTTGCATTTAACACAGTAAATTATTCAATTTTAAGACATTGTATAACAAAAAAATCAAATTTTGGGAATGCTGTATTGTTGTAAAAAAAATTCAACAATGGGAATAGCAATTAAAAAAATTTAGAGATCGCAGTTCATATTTCTATTCAAGCTTTGCTTACATTTTTATATTGTTGCACTTATCAATACATAATCATATTGTTGCATTTAACACTATAACTTATTCAATATTATGAAAATGTATAACAGAAAAATGTAATTTTTGAATGCTGTAGTGTTTTAAAATAAACTTCAACAATGGGAATTGTAATTAGAGAATCTTTACAGATTACAGTTCATAGTTACATTCAAGAATTGTTTACATTTTTCTTTTGTTGCACTTATCAATACATATTCATATTTTTGCATTTAACGCCTTAACTTATTCAATTTTATTACAATGTATAACAGAAAAATTTAATTATGGGAATGCTGTATTGTTGTAAAATAAAGTTCAACAATGATAATTGTAATTAGAGTGATATTACAGATTGCAGTTCATATTTATATTCAAGCTTTTTATATTGTTGCACTTATCAATATACGGTCATATTATTGCATTTAACACTGAAACTTATTCAAATTTACAACAGTGTATAACAGAAAAAAATAATTTTGAGAATGCTCCATTGTTGTAAAATAAAGTTCAATAATGGGAATTGTAATTAGAGTGTTATAACAAATTGCTGTTCATATTTGTATTCAAGCTTTTTTATATTTTTATATTGTTGCACATATATATACAAAGTCATATTGTTGCATTTAACGCTATAACATATTCAATTTTACGACAATGTATAACAGAAAAATCTAATTTTGGGAATGCTGTATTGTTGTAAAATAAAGTTTAACAATGGGATTTGTAATTAGAGTGTTATTACAGATTGCAGTTCATATTTCTATTCAAGATTTTTTATATTTTTATATTGTTTCACTTATCAATACATAGTCATATTATTGAGAAACACCGAAAAAACTGGCGATAAATATATATCAATAAATATAAAAACTTTGTTAAATCACCATAAAAGAAAAATTATACAGGACGCGTTTCGATCTGCAAAATTACCGCTCGTCTTCAGCTGGTCCAAACACGTGTCCCAACGGACAGAGTGGAAATAACAGTGAAATAAAGAGGGAGGAGATTACACAGAGTGCGACAGGTGGCGCTGCTTGTCAGAGCCAAGGAGAAAGAGAAAAGTAAAGATAAACTCAAAGAAGGAGGGAGGAGATTACAAAGAGTGCCCCAGGTGGCGCTGGCTAAAAAACCAGGTGGCAGAGAAAAACTAATGAAAGATAAAGAAAACAATTGAAAAATAAATAAAATAAAATAAAATAAAATAAAATAAAATAAAATAAAAAAAATAAATAAATAAAAATAAAATAAAAAAAATTAATTAAATAAAAACTAAAAATAATTATAGTAATAATAATAAACTACAAAAGTAATTTCCATTTAGGAGAAAGGGAGGGGGATGAAGAGAGATCGTTGACAAGAGTATTACAATTTTTATAAATAAAATAAGCTTCGTGAGTATCTAAATGAGAAGGAGAGGCAGGATTAGAAATAATTCTGGCCATGGAAAAATTGAAAAAATGACCGGAAGACCAACAGTGAGAAGCAATGGAAGACCTAGATAATTCCTGATTTTTAATGTACCTCTGATGTTCATCCAATCTTTTCTTCAACGCTCTTCTGGTCTGACCAATATAACCCAAATTGCAAGAGCAAGGAATAAAATAAACACCCCACCGGTTCTCAACAGGAATAGGATCTTTCAAAGACGAGAATTTAATTTTATTCATAGGTTTAAAGATAACTTTAAAATTGAAACGAGAAAGGATTTTAGCTAATTTGAAACAAAGAGGAGAATAAAAAGGTAGAACTATAGAGTTAATATTAGACGAATTATTAGAATCAGTAAGAAGACGTTTAGGCTTATTAAATTTATACAGAGCTTTGTCAATCAAAGAGGGGTTATAACCACGAGTGAGGGCAAGAGATTTGAGGTAACTAATTTCTATTTTATATTTTTATATTTGATATTTATATTATATAAAAGAGATTTGAGGTAACTTTTATGGTGATTTAACAAAGTTTTTATATTTATTGATACATAGTCATATTGTTGCAATTAACGCTATAACTTATTCAATTTTAAGACAATGTATAACAGAAAAATCTAATTTTGGGAATGCTGTATTGTTGTAAAATAAAATTGAACAATGGGAACTGTAATTAGAGTGTCTTTCCATTTTACATTTCATATTTATATTCAAGCTTTTTTTACATTTTTCTATTGTTGCACTTATCAATATACGGTAGTGTTGTTGCATTTAACACAAAAAATTATTCAATTTTACGTCAATGTATAACAGAAAAATCTAATTTTGTGAATGCTGTATTGTTGTAAAATAATGTTCAACAATGGAAACAGTAATTAGAGTGATTTACAGATTCCAGTTCTTATTTATATTATATAGTTCTTATCTTACAGTTCTTATATTATAGTTCTTATTTATATTCTTATTTGCTTACATTTCTTTTTGTTGCACTTATCAATACCTAGTCATATTGTTGCATTTAACACAATAAATTATTCAATTTTAAGACAATGTATAACAGAAAAATCTAATTTTGGGAATGTTGTATTGTTGTAAAATAAAATTCAACAATGGGAATACCAATTAAAAAATTTTACAGATTGCAGTTCATATTTATATTCAGGCTTTGCTTACATTTTTATATTGTTGCATTTATCAATATACTTTTATATAGTTGCATTTAACACTGTAACTCATTCAATTTTACGACGATGTATAACAGAAAAATCTAATTTTGGGAATGCTGTATTGTTGAAAAATAAAGTTCAACAATGGGAATTGTGATTAGAGTGTTATTACTGATTGCAGTTCGTATTTATATTCTAGCTTTGTTTACATTTTTATATTGTTGCACTTATCAATATACAATCATATTGTTGCATTTAACACAATAAATTATTCAATTTTAAGACATTGTATAACAGAAAAATCTAATTTTGGGAATGCTGTATTGTTGTAAAATAAAATTCAACAATGGGAATACCAATTAAAAAATTTTACAGATTGCAGTTCATATTTATATTCAGGCTTTGCTTACATTTTTATATTGTTGCACTTATCAATACATAGTCATATTGTTGCATTTAACACTATAACTTATTCAATTTTACAACAAAGTATAACAAAAAAATCTAATTTTGGGAATGCTGTATTGTTGTAATATAAAATTCAACAATGGGAATAACAATTAAAATATTTTAGAGATTGCAGTTCATATTTCTATTCAAGCTTTGTTATATTTTTATATTGTTGCACTTATAAATACATAATCAGATTGTTGCATTTAATGCTATAACTTATTCAATATTATGAAAATGTATAACAGAAAAATCTAATTTTGGGAATGCTGTATTGTTGTAAAATAAAGTTCAACAATGAGAATTGTAATTAGAGTGTTATTACAGATTGCAGTTCATATTTATATTCAAGCTTTTTTTACATTTTTATATTGTTGCACATATCAATATACGGTCATATTATTGCATTTAACACTGTAACTTATTCAAATTTACAACAGTGTATAACAGAAAAATCTAATTTTGAGAATGCTGCATTGTTGTAAAATAATGTTCAACAATGGGAATTGTGATTAAAGTGTTATTACAGATACCAGTTCGTATTTATATTCTAGCTTTTCTTACATTTTTATATTGTTGCACTTATAAATATACAGTCATATTTTTGCATTTAACGGTATAACTTTTTCAATTTTACGACAATATATAACAGAAAAATCTAATTTTGGAAATGCTGTATTGTTGTAAAATAAAATTCAACAATGGGAACTGTAATTAGAGTGTCTTTCCATTTTACATTTCATATTTATATTCAAGCTTTGTTTACATTTTTATATTGTTGCACTTATCAATATACAGTCACATTTTTGCATTTTACACAATAACTTATTCAATTTTACAATTATGTACAACAGAAATATCTACATTTTGGAATGCTTTATTGTTGTAAAATAAACTTCAACAATAGGAATTGTAATTATGGTGTCTTTACGTATTACAGTTAATATTGATATTCAAGCTTTGTTTATATTTTTATATTGTTGCACATATATATACATAGTCATATTGTTGCATTTAACGCTATAACTTATTCAATTTTACGACAAAGTATAACAGAAAAATCTAATTTTGGGAATGCTGTATTGTTGTAAAATAAAGTTTAATAATGGGAATTGTAATTAGAATGTTATAACAGATTGCATTTCATATTTATATTCAAGCATTTTATATTTTTATATTGTTGCACATATATATACAAAGTCATATTGTTGCATTTAACGCTATAACTTATTCTATTTTACGACAATGTATAACAGAAAAATCTAATTTTGGGAATGCTGTATTGTTGTAAAATAAAATTGAACAATGGGAACTGTAATTAGAGTGTCTTTCCATTTTACATTTCATATTTATATTCAAGCTTTTTTTTACATTTTTATATTGTTGCACTTATCAATATACGGTAGTGTTGTTGCATTTAACACAATAAATTATTCAATTTTACGACAATGTATAACAGAAAAATCTAATTTTTTGAATGCTGTATTGTTGTAAAATAATGTTCAACAATGGAAACAGTAATTATAGTGATTTACAGATTGCAGTTCTTATTTATATTCAAGCTCTGCTTGCATTTCTTTTTGTTGCACTTATCAATACCTAGTCATATTGTTGCATTTAACACAATAAATTATTCAATTTTAAGACAATGTATAACAGAAAAATCTAATTTTGGAAAAGCTGTATTGTTGTAATATAAATTTCAACAATGGGAATATTAAATAGAGTGTTATTACAGATTGCAATTCATATTTATAGTCAAGCTTTGCTTACATTTTTATATTGTTGCACTTATCAATAAATATTCATATTGTTGCATTTAACGCTATAACTTATTCAATTTTACGACAATGTATAACATAAAATTCTAATTTTGGGAATGCTGTATTGTTGTAAAATAAAGTTCAACAATGGGAATTTTAATTGGAGTGTTTTAACAGAATGCAGTTTATTTTTATATTCAAGCTTTTTTTATTGTTTAATATTGTTGCACTTATCAATACATGTTCATATTGTTGCATTTAATGATATAACTTATTCAATTTTACGACAATGTATAACAGAAAAATCTAATTTTGGGAATGTTGTATTGTTCTAAAATAAATATAGACAATGGGAGTAACTAGAGTGTTTTTACAGATTACAATTGATATTTGCATTCAAGATTTGTTTACATTTTTATATTGTTGCACTTATCATTATACAGTCATATTGTTGCATTTAACACAATAACTTATTCAATTTTACGATTATGTATAACAGGAAAATCTAATTTTTTGAATGCTCTATTTTTGTAAAATAAAATTCAACAATGGGAATTGCGATTAGAGTGTTATTACAGATTACAGTTCGTATTTATATTCTAGCTTTGTTTACATTTTTATATTGTTGCACTTATAAATATACAGTAATATTGTAGCATTTAACACAATAACTTATTCAATTTTACGAATATGTATAACAGAAAAATCGAAAATTTGGAATGATGTATTGTTTTAAAATAAACTTCAACAATAGGAAGTGTAAATATGGTGTCTTACGTATTACAGGTTATATTCATAGTCAAGCTTTCTTTATATTTTTATATTGTTGCACATATATATACATAGTCATATTGCATCATTTAACGCTATAATGTATTCAATTTTCCGAATATGTATAACAGAAAAATCAAATTTTGTGAATGCTGAATTATTGTAAAAACAACTTTAACAATAGGAATTGTAATTTTGGGAATGCTGTATTGTTGTAAAATAATGTTCATCAGTGGAAACTGTAATTAGAGTGTCTTTCCATTTTATATTTCATATTTATATTCAAGCTTTTTTTACATTTTTATATTGTTGCACTTATCAATACATAATGATATTGTTGCATTTAACACTATAACTTATACAATTTTACGACAATGTATAACAGAAAATTCTAATTTTGGGAATGCTGTATTGTTATAAATTTCAACAATGGGAATTGTGATTAGAGTGATATACAGATTGCAGTTCATATTTGTATTCAAGCTTTGCTTACATTTTTATTTTGTTGCACTTATCAATATACGGTCATATTGCTGCATTTAACACAATAAATTTTTCAAATTTACGGCAATGTATAACAGAAAAATCTAATTTTGGGCTTGCTGTATTGTTGTCAAATAAAGTTCAACAATGAAAACTGTAATTAGAGTGATTTAGAGATTACAGTTCGTATTTATATTCAAGCATTTTTTACATTTTTATATCGTTGCACTTATCAATACATAGTCATATTGTTGCATTTAACACTATAACTAATTCAATTTTACAACAAAGTATAACAGAAAAATCTAATTTTGGGAATGCTGTAATGTTGTAAAATAAAATTCAACAATAGGAATAGCAATTAAAAATTTTTACAGATATCAGTTCATATTTATGGTCAAGCTTTGTTTACATTTTTATATTGTTGCACTTATCAATACCTAGTCATATTGTTGCATTTAACGCTATAACTTATTCAAGCTTTGTTAACATTTTTATATTGTTGCAATTATCAATGTACGGTCATACTGTGGTATTTAACACTATAACTTATTCAATTTTACGACAATGTATAACAGAAAAATTTTATTTTGTGAATGCTGTATTGTTGTAAAATAAATTTCAAATATGGGAATTGTAATTAGAGTGTTATTACAGATTGCAGTTCATATTTCTATTCAAGCTTTGTTTACATTTTTATATTGTTGCACTTATCAATACATAATCATATTGTTGCATTTAATGCTATAACTTATTCAAAATTATGACAATGTATAACAGAAAAAACTAATTTTGGGAATGCTGTGTTGTAAAATAAAGTTCAACAATGGGAATTGTAATTAGCGTGTAATTACAGATTACAGCTCATAATTACATTGAAGATTTGATTATATTTTTCTATTGTTGCACTTATCAATACATAGTCATATTGTTGTATTTAACGCTATATTTTATTCAATTTTACGACAATGTATAACAGAAAAGTCTAATTTTGGGAATGCTGTATTGTTGTAAAATAAGATTCAACAATGGGAAATGTAAGAAGTGTGTCTTTCCATTTTATATTTCATATTTATATTCAAGCTTTTTTTATATTTTTATATTGTTGCACTTATCAATACATAGTCATATTGTTGCATTTAACACTATAACTTATACAATTTTACGACAATGTATAACAGAAAAATCTAATTTTTGGAATGCTGTATTGTTATAAAGTTCAACAATGGGAATTGTGATTAGAGTGATTTACAGATTGCAGTTCATATTTATATTCAAGCTTTGCTTACATTTTTATATTGTTGCACTTATCAATATACGGTCATATTGTTGCATTTAACACAATAAATTATTCAATTTTACGACAATGTATAATGGAAAAATCTAATTTTGGGAATGCTGTATTGATGTAAAATAAAGTTCAACAGTGGAAACTGTAATTAGAGTGTCTGTCTTTCCATTTTATATTTCATATTTATATTCAAGCTTTTTTACATTTTTATATTGTTGCACTTATCAATACATAGTCATATTGTTGCATTTAACACTATAACTTATTCAATTTTACGACAATGTATAACACAAAAGTCTAATTTTGGGAATGCTGTATTGTTGTAAAACAAATTTCAACAATGGGAATTGTAATTATTGTGTCTTTCAATTTCACATTTCATATTTATATTCAAGCTTTTTTTACATTTTTATATTGTTGCACTTATCAATATACGGTCATATTGTTGCATATAACACAATAAATTATTCAATTTTACGACAATGTATAACAGAAAAATCAAATTTTGGGAATGCTGTATTGTTGTAAAAAAAAGTTCAACAATGAAAACTGTAATTAGAGTGATTTACAGATTGCAGTGCATATTTATATTCAAGCTTTGCTTAGATTTTTATATTTTTGCAATTATCAATATAGAGTTACATTGTGGTATTTAACACAATAACGTATTCAATTTTACGACAATGTCTAACAGAAAAATCTAATTTTGTGAATGCTGTATTGTTGTAAAATAAAGTTAAACAATGAGAATTGTAATTAGAGTGTTATTTCAGATTGCAGTTCATATTTCTATTCAAGCTTTTTTATGTTTTTATATTGTTGCACTTATCAATACATAATCATATATTTGCATTTAATGCTATAACTTATACAATATTATGACAATGTATAACAGAAAAATCTAATTCTGGGAATGCTGTGCTGTTGTAAAATAAAGTTAAACAATGGGATTTGTAATTAGCGTGTAATTAAATATTACAGCTCATATTTACATTCAAGATTTGATTATATTTTTCTATTATTGCACTTTTCAATACATAGTCATATTGTTGCATTTAACGCTATAACTTATTCAATTTTACGACAATGTATTGCAGAAAAATCTAATTTTGGGGATGCTGTATTGTTGTAAAATAAAGTTCAACAATGGAAACTGTAATTAGAGTGATTTACAGCTTGCAGTTCATATTTATATTCAAGCTTTGTTTGCATTTTTTTATTGTTGAACTTATCAATATACGGTCATATTGTTACATTTAACACAATAAATTATACAAGTTTACGACAATGTATAACAGAAAAATCTAATTTTCTGTTAAATAATTGATTTATAAATTTCTGTTCATAATTTATCAACAATGGGAATTGTAAATATATTATTATTACAGATTGCATTTTACATTTCTATTCTAGATTTGTTTACATTTTTTATTGTTGCACTTATCAATACATGTTCATATTGTTGAATGTAACGCTATAACTTATTCAATTTTACGACAATGTATAACAGAAAAATCTAATTTTGGGAATGCTGTATTGTTGTAAAATAAAATTCAACAATAGGAATAGCAATTAAAAATTTTTAAAGATATCAGTTCATATTTATAGTCAAGATTTGTTTACATTTTTATATTGTTGCACTTATCTATAACTAGTCATATTGTTGCATTTAACGCTATGACTTATTCAAGCTTTGTTTACATATTTATATTGTTGCAATTATCAATATACGGTCATACTGTGGTATTTAACACTATAACTTATTCAATTTTAAGACAATGTATAACAGAAAAATTTTATTTTGTGAATGCTGTATTGTTGTAAAATAAATTATAAAATATTCTGTTAAATAATTCTGTTGAATAATTGTTGTAAAATAAAGTTCAACAATGGGAATTGTAATTCTAGTGTTTTTACAGAATGCAGTTCATTTTTATATCCAAGCTTTTTTATATTTTAATATTGTTGCACTTATCAATACGTATTCATATTGTTGCGTTTAATGATATAACTTATTCAATTTTACGACAATGTATAGCAAAAAAATATAATTTTGGGGATGCTGTATTGTTGTAAAATAAAGTTCAACAATGGAAACGGTAATTAGAGTGATTTACAGATTGCAGTTCATATTTCTATTCAAACTTTTTTATATTTTTATATTGTTGCACATGCACTTATCAATTCTTATTTTTATTGTTGCAATTAACGCGTTTACTTATTCAATTTTACGACAATATATAACAGAAAAATCTAATTTTCGGAATGCTGTATTGTTGTAAAACAAAGTTCAACAATGGGAATTTTAATTAGTGTGTAATTTCAGATTACATTTCATATTTACATTCAAGATTTGATTACATTTTTGTATTGTTGCACTTATCAATACATAGTCATAATGTTGCTTTTAACACTATATCTTATACAATTTTAGGACAATGTATAACAGTTTCATTTAACGCTATAACGTATTCAATTTTACGACAATGTATAATTGAAAAATCTAATTTTGGGAATGTTCTATTGTTGTAAAATAAATATAGACAATGGGAATTGTAATTAGAGGGTTTTTACAGATTACAATTGATATTTACTTTCAAGATTTGTTTACATTTTTATATTGTTGCACCTATCAATATACAGTCATATTGTTGTATTTAACACAATAACTTATTCAATTTTACGAATATGTATAACAGAAAAATCTAAATTTTGGAATGCTGTATTGTTGTAAAATAAACTTCAACAATAGGAAGTGTTGTTTGTTTTTATTCATATTGTATTCACTTAATAATAAATCATAATTTTGCATTTAACACAATAAATTATTCAATTTTACGACAATGTATAATGGAAAAATCTAATTATGGTAATGCTGTATTGTTGTAAAATAAAGTTCAACAGTGGAAACTGTAATTAGAGTGTCTTTCCATTTTATATTTCATATATATATTCAAGCTTTTTTTACATTTTTATATTGTTGCACTTATCAATACATAGTCATATTGTTGCATTTAACACTATAACTTATACAATTTTACGACAATGTATAACAGAAAAATCTAATTTTGGGAATGCTGTATTGTTGTAAAATAAAGTTCAACAATGGAAACTGTAATTCTAGTGTTTTTACAGAATGCAGTTCATTTTTATATCCAAGCTTTTTTTATATTTTAATATTGTTGCACTTATCAATACATATTCATTTTGTTGCATTTAATGATATAACGACTTCAATTTTACGACAATGTATAGCAGAAAAATCTAATTTTGGGGATGCTGTATTGTTGTAAAATAAAGTTCAACAATGGAAACTGTAATTAGAGTGATTTACAGATTGCAGTTCATATTTATATTCAAGCTTTGTTTATATTTTTATATTGTGTCATTTATCAATTTACATTCATATTGTTGCATTTATCACTGTAACGTATTCAATTTTACGACAATGTATAACATAAAAGTGTAATTTTGGGAATGATGTATTGTTGTAAAATAAATATCAAACATGGTAATTGTAATTAGTGTATTTTACAGATTGCAGTTCATATTTATATTCAAGCTTTGCTTACATTTTTATATTGTTGCACTTATCAATACATAGTCATATTGTTGCATTTAAAACTATAACTTATTCAATTTTACAACAATGTATAACAGAAAAATCTAATTTTGGGAATGCTGTATTGTTGTAAAATAAAATTCAACAATAGGAATAGCAATTAAAAATTTTTACAGATTGCAGTTCATATTTATGTTCAAGCTTTGTTTACATTTTTATATTGTTGCACGTATCAATACCTAGTCATATTGTTGCATTTAACGCTATAACTTATTCAAGCTTTGTTTACATTTTTATCTTTTTGCAATTATCAATATACGGTCATACTGTGGTATTTAACACTATAACTTATTCAATTTTACGACAATGTACAACAGAAAAATCCAATTTTTGGAATATTGTATTGTTGTGAAATAAACATCTACAACGGGAATTTTGATTAGAGTGATATACAGATTGCAGTTCATATTTGTATTCAAGCTTTGCTTACATTTTTACTTTGTTGCACTTATCAATATACGGTCATATTGCTGCATTTAACACAATAAATTTTTCAAATTTACGGCAATTTATAACAGAAAAATCTAATTTTGGGCTTGCTGTATTGTTGTCAAATAAAGTTCAACAATGAAAACTGTAATTAGAATGATTTAGAGATTACAGTTCGTATTTATATTCAAGCATTTTTTACATTTTTATATCGTTGCACTTATCAATACATAGTCATATTGTTGCATTTAACACTATAACTTATTCAATTTTACAACAAAGTATAACAGAAAAATCTAATTTTGGGAATGCTGTAATGTTGTAAAATAAAATTCAACAATAGGAATAGCAATTAAAAATTTTTACAGATATCAGTTCATATTTATGGTCAAGCTTTGTTTACATTTTTATATTGTTGCACTTATCAATACCTAGTCATATTGTAGCATTTAACGCTATAACTTATTCAAGCTTTGTTAACATTTTTATATTGTTGCAATTATCAATGTACGGTCATACTGTGGTATTTAACACTATAACTTATTCAATTTTACGACAATGTATAACAGAAAAATTTTATTTTTTGAATGCTGTATTGTTGTAAAATAAATTTCAAATATGGGAATTGTAATTAGAGTGTTATTACAGATTGCAGTTCATATTTCTATTCAAGCTTTGTTTACATTTTTATATTGTTGCACTTATCAATACATAATCATATTGTTGCATTTAATGCTATAACTTATTCAAAATTATGACAATGTATAACAGAAAAAACTAATTTTGGGAATGCTGTGTTGTAAAATAAAGTTCAACAATGGGAATTGTAATTAGCGTGTAATTACAGATTACAGCTCATAATTACATTGAAGATTTGATTATATTTTTCTATTGTTGCACTTATCAATACATAGTCATATTGTTGTATTTAACGCTATATTTTATTCAATTTTACGACAATGTATAACAGAAAAGTCTAATTTTGGGAATGCTGTATTGTTGTAAAATAAGATTCAACAATGGGAAATGTAAGAAGTGTGTCTTTCCATTTTATATTTCATATTTATATTCAAGCTTTTTTTATATTTTTATATTGTTGCACTTATCAATACATAGTCATATTGTTGCATTTAACACTATAACTTATACAATTTTACGACAATGTATAACAGAAAAATCTAATTTTTGGAATGCTGTATTGTTATAAAGTTCAACAATGGGAATTGTGATTAGAGTGATTTACAGATTGCAGTTCATATTTATATTCAAGCTTTGCTTACATTTTTATATTGTTGCACTTATCAATATACGGTCATATTGTTGCATTTATCACAATAAATTATTCAATTTTACGACAATGTATAATGGAAAAATCTAATTTTGGGAATGCTGTATTGATGTAAAATAAAGTTCAACAGTGGAAACTGTAATTAGAGTGTCTTTCCATTTTATATTTCATATTTATATTCAAGCTTTTTTACATTTTTATATTGTTGCACTTATCAATACATAGTCATATTGTTGCATTTAACACTATAACTTATTCAATTTTACGACAATGTATAACAGAAAAATCTAATTTTGGGAATGGCGTATTGTTATAAAGTTCAACAATGGGAATTGTGATTAGAGTGATTTACAGATTGCAGTTCATATTTATATTCAAGCTTTTTTTACATTTTTATATTGTTGCACTTATCAATACCTAGTCAAATTGTTGCATTTAACACAATAAATTATTCAATTTTGCGACAATGTATAACAGAAAAATCAAATTTTGGGAATGGTGTATTGTTATAAAGTTCAACAATGGGAATTGTGATTAGAGTGATTTACAGATTGCAGTTCATATTTATATTCAAGCTTTTTTTACATTTTTATATTGTTGCACTTATCAATACCTAGTCAAATTGTTGCATTTAACACAATAAATTATTCAATTTTGCGACAATGTATAACAGAAAAATCAAATTTTGGGAATGCTGTATTGTTGCAAAAAAAAGTTCAACAATGAAAACTGTAATTAGAGTGATTTACAGATTGCAGTGCATATTTATATTCAAGCTTTGCTTAGATTTTTATATTTTTGCAATTATCAATATAGAGTTACATTGTGGTATTTAACACAATAACGTATTCAATTTTACGACAATGTCTAACAGAAAAATCTAATTTTGTGAATGCTGTATTGTTGTAAAATAAAGTTCAACAATGAGAATTGTAATTAGAGTGTTATTTCAGATTGCAGTTCATATTTCTATTCAAGCTTTTTTATGTTTTTATATTGTTACACTTATCAATACATAATCATATATTTGCATTTAATGCTATAACTTATACAATATTATGACAATGTATAACAGAAAAATCAAATTCTGAGAATGCTGTGCTGTTGTAAAATAAAGTTAAACAATGGGATTTGTAATTAGCGTGTAATTAAATATTACAGCTTATATTTACATTCAAGATTTGATTATATTTTTCTATTATTGCACTTTTAAATACATAGTCATATTGTTGCATTTAACGCTATAACTTATTCAATTTTACGACAATGTATTGCAGAAAAATCTAATTTTGGTCATGCTGTATTGTTGTAAAATAAAGTTCAACAATGGAAACTGTAATTAGAGTGATTTACAGATTGCAGTTCATATTTATATTCAAGCTTTGTTTGCATTTTTTTATTGTTGAACTTATCAATATACGGTCATATTGTTACATTTAACACAATAAATTATACAAGTTTACGACAATGTATAACAGAAAAATCTATTTTTCTGTTAAATAATTGATTTATAAATTTCTGTTCATAATTTATCAACAATGGGAATTGTAAATATATTATTATTACAGATTGCATTTTACATTTCTATTCTAGATTTGTTTACATTTTTTATTGTTGCACTTATCAATACATGTTCATATTGTTGAATTTAACGCTATAACTTATTCAATTTTACGACAATGTATAACAGAAAAATCTAATTTTGGGAATGCTGTATTGTTGTAAAATAAAATTCAACAATAGGAATAGCAATTAAAAATTTTTAAAGATATCAGTTCATATTTATAGTCAAGATTTGTTTACATTTTTATATTTTTGCACTTATCTATACCTAGTCATATTGTTGCATTTAACGCTATGACTTATTCAAGCTTTGTTTACATATTTATATTGTTGCAATTATCAATATACGGTCATTCTGTGGTATTTAACACTATAACTTATTCAATTTTAAGACAATGTATAACAGAAAAATTTTATTTTGTGAATGCTGTATTGTTGTAAAATAAATTATAAAATATTCTGTTAAATAATTCTGTTGAATAATTGTTGTAAAATAAAGTTCAACAATGGGAATTGTAATTCTAGTGTTTTTACAGAATGCAGTTCATTTTTATATCCAAGCTTTTTTATATTTTAATATTGTTGCACTTATCAATACGTATTCATATTGTTGCATTTAATGATATAACTTATTCAATTTTACGACAATGTATAGCAAAAAAATATAATTTTGGGGATGCTGTATTGTTGTAAAATAAAGTTCAACAATGGAAACGGTAATTAGAGTGATTTACAGATTGCAGTTCATATTTCTATTCAAACTTTTTTATATTTTTATATTGTTGCACATGCACTTATCAATTCTTATTTTTATTGTTGCAATTAACGCGTTTACTTATTCAATTTTACGACAATATATAACAGAAAAATCTAATTTTCGGAATGCTGTATTGTTGTAAAACAAAGTTCAACAATGGAAATTTTAATTAGTGTGTAATTTCAGATTACATTTCATATTTACATTCAAGATTTGATTACATTTTTGTATTGTTGCACTTATCAATACATAGTCATAATGTTGCCTTTAACACTATATCTTATACAATTTTAGGACAATGTATAACAGTTGCATTTAACGCTATAACGTATTCAATTTTACGACAATGTATAACAGAAAAATCTAATTTTGGGAATGTTCTATTGTTGTAAAATAAATATAGACATTGGGAATTGTAATTAGAGTGTTTTTACAGATTACAATTGATATTTACTTTCAAGATTTGTTTACATTTTTATATTGTTGCACCTATCAATATACAGTCATATTGTTGTATTTAACACAATAACTTATTCAATTTTACGAATATGTATAACAGAAAAATCTAAATTTTGGAATGCTGTATTGTTGTAAAATAAACTTCAACAATAAGAAGTGTTGTTTGTTTGTATTCATATTGTATTCACTTAATAATAAATCATAATTTTGCATTTAACACAATAAATTATTCAATTTTACGACAATGTATAATGGAAAAATCTAATTATGGTAATGCTGTATTGTTGTAAAATAAAGTTCAACAGTGGAAACTGTAATTAGAGTGTCTTTCCATTTTATATTTCATATATATATTCAAGCTTTTTTTACATTTTTATATTGTTGCACTTATCAATACATAGTCATATTGTTGCATTTAACACTATAACTTATACAATTTTACGACAATGTATAACAGAAAAATCTAATTTTGGGAATGCTGTATTGTTATAAATTTCAACAATGGGAATTGTGATTAGAGTGATTTACAGATTGCAGTTCATATTTATATTCAAGCTTTTTTACATTTTTATATTGTTGCACTTATGAATATAGGGTCATATTGTTGCATTTAACACAATAAATTATTCAATTCTACGACAATGTATAACAGAAAAATCTAATTTTTGGAATTCTTTATTGTTGTAAAATAAAGTTCAACAATGGGAATTGTAATTCTAGTGTTTTCTCAGAATGCAGTTCATTTTTATATCCAAGCTTTTTTTATATTTTAATATTGTTGCACTTATCAATACATATTCATTTTGTTGCATTTAATGATATAACGTATTCAATTTTACGACTATGTATAGCAGAAAAATCTAATTTTGGGGATGCTGTATTGTTGTAAAATAAAGTTCAACAATGGAAACTGCAATTAGAGTGATTTACAGATTGCAGTTCATATTTATATTCAAGCTTTGTTTATATTTTTATATTGTGTCATTTATCAATTTACATTCATATTGTTGCATTTATCACTGTAACGTATTCAATTTTACGACAATGTATAACATAAAAGTGTAATTTTGGGAATGATGTATTGTTGTAAAATAAATATCAAACATGGTAATTGTAATTAGTGTATTTTACAGATTGCAGTTCATATTTATATTCAAGCTTTGCTTACATTTTTATATTGTTGCACTTATCAATACATAGTCATATTGTTGCATTTAAAACTATAACTTATTCAATTTTACAACAATGTATAACAGAAAAATCTAATTTTGGGAATGCTGTATTGTTGTAAAATAAAATTCAACAATAGGAATAGCAATTAAAAATTTTTACAGATTGCAGTTCATATTTATGTTCAAGCTTTGTTTACATTTTTATATTGTTGCACTTATCAATACCTAGTCATAGTGCTGCATTTAACGCTATAACTTATTCAAGCTTTGTTTACATTTTTATATTGTTGCGATTATCAATATACGGTTATACTGTGGTATTTAACACTATAACTTATTCAATTTTACGACAATGTATAACAGAAAAATCTAATTTTTGGAATATTGTATTGTTGTAAACTAACATCTACAACGGGATTTTTAATTAGAGTGTTTTTACAGATTACAGTTGATATTTACTTTCAAGATTTGTTTTCATTTTTATATTGTTGCACTTATCAATATACAATCATATTGTTGCATTTTACGCTATAACTTATTCAATTTTACGACAATGTATAACATCAAAGTGTAATTTTGGGAATGATGTATTGTTGTAAAATAAATTTCAAACATGGTAATTGTAATTAGTGTATTTTACAGATTGCAGTTCATATTTATATTCAAGCTTTGCTTACATTTTTATATTGTTGCACTTATCAATATACGGTCATATTGTTGCATTTATTACAATAAATTATTCCAATTTACGACAATGTATAACAGAAAAATCTAATTTTAGGAATGCTGTATTGTTGTAAAATAAAATTCAACAATAGGAATAGCAATTAAAAATTTTCACAGATTGCAGTTCATATTTATGTTCAAGCTTTGTTTACATTTTTATATTGTTGCACTTATCAATATACAATCATATTGTTGCATTTTACGCTATAACTTATTCAATTTTACGAATATGTATAACAGAAAAATCTAATTTTGGGAATGCTGGATCGTTGTAAAATAAAGTTCAACAATGGAAACAGTAAGAGTCATTTACAGACTGCAGTTCATATTTATATTCAAGCTTTGCTTACATTTTTATTTTGTTGCACTTATCAATATACGGTCATATTGCGTCATTTAACACAATAAATTATTGAATTTTACGACCATGTATAACAGAAAAGTCTAATTTTGGGAATGCTGTATTGTTATAAAATAAAGTTCAACAATGAAAACTGTATTTAGAGTGATTTAAATATTGCAGTTCGTATTGATATTCAAGCTTTGCTTACATTTTTATATTGTTTCACTTATCAATACATAGTCATATTGTTGCATTTAAAACTATAACTTATTCAATTTTACAACAATGTATAACAGAAAAATCTAATTTTAGGAATGCTGTATTGTTGTAAAATAAAATTCAACAATAGGAATAGCAATTAAAAATTTTTACAGATTGCAGTTCATATTTATGTTCAAGCTTTGTTTACATTTTTATATTGTTGCACGTATCAATACCTAGTAATATTGTTGCATTTAACGCTATAACTTATTCAAGCTTTGTTTACATTTTTATCTTGTTGCAATTATCAATATACTGTCATACTGTGGTATTTAACACTATAACTTATTCAAGTTTACGACAATGTACAACAGAAAAATCCAATTTTTGGAACATTGTATTGTTTTGAAATAAACATCTACAACGGGAATTGTAATTAGAGTGTTTTTACAGATTACAGTTGATATTTACTTTCAAGATTTGTTTACATTTTTATATTGTTGCACTTATCAATATACAATCATATTGTTGCATTTTACGCTATAACTTATTCAGTTTTACGAATATGTATAACAGAAAAATCTAATTTTGGGAATGCTGGATCGTTGTAAAATAAAGTTCAACAATGGAAACAGTAAGAGTCATTTACAGACTGCAGTTCATATTTATATTCAAGCTTTGCTTACATTTTTATTTTGTTGCACTTATCAATATACGGTCAGATTGCGTCATTTAACACAATAAATTATTGAATTTTACGACGATCTATAACAGAAAAGTCTAATTTTGGGAATGCTGTATTGTTATAAAATAAAGTTCAACAATGAAAACTGTATTTAGAGTGATTTAAATATTGCAGTTCATATTTATGTTCAAGATTTGCTTACATTTTTATATTGTTGCACTTATTAATACCTAGTCAAATTGTTGCATTTAACACAATAAATTATTCAATTCTACGACAATGTATAACAGAAAAATCTAATTTTTGGAATTCTGTATTGTTGTAAAATAAAGTTCAACAATGGGAATTGTAATTCTAGTGTTTTTACAGAATGCAGTTCATTTTTATATCCAAGCTTTTTTTATATTTTAATATTGTTGCACTTATCAATACATATTCATTTTGTTGCATTTAATGATATAACTTATTCAATTTTACGACAATGTATAGCAGAAAAATCTAATTTTGGGGATGCTGTATTGTTGTAAAATAAAGTTCAACAATGGAAACTGTAATTAGAGTGATTTACAGATTGCAGTTCATATTTATATTCAAGCTTTGTTTATATTTTTATATTGTGTCATTTATCAATTTACATTCATATTGTTGCGTTTATCACTGTAACGTATTCAATTTTACGACAATGTATAACATAAAAGTGTAATTTTGGGAATGATGTATTGTTGCAAAATAAATTTCAAACATGGTAATTGTAATTAGTGTATTTTACAGATTGCAGTTCATATTTATATTCAAGCTTTGCTTACATTTTTATATTGTTGCACTTATCAATACATAGTCATATTGTTGCATTTAAAACTATAACTTATTCAATTTTACAACAATGTATAACAGAAAAATCTAATTTTGGGAATGCTGTATTGTTGTAAAATAAAATTCAACAATAGGAATAGCAATTAAAAATTTTTACAGATTGCAGTTCATATTTATGTTCAAGCTTTGTTTACATTTTTTTATTGTTGCACTTATCAATACCTAGTCATAGTGCTGCATTTAACGCTATAACTTATTCAAGCTTTGTTTACATTTTTATATTGTTGCAATTATCAATATCCGGTTATACTGTGGTATTTAACACTATAACTTATTTAATTTTACGACAATGTAAAACAGAAAAATCTAATTTTTGGAATATTGTATTGTTGTAAACTAACATGTACAACGGGATTTTTAATTAGAGTGTTTTTACAGATTACAGTTGATATTTACTTTCAAGATTTGTTTACATTTTTATATTGTTGCACTTATCAATATACAATCATATTGTTGCATTTTACGCTATAACTTATTCAATTTTACGACAATGTATAACATAAAAGTGTAATTTTGGGTATGATGTATTGTTGTAAAATAAATTTCAAACATGGTAATTGTAATTAGTGTATTTTACAGATTGCAGTTCATATTTATATTCAAGCTTTGCTTACATTTTTACATTGTTGCACTTATCAATATTCGGTCATATTGTTGCATTTATTACAATAAATTATTCCAATTTACGACAATGTATAACAGAAAAATCTAATTTTGGGCTTGCTGTATTGTTGTAAAGTAAAGTTCAACAATGAAAACTGTAATTAGAGTGATTTAGACATTGCAGGTCGTATTGATATTCAAGCTTTGCTTACATTTTCATATTGTTTCACTTATCAATACATAGTCATATTGTTGCATTTAAAACTATAACTTATTCAATTTTACAACAATGTATAACAGAAAAATCTAATTTTAGGAATGCTGTATTGTTGTAAAATAAAATTCAACAATAGGAATAGCAATTAAAAATTTTTACAGATTTCAGTTCATATTTATGTTCAAGCTTTGTTTACATTTTTATATTGTTGCACGTATCAATACCTAGTCATATTGTTGCATTTAACGCTATAACTTATTCAAGCTTTGTTTACATTTTTATCTTGTTGCAATTATCAATATACGGTCATACTGTGGTATTTA
Source organism: Maratus speculifer (assembly GCA_964019185.1). Taxonomy (NCBI): domain Eukaryota; kingdom Metazoa; phylum Arthropoda; class Arachnida; order Araneae; family Salticidae; genus Maratus; species Maratus speculifer. Next base: position 369,917,485 of record OZ025296.1, read on the forward strand.
ACACTATAATTTATTCAATTTTACGACAATGTACAACAGAAAAATCCAATTTTTGGAACATTGTATTGTTTTGAAATAAACATCTACAACGGGAATTGTAATTAGAGTGTTTTTACAGATTACAGTTGATATTTACTTTCAAGATTTGTTTACATTTTTATATTGTTGCACTTATCAATATACAATCATATTGTTGCATTTTACGCTATAACTTATTCAATTTTACGAATATGTGTAACAGAAAAATCTAATTTTGGGAATGCTGGATCGTTGTAAAATAAAGTTCAACAATGGAAACTATAAGAGTCATTTACAGACTGCAGTTCATATTTATATTCAAGCTTTGCTTACATTTTTATTTTGTTGCACTTATCAATATACGGTCATATTGCGTCATTTAACACAATAAATTATTGAATTTTACGACGATGTATAACAGAAAAGTCTAATTTTGGGAATGCTGTATTGTTGTAAAATAAAGTTCAACAATGAAAACTGTATTTAGAGTGATTTAAATATTGCAGTTCATATTTATGTTCAAGCTTTGCTTACATTTTTATATTGTTGCACTTATTAATACCTAGTCAAATTGTTGCATTTAACACAATAAATTATTCAATTCTACGACAATGTATAACAGAAAAATCTAATTTTGGGAATGCAATATTGTTGTAAAACAAAGTTCAACAATGGGAATTGTGATTAGAGTGTTATTACAGATTGCAGTTCGTATTTATATTCTAGCTTTGTTTACATTTTTATATTGTTGCACTTATCAATATACAGTCATATTGTTGCATATAACACAATAACGTATTCAATTTTGCGACAATGTATAACAGAAAAATCTAAATTTTGGAATGCTGTATTGTTGTAAAATAAAGTTCAACAATGGGAATTGTAATTCTAGTGTTTTTACAGAATGCAGTTCATTTTTATATCCAAGCTTTTTTTATATTTTAATATTGTTGCACTTATCAATACATATTCATTTTGTTGCATATAATGATATAACTTATTCAATTTTACGACAATGTATAGCAGAAAAATCTAATTTTGGGGATGCTGTATTGTTGTAAAATAAAGTTCAACAATGGAAACTGTAATTAGATTGATTTACAGATTGCAATAGCAATTAAAAATTTTTACAGATTGCAGTTCATATTTATGTTCAAGCTTTGTTTACATTTTTATATTGTTGCACTTATCAATACCTAGTCATAGTGCTGCATTTAACGCTATAACTTATTCAAGCTTTGTTTACATTTTTATATTGTTGCGATTATTAATATACGGTTATACTGTGGTATTTAACACTATAACTTATTCAATTTTACGACAATGTATAACAGGAAAATCTAATTTTTGGAATATTGTATTGTTGTAAACTAACATCTACAACGGGATTTTTAATTAGAGTGTTTTTACAGATTACAGTTGATATTTACTTTCAAGATTTGTTTTCATTTTTATATTGTTGCACTTATCAATATACAATCATATTGTTGCATTTTACGCTATAACTTATTCAATTTTACGACAATGTATAACATCAAAGTCTAATTTTGGGAATGCTGTATTGTTATAAAATAA